>OY728142.1:771841449-774341449 GCA_963277665.1 Viscum album | reverse complement strand
TTTAAAATCACTAAAGAACTGCGCATTGAACTTATTCTAGAATTAGTCCCTCATAATTTCTCTTTCTTTTTTGTGAATTTTATTATGAACAACATTGAGAATTCTCTATTAGATCTTCTTACTCTTCTTCTCTAAGTAGATAAGGATACGAGGTCTGAAGATCCTTCTATCCTTATGGTGAAAAAAATGAAAGGGAAAGTGAAGAGATTTAAGCCCAAAGCTTCTTCACACTCATCCAAGAAGAATAAGATCAAGGGGCAAGAAAGGGAACAAGATGTTGTCTATTTTGCATTCCATGTCCAATTTCTTCTTGAATATCCATTTGCAACCAATGTTCTTTACATCTACTGGAGGTTCTACCAAAATCTAGACTTGGTTTTGGTAAATGGAATCCATTTCAAAATCCATGGCTTCTTACCAGTTGGAAACATCTGTGCCACATACCACTTCCTTATAGTTTATAGGATCATCATTATCAATTAATAATGAGTCACCATCCTCAATGACTAGAAAACCATACTATTCTGTTTCTCGAACCTCTCTAGTACTCATACACAGTAATTGTATCTTTGGAACAATTTATTCCTCCATGAGGCTTTATGGAATTTGTTCCTACACCAAATATTGTGTATCTTTATCCTGGACTTCATCTAAGTCTATCTCTCTCCCACTATCTCTTTTAGAGATAAGATCCTCCTCAAGAAACATGAGACATCTTCCAACCACAACCTTTTTTCTAAAGGATTGTGTAGGTAGTATCCATTTGTTTCTTTTGGATATCCTATAAAGATACACTTTGTGCCTCAAGGTGAAATGTTGTTACCCTAAGAGTCCTTAAAAAATTCTTCACAACCCCAAACATGTAAGTAAGACAACACGGGTTTCTTTCCATTCCATAATTGGTATGGTACACCATCTTTTGCTTTAGTTGGCACTCAATTTAGTAAATATTTTGTTGTTTGTAATGTGTATCCCTAAATGGATAATGAAAGACTTTCATGACTCATTATTGATCTAACCATGTTCAATAAGGTGTGATTCCTCCTTTCACTTACACCATTCCACCGAGGAGTATAAGGAGGAGTGAGTTGAGGTAAAATCCTTAAATCCCATAGATAACCAATGATGTCCTGATTAAGATATTCTCCACCATGGTCTGAGTGAAGTTTCTTAATCTTCTTACCTAGATAGTTCTCAACTTTATTCTTTTATTCCTAGATTTTTTCAAAATAATCCAACTTATACCTCATTAAGTAGACATATCCATATCTACTAAAATAATTAGTAAAAGTTTTTGAAGTATGAGTACCCACCCCTTACTTTAATAAGAAATGGTACACATACATCAGTATGAAATAATTCATGAATCTCATTAATCCTTTAAACTTTCCCACTATACGGGGATTTGGTCTTTTTTTTTGTAAAAATGTGTGACATACACCAAGTGGTTTTAGTTCAAAAGAATCTAAACATCCATCTTGATGTAATTTACTCAATAACTTTCATTTACATGACCTAGACAGTGATGAAAAATTTGGGTGTGGTATGAGTCATGTGAATTTACTTCATTATCGATTACCATTATTTGGTTTGTGTAATCCAACACATAAAGGTCATTATTTAAATTTTCACTACCATAAAAAATGCTATCTTTATAAAAGAAACAACATTTATTCCCAAAATTAAAAATAAATACATCTATATCAAGTCTAGATACAAAAATAATGTTTTTGGTAACTAAAGGCACACAATAACCCTTTAAAACCAAGATCATTCTGGTTGTCAAAGTGAGGTGGTAGTCCCTGGTAGCTACAACAAGTTTAAATCCATTGGCTTCTCGAAGATCTACCTCTCCTTGGTCATTCTTTCTGAATCTACTTGTTTCCTTTATTTTAATACATATATGATCACCACAAGCTCTATCTAATACCCAATTTGTAGAAATAGATAAATTTCACTGGATAATAAACACACCTAATGCTTTCCCTTGCTTCTTTGGACGAGTTCAATTTTTATTCCAGTGGACAATTCAGTACCTATAAGGCGTGACTGGTTGCAAAAGGGTTTAAACAACATCAAGGCATTGACTACAACAAAACCTTTTCACCAATTTCAATTATGAAATCCATTAGAATTCTACTTTCCATTACGACTTTCCATAATCATGAGATTTGGAAAATGGATGTCAAAACAGCCTTCCTTAATGGGAACCTTCAGGAAGATGTCTATATAACGTATCCTGAAGGGTTTGTAACACAAAAGGATTCCAACAAGGTATGAAAGTTGCAAGGATCCATTTATGGATTAAATTTAGGATCCTGGTCATGGAACATTTGTTTTGATGAGGCCATAACATATTTTGGTTTCATAAAGAATCAATGTGAGTTGTATGTCTATAAACGGTTTAGTGGGAGTGAAGTTGTTTTCTTAATAGTATATGTTGATGAAATATTACTCATTGGAAATGAAATATCAGTCTTACAGTCTGTTAAGGCATGGTTGAATAAATGCTTCTCTATAAGGACTTGGGTGAGGCAACATATAATCTTGGGATCAAGATCAATCATGATAGATCCAAGAGGTTTATCATCCTAAGTCAAAGTACATACATTGATAAGATACTGAATAGATTTAGTATGGAACAATCCAAGAGGATATTTTTTCCAGTGTCACATGGTATTCATCTTTATAGGAAAATTTTTCCTCAGACACATGAGGAAAGAAATAGAATGACAAGGATTCCATACGCATAAACGACTGGGTCATTCATAAATGTTAATTTATGTACTAGGCTAGATGTTTCCTACACATTAAGTGTGGTAAGAATATATCTAGTTGATCCAGGTGACCTCCATTGGATGGCAGTCAAGACCATCTTTAAGTATCTGAGTTATACTAAGGATATGTTCATGTTTTATGGAGAAGATGAGGAACTAGTCATCAGAGGATATGAATATGATAGTTTCAAAACTAATCTAGATGATTTGAAGTCACAAATGGGATAAATATTCACTTTTAATGGAGGTTTTGTGAGATGGAAGAGATCAAAAAAGGTTATGGATGAAGATTCTACAACAAAGTCTGAGTATATTGCAGCTTCTGAGGTATCTAAATAAGGGGTATGGATGCACAACTTCATCCATGAGATTTATGTGGTACATAGTAGTAAATATCCTATCACACTCTATTGGGATAATACTATAGTGGTGTCTCTTGAAAAATATCCAAGGTCATATCAGCAGATGAAGCCTATACTTTGGAAGTATCATCTCTTGAGAGATTTTTCTCGGAGAGCTGAAGTTATAGTGAGTAGTATTTCCATGGAAGACAATGTGATAGACCCCTTGAATAAATCCATGAATCACCAAAAACATAACTATCATCTAAGTTATAGCATATTGAAGGTCATAGGTAGTTTTATCTAGTCCAAGTAAGAGTTTGTTGGTGTTTGTGACCTAGGACCAACTATTTTTACTTTTATTACATGAATATTTGATGTATTGAATATTAATAAAATTTCTTATTATACATTTTTTGCTGTTATTCATGAATATAATTTAACTATTTCCTAAATTCTATGTTGCCTTAATAAGGTCATACCCGCTATGATGAGAACCTTGATGTGCTATGATGATATTCTTAAATAACATTTTGTGGTTGGATAACATACTATGATGGGATATATAATGCATATATTGTCAGGTGTGAGTACTCATAATAAGATGAAGATTCTTCTCATGAAGTTCGCACTTGGTAATCTTCAAGATGAGAGATTATGAGAACATACCCGCCAGTTGGAATTCCACATGTTTTGGTGTCATCAGATATTCCTATTTACAAGCGCATGTGATGTTCCTTAGACTTTAAGATTATTATTAATGCATGTTACAACTCGCACACTTAGATGTATTTCATAAACCATGAAAATAATAGTTCATGGTGAAGTTGGATACGTTGGGTGTGTCACGAGTGACATGTCATTAATGAATAAGTCGAGGAATGATTTTTCCCTTCTATCTTTATAGAAGCTGATATATTATCCCTTTGATTGGAATAGAACCATCACATTAAATTCCATGGTCATGGTGTGATGATGTGCTTATTTCAGATAGTCAAAGGAAAACATATCGAGTATATAGGTTGGTGACATGGATGTGCATCCTGTTTGATGAGATATTGTGAAAAATGGATCATATTAAATAGTGAGTGTTTATATGTTGTTTTTGACATTACGACATTTAGTTATTTCTCTTGGGTGCCTTAACCCATTGCTATAAAATAATCTTAGATATTAAGCAAGCCCATCTAACGCCAACTATAAATAATCCTAGAGGATAACACACTACGTGTTTTCGTTGATCTCGTTTAAATTCTATTTGAGTTTAATTAATGGAATTAATATTATTCTCAAGTTCAAGGAATAATTTTATACAAGTTATGTTGATCTCATAAATTAAATAAATATTTATTCATCGACTTGTGAATAAAATATTTTATCTATTTATTTAATATTTTAAAAAATATTTATTTTCTTGATTGTCAATAAAATATTTTTTTGAATAAAATATTTATTTTTTTATTCAATACATGCTAGAGGATTTCAAATGGACCGCGACCGAGTCCAGTGAAAAATATTAATTAACAAGACCATTACATTATATTTGTTATTGCGCAAGTTTTCACATGATAATAATAATAATTATATAGTTATTATTATGCAGCATGGGATTTATTAAAGGTAATAAATTTTATTTAATGGTTGGTATGCAATTAAATAATATTTTAACTCAAATCCTAACTCTATAAATAGAAGGCTGTGTCTATTGTGTAGAGCATCTGAAATTAAGAATAGAGAATTATTGCACACAAGAAATTCTCTATCAACTCCTCCTACCACTCTCTCAAGAACGATAAGTGCAAGAGATATTTCTTCAAGACCGAAGAATGAGTGATCAATAATGAACAACTCAAGAAATTTGAATCACTACACTAGCACTCGTAGATTGAGTGGTATTTCTTGGAGATCATAGAAGCACGTGTGCATCACCGGTAGATGGATTCTATCCTTGGATCCTTACAACACATTGAAGGTAATCCGAAAGGGTCTTTTCAAATGGTCAACATTCACCAATGAAGAAAGTTCCCAAGACCAAGAATACATTTCTTCAAATATTAAATAAATTAATTATAAATTTTATGTGCAAGATACTTGCATGTAGTTTTAGGAAATGATTAGTAAAAGAAATTTTAATATATCACCCACCTACGCACGCTTCCACTATGCTCGGAACCATCAATTTTAACATCCATTTGATATAAATACAAATTATTAATTAAATCTAATGAAAAAGTCCTTATTAAAGTAACTTGAGATATAGGCGCATAAGTATCAAAATAATAAATCCCTAATCTTTATTTGAAACATTGACAACCAATCCTTCGTTAAAATCATGAATGCTGCCATTGGAATCATACTTCTTTTTAAAAACCCATTCATAACCAATAGGTTTAGAACCTTTTGGTAAATCCATTATGACCCAAGTATTATTCTCCATAATGGAATCCATTTCATCATTAATTTATTCTTTATAGAAAGCAACATCTATAGAATTCATAGCATCTTTATATGTCTTTGGGTCATCTTTTATAGTCAATATCATAGGATACTTATTTAGAATATGATTATCATGATATCCCTCAATAAGGAAACTTATGGAATTAGGAGAAATTAAATATGGATATGGATGTGTCTCTTTCCTAAGTCTTATACTCTATTTAGGTTCAACTCAATAATCATCATTATTTTATACTATTATATTTGAACTATATGGAGTATAGGAGATAAGGGTATGATGAATACCCTCCTCCACATTATTTGTCACGAACCAGGTTGGGTTGACCCTGAACCGGTCGCCTGAGTTGGCCTGCGACAAGGCCCAAAGGGTGTTCACGATCCCCATGGGCTGAAAATTAGTGTCTAGCATCAAAATTAGCTGTTGGGAAATATTTGGCCCATAAACTGATGAAAAATAAATAAAATGTAAACAAAATGAAAAAAACACAACACTAGTGGCAGAAATAAAAATAGAACTGGGCGGATAAACATACCTCTAAGTGACCCCGTGGGTTTCCACCAAACACATAAGAACACTTTCTTCAAGAGAAATCCAAAACTAGAGTAACCTAAAACTGAAAAGTAAAGTAGGCATGAGTACTGAGATTCTCAGTAGGAATTCCAAGATAAAACAACACCATATTCCCTTTCCTTTTATAAGGAATCAAAAACATACTAGTTTTAAAATAATACATAATAAAATAATGTTTTTCCTTATTTCCAAATTCAAGTCACAAGTTTTAATTTTTAAGGAAAGTGCTTTTATTCCACTACATTTTTTAAAATACTTTCCAAACATGCATTAACATTCCAAAATAAAAGGCAAACATTTCAAATAAAAAACATGGATTTTTCAAATAAGGAGACAAACATGAAGCAGCAAAAATGAAAAATAATTTCACAAACACCATGTCATAAATGAGAACCATGGCCAATACCTAAGAATCTAGTGTTAGTTGGGGACCTAGGATCCTCATACCTCAGTGAAACATGTCATATGAACCACAACGATCTACATTCTCGTGTACCAGCCACTAGTAGGGAACACACCCATAACCTAATGGTCTCCAATCATCACAAATGTTTAGTCAGTGTTTTAGCATCAATCCTTATAGAAGAAACCAGGAATAACCACTTCCGTATCATCTAGCATACTAGTCCTAGTTCGCCCACCTATATACCTAGGCTTCTCATTGTGTTCCATTTCAAGTGGTGGTGAGTTTTTATCAAGAAAACATATATGTAATTATCATTTTCTTTACTTAAAAATACATCCAACTTCTCAACACTGATCTCCCTCCTTGAGCGCATTCCCCCCTTTTCCATCATATAATAATGCACAAGCCTCTTTACTAGGCACATATCACAAATTACACATTTAACATACACATCGTGTTTCTAAAACAATGGAGATGCCTCAAGAGTGGTTTTTACATTTACAAATCATTTTCAAGGTTCCAAACAAGACTCATTACTTTCTAAACAATAACTTTGCTTTAGAAAACACTCTCACCCAACACTTTCAAGTTCTAGAGCTGTTTGAAATTCAAATTAACAATAAAGGCTTCACACATTTTAAAACAACTTGAAAAATTCACTTCAAATCCCATACACTTTTCCTAACTTACCAAATCATTGAATTTCCCCTTTTTAAAATCATACAAGAATCTATATTCATTTAAATAAACATTCAAAACTAATATACACATGAAAATTTTTAGAAATATCCGCCACACACCCAAAACCATTTTAGAAATTTTTTTAAGAATTTAAAATGTTATGCATTCTAAAAAAAGTTTGGGATCATATTTTAATGAAAAATACACATGTCAACACTTAAAGCAAACACTACTACAAATACTGGCATTAACGACTGCCAAAAGAAGTCGCTAATGGTCATTAGAGACCGCCAAAAGTGGTCGCTAATGGTCATTAGAGACCGCCTTCCGACCGCCTATGGCGGTCGCAGTTGGCCCGATGCTAAAGGGCATTAGTGACCTCCACAAGTGGTACCTATAGGCCCCATATAGAGTATCAACAGCGACCGCTTGGTGGTCACTAATGATTCGGAAAAACATACTAGAAAGCGATCGCCAATGGCGGTCGCTAATGGTTATGCAACAAAAAACCTATGGCGACTGCCATAGGTGGTCGCTAGTCTGGATAATTTAAAAAAAAACCTGCATTCCAACAGCCAGAATGCAGTAACAAAAAAAAAACAGAAGAAACAGCCTACAAAAAAACCTGTATTCCAACAGATTGAATGCAGTGTTATAACCAGAACAAAAAAACCAACCAGAATGTAGTATTATAAAGCAGAATAAAATAATGGAGTTAGACGTGTGTACAATTCAAATTGAGGATGCAGCATTGTATGGTTGCATGAATATGCATAAGATCAACCATTAGAAGGAAGCTGAATATTTTTTTAAATTTGCATGTTGAACAGAGTATCGAAAGATATGAAAATGCTGTATTGGAAGAAGATGAATTTGGGATTTGTGATCTTACCCAAAGTATCTAAAAAACAATGGGGTATGAAGGCACATATATCATGAAACATCATGAGAAATAGATCATGCATATATCAATGTGATTTCATTAAATTTGTTCGAATATATGTAGAATAGCCTTGAACAATGAATCTTGATGAATCAAAAAACCTGAAAAGTCGATCTACCAGACGGAGAAGCGAACTTCCACAATGAGGGGTACTAACACCTATCACATATAAACATGTAATAATATTAAAAAAAGGCAAAATGAAAAAAAATAGAAGAAATAGTCACATAAACACTAATAGAGTAAGAAGATAGAAAGGATAAAAAACACAGTTTAATATTAACACATAATAGATTAACACTTATTAAAATGAATTAGATATTGTTAAACATGGAAAAAAAGATAAAAATCAGTGAAGAAACAATCTACAAAGTGGAGTTTTATTTATGAAAACGAGTGCAACAACAACAAGAAGAGTCCACCTTTGAGGGGAATGCTCAAAAAAAGGGATCTATGCATTATATAAAGAATAGAGATAGAAATATTGGTTACTATCCTATGAGCATAGCAACCTCATGAGGATATTCTTTCCATAACAAAGGATATTTCAACAAATTTTTCACTGACGCTATTTTCATTAAGCGATTCAAGGTTTCCTACCTTTCACCTTGAGTTGGGATTCCTATAGTTATCATTGGATGTGGGTTATCCTTATTGTTGGGATTCAACATTGAGTCAAGGATTAATTTTGATTGCTACAACTTCATTTGGAATGGTTTCATCTATAAAAAGAAATGTTCCATAGTGTCATAGAAAAAATGTGCCAAACCCACATATTTTAGTGGACATAGCATTAAAAAATTAAGCTTCTTCTATGGGTCTCTCATTTCCAGCTACATCTGGCATCTTCTATAGTAACCAAAAGATTCATTTACCTTTATGAATGAAAGTTATATTGAGAGGATTCTAAGAAGAATGTTTTTCTAGATGGTATCTTCTATTTGGCTTACTATTAGAGGCTATTAGAGATCCATTATTCCACAGGATTAATGGTTTCTATTTAGGTAGTCTCATCTGAATTTTTAGACCAAAAATTGGTTATAGAAACCCATTACCTCCACATGGACATTACCTCCACATTGATAGTTCCACCGGAGTTGGAAAATATGTCTATTGCGGATGCAGTTGATCATCTTGATCAGATTAAAGATCTTATCCCCATGGATTATGCTAGGATGATCTATAGTTATGTATTTAATGACTATAACCACTACTTTTAGATGCCATCCCAGCTAGGAAGACTCGATACTAAGCTATTGTATACCCATATTTGTGGAAATCTAGTAAGGCCTCCTTCTTGGATTAACAGATTCAAAAAAAATCTAATTATTTCATCAAGATTTATTTAAATATGGAGGATCTGGAACAAATTATAAATGTCGTCATAGAGAAAGTATAATGTTCAAGAGATTAAGAGAAATTTGATCCAATGGAATCATATAAATGATTGCAGTGAGTAAAATTAGATTCTATAAAATAATCACAAAATGATTGCAGTGAGTAAAATTATCAGAATAAAATGAATGAAATTTAAAATTCAAAACCACTGCAATGCTCTAGAAATAGGGTTACTTATTTTGGAATTCGAAAAAAATGGGGGCGGTGGATACAAGAGAAATTGGGTGCAGCCACAGCGGGGGGATTGACCAGATTCGATGGCAGCTACAAGTGAGAGAAGGTTCATACCTAAGTATCCAGATCATCAATTGTCAGAATCAGTGGGGGGAATTGATGGAGGAAGTGCGATGAAATTGGAGATAAAAATCAGAGAATCCCTACCAAACCGTGAGAACAATATTGCTAGAATTACATCTTGGATAAAATTGAACACCAAAATTGGGGCCATAATTATATAACCCCACAATAAATGGAAGTATATAAAAAACCCAAACACACACATATATGCAGAATACATATAATTTTAGTCCCATGTTTCATGACATTGGAATATATATGATCTATATATATAGAAGATAAAAGTTGGAAAAAAGGGGACAAATTGGAATACAAAACATATATATATCTTGTGTATGCAAATAATATATGCAGAACACATATATACAGACCATATATATATGTTTCAGAAAGTAGAATTCAGGATTTTCCTAGCCACAATCAATGTTGTATGCCTTTGAGGGGATGCAAAAATCTATGGATAGTAGAGTATGAGTCGAGCTTCTTCGGAAGGGAAGAAGAATAAAAACTGATAAACAGAGGATGGTACGTAAAATCAAAACCCTAAAACCGAAATTAGGGTTTACATAATAGGGAGATAAATCTAAAATTAGGGATTACCTGAGGGTACAATGACGATTGTAGGCAGCGACTAGATTGGGGGCGGTGGTAGAGAGGAGCGGCGGTGCCTCCGACAGGGGGTGCAATGATTAGGTATGGTGAGGCAGCGCGAAGGAGAGGGCAACAACGACAGGTGAGGTGAGACAGCGTGAAGGAGAGGGCAGCGGCGAATGCCAACAGCCAAGGTGATGGTGGGTGAGGGAGATGGCAGGGGGGATGCGGCCGCAGCGGAGGCGTCACCACTGTGTTTCGAAAGGTGATAGGGAGAATCAATGACCATAGAGGGGATTGGGGGTGGAAGCAGAGGGAGAGCAAGGGGCAGCGACAACGTCCGACATGGAGAGAGGGGTGGGCGGCGGTCGCGGGTCTCACCGCAAAGGGATGGGGTCGGGGGCCGAGCTCGGGGTGCGTTAGGGTTGTGGGGGGCGATTACGCTGTATTTTTTGTAATTGAGTTTAGAGACCGCCATAGGTGGCTGCTATTGCCCACCATTAGCGACCTCCAATGGCGGTCTCCCATTTCTCCAGACTCAAAAATCCAGATTTCTTGTAGTGAAACCTAAAAAATGAACGAAAGACCAACATCAAGAATCACCATCACATTACATAGCATGCATATACTATTTAATGTAAAAGAAATATATTTTTTAGAACACTCAAGCAATTAATGAATTCAATTTAAAGGTATAGGCATAGGGGACCTACCTCAGGGTGGAACCAAATCGAACATCCAGCCCTTAGCGCTTTCTCACTAAGAGATGCTTCTCCCCCACTAATTATATGCACTTTCACATACATATAAGGACACATATCCTCTATGCACACACCTGCATGCCCATGAACATGTGAAATGGGATCCTTACATATATTCTTATATGCATATACTAGTCTCCACTCACCTACGTATGCATTTTCATATATATACAAGGAAACACCTAGCCCCATACATGTATATTAACTGCCATGGATGACTATACATCTAACGGGGGAACCCATATATATATATATATATATGTATACTTACCTATGCACACACAGGTGAGTCTCCTTAGACCCGGTGACTCAAAACCATAAAATAGGGACAACACACTACACATATAATTTAATAAATCCAATTAAACAATTTATAAAACACTTCAAATTAGTACAAAAAAAATTACACAAAAAACACACCTGATTTCAAAAAAATGAAACTTTAAAACCAAACGCCCAAAAAAACTCTTTCCAGCCATGATTTATAACACAAAATTAATTTAATAAATCATTGACACAATTATTAAAACATTTCAAAAGAACACAATAAGGGTGTACATCAAGATTACACCAATTTTTTCCATGTAAAGTCTACTTTAAAATTTATTGCATATCAAATCTCTTCAAAACTACTTTCATACCTTGATATAATTTAATAATACATAAATAAGAGTTTATAAAACGATTTTCAGAAAGTGACACTTGGAATTACCCACAAAACCCACTCAAAAACCTATTTTATACTAACCGCACACCAATGCCATACCAGAATAGAATATGTATCCCTTACGTAATTTAATAAATCAATTGCATATATTATAAAACACCAAAAATAGATGCAAAAAAGGGTTTTACACCAAAGTGCACCCCATTTATATAAATATTCAACTTAAAAATCAAACACATATAAAACTCATTTGAAAAATAATTTCGCACAACACAAATTAAATCAAGAACACATTAAATTAATTAAGAAAGAAAAATATTTATCCAAATAAATGTTATGCACAGAATAAAAATTATCAATAATTGACCCTAAATCTAACATCCTACCCACTCGAAACCTAAAACCCCAAATAAAAATGAACCAAATCCTTATGGAAGGAGGGAGAGGGGATTACCTGGGGGAGGTGCATGCGCCGGAGGAGAGCGGGGCGCCGGAGCAGCCATCCGGTTCACACGTGTAATGGCTCGGACCACTCTGGCCCATTCCTTTGTGAAAATATGGTGTTTGAGGTGTTCTGGGAGGTCAAGGTGACTCATCCCCAACACCTTTCCAATTTTCCCTTTCTGTGAACAGTAGCATCGGTGACCCTCAGTGAACAGTTCCAACGATAGACAGTTGTGAACAGTGCCAATCATGAGGTCTAACAGTAACCTTTATTTCCTTTTCCAAATTTCCAATTCTATGAACATTTCTATCGGTAACCTCTAACGGTAACCTCTATTTCCTTTTCTAAATTTCCAATTCTATAAACAGTTCTATCAGTGAACAGTTCTATCGGTATCCTCTAATAGTAACCTCTATTTCCTTTTCCAAATTTCCAATTCTATGAACAGTTCTATCGGTGAAAAATTCTATCAGTAACCTCTAAAGGTAACCTCTATTTCCTTTGCCAAATTTCCAATTCTATGAACAGTTCTATCAGTGAACAATTCTATCGATAACCTCTAATGGAAACCTCTATTTCCTTGGCCAAATTTTCAATTCTATGAACAATTCTATCAGTGAACATTTCTATCAGTAACCTCTAACGGTAACCTCTATTTCCTTTGAAAAATTTCCAATTCTATGAACAGTTCTATCGGTGAACAGTTCTATCGGTAACCTCTAACGGTAACCTTTATTTCCTTTGCCAAATTTTCAATTCTATGAACAGTTCTACTAGTGAACAGTTCTATCGGTAACCTCTAATGGTAGGTGTACAGTGTTTCCAGAACGGTAGGTGTACAATGTTCTATTGGTGTGGTTCTAATGGTGAGGTTCATGAACAGTGTTCTATCAATGAGGTTCTAACGGTGAGGTTCATGAATAGTGTTCTAACGGTGAGGTTCATGAATAGTGTTCTATCGGTAAGGTTCATGAACAGTGTTCTATCGGTGAGTTTCATGAACAGCGTTCTAACGGTGGGGTTCATGAACAGTGTTCTATCGGTGAGGTTCATGAACATTGTTCTATCGGTGAGGTTCTAATGGTGAGGTTCATGAACAATGTTTTTCCTTTTCCAAATTTTGAGTTCATGAACAGTGTTTCCAGCTTCCTACAGTTTCGCCCCTTTAGCATTTTCCTTTGACGTAAAATGCATTTAAAGCCTTATTTTAAGGACTCTATGGCCAATTCAAAGGCCATAACTCCTATATTAATTATTCCTAAGGATTGTGATGTTTTCTTACTTGGTCAAACCATGTGGTTTAATGCGATCCGCTTTTAATGTGAAATCAAGTGTATCTTAAACCGCCGCTCCATTAAATCTTCTAAAGGGATGAGATATCTTCCTACCTAATTCTTCCTCTTTGTTCTCAGCTATGATACACTAGAACCTTTCATTCTATTCCATAGGATTTTCACAATCAAACTTTACTCCTTGGATTGGTTCCACTCTGTTTTGATGCAACCAAGCTGTATCGATCAATCTTCAATATAAGGTATGTTTTATCGTCATTCTTTTGGGGTTCATCTTATCCTGTTTCTCCTTTCCATATTATAGCATGTGATATCCATGCTTCTAATGGAGTTTTATTGGGTTTCGGTTGGTGCGGTCGTACCGTGGAATCCTCAGGTGGATACAGTTGTCGCGAGAGGAGGATTGTGACCCGTTGTGTGGATAAAGAACGTCAAGAACTGTTTGAGGTAGGGGATTCATTGCTTCTCTTTTCTTTTACGTGCAACTGTATTGTTAGCATGTTTTATCCCACTGGACCACAATGGAATTGACATAATAAATATTTGAACCAGATAAATAAATTGATATCAATTGTATGTTATTGCCTCTTGTTTTGCTAGATAGTGTGATGTCTATGCTTGCTTCGTATAGCTGTTCATTCTTGATGGATATTGGTAAATAACTTAAACCATAATTAATTGATAATTGTTTGGCTAAAGATAAAGTGGCATATAAATGAATCTGGTTCTCCTTGTTGTAATTTTATGTTAATCAAAATGGTGCAGTAAGCATGTTTAATTATTTGTGATAACTTACTGTTTAGGTTTACCGAATGTGGAACCTACGTATAATAAATCGGTTAATTCAAAACGGATTATTTGTTTGATAATTCCTTGAAGAGTTCTGAGTTACCCTTTTGATTGTTAAAGGGCCAAGAGCCCAATTGTTAAGATGTTTCTTTTCATGCTGCTTGTGTTGTGATGTGAGCATGGAGGGCTGTTGTGATATGTGGGGGCATGGAGACTTTTGGTTATGGCATCAAATGACGCCTATGGTGGCGAGATGCATCAATTTATGCATGTGGGTGTCAGGGAGGACACCAGGGATGATAGAATGGGATGGATGTGATTATTGGATGATTGCTGTTTCTTTTTTGGTTGGTTATCTATTTTACTTTTCCCCACTACCTAGGGCAGCTGGTCTAGATTACCCTTCTTTCGAAAGAGGCAAAGACGCATGGGGTATGTCACGTGATTTTTGTGTTTAGCTTCTTAAGGGAGGATGAGTCTACGCTCTTTCTATAGGCGGAAAAGACTCGACGGGTAGTACATCTAATCACCGTGTTGATCCCCCTTGTGTTTAGTAGCATAGAATGTTTTTCTAGAATTCCTGGGAATGTGGGAAAGTAATTCTATAATGAATAATTTAATAAATTATGTTAACCCATGGGGTTGGAGTTTGCTGGAACATAATGACGAGGTTGTAATTTTAAAGGGACAGTGGACTTTGGGTGTGATGCTAATGAAATTTAATGTGGAATTGTTATTGGTTAATTAATGTTTAAAGAATTAATTAATGTAAACTGAAACTGATAAAAGGGAATGAAATAATGTATTAAAGCTCTTTAAATGTTTGTGTGCTTATAGGATACCTAGTCTTAGAAGTAGCATCCCAGAGTCCGAGAGACGTTAACTGCAGTTGAGTCTAAGACTAGGTTATGACCATAGTGTGGTTGTGAGGTATAATATATTCTGTACCTTTTGTGTTTCTATACACTATTCCACCCTGTCAGTAAGGGAAACTGACACCCTGGGGATTCTGAGCCCTAGGGGGGGGGGTGTTTTCCCCAACATTCCAGTGGGAGGATGAATGGCTGACTACCCCCTTTGGCCTTGCTCCCTTCTCTTGGTAGTTACTTGTGCTGGTAGGCACAATGGTTAGTTTTCCCATATATGTGTATAGAAGACTGTAATGGCTTGTGGTTATTCACACACATATATTCTGGACATAGTTTCCTATGGACTACTATAGGTGTAACTTGTATAGCCTGTGATGGATTGATGATCTTTACTCGGTGTATGGGTTGTAATGGCTTGAGGTATAATACCCGATGTATGATACACAGAGCTATGGTGGATCCCAGAAACTACCTGGTTACTTTGCTTACATGGACATGGTGGTTTTGTTGCATGAGGTGCATGTTGTGGTGCTTTTCCCAGGTGTTTGCGGGAAAGCCTTTTTGGAGCGAGATGCTTAGGACGTGCAATGTTGGGGAAAAGCAGCAAACCAGTGGGGAAGTAGTAGTGGGGTACCCTTGATATTTTTTATTATATGATATATTCTTATATGCGTTACTTTGTGAGAGTATCCATGGTGAGGTTGGGAACTTAGTATACCTGTTTAGGTGATGAGTTAGTTTCAATTTTTGTTCACTGTGCTTTAGCACGATTTCTTTACTTTTGCACGAGAGGCTTCGAGGAGGATCCTACTGAGTATACTGTTATACTCACCCTATGTATATATATAAACTGTTTTTTAGGTCACTTGGAGAAGGTTGGAGATTAGGCTGGTGTTTACGAGCTTGGGGTTGCAGGAGCTGTTCGGGCTTGTGGTTGCTGCTGTTTTACTTTCTTTTGGGTAATTGCAGTTTTTTTCCCGTTCAGTCATAGCAGTTTTTCATGATATTTCATATGTGTACTTGGGATTTATTTTATCTTACTGGTTGAGTTGGAGTTGGTTGGTGTCTATCTTATCTCTCTCTTATGCATGTGTTCTCTTAGAGTGTAATGCCTCCCATTTGTGTGTTTTTTATACCCTCGGTGCTAGTCGCCAACCCGGGGCTTACTGGAGGTGGGACTCAAGGGTCATTATCTCCCTTATCACATTGTCAGCCCAAGAGGGGTACTCTTTGTGGGGAGGGGGTCATGACAGAGTGGTATCAGAGGTCTGGTTGAGTGATATGATAGAGTTTGGAGTTAGGCACAGGTGAGGTTGCATGAGTTGGTAGGGAAACAATGTCATTAATGTTTAACAAGTGATGTAAACACTAGAGACCATCTGAGACATAGGCATTTAGGGCCCCCTATGATCTAATGTATGGATCTTTACGTTTAAAATCGCTACTAAACAATGTGATACTAGTTGTGGGATAGAGACCTAGTAAAGAATCATGTATCATTATTCTTTGTGCCTGTGTTTGAATTGGTAGAACTTGGGATAGGTTAACCTAAAATCAATGAAAGAAAACAATTAATTAATTAATGTTCAGTCTTCCATATTCCAGGTTTAGGATCTCTAACGGTTTTTTATTTTACATTACAGGTATGGCTCCAGGTCGATGTCCTCGTCAGGTTTGCGCAGAAAATGTTCAGTAGGATATTCAAGCAGATCACCACAGAGTAGAGGTTGGCGATGACAACAATTGGAGGAAGACACTCTGAGAGTTTCAGTGCCAGAGTCTGCAGAAGTACGAGGTCTCTGTTTTAGATGCAGTCATATAAGATTGGTTGGAGGAGGTCGAGATAAGATTCAGTTCGATCCATGCTCAGAAGGAGTACTGGGTGTCCTTGGTTGTGACGATACTGTGTGGAGCAGCGAGGAAATGGTGGTTCTTGTTCGTCAGGGATTGCGAGGAGTTAGCCATCTCATGGGAGGAGTTCTGAGACAAGTTTAGAGTTGAGTTTCTTTCTTTGACTGTGAAGGTGTCTAATCACTAGGAGCTTCTTACCCTTCGATAGGGGAGCTCCAGTGTTCGAGAGTCTGGAATCCATTTCAATAACCTTTTACGATATGCTTCAAACCTGTTTCCAGATGAGGAGGCCAGGGTGAGGCATTTCGAGGAGGCTTTGTGTCCATAGATCCAGTGCCAGGTCACCCCATTTATGTTGAAGACATATCTTGAGGTGCTGGAGAGTGCAGAGGTTGTCGAGAGGACTTTGGACAGAACCAGATCGTCATGAGAGGGGAGTCATCATGATTCATCACGAAGCAGAGCTGTGGTTTTGGGTTCTCAGTTTTCAGGGTAGAAGAGTTTCTATTCAGCTGGGGGTAGGTCCCAGTCCTTCACATATCGTTTCTCCAGAGGCAACAAATCTCAGTCCTATTACAAGGGATAAGACACTTGTTTTTCTTATGGTGGTTATGGTCATCAGCAGCGGGAGTGCCCAACCTTTCAGAGAAGTCATCGTGCACCAGGTGCTATACTCCAGGTTCCTCCATTGAGGCAGTTCTAGCCGAGGCAGCAATAGCAGGTTGCACCAGCTTTAGATCAACAGAGGGTAGATGGGGTAGGCAGAGGAAAACCCCATGACGCTCCCCGTCCTCAGAGAGCAGAGCGCGGCCATGGTGGTGGTCTTCATCATGGTTAGAGAGGTCGTGGAGGAGGTCATGTTCAGCTTCATGCTCTAGCGTTTCTAGCTCCAGGTGAGCTAGACGTCGTTCGAGGTACCCTTTGCTTGTTTTCTAACTTGGTGTATGCCTTGTTTGATTTAGGAGAGACACACTCCTTCATATCACCTGCCTTTGTCCATGCTTTGTTACTTGAGGTAGTGAGGCTTCCAGTGCCCTTGGAGTTGACTACGCCAGTTGGAGGTCGAGCTGACTTGTTTGAAGTATCTGGAGATTGTGAGCTAGTGTTGGGGTAGCACTATTATTGGGGAGATTTCCTATGTTTACGAATACAACCATATTATGTCATCCTCGACATGGATTGGTTGTATTCGGTGAAGGAAAGCGTGGATTACTTCAGGAAGTAGGTCGTTTTATTTGGTGCAGATGGAGAGCCGGTAGTGTTTGTTGGCGAGCGAGATCCTTGGATGGGTCATAGGCGCATTCCGTCCTTATCATCCATGATGGTTGAGATGATGTTGAGTTCTTCATAGGTTCAACAGTTGGCATTTCCTAGGGTCGTAGAAGAGTACCCTGATGTCTTTCCAGAAGATGTTGTAGCATTACCCCCTCGATGAGAGATCAAGTTTGGGATCGAGCTACAACCAGGAGCGTCTCTTATATCTATGTCTCCATATAGGATGGACCCTTCTGAGTTACGAGAGCTATGTATACAGCTTGATGGTCTGTTACAGTGTGGTTTTGTTCGACCAAGTGTGTCACTGTGGGGTGCACCAGTTTTATTCGTGAAGAAGGCTGACAACAGTTTGCGGTTGTGTGCTGATTATCGCCTCTTAAACAAAGTGACAATAAAGAATCACTATCCTCTTCTGCGGATTGATGATTTATTCGATCAAATGAAGGGTGAAAGTTGGTTCTCAAATATCGACTTGCGGTTAGGATATCATCAGATGCGTGTGAAGGATGAGGATATCCCAAATACTGCTTTCTATTGTCATCATGGGCATTATGAGTTCGTTGTAATTCCATTGGGTGTGATAAATGCTTCAGCTGTGTTCATGGGATTGATGAATTTTGTGTTCCTGTTAGTTCCTGGACAAGTTCGTGGTGGTTTTCATCGACGACATCCTTGTGTACTTCACATCTAAGGAGGAGCACACAAAGCATCTACAATCCGTTTTTAGAGTTCTTCGTCAACATCAGTTGTTTGGGAAGTTTTCGAAGTGTGAGTTTTGGGATCGAGAAGTCCGTTTCTTGGGGAATGTTGTGTCCCAATAGGGAGTATCTGTGGATACATCAAATATAGAATTAGTTGTGTCTTGGGAATCCCCCAAGACAGTGTCAGAGGTGCAGAGTTTCCTTGGTCTCGCAGGCTACTACAGGAGGTTCGTAACCAATTTCTCACAAGTTGCGACTCCTCTGACAGCTTTGACTAGGAATGATCAGGCATTTATATGGACTGATCAGTGTCAGTCAGCTTTCGAGTATCTAAAGGAGAAGTTAGTAAGTGATCCAGTTCTTTGTCTTCTAGCTGAGGGAGTTCAGTTTGATGTTTTCTGTGACGCTTCACATCTAGGGTTAGGCTGTGTTCGCATGAAACAGAGGTTAGTTGTTTCTTATGGGTCTCGGCAGTTGCGTCCCCATGAACATAACTATTCCACCCATGATCTTGAGTTGGCAGCCGTGGTGTTTTCTCTGAAGTTTTGGAGACACTACCTCATTGGAGAGCACTTTGTGGTTTTCACCGATCATAAGAGTTTGAGGTATGTTTTCTCCCAACGCGACTTGAACTTATGACAGCTTCAGTGGATGGAGTTCTTACAGGAATATGACTTCGAGATATCATATACACCAAGAAAGGGGAATTTTGTAGCTGATGCACTGAGTTTGAAGTCACGTAGTGATGCAGTGTGTGAATCTGGTGACTCTTGGAGAGTAATGGAAGAACTGTCAGCATTACATCTTGATATGGGAGAAGTTGGGGGAAGAGGTTGTCTTTTTCAGATGATGGTGCAGTTATCTCTCGTGAAGCAAGTGGAATATTCCCAGTTGGGCGATCTTTAGGTGGAGGTGTGGAGAGATCGAGTTGTTTGTGGTGAGGCCTCTGATGGTTGGTCGGAGGATGAACAACACCGAGTGTTATACCACGAAAGGATTTTTGTTCCTTTGACGATGCACAATATGGTTCTCAGAGAGTTTCATAGTTCTCCTTTAGCAGTGTATCCTGGCATGAAAAAGATGTACCGAGCCTTGAGGATCCAATTTCGGTGGCCTGGGTTAAAACGCGCAGTTGCGGAGTTTGTGTCTCGATGTTTGGTCTGCCAAAAGGTGAAGTCCTAACAGCGTGTTCCCGGTGGTCTACTCCATCCATTAGAGATTCCTCAGTGGAAGTGGGAGAACATCTCAGTGGAATTTGTTACTGTTTTACCTCAAGCTCCGGGATGACATGATGATATTTGGGTGGTAGTGGATCGGTTAACAAAATTAGCCCACTTTATAGTGATCAAGGAGTCGATCTCAGTGGAAGTTTTGTCAAGGCAGTATCTAGAGGAGGTGGTGAGACTTAATGAAGTTCCAAGGACAATCATTTCTGATCGAGATCCTCACTTAACTTCTAGGGTGTGGAGAGGTCTCCAGTATGCTTTTGGTTCTTAGCTATGCCTTAGCACTGCTTTTCATCCTCAAACAGACGGTCAAACAGAGCAAACCATCCAGACTCTTAAAGACATGTTACACTCTTGTGTTCTTGATTTTGGATGTTCGTGGATGAAGCACTTACCCTTGGTGGAGTTCACTTACAATAATAGTTTTCACTCCACCATTGGTATGGCGCCTTTTGAAGCCTTGTATGGCCGACCTTTCCGTTCTCTATTGTGTTGGACTAGGGTCGGAGAGTCAGCAATTCTCGGACCGGAACTAGTGCAGAATACAAAAAAGATAGTTCATGTGATTCGTGAGAGGATGAATACAACGCAAGATCTTCATAAATCATATGTTGATCAAAGAAGGAGACCCTTAGAGTTTAATGTTGGGGATCATGTGTTTCTGAAGGTGACTCCCCATCGTGGGCAGCGAAGGTTTGGTCGTGGGAGTAAGCTTTCTCCCCAGTTTGTTGGGCCTTTCGAGGTGTTAGCTCATGTTAGATCTGTGACATATCAAGTAGCACTTCCCCCGCAGATGAGTCGGATACATGATGTTTTCCATGTATCAAAGCTTCATCATTATCTTCATGATGACTCTCACATCATTGATTGGGGATAGATCGATGTTGATGATGATGCAACCTTCGAGGAGCGACCTGTGGAGATCTAAGAATGCAAGGAGAAGGTGTTGTACGGGTGTTCTATCCCCTTGGTTCTTGTCTTGTGGTGACATGGTGGCATGGAGGAGATTACCTAGGAACGTGAGTCACAGATACATGCTCAATAGCTAGAGTTTTTTGATATTTAACTCTTTTCATGTAACGATGTCCCCTTTGTGGTTAGACCTTTCATGTTTATATTATGAATTTCTTTTTTTGCTTCTTGTGGCTTGCTATCTTTTGAGAGGTAACTCAATGAGTGGTTGTTCGGACCCCATTTCATTTTCCCTTTAGGTGGGCTTTGAATTCTCGAGGACGAGAATGTTTTGAGAGGTATCTGATGTAATGGCCCAGACCTCTCTGGTCCATTCCTTTGTGAAAATCTGGTGTTTGAGGTGTTCTGAGAGGTCAAGGTGACTCATCCCCAACACTTTTCCAATTTTCCCTTTCTGTGAATAGTAGCATTGGTGACCCTCAGTGAACAATTCCAATGGTAGACAGTTGTGAACAGTTCCAACGGTGAGGTCTAATGGTAACCTCTCTTTCCTTTTCCAAATTTCCAATTCTATGAACAGTTCTATTGGTGAACAGTTCTATCGGTAACCTCTAACGGTAACCTCTATTTCCTTTTCCAAATTTTCAATTCTATGAACAGTTCTATCGGTGAACAGTTCTATTGGTAACCTTTAACGGTAACTTATCTTTCCTTTGCCAAATTTCCAATTCTATGAACAGTTCTATCGGTGAACAGTTCTATCAGTAACCTCTAACGGTAACCTCGATTTCCTTTGCCAAATTTCCAATTCTATGAATAGTTATATCAGTGAACAGTTCTATCGGTAACCTCTATTTCATTTTCCAAATTTCCAATTCTATGAACAGTTCTATCAGTGAACAGTTCTATCGGTAACCTCTAACGGTAACCTCTCTTTCCTTTGCCAAATTTTCAATTATATGAAGTGTTCTACCGGTGAATAGTTCTATCGGTAACCTCTAACGGTAACCTCTGTTTCCTTTGCCAAATTTCCAATTCTATGAACAGTTTTATCGGTGAACAGTTCTATCGGTAACCTCTAATGGTAGGTGCACAGTGTTTCCAGAACGGTAGGTGTACAGTGTTCTATCAGTGAGGTTGTAAAGGTGAGGTTCATGAACAATGTTCTAATGTTGAGGTTCATGAAAAGTGTTCTATCAGTGAGGTTCTAACGGTGAGGTTCATGAATAGTGTTCTAATGGCGAGGTTCATGAACAATGTTCTATTGCTGAGGCTCATGAAAAGTGTTCTATCGGTGAGGTTCTAACGGCGAGGTTCATGAACAGTGTTCTAACGGTGAGGTTCAGGAACAATGTTCTATCGGTGAAGTTCTAACGGTGAGGTTCATGAACAGTGTTCTAACGGTGAGGTTCATGAATAGCGTTCTATTGGTGAGGTTCTTGAACAGTGTTCTATCAGTGAGGTTCTAACGGTGAGGTTCATGAACAATGTTTTTCCTTTGCCAAATTTTGAGTTCATGACCAGTGTTTCCAGCTTCCTACAGTTTTTTCCCTTTAGCGTTTTCCTTTAAATGCATTTAAAGATTCGTTTTAAGGACTCTAAGGCCGATTCAAAGGCCATAACTCCTATATTAATTATTCCTAAGGCTCAGGATGTTTTCTTACTTGGTTAAACCACATGGTTTAATGCAATCTTCTTTTAATGGTAAATCAAGCGTATCTTAAACTGCCACTCTGTTAAATCTTCTAAAGGGGAGAGATATCTTCCTCCCTAATTATTCCTCTTTGTTCTCGTCTATGAGATGATATAACCTTTCATTCTATTCCGTAGGAGTTGCACAATCAAAATTTCCTCCTCGGATTGGTTCCACTCTGTTTTGATGCAACTAAGCTGTATCGATCAATCTTCGATATAAGGTATGTTTTATCATCATTATTTTGGGGTTCATCTTGTATTGTTTCTCCTTTCCATATTATAGCATGTGATCTCCATTCTTCTAATGGATTTTTCTTGGGTTTCGGTTGGTGCGGTCGTACCATGACATCCTTGGGTGGATACAGTTGTCACGAGAGGAGGATTGTGACCCATTGTGTGGATAAAGAACGTCAAGAACTGTTTGAGGTAGGGGATTCGTTGCTTCTATTTTCTTTTACGTTCAACTGTATTGTTAGCATGTTTTATCCCACTGGACCACAATGGAATTGACATAATAAATATTTGAACCAAATAAATAAATTGATATCAATCGTATGTTATTTCCTCTTGTTTTTCTAGATAGTGTGATATCTATGCTTGCTTCATATAGCTGTTCATTCTTGATAGAAATTGGTAAAGAATGTAAAACAGAATTAATTGATAATTGTTTGGCTAAAGATAAAGAGGAATGTAAATGAATATGTTTCTCCTTGTTGTAATTTGATGTTAATCAAAATGGTACAGTAAGCATGTTTAATTATTTGTGATAGCTTATTTTTTAGGTTTCCTGAATGTGGAACCTACTTATAATAAATCGGTTAATTCAAAACGGATTATTTGTTTGATAATTCCTTGAAGGGTTCTGATTTACCCTCTTGATTGTTAAAGGGACAAGAGCCCAATTGTTAAGATGTTTTTTTTCATGCTTCTTGTGTTGTGATGTGAGCATGGAGGGCTGTTGTGATATGTGGGGGCATGGAGACTTTTGGTTATGGTAGCAAATGATGCCTAGGGTGGCGAGATGCATCAGTTTATGCATGTGGGTGTCAGGGAGGACACCAAGGATGATGGAATGGGATGGATGTGATTGTTGGATGCTTGCTATTTTTTTGTTTGTTTATCTGTTTTACTTTTCCCCACTGCCTAAGGCATCTATTCTTGCTTACCCTTCTTTTGAAAGAGGAAAATACGCGCGGGGTATCCCACGTGCTTTCCGTGTTTATCTTCTCAAGGGAGGATGGGTCTATGCTCTTGCTATAGGAGGCAAAGACTTGACAGGTAGTACATCTACTCACCGTGTTGACCCCCCTTGTGTTTAGTAGCATAGAATGTTTTTATAGAATGCCTGGGAATGTGGGAAAGTAATTCTATAATGAATAATTGAATAAATGATGTTAACCCATGAGGTTTG
Organism: Viscum album; assembly: GCA_963277665.1. NCBI lineage: Eukaryota > Viridiplantae > Streptophyta > Magnoliopsida > Santalales > Viscaceae > Viscum > Viscum album. The sequence continues at coordinate 774,317,093 of OY728142.1, read as the reverse complement.
TGTTTGCTGTAACATAATGAAGAGGTTGTAATTTTAAAGGGGTAGTGGACTTTGGGTGTGATGCTAATGAAATTTAATGTGGAATTGTTATTGGTTAATTAATGTTTAAATAATTAATTAACGTAAAGTGAAACTGATAAAAAGGGAATGAAATAATATATTAAAGCTCTTTAAATGGTTGTGTGCTTATAGGATACCTAGTCATAGAAGTAGTAGCCCAAAGTCCGAGAGACGTTAGCTGTAGTTGAGTCTAAGACTAGGTTATGCCCATAGTGTGATTGTGAGGCATAGTATATTCTGTACTTTTCGTGTTTCTATACGCTACTCCACCCTATCAGTAAGGGAAACTGACACCCTGGGGATTCTGAGACCTGGGGGGTGTTTTCCCCAGCATTCTGGTGGGAGGATGAATGGATGACTTCCCCCTTTGGCCCCACTCTCTTCACTTGGTAGTTACTTGTGCTGGTAGGCACATCAGTTAGTTTTCCCATATATGTGTGTAGAGGGATGTAATGGATTGTGGTTATTCACACACATATATTCTGGATATAGTTTCCTATGGACTACTATAGGTGTAACGTGTAAAGGCTGTGATGGCTTGAAGATACTTACTCGGTGTATGAGATGTAATGGGTTGAGGTATAATACCCGATGTATGATACACGTTATTCAAGCTGTGGTGGCTCCCAGAAACTACCTGGTTACTTTTCTTACGTGGATGTGGTGGTTTTGTTACACGAGGTGCATGTTGTGGTGCTTCGCTCAGGTGTCTGCGGGAAATCCTTTTTGGAGAGAGATGCTTAGGACGTGCGACGTTGGGGAAAAGTGGCAAAATAGTGGATAAGTAGTAGTGTGGTACCCCTTATATTCTTTATTATATGATATATTATTGTATGCGTTACTTGGTGAGAGTATCCATGGAGAGGTTGGGAACTTTGTATACCTGTTTAGGTGACGAGTTAGTTTCACTTGTTGTTCACTGTGCTTTAGCATGCTTTCTTTACTTTTTCATGAGAGGCTTCAGGGAGGATCCTACTGAGTATACTGTTATACTCACCCTATGTATATATATAAACTGTTTTCAGGTCACTTGGAGCAGGTTGGAGATCAGGCTGGTGTTTACTAGCTTGGGGTTGCAGGAGCTGTCAGGGCTTGTGGTTGCTGCTGTTTTACTTTCTTTTGGGTACTTGTAGTTTTTTCCCTTTCAATCGTCATAGTTTTTCATAAAATTTCATATGTGTACTTGGAATTTCTTTTATCTCACTGGTTGGGTTGGAGTTGGTTGGTTTCTATCTTATCTCTCTCTTCCGCATGTGTTCTATTAGAGGGTAATGCCTCACATTTGTGTGTTTTTTATACCCTCGGTGCTAGTTGCCAACTTGGGGCCTACTGGAGGCGGGACTCGGGGGTCATTATCTCCCTTCTCACATTGCTGGACCAGGAGGGGTACTCTTTGTGGGGAGTGGGTCATGACAACGCGCACGTCGGAGAGGAGAAGGGGGTGTTCGCGCGCAGGTAGGGTGGGAAAGGAGGTGTTCGGATAGGCGCGACGCGAAGGGGGGTAGGGGGAGATGAGGCGCGATGGGGGGGGGGGGGGGGTAGCCGAACCCTAACAATCAAAGAAAAAAAAGAAATAAATAAATAAAACTAAATTAAAATCAATAATAATAACAATATTATTAATAATATTAAGGATAATAATAAACTAAATAATAATAGGCTTGATAATCAACTTAATAATAATAATATTATTATTATTCATAATAATAACATTATTGGTATTATTATTTTTAAATAATTTCATTTTTATTTTGTTTATTTACTTTTTGAACATCGGGAAAGCCTTACGACAACCTGGGTGAAGCTACGTGGTCTTCCCAGACCATGATCTACCCATGTGCCCGATGTCTTCATGCCTAAAACGCGTGTTTTTAAATAAAAAATCAAAAATTTAAGTCTGGATTCATTCCAAACTACCCAATACTAAGAAAATTAATAAAATTAATAATTTAAAAAGTGACGGGTGTGATAATTCTCCCCACCATAATTCTTTCTGATCCTAGAAAGCCACAACAAGGCCTAACCCTGACGTAGAAGTTGATGTCCCCTTCCTAGTCCATGGAGATTCCAAATGAACAACCAAAAAGAAAATATCATAACACTATCAATAAAGGAATATACTTACAAAATAAACTCAGGAGACCCAAAATGGAATCCCCACCAAGTGACACCTACCAAGTGATGTCTGCTAAGTGAATACCACCCCTAAAAGTTAAGTCACCTCCTGTTGATGATGAAAGGACAAAAACTTTCACAATGAACCATTCGATGTATCATGAAAAAACACCTTGAACACTCCCAAGAAACTCAAATAGTCTCCATGAAATGAACAACGAATCATAATCACTGACACAGGGAGGCCCGAACGGACTCCCCACCATAAGAAACATCCTACACAAAAGGCGAAACCAGGACACTAACATGGGAGGCCCAAATGGACTCCACTACATAAGAAATAGGCTAAAACCATTTCAGTTTGGTGGAACTTTCTGCGAGACCCACAGTGGGTCTCCCCACCATAAAAACTATCTAGATTATTCGACCTGAGTGCTTCACCGTACAGACCAAGACCCCCACCATGAGGGGAGGGGAGGGGAGGGACCCTTCTAATGGACCAAAAAGACCACCAATGACACATACCAATGGTTTATTTCCCCCAAAAGAACACAAATCCAACTACTCTCAATTTATAAGCACGGGCCACGTAGGGGGCATTAAAAGAAAACCCACATTTGGGGGAGGACAACCACTGGAATTATAAGGAAAAAAATGACTATACCTTCTTATAAACAATGATAAACTCTTACACCCAAATAAGTCATAAAATGGATACAAGTTCCTCCCACCTCCTTCCATTGAATAGGAAGAATTAAAACAAAACAACCACACCAGAGTCTTAAACTATCTCCATCTCCCACACTAAAAACAGGACTCAAATCCAAACCTTTCACACCATTAGAGTTCTTCTGAATACATGTCAACTTTACTTTGGGGCCTATGTCTAGAGCTCTGGTGATTGAAGCATCTCCTACCTCGCAGTCATGCATTAAAAAAACTCCCAATAAAAACTTCTTCTTTTGGTGCCACAAGCAACCACACCACCTCTCAGATAGAACCATCAGTACATAAAACACTCTAAAACACAATTCACTCTTACATGACACCTTCACCAAGAAAGGGGCCTAGAAGATGCATACACATAGCCCCTATCACTATGAATAAGAAATATTAGAAGAAAGAGCACACATAATACAACTCAATAAAAACAAGGAATTCATAAATTCTCGAAAGAAAAACATGCATTCATTTAAGTAGAATTCCTCGAAAGGTTCCACAACATCCACCTTCTCCCCCCAAAATGAACACAACACAAAAAGACTCCAACGAAAATGAACATTGAAATTGTCAAAGACATTATAAGGAGTGAGACCTTGAACCGAGTCCCAAACAACATGAGATTACCACAAGTAGCCACAACATCCTCTTACGACCATATTTTCCACACTGGTGGCCCAACATGAACCTTAAACTAAAACAATGAAATATTCAAAGGCCCCTTTAAAACAACAGCTGACATAGAAAACTCTGGACTGATTCCACTTTTCCTCACTGTAATTCCTTCCACCACTTCCATACATGGCCTTTAGGAACACCGGTGTCAGACTTCACCTTCGACGACTCAGGTATATCAAGAACCAAAGTCTCTTTCAACTTATCATGTCCACTCTCCCACTATGAGAGGGTTCTCTTAATCGAAAAAATAGGGGTATAATCAATCTACAAATCTCAAGAAGGAAGTTCTTCTATTTATCAAATGGATTATTTTCCAACAACGAATCATCAGTGGTCACACTTCAATTGTGAATTAACACTTTATGGGGGAGTACACTAGCAAACAAGGAAAACCAAAGGTCAAAAAAATAATTTTCAAATTCTTATTTACAAGAAACATCCATTTCCAATTTACTTTTTATAAAATATTTAAAATATCCCCAAATAGTTCCCAAAAGAACATCCATTTTTCAAAACAACTCATTACATTTTCAAACAAAACAAGATTTTCACTATGGAAATCCAATTTCAATAGACCAATCATCAATTTTAAAACCTGAGAAAAACACTCCAAAAGAAACTAAAACTCACACCAAGAACATCCCAAGGAAACTAATTCACTCAAAAAATCAAGATTCCAAATTCTCAAATAAACAACTGCTACACATGACTTGGTCATAGGGTTTGGCAGACTGTGCACCAATTGGGTGAGAACATAGGAAGTCATCGGAGTAAATTGTATGGTCTACACATGGATTTCCAAGACCTGCACATCAACCATGAAACCTTCCAAAATGACAACCAAATTTCAAGACCATCCAAAAACACCAAAATAGGACTAATGACCTAAAAAACAACTGAGAGTCAAGCACATGCTTCTATAAAATACCATCCATGACCACCTTGGCAATTCAAGTGTCATTCAGAATAGGTGGTGATCAAGCACCTACCCACAATTGATGACTTGGATTCCAAAAATCCTAAATCCAAACTATCATACATCTCTAAAGGACATGGTCCAACCTGCTCTGATACCATTTTGTTATGAACCAGGTTGGGTTGATCCAGAATTGGTCACCCGAGTTAGCCCACGACAAGGCCCATAGGGCGATCCTAATCCCCACAGGCTGGAAACTAGTTTCGGGCATCAAAATTAACAGTTGAGAATTATTTGGCCCATAAACCAATGAAAAATAAATAAACAAATGTAAATAGAATGAAAAAAATACAACACTAGCAGCATAAATAAAAAATAGAACTGGGAGGCTAAACATACCTCTAAGTGTCCTCATGGGTCACCTCCAAACACAGAAGCATGCTCTCTATAAGAGTGATCTAAAACTAGAGGAACCTAAAACTAAAAAGTAAAGTGGCATGAGCACCGAGATGCTCAGTAGGAATGCCAATTTACAATAATTATCTATTCCCTTTACTTTTATAATGAATCCAAAACATGCTAGTTTGAAAATAATACATAATTAAATAATGTTTTTACTTCTTTCCAAATTTAAGTCACAATTTTACATTTTTAAGGAAAGCACTTATATTCTACTATATTTTTCAAAATAGTTTCCAAACATGCATTAACATTCCAAAATGAAATGCAAACAGTTCAAATAAAAAACATGGATTTTTCAAAGAAGGAGTCAAACATGAATAAAAAAAATGAAAACTAATTTAAGAAACACCATGTCATAAATGAGAACCAGGGGTAATATCTAAGAAGATAGTGTTAGTTAGGGACCTAGGATCCTCATACCTCAGTGAAACATGGCATATGAACCACAATGATATATGTTCTCACGCAAGAGCCAATAGTAGGGAACACACCCATAACCTAGTGGTCCCAAATCATCAAAAATGTTTAGTTAGTTTTGTAGCATCAATACTTGTAAAAAAAACCGGGAAGAATCACTTTTGTATCATCTAGTGTACTAGTCCTAGTACGCCCACCTAGATACCCAGGTCTCCCATTATGATCTATTTCAGGTGGTGGTGAGTTTTTATCAAGCAAACATATATGTACTTATCATTTTATTTACTTAAAAAAACATCCAAACTCTCACCACCAATCTCCCTCCTTGAGCACATCCCCCCTTTTTTTGTCACACAATAATGCACAATCCTCTTTACTAGGAAGATATCACAAATCACACATTTAATATACACATCATGTTTCTAAAACAATGGAGCATGCCTCAAGAGGGGATTTCACATTTACAAACCATTTTCAAGGTGCGAAATGGGCCTCATTACTTCACAAATAATAAAACTGCTTTAGAAAACATGCTCACCCAACAATTTCAAGTTCTAGATTCATTTGAAATTCCAATTAATAGCAAAGGCTGCACACATTTTAAAACAACTTGTAAAATTCACATCAAAGCCCATACACTTTACCTAACTTACCAAATTTTGGAATTTCACATTTTTAAAATCTTAAAAGAATCCATATTCATTTATATAAACTTTCACAACTAATATACACACCAAAATTTTAAGAAATACCCTCCATACACCCAAAACCATTTTAGAAACTAATTTTAAGAATTTAAAATGTTAAGCATTCTAAAAAAAACTTGGGATCATATTTTAATGAAAAATACACATGTCAACACGTAAAGAGAACCTGAAAAACGAAGGAAATACCAACATAAAGCATCACCATCACTTTTCATAGAATGAATATACTATTTAATATAAATGAAATGTTTTTTAGAACACTAAAGAAATTGAAGAATTCAATTTAAAGGTATAGGCATAGGGGATCTACCTCAGGGCGGAACAAAACCAAAAATCCAGACCTTGGCACTTTATAACTAAGATATGCTGCTCCCCCACTAAGTATATGTGCTTTTACATACATATAAGGACACATAGCCCCTATGCACACACCTACATGGTCATGAACGTGTGCAAGGGGATCCTTACATATATGGTTATATGTATATACTAGTCGCCACTAACCTACATATGTATTTTCATATATATACATTGAAACACCTAGACCCATACATGTATATTCACTACCATGAATGACTATACATGTAACGAGGGAACCCATATATATTTATATACTTACCTATGCATATGCAGGTGATTCACCTTAGACCCAACGACTCGAAACCATAAAGCAGGGACCACACACTACACATATAATTTAATAAATCTAATTAAACAATTTATAAAACACTTCAAATTAGAATAACAAAATTTACACCAAAAACACACCTTATTTCATATAAAAAGGACAATTTTAAACCAAAGTCACAACAAAACTCTTTCCAACCATGATTCACAACACAAAATAAATTTAATAAATCATCGACACAATTATTAAAACATTTCAAAAGAACAAAACAAGGGATTGCATCAAGATCACACCATTTTTTTCCATGTAAAGTTTACTTTAAAACTTATTGCATATCAAATATATTTAAAACTACTTTCTTACCTTTATATAATTAAATAAGACATACAAAAAATTTTATAAAACAATTTTTAGAAAGCAGCACTTGTCTTTACCCACAAAACCCACTCAAAAACCTATTTTATACTAAGCGTACACCAACACCATACGAGAACACAATATGTTGCCCTTACGCAATTTAATAAATCAATTTCATATATTATAAAACACAAAAAATAGACATAAAAAAGGTTTTACACCAAAGCACACCCCGTTTATATAAATATGCAATTTATAAATCAAACACATATAAAACTCATTTGAAAACTAATTTCGCACAACAAAAATTAAATCAAGAACACATTAAATTAATTAAGCACGAAAAATATTTATCCAAATAAAGGTTATGCACGGAGTCACCAACCTTTGATGCTGAATTTCCCACAAATTGGTGTGAAAATCCAATCACACCACGAACGCACCACACAAAGATCAAATTGAACCCTAAATCAAACAACAAAATCAGAATTATCAAGAATTAACCCTAAATCTAACATATTACTTACTCGAAACCTAAAACCCCAAATAAAAATGAACCAAAACCCTAGGGAAGGAGGGAGGGGGCTTACCAGGGGAGGTGTGTGTGCTGGAGGAGAGCGGGGCACCGACAACGAGGTCGCCGAAGGAGCCGACCAGTTCACGCGTACGCCAGAGAGGATAAGGGGGTTCATGCACTTGTAGGGTGGGTAGGGAGGATGTTAGTCATTCAAGACACGAAGGGATGGTAGGGGGTGATGAGGCGCGGTGGGGGGGGGGGGTAGCTGAACCGTAACAAAAAAAGAAAGAAAGAAATAAAACTAAATTAAAATAAATAACAATAATATCAATATTAATAATATTAAGTATAATAAAGAACTTAATAAACTAAATAATAATAGACTTGATAATAAACTTAATAATAATAATAATAATATTCGTAATAATAACATTATTAGTATTTTTATTTTTAAATCATCGCATTTTTATTTTGTTTAATTTTTTTTGAACATCGGGAAAGCCTTACGACAACCTGGGTTAAGTCGTGTGGTCTTCCCAGACCGTTCTCTACCCATGTGTCCTGATGACTTCATCCCTAGAATGTGCATTTTTAAATAAAAACTCTAAAATTTAAGTCATCCTTCAACCCAAACAACCTGATACTAAGAAAATTAATAAAATAAATAATTTAAAAGCGGTGAGTGTGAAATTATATTTATAAAATTTATTTTAAAAAAACTATACACCCCTTAGTTAAATAATGAAATTGGATACCCAATCCATAACTCTATACGATTTATATTTTCTACATATAAAAAAGCACCCTTAATTTCTCTAGGATTGATTTTATTTCTTTTAGTAGAAATAACTCTATAGTACACTAAACACCCCCATACTTTAAAATATGAAAGATTAGGTATTCTACCTTTACAAACATTATAAGGGGGTAACTTAGTTTTCATATATGCAATTAAATTACGAATACGACAAGTAAAAAAAAAAATTAATTCACTCCATAAATTTAATGGTAACTTTAATTTATTAATCATGAAATTTATCAATTATACAAAAGTATGATTTTTCCTTTTATCTAATCCATTTTTATGAGGTGTATAAGAAGAATTACTTGATGAATTATATCATTTTATTCACAGAACTCATTAAATTAATTCATAAATTATTCTCCACCTCTATCTGAGCATAATACTTTAATAAATTTGTTTAATTAGTTTTCAAATTAATCTTTATACTTCTTAAACATATTAAAGGCTTAATATTTTTTTCTAAGAATATATACATTTAAATATCTATTTCAGTCATCAAAAAAAGTAATAAAATACCTTTTTCCTCCATGAGTTAACAAAACATTTAATTCATAATTATCATAATATAATAAGCCTAATATATCATAATATATATCAAAGCTTTGAAATTTATTTTTAATTATCTTAGATTCTAAACATGTTTCATATTTAACAAATTCATTTACAAAGTTAATTAAGTTTTAATTCTTAATTAATTATATTTAATTATAATTAACATGTTCCAAATTATCATTCCATAAATTAGAGGACTCAAACATGTAATAAAAAGATTCAATCATATTGTTAATACATAGTTGATACATGCCATCACGAGATTACCCCTTCCCCAAAACATGCCTTACTTAGACAATATAACCTTATTAGATTTGAATGAAACTCGAATTCCCTTCTTACATAGAATATCAATAGAGTCTAGATTATTTCAAATCTTGGGTATATATTACACATTTAGAAGAGTTAGATTCTTCCTATAATTAAAGTCTAGTACTACACTGTCTTAACTAACTACATTGATTCATGCATTATTTCCAAGGTGTACTTACTTCATGATAGTACCTTCATCAATTGTTTTTAACGTTAAATGATCCTTGTACACATGCACTATTTCTCCATACTCAATCCACCATCCCATATTCATTGAAGAAATGTCGACTTTGGATATCATCACAACTATATTTTCTTTACTCATCATATTTGAATCAAGTTTTTTCACTTTATTTTGATAATGACATTCCCTTGTAAAATTAATTGGTTTTCCATAGAAAAAAACATTATCCTTTATTCTTAGAAGGATTTCCTTTCTTCTTAAATTGTTTACTTTTCTTATTGGCATGTAAGGAAGTTTCGGGTGGTGCCTTTTCCTCAATGATATTAACCTTTGTATCAAATTATGAAGTCATACCCACATCTATAAACCTAGATTCTTCTTCAATGTGAAGAATCTATTACAATTGTTCTAAGGAAATAGCCTAAATCTTTTTAATAAGTGGTGTACCAAAATATTTCCACATAGGTGTAAATTTAAAAATAATCACACCAACATGGAAGGTTTCTGGTATATTAATTTTAAGGGAAAGAATCTTGTTTTCTATAACTTATAGCTCATTCACTTTCTCCAACACTAGATTTTTTATGAACTATCTTAAAGTTAAAATACTTTGTAATAAAAAAGTTATTGGTACCACTTCCTCATCTTTGTATTTGAATTCGGTAACATATCATATCTCTCGATCATGCTACATTTGGTGAAATTAATTATAAAAGCGACATGATAATGTGTTGATAATTTTTTATGAACACAAAAAATAACCATACTCACTTTTTTTCCTCATTACATGAATTTTTTCTACTTGAGTAACATAAAGGGGAGTGTCATTGGGATTTGGAGCAGGCTCATCAAGAGTAAAAGGAAGGTTTTATTTTCATAATGTAAAAAATCTTCAACACTATTAAAAGGAGCTTCATATTATCTTGCCACCGAGAGATGTTATTTTCATCAAAATGGTAAATATTGACCATGTATTGATTTATTAATTTAAGGTATTTTGAATCCAACTTATAGGTTATGCCTTGATCAAACCCTTTTGATTGTTATAAATTTTAATAGAAGGCGGGCAGAGAAGATATCAGATTATGAGTCTTGATGGTTGAACAGATTTCACTATCCAAAAGGGTTTGAACTACCCCCACTTGTTGATGTAGGGATCCCAATGGAAATTTCACTATATTCTTTTAACAATATCTTTGGAATGTTGACCACCAAATTCCGATGGCCCCACATCGATGATGTTGGAAGAATTTTTCTAGGGAATTTCAAATTAAGGAGATTCAAATAAAACAATATTGAAATCTCACTGATTTATAAATCAAAATAAGTGTGATTCACACCGATTCGATTTTACCATTTTGATCCAAAAGATATCTTGATTTGATTAAAACAATACAAATTTTGGAGGGAGGAAACCGATCAAATTTTGAATTTCAAAATCCAATCATCGTAACTAATCTATTCATTAGTTTTTTTTAATATATTATTTTTTAATATATATATATATATAATAAAACATTTTACTACATATATATATATTTAAAATAATTTAAAATAATTTTGGAATATATAATATTATGAAAAAATAAGTTCTCAAAACCCTTTTTTATAAGGGAGGATCCTTCAGACTTTTATCCCATTTCCAACATGGGATTCCACAAAAAAAATTAATATATTATTTTTTTGTTTTTTTAATATATATATATATACACATATAAAAAAACATTTTACTAAAAATATATATTTATAATAATTTTAAAATCATTTTGGAATATATCTTTTTATAAACAAACCACTTCCCAAAACCCTTTTTTATGGGAGGAGCCTTCTAATTTTATCACATTTCTAATGTGGGATTCCACAAAATATTTTTGTTGACCTCATCAATCCACACCACCAAAGGATGTGCATCCCACCAAACCATTTTTGTATTTTATTTTTATGATAAAATTATTACACTTAGAATTCGGTTCTATGAACAAACTCCAAAAATAATTACCTCTACCTCTAAAATCAAAATACATAGCAATCAAAATTCAGTGTTGAGTTCATCTAATTCATAATTTCATAATTTTTATTCCCACTTTACATGATACAATCTATGAAATTTAAAATTTCCATGAAATAAATTTCTGAATCTCTACATTATGTAACCCTTGAATCATTTTCAACCTAGAAAATCCAAAATAATTAACTTTAAAACTAATAAAACAATTCCCCATAACTCGATACTTCACATTACATGCTTCTAAAATTTTAAATGTAATTTTAGTATTGTATTTTGTGAATTATGAAGTAAATTTTTATAGTTTCACATCTAAGGGAAAAAAGGTATGCTACAAGAGAAAATGGTATTCAAAGGAAGGGAGTATGGGTGGCCACCTTCTATGATCATAGATATTGGTTATTTTGACAACCATATAAGGTTTCCTATGTTTTAAGAAAATGATATTTTTTGTATTAGAAAGTCCCCAACTCTTAAACCTGAGGGATATATTGGCATAAAAAATTTGAAAAGAAGATAAATAATTAGATGGAGGGAATTGATTTCCAGTATTTGATGATAATACATTAAAGGGGATAAAAATAGATAAACACATTTCTCTTATGGTATGGATTTTAAATCACCCCAAAAATTATGGTGATTTGGAAAGAAATATTACTGGAGGTGCATCCATTTTTTAAAATCCAATATAACCCTTATTTTCATTATATATCATAAAAAAATTCTTTTGTTATGAAATATTAAATGTGAATGTCATAATTATGGTAAATCACATTCCCCATAAACCCCTTCATGTGCCTATATTTTTATATGCCAATTTCTGGTATTCCTTATACATTATAAATACATGGAACTGTTGATGAAATGTTGATGAGTTTTCAGGTTATACATTGTGTTATTTCTCAAATTCTTGTTTTTCTTTTAATTTTTTTTCTATTTTTCATCACTATTATCATATGAAAATTCAATGCTCACTTATTCAATGATGTGATTCATCTACGATCGGTCTTACATTTTCGGTTTTTAAATTCTTCATGGTTTAAATCGACATTCGATCAATTTCACAACACGTTATCATTACGATCATCTTCTTCACATTGCGTATTGGGATGACACTGTCATCATCAAAATAAGATAAATCTCATAGAAAAAAGTTATGTTACATGTTTTTATAAACATTATTCTTTTGACATACTCTTTCACATGTGCATCGAATCCACTCATTTTAAGAGCTACATCAAAAGGTGAGTATTATTTTATATATATGATATTGTTTTATTTATTTTCCCCCTCTTGGTAAATTTAAAATAATATATTATTTTATTAATATTTTGTTTTAGGAAAAATAATGATCTCCTGAAGAGCTATAATGAATCACAGTTGATGAATTTTTATCCATTCCTTGAAGTGAATTTATTTTATTAATAACTAATTTGGTCGATGTCGAAAAAAATATCATTCATCAAATGAAAAAAATGATGCCACCCGAAGTGGTTGAATGATACATGTCGTATGTCAAGGCAAAGTTTGGTAATCAGTGATGAACGTCACATACCTGTTGTACGTCAAGCTGAAGTTTGCTGATCATTCCATAAACCATGAAATTTCATCTCTTATTTATTTTTCACCCATTATGTGTTAGGTTTGATTATGATGTATAAGGGTTCATGATGGAGTTGATATTTACTTTTAATATTTGTAAATATCGTATTGTTTTATTTTATTTTCTTTCATTTTATTTTCTATAAAATGCATGAGAGGAATTAAGCATTCATAATTAACAAACATAAATATTATATATATATATATATCCATCCCCATAAGTGGATTAAATTTATGAAATTTTGGAATTCAATATTAATTCTATTGTCTTGAAGACACTATTAAACTAAAATAAATAATTTTATTCCATTCCCTGGAGTAAATGATAATATTTATTGAAAATGATTAATTTCATTCCCCAAAGTGAATGCAAAATATGATTTTATTTTAAATAAATTTCTAAGTGAATATGATGTTTTGTGAATGATCATTGTGTTGTTTTATTACAAATGATAATAATATAACCACTATAAGTTGTTTTATGATAATAAATATTTACAGAGACCAATGAATTTTATTAATTAAATAATGAATTCTCAGAAGGATGATATTAAAATAGTTTCCTTTGACATTATATTGAAGGATATCATCATTTATCAATTATTTTTATTACAACAATAATATCAAGGAGAAAAATATTATTTATCACGTTCTTATTGATTATTAATATCATTTCATGTAATTCATTTTTCCCTTGAAGTGGATGTTTCTATTCAGACAGTTCATCAATGAAATGATTGAATTATGTAGTTTTGATAATCTAATATATATTATGAAAAATATTTTACCACCTGAAGCAGTTAAAACAATGATAATCATAATCAATAAAAAATATTATTTTATGCAAGATGGTCATTATTGATAAATGATAAATTATCATTAATGGATCATGAAATCTGATAAATAAATTCATTCCCTAATATGAATGTAGTTTTAATTACTCTATCTTATTCCTTAAATAAAATGAAATTATTCATGAAAATTTTGATATGACTTGTGCTATTATAAATATTTGAGAGTTGATGATATTTGACCAAATTATTTCCACTTCATTTATTAAAGTGAATGTTGTTATGTAGTTTGCATACATAACCTCCCTTTTGAGCTCCATCGAACAATTTCCTATTGGATTCACCCTCCCATGATCTTCTTTAATCCTAATGCAAGGGATCCTCAAGGAAGATGATTCGACTCTACAACGATGCTTCATTCATGCAATCCCATCAGAGAGAGATCCAAAAAATTTAGTGCTTGGTTTTCACCGGAGATAGATGGGAGAGAAGAGGATTCAGACGCAGATCCCTTCCAGGTATGATTGAGGGTCTCTCGAAGGGGAGATTCTCCCAACTCTTCTCCCTTCCAGGTAGTACTTAGGCTTTGACTTCCTCATTGCGGTGGTGCAGCGCACGGTTCAGCCTAATCCACAAATGTGGTAGTGATTTGTAGTGTCTCTTAATACTTCATGGAGTCCACTCACGGTGTTCTACATATCTATATTTGATTTGGTGTATCTTCATATCTGGATGCCGAATATGGTTTGGGATCTCATCCTCAGTTTGGTATCTTTGATTCACACTGGATCTGGTCGGGAACAAAGCTTCTTGGATGACATTTAAGAACCTGGAAAGCAGGGCTTCTTGATCCAATATGAAGATAAGATGGACCTAGGGGAAGATCTTGAGGTTGATCCTAGAATATTTGGTGATGATGGTGTCTAGATCAGATGACTCCTATTTTACAGCAGTGGACTTAGATTGCAACGGTGGGACAATTGAGGTTTTTTGGGCACCTTGGATAAGAATGACACACTTGGAAGGCAGCGATGAATGATCCAGGATAACAATGGTATATTTAGAATATGGAAATTCTTGGAATCATCAACGAAAAATTCAAACTGCATCTGGGACAAAGGGTCTTCAACAGGTAAGACCAATCCTAGTAAGGTGGTTTTGGTCTTGTATTTTTTGTATTTACTAGTTTTCTGATGCTGTAAATTTTTTAGTTTTACATTTCTGATGTCACTTGTTTTTTCTTACATAGTGAAAACCCAGTGATGACTCTACCATGTGCATGTAGGACAAATTTTCCAAAGAATGTTACATATGTGTGGTGTCCCTTTTACTACTTTTTTAATTTATTTTTTTGACCTAGTAAATTTTGAACACTGGTTATTGAATTTAATTAAAATATAGTTTTGGATTTCTTTCTTAAGGTTGAATCTATTTGAGTATTTATTATTCTCATTTGATATCTTCATGGTGCTATGGGTTTTTTCACCCTGTATTATCCATTTTATGTGATGTAGTCACTGCCTAGTTATCATTTTTTAATTCTATATAGTTGGATTTCATTTATACAAATATTTTCTATGTTTATTAGTTTCATTTTTATGGAACTTGAAAGATAGATAGATTGTTTTATTACATATTTTGAGTTTGCGAACCATTTTTATACCCAATGGATCATGACTATTAAAATGGAGACTTCCTTGCACAGCGCATCCCCCCAACATTTTTCATTTGAAATTATGAATGTTCTTGAGTTCATTAGGTACAATTATTAACTTTTTCATCATTTACTACCAAGTTTGTATGAGATCATACCAATATTTGTTGATATATTTGTTTTATAATTATTGGAGGAAGAAATAATATATATTTATACATTTAGGTTGGTCTCTTTCTCCTTTATTTCATTTTATATTGGATTCATTCTCAAATGTTTTATGAGTACCAGTTTGTGGTTTCTCTTGCCTATTGAAGGTGGATTTAGCCGTTGCAAACACAAACACACGCAGAAGCAGATGCAAATGCATATCACTAGAGGTGATTAAATGAACAAAAAATTTAATAGTAGGAAACATATGTTTATTTTTTCTCTTGAATTATCATACAACCCACAAACCACACATCTATTTATATGGATATAAATGTATAGGAAAAAATGAACAAAATAGTGAAAAATAGATGTCCGTATATTGGTTGCAGTAGGTGTCGCCCAAGCCTCCAAATCCACACATGACAAGTAGCTAAGCTTGAAGTCATCAAGCCTTCATTGCTACAGTAGAAGGTTGGTGTCGTCCAAGGAAATATGATTTTATTATCCAACATACCCTCTTAAACTTTATTTCCATATAACCCATGAATTTTCATATTATCTAGGTGGTTGACCAGCTGGTGCACTGACTTCACCATAATCAAAACCTTCCTTTTTCCTCTATCCTTTGGTGGTGTCTATGGAATATATTTTCTCATATATAAATTTCTTCCACATTTTCTCAGTTTTAGATTTCAGAAGTTAACTGGATCAAAAGTCACTTAGAGACATTACAAATGTACATACTTCTCTATTGGTTCTATTCTCTCATATATATCCTCAAGTTTTTGAACGTTTTGGGGACATATATGAGAAAGTTCTTGTTTTATTTCTTCATATGAAGGAATTTGTGGTGACGATGTCATTGGTTCTTCAATTCCTCATTCCTCCAATGATACTTATTCAATGATTCCTTAATCTTCTAGAGTAATTTATACTTGATTAAAACATCATATTGATTCCATTTCCATGTATCCTTGTCATAAAAACTAACATCTCTGCTGAATATAATCTTAATTGTGATGAAATTATAAAATAAATGTCCAATTTTTTGGTCTTTGTATCTCATAAGTACACACTTCACTACTTTTTCCTTGAGCTTTCTTTATTTTTCCTTCAAAATCCTAACATGGGAAATGGAATCAAAGACTCCAAGATGGGTTACACTTGGATTGTGAGTACTTCAGACTTCATGCATCGTCTTTTATTCAAGATTTTTGGTTGAGCATCTATTGAGTATATACAATGCACACAAAGCCGCTTCATCCCAGAAAGTCATGGAAACTCATTTTTTCAACATGCTTCTCGCCATGTTGATAATAGTTTAATTTTCACTTTCAGTTACTCAATTGAGATTGAGTGTGTAAGAAGGCATCATCTGGTGTTTAATTCCATGATGCTTGAGGTACTTTTGAAAAACATCTAAGGTGTACTCCCCACCTCGATCAGATCGTAATTTTAGTATGCAATTATTTCTTTGATTTTCCACCAGTGCCTTGAATTATTTAAAGACGTCAAACACTTCTGACTTCATCTTGAGAAAATATATCCCTGTTTTCCTGATATAATCATCAATAAATTTCATAAAATACCTCCTTTTTCCATTTGATTTTGGATTCAATGGAATGCAATCATCGGTGTGAACTAGCTCGAGTGGCATAACAACTTTCATATTGGTCTTCATAGAAAATTTGTTTCTGTAACGTCCTGGTTCCAGAAGCCACCCAGAGGCGCCCCGTACCCAGTTGGTCACATGGCCGCAAGTGCATTTCCCCAAATGCCAGAGGCTGCCGACTAGCAGGGAGGGCCTTGGGTGTGATAGTGGGGAAACTATGCCCTCATTGGTAGAGTACACAACAGAAGATAAACAAAAGAAATAGTGAAAGTAGTAAACATCCATACAAGAGTAAACAACGGAAGGCTAAAAGTGTAAAAAAATGGAGTACATATATAAATGATGCATGATACATAAGTCTAGTAAATCATCCAAACAATTCACAATACTGGCATACAACAGTTCTAAACCAAAGTGCAAAAGAAAGAAGATAAAACTCCTCAGCATCGCAAGCCATATCTTGGTCCCATGCTCTCCAGATCCATAGCAAGTAAAGTACCTGAAGTATAAGGGAGCTTACCCTTGTCTATACATGCAACAATATAATCTATTTGGGACCAAAAGCATGGCCCAAATAGGGTGTGAGACTAAATCCCAGTAGGAAACCACCACAAGATCCGTGCCTAACAATCAGTGAATATATGGCAGGTAAAAGTACAGAAAGTAGTAAATAAGGAAAGTACTCAAAATCAAACAATCCACAGTTCAAGCATTTAATTCATAAACAAGTAATCAGCTACTCAAGCAAGTAGAAACAATAGGTAACCCTATGGGTAGTTCTCATAGCCTAGCCCCTATGGTTAACCAACAGGTACTAGAAACCCTCTAGGAAGCACACACAGTCTCACCCCTCTGGTTCAGCTAAAGTATGGGCTCTCTGGGGAATCACTCACCATCAATTCCCCCTATAGTCTCATATCGTACTAAAGGAAATCTGGGGAAGCACTCAACGTCTATTCCCCCTGTGGCCTGCGTCAAGGAACTACAAACACTCTAATGAAACACTAAATGTCAATTCCCCATGTGGTCTTGCATCGTAAAATTATAAAGACACTATGGAGAAGCCCTTACGTCCATCCTCCCTATGGTCTACTACACTAGGTTCTCACGGTCCTGTGTAAGTCAAACATGTATAGCATATGTATCGCCCCAAGAAAACCTCAAGAACTACTTGGCTAGCATTCTAAGGCATATCAGCATAATAGAATAATAGTCGCACTATCCTACAACTAGGCATGGAAACTGGAAAAACTAGACCAAACGGTCATAGACAGGAAAAACATGCATGGGAAAAACATCCTAAGCACAAAAAAATCACCCTATTCACAAAAAATAATCTCTACTCTGGCATACAAGCAAAGTAGTCAAGCAATAGGCTTAAACGGCAAACACGCAATACCCCGTTCAAAGTTATTGGTTTAATTTACACAAAATACTCAAATAATTTCAACAAAAAGGCACAAACCACCTACCTTGGGTTTAGGATATCTATATACTTGAACTACAACGCTTGAATCTCCTTACAACGTCATAGATCTACAAAAATGTATAAAACGTTCAACCCACGACAACTTGGAAAAGAGGAGGAATTAGAAAACGATGCTCTGGGAGAAGGAAGAACTTACCAATGCGATTCCAATGCAATCAACGGTGCTCGAATCAGAGGAAGGACAAAGGATTGGGGGTTCATCGAAGATCCATGGCTGGTTGGTGCTCTTGGACGAACAGAACCTAAAAGAAGTGCGTTGTGTCTGTCAGACGCGACCCCGATGCGTTTAATGAAAAAAAAGAAAGTACAAAGAGTGTAATTTTAAAGTACATGATGTGTACTTACTATTTCCATACTCCATTTTAAGCGGCCTCTGAATACCCCCACACGGCTGTGTGCATGGCCGCTACACGGCCAGCACCCGGCTGCCTGCGGAAAAGAAGTACACAGTGTGTACTCATAAAGTACACGAAGTGTACTTTGAATTTTTTTAGAATTTCCTCTTTTTTCCCAAAAATGACCCGAAAAGGAAAAACATACCTGAAAAGAAGATCTGGGTTCTTAAAAAATTCCCCCCTTAAAGAAATTCATCCTCTAATTTTTCTAGCACAACACAGAAGAAGAAACCCCGAACAACTCTGGCCACTATGATCGTACATCGGCCTCCCTCTCCAAAGTCTCATCTTGCACCCGTCCGTGCTGCCAAAGCACTCGTACCAGAGGAACAGATCGACCACAGATAACCTTTGTACTGCGATCAAAAATCCGGATAGGATGGTCCTAGAAAGATGCATCAACCTCCAACTCGACTTCCTCAGGTTGGAAAGCATGAGATGGGTCTGAAAAGTAACGTCGAAGCTGAGAAACGTGGAAGACGTCATGCATAGAACGATACCTCTGAGATAACTACATCCAATAGGAAACCAACCTCACTCTCTCCAACACCTCAAATGGCCCGACGTACCTCGTTGAAATCTTACACTACCTTCTGATCCTTCTGTTCCCCAACCTAGGTGTGACACATAGGAAAACCTGATCCCCGACCTCAAACTTCAGAGGTCATCTCCTTTGATCAGCATATGACTTCTTTCGAGACTGTGTAGTAGCCATCCTCTTCTGAATCAACTCTATCTGCTCTGTGGTCTCCTGAACAAGATGAGGTCCCAACAAAGCTGCTTCTCCTACCTCCAGCCAACATAAGGGTGATCGTAATGGCCTACCATACAAAGCCTCATAAAGTACCATCTGAATAGTTTTCTGAAAACTATTATTGTAGGAGAACTCCACCAGGGTTATATGAATCTCCCAAGAACCTCCAAAGTTTAGAATGCATGCTCGGAGCATGTCATCAAGCACCTGAATCATACGCTCGGACTGGCCATTAGTCTGGGGGTGGTATGATGTACTCAAATGTACCTACGTACCCAAAGCCTTCTAAATCCCCTGTTAGACCTGAGAGGTAAAATGTGCATCCATGTTTGAAACAATAGAGTGTGAAAATCTATGTAGACGTACGATTTCACGGATATAAATCCATCCCAGTACATCAACACTGAAGGTCTCCTTGATCGGAAAGAAGTGAGAAACCTTCAGAAGCCTGTCAATGACAACCCATACAACATCATTCCCTCAAGGTGACCTCAGAAACCCTGTCACGAAGTCCATCGCGACGTCATTCCACTTCCACTCAGGAATGATTAACTGCTGTAAAAGACCTTCTGGTCGTTGATGCTCTTCCTTCACCTGCTGACAAGTAGAACACCTCATGAAAAAACCAGCAATGTCCCTCTTCATACCTGGCCACCAGTACTAACGGTGTAGATAACGATGAATCTTTGTGACGCCAGGATGAACTTCCCAAACCGAGGAATGAAAATTCCGCATCAACTCCTCGCGTATATCTGTTGGCACCCATACGCGTCCCTAGAATCGCAGGATATCATCCTCACCTATGGTCCAACTAGGAATAGGGTCCTCTCCTGACACACTCTCCCTTAGGACTAGGCTTTCAAAATCTGATAGCTGCCTCATTCGTACACGATCAAGAAGTGTAGAGGTAACAGATAAAGAATAAAGAAAGATCTTCCCCTGTCTGTCGTGCACCTCCAAATGCATCTCAGAGAACATAGCCATAAGCTGCAAATCACTGCTGTCCTCCTGAACTACCTGTATCTGAGTCCTCCTGCTCAACGCATCAGTCACAGCATTGCCTTTCCCAGGCAAGTAGGCAAGCTGTAAATCAAAATACTGTAGGTACTCAAACCACCTCCACTGTCTCAAATTCAAATCTCACCGAGTGAATATGTACTTGAGACTCTTGAGGTTGGTGAAAACCACAAAGTTCTCTCCTAGAAGATAATGTCTCCAACAGCGTAAGGCATAAAAAACAGCTGCCAACTCCAGATCATGCATTGGGTAGTTCCTCTCATGTGTCCTCAACTGCTGAGAACCGTACACAACTACTCCATCACCATGTATAAGAAAATCTCCCAACCTGATACATGAATCATCACAAAAAATAGTATATCTCTTCCTCAGATCTGGAAAGATTAGTATCGGTGCTGAAGTCAACCTCACTTTCAGCTCCTAAAAGGCTGAATCACAAGAATCTGACCACAAGAACTTTTCAACCTTCTTGGTAAGACCTGTCAGTGGTGCTGCTAAGCATGAAAAGTCTTGTATAAAACGTCTATAGTATCCAGCCATCCCTAGAAAACTCCGCACCTCAAAGATGTTCTTTGACTTCTCTCAAGAAACTACAAATCTCACTTTCTATGGGTAAACTGATACTTCTGTATCTGAAATAACGTGACCCAAGAAGTGAATTTGGTCCATCAAAAAGTGGAATTTTGAGAGCTTATAATATAACTGACGCTCCCTCAGTGTACTCAAAACGATCTCAAGATGTGTGGCATAGTCGTGTAGAGTGTGAGAGTACACCAAGATATCATCCACGAAGACCACTATGAATGAATCCAAGTATGGATGAAACACTCGGTTCATCAGTGCCATGAAAAATACTGGCTCATTCGTGAGACCAAACAACATAACTAAGTACTCATATAGACCATACCTGCTCCGAAAGGCTATAAGAGGTATATCTAATGGTCTAACGTGCAACTAATGATAACCGGACCTCAAGTCAATCTTTGAGAATACCCAGGCTCCTCAAAGCTGATCAAAGAGATCATCAATTCTCGTTAAGGGATATCGGTTCTTGACCATCAAATGGTTCAGCTTCTGATAATCAACACAAAGTCTAAGGGTTCCATCTACCTTCTTCACAAACAGGATAGGCGAACCCCAAGGAGAAGTAATGGGTTGGATGAAACCCTTTTCTTGTAACTCCTCCAACTGCTTCTTGAGCTTCTGTAACTCAGGTGTAGCCATCCTATAAGGAGGAATGGACACCGGTGCCACTCCTAACATGAGCTCAATAGAGAATTCTACCTCACGCTCTAGAGGAAAACCTGCAACGTCCTATGGAAAGACATCCCTGAAATGATCAACCACTGGAGGAAAGTCTAACTGTGAAGTCCCCTGGTCATCCAGATATAGACTGGAAAACTATGATGTAACTTCTCCTAGTCCATAATGCTCGAGTCCTGCTCTGCTCGCTTGGACATCCCACTCACCCTTATGAAGAAAGGATCCGCCCTCTGGTGATATGAAACTCACCCTATGGAGATAACAGTCGACGACTGCCTAGAAGGGAACTAACCAGTCCATCCCGAGAATGACATCATAGCCTGTCATCTCTAGGACATAGAGGTTCCATAGAAAGTGACACCCAACAACCTCTAGAGAGAACTCCTTGCACTGACGTACACTAACCGTCCTAGTTCCCAATGGTGTGTCTAGCATCAAGATGTCGGTAAAGGAAAAGATATAGAGACCAAGTATCACCACAATATCAATGAATATAAAACTATGGGAAGCTCTGGTATCGAAAAGAGCAGAAGATAAAACTAAGGCTACTAAGATCGTACCTCAAACTATAGAGGGTCCGGGATCCTGCTCCTACTGGGTCTGCTCCACTGCAAAATTCTAACCTGTACCACAACCCTGTGACCCTACCTGACCACTCTGAGCTGATCTGCTCTGCTGTCGCTAATAGACTGGCGACTGACCACCATGACCTCGACCTCCACCTTGGCCCAAATGGCTGGAAGAACTCCATTTCCCAGATTGGTGAGAAACTAGTGGCACTGCTCCTGGGCATGGAGTCATGGATGAACCCCTGTCACCAATTGCTGGTGAGAAAACCTGAAAAAGGCACTGAAGGTGACCCATATTTCCGCAAGATTGGCACCCCACTAGGTCTCTCTGGCACTACGGCCTTGTATTCCCAACCCTTCCACACTGGTATCATATCACTTGGCTACCTGAATATGTGTCTCTCCTCCTCGGATCACTGCGTGAAGACTCCCTGCGATGCTTCTTGTTGTCAGCGGGCAAAGTAATAACTCTGGAAGCAGAACCTCCTTAGCTCTTAGCTCCAGAATCTATCAGATTGTGCTCCATAATCAGTACCTGGTTGACGATGGGAGCACTGGAAGTCAACTTGAATATGTTCACCTACGAGTGGATCTCCCGTCTAAGACCATCCTCAAAATTCCTTACCAAGAAAAACCCATCTCCACCCTAGAGGGGTGTGAAATACTGAATCTTGGTGAAATGAGAGGAATAATCCATAACCGAAAGAGTACCCTGCTCCAGACTCATGAACTCCTGGGATCAATCGGACCTCAAGGTCTCTGGATATAAGTAGTCATAGAAGACATGCTAAAACTCCTCCCATGCCATAACCTGCTGATGACCCACTTGTGAGATCACGTCCCACCACCTCTTGGAAGAGTCTCATAAAATGTAGGTAGATATCTTGACCTACCTTTCTAGAGGCATCTCTAGATGCTCAAAGATAGTCACCATAGCTTCTAGCCATGACTCTGCAGCCTGAGGTCCTCCTTCCCTTGAGAAGGTGGGAGGATGCTGCTGCTAGAAAACCCGTGTCAAGTCTTCCATAGATGAGGCAGGAGGCAGTGCTCCCTGTAAGGTCTGCATCATCCTCAGAAATCCTTCCCTAAACTGTGCATCAGTGCCCATGACTGGTATCACTGCTGGTTCCAAGGCTGTCAGAACATGAGGATTTGCAGGAAGTCCCTGATCAGCCATATCTGGCGTCTGATCACTACCTTGCAACTGGAGGACGATTAGAGGACGTCTCAGTGGCATGACTCTAAAAGGTCAAACACACACCTTAGATTCAAGACTATCAAAAACTGAAAACTGGAAGGACAAGAAAGGAACAGAAGAAGAAAAGAATTCAAGTTTTGAAAAACAAGACTACACGGCGTGTAATTTTCCTACACAGCGTGTTCCCTTAAGTCATTCACATGGGCATGTACTTCTTCTTTAATAGGTCGTGTAACACCCAAAACACACGATGTGTTCTCAAAACACAAGGTGTGTACTTGAATCATCTTCCCCTGCCCGGGTCCTTCTACACGGTTAAGCCACATGACTCTCCTAAGACAATACTACACAGCGTGTTCAAGGTAGACACAACATGTATTGGACAAGATTCACCTGGCCCGTGTTGTTAGTGACACGGTCAGATACACAGATCAAGCTACATGGCGTGTTCCTGATAGACACGACATATACCTGAAAGGATAACACCGACCTGTGTTGTTCGTGACATGTCTGGGTACCTGGGTCAGACTACATGACGTGTTCATGGTATAAACGACGTGTACAAGAAGAGACTCCACTGACCCATGTTGTTAGCTATACGGCTGGGTTCCTAGGATTATACTACACAGCGTGTTCAATGCAGACATGGCGTGTTTCCACCAGACTTTTCCCATACCGTGTCTCTGCCCACATAGCCTACAACACTGTTAGAGACTATACGGTGTGTACATAAATTACACTATGAGTACTTAAGAAAAACTATTTCTTCCCGAATAGAATAACACATGGTGTGTACTTAACAATACACGACATGTATTCTGAGTTTTTTCAGACAGTAAGCTTCAGAAACTACTCCGTAACCTAGAAAACACTGAAACAAGCATTGAAAGTGCCAAATTCCGATCCATGAGGGCCCATACTCCCCGCGAATCAAAGTTTGGCATCTTATATATGTTATAAACAAGAAAAAAGTGTAATGATCCACCAAATTCCGGTCCATTAGGGCCGATAACACCTCAAGAACCAAAGTTTGGTGTTCATTCAAACAAAATCTTACACACAATTATCTATCAAATAGCATGAATTTCTATGAAGGCATCTATGACAACAACATGCATACTCTAGACAACATAGATCACAACGACATGCAATTGCTAATGCATCCTAGATGGAATGGAAAGAATGCATAGAATTTGATTTATAACAAGTACCTATATGATGCATGAGATGGCGCACCCTCATCTCATCTGGTTGCGACAGAAGTAGAACTGCAATAACAACAACGGTAACAACAAAAAACATGTGAATCACCCAACGGTGAAATCAAATCAACTGTAAAATTGAAAACCAGTAAAATTTTAATAAATGAGGTAGTATGGATTTTCCCTGTACACGGGTTATCTACTCCCAAGAAAAACTTATTACCAAGTACTTATTCCATCCTATACCTGACTATAGGCTCCAAACAGTAAGTCAAGAGAAAATAGTTCCTCTGATACCACTTTGGAACGTCCCAGTTCCAGAAGCCACCCAAAGGCACCCCGTACCTAGTTGGTAACATGGCGTCAAGCACATTTCCCCAAATTCTAGAGGCTTCCGACTAGTAGCGAGGTCCTTGGGTGTGATAGTAGGGAAACTATGCCCTCATTTGAAGAGTACACATTGGAAGATAAAAAAAGCAATAGCGGAAGCAGTAAACATCCATACAAGAGTAAACAGAGAAAGAATAAAAGTGTAAACAAATGGAGCACATATATAAATGATGCATGATACATAAGTCTAGGAAAGTATCCAAACAAGTCACAATGGTGGCATACAACAGTGCTAAACCAAAGTTCAAAATAAGAAAGATAAAACTCCTCCATATCGCAAGCCATAGCTTGGTCCCATGCTCTCCAGCTCTATAGAAAGTCAAGTACCTGAAGTAGAAGGGTGCTTTCCCTTGTCTATACCTGCAAAAATATAATATGTTTGGGCCCAAAAGCATGTCCCAAACAGGGTGTGAGACTAAATCCCAGTAGGAAACCACCACAAGATCTGTGCCTAACAGTCAATGAATATATGGTAGGTAAAAATACATAAAGTAGTAAACAAGGAAATTACTCAACAGAAAACAATCCACAGTTCAAGCATTTAATTCAAAAACAAGTAATTAGCTACTAAAAAAAGTAGAAACAATAGGTAACCCTCTGGGTATTTCTCACATCCTATCCCCTATGGTTCAACTAACAAGTACTATAAACCCTATGGGAAGCACACACAGTCTCACCCCTCTGGTTCAGCTAAAGTATAGACTCTCTGGGGAATCACTCACCATTAATTCCCCCTATAGTCTCGTATCGTACTAAAGGCGCTATGGGGAAGCACTCAACGTCTATTCCCCCTATGTAAAACATCAAGGAACTAAAGACACTCTGAGAAAGCACTCAACGTCAATTCCCCTTGTGGTCTTGCATTGTAAAATTATAAAGACACTATGGAGAAGCCCTTACGTCCATCCTCCCTGTGGTCTACTACACTAGGTTCTCACAGTCCTGTGTAAGTCAAACATGTATAGCTCACATATCACCCCAAGTAAACCTCAAGAACTACTTGGATATAATTCTAAGGCATATCAACATAATAAAACAACAGTCGCACTATCCTACAACTAGGCATGACAACTGAAAAAACTAGACTAAACAGTCATAAATAGGAAAAACATGCATGGGAAAAACATCTAAAGAACTACAAAATTACCCTATTTACAAACAATAATCTCTACTCAGGCATACAAGAAAAGCAGTCAAGTAGTAGGTCTAAATGGTAAACACGCAATACCCCGTTCAAGGGTATTGGTGGAATTCACACAAAATACTCAAAGACTTTCAACAGAAAGACACAAACCACCTACCTCAGGTTTAGGAGATTGATATACTTGAACCACAATGCTTGAATCTCCCTAGAACGTCATAGATCTATGAAAAAGTATAAAACGTTTAACCCACGATAACTTGGAAAAGAGGAGGAATTGGAAAACGATTCTCTGTGAGAAGGAATAACTCACCGCTGCGATTCCAACACAATCAACGGTGCTTGAATCGTAGGATGGATGGAGGCTCGTGGGCTCATCGATGATCCATGGTTGCTCGACACTCTCAGATGAACGGAACCTAAAAGAAGTGCGTTCTGTCCATCAGACGTGACCCCATTGCATTTAATGAAAAAAAGTACACAGTGTGTACTTTTGAAGTACACGGTGTGTACTTTTGAAGTACACGGTGCGTACTTACTGTTTCCATACTCCACTTTAAGCGGCCTCCAAACACCCCCACACGGTCGTGTGCATGGATGCTACATGGCCAACACCCGACTGCCTGTGGTAAAGAAGTACACGACGTGTACTTTGAAAATTTCCAAAATTTCCACTTTTTCCCAAAAATGAACAGAAAAGGAAAAACATACATGAAAAGAAGATCTGAGTTCTTATAGTTTCTATGTTGTCTTCTTATAACACAACTTTCACATATTTTATTCAGGTGTCAAATGATATGAATCCCATTCACCATATTATTTCTTTTTATTAATATTAAAATTTAATGTTTAAATTCTTGAACCTGAGATTCCATGGCTAGTCTTTATCATCACGTACTATTTTCAAACATGGTGGTATGATGGGTTGGATCATAATTGAACCTGAGATTCCATGGCTAGTCTTTATCATCATGTACTATTTTCAAACATGGTGGTATGTTGGGTTGGATCATAAGCAAAAACATGAAGCTATTCACCATCGATACTTTTGTGATCAACATTCCTTTTTCATAAACAATCATCATTTTTTTGTTTTGTAGGATTATGTGAAAGCCTTTTTCCACCAATTTCCTGTGACTCAATATGTTGGTCTTTATTTTAGGTACATAGTATACATTGGAGATGAAAGCATGTTTTTAGTATTTTTTCTTGATCAAAATATCTCCTCTTCCATATAAAAATATTTTTGAGAGATTACCAAATGAAATATCTCCTTGAACCCTCTCATCCAGGTTAATAAACAAGTGTTTTTGACTTATCATTTGGTTGCTGGATCGAGAGTCAAGATACCACATACCATCATTTTGTGTTAATTTTTGCACCATCAACACACGAGACTTACCAAAAGTATCTCTTGCTTCGATGATATTTTACTCCTTAGTGTCATTCTCCAGGTGTTTCTTGGTCCAAAATTAATTTCTATATTGTCCATATTTTTGAAAATTATAGCATTGAATATTCCTTTTTTAAGGTTGTCAATTATTGAATCCTCCCCTTCTTCCTCATCCTCATTCTCATGGAGTATAGTTTTGATATGCACTGAACTCCTCAATTTGGCCTTCTTCCACCTCATTCTTCTCTTCTTGGATCAAATTCTTTTCCATGGAATCCTCTACCTCAACCTTTTTGAGATGTTCTATATTGATCCTTTTTAGTGATTTTGAAATAAAACATTGACTGCAGGTCATAATCCACTCCATTGGTATTACTCTAGCAGTTTACCTTCAGTTAATGGAATTGTAGATACCCCATGAATTTTTCAACCGAGATCATCTCCATATCTTTAGTTTTTTCCAAGCCAATGACTATGTAATCAAATTTGGGATCTAAGGATTGTGAAAATTTCTTAAATACTCACATATAGACAATATTTTCTCTATTTCTTTATAGTTGGTTCACTACAACCATTACATGGGTAAGATACTTGGAAATAGTTTCAGAAGATTCCATAAATAAGGATTCAAAATCACCTTACAGAGATGTCAACTATATATGATTTACTTTTTAGTCTCCCTTGAATGATTTGTAAAGATTATATTAGATCTCTTCTGATGATTTCAAAAAAGAAATTATTTCGAAAGTCTCTTGTCAAGGCCTTGATAGATTATGGATTTCTCCTTGTAGTCCCGATTTTGTTCCACCCGAAGAGTGGTTTTTTGAACTTTTGGAAGGGTATACTCCACTACTTTGGATTCTAGTTCAATGTATTTATCCTCCATGATGTTCATGAAATCTTGGGGCCAAGGAGTTCTTGAATTTGGATGCACCGATTATCTTAATTTTTCTTCATCAGCTTTCGAGACCAAAACTTGTGTGATTGCATTTATCATGGTGACAAATTATTTTTTCGAATGACAAAATGGCAGATGCAGATATCCAAAAATGTAAAATATTTATTTCTAGAGTTACAAACTACTATATATATATATATTTCTATTTTAGAACTGCAGAATGCTAATATTTTTTTAGATAGGTGGACTGCAAATTTTATTTTTTTTAATTGAGGGAAAATATTTTTTTTCATTACTACAGCCTATGTTTTTTCCCATAATTGCAGACTCAATTTTTTTTTTTGAATTTGAAGACTTATCCCTTTTTTTGTTTTTAAATGAGGAATGATTTTCCATTTTTTAATGGGATTGAGGCATGAGTACTTCTATAAAAAAATGAAATAGGGAATAAAAAGAGGGGGGTTTGGAGGCTTATGGGAGGAGAGGGGTTTAAAAAAACCAATTTTAAAACAAGTGGTGTGGGATTTTAGAAATAGGAGGCTTAAGAAGTAATTGGTGGGGAAATACCTTATGTTGTGGGAGAGAGGAAAAAAATAATGATTTTCCAAGTGAGGGTGATGAGTGGAATCAAAGACAAATTTTCAATCAACCTTTTGACAATTTGAAAAAAAAGCAGAAGGCATGGGAATAAAATATAGAAATCTCACACCTGAAGTATGAAGAGTCCTCATCTTCCTCTTTTTTATACTGCTTCAATTCAATATCACCTCCTACGAAACTCTCTCACATATGAATAAACACCTTAAAATTCATTTGATACCACTAAAGGTGGATTTAGGAGCGACAAAAACAATCATATGCAGAAGTAGATACTGGTGCAGATCACTGGATGTGATTGTAGGAAAAAAATAACAGCATCAGGAAATAGAGGTTTATTTTTTTTCTTGGATTATCATAAAACTCACACACCACACATCTATTTATGGGGATACAAACATATGGGAAAAATGATCGAAATAGAGGAAAATAAAATTACACATATTGGTTGCAATTGGTGTCCCCCAAACCTCTAATTCCTCACATGTCAAGAAGCCAAGTTTGAACTTATCAATCCTCCATTACAAAAGTAGAAGGTTGGATCTATACAAGTAAATATGAGTTTATTATCCAATGACTACATGTTTCCATGGATTAACTCTATGATAGACTAGTTTTTTCAAATAATTCTATGTTAGAAAAAACCCCATTGTGAGTGCTACATTTTGTTATGTTGTGCTTGAAAACCCCCATAGCCAGGCTTGTAAGTTGTGGGAAAATTAGTGGTCATCTAAATTCATGAACATATTCATTTTGGTATGTGGTATGAAATTTTATTATTATATATTTTTATAAAGTTTCTTGAGGCTTTGTGCTCCTTGTTTTGATTTAAGTATTATGAATAAGAAAAATATTTTGGTTGGGTATATATTTTTTTTAATATTTAAAATATTATGTTTTTTATTATGTTGATATTTTTTATATTCCATGTTTGGTTAATATAAAATATTTTCTTGTCTTTTAGTATTTAAAAAATGTTATAGGTTATACATTAACTAAGAAAAACCTATTCCCATCATAGTAACTTGGCCCTTGTAATATTAGAACAACCAAGGTTGGGTGAAAATTATGTTCCATATTGCATCACACTATAAACATGAATAATCATGGATGTGTGACAATGTAATACATTTTTAATGGTTAGAGTTGTTATGAAAATTAATTAACAATAAAAAATAGAGAATGTTTTTAGAAAAATAATTTTACATTTCAGATATGAAAAAATCCACCAAAGTTTTTTAGTGAATTTGTTTTTAATTAATAAATTTTACTACTTATTAACTCGTGCAATATTATGTCTTGTCAACTTGAAATTTTCCTTGAACATTGAAGGAATAAATTACACTATATGGACTTATAGTTAATTTCAATTATTCCCAAAAAAAATTATTCATTTTTATTTTGGGTTTTTTAACTGAAACATTATCATATTTTGGATCATTAGATAGATATGGTTATAGGAGGACCTATAAGATATAGGTTAAATATTAATAGGTCATAAATGTGATTAGGGTTTAGTGTATTTGACAATATAAGATTTAATTAATGAAAAGTTAATTTGATATTATTGTTCATATTTAATGTTTGGTACATGTTTAATTATTTATCTTTGGAGGCCTACCATTTTATTGTAGTTGGATAGATAAAATAATATAATATATGCGAAGAAAGAAGTTACTCCAATAATGTAATGTATGACATGGAAGAAGGTTCTTTCACTCATAGTTTGATTGATAACAGGACAATATTGATTTAGTGGTTATAAAAAATTGTCTGGTGCTTCTATTTTTAGTTTTTATCTTTTTTTGAATGAATTATATATATTTTTTTATTTTTTTGTACTAAGTTTGGAGATTAATAAATGAAAATAGAGGTTTCAAATGTTATTAAAAAATGATAATGCCTATTATGTAATAATATATTTTTTAAAAAAATTAACTAATAGCCACATTATTGGTTGTAATAATATGAATAGTTTATTAAAAATAGTATTAGTGGCTACTACTGGTGATTTATAGTAACATAATTTTTATAAAAAATTAAATATTTAGCTATTTTTTATGATGTTCTGTAAAAGTTGTGATCCCCTTTAATGATTGTGAATACTTATTTAGTTACCCACTTTAACACGATCAGTTGGAGACTTTCAAAAAGAGGTCATCCATGATGTGACAAGGTATTGTGACAAGTAGTTATGTTTTTTGTATTTATTATCAAATATAAAAGTCATAAAATGGACCTAAAAGCCTTATGTCAATCTCAAATCTTTATGATCGCATCTAAAGCCTTAAATTTTAAGTGATGTCTTATGATAAGTAGGCAAAGACTTACACTTAGTACTTGGTTATTTTTCAGGAACTCCACAATTATGATTTATACATGTAGATTAAAAATGAATTATGATAGCTTCTAGGGCTTCTTCAACCTCTTTAATTCATCTTGGAACTTCTTTAGCTGATTTTTAGAATTATTAAAATAATTTCAAAATATTTACAGCTGAGTTCTTGGGCATTATGACATACAAAACACTCTTATTTGAGTAGTTCTATGAAGTTTTCTGAAAGTTCAGGTTCAACTCTTCTTCAATCAATATTAAGTAATATTTATTGATATCAACCTTCATCAAAGAGTTATATAACACTGATTGAAATAGAAAACATTCTTTTTTCTCCCTAGATGGGTTCTCCTTTAGGAACTAAGGAATCTGTTCAACCATCTATTCCAAGCACTTGTGGTCTATTTTTTATTTTATTCCTCATGGAAACAACTCATCTTACATCATTGGATACTCATTTATTCACATCAGACCTAATTTTAATTTGAACTTCTATCTTTGAATTGATCTCTGACAACAAATAAAACAAACACAACCTCTATCTATAATAAATCCTCCTTGTTTTTGTTGTCAAAACATATATCATCTCAAATTCAATTATATCCTCTTTCTTTTTTGACAATAAATGAAAAGTGTAATATAGTCTCCATTTTTAACATATTAGGGTTCATTATTTCAGTTTCTTATCCCCTTTAATATCTTATACTAATTGAAATACAAGTGGAGACTCTATTTAAAATTCCTCCCCCTTTTATGATTCATATCTGGTAGGATTTCACCAAAACATATCCTCTTCAAATGAACCCCCTCTACTTGAGAGATCCAATAAACTTCCATATGAGGAATGATTTTAGTAGGAATCATTGCTTACTGGTTGTAAGTGATTGTAGAAACTATAGAACAAAACAAAATCATATGATATGTACTTGGAATCACATTTCTCTTAGCAATATACCATTAGTGAGAATATGAATGTGAGATTGAGAAGATTGAGAAGAGATAAAAAAGAAAACATATCAGCCAGTGGAGGTGTGGATATATATCATGGAGAATAGAATAAGTAGAGGGAACCAAAGCTATAAAATAAGAAGAAGGAGATGCCACTGCAACTTGTAGTGAGAAATAAGTGAGTGGGCTAGACCAGACTTGTGTGCTTCAGTGTACCACCAAAAAAGATTCTGAGACTATGTTCAAGAGCATAAAATCTAGGAAAAAAATATTATTTTTTGTGTTCTTGATAAGTGAGTTTAATAGAATCTAGTGAATATATTTAGAATAACTACGAACTGAGAAGACTACCAGAGGACAATTTGCATGTTATTTGCTTGAAGAGATTATAGTAGTCAAAGACTCTGAGGTGAGGAAGCAGATCTGATTTTATTGGTGTGGAGCCACCTGGTTCTTAGAGAATATCTACTTCAGAAGAAGGAAATAACAAGAGAACCCATGGGAGAAGAAGATTGAGGAAGCAGTATAAAGACCCCTTTCTTTGTTTCATATAGTGGAGAACTATTAACTTCATAATATGGTGTTCACCCATGTGTAATATTGTGTGAAGAAGGTTTTAGGATAATACCAGACCATCCATTTTAATAAGTGGTTCAATTATAATGGAGAATCCATGACTTAACAGGAGTTGAAATGGAAAGAAGTAGGTTACCCACATCAAGGATGAGCCTTGTAAAAGTACCAGTTCTATTGTTACGTTCAACATCTGTACTGCATATATGTTTTTTTAGGGTGAAATACAAAAATATCCAATTACATCCTAATACGTGAAAATTATTAAAAACAAAGGGGTTTTAAGTACAAAATAAGAATTGTTTTTTTGTTAAAATTAGTCTAAAACTAATTCACCTCTCATATCACGTGTGTTTACATGGTCTGCTAGGTACCTCAAAAGGGCATTGGTGACCACTTTTGGAGGATGCAAAAGCACTTTTATCTATTAATTAATATAAAAAATGATATTAAAATAATTTTTTGGTCCACGTAAAGATGACAAGAGGGGGAGAACTACCTTTTAAAACTTTCTATAAATTAAAAAAAGCTATATGAAATTAAAAAAATTAAGGTGATAACCAAAATAAAAAGCGTTAAAGTGCTTTAAAAATATAAAATGCAAGACAATTCACAGGACTTTGATAAAGGAGTTCGACAATAATCCATAAATGGATTCATATGTATCCTCTTTTCAATTTCTTGAGAGTTCCCATTCTCCCTTGGCTTTAATGATAGCCAAGAAACCCATTTTCAAGAATTAAAGACTGTTATTTTCAGTGGGTGTAACAAGAAACCCACTAGCCTTTTAGTGGTTGTGGTTAAAAGCAACTACTATAAAAAATATCTTTGACAGTAATGACCTCTATGAGAACTAGAAAAAAATCACTGATAAAGGTTCCCTTTATCATCACTTTATTCTTATCACTGATAAAGGGTACCCTTTATCAATTCTTTATTTTTAGCACTGATAAAGATCCCAAATAAAATGAAATAATTACACAGATAAAAATTAAAAATGAATAATTTTAATACACATATATATAAATTATAAATCTTAATAAATAATATATATTAAATATATAGATGTGTAAAATGAATAAAATTAAATAATTAAACAAATAAAAATTAAAAATGAGTAAATTATGAAAAATATTAAACATTTTATTAATTAAATAATTATTGATAAAAATGAATAAATTTAATATATATATATATATATTATAAATATCAATAAATAATATATATTACATAAATAAATAAATAAATAAATATATAATGAATAAATTTTAATAATTGAACAAAAAAATTAAAAAGGAAGAAATTGTAATAATTAAATAAAAAAATTAAAAATGAATAAATTACAAAATTATTAAAAAAATTATTAATGAAACAATTATTAATGAAAATGAATAAGTTTAATATATATATATATATTATAAATATTAATAAATAATATATATTAAATATAAATATATAAAATGAATAAAATGTAATAATTAAAAAGATATTAATGTCTCATTCATTTTAATGGTTTTTATACATAATTATTCATTAATACAATTAATATATAAATATATATATATATATATATCAATGTATATAATATTTCCTAACATATAATTTATACATTAAAAATATATTTTTTACATTAAATAAGTCATATATTTAGTGGTTTATAATTAAAAATTAATATTAATTAAAAATACTGACTTACATTGAGTAATGGTAATAATTGAATGTTGCTTTATTTTTTAATTTAACATATATCAAACATGTGTTACATTTATTTCACATAAATATATGTAATTAATGAATTTTTATATACAACAGACACATACACAAATATTTACGCAATTAATGTAACACCCCAAGATTTTAAAAATAAATTGAAATGCATGAAACGTTGATTCTCTACATAATGAAAATTTGTTTTAAGAATATAGTTGTAAACTAGATGTTAAAATTAATTTTTCCACTTCTATGATTTGAATTTCAAAAAACAAACATATACGGTTGTAATTAGTAAGTTATTTGGAATCTCATAGAACGAACTTGATTTTTTGGTGAATAATGAAATTTGATAATTACAAAATATGATAAATAAATGAATTTTTGCATCATGCTTGAGTAATGGATGATGTAAATGTCCATTGGTTAAAACTCACATGCAATTATTACTATTTTTGGTCACATGAAACAAGAATATTCATATTCTTGAGCAAAAATATAAAACTAATGATTAAAATAATGTAAAACCCCTCCTCTCCTACACTATAGATAGCACCCTCACCCCCTCTTCCTATCACACCTATCAAGCTTTGTGAATTTTCTAAGTTCTTTCCAATACCCTTCCAAAGGCTCTTCCCTACATCTAAGACCTACTGGTCTCACCAAAAGTCCAAAACTGAAGGCCTTAAGGAGTATCTCAAGGAGAAGAGATCAAGCGGTAAGAATCCTCTTTCATTTTCTTGTGTTTTCTTTTCAAATCCTTTTATTTTCATATACTTCCTTTCCCTCCACTTATACAAGAGGTATTAAAGCTCCATAATATTATATATTTTTTATGTTATTAGGTTTATGAAAAAAATCATCACCATTATTCATCTCCTCTTCCTTTTATTCTAAAAATAAAAACACCGTTCGTGATGTATCGATTTACCAAAATCATGGATGATGTGTTTTCAATTTCCATTTCATCCTTAAAAACTTGTTATAAAAACATTTTAATGGTTGAAAAATATTGTAAAGTTTATGATATATCCTATTTCATGTTATGGAGTTAAAATATATACATAATATTATGTTATATAATGAAATTAGTTCGTGATTAGCAAAGAACCGCCAAAATGATCTAAACAGATATCACTAAAGATTTATCTAATGATTCATCATCATACCATATAAAAAAAATATTTTATGGAATAATTTAATATTATGGAAACATATCAATACCATTTCATCCCACTTATATAATTTCATTTCCATAGGATAAGGAAATCAAATACAAATCTGGTTGTGGAAATCATGTAAAGAACGCACCTAAAACAATGGAAGGAACAAAATATTAACAATTAAAAGGTGAAATTATGTTATGAAATGATCATATAATGTGTTATAAACACTAATATGTTTCTATAATATATTAATAAAACTCTTTTAACCATTAAAAAGTAGGTTTAAACATGATTTAAATAAGACAAACCCGATGTAAGGGAATTCTTAACCCAATTTCCCTTCTTTGGGTTATCCTTCCATTTCATTGATTATATGGAACTAATTATATTTTAGTAATGAGTTTTTTTATATTATGTTTTATTATGTGTATTTTCAGTTTATACACTTAATCCTTTAATCGTATAAATTCTCACTTCAATTGTATGATATTTGTAAGGGACTTTTC
The DNA here is from genome assembly GCA_963277665.1 of Viscum album. NCBI lineage: Eukaryota > Viridiplantae > Streptophyta > Magnoliopsida > Santalales > Viscaceae > Viscum > Viscum album. The sequence continues at coordinate 774,280,302 of OY728142.1, read as the reverse complement.
TTTTAAAAATCCTCTTTTAAAATTCTATTTTACAAAATTCAAAAGAAATGTTTTTATGAAATTATCCATGTTTTATGAATATGTTCTGGTTCTTGGTCATTGTTTATGATGAAGGGTGGGACCTATATCTCCCTATAATGCATTTAGTAGTTGTAAGTTGGAGGTCGGTCGTATGGTTACTCCAAGTGTAACTGTGATGGTTACACCATAAGGTAGTTGTGACAGTTACATTGTAAGGTAGCTGTGAGGGTTAAAAATCATAAGGTAGTTGTGAGGGTTACAATATAATTAAGTAATTCCCCAATATACCCTTATGTGTTAATATATGTTCTTTAATGTTTTATGTAAATATCATATTTCACAAAGAAAGTATATATGGGTGAGAAGTTTGTCTTTGTGAAATGATTTCATATATTTATAACTATTCATGGACAATGAATTATTTTATTCTTTTTAAAACCATTATTGAGATTTTTTTGATCATACCAAGTTTTTAAATTTTTTTCCATAGAATTCATTATTAGTTAAAATGATAGTTAAGGTGCTAGTGGAGATAAATCCAATTAGTCATTTTGTAATTTTTTTGTAAACTCTGATTCAATGTATGTAAGTTATTGTCTAATTATCTAGAACCTAGACCGGAAGAGGTCCTAGGATGTATAATGTACTTATTATTTTTATGATATCTTTTATAAAAAACACATATAATATTTTAGTACCGAATCTGGAAGTTCAGGTTTAGGGCTTTATAATTGGTATTAAAGTAATGGTCTAGACAAATTTGGAGATTAGACGTTGTCATTTTTTTAGTGATATAATTTACTTTTAAACATCTATTTAATTAAGTACATATAATAAAATTATTTTTCATAATTATCAATATGTACATTCAGAATTATAATTACAATGAATGAATTGTGAGATCGTAATTCATTTAAGTAGGGGAGAATGTAACACCCCAAGGTTTTAAAAATAAATTGAAATGCATGAGATGTTGATTCTCTACATAATGACACTTTTTTAAGAAGATACTTGTAAAATAGACATTAAAATTAATTTTTTAATTTATATAATTTTAATTTCTAAAAAAGGACATCAACATTTGTGATTATTAAGTTATTTGGAGTCTAATAGAACCAATATTGTTTTTTCATGAATAGTGAAATTTGATAATTACGAAATATGATAAATAAATGAATTTATGCATCATGATTGAGTCATGAATGACATAAATGGCCATTGGTTCGAAATCACATGAACTTATTACCATTTTGGGTCACATGAATCAATACTATTCATAGTCTTGACCAAAAATATTAAACTAATGATAAAAATAATGTAAAACCTATCCTCTCCTCCACTATAAATATCACCCTCAACCCCCACTTCCTCTCACACCTATCAAGATTTGTGAATTGTATATGTTCTTCCCAATACCCTTCCCAAGGATCTTACCTACATACAAGACATAATGGTCTCACCAAAAGGACAAAACCAAAGTCCTTAAGGAGGATCTCAAGGACAATAGATCAACATATAAGAATCCTCTTTCATTTTCTTATGTTTTCTTTATCCATTTCTTTTCTTTTCATATAATTACTTACCCTACCGTTATCAAAGAGGAATGAAAACTACAGAATATTATATATTCTTGATTTTATCATGTTTATAGAAAGAATTAATCAACATTTTTTCTCTCCTCTCCCTGTTATTCTATAAATAAAAACACCATCCACGATTTTCCGATTTACCAAAATCGTGGACAATGTGTTTTTAATTTCCATTAATTCCTTCAAAACTGGTTATAAAATAATTTTAATGGTTAAAAAATATTTTAAAGTGTATTATATAACTTTTTTAATGTTCTGGAGTTAACATATATACATAATATTATGTTATATAATGAAAGTAGTTCATGATTATCAAAGAACCGCCAAAATGATCTAAACAGATATCACTAAAGATTTATTTAATGATTCATCCTAATAAAATATAACCAAAATTATTTATGGAATCATTTAATATTATGGAAACATATAAATACCATTTCATTCCACTTCTGTAATTTCATTTCCATACGACAAGAAAATCAAATACAAATCTGACCATGGAAATCATGTAAAGAACGCACCTGAAACAATAAAAGAAAAAAAATAAAAATAATTAAAGGGTAAAATGGTGTTATTAAATGATCATATAAGATGTTATAAAAATGAATATGTTTTGGTAAGATATTAATAAAACTATTTTAATAATTATACAGTAGTTTTAAACACATTTGAAGTAAGAAAAACCCAAGATAAGTGAATTCTTAACCCAATTTCCATTCTTTAGGTTATCCTTCCACTTCATTGATTGTATGGTACTAAGAATATTTTTGTAATGATTTTTTTATATTATTTTGTATTATGTGGATTTATAGTTCATACATGTAATCCTTTCATTATATTAATTCTCACTTCAATTATATGATATTTGTAAGGTACTTTCCTTTTAAAAATACTCTTTTAAAATTATATTTTACAAAATTTAAAAGAAATGTTTTTATGAAATTATCCATGTTTTATGATTATGTTCTAGTTCTTGGGAATTTTTTATAATTAAGGGTGGGACCTATATCTCCCTCCAATGAACTGGGTATGTGTAAGTTGGAGGTTGGTTGTATGGTTACTTCAAGTGTAACTGCGATGGTTACACCATAAGGTAGTCATCAAGGTTACATTATAAGGTTTCCATGAGGCTTACAAATCATAAGTTAGTTGTGAGGGTTACAATATAAGTATGTAATTTTCCAAGATACACTTTTGGTTTAATATATGTTCTTTAATGTTTTATGGAAATATCATGTTTCACAAAGCAAGTATATATGGGTGAAAAGTATGTCTTTGTGAAAATGATTACATATGTTTATAAGTATTCATGGACTAATGAATTATTTTATTCTTTTTAAAAATCTTAATAAGATTTTTGTTCTCATCCCATTTTTTAGAAATGTTTTCCATAGGATTACTTAGAAGTTCAATGGATAGTTAAGGTGATAATGCAGATGAATCCAATTATTCATTTTGTAATTACTTTTGTAAACTCTGATTCAATGTATGTAAGTTGTTGTCTAATTATCTAGAACCTAGACCAGAAGAGGTCCTCAGATGTATAATATACTGTGTAATTTTATGTTATCTCTTATAAAAATCACACAACATATTTTAGTACTGAATCCAGAAGTGTGGGTTCAGGGCTTTATAATTAATGAAATTTTATATAGAAACACATACACCTAATATTTTTGTAATTTATTAAAATTTTAATATTCATTTTATAATTTCATTATAACATGATACATTTAATATATAATGTTTTTAATTGGTAATTTTTTAATTTATTTTTTATGTTATTATAGTTAGGTATTATTTATTCATTATATATATATATTATTTTTTTTGAAATTTAATCACTTTCCATTATTTATTTATATATTTTTATTTACTATATATTAATATTTTCAATATGTATTCATCTTTATTTCAATATATATCCATATTTAAAAAAAAATATATTTAATTAATAAAACTTATCAATTTTTTCAATATTTTTAAAGTGTACTCATTTTTTATTATTCAATTTCACTCATTTTTAACATGCATGAATTTAAGATTATATATTTGTTAATAATGATAAAAAAATATTTGTAAAAAAATATTTATAAAAAAATATTTATAAAAGTATATTTACTATATTTATAAATTAATATATGTATAATTATGAATAAATAAATATTTTTTAAAGTATTAATATACTTATAAATAAATAATTATATATATTTAAATAATCATAGAATTTTAATAAATTTATTTTAATAATGAATATATTTACTATATTCATATTTATATTTATTAATAATATATATGTGAAATTATATAAATATATATAATGATATTAATATATAAATATTATTTTTTAAATGGTATTTATATCATTATAAATAATTAATTATATATTTAAATAATTATAAAATTATAATAAATAAATTTAAATAATTAATATGTTTACTATATTTATATTTATATTTATATATATTTATTAAATATATATATATAATTACATAAATATATATAATGATATAAATATATTTTTAATTATAAAATTATAATAAGTATATTTAAATAATGAATTTATTTAATATATTTATATTTATATTTATATATATTTATTACATATATATATATAATATATAAATATATATAATGATATAAATATATATAATGATATAAATATATATAATGATATAAATATGTTTTTAATCATAAAAATATAATAAATATTTACAAATAATGAATATATTTCATATATTTATATGTATATATATTTAATATATATATATATATATAATTATATAAATATATATAATGATATAAATATATTTATAATTATAAATAAATAATTATAAATATATTTACACTTGCATTTATAAAATTATGTATTTATAATTATAAATTATGAAATATAATATTTTAAAAAAGTATTTATATAATTATTAATAAATAATTATATATTTAAATAATTATAAAATTATAATAAATAAATATATAATTATATAAATATATTTACAATTTTTTTATTTATAATTATAATTATAAATCCTTGATCAGTGCTAAAGTTTTAGCTTTGATAAAGATACCTTTTATCAGTACTTATTAATTTAGTGTGGATAAAAGGTATCTTTATCAGTGATTTCTTGAAAGCACTGATAAAATTCTTCATGATCTATTTAATAAACCCTAATGCATTGATTTTAGTCACGATATCTCAAGCTTTCGTAGAAGTCCCCTGCTGTCGGTGCTCCTCCTCCTCAAATCCATGGTTCGAATCAAGGTTCGAACAAATCCAAGGCTCAAATCAAGGATCGAATGAATCCAAGGCTTGAAAAAATCCAAGATTTCGTTATATCTCTACTTTCTCTCAGACGAATCAAATCTCAAATCCAAGACATGTTATTTTATCATCCTCTCTTCAACGTGCATGTTTCTTTCCCTTCTTCTTCAAACATTCCACTCATAGTTGCTGATGATTTTTCATCATTTATCCTTAGGTATGTGTATTTATGCTTTCTCAATTCCCTAATTTGTTTCACGTTCTTTGGTGTTTGAAATTGTTTCTCTAAAATTATAATTTTTAATTGATTTTAATTGGATTTAAAAATGCGTGTTGCTCAATGTTTTTAAGGGATTATAATTGTTTTCCAATTGAGTTCTTATGAATTTGGTCTTGTTTTTTATCTGCATTCAAAGGATGAATTATATTTTTGGCCAGTAAAATATTTATAATGGTTTTCATAAAGTAATTTTATAATTTTTTTGATTTTTTTTATGAAATCTATTTGGGTAATGCATTAATTCATGATAACAATTAATTGGAATTTCTTTGTTTGAGAAGTTTTCTTTTTATTTTTTTTCTTATGTTATTTATTTAATTTATGTCCAATGTTTTGGATTCCTCTTTTCATGTTTTATTATTATACACATATGTATTGGGGTGTGTCTGTGTTTATATATATATATATATATATATTAGACACGTTCACATATTCAAATTAAAATATTTAAATATTTGTATTGAGAGTTATTTAGATATGTATGCCTGTAATTTCATATGCTTATTACATTTAAAGAGAAGATTTTAAATTTAAACACGTTGATTAAATTTGGTTTTCTTATATAGGTTTTTAAAAAAATGGGTTTTAAATGATTTTTTCTTTTAAAAACAGTTTTGAACTTACCATTTGTTTAAAAATGGCCTAAAAATGATTTATTTTCTATTAAGATTTAAAATGATTTTTTGAAAGGAGGCATGGTTTCAATGGTGTTATTAATTTTGGGTTGTTATTGCTAATAAAATGAATGATTTCTATGTGTATTTTTTTTATAGTTTTCATAAGGGAGATCATAGATAGGATTGGTAAACATATGGATGTTTCTCTAGTTTAATTAAGGTATTATATAGGGGTCATTTTCGATTTCCTCGATAGCCTAGTGTTGCATTACATGTTTTAGTCACATAGTAATATAGTATTCTATGAGAAAGTTAGTTACCTTTAGAACCTATATGTCAGAGATCTTCACCATGTGTTGTGTCTTATACTTGTGTTATCATATATATTGTTTTCTACCAAATTTCACTTTTATGAAAGGTTTTTGTGATCAATCTTATTTAATTTTATTGCTTACATATTCTACACTTTAGTTTCTTATTTTGATTTGTTTTATTTATTTATTTAATTTTAGTTACATTTTGTTATATTGGGTTTTCCTTTTTTTGGACATTTCTTTAAAAAAAATTCAAAAGAGATTTCTAAATGTGTTCTTTTAATAAATAATGACCGGGCCAAGAAAAATGATTTTCAAGTGATTATTTTCATTTAAAAGGATAAAATAAATAGTTTTATAAAGGTTTCTAAATGCTTGTTTAAAATATTATTCATTTTTTAAGATCAATGTCAGGAAAGGCCCATGGTTGGATTTTCTTAAAAGAATAAAAACATATCTTCCATATGTATTTCAAACTATATTACTTGGTGATTGATAAATGGTATCCTTAGTTTATAACAAGGTTAATTTTGTAACAAGATTTTCACCCATCTAGTTATTAAAGGCATTTTGTCACTTTATTAAAAAAAATTCATTGTGATTTTATCACCCTTATTATGAAACCCTTGGGTTAGTGTTTTCTATAGGATATTTATATTTTATGGGATGTGTGTTGATTATTATTATGTGATGCTAGTATGATGCGATAGGTGTATATTTTTTGAAATCTTACTTGTCCTATTTATCTTAAAACCTACATACACATCCATATGGTTATATATAGCTTTTATGTTTTCATATATATTATTAGGTGATCATATCAAGCTATAAAAGGGAATACTTAACTAATTATATTTATAACATTTAGAAACATGACTTAAAACTAAACTCATGTTTAATAAAAGTTCTCAAGATATCAGAACATAAACATGTACCAAATTATAATTTACTTTCTTGAACAAAGGTCTAAGACAAGTGAATATTCATGTTACTTTATCAAAATAAAGTTTGGTAACATAAACCAAACTTATGATAGCTACATTCCTTTATGGATCTTAAAATTATCTGGATATTATATAATTTATAAGCATGAACTTATATAAATTAATGAATGTAAAGAATTAAAGAACACAATTAAAAACATTAATTTCATGGAATAAATAATTTTAAAACAAGTAAACATGTTTAATAGTTTTTTCACAATAAAACAATAAAAAATATATAATTTTAACAACACAAACAATGTGGTTTCCTTCTCACCACACTCAATATCATGAAAAAAAAAATTATTCAGTCCTCCTCTGGCTAAATTTTCTCTGAAAATGATTAGTTGTACCCATCGATGTGCTATCTCATTGCTCTTTCACAATTCCTAAACAACCAAAATTATCCCATGATCTTCTAAACACCCACAAAAATGTACAAACTTGAATCTTTGTGCAACTTATCGGTTGGTTCCTTGATAAAAAAACCAAATCTGATATTTTTCTTTCACCCCATGTACTAGATCACCACTAATTCAACTCATAATCAAATAAATTCAAATCAAACCTAAGCCCGATATCACACGTAGACTGTCTAACACCTCCTGGTATTTTTGAAAATAGTTTTCAATGACATGAATATTTGTAAAACCTTATTTATTTTTATTCTTGAATAAAATGTATGAATGTGAAAGCTTGTAATTTTGGCTTCTTGTGTGATATTTGATGAAAATGGTTTTTAATAAATGAATATTTCATTGATTTAATTTGGAAAGAATCCCATGGGAACCTGAGTATTTAGGTGGGTAATTCAGGATAATCATGTTAGGATTTAAATTGTTAATTTTATATTACCTTTTGGAAAATATTTTACTCATGTCATATTTATAAAATGTTTTTGAAATGTTTAATAATTATTATTTTCTATAGATTAGGTGGTGGCCTATTTATAATTTTTATGGTCATGCCTATTTAAAGTGGGGTTTTAAATGGAATAATGAGGTTTCCCATAAAATTAACTAAAATTGATTCAATTTTTTAAAAATCAGGAAGTGGTTTCAAAGTGAAACTATAAATTTTTAACCATTTCAAAGTTTATATATTTCCATGGAAACATTTTTAAAATTTTAATTTATTTTTTATGGTTTTTGAATATGATTTTAAAAATTTTCACTTGATACTAACATTTTTTATAGAAAATGGGGTTTGTATCCCATTAAGTGTTCTAAAAAAGATTGGTCGATTTTCATATGAAATAAAAAAATGTATTTCAAGCGGGGTTTTAAAAAATAAAAAATAAACCTTGTGAATTTTAAAAGTAGTTTTTAGATGAGATTTTATATTTTAAATTAAGATGTGGTAGTTTAAAAACATTTAAGGTGACAATAATCATCCTCATATGCTTCATATCCCAAATAGTTATTGTTTCATTTTTTTTCTTGAGACTCATCCCCTATCTCTTCTAAACATGCACATATGTTGCTTGAACTACTCTGAGAAGAATTCATCCCATACTGGGTATCGATGATCATTTTGGATGAATTCAGAGGATAACACTAACCATAGTAGAGTAATTATTTTCTTAAATTAAATTACCCATTTCCTTCAAAGCATACTAGAATTATTTGAAATAATCAAATGTTGGATTTCCCTTATTAGAATTATCTATAACTTTCACCTTTGATAATGAATATCTTATGTGTATTTATTTATTTTTGTACAAAATGAATATTTTATGAACCTAATAGAATGGATATGAATCAAAAATGGATGCACGCTAATCGTATGAAAAAAGAGTATGAAAATAGAGTTAAAGAGTCCATCAAGTTTTCAATAGATCTTGCATATGACCCTTCTAAAATCTATTGTATGTGTTTACGTTGTTTTTTTTCAAGAAAAATTAATCCATAAGAGTTGTAAGAATATTTTATTTTTCATGGAATAGATCATAGTTATAAAGGTGGGATTAAACATGAAGAGAAACTAAACATGCACATCAATTGGGATGATACTGTGGTTTATGGATCATTTGATATGAATACTAGTGTAAATAATGATTGAGATTTCATGGAAGAAATGAAAATTGAAATTGAATATGAACTTCATGTTTATAAAAAGTTTTTTGAGAAGTTAAATATATTTGTTAAGAGACTATTGTATATTGGTTCTACTAAATACATACCATTGTCAGATGTATTGAAGTTATATAATTTGAAAGATGACAACGGATGGAGTGACACTGGCTTTACAGAACTACTTGGTCTCCTAAATGATATTCTGCCAAAATAAAATGAACTTCTGTGTCGAACATATGATTCTAAATAAATTCTACATTCAATGGTCATGATATCTAAAAAATACATGTTTTTCCAAATGATTTCATATTGTTTCTCAAGAACCATGAATCACTTATAAAATGCCATAAGAGTAGCACATATTGATACAAGAAAAATGAATAATTTCTTTTGAATGTTTCATGGTACTTTACTATCATTCCATATTTTAGAAGACTATATGTATATCAAGATTCCACAAGAAAATCGGCATGTCATGCAGATACAAGGATTAAATATGGAAACCTACGTCATCCAACAGGTTATCCTCAGTAGAAGAAAATTTATTATGAGTATCCTAAATTTGAAAATTATTTGAGAAATTTTGTCCTATATTATCTAAAGATGGAATAAATCATTTTGGTGTATACAGTAGTACTCACAGTACATGACCCATCAGTTTGGTAAATTATAACTTTCCATCATGGTTATGCATGAAGCAGAAATACATTATGTTGTCTCTACTTATATCTAGACCATAGAAACCCAATAATGAGATTGATGTATATTTGGATCCATTGATCAAAGATCTAAAATTGATATAGGATACATGTGTTACAATTTATGAAGTTCATAGAAATGAAGATTTCACATTGAGGATCATATTGTATGGGATGATAAATTAATTTCCTTCTTATGGAAATATGTTAGGATATAGCATTAAAGGAATGTTGGGGTGTCCCATTTGTGAAAAATTTACATACTCAGTTCAGTTGAAACATTCCTCGAAGATTTTGTTTTTAGGTCATCAATTTTTTTTTACCTCGACAATATAAATACTGATCTTGGATGACAACATTATACGGGAATACCAAAAAAGGAATAACACTATCTCCACTAACTATTGATCAATAGTTCGATAAAGTAAAATATATTTACTCTATTTTTGGTAACCCATTTTCAAAAAACCTTATGAAATCATGTTGGAAAAAGATATTAATTTTCATTGAATTACCATATTGGAAATGTTTCTATGACAATAATTTTCTTGATTTCATGCATGTAGAAAAAATATATTTTATAGTGTTATTAGAACATTACTAAATGTTCCTAGAAAAACAGAAGATGGAATCATGGTTAGGTTGGACATGATTGAATTTTTTATTAGGGATGATTTATAACTAGTGAAGGGTAAAGGGAGAAATTTTATTCCCCCAACAGCTTAAACTCTATCCAGATAAGAAAAATTACAATGTTTTATTTTCCTTAATGGTGTAAAAGTTCTAGAGGGGTATTAAAAAAATATAAAGAAATTTATTTCAATGAATAAATTGAATTTATGGTGACTAAATTTACATTAGATTCATGTTTTGATACAATATTTGATGCTCATTTATTTACATTACGTTCTGCCTAAAAATTCATAACATACATTAACTAGACTATGCTTCTTTTTTAAAGCCATATGTAGTAAAGTTATAGACTCGATGAAGTTTATAATCATGAATAAGGTAGTTACAGTCATTTTATGTGAATTATAGATTTTCTTCCCTCTATTAATCTTTGATATAATGGTCCACCTAATATTTCACTTGGTTAGATAGGTTAAGCTATGTGGTCTTATCCATTACAGATAGAGGTACCCCATTGAATGATATATTAATATTTGGAAATAGTATGTCAATAATAGAAGTCATCTATAAGGTTGTATTGAAGAATGATATATTGTTGAAGAATATGTTGAATTTTGTACCAATTACCTATCAGATATTGATAACATTGGTCTCCCAAAGTCCCATCACAGAGGTCAACTTATGGGTAAAGGGATTTTTGTAAAATATTTTATTACAATTACCATCACAGAGTGGGAGCAAGCATACCTTTAAATTTTATATAATAGTGAAGATGTTTACCAATACATTTAATCCTACAAATAAATTCATAAATATTTGAATCCATCAAGGGTTGAAGGATGGATATCAAATAAACATAATCAATAGTTTATGGGATGATTATGAGATCAAATTTATAAGGAGTTATCTAAAAATATGAATTCAATTTATGAACAAATTTTATGGTTAGATCGGGTACCAAATGACAATGTTATATATTACACTAGTTTTGTAATAAATGGTTATAGATTCTATACAAAAGAACATGATGAGTACAATATGATGAAAAATGGTGGTGTTATGATTATGGTGGAAGTGATGAACATATCTGGTTCTAAGGATAAAAATATAATTTATGTGAATTTGTCTTATTTTAGATTTACCAAAAAAATATGAGTTGGATTATAAAACATTTCAAGTTATTATTTTCTGTTGCAAATGTGTTGAAAATAAGGATGAAGTGAAAGTTTATGAAATGGGATTCGTGAAGGTAAATTTCAGTGTGGAATGGGAAAAGGATGAGTTGTTCATAATGGAATCACAAATAGTAAAAGTATTTTATGTCTTAGATCCAAATAACAAGAATTGGTCAATTGTTCTACTGATGACTAAAACCACTGTAGGGTAATATGAAAATTCAATCAAGGATGACCCTTTAATTGGAAAATCACAATCAGTTCATTTCGGTCCCAATGTAGGCAAGGTCTTGTATATTAGAGGGGACCCCAAAGAGGGTATTTGGATTCTCAATAGAGGATCAAAATCCATTCAACCTTTAAAAAAAGAGTGTTCAATAAGAAGGTTAAATTGTTTTTTAATATACTACGATTTTCCTCACAATATTATCTTTTCTCTACTGCATTATCACAATCTAAGTTAAATGTTTGACTACTCACACATACAATGTCTTTTGTGCATGATGATGTTACCAATTCTAAAAAAGAATAGACTATTGATGCTAAAACTGTTGAATTATTATGGGATCAATAAAATGTTGATGAAAAAAACATGAATAACACCGCATCACGGTGTTGAATAAAATTATCAAGGCAAGAAGTAAGGGTATAAAATTTGAGGTTTGCTAGAATCAATGCGGCCAACCTATTAACCCCAACAAGTCAATGTTTATTAGTTATATTAGGGTCATAATGAGGATTAATGTGATGATTTATATATATTCATGGAACCAAATACATCCTATAATGTAAGAAACCCTTTGGAAATATATAACAGTAATGTTATGATATAATTTCTCTATTTTACCAAAAAATTATATAATGAAACATTGATTTAATTTTCATTATTCCTTACAGAGTTCATTTATTTTGGAATATTTATTTAAGAAACATGTCTTAATGGCCTCTAGAAAAAACCCATAGAGGTTTCTAGACTCTTCTTACCAAGTTACATCACAGGGATGTTGTGGGGAATGTAAAGCCCCACCCACCGGTTAGTTATGCACACATTATAAAGTAAGAAACATGAAATTATTTCACCAGTCGTCATGATGATAAATCATTATAAGTGCATTATATTTGAAATTATATTATTTGAAATTATTTATTTTATCTAATTTTATTCAAAATAATTAACTTATGGAACAAAAAAAGAGTGCTAAAAATAGACAGCATGCATCGAAACCAATTTACCCCTATCATAATATATGGATGAGGTATGTTTCACTACAGAATAAATTGGTATATACTTTAAATTAAAAATAAAAGTTTAATGTGGTATAAAACAATATATGTTTTGTTTTTTATATGTATATTTATGAATCAAAATCCAAATCCACTTCCATCCCACATCATGTGCTATGGATGAAGGCTAGTTTAAATAAGGAGGGTAAACTAGTTGATAAAACACAAACTATGTACCAGAAACATGTGAAAGTATGACATAATAGTAATTTATTATGATTTATAAAAGTGTTATATAAAAATATCTATTTATGTTCTTATTTTTTATATGGTTTAGACATAAGAATCAGCAACGACTATACTAGAAGAAAACTACTTTTAGTATATTTGAAGAGGTCAGAACAATATGGTCTCATTATAGGAGTAGGTTTTGGTGTGTCTCCTTGAACTTATTTCAATAATTTAAAATCACATGAAGATAAATATAATACAATGAAATTATTACAAACATAAATAGATTCTTTAAAGATATTATTATTCAGTTTAGTTTGGAATACCAATATATAAGGAAGGATCAAAGAGAACCCGCGGTGGAAAAAATATCTACAAATGAAGAACCAAATGAACCTGATATCTTTGAGTATAGTCATTACCCTCAACCACATACCTTGCATGAGGTAATAAATTTTTTTATTACTCTTTCTCATAAATGTAAATCAAAAAAATTCAGAAAACATTATATTAATAAAATTCTATAGGGTAAAGTTTTATGTGATTTCTATATGTCAATACACATGAACCGACTTGTTGTGAGGGGTAAAATGTATAATATTCTTAGATGCAAGATACACAATAAAGAACTCCAAAATGATCAAATGAGAGTAGGGGTTGAAGAAGCTAAAGATACAACCATTGAGTTTCCTATTCCCCTTAATGATTCAGATATTAAAATGGTCAATGATGTTATTGAAACTTTGATATCATTGTCATCTAATATTATAAAGATACATGAGGTATGTATTTAAATTATTTTTTGTTATGAAAAATCGATAATAGTTGATGAAAAAAGGTCTGAAGTGAGGCATAATGTTACTAACAGATAAAGAAATAGGAAAATATAAGGTCAAATTAAAAAAATCTAGTGAATCTATGAAGAAATCAAAAAATACCTTCTGGGATTACATTCTCCCTACTAATTCTAGAGAAAAATTTATTATCATTACAACTTCATATAGATACCACATTTAAATATGAAATTATGTCTTACATTCCATATGAAGAAGAAATATTTGGAACTTTCATTACAGATATAGTTGGTCTTGATAGTAAAAATGAGATTTCCAAGTTTGAATGGTTGGGAGTATTAGTTGTGAATACATACATAAGGTACATTTTCATAATACTTCTATCCAAATAGTGATATAATAAGTTTATTAAAGTTAATTACTGTTCATATTTTATATATATGTTTACATAACTGCTATATAAAGGAAAAATTGTTCGAAGAATGATTTGGATTCATTAATCCTTATATCATTTCTATGAAATAAGCTTATTTGAAGAAGGAAAAAATTGATAAGAATAAAGATGAGTTATAGATTGAATTTCAAAAAAAAATATGAGATACTCTTTTTAATGCCTACAATGTTGGGATAAAACTCCACAATATAATCCCATAAAATATATTTTTTATTTTTTTCATTACTTATTTGTTTTTGTTTTTTTAGGAAGCAATGGATGTTGATCGTAGTCAATTTGAATACTCTAAATATTTATTTTTTGGATCCAATGCATGGATATCTAAAAAAATGACCACACATGATGTGTATTATGAATTTGAAATACACTATAATCAACATTTTATAGATAAAATTCAAATTATATGTTTCAGTATGTGTTTTAACAAGATTTTTTTATGATAGGGATGTTGCTAAATATAGGGTAAATCATGGCATGAAGTCAGTGACTAAACATAAAAATCCTATGGATTACTTAAAATAGAAACAAATTATGGTATATATAGAAGTATTTAACTATCAAAACATATTTAAAAACAATTTAATTATTTTGGTCAATGTTTCTGTAGTTTCTGAACTAAGATAATGACAATGATTGTGGATATTAGTTTTGAAAATTTATGAGAGAGATCACAAACCATGAAAACAATAGCATCCCCAAATAGGTAATTTTTAGAGGTAATTACAATTTCATTAAAAATATTTCTTAATCATTTTTTTTCTATATTTTCTCAATACTACCAAGATTTACATTAACCTTCATACTCAAAAGAAGAATTAAATTTTTTTAGGGATGAGTATACAATGTACATGGTGTCAGAATGTTTTCTGAAAACAAATTTAAGTGATTACTGGCTATGTTTATGATCTAGTACGGGCTATAAACTTAGAAATATATTTGGGGTGTGAAGCATTATTATCAAAATTCTTATATATTATTTTTATCTATTTCTCAAAGAGAAGTATAGTGGAGGAAATCAATTTGTTTAGAAATGATCAGAAAACATGGTGTCAGAATTTATACATGCATCATGAAGAGGTGACTTCCTTATACTTATTTAGATAATTTTATCATCATTTTATCTACTTTTTTAGTCAATTTAATTAGAAATTTTTTATTATATTTAGATTAATTCCCTATCTAGTGTTTCATCATGGGTGATGGTAAATGATATAATAAAATAACAATACATTGGTTTCACTTTGGTGGGTGGTAGAATTTTCTGGCCTATTCGATCATCAATTAGATGAATGATATAATATCATGAATGCTTGTAAAATCCATACAAGTAAAACATCATGTTTATATTAGTGAAATGGATTAACTAAAAATGATTATTTTGAATGCAAAGGATGTGAAATTAAATCATCCCACCCTTATATCACAAAGAATATTACAATAATTACATGATTATAATCTTTTAACCTATCCTTATTATGCATATATATACTTATTAATCAGCTCCCCATAAAAAATGTGTCCACTAGTTTCTCACTAATATGAATTTTTACATTTATTCTGTAAAATAATCTATGTTTATATGCTCATTAATAAAAAACTCACCATCATTGTCAATAAAAAAATACATAAGAATAGGGATGATCCCATTTTTATGAAAAAATAACAATGATGTTGTGTTAGAGTTTATCATCACCCAGAGTATTGAAAATAATATACTAATATATAGCACAATCTAGGAATTCATAATGGATGTGCTATATTTTAGTGTCATTTGGATGCTATAAAGGGCTATAATGATGTTTAATAATGTAAAAAGGAGGTAAACAATTCATAATGGAATTTAGTGTCTTCTAAAAATATATAATGGGTTACACTGAATTTTTTTCCATCAAAGATGGTAAATGGTTTATCATGGTGTTTTTACTCTCTATAATGGTGAAAGGGAAAGACATATTTTCTTATGTTCTATAAAAACTGAAATGTGAATATTTATTTTAGTTCAATCGATGAATTATAATAGTTTTACAATAATGGTTAATGTTTTCTAGGAATAAATAGAGGGATACACTAATGTTTAGTATAATACATGAATTTATATTGTGATATCCTAGTTTTTTTGTAGCAAATTAGAAAGAAAATGTTTATATATGAGTTTTACACCAACCCAAAAGGAAAAACAAATTATGGTAATTTTTTTTAACACATGAATGTTATATTATTGTAAAGTGTTTAAATATATTATGTTGTTGGGATTTATCATCTCAAATATATCATATGTATCCACAGTGGTTGAATAAAAAAATGTTATAGTTTGGAATCATAGTTTAAAACAATGGGGCTCAGAATACATTGTTTCATATTTATGTTTAATTTATTTATTTATAGTATTACTAATATTAGAATAATTTTCTTATACAATTGGATTATTTTTATCGATTTGGGGTGGTTTGTTTGAATCTATTAATTCTCTTGAGATATTAGAAAGAAAATGATCCTTTATAATGAAAGGTGAATCCCTATGCTACCTGAAACATTAAGTGTTTGAGGAGGCATGATGTCACACCCCACCACATAGATAGGAGGTATGGTTATGGGGTCCTCTAAAATCCTCTAGAAATATCATCATCTCTACTAGGTTCTGGAATATTCCACACTTCTTCAAAGTATTTTGGAACACCCCCTTGGGCCTTGAAGGCTCTGCACGAGAGCTTGGGGATGGCCAAGTATTATAATAATGAGGTTTCCTCTTCCATTAGAATGAAACATGATTTCTCTTTTCAGTTTTTTTGTAGATAGTTGAAAGAAAAACACATATCACATACTCAATCATCTGCACCTCAATCTAATACAAAATGAGCTCGATATGACTCAAACAGTATGTTTTTAGTTTATAATTTACATTTTATTTCAAAACACACATCACATAATAAAAACTGAGAAAAACCATTAATATTATTTTTATACTTTAGGAAAACTATCTATAAGTCATTTTTGACATTTACTAATAAACTTCACCTCAATATGATGCATGGTGTGGCTTGTATGACTCAAAGTGCATCTTTTTATTTAAAATTAACATTAATTTTACTAAAAAAGACAACTGACATACTAAAAACTAAGTAAACTCATTCATATTATTTTTGTACTTTAGAAAAAATATCCATAAGTCATTTATATATGTATGAATCAACCACACATCAATACAATACATGGTGTTCCTGGTATAACTTAAAGTTTCAATTATCACTTTAAAATCAAAATTTTAATTCAAAACGCGTACCACCCACTAAAAAACAATAAAAAATTCTCTTATTGTATTTTTAATTTAAGAAAATTATCCATAATTATTTTATGTTGTATAAGAATTAGTCACACATAAAATTGATGCACGATGTGACCAGCATGTTCCTGTTTCCAATTTAAAAGGATAGTTTAGTAAAAAAACAAGTGATATACTCAAAACTGAGAAAACACATTCAATTGTTTTAATGATTTAGAAAAATGATCCATAAATCATTTTCGATATGCAGGAGTCATCCTTACCTTAATATAACACACAGTGTGACCGTTATGACTCCAAGTGTGTATTTTTATTTAAAATTGACATTAATTTTAGTAAAAAATACAAGTGACAAACTCAAAACTAAGAAAACACATTCATATTTGTTTATACTTTAGGAAAATGATTCACAAGTCATTTTTTATGTGTATAAATCATCCAAACATCAATCCGATGTACGGTGTGACCAGTAAGACTCCATGTATCTATTTTTATTTAAAATTGTCATTAATTTTAGTAAAAAATAAAAGTGACATACTCAAAACTAAGAGAACAAATTCAAATTATTTTTATACTTTAGGAAAATGATCCATAAGTAATTTTTAACATGTAAGAGTCATCTTCACCTCAATACAACTCACGGTGTGGCTGGTATGACTCTATGTGTGTCTTGTTATTTAAAATTGACATTTATTTTAGTAAAAATATAACTAACATACTCAAAACCAATAAAATGCATTCATGTTATTTTTATATTTTATTAAAATGACACATAAGTCTTTTTTAATGTGTAAGAACTATAAATTTCTTAATCTAGTACACAATGTGCCCGATATGACTCAAAGTGTTCATTATCAGTTTAAAATTAACATTTTAGTTCAAAAAGTGAAACTAATTGAAAGTGGAGTAAATCATCTTGTATTGTGATGATAATTTAGTAAAATGGTTCATAAATCATTTGTGAAATGTAAGAATTAGTCTCACCTCAAACTGAAATGTGATTTGACTGATATGACTCAAAGGGCGTGTTTCCTATTTAAAATGACATTTTAGTAAAAAAACACAATTGACATACTAAAAAACTGAGAAAAATAATTCATATTGTTTTTATACATTTTTAAAATTATTCACACATCATTTGGGACATGTAAGAATTATCCTCACATAAATTTGATGCATGATGTGACCGATAAGACTCCAAGAGTGACTTTTTATTTAAAATTGACATTAATTTTAGTAAAAAAGACAATTGACATACTCAAAAATGAGAAAACACATTCATATTTTTTTGATACATTATGAAAATGATAAATAACTCATTTGTGACTTATAAAAATAAGTCTCACCTCAATACAATGTTGTATGTTCCTAGTATGACTCAAAGTGTTTGTTATCAGTTTAAAATTGACATTTTAGTTCAAAAAGTGCCACTCACTGAAAAACAAGAAAACATGCTCATATTGTATTGATAATTTAGTAAAATGATTCATAAGACATTTTTTTATGTATAGGAATCATTCTCACATCAAACCGACACACGATGTGACCGGTATGACACAAAGTGCGTGTTTCTTGTTTAGAATGACATTTTAGTAAAAAACAATAGTGACATACTCAAAATCAAGAAAATGCATTCATATTGTTTTTATACTTTAGGAGAATGATATATAAGTCATTTGGGACATGTTGGAATCAACTTCACCTCAATATGACACACGATGTGACTGGTATGAATCCAAGTGTGAGTTTTCAATATATAAGTGACATTTTAGTTTAAAACGCACATCACATCGCCAAAACTGAGAAAATGAGATCTGATTGTTTTATCATAATTTTATTTTATATTAATTAATTAATTTTATTATAATTTTTATCTTATACTTATTTAGTTAATTTTCACACAGATAATAATTGAAGATAAACAAGAAATAGGGTGATGTATAATAATCAACCACAACTCAATCTAATACATAGTGTTCCTGGTATGAATCAAATTTTAGTTCAAAAGTTTAATTTTAAATTAAAACATTTATTTTAATTTATTTCTTTATACTATTACTACTATATGAATTTTTTTTTCTAATATAGGTTCATTCATTTTCTCGTATTGGGTTGGTTTGTTCAGTAATAACATGAGTGAGGGTTAGGGGATAAAGACAAATGACTATTGATATTTTTGAATGTCTATGATAATTTGTACTTACTCATGTAATTTTATAAAACAATGTTTGAAATTTCTATAATATAGTGTTTTTTTCTTGTATTTTTATTGAAAATTTTATTTCATTTACAATCTATATTGTACATGTCTGCTGTTTCTAGTGCTATTTGTGTTGTACATGTGATGTTTGTAGTTCTGTAGTTTGTTATAAATCTAGTAGCACAGCTCAATATTTCCCTTTATCAATACTTTTATAATCACTAATGAAGTTTCCTTTTATAAATTCTTTTAAAAGCATTGATGAAGTGTCCCTTTATCAATGCTTCTAAAAGCACTAATATAGGGATCCTTTATCAGTGATAAATAAAAGTGCTGATAAATTGGTTCCTTTATCAGTGATTCTAAAAGAAATGATAAATACACCCTTTATCATCACTTTTTTTAGTGCTGACAAAATCCTGGGGCTTTTAATCACACCCTGGTAGTCAGTGCTTTTTTAGTGCCATAAAGGCTAATTTTCTCACTATCAATGGCATGCTTTTTAATAGAGAACCCAATCCACACACTTTTAATTGTATTTTTCACCAACCCCCATACTCAATGGTAGTGAGTATCCAAACCCTCGCACTCAATGCTGATGAGAACCCAGGAAAAGAAAAAAAAGATATTTTCTTATGAAAACCCTTTGAATCCCACTCACAATCCTCTAACAGGAATTTAAAAAAATAAAGAGAGGGAGAATGTGAGATAATTGTAAGAGAGAAAGAGAATGAGAGAAAGAATGACACAATGGAGATCTAAAATTATCTTCAAGTTAACTGATACCATCCATGGATCCTTGGGGTGTAATTATAGCCTCTAATAGATTTAGGAATGTTATGGAGCTTCTGAGGGTCTAAATACACCATTGGGTGTCAAATTAAGGTGTTGGTGTCCACCACAAATGATTATTTGTTTTGATTTTCTAGAAGATTTCGAATAGTCAGTGGAACATGGACATAACATGTGTTCTGTCCAAATGTTGCTGACCATTTGTTTCACTCCATTGGGTAGCCTCCAGTACCTACAGGTGGAGTCAAAAAACATTCTCCATGCTCCTCTTGAGACTTTTGTTTGGTCTAAAACTTCAAAGATTTTTTTTAAATATAAATACTAAAATTTATCAAATTAAAATATTAAAAACAAAATTAAGTGTTTTTTATCTTTAAAACCACATAAGAGAGTGAGGAATAATATTCCCCCTTTTTATGATCACAAACACATAAGCAAATAACTAATACAAAGATATCCATGATTCATTTTTTCATGAATATAACTAAATAGAATTTCAATATTTCATAATGAAATTTAGAAAATATTTTATAAAATGTTTCAATATTTAAGACTAAAAGAATTTAAGTTAAAAAAAATTAAAATATTTTCCCAATTTGAAAACTTTCTTCCCAATTTTCCCAATTTGAATACTTTTGTCCTCATTTTCATTTCAAAAGAAATAAATTTACCTTCAATTCCATTACCAAGAACTTCCCCTTGTGATTATTAAAAGTCCATAAGAACTTAAAATAACAACATATTTGAAATCACTTTTAGTGATTCAAATTTTTTTTAAATATTTAATAAAATAAATATATCTTTTAAACAAAACACCCTTTACCATAAAAATACCTTCAATATTATCAAATTACACTCTCCCTTTGAGATTATCAACAAGTTCATAGACAAGGGTTATAGAAACAAGGGTAATGCATTCATGATTGGAGCTGTATATATGAGAAAAAAAATATAATTTTAATTTTATTAATACCATCATTAATGTTCTATAAGAGAGAAAAAATCATCATTTCTTTTCATATATGAAATAAAGAATTCCCAAAATTATATTTTAAAAATAAAATCCAAAACATAAAAGATTTAATCATTTCAAAATAGGATTTTGAAAACCAAAAATGTCAAACCATATTTACCTTTTCCTAAAGATAGATCTTTAAACTTCAAAAAACATAAATCTAATTTTAAAACAAGTATCTCCCTTGGAAAATTTTAGAAAAAGGGTTGGATCCCCCTCAAATAATGCATAATTTTAAAAGTATAAGTGGCCTCCAAAAACATATAAATCAATAGTTAAGTAAAAAAACAAAAACATGCATAATAGAGTAAAATAAATAGATCAATCACCTAAAAATTTAAATAAAAAAAATTCATATTAATACATTTAAAGACTTAAATTAAAGAATATAATTAAATAATTATCAATGTGATAATTAAAAGAGAGAAAAACCCTCATGGTTTCTAAAATTAGATGAAATAATTATAATCTTTTCATTCCTAATTACCCCTTAATAAAATAAAAATGATCAATTGTAAAGGGTTTTGGGAAGATAACTTCTAATTTAAGATTAGGGCAAACAAAATCTAGCATGATATCACCTTTTGGAAATGGTCTCTAAGAAAGTGGTGCCCATGGTCTGTGTGCTTAGTAAGAGAGTGTTGAATTTGATTTTTATAATTAGAAATCATGTTTTTGTTATCACAAATAATTGGAACTTGATCATAATTTAATCTATAATCTATAATAGTATATTTCATCCAAATGATTTGGGGGAAACAAATCCCTGTAATAATATATTCCCCTTTGGACATAGAAAGAGAAACCAAATTTTTCTTCTTACTGCTCCATGAGATATGGTATTTTCCAAGTAGGTGGATATTTCCACATGCAATTTTACTATGTAGTTGGAACCCTCCAAAATCAGCATCTTAAATACATATAATTTCAAAGGAAGATTCTTTTGGATAAAATTCATTTCAATTAATTATTTAATAAGATAAAACACACATGAACTAATCTGATTAATTATCGTATTAAACAATTAATTCAATATATCTTATTTCATCCAGACATCCTAAAATCTCCATACACTATGATTTTAAATAAAATAAAATATATTATTTTATTTTATTTAAAAATCAATAAAAAAATACACAAATTTTTATTTAGAAGTAAATCAACAATTACCTGTCTGAATTACTCAGTACGGTTTTAATTATAAACAATACACTCATACGACATATTATGTACATGGAATATGTTATAATTTCATGGTGTGTACTAAAAATTTATTTTCACATTGAACATATGAAAATTACATAGCCTATGAAATCTAATGCGTTGAGTATTTAGTATACAATAACTATACATGATTCATTATTTAAAATATTATGTGAAATTAATTAAGCATTTAATATAATATTAAAACTAATAATTGATGTGTACTATCAACATAATGATCTATAAAACTCAAGTTGATGAGTTTTAATGAAGTGATTAAATGAATTTAATATTTCTATGTAAATAAGAAAAGTACACTATGTGTGTAAGCTAGACACATGATGTGTACTTATCTTCCATGGATATCTGTTGTACACACATTGGCGTTAAATTTTACTTATCATGGACATTTATTAAATACATGATATGTATAAAGGATACACGGTGTGTACTTTGAGTCACATAGTTTCCAGTATCTACATGTCATGTATTAAATACATGCAATGTATTAATTACAAGATGTAGTTTGACCTCGTATATTTCATCTTGAAAGGCACACGAACTAAACATCGTGTACTATGATAAAGTTGTGTTCCACCCTGGCTGGTTTACATGTGGTGAATTTATTTCACATTATGTGTACTAATTACATGATGACCTAAAATCTATGTGGGTGTCCTTGTATAATGAAAAAGGATACACACTATATAACAAATAATTATAAGCCATGTAGTCTTTTATTATTCTATCAGAATTCTTAGAACCTCCATATGGGTTATTTCAATGCATTATTCATTAATTATTAACCGATCTTGGTAATATGAGAGAGGAACAAAGAAGAGGAATAAGAGATTTTAACAATGAATCAGGAATGAATTAAAACTTAAAATGAATTTTAAATTTTAAATATATAATGATCAACCATAAAATAAATAATTATAAATTTTAATATGACCCCACTAATACCAATTGATGGTTTACAGTGTAGAGAAAGCGGTTATCAGGGATGATACCAGCTTAGAAAATTTTAGATTCAATAGATCATTCGTATATTTTTCAAGAAATAAACATTATAAAAAATAAAATTTTTCTAAATAAAATTGAAAATAAAGGTTTCTAGGACCAAGGGAAGACATTTTCACATTAAATGTATAATAAATTTAAATTAACAAGAAGAAAGAATACCACAGTATTGAATATTTTTTTAAATAAGGTATTGATCATCTGAAACACTTTTTAGTCTACCGTTATTGTGTTTGTATGATCCAAGTGTAAAATCCCTCTAGTGTTGATCCACACATGCTTCTTTTATATAAAAATAATATTGATGGATTTTCGGGGTGCTAGCGTGACAAATCAATTGTCTTGTGGTGTTCATCTTGATCAGTGTGATGATTCCTTTGATTGTGAAGAATCATCCTTGAAAACACATTCTTGATATCATAGAGGAGGGAATAAAATCACTAGAAAAATATTCATCCTTGAGAAAAGGATCTATAATTTTTTTTACATAATGATTCTAAAAAATGATCAATCTCGATCAATCTTTACACAATAGACATACTTTCCTATTTAAAGAGACAGGGTTAGGGTTAAAATATTATTTAACTACACAATGACCCTTAAATAATATATTAAATCATATGTGACCCCATTCAATGTAATAATAATAATAAAATTATTTTCATAGCATGCACAAACTGACATAATGATAAATTTTATTTTATCGGCTAATAAATTAATATTTATCACAAGATACAATCTTGGTCCGCTCATACACATCATCATTTATTGAATTTACAAATAAATATTTAATTAAATATTTATTCATAAAATAAATATTGTATTCAAATTCTATCGAATAAATATTTATTAAATATTGAATAAATAAAATAAATATTTTATTCACTGTATGGTGAAAAAATATTTATTTAATATTTATGTAATTAAATAAATTATTTATTAATTAATAAATAATTATTTATGATCTTATGAATAATATTTTTTTATCCATAAATCCTAAATAAAAATATTCATCAGTCTTGAGAATAATATTTATTCCAATAATTAAATTTAAATAAAATTTAATTGATATCAACGGAAACACTAAGTGTGTCACCCTTTAGTCTTATTTCTCATTGGCATTAAGCGAGGTTTCCTAAATCCCAAAATTATTATCTAGAAATAGGTTATTAAACATAATAGAATGAATTTAATTTCAAAACATCAAAAATCACACATGAGTACTCACTGTGTAATATAATCCCTTTGTCCTAATATTTCATCAATAAAGTTCCACACTCATGTCATCAACCTATATGCTTGATACGTATTCCTTTAACTAACTAGAATAAACTTTTCATTACACCATATACATGAAGATTATTGTGATAGTTATATTTCAATCAAAGGGCTGAGATATCAACTTTCATAAACATGGAAGAGACAAATCCTTCATTGACTTATTAATTAATATCATGTCATTCATGACGCTCCAAACATACTCTACTTCCCATGAATATATGGATTCATGGTTTTGGTAAGAAAATCTATTTTCATGATTCATGGCATGAATTAATAATAATAATAAAGTCTAAATATCATAACACACACTCACAAACTGAAATATATGATGACATATAAACATGATTTTTTTACTAGAAGATATGTTCTCATAATCTCCCAACTTGGAGATTTACAAGTGAAAACTTCATGATAAGAAGTCTCTTCTACTTATGAGTAATTTCACCTAACATTCAATATACCACATGCCCCATAATATAATTTAATCCAACCATAGAACCAGTTTTAAGAATATCTTCATGGAATTTCAAGGTTCTCATCATAGTGATGAAATATTATGACCTTTTCAATGAGAAAAATACTATATGACATCAATAAATCAATTTTATGTAGAATAAAAAGCAATATGGTATAATATATTTAAATTAATATTCACTTATTTGAATATACATGTAATCTAAAGTACAAATTTTTTCTCCAATGACATTGAATACAATATAAAATACGAATGATTAGTTCTTCCACATTTCTAAATTTAAAAAGGGCATAACTTAGTTTTCCTAGATACAATTATATTATGAATATTACATGTAGCTAAAATTGACTCACCCCATAAATTTAATGGTAACTTAGATTTATTAATCATGAAATTTACCATTTCTAATAAAGTATGATTTTCCCTTTCAACTAAACCATTTTTATGAGGTATATAAGGAGCATTACTTTGATGAATTATACTATTTTCTTAATATAACTCATTAAATTAATTCCTAAAGTATTCACCACCTCTATATGAGCATAATACTTTAGTCATTTTCTTCAATTGGTTTTTAACATCAAATGTATACTTCTCACATATATTAAAGTCTTAATTTTTTATTCTAAGAAGATATACATGTAAATATCCACTTAAATCATAAAAAAAGTAATAAATATATTTTTCCCAAATGAGTTAACAAACCATTTAATTAAAAAATATCAAAATATACTGATTCTAATATATCAAAATTTCTATCAACACTTTGAAATGGGTTTTTAACTATTTTAGATTCTACACACATTTCACATTTATTAAATTTATTTCTAAAGTTAATTAAGTTGTACTTATTCACTAATTTTAATGAATTATAATTAAAATATTCTAAATTATCATGCCATAAATAATAGGACCCAATAAAGTAATCATAATATTAAATCATTTTATTAATATATAGTTGATACATTCTATGACTAGAGTACCCCTTCCCCACAAACATTCCTCCCTTTCACAAGATAACCTTTTCATATTTAAATGAAACTTTAAATACCTTCTTATATAGAATATCAATATACACTATGTTATTTCAAATCTCAATTACATACGACACATTTAGAAGAGTCAAATTATTTGTATACGTAAAGGTTAATTCCATGATTCCTCGACTGATGACATTGATGCATGTATAATTTCTAAGGTGTACTTCCTTCACGATAGTATATATTAAAAATGTTTTGAACATTGAACTATACTTACACACATTTATTGTTTTTCCAGGATCAATCCACCATCCCATTTTCATCAAAGTCATATTGACTTTGGGTATCATCACAACTAAATTTTTTTAGTCATCATATTTGTAACGGGTTTGTTCACTTTATTTTGATAGGGAAATTCCCTTGAAAAAAGATATAGTTTTCCATAGAAAAATAATTATCCTTTATTTTTGGAAGGATTTATTTTTTTGTATTGAATTTATGACTTTTCTTCTTGGCATATAAGAATTTTTTGGTGGTGCTTTCCCATAATGATATTAACCTTCATATAAAATTACAAATCCATACCTATATCTCTCAACAAGGATTCTTATTCAATGTAAAAAAGATTTTTAAATTTTTATAAGTAAATATACCCACTCTTTTTAATAAGTGATTTACCAAAAATATTTCTAAATATGTGGAAATTTACCAATAATCACACCAACATGGAATGTTTATGTTATAATAATTTTATGGGAAGAATATTGTTTGATATAACTTAAAGATCATGAACTTTATCAAACACCAACTTGTTATCAACCATCATGAAGTAAAGATACTTTCCAATAAGAAATTTATTAGTGAATTATTCCTCATATTTGTATTTAAATTTTATCGCATCCAATATCTCTCGAGAATACTTCATTTGGAGAAAGTGAAAGGTGATTTTATAATCTGTTGAGAATATTTCCTCAACAAAAAACCTCACCATCTTCACATTTATTCCTAATTGTTTGAATTTAATCTACTTGAGTCATGTAAATAGGAGTACCATTGGGATTTGGAGTAGGCTCATTAGAAATATGAGGAAGGTTTGGTTCCAGAATGTAAAAAAACATCAACATTATAAAAATTAACTTTATCCTGTCTTACCACTAGGAGAAGTTATTGTCATATAAATGGTAAAGCTTGACCATGTCTTTGTTAACTACTTTAAGTTATTTTGAATCCATATTCTATGTTCTTCATTAATCAATTCGTTTTGATAGTTTTAAATTTTAATAAAATATAGGCAAATAAAATAGTAGATTTTTAATATTGATACGTGAACGATGTTCACTATCCAAATTGATTTGATCCACCCATAATTGTTAGTGTACGGTTCTTAGTGGGAATTTCCCTCAAGGATTTCACCAAGATGTTGGGAATGTCAAACACCAAATTCTAACAACCCTAAAGCGATGATGTTGGAATAATTTTTAAGGATAATTTCAGATCGAGGATATTCACATAAAATGATATTGACATCCCACTAATTTATAGATCAGAACTGGTGTGATTCACATTAATTCAATCTCACTATTTTGATCAAAATATAATCTGATTTGATTAAAATAAGACAAATTTTGGAGGGAGGTAACTAATTATATTTAAAATTTTGAAATCCAGTCGTTATGACTAATCTCATCACTAGTATTTTTTAATATTTTATTTTATTCTATTTTTGTTTCATTTTTTAATATATATACAATAATTTTTTTTACTAAAACTATATATTTGAATTACTTTTAAAATTATTTTGGCATATATATTTTAATTAAAACAACTACTTATCAAGGCCCTTTTTTATAAGGGAGAATAATTTGTACTTTTATTCTACTTCCAGTGTGGGATTCCATAAATTATTTTTGCAAACCTCATTAATCCACAACACCAAAGGATGTGGGTCTCACCCAAACATTTTTTTAATGAATAAAATTTTAATACTTAGAAGTTGGTTCTATGGAACCAACACCAAAAATATTTACCACAACCTTTAAAATCAAAATACATAGCTAAATTATATATACTACGAAGACATGAAACTATGCATGGTTAACACCTTATTTCATATACAGTAATGAAATCAAAATTCACATTTTATTTCATATGAATAAAAATTTCAAGGAAATTTGGATATTTCACTTTTAATGGGAAAATGGTATGCTATAAGGGAAAATGGTATTGGAAGGAAGGGAATATGGGTTTCCTCTTTCTATAATCATGAATACTGAATCTTTTAAAAACCACAAAAGGTTTCCTATGCTTTTAAAAATAATATTCTTTTTATTGTAAATTAAAAAAATATTAAACATGAGGGATAGTTTGAAATGAAAAATTTGGAGAGAAAATAAATGATAAGATGGGGGAAATTGATGAACATAAATTCACCTTAGATAAATTATATGGGGAGAAACAAAGGGAAACACATTTATTTTAGGGTATATATTTTAAATCGCCCTAAAATTTAGGTGATTTGGAAAGAAATATTGATGGAGGTGAATCCATTTTTTTAAATTCTAATATTACCCTTATTTTTATTATATATCATAAAAAATTATTTGATTTTATTTTTTTGAAAATATAGAAATGATAATAATTTATTTTATTTTATAAATTATCAAACTATTACATTTCCTTTACTAAAATATGACCACAGATCAACTCTCCACCTTTTTCGTGCCCCAAATTTCCCACACTTCACCCACATCCCATTCTCCCTCTCAACATCATCAACGCATCTCACCCCATACCTAATCCGACATTCACAGAACCATCACCACCCCATAACCACCTATAACGTCTTGACCGAGGTTCCACACACCAGTGACCTAAGACGGTCGATCAAATGACCACAAGTATTCCACCCCATATTCCATAGGCTTCCAACTAGTAGTAAATGTATAATATTGATCATGAGGAGACTATAACCTCTTTATTAGAGTGATATAAAAGCATAAGTAAATAATCAATAACCAAATGATATAACCATAACTAGAAAATACTAGTATCACATGGTGTCCAAAATAGGAAATATAATATCCAAATCTAAATAGTAGATATGTCATGCCAAATACATGTCAAGTGCCAATATAACAAACCCAAGATAAATAAAGACACTAAAAACTCCCAAGACGATCCTGAATCATGTATGGTTCCCCCATACATGCTCCATCCCAACTCATACATTTAATACAAGTCCTTTTCCCTTATCCTGTCCTGTAAACATGAAATATATTTAGGTACCATTTATGCATCTTGAGTAGGGTGTGAGTACAACTAAGTAGGCCACTACCAACGACATCTAAAATAATATCTAGTCAATAACTATGTATATAGTTATATAATTAATAATGTATAATGTATAAGTAAACTATTATCACATTTTAAATTAATTTTTTAATTAACCACATAAACCCATGGGTTACCAGGGACACCCGCACTATCAATACCTATTTTGGCCCATTCCAAAGTCTGAATCATATCACATATTCAATTCACAATTCATTATCACACATGGGATTTCATTATCCATTTAATTTCAATTCATAATACGTCCAATTGCAACCATAGTTCAATTCCAACATTTTGGGTCTATAACACCATATCTAGCACCCTATAGGTATTTGAATATTAATTACATGACCCACAAATCATTTATCAAACGATCACACAAGTTTTCTTTTGAAGTAGTAGTCTATGTACCACACTCATTTATCACTATAGGATTTTGAAGCAGTAGTTCATGTTCCACACTCATTTATCACTATGTAATTTTGATGAAACACACCATGTCCCACACACATATATCACACATATCACAATATCACATATATCACATAAATCTTGGTTAATCAACATTAAACCTCTCATCATATTAAACATCATGGTATTCCATTTCAATTATCAAAACAAATCATGGACAATATATTAATCACATGAAAATAATTTGTAAAATCACCATTATTATATTTATCATCAATTAATCATATATTCCATTAACCCATTAAGGTTAAGACAACCATCCCATAATTATTTTAGTCAATTAATTTATAAACACATTAATTGAACAATTACACAAATCCATTAATTAATCTAATTCAAAAATTTCTTAATTACAACATTCCATTAATTAATTCTCCAATTAATTAATCTAATTTAACAATTGCATAATAAAAAAATTCCATTAATTAATTAACTAATTAATTAATCCAATTCAATAATTTCATAATCACAACATTACATTAATTAATTCACTGATTAATTAATCTAATTCAGAAATTTTATAATCATAACATTACATTAATTAATTCACCAATTAATTAATCCAATTCCTCCAATTTCATAATACCAATGTTCCATTAATTAATTAACCAATTAATTAATCCAACTTCTCCAATTTCAATTACCCCAATTTAATGATAACTATTATCACAGGGTAATTCAATTAAATAAAATCAATCATCACAAAAAATTTCTCAATCATAGAAATTGAAATTTCAAAATTACATACACATAATTTAAATCAATACTTTGGAATTTGAATAATATACCACCTACCACAAGATTATTGATGATTCTCACCAATGAGAATCTCCAATTTGAAGCAAAACAACCTAGATCATGATGAAGGATGAGGTCTAGATCCAAAACCTATATCTATGATCAAATGAATCAAGATACAACAATACTAGATCTAAAAAAACTACCAATAGGGAAAAAATCCCTTAAAAGGATGGGAGAAACATGGGAAAGATGTAGGAAAGCAATTAGGATGAGAAACTCTTATTGGTAGGTGTGCATATCTACAATATGGGCCTTGAGTCATCATGAACGGAGGTTTTAAGGCCTTAGAATATGTATGGTAACCTCCAAAAGTGATAAAAATCATTTTGGATTGATATAAGGTTGATTTGGGGTTAATATAGGAAGTTTAGAAAATTTTAAACTAATTTTCAAGGTAATTAAAACTGCAAACACAATTTACTAGGTATGGGCGCATAGTTTTCCTAACTATGTGCCTTAATCATGCACCTATTTGGGGGGGGGGGGTCATGGTTACTCCTAATAGGGTGCATGATTTTAAAATTCATGTTCCATCCATGAAAATACACTATGTTTGGGTTCACATGGTTTTCTGTGCAAAGCAAAGAGTTTGGGAAAACTGTATCCCAACCATGCACTTACCCCTCTTCCTTCCAAAATTCTCCAAATTTCACCCAAACACACTGAAGATAAAACTCAACCATGAAATACTCAAAAAAAAAGAAAAATAATACCTATAAAAAAGCTGGAGTCATATCTAGAAAAGTACGAGATCTTATAATCTCTCCACCTTATAACAGCTCATCGTTGAGTTGTACTCCAAAGAATCTCTAAGATACTGAGTCAAAATTATCGGGCCACTGACCCCTAATATCTACTTCCCTTTCCTAAGTTTCCTCTTTCACATTCCCATGTTTCCATAATACATTAACTATTAGTACAGTCTTTCCTTGCAACACTTTCTCACTATGATCCAACATGCGCATTGGATGATTCTCAAAGGATGCATTGGTCTCAAGCTCAACATAATCCACATTGATCACATGATAAGGTTCATGGTGATACTTCTAAAGTTGTGACACATGAAAAACATCATACATAACATTGTACCTATTTGGAAGAGAAAATTGGTATGCCACTAGTCTGATCATCTCCACAATCTCAAATAGTCCAACAAACCTGGGTGCCAAATTTCCCTGTCTCTATATCCTATAGTGACCCAATATAGGAGACACCTGAAGTAATACATGATCACCCACTACAAACTATAGGTTTTATTGAAGTCTATCAACATTAAACTTATATCTAATTTGTGATGCATCCATATACTTCTGAATTATATAAACCTACTCTGATGTATTCTGCATGAGACTCAATCCCAACAACTATGACTCACCAACCGCCATCCAGCATAGCAGTGATCTTCATATCCAACCCTAGAGAGTCTCATATAGTTATATATATATATTTTCCTGATAACTATTTTTATAAGTGAACCCAACCAAAGTTAGGTGCTTCTCCCAAGATACACCAAAGTCTAATACACATTCCTAAATCATATCCTCAAGAACCTATATAGTACATTTTTACAGGACATCTATCTTTGGGTAGAATTTCATACTCAGTAAAATTGACGTATCAAGTACCTTCTATAAGACCTTCCAGAAGCATTAAGTAAAACATGAGTCACAGTATGAGATAATACTTCAAGGAACTCAATGTAGATGTACTATCTCCCAAATGTAAAAAACTTTTAATTGATCCACTAAGAAAGTCTATCGTATTGGAAAAAATGCACTACCATTGTTAAACAGTCCACAATCACTCAAATAGAATCATTCGTCCATGGTTTCCTCAGGAGAACCACTATGAAATCCATGGTAACATTATCCCACTACCATTTTTGAATGAGAAATGATTGTAGTAAACCTCCAGATCATTGATGCTCAGCCTTCACCTGTTGACAGCTGTATCATTGTGTCATGAACCCTGCTATATTATTTTTCATTATTGACCACCAAAACTATCAATGTAGGTCAAAGTATATTTTGGTCACACCTGGATGCACTTACCACTTCTAGGCATGAAATTCATGCATCAGTTCCTCCCACATGCTCATAAGAATAACAAAATGATTCCTAATATAGATGAGATCATCCTCATCTATAGTACAATATGAAGGTGACACCCCACCTTCAAGTATTTTTTTCAAGGCAAAAAATTCAAGATCCTACAAATACCTTTCCCTGATCTGACTAAAAGTTATAGAATCCACTAAAATTGATATAAGAGTCATCTACTCCCGACTCTCCTAAACCACAACATACATCAAAAACAGTAAATTTATTATATTCCACTCAGCACTAGACCCCAAAACTACTTGTGTCTAATTTTTTATTCTTAGAGAGTTATCAAAACATTTTCCATTTCTAGTCATATATTCTTGTTCAAAATAAAATGACTGCTCATACTCAACCCACCTCCACTATCGAAGATTCAAATATAATTGAAAAGAGATATAATTTAAGGTGTTGTGATCCATATACATAGTAAAATTCCCTCCCAAAAGATAATTCCACCAACACATCAAAGAATAATTCATTATAGAAAACTCGAGGTCATGCATAGGGTAATTCTATTCATACAACCTCAAATGCTGAAACCCATATTCCACAACCCGATCTCCCTACATCAACCATACTCTAAGACCTATCCTAGAATATTCACAAATCACTATGTAACCCTCACTTGACTCGGGTGGGATTAATATTGGTACTTTTTTCAAGAACTTTATAAACTCTTGGAAAGTGCACTTGCATTATCCATACTATTCAAACTTCACCCCCTTCTTGGTCAAGCTCGAAAGTGGTGCTGCCAATCAGGAAGATTCCAATATTAACCCCTGATAATATCCTACTAATATAAAAAATCTACGGATATCAAAAATGTTATTATACATATCCCAAGAAACAACTACCTAAACCTTATATGGTCTACTAACACACCTTACTCTAAGAATATATGACCCCAAAAGTGTTCATGATAAATACATAATTTACACTTAGATATCTTGGCATATAGCCGATTCTCCCTCAATGTACTAAGTACGATGTCAATATGTTGGGAATGATCGTAATGAGTCTTGTAGTACACCAAGATTTCATCAAAAAATAAAACAATAAACTGATCTAAATACGAATGGAAGATTTAGTTCATGAATTCTATAAACATTACTGGTTCATTCGTTAACCCAAACAGAATCACAAAGAACTCAAAAAGGACATGCTTTCTTCTAAAAGTAGTATGAGGTATATTAGAAGTTCGAAATATCAACTGATGAAACCTCGATATCAATTTAATCTTTTAAAAGACACAAGATCCCCTCAACTAGTAAAAAAGATCATCAATACATGGAACAAGATACCCATTCTTCACATTCATCTAGTTCAGCTTCCGATATTCAACACACAAGCGCAAGGTTCCATCAGCCTTATTTGAAAACAAGACTAGAGAACCCCAAGGAAATTTACTTGGATGGATAAATATAATATTCTATAACTATTTTATCTGATTCTTGATTTCCTAACGCCTCATTGGTGTCATTTTATATGGTGGAATAGAAAATAGCTCATCCCCCGACATGAGCTCAATTGTAAATTCAACATCTCTATCAGGTAGAATCCCTAAGAAGTATTTAGGAAACACATTCTGAAACTAGTCCACTAAGGGTGGAAATACATCTTTCATTACACACTACACCAAAATTAGCTATTAGAGACTGTTTAAGTAACCTCCATAAAAAATAGAAAAAAAATTTAACAATAGTTTTTAAATAACTACTACTAAAATATTAACATTTTTTTAAAATACACATATTCCCTGACCCCCCCGAACCCCACCCACAAATCCCCCACCCCTCCCCCCAAACCCCCAAGCCCTAGACCTCTTCAATGAATCCCTTATCCTATGATTTATCGCTACCAGCCCCATTCTCCCCTACTCCCCTAAATCCCATCCCTTATCTCTAACCCCCTTCTCCCCTGATGTAACGCCCCGACCCTAGTTACCTAGAGTCGGTGCATTATTACATAACATTGACATGATCACAAGAAAGATCAAACCTCGAAAGAACGATTGGTTTAGTAGACTTGGAATCACTAGATATATTCATAAAGTTTTACATTAAATCATAAAGTGAAAAACTACTACAACAACATAGTCTCCATATTACACACTCATATCCCCACATACTATCCCTGCAGGTCATTCATAACTTACTTCTTCACATCCTGGAAAAAATAAAACATAGAAAAGGGGTGATCTCAAATGACCAGTAAGGATAACAATATAGCGGAAACTTTCAAAAATAAGCATAAAAATTTAAGGCAATGTATAACTAAAACAAAAGCCTTTTAAACTTGAACTTCAACATAGTAAGACAAAAGTAAAATGAAATAATTCCATTTAATTATTCACATGGATATTCTACTAATTGAATAATCACATGCAATATCAATAACCACTTTCATAATGATGGAATGCATAATTCCAGACTATCATAACCACATAGCCAAGGCCTCGTGCCAAGACTACAAATAATATTTTGCCAAGGCCTTATGCCAAGACACTAGTTTGTCTCATGAGACCTATCGATGCATCGAGGAGCTATAGCGGGCTCCACCCGTCACATATTAAGTCCAATTCATTCCCATATGAAAAGGTTTAAACATAACATAAACATTCGTATTAAAACTAGCATACGAAATGTAAATACTTTCACCATAAACTATGAATGGTATAAAAATAGCACATCCACAGTCAAACATACCACAAAACCTTCAATACAATATAGAAGTTTTGTATCATAATAAATCAACTTCAAATAAGCGTAAAATCCACCAAATGATGTTGACATAGATGAAATCAAAACTCTTTTTAGAGAAATATCTCTTTCTATTTTTTTGAAATCATTTAAGAGTCATATATTTATAAAATAAAAAATTTTCTTCTAAAATATTCTTATAAGCTTGTGAGGTAAGCTTCGACGATTTTATAACGGCGGAAAATAACAGCACCCGCCGTTTAAGTTAAAAAAACATTCTTACCTTAATTCTGTCGAAAAGGTTAAAAGCACCTTGTTTGGAAAACGACGGAAATATTCCTTTATAAAACTCTTATAAAAAGTCAAACAAGGGTATAAATGACTTTAACACATATTCTTTTAAATAGTAAAAATGTTTTGAAATACATTTTTAAGAAACATGGATGTGGATGATAAAGAGATCCCAGTAGATTATTACGTATAAACAACCTCGGATAATGAAGAGATTGTGAAATAACCCTTACCTTGTACTTTTCCTTGGTTGGGGTAGGTTAACCTCCTGTATAATGGTGAAATAATTGTTATTAAATTATACAAGAATCATATACATTCATATGATATCATATATGATCTTTTAACATTGCTTTGTTAATAATATCTTAGTATTATCGTCGTTTCGGGTGTTAACTTACTCGTTTTCTTTTATATGTTTTGTTACATAAGCCATGTTTGTCATAGATAGGTTGTATATTATTCATATACAGAATGATATCAAGTCCTTAAATATCACTTTTAAATCATCAAATGATAATTATACTTGAATGGATACGATAGAGAATGAATCTCATCGCGTTCGTGGAGACGGTAGTCCGTACGTACGCACGAGCGACAATATCATTCTTTTGATATTAAAATAATATATAAATGGATGGTATATCATATATACATAATCATTAACATTTTATATTTATTATTTACATGAGTTACACATCATTATTATACCCATCCAAATAATAATATATTGAATAACAATTACACCACGACGTGGAGACAGTAAGCCGTACGTACGCACGTATGGTGACATGTTATTCAAAGGGTGGATAGAATACTGAATATGGTTGTACCATATTTATAATAACATCACAATATATATATGATACGGGATTTATTATTTTATAATGGTAACAACAAAGGAAGAAGAAGTGGAAGAAGAAAGGAACTTGGAAAAGGGTGGTGAAATCATTACCTCTTCTTCGGGTTCTTCCTTTTGATTTGATCAAAAGGTCTCCTTAGGTTGGCTTTATGATCAAAATAATGCCTCTAGGTTGTATTGAGGGATGTTGGGAGAGTATTTGGGCAGAGTTTGGACAAACCAAAAGGCTTTTAAGGTGTGAAGAAATGAGAAGGATGAGTGCCCTTTTATAAGAGGGGTGAGGGGCACCTTTGGAAAAGCTAGAAATATTAATTTATAATAAACTCATATTCGGTTTCTAAAGGCTAAAAAGTGGATTATTTAAATTTTAAGGTGGGTATGGGTAGAAAACCACTCAACCAATAGAATTTATACAGGTTTGGGTACTTATATTAACCTTATCTTTAAGTATTAACTCTAAGTTAATTAGTTTCACTTTTACAATGTCTCTTTGTATTTTTATATTATATGGTTAATAAACTTACTATATACATCCAAGCGACCCCCCAAGTGGTCCATTAATGATACTACTATTATGAGATAAGTCTCTTGGCCGAACCTTAGATTTTTAGAAATTTAATATCAATTAATAATATAATATTTGTTTTAAAAAACTCTTTTATGTCAATTTTGACACTATTCAATAGTTGATTTTTATGAAACTCATAACAGAATTATTACTTCGAAAAAAGTTAATTAAATCAATCCTAATATGTCATATTATCCTATAAAATTATTTTAATTCATTAAAAGTCTCAAATTATATTTATTTGGGTATTTATAATATCAATTATTTTAAAATTTTACTATTATGGTAATTACTGCATCGTCATTGTGTCATAAATAAATTAACATATGTAATCTATAAAAATTATAAATAAAATATCATTATATAGGAAATCTTTTTATATTTCTAATGAATATTTATCATCGAAAATCCAACATATATAACCCTATGTAAAAATTGTTTTCCTAAAAGATATATGCTTGTGTCATTTTTGTATTCTTTTTAACTTAATTAAAATTAAGTGTCCCTATCACCTACAAGTGGCTCCATGGGGTCCCAAAATCGACCCAAATATGCCTATGGTCGAACATGTATCCAAAAATAAGGAAAGTACACGTTTTAGGGTAATTTAGTATTATTATAATATTATTTTTTAACCCTTATTTACCGGATTTACCCTTAACCATGGTAAATAAAATATTTGCCGAAGTAATTATTCAAAATAAAAGTTACCTATTTACACAATTTAAACATCCTGATTCCAAATATGGAATCCATTTTTTCAAATTCAAAACATAGAAGTGGCAGAAATTAATTTAAAATTAATTCCCTTTGATAAAATAAAAAGCGTGTTTTTAAGAGATAATAACTATCAAAAGATTGACACTTGTTTATGTCTGGTTTAATTGTAAAATTATGTCCAATGACCAACATTGTATTAAATGGTAAAAATATATTCTAAATATACTTTAAAATCACTCAAATTCATAATTTATCACTATTAATTATTTTTATTAAAAAAGTTGTTTTTAATTAAAATTTAGTAATTTTCACTATTCATCAAAATATTAAAGTTATCTGAAAAGTACCAAAATCTCACCTTAGGATAAATTTGATATTCCGAATCCAAAAATGAAGTCCATTTTGAAATATAAAATATATATAATTTCAAAAAGTAGGTATTACTATTCATAACGGCTAGTTTGATTGGTTATGGTGTGTTAGAACTCGGTGTTGCGTACAACACACGCTATCACATTATTCAAAGAGAAGCGTACCGTAGAAGCTTGGGGTGTTACATTCTCCTCTCATTAAAATAATTTCATCCTCTAAATTTCTAGAATACTTATCACATGAAAAGAATATGGTGGTTCTTCATCATAAGTTCCTCGGGTTCCCACGTTGCCTCTTGCATCTTATGGTTTCTCCACAAAACTTTTACCAGACGCGTCGTCCGGTTTCTCAGTACTTGTTCTCTCATATCAAGAATCATGACGGGCTCTTCGCAATAAGACAGATCGGGTTCCAGTTCTAACTCCTCATAGGTGAGTACATGCGTTGGGTCAGGCATGTATTTCCTCAATAGAGATACGTGGAACACATCATGAACTTTGGAGAGACTTGGTGGAATTGCCAATCGGTAAGCTATAACCCCAATTCGTTCTAGAATTTCGAAAGGTCCGATGTACCTGGAACTCAATTTACCTTTCTTACCAAAACGTATGACTCCCTTCCATGGAGATACCTTTAGGAAAACATGATCACCGACTTGAAATTCCAAATCCTTCCTTCGATTATCGGCATAGCTCTTCTTCCTACTTTGAGCTGCTTTGATGTGATTTTGGATTACCTTCACCTTTTCCATCGTTTCCTCCACCAGTTCTAGACCTACAATTTTTCTTTCACCAACGTCATCCCAACAGGTTGGTGTACGACATCTCTTTCCGTATAATGCTTCATATGGTGCCATCTGAATACTCGAATGGAATCTATTGTTATAGGAAAATTATACCAGAGGTAAATATTGATCCTACATACCCTGAAAGTCAAGTGAGCAGGATCTCAACATGTCTTCTAAGGTTTGAATAGTCCGTTCTGATTGTCCGTCTGTCTGAGGGTGGTAAGCAGTGCTCAAATGAAGTTCAGTATCTAGGGATTTCTGAAGACTCTTCCAGAATATTGAAGTAAAACGGGGATCACGATCAGAAATAATCGATAGGGGTACTCCATGAAGTCTCACAACTTCATTAATATATAGTCTTTCTAGACGTTCCAGTGGTAGATCTTCTCTTATAGAAAGAAAATGTGTTGACTTGGTAAGACGATCAACAATAACCCATATTGCATCATTCCTTCTAGGAGTCTTTGGTAGCCCCATGACAAAGTCCATCGTAATATTGTCCCATTTCCACTCCGGTATGGGAAGAGGTTGCATGACTCCTCCAGGGTGTTGCCTTCCAGCTTTCACTTATTGACAAACCATACATCTTGACACAAAATCAGCAATCTCCCTCTTCATATTGTCCCACCAAAAATGTTCCTTCAAATCTCTATACATTTTGGTGCTCCCAGGGTGTATAGAGAAATTGGAACTATGAGAATCATCCAACAATTCCCTTTTTAGATCAGGTATATCGGGAACACAAAGTCTCTTTCCGAATTTCAAAATTCCATCTTCATACACAAAGTCTCTCAGTATCCCATCATTCACAGCTTTAATCTTCTTTTGAAATTCTTCATCATTGGTATGAGAACTCTTAATCCTTTATAGTAAAGATGGTTTCACAACCATTTGAAAAAGCATTGATGTTTATCCTTCCCTGATTATTCCCATGTCCATCTTCACTAGATCCATGAAAATTGGATCCCTTTCAATTCTCATATTGTTCAAAAATCTATGATCTTTTCTGCTCAAAGCATCTGCCACCTTGTTTGCCTTCCCCGGGTGGTAGTGTATCGTACAATCATAATCCTTGAGCAATTCAAGCCATCTCCTTTGCCTCATGTTGAGTTCTTTTTGTGAGAAAATATACTTCAAACTCTTGTGATCAGTATAAATCTCACATTTTTCACCATAGAGGTAGTGACTCCATATCTTAAAATCAAAGATCACAGCATCTAACTCGAGATCATGAGTAGGATAGTTTTGTTCATGAATTTTCAACTGTCGTGATGCATAGGCAATAACTCTATCATTCTGCATAAGGACACAACCAAGTCCTTTCTTCGATGCATCACTATAAATAACGAACCCATCATTCCCCGATGGTAGAGTCAATATAGGAGCATTGACTAATCTTCTCTTCAGTTCTTTGAAACATTCTTCACACTCTTTTGTCCAAAAAAATTTAACCCCTTTACGTGTTAGATTCGTTAATGGGTTAGCCAATCGGGCAAAATTCTGGACGAAACATCGATAATAACCTGCCAAACCAATAAAACTACGTACCTCAGTTATAATCGTAGGTGCTGTCCATTCTTAGATTGCCTTGGTCTTAGAAGGATCAATAGAGATTCCATCTTTAGAGATAATATGGCCAAGAAAAGAAATCTCATGAAGCCAGAATTCACACTTGCTAAAGTTTCCATATAATTCATGTCTTCTCAGAGTCTTCAGGATAATGCGCAAGTGATTTTCATGATCTTCGTAGCTTTTGGAGTATACCAAGATATCATCAATAAATAACACCACA
Source organism: Viscum album (assembly GCA_963277665.1). NCBI lineage: Eukaryota > Viridiplantae > Streptophyta > Magnoliopsida > Santalales > Viscaceae > Viscum > Viscum album. The sequence continues at coordinate 774,238,905 of OY728142.1, read as the reverse complement.
AATTCATCGAGATACTCCTTTAAAACTCTATTCATCAGATCCATGAATACAGAGGGTGCATTAGTAAATCCAAAAGGCATTACAGTAAACTCGTAATGCCCGTACCTGGTTTGAAATGCTGTCTTTGGAATGTCTTCCTTATTCACACACAACTAATGGTATCCAGATCGAAGGTCAATCTTTGAAAAGTATTGATCTCCATGCAGTTGGTCAAATAAATCATCAATGCGTGGTAGGGGATACTTGTTCTTTATTGTTATAGCATTGATCTCCCTGTAGTCGATACATAACCTCATAGATCCGTATTTCTTTTTAAACAAAAAGAACAGGGGATCCCCATGGAGAAACACTAGGGAGAATAAATACCTTATTACTCAATTCCTCTAGTTGTTTCTTTAGTTCGACTAATTCTACAGTGGCCATTCTATAAGAGGTCTTTGATATAGGCCTTGATCTAGGAATTAAATCAATGGAAAACTCAAATTCTTGTTCTGGAGGATGTCCAGGTAAATCTTCCGGAAATACATCTACAAATTCTTTCACAATAGGTACATCCTCTATTTGAATATTCCTTTCCTCACCCAAAGTTATTTCATTCTCTTCCTCCCCAATAATTGAATTTAGTTGAGCTACTGGGGGTGGATCTAAATAAGAATTAGGTGGTGACGATTCTGCTCTAAAGATAAGGTGTTCATTATCATCATCATCAAGAATCGCAACCTCTTTCTTCTTACAATAAATATTCGCATCATAGTCCGAAATCCAGTCCATACCGAGGACTATATCAAACTAAATCATAGGTATGACGACGAGATCAGCAGATAAAGAAAATTTATGTTCTCTAATGGGGACTGATTCACAAAACTTTGTTGCAATGATACTTACCTTAGGAGTTTTAACTGACAACTCCCTTGTTAAATCAAATTGGAAATATCTAATTTTCTTAGAAAACTGGGAAGATATGAAACAATGCGACGATCCAGAATCAAATAATGCATTTTCTAAACTTGAGGAAACCATTAAATTACCTGCCACCACGTCTTTCGGAGCTTCTACCTCAGCAGTAGTGATAGCATAAGCTTGGCCTTGATCCCTTGTCCTTTTTTGAGGTAAGTTCTCCTGAATCTTAGGACATTCATTTTCATAATGCCCCATCTCCCTACAATTGTAGCACTGAACATTGGTGGCTTCCTTCTTCCCCTTGCAATCACGAGCTTGGTGGCCTTTTTCACCACACTTGTAACAGACTCCCATTCCCTTCAATCAAGTACCGGGGTGTTTCTTCCCACATTTACCACATGATGGATATTCAAACTTTCCCTTCTTCCCCTTATTTCCATTCCCAGATTGATCAGCAGGTCTCTTCTTCTCTTGATTTGTTTTAAAGTCATAAGACTTAGAGAATTCCTTTTCGGTCTTGATAACACATGAGACAATGTCTTCGTACGATGAAAAGGATTGTGAGACTAATGCTCGATGGAGAAATGGTTTTAACCCATCAAAGAAACGATCAATCTTACTTCTTGGGTTACGTATATAATCTCCAGCATACCTTGCTAACCTTGTAAAGTTAGCCTCATACTTTGTGACATTCTCATCCTCCTTTTGTCTCAGACTCAGAAACTGCCTTTCTATATCTGCTCGGTGGTCGCAAGGAAAGTATTTTTCTAAAAACAGATCTTTGAACTCCCTCCATTCCATATTTTATACTTCATCATCTTCCTTCGTATTTTGAATCAATGACCACCATTGATCAACATCTCTGGTGAGGCGGTAAACTGCCATGATAACTTTTTCCCTTTCACTACTCCCCAAAGCCTAAAATATTTTCTCTAGGGAAAATATACATTGCTCAGATACTAAGGGATTTGTACTCCCATTGAATTTTGGTGGTTGTTGCCTCATGAATCGATCTAACATTGATCCTCCACGCTGCGGATCAGGGTACTCCATACGGGTAAGGTTATTATTCATAACCTGAGTGAGTTGTCCCAGTATGGTGATTAGCTGATCGGCACCAGTTGCATCACCAGCTCCACTATAATTATCTTGAGCAGGAGGGCAATCCCTACATGGAGTGCGTGCATTGATACGGTTTCAATTTCTTCCACTAGGCTCCATTTCTAAACAATGGCATAAACTAGATCAGTTTGTGAATTAAAATACATAATCCCATACTTATAAAACACTTAACATAAATTGAACTATTTATGGATATAATCCATAATCATAAGAAAGTTTTCTTTGAGGAAGTATATACTCATAAACCCTTCATAATGATTTGTAAATAAAATGAGAGTTATCCTAAGCATATCCCCTGGGAGTGTCGTAACCAAGAGTGTAGCAAGACCCGTTTTCGTGCACCAGTTTCCGTTCGAGTCTAGCTCAAAGCGGTGTTTTCAGGTTTTACCCCTAGGTACATCTATCCCAGAGCCGCCTCTACCTTCTTGTATCCAGACAGGGATGTATTGCTCGGAAAACTCACAAAATCTCTACAATACCAAAATTCTAGGAAGTTCTTCTATACTAATCCTCAAAGTTCATCTTAGGTCTACGTGCTCTAATCAGAGTTTATCTAAATCTAGCTTCCAAGGTTTTTACTAAACATCCTCTGATACCAATTGTAATGCCCCGACCCCAGTTACCTAGAGTCGGTGCATTATTACATAACATTGGCATGATCACAAGAAAGATCAAATCTCGAAAGACCGATTGGTTTAGTAGCCTTGTAATCACTAGATATATTCATAAAGTTTTACATTACATCATAAAGTGAAAAACTACTACAACAACATAGTATACATATTCCACACTCATATCCCCACATACTATCCCTGCAGGTCATTCATAACTTACTTCTTCACATCCTGGGAAAAATAAAACATAGAAAAGGGGTGAGCTTAAATGCCCAGTAAGGATAACAATATAGCGGAAATTTTCAAAAATAAACATAAACATTTAAGGCAATGTATAACTAAAACAAAAGACTTTTAAACTTGAACTTCAACATAGTATGGAAAAAGTAAAATTAAATAATTCCATTTACTTATTCACATGGATATTCTACTAATCGAATAATCACATGCAATATCAATAACCACTTTCATAATGATGGAATGCATACTGCCAGACTATCATAACCACATAGCCAAGGCCTCGTGCCAAGAATACAAATAATATTTTTCCAAGGCCTTGTGCCAAGACACTGGATTGTCTCATGAGACCTACCGATGCATCGAGGATCTATAACGGGCTCCACCCATCAAATATTAAGTCCAATGCATTCCCATATGAAAAGGTTTAAACATAACATAAACATTCGTATTAAAACTAGCATACGAAATGTCAATACTTTCACCATAAACTATGAATGGTATAAAAATAGCACATCCACAGTCAAACATATCACAAAACCTTCAATACAATATAGAAGTTTTGTATCATAATAAATGAAATTCAAATAAGCGTAAAATCCATTAAAGGATGTTGACATATATGAAATCAAAACTCTTTTTAGAGAAATATATCTTTATATTTTTTTGAAATCATTTAAGAGTCATATATTTATAAAATAAAACATTTTCTTTGAAAATATTCTTATAATATTTTGAGGGAAGCTTTGATGATTTTATAACGGCGGAAAATAACAGCACCCGCCATATAAGTTAAAAAAACATTCTTACCTTAATTCTGTCGAAAAGGTTAAAAGCACCTTGTTTGGAAAATGACGGAAAGATTCCTTTATAAAACTCTTATAAAAAGTCAAACAAGGGTATAAATGACTTTAACCCATATTCTTTTAAATAGTAAAAATGTTTTGAAATACATTTTTAAGAAACATGGATGTGAATGATAAAGAGATCCCAGTAGATTATTACGTATAAACAACCTCGGATAATGAAGATATTGTGAAATAACCCTTACCTTGTAATTTTCCTTGGTTGGGGTAGGTTAACCTCATGTATAATGGTTAAATAATTGTTATTAAATTATACAATAATCATATACATTAATATGATATCATATATGATCTTTTAACATTTCTTTGTTAATAATATCTTAGTATTATCGTCATTTTGGGTGTTAACTTACTCGTTTTATTTTATATGTTTTGTTACATAAGACATGTTTGTCATGGATAGGTTGTATATTATTCATATACAGAATTATATCAAGTCCTTAAACATCATTTTTAAATCATCAAATGATAATTATACTTGAATGGATACGATAGAGAATGAATCTCATCGCGTTCGTGGAGACGGTAGTCCGTACGTACGCACGAGTGACAATATCATTATTTTGATATTAAAATAATATATAAATGGATGGTATATCATATATACAGAATCATTAACATGTTATATTTATTATTTACATGAGTTACACATTATTATTATACCCATCCAAATAATAATATATTGAATAACAATTACACCACGACGTGGAGACGGTAAGCCGTACGTACGCACATATGGTGACATGTTATTCAAAGGGTGGATAGAATAATAAATATGGTTTTACCATATTTATAATAAAATCACAGTATATATATTATACTGGAGTTATTATTTTAGAATGGTAACAACAAAGGAAGAAGAAGTGGAAGAAGAAAGGAACGTGGAAAAGGGTGGTGAAATCATTACCTCTTCTTCGGGTTCTTCCTTTTGATTTGATCAAAAGGTCTTCTTAGGTTGGCTTTATGATCCAACTAAAGACTCTAGGTTGTATTGAGGGATGTTGTGAGAGTATTTGGGAAGATTTTGGCCGAACCAAAAGGCTTTGAAGGTGTGAAGAAATGAGAAGGAGGAGTGCCCTTTTATAAGGGGGTGAGGGGAACCTTTGGAAAAGCTAGAAATATTAATTTATAATAAATTCATATTCGGTTTCTAAAGGCTCCAAAGTAGATTATTTAAATTTTAAGGTGGTGATGGGTAGAAAAACACTCAACCAATATAATTTATACAGGTTTGGGTACTTATATTAACCTTATCTTTAAGTATTAACTCTAAGTTAATTAGTTTCACTTTTACAATGTCTCTTTGTATTTTTATATTATATGGTTAATAAACTTACTATATACATCTAAGATACCCCCAAGTGGTCCATTAATGATACACCTATTATGAGATAAGTCTCTTTTCCAAACCTTAGATTTTTAGGAATTTAATATCAATTAATAATATAATATGTTTTTTAAAAAACTCTTTTATGTCAATTTTGACACTATTCAATAGTTGATTTTTGTGAAACTCATAACAGAATTATTACTTATAAAAAAGTTAATTAAATCAATAATAATATGTCATATTATCCTATAAAATTATTTTAATTCATTAAAAGTCTCAAATTATATTTATTTGGGTATTTATAATATCAATTATTTTAAATTTTCACTATTATGGTAATTACTGCATCATCATTGTGTCATAAATAAATTAACTTATGTAATATCTAAAAATTATAAATAAAATATAATTATGTAGGAAATATTTTTATATTTCTAATGAATATTTATAGTCAAAAATCCAACATATATAACCCTATGTAAAAATTGTTTTTCTAAAAGATATATGCTTGTGTCATTTTTGTATTCATTTTAACTTAATTAAAATTAATTGTCCCTATCACCTACAAGTGGCTCCATGGGGTCCATAAATCGACCCAAAGATTCCTATGTTCGAAAATTTATCAAAAAATAAGTCTAGGACACATTTTAGGTTAATTTAGTATTATTATAATATTATTTTTTAACCCTTATTTACCGGATTTACCCTTAACCATGTTAAATAAAATATTTACCGAAGTAATTATTCAAAATAAAAGTTACCTATTTACACAATTTGAACATACTGATTCCAAATATGGAATCCATTTTTCCAAATTCAAAACACATAAGTGGCAGAAATTAATTTAAAATTAATTCCCGTTGATAAAACAAAAAGCGTGTTTTTAAGAGATAATAACTATCAAAAGATTGACACTTGTTTATGTCTGGTTTAATTGTAAAATTATGTCCAATGACCAAAATTGTATTAAATGGTAAAAATATATTCTAAATATACTTTAAAACCACTCAAATTCATAATTTATCACTATTAATTATTTTTATTAAAAAAGTTGTTTTTAATTAAAATTTAGTAATTTTCACTATTCATCAAAATATTAAAGTTATCCGAAAAGTACCAAAATCTCACCTTAGGATAAATTTGATATTATGAATCAAAAAATGAAGTCCATTTTGAAATATAAAATATATATAATTTCAAAAAGTAGGTATTACTATTCATAACGGCTAATTTGATTGGTTATGGTGTGTTAGAACTCGGTGTTGCGTACAACACACGCTATCACATTATTCAAAGAGAAGCGTACCGTAGAAGCTTGGGGTGTTACACCTGAGCCCCTTGAGCCTGAGAACGAGCCGTCAGACCCTATGTCCCCTGAACCCTTATTTTTTTTGTTCTCCTCATTATCATCCCACCAATTCTCCCCCTTTTCACCATCACTTCCCACTCATCATCTCCCCTTCCCCCTCAATCATAGATCCTCATCCCATATCCCTGTGAGAAGAAGATGAATAGAGGAAGAAAGTTCCCTTAATGCTGTGTATTGAATTTGTATCCATGATTATTTATCTTATGTTTAAATTTATTTTAATTTGTGTTTTTATTAGGTTTAAATTAATGAATTATTGAAGGTAATTTGGTTGTACAGAACTGTTGTGTCCTTTAGATTTGTTTTTTTTACTTTAAATATTTCTAGGAATCATGAATTGTTAATGTTTATTATTATCTTAATGATTTCTTTAACTTTTTCTAGTTTTTAGGTTGGGTTACTTAGATGGGTGGATCAAGTGTTTTTTAAAAGGTACTGGTTTTAAAATTCCACTATCGTTTTCTTCATATAAGGATTATGTGGTCAATTTTCATTAGAAGGAATAATGGGATTCAAAAAATCTATTTATTTCGAAAATAATTTCATTTATATGTATTCTTTAAATTGATAATTTCACTAATTGAGAACACTTTTTTAGTATAATCATATATTTTTTAAATTTGAAATCATTGATTGATTTTAATTTTCTATGTTTAATGGTAAGTTAAAATTTCATTTTGATGTTAGATATGTTATATAAAATCAAATTTATTAATTTATGTAAGGTAACATGTTAAAATAATACTAAAAATTCATTATTTTGGTTAAAATATATATTGGTTTAATTTTCAAGAGATATTTAATTTTAAATCTATGAATTAAAATAAGAATGAAATACCATTTTATAGGTTTAATGAATTTTTAACATGAAATTAAATAAATGATATTATATTGAGAATGTTAAGGTTTGATTGAAATGGAATAGTTTTCATATAATATATATTTATCATTAATTTAAAAATAATGAATGATGTAAGTTATATATTTTTGGAATAAAAATTGAAATTTCATTCTAGATGTTTTATTTTTAATTAATATGAAATGAAATAGATGAAATGGGTTAATGATAATAATATCAATTTAAAAAATTCAAGCTAATGTGTGATATATCATTGAACTATGAAGATATAATTTTTTGTAAAGCTTGGATATTAAAATTTTATTTAAATAATCACATCTTTAATTTTTAATATTTTTCATTTAAAGTGTAAATGTGTGAACTTATATTTTTTTGGATATGATTCATAAAAAAACTATGAGTTTTTTTGGGAATCTCACCAGTTGTTGGTTGAATTTTAATTAAAGACATTGTATGAAAATTATGTTAAAATGAAATAATTCAATTAGGTTGAATGTTTGGTTTGGTTTCAATTTATTAGAAATTATGTCCATTTTAAAATAATTATTGAAAAAATGATAAATGTGGTTTTAAATGCTGATATGGTTGGATTAGTTTAGTTATATGAAATTATTTGATGTGTTTGCAGTATGCATTACCTAATGCATTTCCATGTTTTTTTATGCATTTTTGGTATGGTGTACATGCTCAGTAATTGAGAGAAATATAAAGGAATACTCAAATAAAGGAATAGACATTTTAAAATCCATCAATAAACTACTAATTTTATTAGACTATAAAATTAGAAACTAGAGAAAACCAAGTAATTTTTATTTAAGAAAATGATAATTTTTAATTCTAGTTGGATGTCCTGAAGATAAATAATTTTTTAAAATTTATATTGGACATGAATTACACATTCTATTTAAACTAATACCATAATTTTTCTAGGATATGGTATTGAATAATTGAGGAAAAAAATATGTTAAGTGTTGGAGAATTTTATGTTTCATTATTTGATATGCTTTTCATGTATATTTTTATATCATTTCTTCGATAAATTGAAACTTTTGACAAACTTTTATTACTATATTCATGATTTATTTGAAATTATGGGGAAGGTTGAATTAAATTGAAAATTCATTGGAATACATGTCATTTTATGGTTAAATTCTAAATGTATCTTTTTTCAGATGTTTAATAAATTAGGAATAATTATTATATTCTTGAAGGCTAAAATTTAAAATATTTTTTATTTAGAAAATTAACGTTTTATCATTATGGTTGCATTTAAAATTATAGATATATATTTTGAATGGATATTTAGATTTTAAATATTATTCTAAATATTAAAATGAATTTAGGACATTAGAATTAATTGATTTTTTATTATTATTGTTGAAAATTATTTTAATTGAGGTGATATTTTTTGTGTTTTTAACTTTCAATAGAATTTTTTTTATGTTGGGATACTTTTTTGGTATAGGATATAGGATGGGATATAATTTACATAATTATTTCTCAATTCAAGGAAACTACTCACTAGACAACACCCCTTTATATTCTTATCAATTATCTATTCATTAAAATAATTTACATTTTAATTAAAGCCTTAATCTATTTAATTACAACTAATACCTCTTTACTAGATTTTAGAATTATATATTTTTCAACTTAGTAATAATTATGTGTTTATGTTTTTTAATAAAGTGTATGTACATTATGATATATATGGATAAAATCTGGATCACATTATTGAGGAACACACCTCAATATACTAAGGGTTTGGCAGAGTTTTTAGATTTTAAAATTTCTAATCGATCCATTGATAAAAGAATAAGATTTCCATGTACTAAATGTAAATTTAAAATATGGTTGAATAGAGATGAAGTTTATGAACACTTGATATTGAAGAAATTCCCTGCTCAATATTTGTGTTGGATTTGACATCGAGAATCGAATGTTACATAATGTTTGAGAAATGATTTAAATCAACAGAATGAGATCCCAAATTTGTTAACAATAGAAAATGAAATGAAAAACCTTGTAAACGATGCATTTGGAATTTAAATACAACAACATCAACATAAAAACATATCAAAACAATCATTTGAGGGTGCTACAAATATAAACTTGACAAGTGATTTTTTGGGGAATATAGGACAACCATATCAAGATTATAACATATCATTGGATCCTCTTCTTGATTCTATAGAGACTAATGTAAGATATAACTTCACTAAGAAGACAAATGAGTTTCATGGTTTAGTTGACAATGTAAATCCAAATTTGTATAGTGGATGTTTGAAATATTCAAAACTTTCTTTTCTACTAAAGTTTTACCATATAAAATGCCTATGTTGAATTAAAAATAAGATGATGACCATGACATTGGAATTGTTACATGATGATTTTTCTGAATAAAATATCCCTGAGTCTTTTTATGATATAAAAAAAGTTGTTAACAATCATGGTTTGAATTATACAAAAATGCATGATTGTCCTAATGATTTTATACTTTATTGGGGAGAGGATTCAAACAGACAGGATTGAAAAAAAAATTATTCTTCTAGATTGAATTCAATGGGTGATGTTAGATGTACGAATCAAAATACTACTATAAATAAGAATAAAAGGAACACACATGCAAAGATTTTACATTACCTTCTTTTAAATCTGTGATTTCAAAGATTATTCTTGTCATCGAAAACCACCGAGCGCATGAATTGGCATTCTAGAGATAATAAAAATGATGGGTTAATGAGACATCTAACAGAATCATAGTTGTAGAATAAATTTGATTCATTACATCTATATTTCTCATATGATCCTAGTAATGTGCGGTTGGGATTAGCTGCTAATGGATTCAACCCATTTGGGACATTGAGCACCAGTTATAGCATTTGGCCAGTTGTTTTAATCCCTTAGAATCTGCCTCCATGGATGTGTATGAAACAAAAATATTTGATCATTTAGATGATTATTAATAGCCCGAATGGCCTGAAGGCCTTATTTTTTTTATTTTATTATATAGATAATCCCCCTTTTAAGGGTTGAAGGGGAACCCGTACATGACCCGTAGGCCCAAGGCTCAAGGCCCGACTGACCCGCAATACATGACCCAAAGGCCCAGAGGCATACCATGCCCAATACATGACCCGTAGGCCCAAACCACTTGAACTGACCCTCCCTAGATTCTGCATCATTGATCACCTAGCACCCCACCTTTCATTTCTGATCGGCTAGCATTTCCCCACATAAAGTTTCATGGCGCCTGGTCCTGATGGCAGCTGCCATACCCTCTCATTCTTCCAATCCAGTTAGCTCTGCTTCTGGTGACTACTACTCTTGTTGCTCTAATCCTCTTCCAGGGCCTGTTCTATGTGAACTGGGCTACTCCATGGTCTACGTGGCTCGAAGGCCCTGTGGCCCGAAGGCCTTTGATGACCTGATATGATATTGATGTATACTTGCAGCCTCTAGTTGAATAATTATAGGATTTATGGAGCAAAAGTGTTTGGACATATGATGTATCTTCTAGAACAATGTCCAAAATGAAAGAGGCTCTAATGTGAACTATTAGTTACTTCCTCGGACTTGGGAATTTAACTGGTAGGAAAAGTTACATAGGTTTGGATTATCCTACTTTTAACTTTGATTTTGATCTCGAACAACTACCTCATGGTAAAAAATGTTTCTTCTTGTGTCATTAATGATTTCTCGATGAATCTCACAGATTTCAGTTGAATAAGTCAAAATTCAATGGTTCTATTGATCGTATACTACCTATAAATTTGTTGAAAGGTTATAAAATATTGGAAAAACTTGGAAATGTTGAAATAGAATTTGGGAAGGTGCATAAATTGAATGATAGTGGGAAACAAGCTCGAAGCTCATCGTCAAGTGAAATCAAAATGCAATAATGGAAGAACAAAAGTAAATTCTTAAAACTTATGTATTGGGAATTTAATTTATTGCGATATAATCTTGATGTTATGCATATTAAGAAGATTTTTTTTGAAAACTTTATATTCACATTTCTTAATGAGAATGGAAAATTTAAGGATCATATTAATGTTTGGAAAGACTTACAAACATTGAACAAAAAGCATGATGTCTGTCCAAATGAGAAGGGAAAGTATGTTCTAACAATTTTTGAAATAAAAAATAGTGATAAAGATATATTCCTTAGAATTTTAAAACATGTAAAGGTATATGATTGGTATTCAAGTAATATATCAAGGTGTGTTGACTTAAATCATCATAGATTACATGGATTGAAAATTCAAGATTTACATATTTTTCTACAGCAGTTACTACCATTGGAATTGTGTACATTATCACCTGAAAAAGGTTACTTCTATTATACTCCAATTTTTAACATTATTAAGACACCTATGTGAGAAGAATATACAACCAATTGATATTGAAAAAATTTATGAGATATTTTTATTAACACTTTTTGCAATAGAGATGATCTTTCCTCTGTCGTTTTTTACTGTCATGATGCATTTAACTGTGCATTTAGTTGAGGAAGCTAAACTAGGAGGGCACATAAATTACCTATGGATGTATCCAATTGAGTGGTACTTTATATGATTTCCGTGACTGATGCAATATCTGGAATGGGGCCTCATGATGGTCATGGAATTGAGGTTCCCCGGTAATGCCTCATGCCGATTGATGATAACATGCAAGTGCACTTAGTAAGAGGTGAATGTATGACTGTTTCAAAGGGTATTTTGTCTAGAGGGACTAATGGATATCAAGAAGTTGGCTCTGTGCACATCAACAGAAAGTGGGGAATTGTATTAGATAGTGACAAAGAGAATGCTAGTGATGCTGCCAGACTATCTTACAGTGATGTGGTTCAAGGTGGACAAAATAAATTGCTTACAAGTGAAGGTGGTAAGTTTGCTCCTCCAAGAAGAAGGCCGAAAAAAGACTATTCTTTCCTACCAAGTCCAGTGTCTACCAGATCATCCTCCAAGAGGGAGAGTGTTCCTGGGACTGTCATTGGTTTGAAAAAGGAATTGCAATCTTCTAAGGAGTTTCTCTAATTGGAGAAGTTGAATCTGAGAAGGAAATATGTGAAAATCCTGAGGCACTATGAGAGCTTAGAGTGGGAATCAACGACTACGGATGAATATGGTGATGGGGATGATTTTTATGATATGTAGCTGTCTTTTTGGTGTGCTTTACTTTCTTGCTGTACTTTTCTTTTAATTTAATAAATGTTCAGAGGTTTTACTCTGACTGTGCTTTCCGGGATATGTGAAAAATAAATATCAACATGAAGGCTCTATTTTTTGAAGGATATTTGGAAGTGGAGTGTCCAAACATTTTTTTAGATACTTGGATGATATTAAGACAAGATTAAATTGAGTTGGTCATGTTTATGACACATCGACTCAATATCAACTATATGGGAAATCAAAAATATTTCCTGCTATTAGCCGATCAGTTGTGAAGAGATCAAATGTTACACTAATAGAAATAAAATTATAATAGGAACATAGATATGTGATGCTAAATAGTGAAATTACAAATCTATATATTAAAGAGATGATGATAAAAACAAAGATATGAATGAGAGGATGAACATGGAATGATAAAGATATAACAAAAGATGTTAATAAAGATCTTATAGAATGGTTTTCACGATGTCTAAGTTCATAAATATTGTAATCATTATGAATATTAGGTTGAAACATATATTTTTTAAATCTAATAATGTATATAACTTTTTTTAGATCATGAATACTTATACTCAAGATGAATTTTTAGAATATTTGAATTTTCTTACTTGAGGTCCTCTAAAACATGCTAGAAAGTTAGACACTTACAATTTTAATGGATTAAAATTTCATACAGTCAATCTGGAAGAGGGTTTGAAAACACAAAATAGTGGTATATTTACATTTTCTGAAGTGGGATACTATATAAAGTTGACTGAAATTATTGAATTAAACTACCACATGCATTTTTCAGTTGTTCTATTCAAATTCAATAGGGTAGATAATATCTGGGTTGTTAAAAGAGATTACTTACAATTTACTTCTGTGAACATCTATTTCTTGATGGATGTTGGTGACTATGGATTACATGATTCATATATCTTATCATCATAAGAGAAAATGGTATATTATGTGCAAGATGTCATGGATGAATGGTGGTGTTTAGTTTATCACATATAATAAATATACTTGTATGATATGAGTGATGAAGTGAAAGATTTGACCTCTGAAATTAAATCTCATCAACAGGAAGAAGAAAATTATTTTTCCATCATGATATTAAAAATATTAGTCTTGCAAGGGTGGATGAAGTAGATGAAGTAATAATGGAGCATGAAAAATGACATGATTGAAGGAAGAAATGATTGTATGTGTATTCATACATTCATTTACCAACCACTTATGTTCTTTCTGCAGTTATTCCTTTTTATATCTATGTATATTTTATTTTTTTAATATTGTGCATCTGTTATCATTTCTACTTTTTTTTCTGCATGATTTTTTTGAAATATATGTTCTGAAGTTAATTTTATTTGATTAAATGATAGGAATACCAAGGAGGAAGAATTTTAATAATCCCAGTCAAATCACATTTGATTTTCCCTCAACAATACTGATATATGATGATCCATCAGTCTCCTACCCTACATTATTTGCTACACCCTCTACTTTCCCCCCTACACCATCTCTCACACCCTTCATTCCATTTTCTTCTGGAACACCCTCTATTAGTATCCCATCAAAAGCTCATCTAATGCCTCCCCATTCACTAGGATCAGTAGAGAGGGAGAATGTTTTCACTTATTTTTCTTCACGAGGATATTGGAGGGTGAAAATTATAGGTGCAAATTTTACTATGAATAACACTATTGAACTTTTTTATACTGCTAACTATTTTTTTATAAAATATGGAAAAATGCTATTACAGAGAGAAATATGAAAAGTTTATATGTCTGTAATTTGAATGGACTGAAAATATTTATCCCATTTCACTACTATGGGGTCCTTACAAATGATTTCAAAGGATTATTTATCAAGATTCTAGGCCTTCTGGTGGCAGAGTCGGTTACCCTTCCGATTACGTATGTTGATTGGAGGCATATGCCTCAATCATGGAAACATGAAGTTTTTCATTCACACATAAAGGTAATTTTAATAAATTATGGTTTAATTTAATTTCATTATGTTATTAAATACTAATATTTTAAAAATTAATCTCTTTGTACATATGTTTTTCTACTTTACCGTTACTGGTCTTATAGCAAGAAAGTGGACATTAAAAAATTTGGGTAAGAAATAAAAGAATTTTAAATAGAGATTATGGAATGAATTCAATGATACATCATTGAGCACCCAACAATGGTATGATAAGGTACTCGAAGGGGTACTTATAGAGCAATGGAATTTTTTTTATTGACAATCATCGTCATGAGAAGCACATCGTATTTAAATATATATTATTATATTAATATTATTTTACATTTATACATGCATATTAAAATGAGATGACATTACATACATTATTATTAAATTATATGTTATTTATTTCAGTATGTTTCAAGGAATAATGCATCTAGTCAAGCTAAGAAAATCATCCCTCACATTGCTGGGTCAAAGAGTTTTTTCTGAAATCGATCAACACTGTTAATGTTTTTTTAGTTTAAATATTTATAAGACAATATTATCTATTTAATATATTAAATTATTGATTTATATTTGTTTAATGTACTCACAAAATTTAGGGAACCAAGTCTCATGAACAAAACTATGGTCTTATGTTCATAAAAAATATGATGGGAGTTATGTTAACAATCCTACCAAAGAATTTGGGGTATTAATTCAATTTTCATTACAATAACGTATTGTCAGTTGTCACTATGTTAATATGTATTGCTTAAAATATAAATGATATTTGATCTATAGGTAAAAATTAAATAACTAGGGGATTCTAATCCCATGTATTTCTTCTCATTCACCAAGGATGACCCAGTTAATAAAGTCCCTAGGAAGGAGCATCCTGGTCGAGTTCATGGGATAGGTTTGGGACCATTACCATCTAAGGTATTTGGAAGGACATCGGGGATAACATCTGCATATACTCCTAGTTGTAGTCACTACCTACCATGAAATACACAGAGGTAGTTTTCTTCTATGAGAAGAATAATTTAGGAACAAGGGGATCATGTATCTACTTTGTAGAAAGCGTTGATTGATTTATATCAGAAGATAACTAGATCTGT
Source organism: Viscum album (assembly GCA_963277665.1). NCBI lineage: Eukaryota > Viridiplantae > Streptophyta > Magnoliopsida > Santalales > Viscaceae > Viscum > Viscum album. The sequence goes on along the minus strand of OY728142.1, from coordinate 774,223,372 downwards.
CCCTAGTAAAATTGCATCGATGGATGGTGGTGAATAAGAAAACCAAAAAACTTCAAAACCATTTAGTTCACAAAATATTATTGGTTTTAAGTTGAAATATAAATATACAACACTGTTTAATTTTCAATATAATTGTCTTGCAGGTGCCGATAATAGGAAGTGGAGATAGAGATGGGGAGGGTGTCGAGAAGAGTACATCGGGCAGTGATTAGTGGTTTATTTGGATTCAAAAATTATGTAAAACTAAAATTATGAAAAAATAACACCAATTTTGTGATTCAGAAACTATATTGTGGTTTCTGGGATTTCTATTACATTTTATAACAGTCTATTTTGGAGTGCATACGTAATATCTAGAATATTAAGAGAATCGGTAAACATTGAATGTTATGATATATTTATTCATAAATTGTGAAATTAATGTTGATATTGTTATTAATGGTGCTAAATTTCTTTAGGTGATGGTTTATATGTGTTGTTTCTACTATTCATTTTTTTGTTTTCTTTTAGGGTTGAGTGTTGTCCTGGGGCTGCAGATTCTGTAGCTGTATTTTTTTTAAATAAGCGTTTAATTGTGTTTTAAACCCCTGCTAAATATTCCATATTATTTTTAGGGATGGTTTGAACTGGTGCTATATAATGATGATTTTTTAGTGGCGGTTTGAACCAATACTATATAAATTCATTATTCTTTAGTAGTGTTTTTTTCTTCATTTTTGTGGATGTTTTTCAGTCAAAAAATATTTAGGATATGGTAGAAATTTAAAATGTCTCTAATCCCTGACATTTTTTTGTCCATAAAACCACCGCAAAAATGAAAAAAAACCACCTATAAATATACGTTCTGTGATGCTTACCAGAAACCACTGCTAGATGAAAGAAACTGCTATAGGATGGATGTTGACACCAACTTTAGTGGTGATTTTTTGAAACCATCATAGAAAAAGTTGGCAGTGGTTTGAACTGCCACCAAATAAAAAAAACACTAAAAACATGTGATTTTATTGTAGTGACACCACCATCATCCAATAATAAACTAGAAACCAAGGTAGTGAGATCCCCAATTGTTGATTAACTGAACCTGCTCGGCCTTCCTGGATATCCCATTCTCCACGGGGAATATAATTGTCAATCTCAAGGGGCATAAAATTCACTCTCATGCGGTAACAATCTATGTGGGCTCGGTATGCTACTAAATAGTCCATACCCATTATTAGGTCAAAGACTAACATGTCAAGGATATAAAGATCCCAAAGGAAATGATATCCACCAACCTCAAGAGAACACCCTTTTCAAAAATAGATGTCTCATGACCATACCCCCAAAAGTGTATCTATCATCGTAACCCCTCTCATGAACTCCATATACAAGCTCAAACCATTCATAGGTTGTACATATATGAAATAATGACAGGTATTTGTATAAAATAAAGAACTATCTAGTATATTAGCTACAAGAATAGTATCCTTAACTGTTGATGGTCCAAACTCATTATCCACCAGTGTAGGATGAACGACATGAAACTATCTCGTCCCTCTTCTCTGTGATGTAGTCTGATTCCCCTGAGATGAACCACTCTATTGATATGAGAACTCCTTCCCATAAGATCAACATTTATTCCCTCTACCGCTATGGCTATTATAACTCCAGCTTCCATACTAATACGGTGTAGAAGATAACCTTACCACTCTTTGATTTTGCCTTTTTTCTCCATCAATACCCATCTGTCATGGGTTACTATAGAACCTATGTAGATGTCCCATCCTTCTTCAGGATCAGTACACCACTGATGGTCAAGGGAATGTCAAAGAAAGTGACTCATCCTACCAGATTAGTGACAGATCACTCAAGTAAGGTCTTGAGTAACTGATCCCTCTATCTAGCCACCCTACTTTCCACTACCCTTAATAACATTCTCATAATGATTCATCACACACTCAAAATCCATACCTTCTAACTATATATAAGAAACCACTTTTCATTCACTAGAATCCTCCTTCAGGTTCACCTTATATATGAGAGCCTAATTTATCATTACTAAAAACTTATTCATCCTGGAGATATTCACATGGAACTTAAGTTAACATTTAAACCCATCCTGAAACCAATTTTCAATAGTAGCCTCATCTCCTACCAATACTGGAACAAAGCACTAAAAGTCTGTAAACTGACCAACATAGTCTATAATAGACATACTCCTCTGATTCAACCTCATAAACTCAAATGCCCTCTCCTGCCTAAGCGTCTCTAGATAAAAGTACTCCAAGAACTTATCTTGGAAGTCCTTCCACTCCATAGTCTCCAATTGTACATCCCAATTTTGGAAGTACCCCCAATGATTTTCTTGACCACACAACATGTAAGCATCCAATTTGAATATCTTCTCATCATAAGTCTCTAGGTTTTCAAGTATCATCTTGATAAACTCAATCCATAACTCAGCTGCCTTAGGTCCACCATATCTAATAAAATTCAGAGGGTGCTACAACCGAAATTTCCATGTTAGATGAGACATTTTCTTCACAACCCTCCTTGTGTCTCTATTAATGAATTACATGATGTGAGAAAAGTTCTCCCTAAAATTCTCTCCAACTCCTCACCTGACATTACCAATGCCTCAGGTTCCATTACTGGAGGATCATTTCAAACCATAAACTCCTATCATCCTATCAATAAGTGTCATCATGGAGGCATATATCTATAATTCCAAATACATGTATTATGATACATAACATAACTTAACACATTTAAAAATAGGGTTTCAAAAAAAACCACAACAAGTCATTCCCACAAACCCCGCCACACGGTCCTAACCAAGGTACCATCACTACCCTTAATCATCCTACATCTAGGCCATGGTTAACGAGGTTAAAAACATTCTCATAACCAATTTTTCTCATTAGAAACCCATTTTACACATCTTTAATCATTTTAAAACATTCAATTTCACATTAGTAACATTTTTAATTTAAATTTATAGAACAAAGGGGAAAAAATTCAATTTCAATAACTAACCCATAACATTTTTTTTCTATGTGTGCTTAAAATGATACATGTCACATAATTCCCAAGTGCCTAAAATGATACATGCATATTCAACTCTCATTCCATACTATTCCATGATTAAAATATTAGAAAATATCATAAAGCAATAGCATCACACAACAAGGGCATCACCCAAGGTGAAATAACATTGAACAATAACAACATGCATCAATAACAACAATCCCACCCTGGGTACTTGGGTTTTTCCCTTTACATGGGTTAGCTACTCTCATTCATGAGGTCTTGTCCAAGGTCTGACTCATCCTCTTATTCTATACACCTTTCCCAAATATTAATACAAAATAAAAGAAAATAAAAATGGGCTCTGATACCACATTGTAACGTCCTAACCTGGGTACCACACATTGGTGCCTCAAGCCGATTAGTCACATGAATTTAGGTGTGCCTCCCCGTATGTCAAAGGATACCGACTAGAAGCTATGGTCTAATATTTATCACGGAGAGACTATACACCCTTTATTAGAGTGATACAAAAATGGAAGTAAATAAAAAATAACCAAATGATATAACTATAACAAAAAAATACCAGTATCACATGATGACCAAAATATAAAATGCAATATCCAAATATAAAAAATATATATGTCATGAAAAATATGTTTCAAGTGCCAATATGAAAAACCAATAAATAAATAAATACACTTACAACTCCCAAGCCGGTCCTGAATCATGTCTGGTTCCCTTATCCATGCTTCATCCCAACTCATCCAGCTAACACATGGCCTTTTCCCTTATCTTGTTCTCCAAACATGAAGTCTATTTGGGTACTGATCTGGAAGCCTAAGTAGGGTGTGATTATAAATCAGTAGGCTACCATCAACGACGTCTAAAACAATATCCATACAATAACAATGTATGCATTTTTATAAAGAATAAATTACATTGCATAAGTAAACTGTTATCACATTTTTAATTAATTATTTAATTAACCACAAAAACCCATGGGTTCCTAATGATATCCACACTATCAATACTTGGTTCAGCATATGCCGGAGTCTAAACCATATTACAATTCAATTCAAAATTTATTAGCACACATGGGATTTCATTATCCATTTCATTTAAATTCATAATATGGCCAATTAGAACCATAGTCCAATGCCAACATTTTGGGTCTATAATTCCATGTCTAGTACCCTGTGGGTATTTTAATTAGTAGTCCATGACCCATAATTTGTTTATCAAAAAATCACACAAGTGGTATTTTGAAGTAGCAGTCCATGTCCCATATACATTTATCACTATGGGTTTTTGAAGCAGCAACCCATGCCCCACACTCATTTATCACTATATAATTTTGATACATAAAACCATGTCCCACACATTTATATCACATATATAATATCAATCAATGTTAATCAACATTAATCGACTCATCAAATTTCACATCATGGTATTCCATTTCCATTATCAAGACAAATCATGGTCAATACTTTAATCACATGAAGATAATATGAAAAATCACTATTATAACATTTTTTATCATTTAATCATATATCCCATTAACCCAATAAGATTAATACAATCATCACATAATTCACACAATCAACTAATTCATAAACACATTAATTGACCAATTACACAAACCCATTAATTAATTCAATTCAATAATTTCATAATTACAACATTTTATTAATTAACTCACCAATTAATTAATCCAATTCAACAATTGCATAATCACAAAATTCCTTTAATTAATTAAACAATTAATTAATCCAATTCAATAATTTCATAATCACAACATTCCATTAATTAATTAATAAACTAATTAATTGAATTAAAAAATTTCATAATCATAACATCCAGTCAATTAATTAACCAATTAATTAACCAATTAATTAATCTAATCCCTCCATTGAATAATCCCAATGCTCCATTAAATAATTAACCAATTAATTAACCCAATTTCTCTAATTTCAATTTCCCCAATTTAACCCTAACCATTATCACATGGAAATTCAATTAAATCGCATCAATCATCACCATAATTTCTCAATCATAGAAATTTTAATTTCATAATTACATGCCCATAATTTAAATCAACACTTTGGAATTTTAAAAATAAACCACCTACCTAAAGATTGTTGACGATACTCGCCAGTAGAAATCCCCAATTTGAAATTGAACAACCTAGATCATGATGAAGAATGAGATATAGATCCAAAACCTAGATCCAAGATCAAAGGAATCAGGATAAAAAAAACTAGATCTAAAAGCACCACCAATAAGGGAAAAATACCTCCAAATGATGGGAGAAACATGGGAAAGAGAGAGGAAAGAAATTTGGATGAGAAACTATTACTAGTAGGGGTGCAGATCTACAATTTGGGCTTCAAATCATAAATAATGGAGGTTATAAGTCCTTATAATCCATATGGGGACCTTAAAAAACAAGATAAATCATTTTTGGTAAATCTTGGGTTGATTTGGGGTTAATACTAGGGGTTTTTTAAAATTTAAAACTAATTTTTGAGGTATTTAAAACCACATGCACAGTTTCCTGGGAAGGGGCACATAGTTTTCCAAGTTGTAAACTTTAACCATACGCCTCTTCTAAGAGGGTGCATGGTAACTCTTAATTGGTCACCTAGTTTGAAAAATCATGAATCACATGTGAAAATCCCCTCTATTTTTATTCACATGGTTTTCTGGGCTAAGTCACGATTTGGGAAAATAGTGTGACAACTATGCACTACCCCTCTTCCTTAAAACATTCTCTAAATTTTACCCAAAAAACCAAGATAAAACAAAACCATGATATACTCAAAACATGAAAAAAGAATATATGTAAACAATCCCAATACGTCGCTAAAAAAGGTCGGGATCATACACCACTACTCATTCCCTTCAACATGTATGACCATCTCCCCTGTGTAACACTGAACAAAAGTCACCATTGCATTGTAATTATCATTTATGTTTATGTTATTTTGTCTTGGGTTATCTTAATTTATTTTCATTTCTTAGTTTTTTTTCCTGAAATTTCTCCCTTCTTTTGTATGAATCTTCAGTGTATTATAATGGCCCTACTTTTTTCATTGTTATTAACATAATATAATCTTGGTATTCGTGTACCATAAGTGATTGCTATAAATGAAATTTATTTCTTTTTATAAAAAAATCGATCATTACTTAATTCAAACCTTGACACATATAATTAATAATATTTTTTATAATATTTATTAAAATTAATACACTACTAGAATTATTGGTATTTGCGATGACTTATTTGCAACGGGATCCCGTCGCAAATATGCTTTAGCGACAGGGCCCCATCGTAAACAGCCCATTGCAGAAAACGCGGTCGCAAATACCATTATTTGCGATGGGCCCATCGCAAATAATGGTATTTACGACGGGAAACATCACCATCGTAAATAAGTATATGATTATATGCATTATATATACATAAACTTTTCCGCAACGGGCCCATCGCAAATAGTTTTTGCGATGGGACCGCCGTCCCATCGCAATATATATATATATATATATATATATATATATATATATATATAACATTCTGCAACAGGCCCGTCACAACAAAGTATTTGTGACAGGTAAGTAGTCCCGTCGCAAATATGTTTTTAAAAAATATTTATTTAGACTATTTGTGATGGGGACCCGTCGCAAAAGGCCCTGTCTCAAATAATAAATTAATTTTAAAAAAATAAATTTAATAAAATTACGATTAATGAAAAAATAATATTACCATTATTAAAAAAATAAAAAATATTAAAATTCTCAATATTCACAAAAATAAAAATAAAAAAATCATAAATTATTATTATTATTATTATTAGTAAATAAACAAACAAAAAAAATATAATACTAAAAAAATATATTTAATAAAATAATATTAATGTTATTAAAAGAATAAAAAATAAAAAATATTAAAATTCTCAATATTCACAAAAAAATACAAAAAAATATTATAATATTAAAAATTAAATTATGTAATATTTGCACCGATATAGAAGACAGAAAATGTAAATAATTCATATTACAATGTTAAATTCAAATGTTTTTAACATAAAAAAATCACTGGGGGGGGGGGGGGCGTCTTCTAGAGGAGGTGGAGGAGCTGAAGAAGATGGTGGAGGAAACTCCATCCCTAAACTATGAGTCAGATGGCGCATGTACTCCATCTGATCATGATTCTGCTGCTGCCATCAATGCATCTCCTCCTCATGTTGCTGCTACTGCTGTTGCCATCGACGCATCTGCTCCTACTGTTGCTGCCACCGACTCATCTCTTCATGCTGCTTCTGCAAAGTCTCTATAAGCTCAGCCTGAGTTCACAACTACTCCTGATACTGTGAGGAAGAAGATGATGTCTCTCCACGAGCTCCTCTCGAGCTGGATGTTGACATCGCAGCAGTACCATAATAAGTTTCAAGAGTCAAATGAGAGACGATACCAACTACTCGACCCTTCTCAAAGCCATACTGAGTCGCCTGCATCTATGCCGCCTCATCGAAATGGTGAGCACCGGTCTGCTCTGTCATCTCATCATGACCCTCAGCCTGTGTCTGAGAGATCGAAACCTCATATGACTCCTTCAATTCCAATTTAAAATTAAAATTGTGAAAATATTATATTCAGTTAATTGTCAAACTGAAAAAATAATACTAGCCACAATCTGACGCTGGCGATCGCCTCTAATCTCTCCAGTGGCTGGATCACTATACATCTTCTGATAAATGTCGAACTCTGTAATATCGGGATGCTCGACTGCCTACAGAAATATAAAATAAACTGTTTATATTTAAATTTATTTAAAATATTTAAAAAATATACTTACCAGATGCTCTTTATGCGAACTGAATGTACGACTACCAGCTCGATACGTCACCTCCTGTCTCCCCTAGTTCTGCCGTCCCACTGAGTATCTCCTCTGAAATCCACCACCCAACCAGTGTAAACATAATCCATCCCGAAGGTGAGATGAAATGTACTCTGGTCGGTGATCTCTACACGACTCATCAAATTCTATCACTTCAACTTTCTTAATGGCTGTCATTCTCAAATTGTGCAAAAACTAATGGAAATGGTCGCGTATAGAAACCTACCATACCGCGTGGATAGCGTCGCGCATGCTATCATCGATAGGATACCATAAAACCTATAAATAATTTATAATATCAAGTTATTAATAAAATAAATTTCAAAATAAATATTATTTATTTATGTACCAGCCAATGATAGAACATGTCGCATCGCACATCAATAGGAATCTGTTCCCATGTGATCCATGGCTGAGAAAAATAAATGCGCAAGATAGCACTCTCCTGTCCAATAGCTACATGTGCAAAACTGGAAGTCTCAAATCTACAATCCACTGAAAAAATAATAAACGAATCTCTTTGGACAATGTATAAGATGCTTTTGGCTTCATTAACCTCTGTGATCTGTCATTTTCAAATAGTTCAAGTTCTGGTCACCTGAAAATTTGGGCAAGATCTAATCATGCCTTTACAGTATCTTTAGTCTTACATGGTGTATCCAAAACCGTATGAAATAAATTATCAAAATAGTTCTTCTCAATATGCATAATATCCAACATGTAGCGGACCAACAAATTAGACCAATACAGAAGATCCCAAAAAATGCTTCGTTTTATCCAATTATGTTCTTTCCCAAAGCCATGAATTTTCTGTTGGTTTACTATTGGTCCAAATGTGATGGGAGGTAATGAAAATACAACTGATTTTAACTCTGTACCTGAGATCATCTTTGGAGGTTCATCCCTTTAAATTGTACCTTTTCTAAAATGAGATTTTTTCCTCCGAAAAGAATGATTAGTTGGAAGAAATCTATAGTGACAATCAAAATAGCAAGGTTTTTTTTCCATTGATGATCATAAAGGCTTTTTTGTCTTTCATACAGTAAGGAAATGATTTCGTACCATGTGTACTCCAACCAGATAACATGCCATATGCCGAAAAGTCACTAATCATCCATAACAATGCAACTTTTAATATGAAATTTTGTTTCGCAGAAACATCATATGTATTAACACCATCAATCCACAATGTATTTAACTCATCAATCACTGGTTTCAAATAAACATCAATATTCTTTTTTAGATGTCCTGGGATTAATAGATTCAAAAAGATATAAGGCTCCTTCATCAACATCCATGGAGGAAAATTGTACGGAGTTATAAAGATAGGCCAACATGAATATTGACTCCCATAAGAACCAAACAGATAGAAACTGTCAGTAGAAAGACCCAATCGCACGTTTCAGGATTTTATAGAAAAAGACAGATGTAGACAGTCAAAATGTTTCCATGAATCACCATCAGATGGATGATTCAAGCTTCTATCATTTGAAATCTTGGTTTTATGCTATGACATCATTGACGTTGTATTCTGAGACATAAATAAATGCTCTAACCTGGGTGTAAGGGGGAAATATCTCAACTATTTTACTGGAATCGATCTAGACTTCCCTGGTTGAGCTTCTTTATACCTAAATTATCCACATGTGGGACAACTATCCAAGGACTTATTTTCTCCATAATATAAGATGCAATCATTTGTACATTCATGAATCTTCTGATAACTAAGGACCATATTACGAACCAGCCTCTTGCTCTCATAGTAATTTGCAGGCAACACATTTTCTTCAGGTAACAGTGTTTTAACCAAAGAAAATATCTGATCAAAATAGTTTTTTGACATTGAATTATCTGATTTAATAGCCATAACTTTTGCAACTGCTTCTAATTTGCTTATCTTGCAACCATGATATAATGCATCCTCAGCATACCTCAATAACTCATAAAATTCAGATGGTGCCAACTCAGGAGTTAAATCAATATCATCATGAGTTTCAGTTTGTTGCACAGACAGACCTGCAACATCATGTACTAAATTTTGAAACCGTGATGGATCTGGAATCAAGTTATTAGGATCTTATCTGGAACTGTGTTCACCGTGTTGATACCAAAAAACATAATCTGGTTGAAAACCAAACTGCAAGAGATGTCCCCCAACATTTTCAACTATGTCAAACGTTATCAGAGAACTTTTTTTACAAGGACACTTAATTGTGACTTCTGAAATATATTCTAGTTTTGATGATGAAAATGCTAAGAAAGCTTCAATACCCTCAATATATATAGGATTTAAACCAGAAGCATTTGGATTTCTGCTCTGATTTATCCAAGCGCGACCATCTAATAATTAACAATAATTATTACTAATAAAAAAAATTATATTATCAATATTTATGAAAAAAATAATATTAATATTATTAAAATAATAAAAAAATTATAAAATATTAAAATTATCAATATTCACAACAGGATTTTCTCTATTCTTAACATGTTCAAATCTCAAAGGGTCACTAATTATCAGGTCATGTGCAATAAAAAGTTTGTGTCAGCCATGTCCAATGTAAACTTTATAATTGTCCTTGCATGGTTGATCACCTCGCAAGTAGTGTTGCAATAGGATGACCAAAGTAATGTCATTCTCGTCTCTAAGAATCATCTCGCTCCCTTTACATAGATCATTCTTCCTTAAAAATTTGATGGGACATCAGTATCTTTCCCTTAAATTTTTAAGGAATACTGGTCTACGTAAAGGGTCATGCGAGATAATTCTTAAAGATGAGAAGGGCATGACTTGGGATGTCATATTGCAACGCTAATTGCAAGGTGATCAACCAAGCAAAGACAATTATAGAGTTTACATTGGACATGGCTGACACAAACTTTTTATTGCGCATGACCTGAAAATTGGAGACCCTTTGAGATTTGAACATGTTAAGAATAAAGAAAAGATTATTTCGAATATTGATAATTTTAATATTTTTTATCTTTTTTAAATAATATTAATATTTTTTTTCATAAATATTGATAATATAATTATTTTATTAGTAATAATTATTTATAATTATTGCTAATTATTTCTAATTATTGTTAATTATTGCTAATTATTGCTAATTATTTCTAATTATTGCTAATTATTGCTAATTATTGCTAATTATTTCTAATTATTGTAAATTATTGCTAATTATTGCTAATTATTGCTAATTATTGCTAATTATTGCTAATTATTGGTAATTATTGGTAATTATTGGTAATTATTGGTAATTATCGGTAATTATTGGTAATTATTGGTAATTATTGTTAATTATTGGTAATTATTAGTAATTATTGGTAATTATTGGTAATTATTGGTAATTATTGGTAATTATTGGTAATTATTGGTGATTATTACTAATTATTACTAATTATTGGTAATTATTGGTAATTATTGGTAATTATTACTAATTATTGGAAATTATTACAAATTATTGGTAATTATTACTAATTATTGGTAATTATTACTAATTATTGGTAATTATTACTAATTATTGGTAATTATTGGTAATTATTAATAATCATTCCTAATTATTACTAATTATTGGTAATTATTACAAATTATTGGTAATTATTACTAATTATTGGTAGTTATTACTAATTATTGGTAATTATTACTAATTATTGGTAATTATTACTAATTATTGGTAATTATTACTAATTATTGATAATTATTACTAATTATTACGAATTATTGGTAATTATTACTAATTATTAGTAATTATTACTAATTATTGGTAATTATTACTAATTATTGGTAATTATTACTAATTATTACTAATTATTGGTAATTATTACTAATTATTGGTAATTATTACTAATTATTGGTAATTATTACTAATTATATCTAATTATTACTAATTTTATCTAATTATATCTAATTATTGGTAATTATTACTAATTATTGGTAATTATTAGTAATTATTGGTAATTATTACTAATTATTGGTAATTATTACTAATTATATCTAATTATTACTGATTACATCTAATTATATCTAATTATATCTAATTATTACTAATTATATCTAATTATTACTAATTATATCTAATTATTACTAATTATATCTAATTATTACTAATTATATCTAATTATTACTAATTATATCTAATTATTACTAATAATATCTAATTATTACTAATTATATCTAATTATATCTAATTATTACTAATTATATCTAATTATTACTAATTATATCTAATTGTTACTAATTATTACTAATTATATCTAATTATTACTAATTATTACTAATTATTACTAATTATATCTAATTATATCTAATTATTACTAATTATATCTAATTATATCTAATTTTTACTAATTATTACTAATTATATCTAATTATATCTAATTATTTCTAATTATATATAATTATATCTAATTATATCTAATTATATATAATTATTACTAATTTTATCTAATTATTACTAATTATATTTAATTATTTCTAATTATATCTAATTAATACTAATTATTACTAATTATACCTAATTATAACTAAATTCCGCTAATTATCTATAATAATCTCTAATTATTTCAAATTAACAATAATTATTTATAATTATCACTAACAATATCAATTTCTTACTAAAAATAAATATATATAAAAATCAATTTAATTCTTATTTAATTAGAACTAATAAACAACAATTAAAATTAATTTAAAAAAATAAAATAAATATAAAAAAATAAAATATAAATACCTTAAACTTTGATATTCTGAAGGTATTGATGTCTTCCAATTGCTCTCGTATAAAAAATTTCAACTAAAAGAAATTTTTTCCTTAAAACTAGAGAATGAAGAGAGAAGGAGAGGAAGATCTGAGTGATTTGAAAAAAAAACGGGTGGGGGTATATATAGGTTAGATTAGTTGCGACGAGGCCCGTCTCAAATACCCTCGCCCGCATTAATTACGGTCCGTGGTTAAAAGGGTATTTGCGACGGGACCCGTCGCAAATACCACATGCCAACATACTCTTTGCGACGGGCAGCTTTTCCCGTCGCAAATGGTATTTACCGCGCCATGATTTTGCGACGGGCCCGTCGCAAATACCCTCACCCGCATTAATTACCGTCGGTGGTTAAAAGAGTATTTGCGACGGGCCCCATCACAAATAGTTCCTGCCGACACTCTTTTTACGACGAGACGACATCCCGTCGCAAAAATCTATTAACTGCCGCGGAGTATTTGCGATGGGTACTGTCGCAAATACTTCGGCGCGGTTTGGCGCGCAAGCCGCACCAAACTATTTGCGACGGGAGACGAAATCCCGTCTCAAATAAACAATTATTTGCGACGGGGAAATTTCTCCGTCTCAAATAACTTCCTGGACGGGTTATTTGCGACGAGATTTATTCCCGTCGCAAATAACCCGTCACAAATATTGATTTTTCCTGTAGTGATATGTGGGTTTTGTAAACCCTTAACATAATTTCATTTTGAAAAAAAAATAAAATAAAAGACTTGCACATATGAAATTATTGTGCCCAATTTTATTCATTCCAAATAAAAAATCATGTTTTTATTTTAAAATTTATTTTTAGGATGTATTGTATCTATCTTGGATTTTTTTATGCACTATATACCCTTGTTGTTGTATCCCATCACAATATTGCTTTTGTTACTACTACCAAGATCTGTGGATTCTTCTTCTACAAGATTTTTTATCTTAATTTTTCATATCCTATTGAGATAATATCTTCTTTTTCTTAAATTTTATTTAAAATTTTAATCATTTAGTAACATATTGATGCAACATGATATATAATTTGGTAAATAAGAAAAATGACAGTTGTTGTGTAGATAAATAAATATTCTTATTATGTTCACTAATGTTCTATTTTATAAAAGACAGTAATTTTTAATATGTTATGGGAATAAATTGAAAAAAGTAAAAATGAATATTTGATCCTTCAGAATTTTTTCTTTTTGGACCAAATAAGTTTTCATTACTAATTCTCGAATGTATACTAATTAAAATTCACATACATGATTCAAATTTCAAAAATATGGATATGGTGATATATTTTTCATTAGAAATTATGAATGTTCTTGAGTTCACTAGGAATAATCCTTAACTTGTTCATCATTTACTCTTAAGTATGTTTAAGATCATACTAGTATTTTTCAATATCTTGGTTTTATAATTGTTTGAGGAAGAAATAATCTATTTTTTCCTTTGGGTTGATCTATTTATCATTTATTTCATTTTGTACTAGCTTCATTCTAGAATGTTTTTATGAGTACCATCTTACTTCTCTCACCTACATGTTTCCATGGTTTTACTCTATGATAGAAGATAATTTTCAATAATGTTTTTAGAAAAAACCCTGTAATGGGTGCTAAATTTTGTTATGTTGTTCATGAAATGTCATCTGTCAAAATATTATGTAGGATTGCTAGTTTCTGGACAAGAAGTGGTCATCAAAATACATGGACATTGTGATTTTTGTATGTGATATGAATTTTTTATTAGATTGTTTTCTTTAAGAGTTTTTAGGATTTGTGCTCCCAATTTTGAGTTAAGTATTATGAATAATAAAAAAAATTTGGTTGGGAATATTTTTTTTATATAATATTTAAATGATTATGTTTTTTATTATGTTGATATTTTTTATAGTCCAATTATGGTTCATATGAAATCATTTCCTGTATTTTAGGCTTTTAAAAATGTCATAGGATATATATTAACTTTGAAAAACCTATTCCCATCCTTGTAACTTGGCCCTTATAATATTAGAACAACCAAGAATATGTGACAATCATGTTCCATATTGCTTCACACTATCATCGTGCATAATCATATATGCATGAAAATATAATAAATTGATCATGGTAAGATTTTTTATGGAATATAACAATAAAAAAGTATGAACGAGTTTTAGAACAATAATTTTACATTTAAAAATGTATCGGTTATCTTGAGATACGAAAAATTACACCATAGGTTGGTTTAGTGAATTTGATTCCAATTTATAATTTTTACTACTTATCGACTCATGCAATCTCATTGTAGTGTATATGTATTATAACATTTAAATTTTCCTTGAGAATTGAAGTAAGAAAATACAAGACACAAAATTGTAGTTAATTTCATGCATCCCCAAAAATTTACTTCATTTTTATTTTGGGATGTTTGACTGAAACTGTTATGGGGCGGACAACCCTAAAGAAATAAAAAACCAAGGTGGGAGCTAGTATCACATGACCCACCACACAACAAAAACCTAAGAAAAATAAAAAACTCACAGAATAAAATAAGTACAATAATATAAAATCTAAAATTGATGGGCACAATAGCATACAAAACACCACAATATAGAGGATAAAATGAAGAAAAAACGTACACAATATATTTACATGGTTCGAACAACTTTGGTACCAATCCATGAAAATAAAACCACACATAACCCTTAATTATTAGTAATAATCAAAGAAAAATTGGAAAATTATGACCTAAAATTTGAACAAGAAAATGCGGAAAACATGCTCAAAACCAAAAGAACTTGATGACAATACTTGCAAAATAGAAGTAAAGAAGAAACTATAAATTAACCAGGGAATCATCGATATAAGAATAAACCAAGTCGAAACCCCCTTACTAGGGGTCGACCTTACCTATTGATGATCCCTCCAATATTTTTTTCCACTACAATTGTCCTTCTCATAACTCATAATCCTCAAGCTCTCTTATAGAACCAACTTCCTAGAGTAGACTGCGAGAACCCTCACCCACATGGGCATACCAAATACCTCACCTCTGGATCATATTATTCCTTGATTTATCTCTTGGATTCTACACTATTATATTTTTATCTGTCTCTCTTGGAATAATTAGAGACCTCAGACACTTAGAAATCTAAGTGAAAAATACCTCTAACAAACTCCAATGCATCAAGACATGTGGTTGGAAAAGGAGCTTCAGGAAGAATATTTGTAAAACACTCTAATGTATACATCACAAATCTATATGAGGGTATTCAAGGTGACGAATAAGGGTCACTCGACCAATGCATAAGGGTGAAATGGTCCTCGTATAAGGTTAGCATACTCGAACACATTTCTATGTAAAGGTGATGCCAAGCTCATGTAAAGGTGCCACCGCCACAACCCAAATTACGTAAGGGTCATCCTTTTGTGACTTAAGGGTAACCCTACTAGCTCAAAACTTATGTATGAGTACAAAAACACTTATTTAAGGGTCATACCTACAAAATCGAATCCACATAAAGGTAACAACCCACT
Organism: Viscum album; assembly: GCA_963277665.1. Lineage (NCBI taxonomy): Eukaryota > Viridiplantae > Streptophyta > Magnoliopsida > Santalales > Viscaceae > Viscum > Viscum album. Next base: position 774,207,187 of record OY728142.1, on the reverse strand, counting down.
CACTTAAGGGTAACAACTACCCCATGTATGGGTAAACACACCTCATGTAAAGGTAACCTAACCTCGCATAATGGTAAGATAAAACTTAATTAAAGGTAATACAAACAAGAAATAATCTGAAAAAATATATTCTAAGCTTAATAAAACTAAAATAAATGGTAAAATAACATGAAATAAGAAATTATTTAGGGAATCAACAAATCAAAAACATGACATTTTAATTTATAACAGTCAAAATTCCAAATTTAACAAATTTTCTCCTAACAAAATAAAATGTAAAAAAACATAGGGTCGATGTTATTGAAGTATTATACTAGCCTAAACTATCCATTGGTTAAGATATTACTCACTAATAAAATCCCCTAATCTAAAACCTGATCAATCTAGACCGACCAACTACCTATAATGTACAACAGTGATACATGTTTTCCTACACCAACACATATTTTTTCTAAAAAATTATAAAACATGCTTAAAAAAAATATGAAACTACATTTACCATAAATCATACCTTTACTTACCCAATATTATCATCTATATATTTGAAACTATCTATATACATTCTATCTGATGTCTTGTTTAACTCTCCCGTTTCTACAAGACACCCAAAGAAACCAGGGTAGTACCCAATTCCTCAAAAATAAAGAAACATGAAAATATAGAGATGAAAAGTATAAACCAACTCAAAAGTGAAATATTTACAATGAAATAAGTAAAATTATAAAAAAAATATATCAATATGATAGGAGATAAGTCTTCACATGAGCCCAAACAGATCAGACAACCAACCCTACCCTCACCACCTCTTCTAACCGAAACCCCCTGCAAATCACATGTAGAGCCAGTCCTAGGAAACTAGAAGAAATAAAACCTATAGATACACCTAATATATACTAAGGGATACTAGAAAGAATCATAAAACCTAGAAACTATCAAAAACATGGTATACTAAATTTTTTTGAGACATATTATCCTAGGATGAACTCTAAGGACAATATATCTTAATGTGGATGATTTTTCCATACCGATAGGACTTTAACTTATTAAACCATAAACCACCCTTCCTATCTTTTATTTTAACTTTAGGTTGACCATTAACACTAATAAACTCAAGATTAGACTTCACCCTACTTCTCTCTACCTTTAAACCATGAATTTTAATATCTTTAGACAATAAAACTGACTTCACTTCCTCAAAATTGATGAAATATCTACCATATATCATAGAATCTCTAACCAGATTAAAAGACCCATCTAAGGAATTCAACCACAAAAAACCAGATTCCTCGTCCGCAATATCATCTTCTACATTGGCTAAGTAAATTAACATATTATTAAAACTATCTAATTGAGTCTGTACAAAGGTTCCAGAGATCATTTTGAAATTATAAAGATTTATTTTCTTTTGTAACCTTCCTAAAATGGATCTAGTCCTGTAAAGATGCTAAAGCTTCAACTATATTTCATGGACATAAGAATCATGAACCAATTCTTATAAAAACTTGTTACCTAGGGTCAATAACAACATGTAATGATATATCATTAAAATATTAGGTCCAATTTCCTCAAAAGAGGTCAATTTATACCTTGTAGTAGAGACAATGGTGATCTTCCACCAAGATCCTACTAAAGATTCATCAAGTCCACCAAGGACAAGAAGAAAATTCATTTTAACTCTCCAAAAATTGAAATCATTATCTCCATAAAACTTACCAACTTCTACTCTAATTTAATACATCTTTATAATCAAAGAACCTTGCTCTGATATTACTTGTTATGGAGAGGATAGCCCTGGAGACACAAAAATCCAAGATGGGAGTCAGTATCCCATGACCCACCACATAAAAAAAACACAATAAGACTCAAAACAAAGAAAAAATTTCATAAAAGAAAAGAAATACAACATATAATCCAAAATTGATAGGCATAGTAGCATACAAAATACCACAACGAGAAAGATAAAATATAGAAAGAAAAATAACACAATATATTTACATGGTTTGGACCGCCTTGGTCCTGCTCCATGGAAAGAACACCACCCACACCCCTTTATTATTATTAATAATCAAAGAAACAATGGAAAAGAATAAACAAAATTTTAATGAATAAAATAATTCAAATATAATCAAACTAGATGAACTCTACAATAGTACTCACAAAACAAATGGAAATGAGAATCAAAAAATTAACTGGGAAAACTTTTATTGGAATAAGAAGAAACCATGTCAATTCCCCCTTAATAGGGTTCGATATCACCTATCAATGATCACTCCGAGATTTTTTTCCACCACAATCATCCTTCTCATAATTCAAAATCCTCAGGATCTCAACAAGAACCAACTTTCCAATGCCAACCGTGAGCCTCTTCGCCAATAGGGGAATGAACATGCCCCAACTTCTGGACCATCTCCTTCCTCAGTTTCTCTGTTAGCTGCTACCCTAAGAGCTTTATTTTTATATCTCTTGATATAAGAAAAGACCATGCTCACTTAAAACTGAAGGAACAAATCCCTCTAACAAACCCCAACAACATCGGGGTATATGGTCAGTTGAGGAGCTTCCAAAAGAAGCCATTGTAGAAAACCCGAATGACTACGTCACAAATCGACTATGTGAGGGTCTTCAAGGTGATGAATAAGTTTTTCTGAACCAATTCATAAAGGTAAAAAAGTCATCACATAAGGTTTGAGTGCTCTAACCCATTTCCATGTAAAGGTAATGTTGATCTCATGTAAAGATATCACTGATGCTACCTACTTTATGTTAGGGTCAGCCTACTGCTACGTAAGGGTAACCTTGAAAACATAAAACATACCTAAGGGAACAAAACCGCTTATGTAAGGGAAAAACCCACTTATGTAAGGTCTCATTAACACTTATTAAAGGGCACAAAACCACTTACATAAGGGTAAAAACTATAAAATCAAATCCATATAAGGTTAACAACCCACTCACATAAGGGTATCTGCTGCCCCACATAAGGGTAAACAAAATTCACATAAAGGTAACCTAACCTCATGTAAGGGTAAAATAAACCTTATTTAAAGGTAACCCAAACATGTCAGAATCTTCCGAACTAAATTCAAAGTTAATAAAAATAAAATAAAGGGTCAATTAACGTGAAAAAAATATTATTGATTACATCAACAAATAAAAAATATAACATTTTAATTTTTAAAAATCAAAATTCCAAATTTAACAGAATCATTCACATATTTTGGATCATTATTTTGATATGGTTAGAGGAGGACCTAGAAGCTATAGGTTAAATATGAAGAGACCATAAATATTATGTGAGTTTATTGATACAGGTTAACATTTATGTTTTCCACAATTTTTTATTTATTATACAAAAATATTATTAACCATGAAAGTTAATATTATTATTCATTCACATTTTTATGATTAAGAAAACAAAAATAGTGGTTGAAAAAACATTATATTTAGTGTTTCCATATTTAATTTCTTTTAGTATATTTTTCTCACAGCATATTTGGTTGATTTTCATGGATCCTGTTTGGTTGGTTTTCAATATGTGTTTTGTATTAGAGGCTTAGTGTTTATATGGTCTTAGTGTAGTTGAAAACATGATATTTAATGTAATGAATAGTTAATTTGATATTATTGTTCATATTCAATGTTTGGTTCATGTTTAATTATTTATCCTTGGAGGCCTACAATTTTATTGCAGTAATATACATAAAATAATATAACATATGCTGAGGAAGAAACTACTATAATAATGTAATGTATGACATGAAAGAAGGTTCTAGTACTTTTTTGTTTGAGTGATAGATATAATTTATTTCTTTAGTGGTTATAATTTTTTTGGTTCTTTTGTTTTTAGTTTTTATCTTTTTTTTTGTGAATTATTTTAATATATTTTTTTAAATTTTTTGTACCGAGTTTGAAGATTAATAGATGATAATAGAGTTGTCAAATTTTATTACAATATGACAATTCCTATTATGTAATAATTTTTTAAATAAATTATTTATTAATAGCCACATTGGTGACTAAAATATTATAACTTTTTTATTAAAAAAAATTATTAGTGGTTTCTAACAACAATTTTTAGTGATATAATTTTTTAAGAAAATTAAAATATTTAGCAGTCATTTATGGTGCCTATTAAAAATGGTGAACCCTTGTACAATTGTGAATATTTCTTTAGTTACCCACCTGAATGCCTCTAGCAAAAAAGGACATCCATGATGTGAAAAGTTGTTGTGATTAGATGGTGAGTTTTTTGTATTTATTATCAAAGATCAAAGATTTATGATCACTATATATAGCCTTATATTTAGAATGATGTCTTATAATTAGTAGGCAAAGTCTTTCACCCAGGACTTATTCATTTTCATGAACTATAAAATTCAAAATTTTTATATGGATATTAAAAATGACTTGTAATAGATTTCAAGACTTCTCCAACCTCTTCAAATCATCTTTGAACTTCTTAGGCATTGCGGCATATAAAACACTCTTATTAGAGTATTCCTGGGAACTTCTCTACTAGCTCAGGTGAAACTCTTCTTCAGTCAATCCCAAGTCATATCAATTCACATAAACCTTCATCTATGATTTATATAATACTACTGAAGCATCCAATATGCATTTTTCTCCTCAAATTGGTTCTCTTTTTTGTACCAAGGAATCTGTCCAACTAGATATTAAAACCACCTATGGTCTTATTCTTCTCCATTTATTTCACATGGAAGAAACTTTTATTTCATTGGTGGATACTCAATTCTTCACACGATACCTCATTTTCATTTGAAATCATATCATTTACTTGAAAATTGACAATAAATACAATAAACAGAACCTATAGCCACAATAATCCCATCATTTTTATTGTCAAAAAAATATCATCCAATTCAATGATATACTCTCCCCCTTTTTAAAAATAAATGAAAAGGTTAATATAGTCTCCATCATTTTAACATAGTATGGTTAATTAATTTAATTTATTCTTCCCTTTAATGTAATATACCAATTAAAATACAAGGGTATGAAATTTTACAAATTCATATTCCTTATATGATACCTATATGGGAGGATTTCACCAACATATCTCTTATCTAAATGATTTAAACCCTTTAAGAGATCTAATAAACTTTCATTTGAGGAAGGATTAAAATAAGAATCACCCCTAATTATTTTTAAGGGATTGTAGAAACTAAATAAAAACACAACATCATATGATATGTTTTTTAAATCATATTTATCTTATCAAAGTTCCATTTGGGAGAATATACACATGAGATTAAGGAGATCAAGAATATATGAAAAAGAAAAAGTAGCAAGTGCTGGAGGTTTGGATATATCATGGAGAATAAAAGAAGCTGAGAGAACCAAATCTCTAAAAGGAGGAGAAGCCACTACAGCCTCTAGTGAGGAAGAAGTGAGTGAGAAATAGTATATCTATGTGTTCTAGTGTACCCTCCAGAAAAAATTCTGAGATTTTTTTCAAGAGTATAAAATCTAGGAAAAATATATTATGGGCTATGTCATGAACCAGCCTGGAAAACCCATCCAACTAGGCTACAAACCTGACCACAAAAGACCCAAAGGGTGTTACTAATATCTATGGGATGGAGACTAGCACGTGGGCATCCAATGACAAAAATATGGAATGATTTTCCCAACTTGAAACAAGATACTTTACACACACACACACAATGTAGTGACAATGGTAGTGATACAACCCAATGTAGCAAGATAAAACCAAGATACATGTCCTAAAAAACCAACTTAAAGGAAATCAAAATTAATTACTATTACTCCATGAGACGTGTTGGAAATATCCCACCATGAAAACCATAAAATAAATATTTCATAAAAAAAGAGAGATAATGGTCGTAATATGACCCAATGTAGTAAAAAAAAACAGGATAAATGTCTCAAAAATAAAAACCAATAGAAAGGAAATCCAAATTAACGAATGTTACTCCATGATACATGTGAGAATATCCCACCATATCACCACTAACTACCCTTATACATCTGAAATAAACCTCCACAGCTCATTAAGGAATATTTTCCTTTCTTTCATTAGATAAAACAAGATCTAAACACCCATGAAGAAGTGTGGAGTGTGTGATATAAATAGGATTAGTGGGATCTCACCTAGGTATTTCATATCAAGTCTCCATAAAAATCCTTCAAAAATAAAGTGATATAGTTTTAAATCACAATTTACATTAACCATTAACATTTTTCAAAGTATGTAGTATGTAATAGGAATTCAAAAATAGAACAAACATTTCACAAAATGGTAAACAAACCTAGGATAACAAAGGTTACGGTAGCTAGGTCACTCAAAAATCAACCATAATCATGACTAGTGCATACACTCAAGTACCTTAAACCAATCCATCAAAGACTAGGGAATAAAGGAACACCCAATAAATTGAACCCCCCTACAATGTTATTCAAGTTACTAGAACCAATGAATATATTATCTAGGAATAGAGGATCACCCCAAAAAGTGAACCCCTTACAATAAAAATGGATGAGGCCCAATGTCACATCTTCCACCTAAGTACCTAAGGGTCCCATGTGTGAAATATATCAAATCAATTTCAAAGGGATTTCACATTTCACAAAAAATTCCAAAAAACCCTTTAATCACAAAAAACATTCTTTGAAAAAAATCATAATCCATTTCAAGATGCTTTAAAAATCACATTCCATTTCATCATTAATTGATTCTTTCTAGAAAGAAAAATATTTAGAAGTCATATATTATTTATTTATCTTTGGGTAATCTTATATAATCAATACCACATGATAATTATCCAAAGATGATTATTAGGATCTACCTGAATTAGGAAAAACTATGGAATCATGAGAAATAAAATCCAAATGTTGATGTTTCTCATTCCCAATTCATGTACTCTATTTAGTATGAACTTGATAATCATCATTATTATCTATTAATGAATTTGAACTAGATTAACTATAAGAGATATGTGGATGAGGAATAACCACATCTATATTATCTTTATAAAATTTATTTTCAAAAAACTCTATATACCTTTAGTCAATAATGAAATTGGCTACCAAATCCATAACTTTATATGCTTTGTTATTTTTTGAATATCCAACAAAAATAAATTTAATTGATATAGGTATGATTTTAGTTCTTTTAGGATCAGGAACTCTATAGTAAGATAAAAACCCCCACACTTTAAAATACGAATGATTCAGGTATTTTACCTTTCTAAATTTCCCAAGGGGATAACTTATTTTTCCTCAATGGAATTCTATTATGAATATGAAATGAAGATAAAATGAATTCACTCCATAAATTTAATTGTAAATTTGATTTATTAATCATGAAATTTTCTATTTCTACTAAAGTATGTTTTTTTCCATTCTACTAATACATTTTTAAGGTTTATAAAGAGCAGTACTGTGATGAATTATATCATTTTCTTCATAGAACTAATTAAATTCATTCATAAAGTATTCACCACATCTATCTGAGTGTAATAATTTAATCCTCTTATTTAATTGGTTTTAAAATTAAATTTTATACTTCTTAAATATATTAAAGACATTATATTTTTTTCTGAGAATATATTCATGTAAATATCTATTGCATTCATCAAATAAATTAATAAAATAATGTTTTCCTCTATGAGCTAATAAACCATTTAATTCACAAATATAAGAATATACTGATTCTAATATATTATAATATCTATAAACTCTTTAAAATGTTTTTTAAACTACATTAGATTCTACACATATTTCATATTTATTAAATTCATTTATAAAGTTAATTATGTTTAGTTTGAACAAATTTTTTAATGAATTATAATTAACATATTTCAAATGATCATGGCATAAATTAGAGGAATCAATCAAGTAAGTAGAATATTCAATCATATTATTAATAGATAGTCGATACATGCCATCACAAGAGTATCCATTTCCCATAAACATGTCTCTCTTTGACAAGATAATCTTATAAGATTTTAATGAAACCCAAAATCCATTCTTACATAGAAGATAAATAGAGAATAGATTATTTAGAATCTTGGGTACATACAACACATTTAAAAGAGTAAAATTATTTCTATAAGTAAATTCTAGTTCCACATTTACTTGACTAAGACATTGATGCATACATTATTTCTACAATGTAGTTCATTAATGATAATACCTTTATTAAAAGTTTTGAACATTGAAATATACTTTCACACATGCACCATTACAATAGAATCAAGCTACCATCTCATATTTTTTTGAAGTCATATTGAATTCAGATATCATTGAAACTATATTTTCATTGGTCATCATATTTGAAGTGGGATTGTTAAATTTATTTTGATAGTGACATTCCCTTACAAAATGCATTGGTTTTCCACATACAAAACATTCTCTTTTTTTTCTTAGAAGAATTTTATTTCTTCTTGAATTGTCGAATTTTCTTCTTGGTATGTAAGTAAGTGTTTGGTGGTGTCTTTATCTCAATGATATTATCCTTGGTATCAGATTATGAAGACAACCCCACATCTATCAACATGAATTCTTATTTAAGGTGAATAATATTTTTCAATTATTCCAAGGAAATATCCTCACTCTTTTAATAATTGATTTACCAAAATATTTCCACATAGGTGGAAATTTAGAAATAATTACACCAAAATGGAAAGTTTATAGTATATTAAATTTAAGGTAAATAAGCTTGTTTTCTATAACTTGGATCTCATGAAATTTCTCCAACACCAACTTGTTATCAACCATCTTGAAGTTAAGATACTTTTCAATAAAAATTTTATTGGTACCTTATTCCTTTACATTGTTTTTGAATTCAATAGCAACCCATATCTCTCAAGAAAACTTAATTTGGTGAAATTTATTGATACATTCTTTGGGTATGGATTTTGAATCACCTAAACATTGGGGTGATTTGGAAAGAAATATTTCTTGAGGTGAATGTATTTTTTTTAATTCCAATATTAACTTTATTTTGATTATATATCATAAATAATATTTTTTCTTTTATACTATTAAACTTAACCAAACATGATTAAACAAATGATAATCAAAATTTTCATTTTACATAATTAATGATACCAAAATATGGGGACAAATGATAATCATTTATTTTATTCTATAAATTATCAATCTATTTATACACTTTTACTAAAATCTAACCATAGATTAACTCTACCACTTATGTCATGCCCCACCATCCCCACACTTCACCCACATCTGCCCTCCCTCTCTATGTCATTGATGAATCTTCCCCAATACCTAATACAACATTCACATAACCATTACTGACCCCATTCCCACTACACATGCCCTTTAACACCTCTACCCATCGCCCTTATGAAATGCCACACAATAGTCTCCAATTCCTAACCCTATGTTCAACACACACACTTAATCTCTTTATTGGCTACCTCCACTGCCCCAATTTCGGCTATCTGAACCTGTTGCTTCCCTCCCCCACCACCTTCCCACAATACCACACACCTGTGGTTCTTTAATTACTTTTTCATACTTCAATAATAATCATTTATATCTGTGATTTACAATATTTCATTTATTAAATTCTTACTATATTAATTAGTAATTGAAGCACAAGAACTGATATACATTAGATGTGATTCCTTTCAATTTTGTCCTATATTATCCTTTGGATTTTAATAAATTATAGCTCAAATCTAGTTTTCCTTGGTTAGTATTTTTCATGAAGAACTGATTCTTCATTGTAATTATCATTTTTATTTATGTTATTGTATCTTGGGTTGTCTTAATTTGTTTTTATTTATCATTTTTTTGGTTTTATTTTGAAATTTCACCCTTCTTTTTTATAAATATTCAGTGCATTAGAAGGGATATACTTCGGGAATTGTTATTAACTTTACATAATCTTGGTATTCATCTAATATAGGTGATTTCTATCAATGAAATTTATTTCTTTTTATTAAAATTTTTTATCATTCCTTCATTTACACTTTCACACATATAATTAATAATAATATTTTTTAATATTTATTAAATTTAATACACGAGTTCTATAAACCCATAAAGAAAGTTCATTTAGAGAAATAAAATTAAATAAATAACTTACACAGATGAGATTACTTTTCATTGATTTATTTATCCCAAATCAAAAAATATTTTTTTTTGAAGTTCATATTCAAGATGGATTATATCTATCTTGGATTTCTTTATACAATATATGTCCTTGTTGTTGTATCCCCCACAAAATTTATTTTTCTACATCCTATTGAAATTATATCTTGGTTTTCTTCAATTTCATATACAATTTTAATCATGTATTAACATATTGATGTAGTTTGATATATAATTTGGTAAATAACATAAAATGGAAGTTGTTGTGTGGATAAATAAATATTATTATTAGGTTTATTAATGTTCTATTTTTTCTAAAAGAAATTAATTGTTATTATATTATGGGAATAATTAAAAAAATTACAACTGATGATTTGATCCTTTAAATTTTTTTCTTTTTGGAAGAAATTATTTTTCATTACTAATTCTCAGATATATACCCATTACAATGGTCAAGTACAAATCAAATGTCAAAAATATGGGTAAGTTGGTAGATTTTTCATTGGAAATAATGTATGTTCTTGAGTTCACTAGGCACAATTCTTAACTTTTTCATCATTTACTCTTAAGTATGTTTAAGATCATACTAGTATTTGTTAATATCTTTGTTTTATAATTTTTTGAGGAAGAAATAATCTATTTTTGTTTCTTTGGGTTGGTATCTTTCTCCTTTATTTAATTTTGGACTGGATTTATTCTATAATGGTTTATGATTATTGGTTTGTGTCTTCTCTTTTCTACATGTTTATATGGTATCATTCTATGATAGAAAAGATTTTTTGATAATATTTTTTTATTAATAACCCCATAGTTAGGCTTACAAGTTTCTAGAAAAGTAGTGTTCATAAAAATTCATGAACATTGTCATTTTCGTTTTTGATATGTAATTTTTTATTAGATTGTTATTTTGTAAGTGTTTTGAGGCTTTGTGCTCTTTATTTTTGAATTATGTATTATTAATAAGAAAAATATTTTGGTTGGGAAAATATTTTTTATTTAATATTTAAAATATTATGTTTTTTATTATGTTGATATTTTTATAGGTTTTATTTGGTTCATATGAAATAATTCCTTGACTTTTAGGCTTTAAAATATGTTATAGGACATTAAAGGAGGAAAACCTACAACCATCATAGAAACTTGGCCCTTTTAATATGTGAACAACCAATGATGTGTGAAAATTGTGTTCTATATTTATCACATTGTCAACATGCATAATAATGAATGTGTGAAAATTTTATACATTTATCATGGTAAGATTTATTATGAAAATTAACAATAAATTTTTTTAAAAGAGTTTGAGAACAATGATTTTACATTTTAGATTATATCGGTTATCGTGAGATAAGGAAAAATCCACCAAATGTTGGTTTAGTGATATTTTTTCCAATTAATAATTTTTACTACTATTGACTCATGAAAGCTCATTTCAGTATATGTATTATAAACATGAAATTTTCTATGAACATTGAAGGAATAAAATACACTATATGGACTTATAGTTAATTTCAAGCAATCCCAAAAAAATTCTTCATTTTTTGGGGATGTTTGACTGAAACATTATAAAATTTTGGATCATTATATTGATATGTTTATATAAGGACCTAGACGTTATAGGTTGAATATGAATAGGTCATAAATTTGATGGGGGGTTTAGAGTATTTGACAACATTAGATTTAATATAATGAAAACTTAATTTGATATTATTGTTCATATTTAATGTTTGGTACATGTTTAATTATTATCCTTTAAGGCTCTCATTTTATTGTAGTTGGATGAATAAAATAATGTAATATATGTTGAGGAATAATCTATATAATATATGACATGGAAGAAGGCGCTACCACACATTATTTGATTGATAGCAGGACTCTATTTCTTAAGTGGTCAAAACAAATAGTTTTGTGATTTTTTTTTAGTTTGTATCATTTTTTTTGTGAATAATATATATATATATATATATATTATTTTTTTATACCAAATTTAGAGATTAATATATGATAATATAGGTTTCAAATGTTATTAAAAAATGAAAATGCCTATTATGTAATAATATTTTTTTAAAAATATTTATTAATAGCCACATTGGTGGTTGAAATATTATAATTTTTTTATAAAAAATAGTATTAGTGGTATCTAATGATGGTTTATAGTAACATATTTAAAAAAAAAAAATTAAAATATATATCAATATTTTATGGTTTTTACTAAAAATAGTGACCCACTTTGATGATTATGAATACTTCTTTAGTTACCCACTCTAACATGATCGGTTGGTGATCAACAAAAGAGGTTATCTATGATGTGATAATGTGTTATGATCCGTGGTTGCGTTTATTTTTTTATTGGTAAATAAAAAATTCATATAGTGGATATCAAATAATTATGTCCATATCAAAGATTTATGATCAAAATCTAAAGAATTATGTTTAGAGTGAAGTATTAAGATCAGTAGGCAAAGACTTATTCTTAGGACTTGGCCATTTTTCATGAACTCCAAAATCCTAGTTTCTGTAAGTAGCTTTAAAATGACATATGATAGCTTCCATGGACTCTACAACCTCTTCAAATCATCTTGTAACTTCTTAAACTGATTGTTGGAATTATTAAAAAACATTCAAACTCATTCAATATCAATTTTTGGACATTACGACATATAAAACACTCTTATTGGATTATTTCCATGAACTTTTATACCATATCAATTGAAACTATTATTCAATAAATTTTATGTCATATCTATTCAAATAAACCTTTATCAAAGAGTTATATAACACTGATTTAATCACCCAACATAATTTTTCTCCCTAGATGGGTTCTCCGTTAGGTACAATGGAATCTTTTCAACCAGCTATTCCAAGAACTTGTGGTATCCTTCTTTTCCATTTATTCCTCATGACAGAAACTTATATTTCATTGGTGGATACTCAGTTATTCACATGAGACCCAATTTTTATTTGAAATCAAATAATTGACCCAATCCTTGACAAAAAATACAATAAACACAACCTATATCCACAATAATCCACCCCTTTGGTTTTGTTTTCAAAAAACATATAATCTCAAAGTAAATGATATCCTCTCTCCTTTTTTTACAATAAAGGAAAAGAGTAAGATTGTTTACTACTTTTAACATATTTGGGTCCATTCTTTCAAATTCTTCTCCCCTTTGATGTCTTGTACCAATTAAAATACAAGGAGGGTATCTTTTTCAAATTCCTATACCTTTTATGATACATATATGAGAGGATTTCACCAACACAACTCCTCTACAAATTATTTATCCCTACCCCTTGGGAAATTCAATCATCTTCCATATATGGGAGGATTTTAGTAATAATCACTTCTTACTTGTTGCAAGTGATTATTGAAACCACAAAACAACACAACATCATATAATATATACTTGGAATAACATTTATTTTAGCAATATACCAAAAGGTATAATATGCATGTGATATTATAGAGATCAAGAAGATATGAAATAGAAAAAGTAGTAGCCATAAGATGTGTGGCTATATCAAGGAGAATAAGAGAAGTTGATAGAACTAAAGCTCTAACATAAGAATAAGTATAAGTTTCAATAACCGGTAGTGAGGAATAAGTGAGTGAGATAGAGAAGACTTGTGTATTTTAGTATACCTATTAGACAAGATTATGAGATTGTGTTCAAGATCATAAAATCCCAGAAAAATATATTATGGGTTGTGTTTTTGATAAGTGAGTTTAAAGAATACAATGAATAAATTTAGAATAATTTTTAACTGAGAAGACTACCAGATGTTTAGTTTCATGTGATTTTCTTGAATATATTCTAGCATTTGAATAATTTTAGGTGATGAAGCATGTTTTATTTTATTGGTGTAGAGCCACCTTGTTCTTAGAGAAGATCTACATTATAATGAGGAAATAAGAAGTGAATCAGTGGGAGCTGAAGATTGTGGAAGTAGTTTAAAGACCCCATTCACTTATATCATATAGTGGAGGATTATTACCTATATAATATGGTGTTTACGCATGTGTAATATTGTGTGGAGATGGTTTTAGGAAGATCCCCAACTATCCATTTTAATTATTGATTTGATTATAGTGAAGAATCAATGACTCAATAGGAGTTTACATGTCAAGAATTAGGTTACCCACATTGGGACTAGACCATGTAAAAATACTAGTACTATTTTTACTTTGATATTATGTATTACATATAGCTGTTTGGTAGGGTAAAATAAAATGATAACCAATTACATCCTAACATGTGATAGATGTTAAAAACTTAAGGTGGTTTAAGTTCAAAATAAGAATTTTTTTTAAAATAAGTCTAAAACACATTTCACCCCTCCTCTAAGGTTTGTCTTTATAGTCTACTAAGAACCTAAAAAGGGATTTGGAAACTACTTTTGGTGGCCAAAAAATCACTTTTATGTACTAATTAACTTATAAAATTATCTCAAAATAATTTTTTGGGCTATGTAAAGATGATAGGGGGTAAAATTTATTTTCATAATTTTTATAAATTAAAAAAATATAGTTGAAATCAAGAAAAAATTAGTGCGATAACTAAAATTAAAATAGTTAAAGAATAATAGAAATTTAACATACAAGAAAATTTATAAGGCTTTAATAAAGGAGTTCGACAATAATCCACAAAGGGATTCTGACGTCTCCTACTCTCAATTTATTGAGAGTTCCCATTACCCCTTGTCTTCAATGATAGCCAATAAACCCATTTATAATAAGTAATAAAATTTATTTTTAGCAGTTTTAATAATAAATCCACTACCCTTTTAGTGGTTGTGGATAAAAACCTAATCCATTTAATGGTTGTGTGAACCAACCCCCATACTCAATGACAGTGTGAACCCAAACCCTCACACTCAATAGTAGTAGCATCCAAGAAAAAGAAAAAGAAGTTGTTTTCTTAAGAAAACCATTTGAATCCAACTCATAATCATCCAATAATATTTTTAAAAAATAAATAAAATGAGGGTGTGAGACAATTGTAAGAGAGAAATAATGTCACAATGAAAATATAAAATTATCTTCAAGGTAATTAGTACCAAAAAAGGACACTTGGGGTGTATTTATAGCTTGAAATATATTTAGGAATGTTTTGGATCCTTAGAAGGTCAAAATGATCAATTGGGAGTTTAATTAAGGTATTGGGGCCCACCAAAAAAGACTATTTGTTTTTCCTATGTAGAATCCATCAGATAGCCGATGGCACCTGGACAGAATAAGTGTTCTATCTAGATGCCCTTGGCCATTCGGTGCACTCCATCAGGTAGTCGTTGGTTCCTATAGGTGGATTATTCAAACAATTTCCTCAATGAAACTCTTGAGACTTTCATTTGGTTTGACAACTTCATAGAAAAATGTTTAAAATATAAATACTAAAATTTATAAAATGAAAATATTGGAAACACAATTAGGAGTTTGTGATATTTAAAACCGACTAAGAGAGTGAGGTACAACAGTATCCCCCCTTTTGACGTTCATAAACACATAAGAAACTAACCAATACAAATATAGGCATGATGAATTTCTCATGAATATAACTACAAATAATTTCAATATTTCATAATTAAATTCAACCAGGATTTTAAGAACATTTTTAATATTTAAGATTAAAATGATTTAAGTTAATTTTTTTTTAAAAATATTTTCACAATTAAAAAATTTTTCTTCTTAATTTTCCTAATTTAAAGACTTTATTTCTCATTTTCCTTTCAAACTAAATAAATTTACCTTTAATTCCATCACCAAGATCCCCCCCCCCTTTTTTATTATCAAAAATTTATAAGAACTTAAAATCACAACATCTTTGAGATCATTCTTAATGTTTCATTTTTTTTGAAATATATAATAAAATAAATATATCATTGAAACAACATACCCTTTACTATAAACATACCTTAAATATTATCAAAGTCCACTCCCCCTTTTAGATTATCAACAAGATCATAGACAAGGGTTATAGAAAAAAGGGAAATGCATTAATGATAAGGGTAAATATATGACAAACAAAATATCTTTTGAATTTTATTAATTCCATCATTAATATTATTTTGATAGATACAAAATTATCATTTCTTTAGAAATATGAAACATATATTTCTAGAAAAATAGATTTTGAAAATAAATATAAAACTTGAAAGATTTAAACATTTTAAAATATACATTTTAAAACTAAAAAATGAACTCTACGTGTACCTTTTCTTAAATATATATCTTTGAACTTAAAAAATCTTAAATATAATTTTAAAACAAGTCACTCTCTTGGAAAAATTCAAAAAAATGGTTGGGTCCCCTCAAATTATGCATACTTTTAAAAGTATAAGGGGGCACCAAAAACATGTTATTTTATAGTTAACTAAACAAAAACAAAAACACACCTAAGATAGTGAAATAAATAGATCAATCAATTCAAGATTTAAATAGAATAAATCTATATAAATATGATTCAAGACTTGAATTACATCATATAATCCAATAAAGATCAAGGGGATAATTAAAAGAGAGAAAAAATCATTATGCTTTCTAAAATTAGATAAAATAATTATAGGCATGTCATTACTAACTAACACTTAATAAAATAAAAAATGATCAACCATAATGGGTTTTTTGAAGATATCTACTAATTAAAAATTAGTGAAAAATAAAATCTAACATGATATCACATTTTTGGAAGTGGTCACTAAGAAATTAGTGCCCAAGGTCTATGTTTTTAGTGTTATAGTTTTGAATTGGATATTTATAAATAAAAATAACACTTATGTTGTCACACTTAATTGGAACTTGATCATAATTTAAGTTGTAATCTAGAGGATTATATTTCATCCAAATGATTTTGGAGAAATAACTCCCTATGAAAATATATTCCCCTTTAACCTTAGAAAGAGAAACCAAATTTCTCTTCTTACTACTACATGAGACATGGTATTTTCCAAGTAGGTGGGTAATCCCACATATACTTTTCCTATCTAGTTGTAACCCTAAAAAATCATCTTCGAAAAAAATTATAAGTTCAAAGGAGGTGTATTTTAGATAACATTCATTTCAATTCATTATTTAATAAGATATAACACACATGAATTAATCTAATTAATTATCCTATTAATAAATTAAATAATTTTATCTTATTTCATAAAATCATCCTGAAATTTACATCCAATTTTATTTTAAATAAAATTGATTATTATTTTTTTATTTAAAACTCAATAAAATAGCACACAACTTTTTATTTAGAAGAAACTCTGAAATTACCTATCCCAACTACTCAGTATGGTTTTACTAATAAATAATTCACTCATAAGACATATTCTATACATGAAATATGTTAAATTTTATGGCATGTACTATCAATTTAATTTTCTATGGACCACGTGAAAATTATGCAGTTTGTATAATTTAATTTGTTGGTTATTTATTATAAAATAACCATACATGATTCATTGTTTCAAATATCATGAAAAATTAATTAAGAATTTAATAAAATATAAAACCTAACTACTAGTTTTAACTGTCAACTTAATGACCCATGAAACTCAGATCAATATGGTTTAATGAAATAATTAATTAAATTTAATATTTCTATATAAACAGGAAAAGTACACGGCATGTGTAATCCAATAACACGATGTGTATTTATCTTCTTTGGATATTTTCAATGCACATCTAGGGATTGGTGTGTACTTATCATTATAATTTATGAATTATATAGTGTGTACTTCTAGTTACATGGTTTCCAACCTATACATGGTGTGTATTAAATACACACAGTGTATTAATTACAAGATATAGTTTGACCCTATATTTTCCATCTTGAAAGCACATGGACTACACATAGTGTACTTTGAAAAAGTTTTGTGCCATCCTAGATGGTCTACACATGGTGTGTACTAATTACACGATGACCTGAAATATACGTGGGTGTTCTTGTGCACTGAACATGGATGCACGATGTATAATAAAGACGTATACACCATGTAGTCATTTATTATCCAATTAGAATTCTTGGAACCTCTGGATGGGTTCTTCAGATGCATTATTAATTAAATATTAATTGATCTTAGTAATATGAATGAGAAATGAATGAGTGGAATAAGATATTTTGATGATGGGTTAAGAACAAATTAAAACATGAAATGAATTTTAACTTTAAATGTGAAGTGCCCAGATCAGTGTGAATCACTGAGAGGGGGAGGGGGTGAATCAGTGATCCCTTAAAACTTTTTACTAATTGATTCTTATCAATTAAAACTCTATGTCTGGTTAAAGCCTCGATCCACTCTTCTTGTATCTCTCAGCCTTTCCTCGAATGATGCAGTAAATGTAAAGGCACAGGACACAAGGATTTACAAGGTTCGGCACCAAAGGCCTACGTCCTTGCCATGTTGGTTATACACCCCAACATGGTTTCTTCCATTATAATCTGTTAGTATTACAATGGTCGATACAGAGTCCCACTGTATCTCTCCTGAGTCCCACAAGAGGGTCTTTATACTGCGTCTCAAAGTGTTACCAGAGTCCCACTGGCCTGCTCTAGAATCCCACTGAAGACTTCTTCTCCCTGAGTCCCACAAGGTCTTCTCTTGGCTCCTCGAGTCACACGAGTAGCTCTTCTTCACTTTAGCTTTTCAAGTATCTTCATCAGTCTGGGATAAAGACTGCTGGCCTTGCTCTGTACCTCTGATCACTTGAGTTGATCAGGTCTTCTCGTCTTGCTCAGGATTTATCTCCTTCTTCTAAGGATGACCTGGCCTCTCTCCAACTACTGAATACTCAGACAACTGATATCTTTAACTTCAGTCTGGTCCAGTCTCACTTCAAAACAACTTCATGCACTGAATGCATGGAAACTCTGAATCCTCATGCACTGACTGCATGACCTTCTCAATTTCTTCAAGATCCTCTGGTCTTGGTCAACTCAAATTCACACCACTGATTTGGCTCTGTTCACGTGTGCACGTGCATTCATGCATGCATGCACTCCCCTTATTCTCTTCTTGGTGCAGTAAACCCTCAGAGGGTGTAGTCAACTATAGCACACACCTCCTCACCTGAACTTCACACTTTGTTCAATGTGTTTACACACTTAAATGTGTGTTATACTTTGTGTGAGTCTTCTTCTTCTTCTAAGTGTGTCCACTCCACTTAGAGCACACATATAGGTTCGGCCACTTCACTTTGTTGTTTTGCACACACAACTTTGTTCTTTGATTTGCACACACACAATGAGTGTGTATTTGGCCTTCACTATTTTTGCACACACCCAAGCTATCCTCGGCCTTCTTTTCAAATGCACACACACACAAAGTGTGGTGGTCTTCACTCTTCAAGAATGCACACACAAATGCACTAAGGCCTCGGGTCTTCTTTGGTGCACACCCACTGCCGCGTAGGGTTCCTTCACTTGACACACAAGCACAAACACTGCCACGACCCTTTTCTTCTTTTGTACTTATACCACCCGTAGGGTGTCTTCACTTTGCACACACACAAGGTACAAGCCTTCCTTGCACTTAGCACACACACAAGGGGAAATGTGGCTATGGCCTTCTTGGCTTCTTCTTGCACACACCCGAACTCCCTTGTCCTTTAAAGGATGCACGCAAGGTCTCGGTGCAAGGGGCAGCCGCGCAAGTGCGGGCTTCAACTGTGGGCGCGCAAGGTGCTGCGGCCCCGGGTTCTTCCTGCCGCGCAAGGGGAAGGCGCGCAGGGTTCTTCTCCAACCTCTTTCGCACAAGGTATGCACAAAAGGATCCTTACGGAGCTAATGGGAACTCCGGGCTTCTGCCGCGCAAGTGATGCGCGCAGTAATTCTTCACGAGGCACAAGAGCTCTCACGGGACTTCTCAAAGTTTCAGCCAACATAAACGAGATCATGGGCTCTCCTTTTATAGGCAGAGAGGCCTCAAAACTTCTGCATGGGATAAATCTCAAATCCCCGAAGTATTCGGATCTTCAAGATTTTTTCAAATCTTGAACTTTCTCCTCGGTTCTCCGCGGGTTCTTCTCTTTTTATTTTTCTCTACGTGCATGCGACTTAGAACGCATGCACAACCTATTCCCTTCCAATCCATGCAAAGGTATAAACCCTTCACGGCCTCGGCAGCGTTCCTTGCCTCGGCCGAACTTCGAAATCCTCATTTGTTGCATGCAGAGTCATTTTAATGCATGGACATGTTCGGTGTGGCCAGACGATCACGATGGTGGCTTTACTTCGATCGAAGGTGGACGGAATCTCGAAATCATCCCTCGGATGGCGCCTGGTTCGTCGGAGGCTCACGGGTGGCTTCGAGCGAGCTCAAGGAAGAGGACGGATGGAGAGCCGTCGGATCAGGTGATCAGATAATCTCAGACGGCCTGGATCAGATCGCGAATGACGCGATTAGATGAGCGGCTCGGATTGCACGCGCGATCAATCGTGCGGCCAGGATGCGCTCCCGGGGTTTTTTCCGCATCCCACATCGAATCGCCCAACGGTTTTGCCGCGGTTTATCACCCAGCCGCTCCCAGAGACGGCCAGTTGAACTTCTCCCCTCTCGGTGCCACCCCGCACCGAGTTCTTCTGCGGGCGCGCTCTGCGCCCACTCCTGCCCCTCGGGCGCGCGCTATGCGCCCTCTATGCACACTGACACTCTTTGGGGTACGCTCCTACGCCCCTGTCGCGCTCCTTCGGGCGTGCCCCAGGCTCCCATGCGGTGTCTTGGGTGCGCCCTGCCGCCCTGGCTTGCCCCACGGGTTCCCCCATGGGCGTGGTGCCGTAGCGCCCATGCCTTGGGGTTTGAACCCTCAAGGTGCCTTGGCTAGCCATATTTTTTGCTTAAGTATAGAACAAGTCCCTTGTGTAAAAACAAAGTGACCAAGTTCAAATGCCAAATGCCACAACTCTTCTTCTTCATTTCTTCCCTTCTCTTCTTCATAATTTCTTCTTCAAATGGATTCCTCCTCTTCTTAATCATGTATTCAATATTTAAGAATGGACATCCCGAAGGTTCTTCTTCATCAACCGAGCTCCTTAATCAAATAACTTCTTCAATGTTCTTCATTGATCTAATTAGAGATCAAGTTGGATCATCTTCAATTCATCATGCACTAAGAAATAGTACATGGACTTCATTAGCACCACTTCATCCACTTAGTGATTGTGGATGGATCACTTCATCTCCTCATGAATTGTGAAGACAATGCATGGTCTTCTAACATTGTTGTGACTTTGTATCCAGTTGATACAAGTTCTTAGAACTTAAAGATCAGCTCATCAATCGTCAGATGTTAATAGAGAATGTTTCAACCACAACATCCTATGTCACTTAGTGAATCTCCTAAGTGACATGCATCTTAGTACCATGGTCATTCTCCTTCATCACCATCACCATCACATACTTTGTCATTCACATCTTGATATTCCTTGACATCCATTCATTCATTCCTTGACAACAACATACCTCATTGACAACAAATGCAACACAGTGCATTTCAATCTCCCCCTTTGTATTTGTTGTCAATACACTACTTCTGCACATATGAATGGGTAAATATGTGTGCCAATATTTTCTCCCCCTTATTGGCAATCAAATGCAAAGGTGTGGTGTGGTTCTCTTAAAAACAAAATCACTTCCTCCCTTTGAAAAGCATTGTCTTGAAAATCACAAGAGAGGGATGATGTCACATATTCACTTGAGCAATGAACCTTTAGTAAATCAGCTCTAAGTCTACTTGGGCTAACCCGGTGTAGAAAACAAGAGTGATATGACCAAGGAATTCAAAGCTGTCCATAATTCTCTACACATGTGAGATCATGCTTAGGGGTTTGAAACTTTTAGATATTCAATGAATTGCTAAATCCTGCACATGCTTCACAAAACTCATTAGAAAGTTCAGGTGCAAAGATAAAGCTTCCCCTTTCATCCATTTGACTTCAATCAATACTCCCCCTTAATTGTCATGATGAGTACAATTAAGAAACAAGGGATGAAAGTATGATTGGAATACCTTCACTTTTCTCAAGATGGTATTAATCTAAGAATCCCATCTTCTTCAGATTGGCTCCCCCTCAAGGGGTGCACTCCATTCTGTCCAAACCATCCTCCAGTTGAGAATGATCATCATCTTCAATTCCCTGTAATGTTAGCACATGTAAATACCAGAAGTATAAGGGAATAAGATGGAACCTCCTTGGTTCATCAATGTGAACAACAAGGTTGAGAAGATTCTCTCAACCGAGATGTCCCATTTTCACCATTCTTCACACTTGAACATTTGATCTTCAATGATGTTTGTGCTGGTGTGGTTCTCAAAACATCTTCATGTGAAACCTTCCTCTTCCCTTTTGCTTTAGAAATTTCCAGAGCTTCATCTTCAGCTTTTTTCAGTTCTCTGGCAAGTTGCAACTGATGTGGCCATATGACTAGTAAGTCACTTGGAAGTGTGGCCTCAGTTTTGGAAGTTCCACATGGTTCCTTTAATGCTGTCAATCTACCTCTCTTAGGCAACTTATTTTCAATCAATCCCTTCTTCTTCTTCTGGATTGATTTTCTGTTTGAGTGCAGTTGGCTTCTATTATATTTCATGGCTTGTTTACAAAGATCCATGATGTGTCCTTTCTTTCCACAGTAGAAGCATGTTTTCTTGGTGGTCCTTCTAGATGCATCACCCTTATTGGATTTAGACTCCAAGGTCTTCTCTTCCTTTTTCATAATCTTCTTGGGAGCATCTTCAACTTTCTTCTTGCTTCCCAAGGATTCTTTCTGAGCCAGGTTCTGTGATCTTTTCTTCTTTTGAGCTCTGGATACAGTTGGAGACTGACATGTATCTTTTTGACCACTTTTGCACACATCCCAGATGTTATCAAGCAATCCGAATCTGTTAGCAGTAAACAGATGTCTCTGGACCTGTGGATGTTGCCTCTTTTCCTCTGGCTTGCTCCCCCTTGGCATGGGCTTCCTCTGTGCTTTGGCATTCAGTGGATTGTACCAACAATCCTTTGCACAATGCCCATACTTGTTACAACACCAACATTGACCCACAAATCTTGACTTTTTGATTCCTTCTGATTGTAGGGTACTTGTCTTGAATTGTTGTGCTGCTTCAGGAGAGCTTTCTTTCTTCATTTTCTTCATCCATACTTGTTTGGAATTATTCTTCCATCCTGCACTTTTTGTGGAAACACAATTAGAAGCATTAGTACAAGATGGTATGGATGGTACCTTCTTTTTAGAATATGTTGCCCTTTCATTAGAGGATGTCTTTCTTTTAGAATCATCCTTCTCAAAGCATACTTGAGTAGCAACATTTCTCCTTTCGGCTGACTGGGAGGCTTTGGCTTTGGGTGATTGCTGATTGTTCAATATCACCTCCAGTTCTAAGCATTTCATATTGAGGGAGTTCTTCTCATCCTCAATAGTTCTTAGCCTTCCTTCCCATTTCTCTTCCAGCTGCTTTATCTGGTTTTCATGCACCTTTTTTATTTCTAGTAATGAATTGTCTAGCTCCATCACCAATTTGACTTTTTCTTCGAGTTGAGCATCTCTGACATTCATTGACACTTTGTGCCTCTTTTCCAGTGCATGGAAAACATCTCTGACCATTATTTTAAAGAAATATTTCTCAGAAAGGATTCTTTGCAATTCTTCAGTAGTGTCTTCATATCTTTCATTGCAAAGCGATACTGTTTCATCTTTAGCCTTCACCAGCTTTCTGAGAGTGTTGGTTATGCCAACCCTTTTAGCCAATTGGACTTCCAGAGAATTGGCTTCATCTTCTAGCTGTAATTTTTCTTCTTGAAGATCAAGGAGGCCTGTAGCTATACACATTGCCACTTCCATGGGGACTGTCTTCTGAAGATATTTGATTGCATTTAGAAGATCATTGTTCCTTCCATCTTCATCACAGCTAGAGCAGGCTTCATCAGAAGAATGATAAAAGGAATTGTCATCTGATGTGACTTTCACATTTCTTTCCATAGAAGGAGTTTCTCCGATTGCAACAACCTTCTTCTTCATCTTCTTTGCCTGTTTCTTCATTTTGTTTTTCAGAGTCTTGGCAGATATCTCCATTTGAGGCTGTTCTTTCATTTCCTCAAATATGCACTCCATATAGACTCTCTTGGATCTTTTAGAGGTAACCTCCCTCTGATACCAATCGAAGTGCCCATATCAGTGTGAATCACTGAGAGGGGGAGGGGGTGAATCAGTGATCCCTTAAAACTTTTTACTAATTGATTCTTATCAATTAAACCTCTATGGCTGGTTAAAGCCTCGATCCACTCTTCTTGTATCTCTCAGCCTTTCCTCAAATGATGCAGTAAATGTAAAGGCACAGGACACAAGGATTTACGAGGTTCAGCACCAAAGGCCTACGTCCTTGCCATGTTGGTTATACACCCCAACATGGTTTCTTCCATTATAATCTGTTAGTATTACAATGGTCGATACAGAGTCCCACTGTATCTCTCCTGAGTCCCAAAGGAGGGTATTTATACTACGTCTCACAGTGTTACCAGAGTCCCACTGGCCTACTCCAGAATCCCACTGAAGACTTCTTCTCCCTGAGTCCCACAGGGTCTTCTCTTGGCTCCTCGAGTCACACGAGTAGCTCTTCTTCACTTTAGCTTTTAAAGTATCTTCAGCAGTCTGGGATAAAGACTGCTGGCCTTGCTCTGTACCTCTGATCACTTGAGTTGATCAGGTCTTCTCGTCTTGCTCAGGATTTATCTCCTTCTTCTAAGGATGACCTGGCCTCTCTCCAACTACTGAATACTCAGACAACTGATATCTTTAACTTCAGTATGGTCCAGTCTCACTTCAAAACAACTTCATGCACTGAATGCATGGAAACTCTGAATCCTCATGCACTGACTGCATGACCTTCTCAATTTCTTCAAGATCCTCTGGTCTTGGTCAACTCAAATGCACACCACTGATTTGGCTCTGTTCACGTGTGCACGTGCATGCATGCATGCATGCACTCCCCTTCTTCTCTTCTTGGTGCAGTAAACCCTCAGAGGGTGTAGTCAACTATAGCACACACCTCCTCACTTGAACTTCACACTTTGTTCAATGTGTTTACACACTTAAATGTGTGTTATACTTTGTGTGAGTCTTCTTCTTCTTCTAAGTGTGTCCACTCCACTTAGAGCACACACATAGGTTCGGCCACTTCACTTTGTTGTTTTGCACACACAACTTTGTTCTTTGATTTTCACACACACAATGAGTGTGTATTTGGCCTTCACTATTTTTGCACACACCCAAGCTATCCTCGGCCTTCTTTCCAAATGCACACACACAAAGTGTGGTGGTCTTCACTCTTCAAGAATGCACACACAAATGCACTAAGGCCTCGGGTCTTCTTTGGTGCACACCCACTGCCGCGTAGGGTTCCTTCACTTGACACACAAGCACAAACACTGCCACGTCCCTTTTCTTCTTTTGTACGTATACCACCCGTAGGGTGTCTTCACTTTGAACACACACAAGGTACAAGCCTTCCTTGCACTTAGCACACACACAAGGGGAAATGTGGCTATGGCCTTCTTGGCTTCTTCTTGCACACACCCGAACTCCCTTGTCCTTCAAAGGATGCGCGCAAGGTCTCGGTGCAAGGGGAAGCCGCGCAAGTGAGGGCTTCAACCGTGGGCGCGCAAGGTGCTGCGGCCCCGGGTTCTTCCTGCCACGCAAGGGGAAGGCGCGCAGGGTTCTTCTCCAACCTCTTTCGCGCAAGGTATGCACAAAAGGATCCTTACGGAGCTAATGGGAACTCCGGGCTTCTGCCGCGCAAGTGATGCGCGCAGTAATTCTTCGCGAGGCACAAGAGCTCTCACGGGACTTCTCAAAGTTTCAGCCAACATAAACGAGAGCATGGGCTCTCCTTTTATAGGCAGAGAGGCCTCAAAACTTCCGCGTGGGATAAATCTCAAATCCCCGAAGTATTCGGATCTTCAAGATTTTTTCAAATCTTGAACTTTCTCCTCGGTTCTCCGCGGGTTCTTCTCTTTTTATTTTTCTCTACGTGCATGCGACTTAGAACGCATGCACGACCTCTTCTCTTCCAATCCATGCAAAGGTATAAACCCTTCACGGCCTCGGCAGCGTTTCTTGCCTCGGCCGAACTTCGAAATCCTCATTTTTTGCATGCAGAGTCATTTTAATGCATGGACATTTTCGGTGTGGCCAGACGATCACGATGGTGGCTTTACTTCGATCGGAGGTGGCCGGAATATCGAAATCATCCCTCGGATGGCGCCTGGTTCGTCGGAGGCTTGCGGGTGGCTTCGAGCGAGCTCAAGGAAGAGGACGGACGGGGAGCCATCAGATCAGGCGATCAGATAATCTCAGACGGCCTGGATCAGATCGCGAATGACGCGATTAGATGAGCGGCTCGGATCGCACGCGCGATCAATCGTGTGGCCAGGATGCGCTCCCGGGGTTTTTTCCGCGTCCCACATCGAATCGCCGAGCGGTTTTGCCGCGATTTATCACCCAGCCGCTCCCAGAGACGGCCAGTTGAACTTCTCCCCTCTCGGTGCCGCCCCGCACCGAGTTCTTCTGCGGGCGCGCTCTGCGCCCACTCCTGCCCCTCGGGCGCGCGCTATGTGCCCTATATGCACACAGACACTCTTGGGGGTACGCTCTTACGCCCCTGCCGCGCTCCTTCGGGCGTGCCCCAGGCGCCCATGCAGTGTCTTGGGTGCGCCCTGCCGCCCTGGCTTGCCCCACGGGTTCCCCCATGGGCGTGGTGTCGTAGCGCCGATGCCTTGGGGTTTGAACCCTCAAGGTGCCTTGGCTGGCCATATTTTTTGCTTAAGTATAGAACAAGTCCTTTGTGTAAAAACAAAGTGACCAAGTTCAAATGCCAAATGCCACAACTCTTCTTCTTCATTTCTTCCCTTCTCTTCTTCATCATTTCTTCTTCAAATGGATTCCTCCTCTTCTTAATCATGTATTCAATATTTAAGAATGGACGTCCCGAAGGTTCTTCTTCATCAACCGAGCTCCTTAATCAAATAACTTATTCAATGTTCTTCATTTATCTAATTAGAGATCAAGTTGGATCATCTTCAATTCATCATGCACTAAGAAATAGTACATGGACTTCATTAGCACCACTTCATCCACTTAGTGATTGTGGATGGATCACTTCATCTCCTCATGCATTGTGAAGACAATGAATGGTCTTCTAACATTTTTGTGACTTTGTATCCAGTTGATACAAGTTCTTAGAACTTAAAGATCAGCTCATCAATTGTCAGATGTTAATAGAGAATGTTTCAACCACAACATCCTATGTCACTTAGTGAATCTCCTAAGTGACATGCATCTTAGTACCATGGTCATTCTCCTTCATCACCATCACCATCACATCCTTTGTCATTCACATCTTGACATTCCTTGACATCCATTCATTCATTCCTTGACAACAACATACCTCATTGACAACAAATGCAACACAGTGCATTTCAAAATGTGTACTAATAAACAGTAAAACAAATAGTTATAAATTTGAATGTGACCCCAATGATACCAATTAATGTTTCTAGGCATAGAGAAAGTGCTTATCGGTGTTAATCATACTTAGAAATGTCATATTCAATGGATCATTCATCATTTTTCAAGATGTAAACATCATGACCAACAAATTTTTTCAAAATAATATTTTCAATAAAGGTTTTTGAAACCAAGAGAATATCTTTTCACATTAAATTTATAATTAATTTAAATAAATCAAAATAATGAATACCTAGGTCTTTATATATTTATTTTATAAATATATTTATCATCTAAAACCCTTTTTAGTTTACCATCATTGAGTTTTTAGGATCCAAGTGTAGAAACTCTATAACGATGAACCTCACATGATCCTTTGATCTATGAAAAACATTGATGGTTTTTTGGGTACTAGTATGATAGATCAATCATCTTGTGTTGTTCCTCTTGATCACTACAATGATTACTTAAAGCATGAAGAATTTTCATTTCAAACATATTCCTGATAGGATAGATAAGGGAATAGAATCTATAGAGTGTTATGTAGTCTTGAGAAATGGATCTATAATTTTTTTGCATGACGATTCGTAAAAATGACCAATCTTGATCAATCTCTACACAATATAAATAATAATCTATTTAAAGACACCATTTTAGGGTTAAAATATTATTTAATTTCACAATAACCCTTAAATAATATACTAAACCACATGTGACCCCATTCAATGAAATAATAATAATATTATTTTCATAGAGTGTTCAAACTGGCATAATGATAAATTTTATTTTATCAGTTGGGAAATTAATATTTATCATAGGAAAAAAACTATTCTTATCATCCATGTCAACATTTATCGAATTCACAAATAAATATTTATTCATAAAATAAATATTTTATTCATTATCTGGACAATAAATATTTATTAAATATTTAGTAAATAAATAAATATTTTATTCATTGTATGGTGAAAAAATATTTATTAAATATCTGTAAAATTAAATAAATTATTTATTAACGAATAAACAATTATTTATTTCATTACAAATAATATTTTCTATTGATAAATCCTAAATAAAATTATTCATTAGTCTTGGGAATAATTTTTATTCTAATAATCAAATTAAAATAAAATTTAATTGATATCAATGAAAAAACTTAGTGTGTAACCCTTTAGGCTTAATTCTCATTGAAATTAGGAAGGTTGCCTAAATTCTAAGATTACTATACAGAAACAGGTCAATACACCCAAGAGAAAAAATATAACTTAACAACACCGACATCCGTACATGAGTACTCACTCTGTAATATAATACCTTGGTTATGATATCTCATCAAGTAGGTTGCACAATCATGTCATCAACCTATATGCTTGATATATCTTTTATTGACTATTTAAAATAAAATCATCATTACACCACAAACATGTAATTTAATGTGATAATTATATTTCAATCAAAGGGCTGAGATATCAACTTCCATAAAGATGGATGAGACAAATCCATCCTCGACATATTAATTAATGAAAAGTTATTCATGATACACCCAATGTACCCTACTTCACACGAACATATGGCATCAATGTTTTGGTAAGTAAATCTATTGTGACTGAGTCGTTACATTCATTAATAATAATCTTTAAGTCTAAGGACCATTACTCACACTCACAGACTAGAATATTCGACGAAACAAAAACATGAAAAATTTCTACTGGTAGGCCTATTATCATAATCTTCTATCTTAGAGATTACCAAATGAGAACTTCATGAGAATAATTATTATATACTTATGAGTAATCACACTTGATAGTAAACATACTATGTTCCCCATCATAAAATGTTATTCAACCATACAACTAGGTTTAATAATATCATCAAGACATTTCATGGTTCTCATCATAGAGAAAAGCTTCTATAACCTTTTCAATGTAAAAAAAAATACTCTAGTGCATTATCACATCAATGTTATGTTGAAGATAAATGAATATGTGATAATATATTTAAATTAATATCCACTTATTTGAATATACATATAATCTAAAGTAAAAAAGTAGTTGGTTCAATGACACCATCTCCAACATAAAATATAATTGATTAGTTATTTCACCTTTACAAATTTCATAATGGGATAACTTAGTTTTCTAATATGAAATTATATTATAAATATGGCATGCAACTAAAATTTTTTCCCCTCTTAAATTTAACGGGAACTTAGATTTATTAATCATAAAATTTACCATTTCTAAAAAATATTGATTTTACCTTTCATCTAAGACATTTTTTGAGGTATATAAGGATAAGTTATTCGATTAATTATAACATTTTCTTCATAGAACTCATTAAATTTATTCATAAAGTACTCAACACCTCTATCTGAGTGTACTAATTTAATCATTTTTAACTAGTTTTTAACTTCAACTTTATACTTCTAAAATATATTAAATCCTTTATCTTTTGTTCTAAGAAGATATACATGTAAATATATAATGTAATCATCAAAAAAAGTAATAAAACAAAATTTTACTCAATGATTTAACAAAACATTCAATTCAAAAATATTAGAATATACTAATTATATTATATTATATTTTTTATCAACAATTTCAAATGGTTACTTAACTATCTTAGATTCTACACATGTTTTACATTTACTAAATTCATTTAAAAAGTTAATTAAGTTTACCTTCTTCACTAATTTCAAGGAATTATAATTATCATGGTCCAAATGATAATTCTATAAATTATAGGACTCAATTAAGTAAGCCAGATATTCAGTCATATTATTAATATATATTCGATACATGCCTTGACTAGAGTACCTCTTCCCCATAAACATGTCTCCCTTTGAAAAGATATCCTTTGTCATATTACAATGAAATCAGAAATCCCTTATTATATTGATGATCAATAGATACAAGATTATTTATAATCTTGGTTATATAAAACAAATTTATAAGACTCAACTTATTTTTAGTAGTAAAGTCTAGTTTCATGCTTCTTTGACCGATGAAATTATTGCATGAATTATTTCCATGGTGTTCCTGCTTTATGGAAGTAACTTTATCAAAAGTTTTGAACAATTAATAGTACTTGAACACATGCACTATTTATCTAGAATCAAGACACCATCCCATATTCATCAAATTCATATTGACTTCGGATTTCATTGTAACCAAATTTTATTTAGTCATCATATTTTCTGTACGTTTCTTCACTTTCTTTTGATAGTGAAACTCCCTTGAAGAAATATTTTGGTTTTCTATAGACAAAGTATTCTCCTTTATTTATAAAAGTATTTCCTTTCTTCTTAAAAGGATTGCCTTTCTTCTTAAATTATTGACTTTTCTTCTAGGCATGTAAGGAATTGTTTGGTGGGGTTTTCTGTCAATAATGTTAACATTTGTGTAAAATTATGAAGCCATACCCATATCTCTCACCATAGATTCTTATTCAATGTGGAGAAGCATTTGAAATTTTTTTAGGGAAATATAATCATTCTTTTTAAAAATTGATTTAACAAAATATTTACACATATATAAAAATTTAGAAATAACCACACCAACATAGAAAGTTTGTAGTATATTATCGGTTCCTTATTTCTAATATTTGAATTTGAATTTTAGAATATCCCATATCTCTCAAGCAGACTTCATTTGGAGAAAGTAATCATAAATGAAATTTGGTAACCTGTTCAGAATATGTACTCGATACAAAACCTCATTGTCTTTAAATATTTTCGTCATTGTGTGAATTTATTCTACCCAAGTTTCATTAATTATAGTTTCATTGGGATTCAGAGAAGACTCGTTGGGAATAGGAGGAAGGTTTGGTTCTAGAAAGTAAAAAATATTCAATACTATAAGAAGGAACTTCATCTTCTCCTACCACCGGGAGAAGTTGTTTCCATCAAAACAACCAATCTTGGTTATGTATTGATTTATGACTTTAAGGGATTTTAAATCAATATTATAGTTTCTTCCTTGATCAAACCATTTTTATTGTTGTAAATGTTAATAGAATACACAAAGAGAAAATAGAATGTTTTTAATCTTGATGTTTGAATGAAGTTCACTATCCAAAAGGATTTGATCCACTGCCACTTGTTTGTGTTGGGGTCTCAGTGTGAATTTTACTCAAGGATTTTACCAAGATACTGGGAATGTCAAACACCAAATTTTTATTTTACCATAGCGATTATGTTGGAAGAATTTTTCTAGAGAATTTCATATTGAGGAGATTAATATAAAATGATCTTGACATCTAACTAATTTATAGATCAGAACTAGCGTGATTCACATTAATTAAATCTCACCATTTAAATCAAAAGACATTTTGATTCAATCAAAACAAGGAAAATTTTTTAGGGAGGTAACCGATCATATTTTCAAATTTTGAAATCTAATCATTACGACTAATCTGATCATTATTCATTTTTATTAATATTTTATTTCAGTTTATTTTATTTTTTTTTCATATATATATAATAATTTTTTTTACTAGAAATATATATTTAAAATACTTTTAAAATAATTTTTTCATATATATTTTAATGAAAAAAACTATATCTCAAGGCCCTTTTTTATAACAGAAGATCCTTGGTACTGTTATCCTATTTCCAATGTGGGATTCCAAAAAAAATTGTCCACATCCACAATTCACAGCTCCAAAGGATTTGGGTCCCACCAAACATTTTTTTAATGAATAAAATTGTAATATATATAAGTTATTTCATGGGAAAAAACAATAATATTTACCTCTACCTCTAAAATCAAAATAGATAGATAAATTATATGTTCTAAGAACCCATGAAACTACCCATTCAACCTTGGTAAATTTTACCCCAACATCCTTCAGTAATCATAATTCTTATAGAACTTAAAACCCATGGTTAACACTTTAGTACATATATAATAATTCAATAAAAACTAGTTTTTATTTCATCTAAATCATTATTTCATACTTTTAATCCCCATTTTCCACGATGCACATAATGAAATTTCCAATGTACATGAAATAAATTTTTGAATCTCTACATTATATAGCCCTTGAATAATTTTCAACCAAGAAAATCCAAAATATTTAACTTTAAAAACTAATAAAAAAATCCCCCAAAACTCAAGAAATTAAATTACAAACTTCTTAAGTTGTAAAGGTCTGAAAATTTTAGTTTTTTAGTTTTTGAATTTCAAGAAAATGTTTATATTTTCACATCTAATGGGAAAAAGGTTTGATAAAAGAGAAAATGGTATTGTAAGGGAATATGGGTGGAATCATTATATAATCACGAATATTGATTTTTTTAATAATAATATAAGGTTTACTATGTTTTAAAAAGTTTTATTGTTTGTTGGAAATTCCCCAAATCTTAAACCCGAGGGATAGTTTGGTATGAAAAATCTTGAGTGAAAAGGAATGATTAGATGGATTAAATTAATTTCTAGTATCTTTTGACCATAAATTAATCTTATATAAATGATAAGGTGATAAATAAATGGAAGAAAATTTATGTCCGAGTATGGATTTTAAATCACCCCAAAATTAGGGTGATGTGAAAAGAAATATTGATTGAGTTGAATCCATTTTTTTAAATTTGAATATTAACCATATTTTTATTATATATCATGAAAAATTTATTTTCATTTATTTTAATGAACTTATAGAAATGATAATAATTTAGTTTCCTTTACTTAAATGATAATAATTTATTTTATTCTATAAATCATCAGACCATTTTTTTTCTTTACTAAAATATGACCCAAATCAACTCTCCATTTTTTTATTCCCCCATTCCACATGCTTTACCCAAATACTACACCACCTATCTATTAGATCAATGCATCTCCCCCATACTTGATCCTGCATTAAAAAAACCTGCTAGAATAAAAAATAATTCCCCCTTTCATACAATCATAATTGAAAGATGAAAATAAAGTTAAATTTTTTTGAAAAAGAATGAACACTGGATGTAGTATGGAAAAACCCCCAAAATGAAAGGGGTAAAACACCATAGGAAAATAGAAGGATCTCACTATGGTAAAATGAGGGTATATACTATCTCTCAATTACAAGGATAAAAAACTCAAAATGTTTTCTCTTAAATATATAGAGAAACACCACACAAAATTCTGTACACAAAGATGATGATGTGTTGCCTAAGAAATCGATGATGAAAAATATTAGGGGAGATCCACTCTTATAGCCTACCCTTACCCTCTTTGGATTCCCCCTAATTAAATTCCTTTTACCAAATTAAATGGGTAATAAAGGTAGGGTTCCATCCTCTTTGAATAAATTTAATATAGTGGGATTTATTATTATTTTATCTCTTCAAAATTGTTCAAACATATCTTCCACTTGGATATTTGATTAAGCACCAATCACTTCATCACACATCCTTTATATATTCTAAACATGCTACTCATGTATCTGAAAGGTCGCTTGAGGATCTACACTATCTGAACTTATTAGATCCAATCGACCTTATTTGAAAATCTTCCTGATTTTATTTAGTGTTCATTTTATCCATATCTACACTTACTTAGTACACCATATCTCGAACAAAATGTTATTGTATGCTAAAGTGCTTCATTTGGAATGAAAATGTGGATTTTATATAATGTGAAAGGTACTTTGGTTTTCACAAAATAATAAACATTTCTCATGTTTTATCTGATATCCTTCAATAATCTTTTCATCTAAATCGCCTCTTTGTAAACCTGTGTAGCTACCATATACTCCACATTGGTCGTGGATATGGCCCCAACATAGTGTAATTTTTAAATCTAGATCACATATTCCCCTACAAGAGTAAACACATAACCTGTAGTGGATTTCCTCCAGTCATAATCACCTAAAAAATATGAATCAACATAGCCTATGATAGTAAAATTTGATCCTTTATAACATAATGCAACATTTGAGGCCTCCTTGATGTATCTAAGGATCCTCTTCACCATGTTCCAATGCTCTCATATTAGATTATCCATGTACCAACTAACTTCTCCCACTATATGTGCAATGTATGGTCTTGTACAAACAATAGAGAAAATCAGACTCCCCACACCTAATGCATATAGAACTCAAGACATTTACAACATCTATACTTCACTGTTAGTAATAATC
Source organism: Viscum album (assembly GCA_963277665.1). Classification (NCBI taxonomy): domain Eukaryota; kingdom Viridiplantae; phylum Streptophyta; class Magnoliopsida; order Santalales; family Viscaceae; genus Viscum; species Viscum album. Next base: position 774,172,474 of record OY728142.1, on the reverse strand, counting down.
ATAGAGGATACATTGAAATTAATCAGAATAGGGGTAGAGATCATCTTATATTCTTTCATATTGAATCATTTCAAGAATTTCCTCAAGTAATTATTATGTGGTAGCCAAATATTCTTATTATTTATGTCTCAATGTATTTGTATCCCAAGAATCTTGTTTATGGGTCTCGAGTCCTTAATATCAAACTCCCTAGACAAATTTACCTTCATCTCCCAAATTTGATCTTTTTTAGGGCCTACAACCAACATTTCATCCATATACAATTGTATAATGATAAAATAATTTCCATATAGACCATTAAAATATGAAAAAGTTTCTAAATTATATTTATCATAACCAAGGATCATGATAAAGGAATTAAATCTCTTGTACCAACACCTAGGCACTTATCTGAGACTATACAAAGATTTGTTCAACCTAAAAACCATGTTATTATTACCTTATTTAGAAAATCCTTCTAGTTAGATCATATAGATTTCTTTATCAAGATCAATATATAAAAAATATGTTTTCATAAATATATTCTCTAGATGCTGAGTATATGCCACAAACATCACCAGAACTACCTGAATAGTCATTAGCATAACGGTAAGAGAAAATATTTCATTGAAATAAATACCTTCCTTATAAACATATCCATTGAAAACCAGTCTTGCATGATAACTTTCCACCTGTTATGTTTCACCCCACTTGATCTTTTAGACCCATTTGTTCCTAATAGCCTTTCCTCCATGAGGTAATGGAAGAATATACCAGTTTTTATTCTTGTGCATGGCTTCAAGTTCCTCCTGCATCACCCCCATCAATGAAGATATGTCAGGACTTTGGTTTTACGCCACAAAATAAGATGGTTCTCCATCCTTTGTAAATAATAAAAATTCAACATTTCTATTAGTGACATAATCTGAGTGCCATATTGGTTCTCTTTTCTCTTTATTTTACCATTGTAGTATAAGATCATCTGGTACTTCATCATTGTGCATTGGTAAGGACTCAGAGGAAATTGTTTCTTCCTTTGTTTCATCATTCACCTCGACTATTTTATTTTATTTAATCTCTTTCTAAATTAATTTATCAATCATCATTTTCACCTTCTCTTCTACAAATATTACATCTCTACCAATGATAAGTTTGTGGGTATTGCGATCCCAAAAATGATACCCCTTCACACCATTAACATATCCCAAAAAGATATATTCCTTGGATCTCGATTCTAACTTAGATATTTCTTGGACATTAAACTATGAATATACAAGACATCTAAAAGTATAAAATTAAGAATAGTTAGTGGGTTTACTGGTCCACATCTCCATTGATTTATTCAGATCAATTTACACCGAAGGGGATTGATTGATCACATAGCAAGCAGGATTCACTGCTTCTTCCCAAAACTTCTTGGAAACTGCATTAGTCTTCATCATCTCCCTTGTTCTATCCAATAAGGTTTTATTAATATACTCTTACATTATATTCTTCTGAGGAGTTTATAACACCCTTAACTATCTCTTGAAGAATTCTTGTTGAAAAAAATAATCAAAATCCTCACTTTCATATTCTACACCATTACCAGTCCTCAAACACATGACCTTATTTTCATATTCATGCTCCATCCACACTTTGTATGTTTTTAAGAATTCAAAGATATCTTCTTTACTATTGATTAAAAACACCCAAAATCTCCTATAATAGTAATTAATTAAAGATAAAAAGTACAATTCTTCTTCTAGGGATATGACTGACGCTTTCCAAATATCAGAATAGATCAAATCCAAGATCTCCATGCTCCTTTCCATCGATGTTATAAACTTAAACCTTTGTTGTTTACTCAAAAAAAATTCTCAAAAAATAGTGAGGATACCTTTATAACACCATATAGAAACTTCTAATTGGAAATAATCTTTAGGCATCATTTGTACATATGGACACGCTTTTGATGCTATACCATCATAAAAAATTCCATCGAGGTAGTTGATGAAAAAACTATCTCCACTTCCTTGTACGTTTCACCTGTAAGAACATACAAGTTATTTGAGATATTCTCTACCTTCATCACCATAATTAAACCCTTCAATATCCTCATAATCCATTTATCAATAAGTGTCTTTAATCCCATACCATCAAATTTTCCCAAGGGAAAAAGTTTCTTCTTGAGGCCTTTCACATGGAGTAGTCCTTGAATGGTTCAAACTATGTTATCATGCATCTTATGTTTTATGGTTCTGAATCTAATGATCTTCAAGGTGTGATAGTTTCCCATGTATAAAATTCCTTCTAGGATAGTTTTTCTAAATCAATAATCCATGTGTCATTGAGATTTTGTATACATTAAATAGGCGTTACTGATTTACTAACTAGTATGTATCCATTTCCAGATGTACATACCACTTTTCCTTGAGAGTTTTCTCAACACCCTTATTATTCCAATAGTCTTTGCTGATATACCCCCTATTACCACAATTATAACAATTAATATTTTCTTCTTGATATGTGATTTAGATCATCCAAGATTCTGGATCCCACTAGAACCACACTCCACCATTCATCTTATTTCTATTGAAAGAGCTTCCACTTGGTGTAAACTTTTTATCTTTCTTCCTTTTTATAGATTTGACTTTCTTCTTAAAGAACCATAGTGGAAACATAATTGAATAGAAACATACCCCTTAGGATATTATTAGTTAGGTTCATGATAAGTTGATCATATAAATCTGGAAAACTCTAGATCATAATCTCCACTCATTCAGTATTCAAAATTTTGTAGAAAAATGCTATAAAATAAGAAAATAGGGTATTGAGGGTGTTGATGTGTCTGATCAATAATGATTAATCCATCATTCAAAGAGTTTATAATTTTCTATTTAAGAAAATTTTTTTACAGAGTGATTTTTCATCATACAAAATTGTTAGAGTATCATAAATTTCCTTCACCGAATTTTTCTCCATATTGTTTTATAGAGCCTCCTCTTTCAAAGATAAATGGATGTTGGAAATATCACTTCCATTTACTTTTTTTAATCTCAAACATTTCTACCATTTGGACACATCGACGATCTAGAATTTCCTCAAGCCAGAACTACACCTCTAATATAACTTGGTGGGATTGAAAATAATTAGACCTTTTGTACAATAATAATTTTGAAATAAAAATAAGGTGAAAAAATGTGTAAATACACTCAATATTGGATAAAACTTTAAAACTGCCCCCAAAGGAAGGGGTAAAAAACCATGAGAAAATTGAAGTATCTCACTATGGTAAAATGTGGTTACAGACTCTCTCTCAATTATAAAGAGAAAACACTCAAAATATTACCTCTTAAATATAAATAGAAAAACCTCACAAAATACTACACTAAAAACTGATGATGTGTTTCTTGAGAAGCTGATGATGAAAATTTTTGGGGGAGATACCCTTTTATAGCATACACTAACCCTACTTTTACCTCCCCTTAATTAAATGTCTTTTACAAAATTAAATGGAGAAATAAAGGTAGGGTTCGACCCTCTTTGAATGAATTGACTTTGGTTTCCATTTTTATTATTTTCTCTCTCCAAAAGTCTTCCAACAGAACCATCACCACCCCTATGCCCACCACCTACGACCTTCAACACCTGCACCCATCCCCCCTGTGTAACACTGCATAGTGGTCACTATTTCCCAACCTTATATTCGACCCACACACTTACTGTCTTTGTTGGTTTTCCTGCTACCCTCCCCCTCCGCCTTCCCAAAATAATAGACACATGTGGTTCTTTAATGACTTTTTGGTACTTCACTAATAATCATTTATATATGTGATTTGCGATTTTCATTTTGTATTTTTACAATGTTGATTATTCATTGAAGAATAAGTTCTGATATACATTATATGGAATTCCTCTCATTTTTTCATATATTTTCCTTTCTATTTTACTAAACTGTAGCTCTTCTCTAATTCTCTTCAGTAACTATTTTTCATGAAGTACTGCTTATGCATTGTTTATATATGCTAAATTGTTCTTTCTATTTTTTCCACTATCTTTAATTGTAATTATCATTTTTATTTTTTTTATTATATCTTGGGTGGTCTTAATTTATTTTTATTTCTCAGGTTATTTTATTTTATTTTTAAATTTCGACCTTATTTTGTATGAACTTCAATGCATTATAATTACCTTACTTCAACCATAGTTATTAACATAATTTCATCTTAGAATTCATGCACCATAAATTATTACTATCAATGAAATTTATTTATTTTATTAAAAAAATGATCATTACTTAATTAAAACATTGAAACATATAATTAATAATAATTTTTTATAATATTTATTAAAATTAATATGTGGGTTCTATAAACCCATAAAAGAATTTTCTTTTGAAAAAAATAAAATAAAATGCCCACACAGGTAAAATTATTGTGCATGAACTTATTGATCCCAAATAAAGATTTTTTTTAATTTTAAAATTCATATTTAGAATGGATTATATGTGTCTTGGATTTTTATGCACACTATATACATGTTGTTATATCCCCTCACAAGTTTGATTTTATAAATTCTACCAAGATCTATGGATTCTTATTCTATAGGATTGTTCATCAAAAAATTTCACATCCTATTAATATAAAAAAAAATATTCAATTTCATATATAAATTTAATCATGTAGTAACATATTTATTCAATATTATATATAATTTTGTAAATAACAAAAAATGATAATTGTTGTATGGATAATGAAATATTGTTACTATGTTCATTAATGTTTAATTTTTATAAAAAAATTAATATTTAATATATTGTTGGAATAATTTAAGAAAATAAAAATAAATATTTGATCGTTTCAAATTTTGTATTTTTGGACCAAATAATTGTTCATTACTAATTCTCACATGTATACCCATTACAATGAATATGCACGAATCAAATGTCTAAAATATGGGTAAGGTGATAGATTTTTTAATAAAAATTATGAATTTTCTTGAGTGTTATAAATTTTATTCATAACATAAATATATAATGTGGGGTCTATAATTTTGGATTGTATTGATGAGGTGGAAAAAAATATGGAATCCCACATTGGATTTGGGGGAAGAATTATCAAACTTCCTCACCTAAAAAAGAAGCTTTAGGAATTTGTATTTCCAATAAAAAATATTTAACTAAATGATTTTAAAGTAATTTTAAAATATATATTTTAGTAAATAAAGTTGTTATATTATATATATATATATAACGAAACAATAAAAAAATATTTTTATAATAACATGATTAGTAATAACAGTTGGATTTTGTATTTTCAAATTCTGAAAAGGTTCCCCCCACTAAGAGTTGTCTCATTTTAGTCAAACCAAGGTGTTATTTGACCAAAACGATGAGATAAAATCGAAACAATTCATACCGATTTTCATCTATAAACAAGTGATGATGAGATCACTTATAATATCAATTACTTCAATCTAAAATTCTCCAGATAAAATTTCCAACATCAATGTTGTGGGGATGTCGGTTTTTGGGGACAATCATCTCTAAAATCTTGGTGAAATACTCAAGAAAAACATTCACTAAGAACCATGCACCAACAAGTGGGGAAGAAACAAACATTTTTGGAAAATTAATTCAATTCATGTATCAAGATTTGATTTGTATTCTCCATATACCTAATTATTATTTAAACAGTCAAAAGGGTTTGTCAAATAATAACATAGAAGATTGATTATGAATCCCTAAAAGTGATGAACCAATACATGGTCAAACTAGAATATTTTAAAGGAAATAACTTCTCCCAGTGGTAGGAAAGGATGAAGTTTCTACTAACAGTGATGAATATTTTTACATTCTAAAACCAAACCTTCCTCCCATTCTTGATGAGCCTGCTCCAAATTCCAATGACACACCCATTGATGTGACTCAAGTTGAGAACATTTAGTAAATAAAGAAAAAACATGTGGTTGATCAAGTTTTGTGTTGATGACATATTCTCAAAAAATTATCAAATAATCTTTATGACTATTTTACCCAAATTAATTTCACTCAATATACTTGGGATGTACTCGAGTTTAATTAAAAACCCAAGGAAAAAAATACCAGTAAGTTTATTATTGATAATTATCTAAACTTAAATATGGTTGATAACAATTTGGTGTAAGAGAAATTTTATGAGATATAAATTATAGAAAATAAACTTCTTTCCCTTAATATTAATATACCATAAACTTTTCAAGTTGGTGTAATTATTGATAAATTTCCACCTATGTGGAAAGATTTTGTTAAATCATTCATTAAAAATATTGAGGATATTTCCTTGTAATAATTACAAAATATTCTTCAAATTAAAGAAGAATCCATGTTTAGAGGCGTGGGTATGACTTCACAATTTGATACAAAGATTAATATTGTTGAGGGAAAGGCACATCTGAAATCATCCTTACATGTGTATAAGAAAATTCAAAAATTCATAAGGAAAGGAAATAATTCGAAGAAGAAAGAAGAAATCATTGTCTTTAGAAAACATAGTCATTTAGCAAGGGAATGTCTCTATCAAAATAAAGTTGATAAACTTGTTGGAAATAAGCAGGCTACTGATAATCTAGTTCATTGATATCCTAATTAAATATGAATTTGATGAATATAGGATGGTGGATTTATTCTAGAGAAATTATGCATGTGTTAAAGGGTCATAAGATTTTAGTAAAATTTTATGATTGTACTGTCACAAAGGATGTACACTTTGGAAATAATGCATGCATCAATGTTAGTGGAAACAGAATCATGGAGATAGAATTTACTTTTGGGAATAATTTTACTCTTTTTAATGTGTTGTATGTACCCTAGATTCAAAAGAATTTAGTTTCTATCAATATTATGTGTAAGAAGAGATTTCGGGTTTCATTCAAATCCAACGATGCTATCTTGTTGAAGGGAGGAATGTTTTTGGATAAGGGGTAAAAAAAATGTTAGTATGTATCAACTATCCATTAATAATATGATTGAATCATATGATTAATTTATTGATTCCTCTAATTTATGGAATGATTATTTAACACGTGTTAAATATAATTCATTAAAAGTTATAAATAAGTTAATATTAATTAACTTTAGAAATGAATTTAATAATTGTAAAACATATAAAAAATCTAAAATAGTTAAGAAACCTCTTTAAAACATTGAAAGAAATTATGATATATTATAATTAGTACTTTCTGATATTTGTGAATTAAATGGTTTATTAACTCATAGAGTAAAAATATATTTTATTACTTTTATGGATGAGTACATTATATATTTACATATATATCTTCTTAGAACCAAGGATCAAGCCTTTAATATATTTAAGAAGTATAAAGTTGAAGTTTAAAACCAATTAAATTAAAATATTAAAGTATTATACTTAGATAGAAGTGGTGAATACATTATGAATGAGTTTAATGCGTTCTGTGAATAAAATGGTATAATTCATCAAAGTACTGCTCCTTACGCACCTTAGAAAAATGGATTATCTAAAAGAAAAAAACATACTTTAATAGAAATGTTAAATTTCATGACTAATACATCTATGTTACCATTAAAATTATTGGGTGAATCTTTATTAGATGCATTTCATATTCATAATAGGATTTCCTCTAGGAAAACAAAGTTATCCCCTTATGAAATTTGAAAATGTAGAAGTCATAATATTTGTTATTTTAAAGTGTGGGGTTTTTTTTATTACTATATAGTTCATGATCCTAAAATAACCAAAGTTGGTCCTTGAGTAATTAAAGGTATTTTTGTTGGATATTCAGAAAATAGAAAAGCCTATAGAATTATGTATTTGGGAGATAATATAATTTTTGAATAAATGGATGTAGATTTTTTAGAAAATAAGTTTTATAAATTTGATGTAGAAGAGGTTATTCCTTATAACCTAATCTATTGTACCATGTCTAGTTCAGATACAATAATAGATAATTATTATGATACTCATGTTGAACTTAAATGGAGTGAAATAATTAGGAAGTAGATACGTCTATATCTAGATTTTATATCTCTTATTTCCATAGTTTTCCTTGTTGAAGGAGTTCAAAATAATCATCTTTTGAATAAGTATCCTATGGTATTGACTATATAAGATGACCCAAATACATATAAATAATTTGTGACTTTTAGAGATGTTTCTTTCTAGAAAGAAGCAATTAATGATGAAATGGATTCCATTATGGAGAATAATACTCTTATTATTAATGTTTTACTAATAATTTCAAATCATATTGGTTGTAAATCAGTTTTTAGAAAGAAGTTCGATTCTAATAGTAACATTCAAGATTTTAAAGAAATATTGGTTTCTAAAGGTTTCATAAAAAAAGGGATTGATTATTTTGATAATTATTCTCCTATAGCTCAAATTACATCAATAAATATTTTATTTTATTTAGCTTCAATAAATAATTTGTATATCCATCAAATGGATGTAAAAACTATCTTTTTAAATAGATATTTTAATGAATAGATTTACATTGAACAACTAGAATGGTTTGTTTTAAAAGGTAATTAATAGAAAGTATGTAAACTAGTTAAATCTCTTTATGGCCTTAAATAAGCTCTGAAGAAATGACATGAGAAATTTGATTCTATTATTTTATCTAATGGATTTACTCATAATAATACGGATAATTATGTTTAGTAAAATTTTACAAAATAATATGGAGTTATTGTGAGTTTATATGTGGTTGATATATTGATTTTTGGAACTAATATGATTGTTTTAAATGATACAAATAATTATTTATCCTCTATGTTTAGAATAAATGATTATAGAATAATTGATACTATTATAGGTATTAAACTTATAGAACATATTGGGGGTTACTATTTATATTATTCCCATTACATATAAAATTTTTTAAATAAATTTGATCATCTTGGTTTCAAGGATTCTAATACTCCATTTGATACTAGTGTTAAACTATTTATAAATATAGGAAGATCCTTAGAATAACTTGGGTATACAAGTTCAATTGGTTCTGTAATTCATGAAGTAAATTGCACTAAACCTGATATTGGTTTTTTGGTATGTAAAATGAGTATATATACTATTAATCCTAGTTTGGATCATTGGATATGTATAATTATAATATTTGGATACTTAAAAAAGACTAAAGATTTAAGTTTATTCTAAAATGATTATCCAACTATATTAGAATGATACACTAATTCAAGTTGGATTAAAAGTATTGGTGATAAAAAATACACATCTAAATGGTTGTTTACTCATGGAGGCTATATTTTCTCTTCAGTGAGTAAGAAAAAAACAAGTATTTCACAATTGACCATGGATAAAGAGTTTATCACCTTAGCAGTATGTAGAAAAGAAGCTGAATGATTAGGAATCTATTATTAGATATTAGATTATGACCTAGTCTTATTATTTATATCTCTATAAGTTATGATAGTGAAGAAAAATTATCAATGTAATATAGTTTTATTTACAATGGAAAGTCTAGAAATATAATTTTGAGACATGATTATGTGAGACAATTGTTACAAGATGGTACCATATCAATTGTCTATGTGAGATCATGTAAAAACCTTGCGAATTTGTTTACAAAATATTTACAGAGAGATAAAATTCATAAAATTAATAAATATATGGGGTTAAAAAACCTATTATAAATCATTTCTATAATCCCAAAACATTCTTTAGGTTGATCTTAATACAAAATCTTAATGGGTAAAAAGAATTTATGAAGATGATTGTTGATATTGAAAATTATAACCCCAACTACTTGGTGTCAATATTGTCTGTTATGACTAGAGGTTAAGTTATAAATTCATAAAAAATATAAATACTTGATGAGTTATGTGTTCTAATAATGAAATCACATTTTAATATTTTCCTATATGGTCTAAGAAGTGGTATTTCTTCTTATAGAAGTTAATGGGTTCACTCCATCGAGAGTTCATGAAAATAATGTAAGCACATGGGTATAAAAGTTATAAAAATGATATTTTAGATGAAAAGATCATTGTATGCATGATATCTACACTTTATATTAAATATTAACAAGTTTAATGTTTCAAAAACTTGTAAATATGATAATATATTGAGATATTGATACTAAGTAAAGGTTTAGATCGAAAGATACCTATATTATGTATATAGATTCACTTGTGATCTAGAGAGTTAATATTTATGAATAAAAGTGGGGGATTGTTATAAATTTTATTCATACAATAAATAATTAAATGTGGTACCCACACTTTTTTCTTTTATTGAGGAGGTTGAAAAAGATATGGAATCCCACATTGGAGTTGGGGGAAGAATTTTCATAGCTTCTCCCTTATAAAATGAAGCTTTGGGAATGGGTATTTTTATAAAAATATATATATTTTCCCAGATTATTTCAATGTATTTTTAAAATATATATTTTAGTAAAGTGTTATATATATATATATTATATAAAACAAAACAAAACAAAAAATAAAAATAAAATAAAATAAAATAAAATATTTTATAAAAATGACTAATTATACGATTAGTAGTAATGGTTGGATTTTGAATTTTTAAAATTCAAATGGGTGACCCCCACCAAGAGTTTTCTCATTTTGGCTGAACCAAGGTGTTATTTGACTGAAATGGAGAGATCAAATTGGTACAATTAACACTAATTTTTATTTATACATAAGTGTTGATGATATTTATTATAATATCAATTCATTCAAATAGAAATTATCAAGATAAAATTTACAACATAAGTGGTGTGGGGATTTTGGTTTTTGGTTACCATCATCCCTAAAATCATGGTTAAATCCTTGAGGCAAACTTCCATTAAGAACCTTACACTAACAAGTGGGGGTGAATCAAACACTTTTGGACAATGAATTAAATTCACGCATCAAGATTTGATCTTTATTCTCCATCTACCTGATAATTATTTCAACATTGAGTTCACCAGAAAAAATTATTTACTTGATCATAATTTACTATTAATTATTTTAATATCATACTAGTATTTTTTGATATCTATGTTTTATAATTTTTTGAGTAAGAAATAATCAATTTTTTTTCCTTTGGGTTTGTCTCTTTCTCCATTATTTCATTTTTAACTTGATTCATTCTAGAATTTTTCATGAGTAATGGTTTTTGTATTCTCTCACCTACATGTTTCCATGGTTTCACTCTATGATAGAATATATTTTTCAATAATTTTTTGTGTAAGAAAAAGTACTGAATTTTTTTATGTTGTGGTTGAAATATCATCTGTCAAAAGATTATGCGGAATTTTAATTTTCAATATAAGAAGTGGTCATCAAAATTCATAGACACTGTGATTTTGTTTTGTGATATTCAATTTTTATTATTAGATTGTTTTTAAGTGTTTTGAGTTAAGTATTATGAATATGAAAAATGTTTTGTTTGGGCATATCATTTTTATTTAATATTTAGAGGATATTTTTTTTATTATGTTGATATTTTTTTATTTCATGTTTGGCTCATATGAAATCATTTCTTGTCTTTTAAAAAGTCAAATATATTATTGTATATATATTAAGGGACCAAAATCTATTCACATCATTGTAACTTGTCCCTTTTAATATGAGAACAACCAAGGATGTGTGACAATTGTGTTCCATATTGCTTCTCACTATCAACAAGAATAATCATGGATGTGTTACAATGTAAATAATTGATAATGATTGGTTTTTTTTATAGAAATTGACAATGAAAAATTAGAAAATATTTTGAGAAAAATAATTTTACATTTTAGATTATATCATTATCTTGAGTTATGAAAACTTACACCAAATATTGGTTTAGTGAATTTCCATCCAATTTATGATTTTAATACTTATTGACTCATGAAAGATCATTGTAGCATATATTTATAGTCAACCTGAAATTTTTCTTGAGAATTGAAGGAATGTAAATAATTTTATGAAATTTTAGTTAATTTCAAGAATACCCAAAAGCTTTATTTTTATTTTACGGTGTTTGACTAAAACATTTATGTGGAGAAAAACCATAGAAAAATAAAAATCCAAGGTGGGAGGAAGTATCGGATAACCCACCACATAAAAAAACAAAACAAGACCTGATAAAAAGAAAATCAATCCAAAAAAAGAAATAAAATAATAGAGAATCTAAAATTGATGGGCACAGTAGTATAAAAAACTCCACAACATGAAAGATAAAATAAAAAAAGAAAAACAACACAAGATATTTACATGGTTCAGACCCCTTTGGTCCTACTGCATGGAAATAACACTGCCCATACCCATTTATTATTATTATTAATAAAAGAAAAAATGAAATATTACAATAAAATATTCAAAAAAGAATACAAAGAAAACTGACTCAAACTAGTGGAACTCTACGAAAATACCCGAAAAAAATAAGAAAACAAGAATAAAAAAATTAACTTGGGAAACATCAATAGAAATAAAAATAAAATTGGGGAAAACCCCCTTATCAAGTTTTAAACTCAATAATTGAAGATCCCTCCAAGATTTGTTTCCACTACAATTTTCCATCTCATAACTCCAAATCCTCAAGCTCTCCACCATAGAAACCTTTCCAAAGTCGACCACGAGCATCATCGACAACATAGGCATGAACAAGACATCACCTCTAGACTGTATCATTCCTTCCAAGATTTATCTCTTTAATTACACCCTCTGATAATTTGAACAGTCTCTTTCAGTATAAGTAGAGACCTTGTAAACTTACAAATTGAAGGAATAAATCAATCCAACAAACTCTAACTGCATCAGGACACATGGTTGGTCAAGGATATTCTAGAAGAAGTAGTTTCAACAAAACCAAATGGATGAATCACAAATCGGCTATGCGAGGGTCTTAAAGGTGTTATGTAATGGTTTCTTGACCACTGCATAAGGGTGAAATGGTCCTCATGTAAGGGTATCATTCTCCAACCCATTTAAACATAATAGTAAAGTCGATCTCACATAAAGTTACTACTACTGCTCCCTAATTTATGTAAGTGTCATCCTGTTGTGACATAAAGGTAACCCTACAGAATCAGAACGTACATAAGGGTATAAAACCACTTACGTAAGGGTCATCCCTAAAAAATAAAAGCTACATAAGGGTAAAAAACCACTCACGTAAGGGAAAAATTACACCACATAAGGGTAAACATACCTCACATAAAGATAACATAATCTCATGTAAGGGTAAAATAAAACTTACATAAAGGTAATCCAAAATATTCCAAAATAAATTATAAGATTAATAAAACTAAAATAAATGGAAAAATTAAATGCAATAAGTGATTATTTAGGGTATCAAAAAATCAAAAAAGTAAAATTTTAATTTTTAATAATCAAAATTCCAAATTTAACAAATTTCCACCTAACAAAATAAAATTAAAAAAAACACAGGGTTGATGTTCTTGTTGGCCTATGATAGCCTAACCAATCCATTGGTTTGGATAGTGTTTAATAACAAAAGACCCTAAGATCATACCTAATCAACCCATACTGACCAACTACCTAGCATGTACCATAGTGACAGATGTCAACCCATACTGACACATATACTACTAAAAACTACTAAAAATACTAAAAAAATAAATAATCTAAGAAACCAAATTATCCATAAATCATACCTTCACTTACCCAAGATTCAAATCCATATATCTATAATCAGCTACGCACATTGCATCAGGGGTATTTGTCAGTTCTCAGGTGCCTGAAAGACACATAATGAAACCAGATTATTATTCAATTCCTCAAATAGAAATAAACATGAAAAAATAGAAATATAGAGAATAAACTAGATTAAAAGTGTAAAATTTATAATTCAACTAGTAAAAGAAGTATAAAACATGATGAAATAAAATACATTTAGATAATAGGAGATAAGTCTCCATCTGATCCCAAACAACTCAGACAACCAGCCCTACTATCTCCCTCTCGTTCAACTGGGAGATCCTAAAAATCACATGTAGAACCAGTCCTGGAACCCATAAGAAAGAAAAAATAGAGCTACACCTACTCTATATTAAGGGCTATTAGATAGTATCATAGAACCTTGAAACTATCAAAATTGGGATACATCACATTGTTCTGATAAATATTATCCTTGGAAAAACTCTTAGGATAATATATCTTAATGTTTCTAGTTTTTCAATACTTATAGAACTTTATCTTCTTAAACCAAATACCATTGTTCCTATATTTTATTTTAACTTTAGTTTGACCCATCAAATTGAAAAAATAATGCCCAGAATTTACCCCACTTCCATACCTTCAAATAATGAATTGGGAGATCCCTTAATAAGAAAAATTACTTTAGTTCCTATAAAGTGATTAAATCTCTACCATACATTATAGAATCTATAACCATATAAAAATATTCATCCAAGGTGCTCAACAAAAAAAAACTAGTCTAATCAAAAATATCATCATCTATATTAGCTAAGTCAATGACCATCTTATTAAAACAATATAAATGATTCTACACAGAGGTTCCAGGGATCATTTTCAAATTAAAAAGATAAATTTTCTTTTTTAACTTTCTCAAAAGGGATTTAGTCATGTAAAGATGTTAAATATTCAACTATATTTCATTGATATAAGACTCATAGAACACTTATCACAAAAACCTATCACCTAGGGTAAAAAACAATATAGAATGATCATTATTTAAAATGTTAGACTCAATTTTCTAAAAAAGTTAAATGTCTCTCCTGTAGAATAGATAGTGGTGATCTTCCTCATAGATCCTGAAAAAACATCCTCAATTCAATTGTGGACAAGAAGAGAATACATTTTAAATCTCTAGAAATTTAAATCATTATCTCCATAAAACTAATCAACCAATAATATAATAAAAGACATATTTATACTCAAAGAAACTTTCTATTATACTACTTTTTATGGGAAAGACAACTCTTAAAACACAAAAATACAAGGTGGGAGGAAGTATTGCATGACCCACCACATGAAAAAAATACAACAGGATCCAAAATAACAGAAAAAATTTACAAAAGAATCAAAATAAAATATAGAAGCTAAAATATATGGTCATAGTAGCATATAAAACACCACAATAAGAAAGATAAATTGTAGAAAGAAAAGGAAAACATGATATTTATGTGGTTTGGACCCCCTTGATCTTACTCCATGATAATAAAAACTCCCACACCCCTTTATTATTGTTAATAAGAAAATAAACAACTTCATAGTTCAAAAAAAATTGAAGAATAAAACATATAAAACTAACTCAATCCATAGTAACTCTATGAAAAATACTCATAAAATAGAAGGAAACAATAAGAAACAAATTAACCCGAAAAATTTTGATGGGAACAAGAAGTAACAAAGTCAATATCCCTTACAATTTTTTGACCTCACCTATAAAAGATCACTCCAATATTTGTTTTCATGACAATCTTCCTTCTCATTAATTACAATCCTCAATATCTCCTCTAGAACCAACTTCCTAGAGTTAACCGTGAGAACCATTTCCAATAGGGGAACGAACAAGCCCTCACCTCTGAACCATCTCCTTCCTCAATTTATCATTTCACTTTTACGATAAGATATTTTGATACATCTATATTTTTATAAGAAGTGATGTTGGGAACTTAAAAACTAAAGGAACAAACCCCTCCAACAAACTCTAACAACATTGGGACACATGGTTGGTCGAGGAGCTTCCTGAAGTAGTTGTTGTAGCAAACCTGAATGGATAATTCATAAATAAACTACGTGAGGCTATGCAAGGAATTGTGTATAGATCAATTTACCACTACATAAATGTAACGCACTCCTCACATAAGGACAATGTTCTCTAACCCATTTCCATGTAAAGGAAATTATGAGCTCATGTAATGGTACCGCTTCCATTACCCACTTTAGGCAAGGGTCATCCTACTGATACAT
This sequence comes from Viscum album, assembly GCA_963277665.1. Lineage (NCBI taxonomy): Eukaryota > Viridiplantae > Streptophyta > Magnoliopsida > Santalales > Viscaceae > Viscum > Viscum album. Next base: position 774,156,609 of record OY728142.1, on the reverse strand, counting down.
AAGGGTAACCCTACAAACTCAAAACTTATTTATGGGTACAAAATAACTTATGTAAGTGTAAGAAACCACATATTAAGATCCATCCCTACAAAAATAAAATCCACATAAGGGTAAAAACCCACTCACGTAAAGGGTAACAAATTCCCCACTAAGTCTAAACACACCTCATGTAAATATATCCAAAACTCATGTAAGGGTAAAAAAACCTTATGTAATGGTAAACCAAACAATTCATAATCTGAAAAAGTAAATTATAAACATAATAAAACTTAAATAAAGGGTAAAATAACATAAAATATAATATTATTCATGAAATAAACAAATAAAAAACATAACATTTTAATTTTCTAACAATAAAAATTCCAAATTTAACAGAAAAATTATCATCTTTTGGACTATTAGATTGATATGGTTAGAGGGGGGCCTAAATGATATAGGTTGAAGATGAAAAGTACATAAATGTAATGGGTTTTTTATTGATGTAGGTTGAAATTTATGTTATCCATACTTTTTTATTTATGGTACACAAAATGTTATTAACCATTAAAGTTTATATTATTATTCATTCACCTTGTGTATGGTTATAAAAATGAAAATAGCAGTGTCCAAAACATTAAAAGTAGTGTTTCATTATTTAATTTAGTATATACCTATCACATCCTATTTTGTTGGTTTTCAATACATGTTTTGTATCAGAGGCTTAGTGTTTATATAGTTTTAGTGTAGTTGAAAACATGAGATTTAATGTAATGAAATGTTAAATTTATATTATTGTTTATATTTAATTTTTGGTACATGTTTAATTATTTATCCTTATAAGATCCATATTATTGGATTTGTATAGATATAATAATGTAATATATTCTAAGGAATAAGATTCTACAATAATGTAATTTTTGACATGAAAGAAGGTTCTTGCACTCATAATTTGATTAATAGATGATAATAGAGGTGTCAAATGTTATTACAAAAAACATTAGTGCCTTCATTTTTAGTTTTTTTATTTTTTTTGAATGAATTATATACCTATATATTTAATTTTTTTACTAAGTTTGGAGATTAATATACGATAATAATGGTGTCAAATTTTATTAAAAAATAAAAGTTCCTATTATGTAATAATATTTTTTAAAAAATTATGTATTAATAACCAAACTGATGGTTGAAATATTATAATTTTTTTATAAAAAATAGTATTAGTGGCCAGTAAAATGGTTTCTAGTAATAATTTTTTTTAAAAAAAATTAAAATATTTAGCAATCATTTATGGTGGTCACTAAAAATGGTTAACCCCTTAGATGATTGTGAATATTTATTTAATTACCTACCCTAATGCATTTTCCAAAAATTTCGTACAAGAAATGAAAAGGTTTTGTGACCTTATATTGGATTTTTTATATTTATTGTCAAATATTGATTTCATACCCTATGTTGAATTTTTTATATTTATTATCAAATATTGATTTCATACAATGAAGCTTACAACCTTATGTCTGACTCAAAAATTTATGATCATTATATTAATACATACATTTAGAAGGGTGTATTACCATCAGTAGAAAAAGATTTGTGCTTAGGACTTAGCTATGTTTCATGAACTCCAAAATCTTGATATCTATAGGTAGATTCAAAATGATTTCTGATTGCTTTCAGGGATTCTAAAACCTCATTAAATCATCTAGGAACTTATTCAGCAGATTATCTTAATTATTAAAATAATTCTAAACTCCTTCTAACTCAATTATTAAGCATTGTGGAATATAAAACACTTATTAGAGTAGTTCCAGGAACTTCTCTTCCAGACCAGGTGAAACTCTTCTTTAATCAAACTTGAGTAATCTTTATTCACATCAACCTTCATCTATGAGTTATATAATATTTCTACTGCATCAAACATACATTATTCTTCTCAAATGGTTTCTACTTTAGGTACCAATGAATCTTTCCAACTAGATATTCCAAGAAACTGTGGTCTTATTCTTTTCTATTTATTCCTCATGGTAGTAAATCCACTTTCACTGGTGGATACTCACATATTATAGTAAGAACTCATTTTAATTTTAAATCATATCAATGGTAACAAATATAAAAAAACCTCAATCCACAATAATCCCCCCATTTGTTTTTTTTCAAAACACATATCATCTCAAAGTCAATGATATCATCTCCATCATTTTGAAAATAAATGAAAAGGGTAATATAGTCTCCCTACTTTTAACATAGTATGGTTAATTCATTCAATTTATTCTCCACATTAATGTATTATACTAACTGAAATACAAGGGGATAATCTTTCATATTCCACTTCCTTTTATGATACCTATCCGAGAGGATTTCACCAAAAAAAATCCTCTCCAAATGATTTATTCCCCACTTTGAGTGATCCAATCAACTTTTATATAAGGAATAATTTTATTAATAATAACTACATACTAATTGTAAGTGATTATAAAAACCAAATAACAACACAAATTAATATGATATGTACTTATAATCCAATTTCTTATAGAAATATTTCATTAATTAGGATATAAATGTGATATTGAGGAGATCAATAAGAAAATAAAAAGAAAAATTTGCCTCCACTAGAGGTATAGCTATATCAGAGAGACGAGGAGAAGTTGATAGAACCGAATCTCTAAAATAAGAAAAAGTAAAATTCATTACAACCTATAGTGAGGAAGATGTGATTAAAAAATATAAGACATGTGTTATTTAGTACACACACTATATAAGATGGGAAGACTATTTTCAAGAGAATAAAATTGAGAAAAAATTTATTATGGACGTTTTTCTTAACAATTGAGTTTAAGAGAATATAGTTAAAAAATTAAAAATTATTGTGAACTGAGAAGACTAATAGAGGTATAATCTCATTTTCTTTGATTGAAGAGATTATGGTAGTTGAAGCCTCATAGTTGAAGAAGTTTATTTTATTAGTGTAGAGACTCTTGTTTCTTATATAATATCTACATAATAAGGTTTAAAGAAAAAGATAGCCAATGGGAGTAGAAGAATATGGAAGGATCATAATGACCCCTTAACTTGTTTTATATTGTGGAGGATTATTACCTATATAATATGGAATTAAAACACATGTAATATTATGTGGATAAGGTTTCAATAATTACTTGAACATCCATTTTAATTAGTGATTTTATTATAGTGGAGAATCAATGACTCAATGAGAGTTGAAATAGAAAGAAGTAAGTTACTCAAATCAGAGCTGAACTATTTAAAAATACCTTTGATATTTTTACTTTCATCATTTGAACAACATATAAGTGTTTTTAGGGTAATGTAAGAAGAGATCCATTTACATACTAACTGGTGAAAAATTTGAAAAACTAAATGGGGTTTAAGATTAAATGAATAATTGATTTTTGTTAAAATTATCTTAAATTTGATTCACCCCTCCTCTTAGGTGTGTATGAATAGTCTACTAGGAAACTCAATAGAGATTAGGAAACTGCTTTTTGTGGACAAAAAATCACTATTATCTACTAATTAATATTTAAATTGATCTTAAAATAATTTTTTTGGTTAGAATAAGGATGAAAAAGGGGGTGAATTTCCTTTTAAAATTTTTATAAATTGAAATAAAGTAATATTAAATTAAAACAATTAAGGTGATAACTATAAATTAAATAGTCAAATCATAGTGGAAATATAAAATACAATATAATGCACAAGAGTTTGATAAATGATTTTGATATTAATTTACAAAGGGATTTCTATGTATCATACTCTCAATTGCTTGAGAGTTATCATTACCCATTGGATTCAACAGTAGAGAAATAAGACCATTTATAAAAAGTAAGAACCTTTATTTTTAGTGGTTTCAGTAAGAAACCCACTAGAATTTTAGTGGTTGTGGCTTGAAACCCAATTCATTAACTTTTAATTGTAATGTGAAACCCCCCACACTCAATGGTAGTGAGCATCCAAAAACTCATACTCAATGGTATTTATCACCCAAGAAAGGGAAAAAATAATTTTGTTTCCTATAAAACCCATTTTAATCACATTCAAAGTCCTCTAATAATAATTTAGAACAAGAAAGAGAGGAGGATGTGAGAAAATTGTAAGAGAGAAATGGAATTAGAGAAATAATGATGCAATGGAGCTCTAAAATGATATTTAAGGTAATTGGTACCATCAAAGGACCTTTGGGGGTTTATTTATAGCCTCAAATATATTTAGAAATTTCCTGGAGCCTCTGATGGTCAACATGTTCCATTATGAGTTGAGTTAAGGCATCGGGGTCCACCACAAAAAAATATATTTTTCCCTTTCTGAAATCTTCTAGAAATCCAGTGCACTTCATCAGGTAACTGCTAGTACATATAGGTGGAGGAGTCAGAAATTTTCCCTCATGTAATTCTTGAGACCTCTATTTGGTTCAAAAACATCATATATTTTTTTTTAAAATATAAACACTAAAATTCATCGAATGAAAATTTTAGAAAAAAAATTAACTGTTTGTGATCTTTAAAACCACCTAAGAGAGTGAGGTATAAAATTCTACCCCATTTTAATGATCAAGAGAATATAAAAACAAACCAATAAATATATATACATGATTCATTTCTCATGAATATAAATAAAAATAATTTTAATATTTCATAATGAAATTCATCCAATATTTTCAGAACATTTTCAATGTTTAAGAGTAAAAAAATTTAATTCCAAAACAATTTTAAAAATATTTTTCCAATTTGAAAATGTTCTTCTAAATTTTCCCAATTTTAAGACTTTATTACTCATTTTCCTTTTAAACTAAATAAACATACCTTTAATTCTATTTCCAAGATCCCCAATTTATGATTAACAAAAATCCATAAGAAATTAAAATAACAACATATTTAAAATCAATTTTAGGGTTTCAAAAAAAAATTTAAATCTTTAATAAAATAAATATATCATTGAAATAGTATAATTTTTACCATAATCATACCATAAATATTATCAAAGTCCACTCTCAATTTGATATTATCAACAATATTAAAGACAAGGTTTATAGAAACCCAGGTAATTCATTCATGATAGGAGGTGAATTTATGAGAAATAAAATACCTTTGATATATACATAAGTTATGATGATATTTATTATAATATCAATTCCTTCAAAAAAATTATCCAGTTTAAATTTCCAACGTAATTAATGTGGGGATTTTTGTTTTTTATTACCATCATCCCAAAAATCATGGTAAAATCCTAGAGGGAAACTTCCACTAAGAATCCTACACCAACAAGTGAGGGTGAATCAAACCCTTTTTGAAAATGAATTAAATTCACGCATCAAGATTTGATCTTTCCTCACCATATACTTGATAATTATTTCAACATTGATTTCATGAGGAATAATTATTAACTTGTTCATAATTTAATATTGATTATGTTTGAGATCATACTAGTATTTTTTGATATCTATGTTTTATAATTTTTTGAGGAAGAAATAATCAATTTTTGTTCCTTTGGGTTGGTCTCTTTCTCCAATATTTCATTTTGTAATAGATTAATTCTATAATTTTTCATGAGTAATTATTTGTGGCTTATATCACCTATATGTTTCCATGGTTTCACTCTATGATATAATATATTTTTCAATAAATTTTTTGTTATGAAAAAGTGCTAAATTTTGTTAGGTTGTGCCTTAAATCTCATCTATCAAAATATTATGAAGGCTTGAAACTTTCTTTACAAGAAGTGGTCATCAAAATTCATGAACATTGTAATTTTGTTATGTGATATTAAATTTTTATTATTAGATTGTTTTTAAGTGTTTTTAGTTAAGTATTATAAATACTAAAAATGTTTTGGTTGGGCATATATTTTTTATTTAATATTTAAAAGATATGGTTTTTATTATGTTGATATTTTTTGTACATCAAGTTTGGTTCATATGAAATCATTTATTGTCTTTTAAAAATTTAAAAAATGTTATGGTATATATATTAAATAACCAAAACCTATTCACATAATTTTAACTTGTCCCTTTTAATATGAGAATAACTAAGGATATGTGAAAATTGTGTTCCATATTGCATATCACTATCAACAATAATAATCATGGATGTGTGAAGATGTAAATCATTGATCATGATGGTATTTTTTATTGAAATTGAAAATATAAATTTAGAAAAGATTTTGAGAACAATAATTTTACATTTCAAATTATATTGGTTATCTTGAGATTTGAAAATTTCCACCAAAGATTGCTTTAATGAATTTTTTCCAATTTATAATTTTACTACTTATTGACTCATGAAAGATCATTGTAACATTTATGTCTTGTCATCCTAAAATTTTCCTTTAGCATTGAAGGAATGAAATAAATTTTATGGACTTATACTTAATCTCAAGAATCAGAAAAAAAAATTTATTTTTATTTTTTGTTGTTTGAATGAAACTTATATGGGGAGAAAAACCCTGGAAAAGCAAAAATACAAGGTGAGAGGAAGTATCTCATGACCCACCACACAAAATAACACAACAAGACCTAAGGAAAATAAAAACACTCACAAAATAAAAATAAATACAAAAATATAGAATCTAAAATTTATGGGAATAGTAGTATACATAACTCCACAACATGAAAGATAAAATACAAAAAGAAAAATAAAAGAATATATTTACATGGTTCAGAACCCTTTGGTCATACTGCATGAAAACAAAACCACCCACACCCCTTTATTATTATTAATAATAAAAGAGACAATGAAATATTACAAAAAGATATTCTAAAAAGAAAACACAGTAAACAGACTCAAACCTTAGGAACTCTACGACAATACTCAAAAAATAGAAGGAAAAAAGAATAAAAGAATAAACTCAGGAAACATCAACAGGAACAAGAAGAAAATTAGTCAAAACCCCATTATCAAGGTTTAAACTAATCTATAGAATATACCTACATGATTTGTTTCCACTAAAATTTTCCATCTCATAACTGAAAATCCTCAAGATCTCTACTGAAAAAAACATCCCAAAGTCGACCGCAAGCATCATCGACAACATAGGCATGAACAAGAAATCACCTCAAGACTATATCCTTACTTCCAAGCTTTATCTCTTGAATTATACCCTTTGAGATTTTGACTTGTCTATCTCAGTAAAAGTATATACCTTGGACACTTACAAATAAACGTAACAAATCACTCCAACAAACTTCAACTGCATCGGGACACATGGTTGGTCGAGGATCTTCCATAAGAAGCAGTTTTAACATGACCAAATGGTTTCATCGCAAATTATATATGTGAGGGTCTTAAAGGTTCTACATAAGGGTTTCTTGAGCAATGTATAAGGGTGAAATGATCCTCATGTAAGGGTATAATTCTCCAACCCATTTCCACATAATAGTAATGTCGAGCTCACATAAAGGTACTGCTACTGCTCCCCAATTTACGTAAGCGTCATCATGCTGTAACATAAGGTTAAACCTACAAAATCAGAATATACATGAGGTTATAAAACCACTTACGTAAGGGTAATCCCTAAAAAATAAAAGCTACATAAGGGTAGAAACCCACTCATGTAGTGGAAAAAACTACCCCACATAAGGGTAAACACACTTCACATAATGGTAACCTAACCTCATGTAAGGGTAAAATAAACTATACATAAAGGTAATCCAAAAAATCTAAAATCTTCCAAAATAAATTATAAGATTAATAAAAATAAAATAAAGTGTAAAATAAAATGAAATAAGATATTATATAGGGTATCAAAAAATAAAAAAGGTAACATTTTAATTTGTAATATTCAAAATTCCAAATTTATCAAATTTCCACCTAAAAAAATAAAACTAAAAAAATGGTTGATGTTATTATAGGACTATCTAGAATGACCTATCCATTGGTTTAGATAGTCTTCAATAAAAAAATACCCTAAAATCATACTTGATCATTCTAGACTGATCAACTGCCTAGCATGTATGACAGTGACACATGTCAGCCCATATTGACACATCTACTACTAACAACTGCTAAAAATGTTCAGAAAATAAATAATATAAGAAACCAAATTAACCACAACTAATAACTTCACTTACCAAATATTATAATCCACATATATACAACTATCTACACACATTGCATCATGTGTCTAGGTCAGCTCTCCAGTTCCTGAAAGACACCCAATCAAAATAGAGCAGTACCGAATTTTTCAAATAGAAATAAACATGGAAAAATAGAAATGCAGAGGATAAACCATATTGAAAGTGTAAAAATTATAATTCAACCAGTAAAATTAGTATAAAAAATGATAACATAGAATACATTAAGATAATAGGAGATAAGTCTACACCTGATCCCAAACAACTTAGACAACCATCTCTACTGTCGCCCTCTCTTCTAACTAGGAGATCCTAAAAATCACATGTAGAGCCAGTCCTAAGAGCTCATAAAGAAAGAAAAAATAAAGATAAACCTACTCTATATTAAGGGATACTAGATAGGATCATAGAACCTTGAAACTATAAAAACTGGGATACATCACATTGTAATGATCCATATTATCCTTGGAAAAACTCTTAGGATAATATCTCACAATGTTTCCAATTTTTCAATTCTGATAGAAATTTAACTTCTTAAACCAAATACCATCCTTCCTATATTTTATTTTACCTTTAGTTTGACCCTTATCATTGAAAAACTCTAGCCTAGAATTCACCCTACTTCCCTCCACCTTCAAACCATGAATTTAGAGATACCTAGACAAGAAAGCTTACCTCAGTTCCTATAAATGATGAAATCTCTACCATATGTCATATAATATATAACCATATTAAAATATTCATACAAGGAGTTCAACAAAAAAACTGGTCCTCATTATAAATATCATCATCTATATTATCTAAGTAAATGAACATCTTATTAAAATAATATAAATGATTCTGTACAGAGGTTCCAGGGATCATTTTGAAATTATAAAGATGCATTTTCTTTTTTAACTTTCTTAAAATGGGCCTAGTCATGTAAAGATGTTAAATATTCAACTATATTTCATTAAAACAAGACTCGTGGAACACTTCTCACAAAACCCTATCACCTAGGGTAAAAAACAACATAGAATGATATTTATTTAAAATATTAGAGTCAATTATCTCAAAATAGGTCAAGGGATCTCCTGTAGAAGAGATAATACTGATCTTCCTCATAGATCCCGCAAAAACCTCATCAAGTCAATTGTGGACAAGAAGAGCATAAATTTTAACTATTTAAAAATTTAAATCTTTAGCCCCATAAAACTAATCAGCCTATCATATAATCAAAGACATATTTATACTCAAATAAAATTTCTATGATACTACTTTTTATGGGAAATACAGCTCTAACAACACACAAATCCAAGGTGGGAGGCAGTATTGCATAACCCACCACATGAAAAAAACATAACAAAACCCAGGAAAAAAGGAAAAATTTCACAATAGAAATAAAATACAACAGAGAAGCTAAAATTTATGGTCATTTTAGCATAAAAAACACCACAATAAGAAATATAAAATGTAGAAAGAAAAGGAATACGTGGTATTTATGTGGTTCAGACCCCCTTGGTCTTACTCCATTATAAGAAAACCTAACACACCCCTTTATTATTGTTAATAAGAAAAGAAAAAAAGTTAGAGTAAAAACAAACAATTTAATAATAAAATATATAAAACTAACTCAAACCATATAAACTCTATGAAAATACTCACAAAATAGATAGAAGTAACAAGCAAAAAATTAACTAGGAAAAATTTGATATCAACAAGTAGAAACCAAGTCGATACCCCTTACTATTTTTTGACCTAACCTATCAATGATTTCTCCAATATTCATTTCCACCACAATACTCCTTCTCATTAATTTCAATCCTCAAGCCCTCCACTAGAACCAACTTCACAGAGTCGATCGTGAGAACCATTTCCAATAGGGGCACAAACAAGCCGTCACCTTTGAACTATATCCTTTCTCAATTTATCAATTTAATTTTACACTAAGATATTTCGATCCATATCTATTTTCATAATAAGAGATGTTGGTAACTTAAAACTAAAGGGAAAACCCCTCCAAAAAACTCCAACAACATTGGAACACATGGTTGGTCGAGGAGATTCCTGAAGAATTTGTTGCAGCAAACCCGAATGGCTACATCACAAATAAAATATGTTAGGGAATTCAAGGAATTTTGTAAAGGTAAATAGACCACTACATAAAGGTAATACAATCCTCAACTTAGGGTAGTGTTCTCCAACCCACTTATATGTAAAGGTAATTCTGAGCTCATGTATTTGTACTGGTTCCACTACCCGCTTTATGCAATGTTCATCCTACTGATACATAAGGGGAACCCTAAAAACTCAAAACTTATGTATGGGTACAAAATAAATTATGTAAGTGTAAAAAACTACATATTAAGGGCCATCCCTAAAAAAATAAAATCCACATGAGGGTAACACCCACTCCCATAAAGGGTAAAAAATACCCCACTAAGGCTAAACAAACCACATGTAAATAAATCCAAAACTCATGTAAGGTTAAAATAAACATTATGTAATGGTAAACCAAAAAAGTAATAATCCTAAAAAGTCAATTATAACCTTAATAAAACTTAAATAAAGGGTAAAATAACATAAAATAGAATATTATTCATGAAATAAACGAATAAAAAACAAATGTTTTAATTTTTTAACAATGAAAATTCCAAATTTAACAAAAACATTCTTATCTTTTGGACCATTAGATTGATATGGTTAGAGGAGGACCTATATGATATTGGTTGAAGATGAAAATTACATAAATGTAATGGGGTTTATTAATTTAGGTTGACATTTATGTTTTCCATACTTTTTTATTTATGGTACAGAAAATTTTATTAACCATGAAAGTTCATATTATTATTCATTCACCTTGTGCGTGATTAGAAAAATGAATATAGCAATGGTAAAAATATTAAAAGTAGTGTTTCCTTATTGACTTCAGTATATTTCTATCATAACCTATTTGTTTAGTTTTCATTGATCTTGTTTGGTTAGTTTTCAATATGTGTTGTATACCAAAGGCTTAATGTTTATATATTTTTAGTGTATTTAAAAACATGAGATTTAATGTTATGAAATATTAATTTGATATTATTGTTCATATTTAATTTTTTCTACATATTTAATTATTTATACTTTGAAGCTTCATCTTATTAGAGTTGGATAGATACAATAATGTAATATATTCCAAGAAATAAGATGCTGCAATAATGTAATTTATGATATGGAAGAAGGTTCTAACACTCATAATTTGATTGATAGATGATAATAGAGGTGTCAAATGTTATTACAAAAAAAAATTAGTGCTTCCATTTTTAGTTTTTATCTTTTTTTGTGAATGAATTATATATATATAATTAATTTTTTGTACTAAGTCTGGGGATTAATAGATGATAATAAAGGTGTCAAATGTTATTAAAAAATAAAAGTTCCTTTTATATAATAATATTTTTTAAAAAATAAGTATTAATAGACACATTGATAGTTAAAATATTATAATTTTTTTTATAAAAATAGTATTAGTGGATTATAAAGATGGTTTCCAGTAACATAATATTTTTTTAAAAAATTAAAATATTTAGCAATCATTTATGGTGGTCACTAAAAATGGTTAACACCTTTGGATGATTACAAATATTCCTTTAATTTCTCACCCTAACGCATTCTCCAAAAATGTCATCCATGACATGAAAAGATGTTGTGACCCTATGTTGCTTTTGTTATATTTATTTTAAAATATTGAAGTCATAAAAATTAATCTCACAACATTACATCTTCCTAAAAACTTTATGATCATCGCATTAATACTTACATTTAGAGGGGTTTATTACCATCAGTAGGAAAATATTTGTGCTTAGGAATTAACTATGTTTCCTGAACCCCAAAATCCTGATTTATATAAATAGATTTAAAAGAACTTATGATAGCTTTAAAGGCTTTAAAAACCTCTTTAAATCATCTAGGAACTTCTTCAAATGATTTTATTAATTATTAAAATAATTATAAATTCTTTCCAACTCAATTCTTAGGAATTTTGAAATATAAAACACTTATTAGATTAGTTCCATGAACTTCTCTACTAGCTCAGGTGCAACTCTTCTTCCATCAATACTGATTCATCTCTATTCACATAAAACCTCATCTATGAGTTATATAATATTTATGGTACATCCAACATACTTTATTCTCCTCAAATGGTTTCTACTTTTGGTACCAAGGAATATTTCCAACCATATATTCCAAGAACCTTTGGTCTTTTTATTTTCCATTTATTCCACATGGTAGTAACTCAACTTTCATTAGTGGATGCTCACATCTTCCCCTAAGACCTCATAGTAATTTGAACTCATATTAATGGAAATAAATACAATAAACAAAACCTCAATCCACAATAATCATCCCTTTTTTTCAAAACACATATCATCTCAAATTCAATGATATCATCTCCCCCATTTTGATAATAAATGAAAAGGGTAAGATAGTCTCCCCAATTTTAACATAGTAGGGTTAATTCATTCAATTTATTCTCCGCTTTAATGTCTTATACCAACTGAAATACAAGGGGAGAATATTTCATATTCAACTTACTTTTATGATACCTATCCAGGAGGATTTCACCAACACATATCCTCTCTATATGATTTCTTCCCCACTTTGAGGATTCAATAAACTTCTATGTGAGGAATAATTTTAGTAAGAATCACTACATACTAGTTTTAAGTGATTATAAAAACCAAATAACAACACATATTCATATTATATGTACTTATAATCACATTTATCTTAGAAATATTACATTAGGAAGAATACACATGTGATATTAAGGAGATCAATAAGATATGAAAAAGAAAAATCAGTCGCCACTAGAGGTGTATCTATATAAGAGAGACAAAAAGAAGTTGAGAGAACAAAATATCTAAAATAAGAAAAAGGATAATTAATTACAACCTGTAGTAAAGAATAGGTGAGTGAGAAAGAGAATACATGTGTTATTTAGTATACACACTAGAAAATATGTGAAGGTTGTGTTAAAGAGAATAAAATCAAGAAAAATATATTATGGAATTTTTTCTTGATAGGTGAGTTTAAGAGAATCTAGTTAAAAAATTAAAAATTATTGTAAACTGAGAAGACTAATAGAGGTATACTTGCATTTTCTTTTTTTTGAGAGATTATGGTAGTCTAAGACTATGAGTCGAGGAAGTGGATTTGATTTTATTTGTGTAGAGACACTTGGTTATTATATAATATCTACATAATATGTTTTAAAGAAGAAAATAACCAATGAGAGTAGAAAAATATGGAAGGAGCATAATGACCGTTTCACTTGTTTTATATAGTGGAGGACTGTTACCTACATAATATGGCATTAAATCATGTGTAATATTATGTGAAGAAGGTTTCAGGATATTCCATGACTGTACATTTTAATTAGTGATTTGATTATAGTGGGGAATCTAGGACTCAATAAGAGTTGAAATGGAAAGAAGTAATTTACTCACATTAGGGCTAAACCATGTAAAAACACCTTTAATATTTTTTACTTTCGTCATCTGCACTACATATAAGTGTTTGGTAGGGTAATGTACAAAGAAATCCATTTATATACTACAATGTGATAAATTTTAAAAACTAAATGAGGTTTAATATTAAAATAATAATTATTTTCTTGTTAAAATTATCCTAAACCTGATTCACCTATCCTATTAGGAGTTTATGAACTTTATTTTGGGAAACTCAATAGGGATTTGGCAACCGCTTTTAGTGGAAACAAAATCACTATTATCTACTAATTAATATATAAAATGATATTAAAATATATTTTTTGGTTTTAGTAAGGATGAAAAGAGGGGGTGAATTTACTTTAATTTTTTTTATAAATTAAAAAAAAGTAATATTAAATTAAAACAATTAAGGTGATAACTAAAATTTAAAGAGTTAAATCATTGTGGAAATATAAAATACAAGATAGTGCACTAGAATTTTATTAATGAGTTTTATAATAATCCCCAAAGGGATTTCTATGTCTCATATTCTAAATTTCTTGAGATTTATCGTTACCCATAGGCTTAAAAGGTATCCAATAATCCCATTTACAAGAAGTAAGAACATTTATTTTTAGAGGTTTCAGTAAGAAACCCACTATAATTTTAGTGGTTGTGGCTTGGAACCCAATTCACACACATTTAACTGTAATTTGAAACCCCCCAAACTCAATAGTAGTGAGCATCCAAAACCTCATACCAAATGGTAGTTATCACCCAAGAAAGGTAAAAAAGAAGTTTTATGTCTATGAAAACCATTTTAACCCCATTAAAAATCCTCTAATAAGAATTTAGAACAAGAAATAGAGGAGGATGTGAGAAAATTGTAAGATAGAAATGAAATTAGATAAATAATGATGCAATAGAGATCTAAAATGATATTTAAGGTAACTGATACCATCCAAGGACCTTTGGGGGTGTATTTATAGCCTCAAATAGATTTATGATTTTTATAGAGACTGTGATGGTTATCATGAGCCATTATAACTTGAGTTAAGGCATAAGGGTCCACCAAAAACAAATATATTTTTTTCCTGTTTGGAAGCTGTCAGAAATCTGGTGCACTCCATCAGGTTGCTGCTAGTACATACATGTGTAGGAGTAATAAATTTTCCCTCATACTCTTCATGAGAACTCTATTTGGTTCAAAATAATCATAGATTTTTTTTTAAAATATAAACACTAAAATTAATCAAATGAAAATTTTAGAAGCAAAATTAAGTGTTTATGATCTTTAAAACCACCCAAGAGAGTAAGGTACAATATTACCCCCATTTTGACGATCAATGGAACATAAGAAACTAACTAATAAATATATATATATAATGAATTTCTCATGAATATAAATAAAAATAATTTCATAATTTCATAATGAAATTCATCCAAGATTTTAAGAACATTTTCAATGTTTAATAGTAAAACAATTTAAGTCCAAAAAATTTTTAAATTATTTTCCCAATTTTAAAAAGTTCTTACCAATTTTCTAAATTTTAAGAATTTATTCTTCATTTTCCTTTCAAAAAAAATAAACATAACTTTAACTCCATTACCAATATCCCCCATTTATGATTAACAAAAATCCATAAGAAATTAAAAGAGCATCATATTTGAAATCACTTTTAGGGTTTCAATTTTTTTTGAAATCTTTAATAAAATAAATATATCTTTGAAACAATATACCTTTTACCATAAACATACCCTCAATATTATCAAATTTCACTCTCCCTTTGAGATTATCAATAAGATTATAGATAATGTTTATAGAAACCTAGGTAATGCATTTATGATTGGAGGTGAATATATGAGAAACAAAATACCTTTGAATTTTATTAAGACCATAATTAATGCTCTTTTTAGAGAGAAAAAATCATCATTTCTTTAGAAATATGAAACCATGATTTCAAAGAAAAAAAAGAATATTTTGAAAAAAATACAAAATGTAAAATATTTAAACATTTCAAATTATAATTTTTAAAATAAAAAACTACACACAACATGTACCTTTTTCTTAAAGATAGATATTTTAAATTTAAAAAGATAAAATCTAATTTTAAAACAAGTCTT
The DNA here is from genome assembly GCA_963277665.1 of Viscum album. Lineage (NCBI taxonomy): Eukaryota > Viridiplantae > Streptophyta > Magnoliopsida > Santalales > Viscaceae > Viscum > Viscum album. Next base: position 774,140,973 of record OY728142.1, on the reverse strand, counting down.
GACCTTAGGAATTTTTAGAAAATGGGTTTGATCCCCCTAAAATTATGCATACTATGGGGCCTCCAAAAACATATAAATTAACAGTTAAGTAAAAAAACAAACCTAAGAGAGTGAAAGAAATAGATGAATCACTTAAATAGTTAAATAAAGTAAATTTATATCAACATAATTCAATACTTAAAGTAAAACATAAAATTCAATAAAGTATAAGGTGAAAATTAAAAAAGAGAAAAATCCTTATGTTTTCCAAAATTAAATGAAATAATTACAATCATTCCATTCATGAATACCTCTTAATAAAATAAAAATGAAATACCAAAAGGGGTTTTGTGAAGATATTAGTTAATTAATGATTAATTCCAACAAATTCTAGCATGATATCACCATTTTAGAAATGGTCTCTAAGATATTGGTGCCTAAGGTATATGTGTTTATCATGAGAGTGTTGAATTGGAAGTTTAGAAATAGAAATCACACTTGTATTATCACACTTAATTGAACCATAATCATAATTTAAGATGTAATCTTGAAGAGTATGCTTTATCTAAATTATTTGGGTGTAAAAACTCCCTTTGGAAATATATTCTACTTCGACCATAAAATTGGAAACCAAATTTTTCTTCCTAATACTCCATGAGATAAGATATTTTCTAAGAAGGTAGAAAGTACCACTTGTTCTTTTCTTATCTAGTTACAATCCTTTGAAATACGTATCATAAAAACTTATAATTTCAAAATATGTGTATTTTGGATTAAAAAACAATGATTTTTAGTTAATTTAAAATTATTAAAAATTCTTTTGAGAAATTTTATATTGGATTCCATTATATTTGATTAATAAAAAATAAAAAAGAACACACTAAACTTGATGTTCGGCCAGGTCATGGTGTGATAGGAAAGTCTCCCAATCATACATCTATAAAAATTATTTTCCACTAATTTACCGACCTTATACAAAGTAATCATACAATAAGTACTCATTAGAATATTAATATCCTTAAATTTATACATTCCAAAATTCTTCAAAATCTAAATAGTGTACTTTATTTGGATAAGAAAAGTGCCATCAAAATTTTGATAAATTTAAAAATGAAGGGAAACCTTGAGTTCTCCCAGAAAAATAATTTCAAATTACTTAATCATTAAATAATAAAATTTATTGAAAATAGATTCATTTTTTATCTAAAATTAACATAATAAATATAAATTTGAAAAATTAAATGATCATTTTATTTTAAAAAAATAACATTGAATCGGCCAGTCCTATTTCAAAACATTTTATGAAATAAATTTATTCAACCATTCATACAAATCCTAGGGTATTGTTTAAATCCCTAAAGTTCTCTGGTTAACTTGAAAATATGATCCAGAAATTTAGAATCTTCAAAACCGGGTGGCTATTCCAAAAAAATTCTTCAGAAAAAACCATCTAAAAATGCACTTTTAACGTCCATTTGAAAAAACTTAACATTTAAATGAAAGTTTTATGAAAAAAATATTCTAATGGTTTCTAGAATATCGACTAGAGAAAATGTTTCATTGTAATCAATGTATTCCTATTGATTATAGTATTTAACTACATGTTAGGCCTTATTAGGGGTGATATTACCTTTTCCATTTGATTTATTTTTAATGAGCCATTTGGTTACAATAATAGGATGATCACCAGGCCATTCCATAATAGTCCAAACATTGTTCTGGGTAAATATATTCAATTACTCTTACATGGAATAAACCAAATTTTCATCTTTAATTCCATCATCAACATTTTGGGGATCTAGTCATGACACAAAATCGTGATATTCTAATTTATTTAAAATAAAACTCTTAGTATGAGTACCATCTTGTAAATCACTAACAACATTTTAAAAAGGAAGGTTTTATATTTAACCCATGCATTAGGTAAAGGGATAGGTTATTTTTTAACTTCAATTTATTTAGGATGTTTAGGTTAACTTAAGAACAAATTATCTAGGTCAACCCCAATATCATCAATTTAAGGATGAGGTTTGAGAAAATTATCATCAAATTTTATGTGATTTGACTCTTAAATGGTCTTGGCCCTTTAATTAAAAGCCTGGTAATATTTAATTGAGTTGGAGTATCCAATAAATACACATTCATCTGATTTAGGGTCAAATTTACCAATATTATATTTTTTGTTAAAAATAAAACATTCACAACCAAACACTTTAAACCAACCAACTTTAGGAAATTAGTCTTTCCAAATATAATAAGGGTCCTTTTAATAATTAGTCCTATGAGTATATGGTTGATGGTATAACATGTGGTATTAACCACCTAAAACTAAAAATATTTTGGTAGTTTTAATTTATTAAGGATAATTTGATCAATTTATTACAAAGTCTGATTCCATTTTTCAATAACCCCATTTTTTAAAGGTGTTCTAGGAGAGAAAAAATAATGGTGATAACCTTATAAAACCCAAAAAACAATTAGAATTATTATTTTCAAACTCTAATATATGATCACTATGAATGGAAATGATCAAATACCCTTTCTTATTTTCAACCTTTTGGTATATTTAATAAAGACTCTACAATCCTCACTTTTATTTTTCATGAAATAAACCCAAGGAAATATTGTATAATCATTGACAACTATAAATGTGTAAAATTTTCCTCATATACTAGAAAATTAGGTTGGTATAAAAATATATTGGTTTATAAGCTCTAGGTACTTTTATTTATACAATTCCTTCTTATATTTAAAGAATGACTTATGATTTTTACCATGTTGGCATGGTTGACACACAATGTCGTTTTAGAAATTAATTTTTAGTAAGTCTCATACCAGATGATTTCATTCATGTTTAACTAGTGAGTGTGGGATAAAATGGAAAATGTTTCAATTATATAACCAAAAATCACTAACTTGTGCATTCAATCATTTAAAATTTTTGTTTTCAAGTGATTTCAAATCAATAACATAAACATTTTGAAATCTAAAAGTGGAAAATAAAATATTTTGATGGGAATAAAAAATGTTTCAAGTATAATTTTAAAATGAAACTTCAAAACCATTATCAAATAATTAACTAATTATAAGTAAATTATTCTTCAATAATTTAACATATAAAACATTTTTAATAAGAGAAGAGTTTGAAAATCCAATGGTATCTATACAGATGATCCTACTCTTGAGTTGTCACCAAATTTGACACGACCACCATCAAGCTCCTCAAGGTGGTTAAACTCGGTGTAGTCACCACACATATTAATTGATCACTATATATCCTTATACCATGTATCTCTTCAAGAATTTATCTTGAGACATTTTTCCCCCAAAAAAAATAACAAACTAAAGATTTTGGTACCCAATATTTGGGTCTAAAAATGTTAGCCAAAAGTGATTTTAGAACCCATAATTTATTTGAAAAGGTTATTCTTGAATACGAATTTTAAGAATAATGAATTAATTTGGGATTTACATAATTAAATTTTTTTATTTACATTCATAAATCAAGTTCCCAGTTATTATACAATATTTTAAAAATTAATATTGAAATATACCTTTAATAAAATTAGTATTTTTAGAATTTCTAGAGGATCTTTCTTGATTAGAGTAACCAATAATGTAAGTACCTTTCCCATGATGTGGGGAACCCATAATAAAATTTAAAATTTTATCTCCTTAGGTGAACATGGAAAGATATTAATTACATTCTTTAATTGTATCGTACAATTTTTCAACATTAGATTGGTTATTTAAACAAACCCATTTATTTTTAAATTTATTTAATTCATATTTCAATATTTCATTTTAATCTAATAAAAATTTGAATATTATTTCTTTAGTTTCATCATATATTGTAAGAAAATATTTAGATTTTTTATTTTCCTTAGTTATTTTCTCATTTGTTTATAAAATATGATCTTTCTCATTAACAATAAGATTTTATTTTATTTTAACATCTTTTAATTTTGATGTAAGTTCACAAAGAACATTTTGAAATTGATCTCTATCATATATCGGATATTCATAATTTTAATTTCTATAAGATCAATAGTAAGTGTAATATTTTGCGTCTTGAATCACCATATTATAGGACATGATACACTTGGTGATTACATCACTTGAGTCCAATGTAGAGAGGGATTCATCAGTTTCACTGCATGTTGACACCTAAAAATCCTTCTTGATTTCTTTATTTTCCTTTTCCTTCCTTTTTAGAGTGTGGAACTGTTGTTTTATGTGACCCTTTTTATCTCATTTATAGAATCTTAACTCTAGTTTTATTTGTTTATTCTCTTTCTTGTCAAAATGGCATGCCTTCTTATTCTTAAATTTTTTTTCATTTTCTTGGTAATATGGAAACACTTTCCATAGCTTCTAGAAGATTAATCATTGTTGAGTTAGAAGGAAATGGTAATATTGTTCTTTAATTCCTTATACTTATTATCCACTTGTCTCATTAATGTAATATCATAGGTCACGATTGACCCAATGAGTCCTTCAACTGAAATATTATATATATATGATTTTTCATCTATGTTCATCACTTTAGGTTCCCTAGAACCAATACAAACTCAAATTATATTATTGAAAATAATATCCATTGTAATATCATCACCTAAATACTTCCTTACATTAAAAATATCTATGAAACATGTAAAAATTTCAGTTATATACTTTTTATGGTACATAATAAAACTTAAAAAATATTTTCATTACATATAAATCCTAATATACTTTACTTAATTTTACCCTCATGATAAACTTCAAGAAATTTCTATATTTCATGAGAAATTTTACACATATAATCTCTATTAAATTAATTTATATATAACTCTTAATATAGAGAATTCATGGATTTTCCATCAAGATAAAAATATTCTATGTTTTCAGTGATCCATTTTTCGTCTTTTTCTTGAGTGGGGTACACCCATGCATTAAATGTTTCAAAACTAGATATATTAAGATATTAGGAAAAGTATACATACTAGTTTTCCAATAACCATAGTTTTATATATAAAATTATAGAGCTCTACCCATTGAGTTTCCTTCTATAGAACTTTGGATATTTGTGGTAGTGGGCATATTTAAATGACTATTACTTGAAACCAATTAATGTTTTGAAATCAAAGTTGGATTTTATACTAATTGATAGTATGAGTAAATATGGAAAGAGGATGGTGAATTTCACTTTAAAACATTTTAAAATTTTAAAAAATATAGATAAAATTAAAATAATTAAGGTGATAACTAAAAATAACAGACTTAAATTATAGTTTAAATATAAAATACAAGACAATGCACAATAATTTGATAAAGGAGTTCAAAAATAATCCTCAAAGGGATTCATACATATCCTACTCTCAATTTATTGAGAGTTCCCATAACCCCTTAGGTTCAAAGGTAGCTAAGAAACCCATTTAAAAGAAGTAATAACCAGGTTTTTAGAAGTTTTAGCAAGAAAACCACTATCCTTTTAGTGGTTGTAGCTAGAAACCCAATCCACACACCTTTAATGGTAGTGTTTATCAACAACTTTACACTAAATAGTAGTGAGTATCCATACCCTCACACTTAATGGTAATGAGAACCCAGATATTTCCACTAAATGGTAGTAAGAACCCAAGAAAATAAAAAATAATATTTTTTCTTAGCCAACACCTTTGAATCCCACTCGTAATTTTACAAATAGAGTTTATAACAATAAAGAGAGGGAGTATGAGAGAATATTTTAAGAGAGAAAGATAATGAGAACAAGAGTGTCACAAAAAAGATCTAAAATGATCTTCAAGGTAACTATTACCATCCAAGGGGCAGTGAAGTGTATTTATTGCCTCCAGTAGATTTAGGAATTTCATGGATCCTTTGAGAGTATAAATAAACCATTGGGAGTCAAATTAAGGTTCTAGGGTCCACCAAAAATAGCTATTTGTTTATGACTAGAAGCCAACCGATAGCTGGTGGGTGTCACCTAGATAGAACATGTGTTCTATTTATCTCCCATCATCTAGACAGTGTGATTTCACTGGATATCCAGTGGAATCTAGATATAACTAATGTTATATCTAAATACCACCACCCATATATTATAGGTTTTGGGAGTAGTGCAAGTGTGTGGATGGGTTTACCCAGCTTTAATGTTACCGTTAACAATGATCAATCTGAGATCTGTTATGATGATAAAATGTTGGATCTTCTAAATTAAACGAAGAATGAAAAGGAAAGAGGTAAGTAATAAAACCATATAGAGGATAATCATATGTTGGTTATAATTAATTTAAATAAAAGACAAGAATTACCTCGATGAAATTATCTCTCTATCGATGCTTCTAGTCAAAATTTAATGGGATCCGTCATTGCATTATAGAATCCCAGTGTAGGATTATTATAGATGTGATCCACACATGCTCCACATATCTCTGGATGTTTCCAAAGGGATCCCCAGGTGCTAGTGTGGAAGATACTTCACTTGCGATGTCCGCGTTTGATCTCCTTGAGAGACACTTCCAAAGCACTCTCCTTGATCAGATGGAGGAGGATCTCTCTCATAACTTGAGTGCGTTCTTAGAGGAATGGAATTATCTCTTGGATTAAGAGCTATTTCTAGATTCGTTGTGCACAACCACAGATAATGGCTAGATCATCCTAAGTCATTTATTCATTTAATTTAATTCTTAGTAAGACCCCATGTCTAATAATAACATTTGAATATTTTTATCACTTGACATGCACCCAGATAATTACACCTAATATTATTTAATTAAAAAATAATATTATTTCTCACAAATCCCAAAAATAATACGTAGTGTGTATATTAATATACATAACATGTACTTTTGTTTTTCCATTTTCTTTATTTCCTCCACCACATTTATTCGACCATGAATAATGACTATTTATTTCTTAAATAAATATCACTGAATTATTCGAAAATAACTATATTATTTCACCCATAATATATTCCCTCAAATAACTAGTGTCAAAATAAATGTGATCATACATCCTTGAATAATTATTAAACCACAATCGAGAATAACATTTATTCAACCTGTTAAATTAATATTTAACTGATATACATGGATACACTTAGTGTTTGAACCTTTAGGCCTCTTTCTCAGTGGCATTAGGTAGAGCTTGCCTAAATTCCATGGTTAACATCTATCAACACACCAAGTCACCCATAGAGAAAGAAGTTAACGTTGTAATGATGTGTCACCTCATATGAACACTTATCATGTAATTTAATCCCTTTGTCTCGATATCTCAAATCAAGTGGGTTTCATGCTAGTGTCATCAACCCATGTGCTCAATTACTCATTCTTTGACCTCCCAGAATTGAACTTTCCCATTCATCACCCTGGACATGGATTTATGTAGGCTATATCAATTCCATCAAAGGGCCTAAGATATCAACATCCATTATGGAACAGAAGGGACAAATGATTTCTTGCATTATCTATTAATGCAGTATTACTTTTGATGCACCCAACATATCCTACCTCACTATGAATAGTGTGTCATCACAGTTTTCATCAATACATCTAAGTGTGATATTTTTAATGCCCATTAATAATAATATTAATGTCTAAGGACCAATACACACATCCTCAAATAGGAACATCCAATGACACTATGAAATGTGGATTTTCTACTGGCGGGTCTCATTCTCATAATATCCTCCTAGATATTACCAAGGACACACACCATGAGAAGGTGACTCAAAGTTTTATGATTCCTCACCCATAATGGCATGTATTATTTGTGTCCCTCAAATAACATCATCCGTCCATAGAGAATATATTCAAGAATATTTTTATGGAACTTATGGGTTCTCATCATAGTAGGAATCCTCTATGACCCTTTAGTGAAACAACTATCCTTAAGACATTATCACATGCATTATAATGCAGAAGAACAATCAAGATTTCCTAAGGTATTTATTAATATTCATATCCATGAATACAATTTTATCCTAAAGTACAAAGTAGTTGGTTCTAAGCCACCAACTCCAACATATATGCACTTCACAGAGTACTTGCTGGTACCAAAAGGTGGAGGACTCCAAAAATATCCTTCATGCTCCTCTTGAGCCCTCTATTTGGTCTGAAATATTCATAGAAAAATATCTCTAATATAAACACTGAAATTTATAAAATGAAAAATTTTATAAATATAATTATATATTTGTGATCATTAAAACCATCTAAGATATTGGGGAACAACAAATTTTATCATGGTTCTAATCAACTCGAAACATGATTTTCTTCTTTCAACGGAAGTTTTATATAAATTAGTGGAGTATTTAATTTTAATGTTTTAATAAATTAATAAATTAATTAATTAATTAATTAATTTGTGAAATTTTATATTTTTTTTATGTTTTTAGAAAATATAAGGATTTCTTACAAACCATATCTTAGATTCAGAAATTTTTATCATAGTTTTTCTTGATATGTGGCTTTTCATTTAACATTGAAATAATTTCATTTGGATCTCCATGGATAACCAAGAATTTTTTTTAATAAATATAAGGATTCACTCCTTTAAACCTAATTTAGAATTATGAAATGTAATGATGGGTTCTAGAGGATAGAGGAAGGAGATGGTGGTCCCTTAAGTTAGGAAATTTCAGACACTCTTAAGAATATTTTTTAATCATAATATTTATAGTAGTTTAATTATACTATATATTTTAAATATATGTTTATAAGGATACTTATTAATAATATTTGAGATATATTTCTGATATACAAAATTTTGGGATTATAAAAATCTTTAACTATTTATAAAATGATAATTAATTAAATACATTTACAAAAAAATAGATTCATTATAATTTGGATCATCTTCAAATTATATTTTTGATTTTAATTATCAAGGTTACCACACTCCATACCATAGACTTCAGTTGATGGTCTCCTTCAGTGAAACCCAATATTCTCTAAGCCGGTAAATTCTTTCTAATGAATCTACCACATATCAATAGAAATGAAAGGTCACTAAGACATAAAGAGATAAAATAGTGGGTTTTCATGATGCAAGGTTAGATACAAGTACCATCTATCAAAGAAATAATAGTTGACCTAGACATGGACATGAATCCATTTTCATAGAACTACCACCTATCATAGTGGAGACATTGAGTGACTTAGACTGTAGTGATCTATAGGAGGGGTGATAAAATTAAATGGTGATGTTGAAATAATAATAAAATTTAATATTATACAAATTCAATGAAATGTTTTAATGGTTCTCAAATTTTTCTAGTATAGACTCAATGTAGTTTTGTTTGGGAGATTGAGTGATTTTTGGGAAAAAATATAATTGGATCTAGCGTAATGATAATATTAAGATAAAATAAAGTGTTAAATGATAAAAAAATTGGATGTAATGTTTAATACTTTCCAAAATGAATGGGGTAAAAAACTATAAAAAATAGTAGTATGGGTAAAATTGTGTAAAAATTTCTATCACTATTATAAGAAGAATATCTTCATAATTTCTATATCTTTAATGTATGGAGAAAAAACCTCATAAATATAAACACTTAAATAGTATTTGAGATAAATTATTGTTACTTATACTGATGATATATTGAATAACCATCAAATTGTTCTGTATTTTATAGGGAAACCCCTATAATTAATCCTTCTCTACTGAAATAAAATGGGAGGGGTTTTCCACCCATCTCTTATTTGCCTCTTCCTTCCCCTATTGAAAAATAATGGGGATGATTACATACAGTAAAAAATAGACACATATGGGTATTGTCAATGGTGATTATCATTGTAATTAATTTTGGGATCTAGGGGTATAATGGTGTTGTATAAATATTTAAAACATAGGGGATGCCATCACATATTCCAGAAGATTTTTGTGGGGGTGTTGGTTTGTAGTTCTGTTGAAAAGAAGTGGAGTTTTTCTTTGGTAAGGGGTACTGGTGAAACACTACTAAACATTAGTGTAGTGGAAATGTAGTGAGTAGTAATTCTTATGATATTATTACAATACTCACATTATTTTTATAAAAATATAATAATTTAAAGATAGAGTTTAGGGGTAAAAACTAGAACATGGATAGGTTATTTTGGTGTGTGTGAACCACCAATTAATTTTATAGATTGATGGTTTTGTTATATACATTTTAATTCAAAAAATATATAATCTATTATATACATTTAGATAACTGGATAAATATATAGGACCCTAAGTTTTTTAAAGAACGTTTTTAATATAATAATAATTTATTAATATTATAAAATATTTTATTTGGTGAGTGATACTTATGGTGTTCTTGGGAATGAATTAATTAAACAAGTTATACATTTGAATTAGGATGTGTATATTTTTGTAATAAAATAAATTAAATATTTTAACTTATGAGGTTTGAGGATGAGATAGTTCACTAGATTAAATTTTACTTATGTTAGAGTTGGAGGATTTTCATTGGTGAGGAAGTGTCTATGAATTATGATCTTACTAATTATATTATTATGCAATAATGATACTGAATGTTTTTTCATCCTTAGGTGATGGCCTACTAAGAATGTGTATATACTAACCCTTACTTTTATATATAGGTTTGTAAGATTTTTTTAGGGAATTTATCACATGGTGTTAGATTGATGAATGATATTGATGGTAGGAGTTTATTGTTTAGAGACTGTTGTGTATATTGTTGAGGTATATAGATTTTTTAGTTTTTTCAACATGTTTGGGTTTAACATACAATTTTTCTATGACATGTAGTTATATTATACTGCTATATTTGAGGGAATTATTTCATTATACATTGTTCATAATATCATTTTACCATGATTTTATTATTGTTTATGGTTTTGTGGTTTGTATTCTATTTCATGATTTTCTGCTATGGTCTTCGGAGGGTAATTCTCCCCATTTATTATATTTATACCCTAGGTATTAGCCACCTACATGTGGCCTATTGTAGGTGGGTATATAAGGTCAAAATAAATTTCTTTGAAAACTCAGGAGGGGTCCGAGTAAAACCAGATCATGAAAGAGTGGTATCAAAGTATCAACTCTAATTTTAAGTTTTTTAGTGTTATTTTTTTCATTATAGGTGATTATAAACCACTATAAATGTATTGTTTATAGTTATGAAAACCCATGGATGGAATAGAAATTGAAATATTTTTTTGGTGATTATGTGTAAGTATTGAAAAGTTAAAAAATTAGTAGTGGTTATGTTAATGATGGTTATAACCACTTATAATTTTTTAAAAAATATTTTTAAAAAATAAGATATATTTATTCCAAAAAATTAATAATATCAACAATTGTAAAACGTCACATTTAAAAAAAAATATCTACTAGTTTTTCTAAAATCACTATTAATGTAACATTTTTTTTAAAATAATAACGATATAATTTGTGCTTTTCTTTTCCCACATAGCCCCCCCTATTAGAGGGAAATTCCTCCCATTTGTGGGATTTATACCCTAGGTTTCAGTCACCTATTCATGCCCTATTGAAGGTGGGTATATAAGGTCAAAATTAGTTTCTTTTCAAACTCAAGAGGGTTCCTAGTAAAACCAAATCATTATAGAGTGGTATCAAAGTATAATTTTTTTGTGATGTTGTTTAGTGATATTTTTTTCATTAGTGTAGATTATAACCCCCTCAAAATTTATTTTTGGAAGTAATGAAAAAAATGACTAAAATGGATGCCAGAATATATTTATGGTGATTATTCATAAGTGTTGGTAAGGTAAAAAAAATTAGTAGTGGTTATGTTAATAATAGTTACAACTAATTCTATTTTTTAAAATAATTTTTAGAATATGGAATATATCTATTCTAAAAAAATTATTTATAGTGACAATTGTAAACTAGAACAATTTTTTTTGAAATAAATATCTACTAGTGGTTCTAAATGCTATTGTAACATTTTTTTTAAATTATAATGAAATAAATTTTGTTCATCTCTACCCACATAGCCCCCTAACCCATACTCGTTCCCACTACCGACCACCACTACCACACCGCCAACATTCTTCTCCTCTCCATGCCCACAACATATTACACAAACAACACCCCTACTCCCAATATTCAAGTACATAGAAATTTTACCCCATGACTGTAAGAACCCAAACCATGCATGCACCTAACCCATCTTTGCACACATCTTGTATTATCATAACATATATATATAATATAGTTATATAATATATTTATATCTATATAATTAGTTGTTTATACTTATATATTTAATTTATTTAATGTATATATATATATATATTAGATAGAGGTTATTACAAAAACCAAACATAGACACACACATATACCTCAGTGGGTCAAGCCTCATCCCTCCTCACAAGGATTGAAAGACCCTATCTGAATCTATTTTATTAAAAACCAATATCCCTTATAAGACTAGGAAGTTGACTACCCAATGGCCATATAGTATAATTCATTGAATAACCTTTCTATTTCCATTCCCATATGTGTTATAACCAACCTAACAACACCGTGGACCATTTCATTGAACATAGGCTCCATGACATGGAGTACCTCTAGGAATATTCATGCTCAACACCATGTTGTTGTGTGTTGTGGGTCTGCATGGCTTGTGTTGAGGATCTCCCCACTGAAATCTAAAAGGGGAACCTTCACGCCCATGGTAACACTATGTTTCCCCATGTTCCAACCTATTGATGCCTATAAGGCTCCCCATTGAGCCATCAGTGATGAACCAAGTCTCATTCCTCCAACAAAGGATCCTCATGGAGAACCCCATGGTACACCTTTCCAATACCATGGAGATCCTCATAGAGATTCTGATTATTCTATAGAAATCCACCCAAAACTACATATATCCAGGACACATGCCATTGGACATCCAGAATTTGAGTGGGTGTTGGCAGGTTGAGTCACTTGAGAGATCCCTCCAACTCCAAATATATTATCCCAGAAATGCCTTCCATCGCGGACCACTATACACTATGTGGTCGCCAGCCGACCACCCACTACTGAACACCCTACACCATCATTTGTCTCATAATGTCTTTATTCTACTACATTCATGACCCTATTTTTTGAATGTTTATCTCATATTCTTAGTTGCATAAAGGCCTAATTACATATCATAAAATCCCATTTTGGATAAATAGTTTTTCTGTTACTATTGGGGAAGAAGTTAAGTGGAAAACCCCTAATAAAGGCATATGATCTACTTAATATACAATTGGTTTCTCTTATGTAATGTAAAATAAAAAATAATGGATGGATGGAGATGAAATTCACAAAATAATTGAACTTTGGTGAGTCAAGATGAGATGAAACAAAAAACGGAGAAAGAAAAAAATGAAAAGAAATAAAACCAAAAGTGGTAAAGGATATAAGGATTTAATATGGTTTAGAATATTTGGGTCCCAATTGAATGGAAATAACACTAACAGACTCATGCGTTTTATTAATGCTCAAAAAATGTGATATAAGAGATATTCTAATCAAAATAGATCAATAAAATAAGCACCAATGTGATATCTTGAAGCAACAAGAAGAGTAAATAAAGACTTTACATTCCAACCATCTTACCATTGACCACTTCTCCTTTCACTATAGAAAAATTTATTCCTTATGATGGGTTATTTTCAATGGACTAGTTCATCTATAGAAAATAACTTTTCCATGATGGGTTTTATGATGCATGAGCTAGACCATCACAAAAAAATTTGGCACGCATGTTCTCATGAAGATGGGAACAAACTTTTTAGATTTTACATGATTTTTTTACAAATTAAAATGTTAGTTTTTTTTTTATTTTTTAACGCCATGAAAAATATATTGTTGCATTTTTTCTATTTATTAGGTCTTATTAAGCATATATTTTAGTTTTGGTTATTTTGGTTATTTTTTTACCCTTATGTGAGATCTTTTTACCCATATGTAAGCATGTGTTACACTTATGTGAGGGTTGGTTACCCTTACATGAATTGTATGTTACCCTTCTATGGTTTTGGCCCGGTAGGAAGGAGTTACCTTTATATAGAGTTTTGTTACCCTTATATAGCTTCAATAATCCGAGGTCAACCATTACATGAGCTTTATCTTACCCTTACATAATTTTTGGTTACCCTTACTTTACCAGAATACTGGAGTGGATACCTTTACACAAGATGGGGCTACCCTTATGTGAGTAGTGTGTGGGAGTGGGTTACCCTTACACAAGGGTCGCACTACCCTTTCATGGCGCCACAAGGACCATTACACAGTGCTAAATACCCTTATATAATGGGTTGCAGACCTAGGTTCCCTTACATAGCATCCCATGTTACCCTTACATGGGGTTAGGACCCATACATAGTGGCTATTGGAGTTTGTATTCTAAAATCATCTGTTTATACTTTTATTGCATTTATATTCAATTATTTTAATATTAATAACAAATATTATTCTATATTGTTAATTTTTTTACATGAATTTGATGCAATAATGTCCTAGGGTATCTTTTATATTGATAAGGTCATAGAAGATCCCCAAAATGATGATAACCTTGAAGTGCTATGTTGATATTATTAAAACTAGTTTTGTGATTAGATAATGTACTATGATGAGTAATATAATATATATACTATCAGATGTGAGTACATGTAATAATATGTGACTTCTTCTCATGAATTTCACACTTGGTAATCTTTTATATAGGAAATTATGTGAATAGATCCGCCAGTATAAATTAATAACATTTTGGTGTCATCAGATATTCCTATCTAAGAGCATGTTTAATGGTCCTTAGACATTAATATTATCATTAATTCATGTCATGAATTTCACATTTAGATTTACTAACCAAAATCATGATTTCATATGTTCACAGTAAGTAGGGTATATTGGGCGCATCATGAATGACATCTTATTAATGGAAAAGTTGAGGAAGGATTTTACCATTCCATCTTTATGGAAGTTGACATCTCGACCCTTTTATTATAATAGAACCATAAAATTAAATTCCATTTCCATTGTGTAATGATGTGTTTATTTCATATATTAAAAGAAAGACATATCAAGCAGATTATTTTATGACACTAATGTGAAACCTTCTTGATGAGATATTGAGACAAAGGGATTATATTACACAGTATGCATTCATATATGGTTTTTGACCTTTTGACATTAATTAATTTCTCTTGGGGTCCTTGACCCATTGTTAGACAATAATCATAGACTTTAGACTAGCTCGCCTAATGCTAATAACAACTAATCCTAGAGGTTCGCACAGTAAGTTTTTCTTTTGATCTTGATTAAATTATATTTTAATTTTAATTAGTGGAATAAATATTACTTTCAAGACTGAGGAATAATTTTATTCATGTTTTATTTATTGAAAATTAATTATTAAATATTTAATAAATATTTATTTTCTATATTGTAAATAAAATATTTATTTATAAATAAAATATTTATTTGGGTATTCAAAAAATACTAAGAAGGATGAGTAGACCATGATTGTTTCCAATGATAAAAATTAATTTACAAGTTAAAATAATATTTATCATTTCTCTAGTTAATGGAAGCCATAATAATAATAATAATAATATATGGAATGGGTTTTGATAAAGATTTTTTTATTTTATTTAAGAGACAATATGCCATTAAATAATATTTTAACCTAAACCCTAGCTTAATAAATAGATTATTATTTCTATTATATAGGGTTACTCAAGAATCAAGGATTGACAATCATTTCACACAATGAAATTATCTCATGACTCTTCATTTTATCATCTTCCCATGAACAAGAGGAACTCCTTCAAGCCTAAATCATCTTAAGTGATCAATAAGAACAAAACAAGATGATTGATCCACTTTTCTAGCACCCGACATTCCATCGACGTTTCTCATAAATCAAAGGAGCATGTGTGGATCACTGTAAGAGGGATTCTACATTTGGATCCTACCAACATAATGAAGGTAATATAATATGGGTTCTAGATGATTAATATTTTCATCATAATACTCAGATCAGGTATTCTTTCTAAATATCTAATATAAATTAATCATAAATTTGACATGAAAAGATCCTCTCTGAGTTCTTGGTTTCTTTATATCAATATTCAGCGGAAAAGTTATGTTGGTCATTGTGCTCATGTCATGTAAAATTTTTGAATGATATATCAAATCAACCAAAACATTATGGTTAATTACACCCACCAAGGTGTTTCCACAGTTCTCGGAACATTCATGTTGTATTAGAGAGGTCACATTTTAAATTTATAAATATTTATTTTATTTTTGATCGATTATACTCAATAGTGGTTTGATATTTTATTTTGGAATATTCTTTCTTTAATCTGATGTTAATTAACATGCTTTCAACATTTTAATTACTTCATTCATGATTCATATCTTCTTAAAGGACTAAAAATAGATGAATAATGACCAAATATACCATTGGTAAGTGCCAAGGATTTTGGATGGTAAGACTAGGATACACAGTGTGTGGTTGAAATACACACAGTGTACCCAAGTGTACTGCACCTACCCATGTTATAGGATACATAAAATTCCAATCAATAATTACAAATGGTGAATTTATTATACACTGTGTGTATATTTGGTTAGCCTGGAACATGAATTGTTAGAATACAAAGTGTGTAACTAGTGTACTCATTATGTAGTTTACATGGTTTAGTGTTGAAATTAATGCAAAACATGTAGTCAAATACGTGGTAAAAACTCACATGAGACTGACATCCTAGAGAATTAATGGAATACATGATGCCTAGATGGAATTTATGGAATTTATTTTATTAATCCTCATGTCCAAAATACATGTTGATTCGTTTAACAAGTTATGCGAACACACAGATGTGAGAACACATGAGGTGTAGCTAAAGTACACATTGTGTGGTCTTGTATCTGAAAATCACGTTGATTCCTTTAACAGGTTTCATAGAGACATGCCATGTGTGATACAAATTGTGTATCAATCTAGTACATGATGTGTATTCTAGTCTAGGTACACTCCAAAGCTCTAGAAATTTATACCAGGTACAAATCAAATGAGGTACATGATGTGCAGCTCGACAGTACATGCTGCATAGTCTTCTAATAAAGCGAATAATTTAATTTCATTAATTAATGAATTACAGTATTAAAAAATTATTATATTGATTATAACTTACTATGTTTTACAATTTAATAAAGTTTTTATGGATTTAAAAAGATCAATGTATTTATTGTAATTATTTTTAATTATTGGTCATGTTGTTTATTTTTCATGATTTTATTTATGATGGGTATCTTCAAGATAATTCAGATGATCATTAATAAAAAAGTGAATTAATTAATTACTTAATTAATAAATTCATTTACATTTATCTTCATAATAAATAATGAATAGAAATGAATGTTAACCAGTGTACTTTTGTGTATTCATTTCATGTGTATGACCATTCATGAGATTGACCAAGACCTATGTATGTATTGACTTAATTTAATTTAATTTATTTCTTGGTTTTTCAGTTATTTAATTATTAAATTAAATATTACAACTTACAAGTCATCCATACCTCCTTTATTATTTAGGACTTGTGTTCCCAATGTGTTTTATGTAATTCACCTTAAACAATCCTTTGGTTCCCCTCACCAACATGTGAGTTATAAATAAATGTAATAAATGAAGTATCCCAAGGTGTGTGGTTGATGTTAAATATGGAACCAAAATGATACCAACCTAAGTGATACACAAGAGGAAAGTTGGACATGTGGAATGCTCTAACTCATTCCAAGAGAGACACAATGAGTATTCCCCTTAAATCATTGGTAGATTTATTTCCCAATCAATAAATCAACCATTAGATAAGATCATGATTGGGTTATTTATATATTTATTTATTTATATCTTATGAATTATTTCTTTTTATGGATGTAAGATGGTGATCAAATAAATTAATTAACTAATACGTAAAGATAAAAATTAAATAAACGGATTGTGCATAAATATTTTATCAAACAAGGTTAATAACTTAAGCAAATTTCACTTAATATTATAAATACATGTAAAGGACACAATAAAATAAAGTTTACACATAATAAATAAAATCCTTCAACAATATATTAAGTCAGATTTGGACATCCATTATTTGGTTAGGAATGAAATACATAGATCTATGTGTTTGATAAAACCACATTGGGATAATTTATTTTGTCATGGATTTATTATAAAGGTTATGGGTTTAATTAACCATATTACATAGATATAAGTATCCCTCTCTATACTTGATGTAACTTAGAGGAAGGTTTTAAGGAAATCCAAGTTAGGATTTCAGGATTACGGAGTCCACTCAATGGATCAAGGAGCTACAAGCCCACTATTGGCAAAGACCTACCTACCTAAATACCTTCATGTATCTTGAACAACCCTCATTGGGTTTATGGGAAGGGGTATATAGATCATTTCCACTAGAATGTCTAGAAGAATAAAAATTATGAGTCCAATGGTGTGGGTTTTTGGGACTTGATAAAATAGAAGGAGAATTAATAAAATTAATAATTATTATTTCTCATATAATTTGTAATCAATCATGTTAATAATAATA
This sequence comes from Viscum album, assembly GCA_963277665.1. Taxonomy (NCBI): domain Eukaryota; kingdom Viridiplantae; phylum Streptophyta; class Magnoliopsida; order Santalales; family Viscaceae; genus Viscum; species Viscum album. The sequence goes on along the minus strand of OY728142.1, from coordinate 774,122,431 downwards.
TTATCTTTTATATTTGTATAATAATGAAAATTTCATCATCCACATTATCCATGTGATCAATATTGGAAAAATACCATCTTATTACAGATAGTAACTTCCAGGAATGGTTCAGATGCATTTGGGTTGTGTTTCACAATGAACAGAAATATTATATTCTAGAATTATCACTTCCTAATCCTAAAATTAAGGTATAAAGTGATGAAGAGATAATTATATATGAAATATATTTGAACAATGTGGTTGGTGTTCAATGTTTAACAATTTAATCTATATCTAGTGAACTCATGAATTCTCATGAAAACATGGATACTTATATCATGCTCAAGCATCTTCATGGTCTTTACCAAGAGAGATCAAGATATTAACATTTTGAGACCCCAAAGGTGATATTTTAGTCTGATATTAGAGAATTTGTTCCAAATGGGCTTCACAGAGTCACTCATTGGCTACATTGAGCACCTAGAGGTTCTCAGAATTAATTTACCTAAATAAATATACATCGATCTCATTTTTTAATCAGACCTTCATAGATTCACCAAATTTTTTGTTCATTTAAATATGAAAAACATTGATAATTCTCTCTTGGATCTTCTCACTCTTCTTATATATGTTGATAAGGAGACAAGGAACAAAAATCCTTCCATAATTATGGTAAATAAATAAAAAGTTCAAGTGTAGAGATCTAAACCCAAATATTCTTCACAATTCCCTTCCAAGAAGACAAAGATCAAGTGGAAATCAAGGGAGAAGGATGATATCTATTTTTATGTGTAAAGAAGGGTCTTTGGAGGAAAAAATACACCCAAAAAAATAATAAAGGGAAAGATTTAGGTGCATTGTTTATCAGGTCCAATTTATCTATTTATACAAATTGGGTATTAGATACAACTTGTGGTTATCACATATGTATTCAAATAAAATAACTAATTAGATTCTTAATGATTTACTAATTGAAGGTAGATATACAAGCATCCAATGGAGACAAGATTTATACTTTGGCTATCGGGGACTACCACCTCATGTTGCTAGAAAAAATGGTATTGGTTTTAAAATATTTTTATTATGTTCCATATGTTACCAAAAATGTTATTATTTTTATCTAGAACTGATACAAATGGATTTATTTTCATGTTCAATAATTAATGTTTCTTCTTTTATAAAGATGAAATTTTTTAAGGTAAGGCATATTTAAATAATAGTATTTATGTGTTTGATTATGTTAACCAAGTAATGTAAATTGATAATTAATCTAGTTCACATGACTCATAACACACCCAAATTTGGAATCATTGGTTTGGTCATGTCAAAAAAAGTGTTCTCCTTCTTTTGAACTAAATCCACTTGGTGTATGTCATGCATGTTTACAAGGAAAAATGACCAAATCTCTATTTAGTGTAAAATTTAAAAGGGACAAATAGAATATTTAATTAGTTCATACCAATGTGTGTGGGACATTTATTATTGAATAATGGGGTGGGTACTAATACTTTATAACTTTTGCTGATGATTTTAGTAAATATAGACATGTTTACTCAAATAGGTATAAGTCAGATTCCTTTGTCTGATTCAAGGAATATAAGAGATCCACACTTGAGTGAAATCTCCTCCTTACCCCTCCTAGACTAGGTTTTCTCTCTGGTGGCACTTTAAAGGGGGTAGGTCTATTTGTTGCTTATTTAGCACCTTCTCCCACTTTCCTCCATCTCTCCTCCTCACTCCTCCTTTTTTTTACCTCCTTTTTGGTTCTATTTATTTTCCTCACTTCACTGAAGTTCTTTCATTCCGTTTGTTTCTATTTTCCTTATTTTGTGGTTGATCTCTATGATATTTCCTTCACTATTTCTTCCACCACTCTTACTACATTATTTTCATGTTTCTGACCCCATCTTAGTCTGACACACTATTTTCTTCGGGGTGGTTTGATTTTTGATGGTTGAGCGATCATTGGTTTCTCTAGAGAGTGAATTGTGCTTGTCTCCTTCCTATTTTTTTTGGGTTTTCTTCTAGTGGTGATGTTTTGAGAGGAATATTCAATATTTTTCTATACTCTTAGATAAAGAAAGGAAGTGTTTATCCTTGTGAAGGTGTATAACCCTACTGACCCTATGTCTACTCAACTCTTCTCTAACCTCCTGGTATATCTCTCTATTTCCCATCAGTATGGTAGGATGGTCTCCATGGAATTTTTTGGATGTTCTATTTGGGTGTCCATCAGTTTCTAGAAGAAAAGTACGATGTTGGATTCTTCCCCTAAGGGTTTTTGGTGTTTCTTCTTGAATCTATTGATTTTTTTTCGATGATGATTTTGTTTCTTTTCTGATGGTGCTTCCTTGGAAATTTGAGGTTCGAGTTTATAATCACTGGTGGTGGTTCTAATGTTATTGAGGTTATAATGATCTGGTTAGATGGTGTGTGGTAGCTATCTATTTTATGGTTACCAACAAGAAGGTTTTCCAATGGTGGTTAAGTGATGGATCATACATCTCAGGGCACAGCTTGAGGATGATGGCGGATTTTTCAACCTGAGTATTGTGTGGTATGGTTTTTGTGGAATGGATTGGTTTGATTTTGAATTTTGAAAACTTAAAAATTTTGGTTAAAAGTTATATTGTGGATGAATTTATGTTTATGGTGATTCTGAATTTCAAAACCATGTTTAGTTGGTGGGCAGTGATGGTAAAATTTTGGGTGGATTTTCCTTGTTTCATATTCTATTTTGGGTTTTTATTCTGGTTTGTCTCAATGGTTTTTATTTTTTTTGGGTTCACACTAAACCTTTAAAAGTGTTTTTATAAAATGAAAAAATATGTATTTGGAAGGATTCATGGAATGTAAGAATAAAGGTGAGAAATAGTTTAGTAAGAATATTAGAAAAACTCTCAAATCGCGGTGGATAATATCTTAACCAAGACTTCATTGATTATTTATGATATTTTGGAATTCTATCTAAAATCACTTCTCCTTATACACCTAAATGGAATTGTTTAAGAAAAAGGAGAAACCACACCCTATTGGACATGGTGAGATCAATGATGAGTCATGTGAGTCTTCCATTATCCTTTTAAAGATACACATTAAAAATAACAAATAAATAAATAAACTAAAGTGGTAGGTAATATACCATACCAATTGTGGAATGGAAAGAAACCTGTGTTGTTTTTATTACATGTGTATAGTTGTGAAGCATTTGTTAAGGCCTTTTCAGGTAACAAAATTGATCCCTAAGGCACAAAGTGTAAATTTATAGGATACACTAAGTTAACAAGGGTATATTTCCTATAGGTCCTCTTATATAAAAAGAAAATAGTGTAAAGATGTACCATATTCATTGAGAGGGATCACATCTCTAAAATATATAGTGGGGAGAGATAGAATTTGATGATGTCTAAGATCAAGGTACACAAGATTTGGAACACAAAAAAAATCCAAAGATACCCTTGGAAGAATATGTTCTAGAGACACAAGTACTACGTAGAAGTATAAGAGAGGTTAAGGAACCAGAATGGTATGGTTTTTTAGTTACTATGGATAGTGAATCATTATAAGTTGATAATAATGATCCTATCAAATACAAGTAATTAGTAAGTGGAATAGATCTTCCCAAGTGGAAAGAAGATATGAATTCTAAAATAGATTCTATGATCCAAAATCAATACTATATTTTGGTATAACCTCTAGTGGATGTAAATCCTATTGGTTTTAAATGGGTATTCAAGAAGAAACTGGACATAGATGGAAAATTAAATAGATATAATGCATGAATGGTAACAAAAGGGTTAAAACAACTTCAAGGAATAGACTATAATGAAACCTTTTCACTGATTACAATGATAAAATCCATAAAAATTCTACTCTCCATTATGGATTTCTAGGACTTTGTGATTTGTAAAATGGATGTCAAAATACCTTTTATTAATAAGAACCTTTAGGAAGATGTATATATTACACAAAATGAGGGGTTTGTGACTCCAAAGGAATCCACTAAGTTATTATAATTGAAAAGATGCATTTATAGATTAAATAAGGCATCCATGTCATGGAACATTCAGTTTAATGAAGCTATAAAAAAATTTAGTTTCATAAAGAACAAATGAGAGCCTTGTGTATATAATCAATTTAGTGGGAGTGTAGTAATTTTCATAATATTTTATGTCTAAGTCACATTACTTATTGAAAAATAAATACTAGTCTTATAGTCTATTAAATATTTGTTAAATAAATCCTTCTCTATGAAGGACTTAAGCTAAGAATCATATATTCTTGGTATCAAGATCAATTGTGATAGATCTAAGATTTTGTTCGACCTAAGTCAAAGTATATATATTTAAAATATAATGAAGAGTTTAAATATAGAATAGTATGAGAGGGTATTGTTTCCAATGTCATGTGGAATTGGTATTTCTAGGAGAATGTGTCTTTAAACACATGGGGAAAGTTAGAGGATGTAAGGGATTTCATATGCATATGTGATTGGTTCAGTCATGTATATCATGATATGTAGTAGGATAGATTTCACCTATACCATAAGTTCCATGGTTACATATCAATATGACCCAGGTGACTACCATTGGATGGTATTCAAGACTATCCTTAAGTATCTAAGGTATACAAAGGATATTTTCTTGGTTTATGGAGGATATGAGGAACTAGTCATCGTAGGATATGTAGATACTAGTTTCTAAATAGACCAAGACAATCTAAAATCATTGATGGGATAAATATTTACTCTAAATGGAGGTGTTTTGAGATGGAATAGATCAAATAATTTTGTGGTCATAAATTTTATAGTAGAGTCTGAGTATATTGTAGGTCTTAAGGAAAATAAAGATGTATTATGGATATAAAACTTCATCCAATAATTTTATGTGATTTCTAGTAGTAAATATCCTATCAATATATTGTGATAATAATATAGTGTTGTCCATTGAAATGGATACAATCTCACATTTGTAGATGAATCACATTCTTTGTAAGTATCATCTTTGGGGAGATTTTTCTCAGAGAGGTGAATTTTTAGTGAGCAGAATATCTATGGAAGATAATGCAGTGGACCCCTTTACAAAATCCATGACTCATAAGAAACATGATCATCATGTGAGGTCTAGCAGAATGAAATTCATAGGCAGTTGGATCTAGTATGAGTGATAGTTTTTTGGATCTTGTGTTCTAGAACTAACTATTTTTACTTTGATTACATGTATATTCAAATATTATAATATTAATAAAACATATTATTATATATTTTTCATTTTTATTCATGACTATGATGTAATAATTTTCTAGGGTATCTATCACATTGATAAGGTCGTAATAGATCCCCACTATGATGATAACCTTGAAGTACAATGATGATATTCTAAAAATTAGTTCTATGGTTGGATAACATACTATGATGGGTAATATAGTATGTAGACTATTAGGTGTGAGTACTCGTATGTATATGATATTTCTTCTCATGGAGGTCACACTTTGTAATATCATAGATGAGAGATTATGAGAACATACCCACCAGTAGGAATTCTGCATGATTTGGTGTTATCAAATATTCTTATCTATGATCATGTGTAATGGTCCTTGACATGTTATTAATGGATAAGTTGAGGAAGAATTTTTCCCTTCCATCTTTATGGAATTTGACATATTATCCCCTTTATTGGAATAAAACCATTGCATTAAATTCCATGGCCATGGTTGTCACGACCCGTCCTCGGGGCCCGTGCCGTGACTACCCCAAGCCCGCCTTCCATAGGCCAGGGGCTGGCGACTAGCACCAAAGACGTAAATCCCGATAACTGGGAAGGCATTGCCTTTATAAAAGTAAACAAAACACCACAGAGTACAAGCGGAAGTAAAACACTAAGTACAAAGATAAGTGATGAAAGGTAAATGGGCCAGAATAAAAACCCAAAAGAAAGTACAACTACAACAGAAAAAGACAACAACTGGAGGGATGGAAGTGGCTCCTGGGTCGTCCTCCTCGGATCCTACCTGAAGGGTAGGTACATATGGTGCAGCTCCTGGATCGTCCACCACAGATCCTACCTGAAGGGTAGGTACAGATAGCCCCCACAACGCTCTTGCCCGTCAACCTCCTCCGAGTGTCATCTCGTCGTGAAGTCTACCTCCGGATACTGACTCGTCGTGTAGTCCACCTCCGGGTACCGTCCATCCCTCGAACACTCGGCCTCCGTCAGCACTGCCCGTCGTCTGAAACCAACACAACGAGGTGAGGGCATATCCCGTGCAGGGGTGAGTATAACGATACTCAGTAGGGACCCCGAGACCCTCAAGGTCTCACTAAAACCAACATGGATAACCACAAAGAAGATCTCAACAGATAACCTCTACTTAGGTATATGCCCATGAATATACCTAAGTTATCAAGTAACCCATCTCAATCATTAGGAAAACACCAAGATCATGAAATCAACGGATAACCACTACCCAGGTATATTCCCATACATATACCTAAGTTATCAAGTGACCCATCTCAATCATGAGGTAAACACAAAGGTCAAAAGTCTCGGCTCAAACCATGATTTTCATTATCGAAACCGTAACTGCTGAAAAGCCCCGTCTCTGGAGTGTACAGTGGTCCTATCACGACTCCGAGGTACTGCTCACTAACCTAAGATTGCTGAGGTACTCCTCCTATCGAGTACCACGGGTCAGCCACCCAGACACAGTAGTGCTTCCCGTCGGGGTATGCCACCCAAACACAGTAGTGCACACCCCCTAGTAGCCTGTTGAGGTACTCTCCGGACGAGTGCCGTGGGTCTGCACTGTCACACAGGTAGTTCTCCGTCCGCCATGGGTCTGCACCTCACAAAGTAGTGCTCTATCCACTGGCCTAGTCGACTCACTCCAAGTCGAGTCGGTCAAGTAGTCGTCAGGTCTCAGTCGGCTACACGGTCTCCGTACTCCGCACGCTCGTCTTCGGGAGGGTCCACTCCACGAGCTACAGGTCAATAATCCAAGTATCCCAAAGTCCCACGAAGAAGTATCTCAAATGACCGCCTCGTCATAGGGGTCTCAACGCAACAGACGGCGCGTCAATCGGACGCCCAGTCTGTGAGTTATTAGCCTTTTCGTCCCAGGGGCCCTGTTGGTTTCGTGTGCGAACCAATCCGGTCGTATCTCAACTGTACCCCGAACTCTCATAGGGTATACTCATAGGGACCGTTTCTCAACAAGATCACCAATGCCGCTGACGGTTCGTCAAACAGATGTCCGGTCTGAAAGATATCAGCTTTTCCGTTCCAGGGGCCCGGTTGGATTTCGGGTGCAATCCAACCCGGCCACTATCCAATTGCATCCAAAACTCGGGCGAAGTATGCCAAAAGTTCTGTCTCAATAAGAGGAAATCAACGAGACAGACGGCACGTCAATCGGACACTCAGTCTGTGAGTTATTGGCTTTTTCGTTCCAGGGGCCCGATTGGTTTTCGTGAGCGAACCAACCCGACCGCACTCTGACGACATCCAAACCTCGAGCGGAGTAAGCCAAAAGATCCGTATCACTTAGAGGAATCCATCAAAGTTGACGACACGTCAATAGGATGTCCGGAGCTCAAAATATAAGCGTTTCCGCTCCGAGGGCCCGGTTGGTTTCGTATCCGAACCAACCCGGCCGAACCCAAAGTATTCCGAAACCTTGAGTATAATATACTGAAACGACCGTCTCGTTCCAAGGATCGCTACTCAACTGACTGTGCATCGATCAGAGGTCCGTAGCCCAATATATGGTCAAAAGAACAAAGAGGGTCTGAAAACGGGGGGTCTGGGCCCGGACCGACCCCCCTGGATCGGCCCGAACGGGTCGACCCGACCCGGTTCCGACCCAGCTGGGCCCGGCCAGGCCCGGTCCGGCCTGGCCGGCGCGGTCCGGCTTGACCGGCCAGCCACGGCTCGGCCAGCGCGGCCGAGCCGAAGTCGCGGAGCGGGGGGTGTGTGCGGCCCGCCCTCGCCGCTAATTGAGGCCGACGGTAACCGCCACTGCCAGCCCTCCGGCGGCGCGACGCCAACGCCTTCCGCGGACCACCGGACGCGCTCCGGTGGTCCGTTTCACCTACCGTCTTCGCCAACGGTCCTCCCGGGACCCGACCTTCACTACAGAGGCCTCAAAATTACCTTACAGCCTCGTTTGTCGTCGCCCGTCAATCCGCACGTCAAAAACAAATCGTACCGTCTTCATGGTTTTCCCGGTGTGGCGCGTCGGCACCGCGCCCCTTCACCGCGGCCCGACTCCGTCCGCTGATTCATTCGGCCCCAAAGGTGCGGCGCAACGGCGCTGCGCTCCTTCGTCGTGATTTTCTAAATTCCCGCACGGTCTTGCGCGGTGCGATGGTTCCGCGCCATCTCCATTCCAAACAACAACAGGAACAACAACAAGATAAGGGAGGAGGGTCGGTCATGTTTGTGCGGTCCTGCCCCCTCCCGTTAATCGATAGCAAGCGGTCCAAATTTTTAAACGGAGAACAGTGACGATACTAATCACGAATGAAACAAAATAAACCCCTGTAGTTCTCCCCATAATCAAGATTTCCCAACCCATAACATAATCTTCGCGGATCAACTTAATATTTTGTTGATCCGCGTTCTTAGATTTAGAAGGGAGTAAATGAGGGTTTACAAATAAGTTCCCTACCTTGACAAAAGTTAATGAACGACGGTGTCGCGGAAAATGGCGTCGCAGGGTGAGGTTTCGTATATGCCGACGGAGAACGTCCGAGGAGGATGCAGCGTCTCCCTTCCTTTCACGCGGAGAGAAATTTGAAAGGCGTATTGTCGATGGCGAGTTCCCACGTCGGTGCCTCCTCCTTTGCCGAGGAAGAAGAAGATGGAAGAAGAAGAAGAAGTTCTTTTAAAACTTCCAAGCTCTCTACCCTTACCCTCAACACCACAAAAGCCAACCCATAACAAATAATGGTTCAACATTATTTAATCAACCCAAGCCAACTTTTACAAAATGAATTCGAAAGTTGAATTCACTTAATTAATGTGTGTGTTGTCTAGAGTTAATGAGGGAGAGGGTGAGGAAATGAAAGGTTACTCAAAAATTAAGAGGGAGTTAGGGAGTTTAAGAGGAATGTGAAGGGGAGGGGTTCGTGTGGGCCCCAACTCACCTTAAATACTCCCATGGGTGGTTAACTCCAAGTGGGTCCCACCCATAACTCCCTTACATAGATTAAAACCACTTAAGAGAGGGTCAAGTGTTGTAACACAACACTTAATCTACTTAACAAGAAAAATAAAAATTGTAGATAAATTATAAATTAAACTTCCACAATTTTTATCATCTTCTCTCGAGTAAACACAACTCCGGAAATGGCGTTCCTAAGCAATTACCGGCGCTACGGTTCCATCGGTGCCCTCGGAATTCGATTCCGAGCACCGGTTCAAAAGATAGAAATTCCCGCTCGTTCGTTCACTAAACGTACCCGAGCCAAACTTCAGAAAATGATTCCGGGCACACCGGGCCTCAGAATCAGGCGCCGTCAAAAACTGCGTTCTTGTAAAATTCCAAATAAAATTAAGAAAAAAATTTTCCTTGAAATTTATGGGTCTTTAAAATTGTGTAATGATATGTTTATTTCAAATATTCATATAAATATATATCAATCATATAGGTTGATCACATGGACGTGAAACCTAATTGATGAGATATTGAGAAAAATGGTTTATATTACACACTGAGCATTCATATGTGGTTGTTGATGTTGTGAAATTAAGTTTTTTTTCTCTTGGTTACCTTGACCGATTTATAGAAAATAATCATTGACATTAGGCAATCCTACCTAATTTTGAAGATAAATAATCTTTGAGGGTTATACACTAAGTGTTTTCATTTTCCTCAACTAAATTATATTTGAATTTTAATTTATGGAATAAATATTATTTTCAAGAATAAGAAATAATTTTATTCATGTTTTATTAACCACAAATTATTTATTGAATATTTAATAAATATTTATTCACCATATTATGAATAAAATATTTATTCAGGTATTCAATAAATACCAAGGAGGATAAGTATAAAAATCATGTCTGGTGATAAATATTAAATTAAAAGATGAAAAAATAATATTTATCATTTAACTTTTTAGTACAAGCTGTAATAATAATAATATTATTATTATTATTATTATATGGAATGGGGTTTTATTAAGAATATTATATTATTTAAGAACCGATAAAAAATTAAATAATATTTTAACCTGAACCCAATATCTATAAATAGATGGTTATGTCTATTTTTCGGGATTAATCAAGAATCAAGGATTGAGAATTGTTGTGCACAAAATACTCCTCTCTTGACTTTTCCTTCAATCATTTTCTCAAGAACGAGAGGAACTCCTTTAAGCCCTAAGGATCTTGAGTAATCAAGGTTAACAACAAAAGATGATCAATCCACTACACTATCCCTCATAGTTTTATTGGTGTTTCACGAAGATCAAAGGAGAACGTTTGGATCTTTACTAGAGGGATTCTACACTTGAATCCTATAAGAACAAAAAAAGTAATATGAAAAGGGTTTCATACAATCAACATCTTCACCACAAAAAGATCCTTATATTAGGTATTTTTTCTTCATATCTAATATAAATTAATTATAAATTTAACATGAAAATATCTTATTTGGGTTCTAGGTTTCTCTATGTCAGTATTCACTAGAAATGTTTCATTGTTCATAGTGTTCACATCATGTATAATTTATAAATGATGCATAAAATTGGAAAAAACATTATATTTAATTATACTCATCAAGGTGTTTATGATGTTCCTTGAACCTTCATCTCTAAAGACCCATACATACTGAGTTTTTAATACCTTTATGTGGTGTTTTTTTTTCAGATGTAGGGTTTTTTGGAATAGTTTCTTCGTCATAGTCCTCAACCAAATATGTGTCTACAAGTTGTTTGAATGGGTTTTATTCTTTTGATCTCCCTCCTCTTTCCATAATGAGATATAAATCCAAATATTAGAGAGAATTTGAAGCCAATAGAAATAAATAGAGGAAGAATATGATCCAGAGAGTTAGATTTCATTGGTTATTCAGATTAGTGATGTCACACATGGTTGGATTCCAAATAATTGTTCCAGTTGTTGTGGATTATTAAGTTGTGATGAATCTTGGATTTTTTTTTCTATAGCTGAGGATAAACATAGTAAGAAGGTTCTATTATGTTTTCATGTGTTCCTATTGATGTCTACCCTAGTTATTTCATTGAATCTTGTTTGATCTTTTGCATGTGAAAGTGGGTTTTTCTTATGGTATAGTCCATTTTTGTTATTCCTTTTTTGATCCTCTATTTTAATCTGTTATAGTTTTATTTACTTAATAATAATAAGGGGGTGCGTGTAGTGTTCTTGATGTGGAGTAGATCAAAATATATGAACCATATAAATCCTATGTTTTTCTCTTTCCTGTATCATTTTTATTATCTTTCTTTTTGTGATATTATTGCATGCTACCATGTCATCATTTTTTGCTTCAATTTGTTTGTATTTCCTTTCTTTTGTAATCTCATTGTTTTTACTTACATCCTATTGAGTTTTTTTGTTGTGAGCTAGGACTGTGAGGAACTGCCTCCTACCTGGGAGATTGTTGTGTCCCCAGGGCTACCCTCCCACTATCAAATGGAATTAGAGCTAGTTTTATCAAGTTTAAAAATTTATTTGACTAGATTATAGGTATAGAAGTTTGATGTAGATAATGATTTTAATTTTCAAAGAGTGAAAATGTTTTCTCTTAATTTTTTATAATGGACTTGATGAAGATTTATCAAGATCTAAGAGGACGATCACTACCATTTCAGCTATATAAGACACCACATTTTATTTTGAGGATATTGACCCTAATATCTTAAAGAAATACCATTCCCTGTTATTGTTGACCCTAGGTGACAAGGTTTTTAGAGAAGTTTTCCATGATACTTTTTATAGTGCTATTTGGATAAAGATTGATCATATTTAAATGACTATATTCCATCTAAGAAAGTTAAAAAAGAAAATGAATCTTTGTAATTTTAAAATGTTCTCTATAACTTCTATGAAGACTCATTTAGATGGTTTTAATAAGATAGTCATTTACTTGGACAATGTAGATGATGATATTAATGATGTGAACCATGATTTCTTGTTATTGAATTCCATACGTGAATCTTTTAATTTGGTTAGAGATTCTATGATGTATGGAAGAGATTCTATTAATTTTGAGGAAGTAAAGTCAGATGTCGTGATTAGAGATCTTCAAATTCATGGTTTGAAGTTGGAGGGATATGGGATGAATTATGGGTCTTAATTTTTCAGTGTGAAGAGTAAATATAAAGTTAAAATAAAAGGTAATAAAGATGATAGTTAGTTTAAAAATTTCAAGTGCTATTTTTGTGGAAAACTATCCACATTAAGAAATAATTCCTTAAGGATATGTCTAGCGATAGAATGACTCAGAACAATGTGGTATAACCTAGTTTTGATTGTTATGATGTTCTATAAGAATTTCTAGTAGCCTTTAGTATAGAGTAGGTGTATATCTAGGTTTCATTTCTTCAACATTATTAGTATTAGCTCTGAATGTGCTTTATAGGGTCCCTCAATTGGAAGAGATGGTGTGGGTAGAACTAGTTTTATAAGTTATTTTGGATCATGTGGAGACTTTTCGCTTATAAGCTTGTTTTATTCTTGTTATTTTCATTTTTTATTACTGATTATGTTATAGAACTATTTAATTTGAAAGTTTTTGTACTTAACATTTTTTCATGTTTATTTCTGTTTGAGGAATTAGGTACTACTTTGGTTTCTTTGGGTGTCTTATAGGAATAGGAAAGTTAATTGAGACCTATGATGGCATGTGTACAACTATTTTCTAGTATATGAAAGAGGAATCTTAGGTAAGTGATGATATGAGTTTTGGTTAACGTATTTGTTTGATCATTTGTTTTTTTGAGCATCTTTAGTATTCGTTAGTAATATATGTGCTGGAATGGGTCGACATGTTCCACTATGGTATATTCCAAGTTATGGTCATACTAGGATGATCATGGTTGCTCTTAGGGTATTTTTTCAGTAAAAACTATATAAACCAACTGATAGGTTAGGCTAGTATGGGACCTCAAGATCATCACCCCCGTCTTGTTTGCATTTCATTTTGTAAGGTGGAGATTTTTTAAATTTGGAATGACGTTGTTACAAATTAAAATATTACCTTTTTTATTTTTTGATGCTATAAAAAATATCTTGATGCATGTTTTTTCCCCTTTGTTTAAATTTTATTAAGCTTAGATTTTAGTTTTTCAAATTTTGGTTATTTTTTTACCCATACATGAGGTCTATTTACCCTTACGTAAGTGGGGCTTACCCTTACGTGAGGGTTGGTTACCTTTACATGAGGGGTGTGTTACCCCTATATGAAGTGTATGTTACCCTTATGTGGTTTTGGTAGTGTAGGTAGAAGTTACCTTTACGTAGGGGTTGAGGTACCCTTATGTTGCTTTGATAATCTAAGGTCTTCCATTACGTGAACTATCTCTTAACCATATGCAAGGCTTGGTTACCCTAAGAAACTAGTGGAATGGAGTGGAAACCTTTATACAAGCTGAAGGTTATCCTTGTGAGGGTAGTGTGTGAGAGTAGGCTACCTCTATGTGAGGGTTATGCTACCCTTACATGGTACCTCGGGGACCCTTACGCAATACTGAATACCTTTTTTGAGTGAGTTGTGGATCTCGGTATCTGTACATAGTGGTATAAGTTAACCTTACATGGAGTTGGGACCCTTATGTAATGGCGAGGACCCTTATGTAATGGCAAGGACCCTTATATAGTACATTTTGAAGACATTTACACGATGATTGTTGTTTCAGATGTATGGTTTATTGTAAAAAATTCTTTAACATGCCACTTGGCCAAACATGTGTCTAAAGGTTGTTGAAGGTTGACTGAAAGGGTTTTATTTGTTTGAATTCCACCATCCTTTCATAATGAGATAGACAGTTGAAGCTTAGAGAGAAGTTGAATCCAAGAGAAATCGATGGAGGAATGAGACGATCTAGAGAAGGAGAGATCATTGGTGAATCTAATTGGAGGTGGTACATGTGGTTGGTTCTTGGAGCATTGTTCCAGTTGTTGTGGATCATTTGACAATGATGAATCTTAGAGGAGTTTTTTCTGTAGGTGATTCTAACCCTAGTAAGAGGGTCCATGCCTAGTTTTGTGTGTTTTTATTGATGTATTCCCTCGTGCTATCACTGCATCTTCTTTGATCCTGTGCATGTGAAACCGTGTCGTTCATCTGGTATATTCTTTTTTTATTATTCACTTTTGATCCTCTATTATAATTTTCCATTTTTTTCTTCACTTAATAATAAGAAAAAGGGGGTGTGGGTGGTGTTATTGTAATAGAGTAGGATAAAAAGATTCGAGCCATGCAAATCATGTTTTCCTCTCTTTCTTGTATTGTTTTTATTATCTTTCTCATTGTGGTATTATTGCATGATATTGTTCCATTGTGGTTTTCTAATGTTTTTTAGTATTTCATTTCTTTTCAAAGCTCTTTATTTTTACTCATATTCTATTGAGTTTTTTGTTGTTGTGAGTTGGGTCCATGTGGCATTACCTCCCACCTTGGAGATTGGTGTGCCACCAGGGCTTCCATCCCCCTAACAAAACTATTTGTGATGAAATGGATATTTTGTTGCAAATATTTCTTTTCATAAAGTTATTTGTGATAGACTGGTATGTCTATCGTAAAAATCATGTTCATATAATGGGTATTTTTGATAGATCCATTACAAATAGTTGTCCTGAAAAGGGGTATTTATGACGGATTTGTCGTAAATATTCCTACGATGGGTTATTTTTTACAGATTCCATCAAAACTACGGTTATTTGTGATGAATCAGTCACAAATACTCTTTTGTAAGATTTTTTGCGATGGATCGGTCCATCAAAAATATTTTTTCCCTAAGCGGGGAAAATTATTTTTGGGGGCGACATTTTGCGATGGATAATTTATCTGTTGCAATTATCATTCGCAAATAAAAAACATGTCACAAATAACAATTGAAAAAAGATAAACTATAAATTAGAATAGTTTACTACAAATTTGAATAATTTATTATAAATTAATATAAATTAATATTAAATTGGTATAAATTAATAAAAAATATGATAAATTCGTATAAATTAACAAAAATTAGTACAAATTGATATAAATGGATAAAAATTAGTATAAATTCATATAAATTAATAAAAATTAATGTAAACTAATGTAAATTAATGAAAATTAGTATAAATTATATAAAAATATATTATTATACACCATTATAAAATAACTATAAATTGATATAATTTATTATAAATTTCTATAAATTTTTATAAACAAGTATAAATTAACAAAAAATTAGTAAAAATTCATATACATTAATATAAAGTGATATAATTTAGTTTAAATTATTTTTAATTAGTATAAATTATAAAAAATTAGTATCTATTAATAAAAATTAATATATATTAGTATAAACTGATAACAATTAATAAAAATTAATATATATTTGAATAAATTAGTATAAATTGATATAATTTATTAGAATCTGATATAAATTTTTATTAAATCATATAAATTTGTAAAAAAAGTTATAAATTAATATAAATTGACATAATTTAGTATAAATTATTATAAATTCATATAAGTTATTATAAATTACTATAAGTTATATAATTATTAAAATTAATAAAAATTAGTATAAATTCATAAAAAAATTGTATAAATTATTATAATTTAGTATAGGTCAATAATTTTTTTATAAATTAGTATAAATTGATAAAAATAAATAAATAATAATAAAAATTATTATGTATTTGAATAAATTACTATAAATTGGTATAAATTATTATTAATTCATATAAATTTGTATAGATTAGTATAATTTTATATAAATTGATATAAATTGATATAGTTTATTATAAATTACTATGAATTACTATGAATTAATATAAATTAGTAGAAATTCATAAAAATTATTATAGATTTATAAAAATTGGTAAAAAAATAGTATTATTTAGTATAAATTAATAAAAATTATTATAGATTAGTATAAATGAGTATAAATTAATGAATATTATTTTACATTAGTAAAAATTAGTATAAAATAATAAAAATTTGTATAATAAAATATAAATTACTATAAATTAAAATAGGTTACTATAAATTAGTATAATTTAGTATAAATTAATTTAAATTACTATAAATTAGTATTAATTCCTCACTAATTAGTATAAATTAATATGAAATACTATAAATTGATATAATATAGTATAAATTGTTATAAATTACTAAAAATTAATAATATTTAATATAATTTAATATAAATTTTTAAAAAATACTATAAATTAATATAATTTAGTATTGTTAAATATAAATTATTAAAAAAATATAATATATTAGTATAAATTTATAAAAAAATAGTATAAATTTGGATAATTTTGTATAAATTAATATAAATCGTTACGTATTAGTATACATTAGTGTAAATTGATATAAATTGTTACACATTCATATAAATTTGTATAAATCAATATAAATTACTGTAAATTAGTAATAATTACTTGAAAAATAGTATAAGTTAGTATTATTTACTATAACTTGGTTTTAGTTTAGTATAAATTAATATAAATTACTATAAATTTATAAAAATTATCATGAATTCAAAAATATTAGTATAAATTAATATAAATTTGTATCATTTTTTATAAATTAATAAAATTGATAGACCTTAGTATAAATTAGTAAAATTGATATACTTTACTATAAATTTATATTGATTCCTTAAAAATTATTATAGTTTACTATAAACTAATACAATTTAGCATAAATTAATATAATTTAAAATAAATTAACAAAAATAAGTATAAATTAATAAAAAATGAGTATAAATTAATATAAATTATTATGTTTTAATATAAATTACTATAAATTAGTATAATTTAGTCTTAATTAATAAAAATTATTATTTATTATTTTAGATTAATAAAAATTGATATATATTCATGCATCTCTTACACATGTTGCATCGACATGCTACGTATGTGTCCTTTCTTCTGTGAAGTTATCCCCCCACACTTACATGAGAGGAAAATACCACACCTTATAACTCATATTTTAAAATTTATAAATTTGTAAAAATATCTAAAATGTAATATTTGTTTAAATATATTGTAAATAATAATTAAATGGTCATTTAGTGAAAATAAGGTGTGTGATATATTTTATATAATAAACTAATTATTGTTATTTTCTTAGAAACTATAGACCCATGAAATAGAAAATATTTTTTACTATGAAATAATGATTGGAAAAATCATCACAGAAATCCAAATGGTTATAGTATGAATCTGGTCTACATTAAGGGTTTCAAAGTGTTTATATAATTCATATCTTCAAATTTAGAATTTATTTTAGAAGGGGAAATTAAATGCCCATTTAAGAAGTGTAATTAAAAAAGATATGAAGTGTTTGATAATGTTAGGGTTTTAATTCTTTGTTTTGGTTTTCAAAATGATTATGTGTTTTGGTATAAACATGGTGAATTGAATTCTAAATAAAATACAGATTTTTTGGATCCAAAACCATTATAGTTTTAAAATTTAGTACCTGATGCTGTTAAACCATTTTTCAAGAAATATAAACTCAAAATGACAATTATAATCCTTAATTAGAACCATTTGTAATTTTTGATTTGTTGAAATCTTCTAAAGATTCCTTATATCTCATATCCAAGCTAAAAAAATTTGAAGTTGTTACAAAATTATGTCTATTAAATCCATTTTTGGAATGTAAAATACATTCTTTAATCAAATATTTTCTTTGGTTCAATCATTTTTTCCTAAAGGGAACACATTTAATAAAAATTTATATGAAAGAAAAATATTGGTTTATAATTAGATCTTAGATATCAAAATATCCATGCATATGAAAATTAATAAATCTTATATTATGGCGAATATGAGTCATTATATAATTTTAAAACATGTGGAAAATCAAGGTATAAATTTTTTTTAAAAAGAGAGTCTATTTATTCTTAAAAAAATTGAGGTATTTTATGATTATATATTGACTGAAACTCCAATTTAAATCTTCCGACATAAATACATTGATGACATGGAACGGATCTAATGTTAATTTCAATAAAAGTTTAAATAATCATTGTGATAGTGATTATTATAATCACTTTGATCAGATGCATCTGTCTTTTTCTTCATAACCACGTAACATACAATTGGGTTTTTTATTGATGGTTGTTTTATATTTGGTACTTACAAGTGTATATATTCTTATATTTAGATTTTAAAAATTCACACAACTTAACCCCTTGGATATTAATAAAAGAACCATATATATATATATATGAAATTTATAATTTCAGGACAAATAAAAAAGAACATCGATGTTTATTTGAATCCATTGACCAATGAGTAAATTTTATTATGTAATGATAGTGTAAATACATATGATTTAGTTGCATATCTGAAATTTATACTCAAATCTACATTAATGTGTACAATTAGTGAATTTTTGACAAATGGAATGTTTTTTGGACGGATTACACAAGGTCAAAAATCTTGTCCATACTGCATGGCTAACAACAAAGCATTTATGCTTATCAATGGAAGAAATCCTTGTTTTTTACTATTATAGGATATTTTATCTTACAGATCGTCCGTTCTAATGGAATATAAATAATTTTAAAAAATTTAAAATTTAATGAGATAAACCTAAAAAAAGGTTTTTAGGAAATATATATTTTATCTTCATTAGAACCTATTAATTTTGGACCAATTTAAAACTAATAAAAATAGCTGATTTTCGGAGAGATCATAATTGGATAAAGTGAAGTATTTTTTAGATGATAGAATATTGGTTTGATTTGTTAGTTTTTCACATGATATATGTAATTCATATTGAGAAGAATTTATTTGATAATATATTTTATATCATCTTGGATTCACCTAAAAATACCAAAAATTCTTTGAAGGTATGGTTAGATCTTGTTCAAATTTTTAGGTATCCTGAACTTAAGTTATTTAAAAATGAAAGATCAAAAAAAATTAGGGATCCAAAATCATATTATTCACTTTCTAAAGAAATTTTGTTATTGTTTTGTTAGTGGATTAAAGATTTGATGTCACCATATGGATACACTTTTAATTTTTCTTATTGCATAATAAATGGACATATTACCAGGTTAAAAATTCAAGATTATCATGTCATAATGTAAATATTACTACCCATTATATTCATAGGGATAAAAAATTCTTTAATCCAGGTTGTGTTAACTAAAATATCATATTTATTCTAATAATTTTTTGTAGTAAAAAAAAACTATGATGCACTGAGTATGGTATAAAAAGATGTTATAATTTTATGTATGTTGGAAAAAATATTTCCATCAGCCATGTTTGAATCAATGAAATATCTAATATTGTATGAAGATAAATGTGAAGGGATAGTAAAATTACAATGGATGTATACATTCAATATATATATGAAAAAGTTAAATAATGTATATTAAAAGGTATCAATTGAAAGGAAATTTTCTAAAGAAAAATTTCAATAATAAATTTCAAATTTCTTCTTTTTATTATTTTCAATATAAATATCACTAAAAACATAATCAAATTGGTAACAATGAAGAAATAATAATGATTCCAAATACCATATCTTTTATTTATTTAATCATCCTAATCTTAGTTTTGGTGGTCATTATAAATGATGGAAATTAGATGAAGAACTATACAAAGCTCATATATATGTTCTGCATAATTTTTAATAAATGAAATGATTTATGTAGTTAGTACTACTTTTACTTATATTTTTTTTAAAATATATATATTAATTATTTTTTAGATTATATGATGATCATATAAAAATAATAATTCACACAAATTACTCCATCTACTCTTGAATAACAATGATAATGTAATTTCTATTAATGGTTTCAAATTTTGGTAAGTTACATTGTTTATAATCGATTATATGAAATCAATTTGTTATTTTATATTTTTTTAATAATTTTTTTATCTAGGTATAACAATATTGAAATAAATTTGATAGTTTATTATATTCAATAAATAATCCACCATCCAAATTGGGGAAGTCTTATAATGATTTTGTGGTTAATTTAATTTGATTTCATATACACACATATGGATAATCAGAAAAATCAATGAATAACAGTGTTTGTTTAAAAGGATATCCTAAAAAAAAGTGGAGTTGAATTTTATAGAATGATGGATGGAATAAATGAGTTATGTTATATGGGGAATAATTATATAATAATTTTTTAATGTCATTGGTTTGATAATGATTGAGGTTTGTGTGTTTATCAACGACATTAAATCATTGATATTAAATATAAATTTCTTATAGAAAATGAACCTTTTAGTTGGAATATTAAGCACATCATGTTTATTATTAAAATTACCATGCTACTATACGAGATATAAATGACTGATAGAGTGTAAAAAAATGAATTTTATGGAAAACTAAATTTGCACCATTGAAGTAAAAAAGTATTGATATTTTTCAAGAAACATCACCAAATATATCTCTTGATAAAATAGATACATATATCAATGGTGAGACCCCATAGTTAAGGGATGATGATTTTAGTAATTTTCATGATGTAACCATTGAATTTGAAATTATAAGGGATGATAAAATTGAAGATCAAATAGAAATAGATGATGCTGAAGAGGAAAATAAAGAAATTGATAGTGATGAAGATGAAAATGAAGATAAATAATGATATATTATTTATTTTTAATAAATATTTATTATTTTTTTATATTTTGATATCTGTATGAATAATTATCTAAAGGTAACATTATCTTCACCTAATATCTTTAAAAAAATGGTTTTAATTTTTGTAAATTATTTGTATTTTTTAAAGAGTAAATTTTTTTATAAAATAAATTATATATTTCAGATGGTTGGAGATAATTATAATGATATGATTCATTTATTGACTGAGGATGTGCTTCCCAGTGATGAGCCTATTGATTTTTCGGCTGAGGTTGTTAACCCAGCATAAGCTACCAAGAGGGATCAGGGTCTTGCGTGATTGATGATTCTGGATCCTATTCTAGAGTGATGTCAATCTCTTGACTTTGATCCACATTTGATTAAGTAAGTTTAAATATGAATTTTATTTAATTTTCATTTAATTTATTTAATTTATTAATTATTTTACTAATTATTCTTATTTTTATAGTTTTTCACATATAATCATTGGTCAGGCTAGTGCTATTTTGAGAAAATATTTTTATACGACATGGGTTTCATGGTATTGGGTTCATACTAATTTATATCATTATATGTTCGAGTACTAGTTGGTACATATAAATAAGAATTGTTTTTTATTTTAAATTTATATAATTTATATTTTACTATATCATTTAATATTTATAGGTTTTATGGTATCCTATTAACGAGAGCATGTGATTCCCTATTTTAGAGGCATGATATGGTTACATACATGATCATTTTTGTTAGTTTTTACATATCCTCAATAGGAGAGTTATATAGAGAGCATATGTGACTACATTTGATGAATTTTGTAGGACTGATTGACCTGATTATGTCCCTTTTCAGGACTAGAAGAGATTTTTCATGTACTGAATAAGAGATAATTTTTAGAGGAGATCTGATTCTGGTTTATAGAATCGAGGGAGATAAGATGTCACAAAATAGGTATATGTCCTACTTTCGTTACACATCATGGAAAGTTGGTAAGTAATGTTATTTAATAATAACATATATGTATTTTTAATACTAAATGTATATGATGAATTTATACAATACATAATTGATCTATCCATTATAGAGTTTTAGGTGAACAAGAGGATGTATATTATTATAGTACTGGATAAATTATCGATGATGAACAATGACATGTTATTGTTAGTATTTTTTTAAATTAACATAATATAATTTATTTTAATATTATTAATTTATTTGTGTATGAGTGTATGATACATACGAGATAGAGTTTTCTTGCCTACATGAGAGTTAGGATGAGATATATATTGGGATGAGACCTTGTGTAAGTCATTTTTCGATGAGGAAACTCAGATATAGGTGATGATAAGTGGTCTTAAGAAAGACTGAGTGTAGCATCCCACCTAGAATCCATGAAAGTGGATCACTGAGACACTTGGCCACATGACCTCAAGTGTGCCTCCTCATAAGCTAGAAGTTTTTAACTAGAAGAGAGGTCCAAAGGTCTGTCTGTTGGGGGACTATTAATTCTTGTTTAGAGTAGAACACATTGGTAAATAATAAATGGAAATAGAGGAAGCATTAATAAATAAGCAATTTTGGAATAATAAGGCATCCATATAAATAAACAGGTGAAAGATGAATCACAAATAGATATAAAAATTATGATGATCATTTCATGTAGCTATACAAAATTAAAGCACATGATATACTAGGGAAACAAGAATATAAAACATGATAAAGAAATATAAAAAAAAGAACAAAGATTCCTCTACTATAATCATGAGCATTGACTCGGTCCTGTTCTACCATACTCTATCCTAGTACGAGAAATCAATCACTGAAAAATAGATGTTTCCCTTTATCTGCTCCTATAATCAGGAAGTCTATTTAGGTACTATAGGTGACCTAATCAGGGTGTTAGATATACTTAGTTGGCCACCACCAACGATGTCTAGAACAATCCAATATGTGTATATGAAATGAACATTTTACATTTACCAAATAAATGTAAATAATTAAACGAATAAAGCATATTACTCTGGGTTCCTCATGGATAACCAACTGGAACTACCTGCTTTGGCCTAAGATGAATATCTATAAACTGAGGTGAACCTTTATAGACATAATATGGGTGTAATAATGGGTCATCATAATCAAGTATCAAGAATAGACCAAACCCAAGCATGTTATTTGGCTTGGTGGATGGGTCCCTGGGATAACAGTTACACATTATTAGAATTTAATAAAATGAATTTCTAGAATTTAAATAAATGGAATCCTAAGCCCTTCCAAGGTGATTCATAAAAGGAATCACAAGTATCACTCTAGGAGCACTATAAATACTCAACACCATAAGAGTTTTTTCAAGGTGATTTGTAAAAGTAATCTCAGGTATCACTATCTACATGGTGTAAGCATGAACCTATGAGCCCATACCAAGTATCTCACATAGGGGATTGAGTATCTCTTATGGAATGGAATAACCATCTTTCCACCTTGCCCATCCAAGGTGAATCCCCTAGGGAATTGGTATCACTCATGGGTAGGGTCATAATTGGCCCATTGATTCCATCCAAGGAATTATATAAGTAATCCATTGATCGCTCTCGACATATTTACAATCCATAAACGCCTTAAGTATAATGCACAATTAGTATATCCATGACGTCATTATATCAGGGCCCTTGTATCACTCTCATTTTTGTATGAAGGCATGGATTAGCTAAGAAGACTCATACCATTTCAACAAGGCATTATAACCATAACACATTAATCAAGTTTTCTAATTATTTTAATTCATGAAAGAAAACTATGGCATAAATCACAAGGGCCTAAATCATGGCTACCCATTTTCCTTAGATAATTTCACACTAAAAAATGTATTTATTACAAGGGAAACCCACAACTCAATTGGTGGTTTAATACCATTCTAAAAATGAGGCTTTAATCTTTTAAGGTTGGGAACAACCATAGGGGTGGTTCCTGTTAAGGTAACCAAACAACTATGTTGATTTTATATAATCTAGGACTATATTAGGCAGATAAGGGAATTTAATTTTTTTAAATATACTTTATATAGTTGAAACCAAAAGGATATGGCATGTGGCACAACAATGAATGATATAAATTCAATGAGACTTTAGGTAAAATAACTAGACCACATAATGAAGCCCCATAGTACAATCCTCATAAATTTTTTCCCATGAATTGAGCTATAATGGGAGAAATCATAACTATAAAAGAAAACCCCAAAATAGGGAATATGATATCGCACCAAAATAGTTTAGAAGATTGGAAGATATACTATAAAAAGAAGGAATATGGTTAGATATATTACCGTTATGGATCCAATGCACCCAATGGTTAAGAAAATGGAGCTCAGATGGTGGAGATATCAAAAAGTATAGCTTGGATTTAGGAAGATCTACACATAAGGGGAGGTGGCTGTTGTGTGAGAGAAATGAGAGTGTGAGGAGATTTATAAAATTTCAAGGGAAAGGGGCAATTTATAGCTTAAATAAGGGGTCATGTGACTTTGATGCATAGTTGGTCAAACCATTCCCCAACTATGTGCCCAACGCATTCAAATGAACTCCCTCACATGGGCTAGGTGCACGTTTTTACTAACCATGCATAGACAATGTTGATCTATTACCTTTCTGAAAAAAATTGCATGGCCATGCATCCCAGGTCACATAGTTCTATCAAAAAATGTGGCCCTAAGATATGAAATGAGTACCCCACACTGCTGAGTCACAAGGTTAGAACTAATAATGTGCTAACCATTTGGCTCAATCTACCTCTCTATATTCTGGAGCTCTAGGCTCCGAACAAGAATTAGACTCTCTATAACCACCCTAAGCCTTTTAAGCACATTATTAACATAAAATGAGAGGTTTTGAAAAATAGAGTAAGTTTTTGTAACTCTTCAAAAATCTAATACATTACAACATATCCTCCTTAAAACAAATATTTCTCAAGTTTCCTTTATAAGGGTGGTAAAGTGTTATCTGAGAAATGTTTCAACCACTAAGAATGCATGTTAGACTCTTACTCCTAGGTCTCGTCATAAACACATCTATTCTTCTAGATCACTTATACCATAGTAATTAACCTACCTTAGAGAGAATTTTCACTCTGATCAATGATACATATCCAATGATCCATAAATGATTTATCCACCTCCAGGTTGATATCCCCATGATCTAATAAATTATATGGTTTGAATGATATCCGTGAAGTTACAATACATGGAAGATGTCATGCATGGAATGATACCTAGGAGGTTACTGCAACTGATAGATTACCTGCCTGACTCTCTCTATAATCTCAAAATTCCAGATGTAACAAGGTGATATATTTACCTTTCTCTAAATCCATTTATGATCCAATCTAATAGAAACTCATAGAAATACCTTACGTCCCACTTCAAACTCTAGAAGTCAGTGATGAATATCCATATAACAATTCTTCCTGGACTGAGCTATAGCCATATATTTCTAAATCAATTGTATTTGTTCTAAAGTCTCCTAAATGAGATGAGGATCAAGTAGTTCTACCTCACCTACCTATAACTAATATAAGGATGAATAGAATGGACTACCATAAATGAACTCATAAGGAGGCATCTGAATTGTTTATTGAAAGCTATTGCTGTAGGGAAAATCAATGAGAGGTATATATTTTTTCAAAGAACCTCCAAAAATCATGGACTCATACCTGAGGCATGTCTTTTATAACCTTCATCATCCACTATGACTTCCCATTAGTCTAAGGGTGATATGTTGTACTCAGGTTCAACTGTGAACATAGTTCATTTTTCAACCCTTTCTAAAACTATGATGTAAAACATGCATATCAATATGATATGATAGAATAAGGAACAACTTGAAGGAATACAATCTTCTAAATATAAATCATCCTAATCTCACCAACTGATAAGGTCTCTTAGATAGGTAGGAAGTGTGTGAATTTGGGAAACTTTTTAACAATCCTCGATACCGCATAACTTTCTCAATGGGATCTCAAAAAACCCATCACAAAGCCCATGGAAATGTCTTCCCATTTACACTTAGGAATGAAAATAGTTTTTAGAAGTCCTGTAGGTTGTTGGTTTTCCTCCATCACCTATTGATAGGTGTAACACCATGTGATAAAACCTGAAATCATCCTCTTAATACCTGACCACCAATACTAATGACATATATCTCGATACATCTTGGTAATCTTGAGGTGAAATTCCCAAATAGAGGCATACGATTACTATATCAAATATTCTTGTATGTCTGTAGGGACTTATACAAGTTCATGAAAGTGAATAATCTCATCCTAATCAATAACCCAACCTAGAAGGGGGTACTCACCTAAGAAACTCTCCCTTAGGATCTGAATATTATCTCATCCTTACCCATTTAATAATGGATGATGTCACTACCAAATCTACTAAAAAAATCTTTCCCTGAAATTCCAGAACCTCTAGGTGAATCTAAAAAAATAGGTAAATCAACTACCACTCACTACTAGCCTCTTGAAAATCTTGTGTCTAAGTCTTTCATCATAGGGAATCAGCTACTACATTTCCCTTCCTGGGTGTATAATAAATCTCAATGTAGAATTACTTTTGGTATTCCACCCACCTAGGTTTCCTGAGATTCAAGTCACGCTATGTGGAAATATATTTGAGACTTTTATGGTATTTTTAAATGAAAAAATATTCTCCCAATAGATAGTTCTCCAATATAGTAAAGCATGTACGATGGATTATAGATCATGGTTGTGCATAGGGTAATTCCACTTGTGAGGTCTAAAATAGTGGGACATGTATGCTACAACCCATTATCCCTACATCAGAACTACTCCAAGCCCGATTTCTAACACATCACAATAGACTGTATAACCTATTTCTAGATCTGACAGAATTAGGATTGGTGTTGAAGTCAATATCCCTTTCAACTCATAGAATTGTATCTCATAGGCTTCAGAACACAAGTAATTTACACCCTTCTTAGTCATTCTAGTAATAGGTTCTTCTAGGCATGATAAGTATTGAATAAAATGCTTATAATATCTATCAATCCCCAAGAAACTCTATATGTTAAAGGCATTATTGGGATGCTTTTACAAAACTACATCGCTCACCTTCTCTGGGTTAGTAGATACTTCTGCCTCTAAATTTATGTGACCCAAGAAGTGAACCTCATTAATCCAAAAGTGTAATTTGGTGAGATTAACATATATTGGGTTCTCTATTAGTGTATTCTGTATAATCTTAAGATGTTTGGCATAGTCATGTTGAGTGTAAGAATACACCAAGATGTCGTCCAAAAATACTACCACAAATGAATCCATATACATGTGGAAAAATTGATTCATTAGATCCATGAAATCAACGGTCAGGTTATTGAGATTGAACGACATTACTAGGTACTTATACAAGCCATATCTATTATGTAATATTATACGCGGTATGTCTGATGGTATCACATGCACCTGATGATAACCTGGCCTCAAATAAATATTATAGAAAACTATCACTCCTTGGAGCTGGTCGAAGAGTTAATCTATATGAGTTTGTGGAAACTGTTTCTTAACTATAATATGGTTCAACCGATAGTAAATCACACACAATATGAGTTTAACATATTTTTTATTGGAGAAAAGGAAGATTGAACCCCAATGTAAAGTACTGGTATATATAAAATCCTTTGCTTCTAAGTCATCCAACAACTTATTGAGTTCTTGAATCATAGTGAGTTCCATCCATTAAAGAGGAATGGGAACTGGTGCCATTGTTAGAACTTGATGAATAGTAAACTCTACCTCTCTCAAAGGAGGTAATCTAGATAATTTGTAATGAAATAAATCTTTGAAATGATCCACTATAGGAGGTAATTCCATAATCTGTATAACCTTTTCACTCATAAAGAGACTATCCATATGGTATGTCACTCCTCCTAGCCCACGGTGCTTTGGTATAACTCAAAATTACTAGAAATATCATTCAACCTTAAGAACACAATCACTTACCTCAGGTGATGTAAAATATTACCTCCAGTGATAGAAATCAACATGATCATGATAAGGCACTAGAAAATAAATCTCAAGAATGATGTCGAAGTTGATCATCTCTAGGAAAAATAAATTCCACAAGAAATGGTACCTAGTTATCCCAAGGGGTCACTCCTTGCACTGGTGTATACTCTCTGATATAACCCCTAATGGTGTGTCAAGAGTCATCATGCCATAGTAGCACACCATCTCTAGGCCCAGACTTTCTATAATTGTAGTAGATATAAAAGAGGTCAAATAACCTATATCAAATAAGGTAAAAACTAAAGTATAGGCTACTAAAATAGTACCTCATATTATATAAGGCCTTGAAATATGCTCCTTGGTTGTAGGTTACACTGTCTAGATATGGCCTAATCTATGGCCCATAGATGTAATCTGACTACCTTGAGAAGGCCTAATCTACCGGCATTTCACCTTTGAAGTATAACAACCTTAACCATGATCACCTCCTCAGCCTAATTGGTTGGTAGTAGACTAGCTCCCATATTGAAATAGATCTATCAATATTTTACCTGAATGTGGTGTTGTTATAGATCCCATCTCACTTGGTATTGGAGGGAATGTTCGGTAGAACTTCTATATATGACCCATCATACCACAAGCTAGGAACCTGATTGGGATCCTTGTATACTACTGATTTTTATGCCCTACCCTACCACACCGATGAAACAATAAATAGCTATTGGTATAAGTCATTTGGTCGATGATTCCACCACAAATAGAATTGAAGAATGCTTCTTTCTACTAAAAACCATATCCCTATCTCAAAGACGAACCACCCTGGCTTAAATCACTATCTTCCATAAAGTTCTTCTCTATGATGAGGGTATGGTTCACTATCTTTGAAATATTAGTCATCTAAATTTTTTTTCCTATGATTTGATGGAATACACAATAATATCCTCAAACGTTCTCATAGTCATCAATTCACCAACAGTTAGTGTTGGCACAAAACACTGAATCTCGGTAAAATGATTTGAATACTCCATCACTAACATAGAGACCTACTATATAATCAAAAACTCTCTAGAATGGTTCTCTCTCAAGGTCATAGGAAATAATTAGTAATATAAGTCTATTTGGAATTCCACCAAGACTATGCCTTGTTGAAAATTAGCTTGAGAGATGACATCCCACGAACTATTGGCAAAGTCATGGAGCATATAGTTGGCAATATTGACCCTATGATTTGGAGGCATCTCCATATGCTCTAAGATCAAGAACATGGTCTCTAGCCATAACTTAGAAACTATAGGATCTCCATCCCATGAGAAGGTGGGAGGATCCTGCTGTTGGAATTCCTAAGTCAACTCTTCTATAGTTGGGGAATGTCACAGATCTCCCCATACGATCTGCATAAAGCATAATAAGTTCTCTCAAAACTGGGAAACAACACCTATTGGAAGATAAATAGGAGTTTTCGCAAGTAGAACTATATGAGGTAATATTGGTGCATCAGGTTCCACCACCTCTAAAGCATGGTATTCACCGCCCTCCTAGCATACAAATTAAGGATTTCATGGAGTCATAACTCTAAAATTTCCAAATGCATGCCTCAAATATGATTTAATAATAGATATAAAATAGTGATAGTAGAAATTAAATTAACATAACATTTATAAAATGATTTACACCTCTCATCCTGCTCCTAATTCCATGTCTAGGTGATAATAAATGTCACAATTTTCATGAGAGATACTACCTACCACCCACTACTAAGGTCGGGTCAAGGTTAAGGTCTCACATAACACATTATTGGTTCCAATATATGACCTGTAAATTGTAAGGTATATAGGAAAAAAAACCTTTTACTTTTCTATTTTGATACCTATTAAGTGGTAACCAGTTAATTTTAAAATTTAAATTTATTTATGTTCATACTTAATTATATTTATATAATGTCGCAGTCTAGTTAGATGCATTTCCATTCCAAATTTATAAGGGCACATACTCTATATATTGAAATTGGTACATCAGTTTACTATGACTTGGCCCTTACATCTGATATTAAGACATAATAGACCATTTATAATGATTTTATTAAATAAACCACCATTCCCAATTTATAAAAGTATATGCTTCATAAATTATAGTTGGAATTCATGTAATCATAATCAACTAATGTTTTAGCCCATAGAACCAGTGGTTCCTGGCTCAAACATGGAACAATTGGTTAATTAAGGTGTAATCATCAATATATATTATAAAACACCATTTATATTGATTTAGAAACTTTAATTAGACCAATTAAGCTCTTATTATAATAAAATTTAGCATTTTTTCATATATAATAACCTAGATACTAACTATATGAAATAGGAAATGCATGTCGAAAGTAAACATGGAATGAAACAATGCATGGAATATAATTCCTAAAGTGACTATAAAGATTCCTGAGATGATACCTCCTTTACATACTAGGATAATGAAAAATTATTTCCATAATAATAATATCATCAATAATAACATTAAAAAACACTTATTTCACCCAATAGTGAAATCAGTATAATTATAATATGAAAAAACCAAAACAATAATAACCCCTACTAGATAATTTGGGTTTCCCTTGTACATAGGTTATATAATATTAGGCATATGATCATTACCAAATTCTGACACATTACTAGTCTCATTTCTAATACACAAACAGTAAGAGAAAAGGAAAAAGGATCTGATACAACTTTATATCATCCCGACCAAAATCCACAAAATGGTTGGCCACTTGACCTCAAGTGCACCTCCCCATATGTTAGAGGCTTCTGACTAGCATTGAGGGAATAGGGTGTGTCCATGGGGAGATAATTTCCTCTTGTTCATAGTGTAAAAAAGATAAATAATAAATGAAAATAGTTGAAGTAGTAATAAATAACCAACAATGTAATAATAAGTCTTCCAGATAAATAAACTGATGGAATATAAATCATAAATAGATACAAAATTGATGATGATCATGTCACTTGGCTA
The DNA here is from genome assembly GCA_963277665.1 of Viscum album. Classification (NCBI taxonomy): domain Eukaryota; kingdom Viridiplantae; phylum Streptophyta; class Magnoliopsida; order Santalales; family Viscaceae; genus Viscum; species Viscum album. The sequence continues at coordinate 774,091,615 of OY728142.1, read as the reverse complement.
TATAAAAATGATGTACATGGGATATAGGTAAAATAGGAATATACCACATGCTAAACAAAATTACAAAAAAGACCAAAAGATTCCTCTACTATCATCACGGTCATAGGATTAGTCCTCTTCCCATATACTCCATCTTAGTACTAGAAATTAAAAAATGGAAGATGTACATTTACCTTTATCTACACATACAATCGTAAAGTATTCTCAGGTACCATAGGTGGCCTGAGCAGGGTGTGAAATATACTCATTAAATCACCACTAATGGTGTCTAGAAAAATCCATTCTATGCATATAAAATGAATAGTGTGCAGTTGCCAAATAAATTTAAAGTAATAAATTAATAAACCATCTTGGTCTGGGTTCCTCATGGATATTCAACTAACAATACCTACTTATCCCTAAGTTTGATGTCTTTGAATTGAGGTGAACCTGTAAAGATACAATATGGGTGTAATAATGAGTCATTATAATCAAGTATCAATAATGGAGAAAACCCAAGAATGCTATTTTCCTTGGCAGATGGGTCCCTGGGATAATAGTTACGTATTTTTAGAATTTAATAAAAGGCATTTCTAGAATTTAAATAAGCGGCATCCTGAGCCCATCCAAGGTGGTTCATAAAATGAATACCAAGTATCACCCCTGGATCACTATAAATTCCCAACATTGTAAGAGTCAATCCAAGGAAATTCGTAAAAGGAATCCCAAGTATCACTCTCAACATTGTATAATCACGACTCTATGAGCCCATTCTAAGTATATTATATAGGGTACCAAGTATCTCTTGTGGAATGGTATAAAAATCTTTCCACTGATCATGTTCAAGATGGCTACTATAGGGAACCAATATCCCTCATGGGTAAGTACATAATCTATCAGGTGATCTTGTCCAAGGAATTATATAAGTAATACATTTATCACTCCTAGTGTATTTATAATCCATAACAAGCCTTAATTATAAAAAACTATTAGAACATCCTAGGTTTCCTTAAATCAGGACCCTTGTGTCATTTTTGGATTGTTATGAAGGTATGGATTAGCTAACAAGACTCATAATATTTCAATAAGGAATTATAACCATATAACTTTAATCAAGTTGGACAATTCATTTATTTAATATAAATTAAGATATGGAATAAATCACAGGGGCCTAACACATGGATACCCATTTTCATTATATAATTTATCATTAATCAAATTTATTCATTATAAGGGAAACACACAGCTCAATTAGTGTCTTAATTCCATTCTAAACATGAGCCTTTAATAATTTAAGGTTGGGAACACCCATGGGGTGGATCCCATTAAGGTGATTAACCAATGATATTGATTTTCCATAATCTAGTATTGTGCCATACATGGAAGGGAATTTAATTTAATTAAATAGAATTTATGAAGGTGACACCAGAAGGGTACGGTGTGTGGAAAATAGTCACGATATAAATGAAATAATAATTTAGGGAAAACTACTAGACCACCTAAAGTAGGCCTATAGTACTCTCCTCATCTAGTTCCGACCCTGAAATCAAGCTAGATGAGAGAAATTGGAAGAATAGATGAAAACCCTAAAAATAGGGCATATGATCTTGAACAAAAATAGCATAAAATATATGAATATAAACTAAAAAAAGGAAGGAATATGATTATAACTCTTACCATTGCAGATCCAGTGCACCTGATGGTGAAGCAACTAGATCTCAGATGGATGAGATAAGAAAAATCCTATCTTGTATTAATGAGGAGATTCATGTGAGGGGAGGAGGCTGATGTGAGAGGGAAATGAGGGAGTAAAGATATTTATAACATTTTAAGAGTAAAAGGGTAATTTACCCCTTTAATAAGGGGTCTCACAGTTTGGTTGTATGGTTGGCCAAATAGTGTGCCAACCATGCACCCAACACTATCCAAGGGCCCCCTCACATGGGTTAGGCGGATGGTTTGACTAACCATGCACAACCCATGAGAAATGGATTTTTATCCTATTCAAGAAAAATTGCACATCCATGTAGCATGGGTCTCATGGTTCAATCAAATCATGTAGCCCCCTACTATGCACTAAGTACCCCCACAAGGTTGAGGGGCATGGTTAGCACTAATTGTGTGGCTTAATCTACCTCTTCGAATTCTGGAGCTCTGAGATTTGAATAAACTCCATAATATCATGAACCACCCCATATCCTTTTGATCACATTATTAACATAAAATTATTGGTTTTTAACAGTAGCATAAGTTTCCATACCTCATAAAAAATATCATACATTACACTGAGTGATTATATAGGTTCACAATTGACCCTAACTAGTAACTATAACACTAAATCAATGGAATCATATGGATAGAAGGGAGTAGCATCATCATCTTTTTCAATTTCTATAGTAGATTATGGGGAAAGTATTTGATCTTAAGATGATTTTTTATTGAGATTTACCAGGGAGAAAGAAGATCAACAATGATATCAAGAATAGTATAAATGAAAACATGACCAACAACATAGGGAGATGATGTAGTATATGCACCAACTTACACATGGTTTAGGGATAGAGTTCCCTCTTCCAGCTGGAACTAATCTCCCATCTCCCCATTTCATTATTAATTTATTTTTTTGGTATAGAATTTTATGTAATATATTATATTTAATTTTATAATGATTTTTTTGTTTTTTTATTATTTAGTGTATTTTAATTTTTTCTAGTTATTTATGAAAAAATTGGTATTTCGTCACAAATAATCACATCAAATAATCTTTTTAATGAAATTATGATTCCTTTGAAAATACTTATTTATAATGGAATCTATATTACAATGCAAAAAATTATTTGTGATGGAATCATCATTCCATCACAAAAACTATTAACAAAATATTTATTACAACGGAAAAAATAATCTATCAAAAATTGTATCTTTGTGAGGTTAATTGTAAAATTTCATCCCAAATAATATTATTTCTGAAACTTTTTTCCAAAATGGACTATTTATAATTGAAATCTATCAGAAGAAATCCATTACAAAAAAGTAATTTTATTATAGTTTTTTTTGAAGCTCTGATGTGAAGTTGTTCCAGGATCTAGATTTGAAAGCGTACGCTTACAAGGTTCCTCACATGGATCCATGCTCTGGATCTCCACTGAAACTCCACTAATAGGACAAATATTCTTTATATGAAAAATACTATCGAGAATATCCACCAAATATGGCATGCATCAACATGTCAAAATAACCTATGAGCATCTTCTTCAACCTCTCACTCTTGGTAGGGTTTCAAAAGGGATCTCAAAGTAAAATGAGAGATATAATGGGGATTTTGAAGGTTTTATCACAAAAAATTATGGATCTAATATAGAGTTAATGCATCTCACACATGAAATAGATGAGGATCCATCATAACAGATTGGGGGATGAACACTACAGAATGAACGACTAAGATCAAGAAAGGAGAGAAACTAATTGATGGTCTAAATTTCACCTGAGGAGAGCATAAGATCAAGAGGCTGGGTCAGCAACAATATAAGGGCTAGGTCAAAGGACCAACAAATTAAATGAGGTCGCAACCTAGAGTAATATACCATGAGATAAATACCAAAACCAAGTATTCATCAAAGAGGCCCAACCCAAAATTCAGAAATAAGGAAGAAAAATAATTCAAGAATATTAATTTAAAATAACAATTATATTTTTAATTAGAATTAAACAATATAAATGGTTGATTAAAAAATATTAAATTTGTGACTAAATCATAATTTATAAATCTCCACCATTTATAAATAAAATGGTGATGTTATTTTACCTAATGTTATTGAATTGTAACCATATTCAGTATATCTGAAAAGTAATTGAATTTGGAAAATGACATAGCCTAAGTAAAAATATCTTCTAGATTATTGTTTTTGTGTATATTATTGACACAAACCATTCCAATTTCTAAAATTTATCTAATAAAATGTAGTTAAATGTCAATATGTTTAGACCTACCATGAAAAACTAAATTCTTAGATAATTGCAAAGCTAAATGACTATAACTATATAGTATAATGAAAGAATTGTAAATACATGGTTTAAAAAGTAAACCATTTAACTATATTTATTATTTGATAGCTTCAATAAAGGAAATATACTCACCCTTATTAGTTAAGAGCACTGAAATATACCGCATATTTCACTTCCATGAAAAAATTTCTCCACAAGTACTAAAAACATAGTCTTTGAGGGACTTCCAAGTGTTAATAATTCTTACATAATCATAATCTAAAAATTCAGTAAAAAGTTTATTAATATTAATATTTTTACCAATTAAAATTGGTAAAAAAAGGCATAAATGAAATGTATTTGATAATCCACTTAAGAGAATACCAATGTGGATTTTTTGGGTTAGACATAAACCTATAAAAACTAAAATCTACATAAGGTCAAGTGAAAATCATCAAATACAAGATACCACCGACAATACTAGAATAATGAATTATACTAATATAATTGGTATTAACCTTAGTAACTGATGACACTGTTAAGGATATTTTAATGTGGTATGTAAAAGGAACAAAAATAGGTTTTAAAGAATTGGGTAGGCATCTCTTTAAGACTTTTATAATATAAGTAAGTTAAGAAAAGTAAAGAAATCTTTTATTTATATCAATAATAATATCCATTTATAGAATTTTCTTAGCATTACCATGGTCTATAATTTGAAAATAATTATTCAATTCTAATTTTACACCATATATAATTTTCATATCTTTACATATAATCAATATATCATCCACATATAACAGAAAATACAACATGGAATTCTTAATTGATTTAAAGTATACACATGAATCATATTAACTCCTATTAAAAATATTACCAAGAATAAATGAATCAAATTCTCTATACCATTGCTGAGAGTCTTACCTTAAGACATACACATATTTATTTAATAGGCATACCTTATTCAGTTTGAACTTATTCATTTAACCATCAAGAGTAATCATGTACAATTTATAATCAATATCACCATGAATAAATGCGCTTTTAAATCAAGCTTATTAATATGAAATTCATGGTAAGTAGTGAAAACAAACAATAAATAGATATATGAGTGATTTATTACAGGTTTAATGATTTCAGAGTATTAAATTCATTCTCATTAAAATAATCCATTAACCACTATTCTGGCCTTCATTTATTTTTCTTATCTCTAGTTTTATCCTCTTTCCTTTTGAATATCCAATTACAACCAATTACTTTGGAATTTAATGGTTATTAACAATTTACCAAGTGTTATTATTTATCAAGTAATTTATCTCATCATCCATGGAAGAGATCCTATATTTGGAATCTCTTTCATTAATAACTTTTTTATAGGTTTATAGATTCTCAAAAATAAGATCTAGGGAAATGTTGAGTGAAAAAAGAGGCTATATCATATTGGATAAAATGAGAAAGAGGCCTAATTATCTCATATATCTATAACTAGTGAGTTGATAGTAACTTGTAGTATTATATGGCTCATAATATAACTTTGAATCAGAGTTAGACTGAGGTTGAGTCTAATCTTGAGGATGAGGTGGGGAAAGATCTATGGGAGCCTTAAATTAGCCTGGATATCCAATATCTACACTCTCAATTTGAGGTAAATTCCCACTTTTTTTGTGGAAGACTTAGACTTAATGTAAAATGATTCATGGGATAAAACATCTCGAATAATGATATAGTTTAGGTAATTGGGTTTATTAAACCATAGTTTTATACTTTAACCCCATCAATGTAGCCTATGAATATGAATTTAAGAGCTCTAGAATCAATTTTATTAGTTTTTATATGGATATAGTTTGTACACCCAAAAAATATCAAATGGTTATATGAATGGGGTTTTTTATTCTATAATTCTTCAAGAGTTTTAAATTTATTATAAATATAATGACATATTTTTATAAGATAGACTATAGTAGTTACAAACACAACCTATAAATATTTTGGTAGGCCCAATCATGAAAGTGTCCTGCAGATCCTCTCAAATATAGTGTAGTTAATTCACTCATATGATCCATTCTGTTAGGTATTATTACAAAGAGTATGATGTCTAACAATTACTTCAGACTAACAAAATAATATGAAATTATTTGATAGGTATTCTAGCCCATTATATGTTCACATTATTTTAACCTTTCCATAAATTTGGTTTCCAAATTTTTTTTTCCTGGTTTGAATGTATCAAACACAGTAGATTTATTTTTAAGAATATTAATCTAATTTTTTTAGGGAAAATCATCTATTAAGGTCACAATTTATGAGGCTTCACCATGGGAGGAAGGACTAATGGGACCCCATAAATCAAATTGAATGTATTCAAGTGGTTGATTGACCTTAAAATAAGACTTGTTAAAACCCACTCTCTTATATTTTACTATAATATAATCTTTACAAAAAAGTATATTTCTAGGTGTTATGTTATTCAAAAACACTTTTTTACTTATTTCTTAATGACCCTTGGATCTTACATGCTTTAACCTCATATTCCATTGCATAGTATTGTCGGTATTTTTGACATTCAAATTACTCAACTACCTAAAATTGGGTTTCCCATATAACATATAAATACCATTAACTATATAACCTTTGATCACTATTCAAGAGACTTTAGAGACTTTAAGAGAACCTAGTTCTAATTTAAAGGTGAAAACATTTTGATCTAAACCCCCTAAGGAGATAATATTCCTATGCAGGTTAAGGACTCACCTAAAATCAACTAAGGTGATGATTAAATGAACATAAAGTTCTAAAAAAATAAACCCTACCCTCATTTTGAAATCTCATATTATTTTCAAGGATAACCTCTCCCTTTACTCTCTCAGTTAATTCAAGAAAGGAATCTCTATCGGTACACATATGGAATAAACAACCAAATTATGAGACCCACTCATTTGAGAGGTCATACATAGACACATTGAGGACATAAACACTATCATAACCGATATCAATAAATAGGGATCTATAAATTGGTTTATTGGGTTTTTTATTTTGTTTAGGATTTCATCATTCTAGTCTAATGTGACCAGGATTTACATAATTATAATAGGAAATATTTCTAGACCTGGCCATGGACATAATACATCTTGATTTTTTATAGTTTTGGATCCTTCCATTTCATTTACCATTATCTTTATTTTTATTCTTTTTTCAGGCACAACCCTAGTATATAAGCTCTATACCTCAGACATTATGTTTATTATGAAGTTATTTTGAAAGTAAAGATGAATTAACTTCATTAAGAGTTAAAGACTCGTGATTATACATAATAGACTCAAAAAAATTATAATATGAATTATATAAAGAAAGAAATATAATAATTACTTGAACTTTATTAATAAAAGTAACATCAATATTGTAAAAATAAAGAATAATTTTTTTAAATTCATCATGATGCAAAATGATAGAAGTACAAAGATGCATCTTGAAAGTAATAATTCTATGATTTTTTGTATAAATGACCCTCTAAGGATGATTTTATATATAATTTTTATTTTCTCAACCAAATACCATTATCAAAATATTCCTAAAAATATTCTCCTAGAAAATTATCACCTTAGGATAATAATAGAGAGTTATAATCCTTAATAAGAACAATGAAAGAGTCATATTCATTGGAGGTAGAGGTCTGTTCATCATTAAACTAAGTAATAATAGTTTTCTTAGATCCATAAAGGGAATAAATGATCTCATGTTGGATAATAATGGATCTCATATTAATTCTACAAATATTAAAATCATTATCACTATCAAAATTTTCTATTTCATAATTAGAAGATATCATCATTTTATCCAAAATATATGATACCAATTGTTAGGGAAAATGTTGAGTGAAACACCCCCAACAAATGCTAAGGATCTACTAGATTTTTGAAGTGTTTATATTAAGTTATATAAAATAATAAAAAATTATGGATGAAGACAAAAGTATTAATAGAAGCTAAGTGTGGCAAGTCATGATGAGAGAAAAAAAAATAAGAAAGAAAATATATGTAAAGAAAGAAAAATAAATATAGTAAAGGATGTTAGGTTTTAATTTGATTCATAACTATTTGGTCCTAAGTTCATGGAAATATCACCACATAGTCTCACATATTTTATTAATGCTTAAAAAATGAGATACAAGAGATATTATAAACAAAACAGATCCAGAAAAGTATTGCATGAGTGAAAATTGAAGTAATAAGATGAGTAAAGAATGAACATATAATACAGTCATTTTACCACCAACTTGTTCTCTTTATTTGAAGCTTTGATGTGAAGCTATTATGGGACCTAGATATTGAAGCGTAAACTAACAAGGTTCATTGCATGGATGAATGCTCTACATCACCACCAAAAATCTACTCATGGATCAACTCTTATATGAATGATAGAATGCTGTTGAGAATCTCTTCAAAATATGGCATGAAACAACAACTTGGAAGAATATCCAAGAAAATTCTTCACCCTATATCCCTTGGTAGGGTTTCATAAGGGATCTCAAACTGAAATTAGAGATAGACCAGGGATTATGAGGGTTTGGTCACCTAAAATGATGGACTCTAGGTAGAGTTAATGTGCTTGACACACTCAAAAGAGGCCGATCTATCATAATAGATCCCAAGATGAGAACCAGATATGTGGATAAGAAAGATCAAGAAAGGAATAAAACTAATTAATAGTTTAAATTCAACCTAAGTTGGACACAAGATTGAGAAACTAAGTCAGTAAAAGTGTAAGGGATAGGTCAAATACCCAACAAAATAAATGGGTTTTCAGCCCAAAAAAAATATCCTAGTAGAGAAAGACTAAAACCTGACAGTCATCAATAGGGCCTATCCCAAAATTCAGACCAAGGAAGATTAATAATTATATATTATTAATTTAGTATAACAAATCTTTTTTGAATGATAATGAAATAATAAAAATTGTAGATTGAACAAGAGGAAATTTATGAGTAAATCACAATTCACAACTACACTACCATGCTATAGTACCTACTATAATACCCTCATTTCTAAAATTCTATAGTGATTGTACAATGACATAAAAATTCATCCACGCCCAGATTTCAACTTGCATTTAATGTAGCATTATGCAGAGAGTTTACCACTCACATAAGCCTCCCAACTACAAATATATATATATATATATATATTATAATTATATAATATATACAAATTTATATATAATATAAAATGTAAATTAATATAATTATATTTGTATATATGTATATATATATATATATTGTAATTAATATATATAATGTAATTATATATTTGACATATATATATATAATTTATATATATTTCATATATTAATTTAAATTCTCATATTTAAATACTAGAAACATAATTACATCTATGTAATGTGTTTATATAATAAAAATAATAATTGTTATTATTATTATAAATATTTTTTTAAATTATAAAAATTCTATTATGTTTGACACAATACATTTATTAAATGCATTTATATTATATAATTATGTATACATTCATATTATAATTTATATTATACATATATATTATATTAAATACATTGATACTATACATATAATACATTTAAATACATAAGTATATAATATATCATATATTTATGTATGAAATTAAATACATTTATATTATCTATTATGTATAAAAATATATCTAATATACAAAAAATTAAATACATTTATATAATTTATTTATGTCACACATATATAATATTTATATATAATGTATATATAAAATACATAATGTGTTTAATAAATTTAATTATTATTATTATAAATTTATAAAATATATTAATTATAAGTATATTTATATAATATATTTATATAATATATTTATATAATATATTTAAATAAAATTGTATAATGCATTTACATAAAATATTTTAATATATATTTAATGCATATTTATATACCTCTAATTATTTATTTATTTCTTTCTAGATAAAACCACTTTTTAACTAGGTTGAGAGTAAACCCTTACATGGCTTGAAGACCCAGAATATATAGACCTAATCCCAGAGGCACACATACCTTGGATATGTGGACAAAAGGTCCTACAATGGAATAACCACCCAGTATTCCTTCTATCCATCCACTCCACTCATCACTATGATGTCACATCTAGGTATCACCATCATCGACCTATATAGAGGTGCATAAGGCGTATATCATGGTTTTTTCTTACCACTACATATATAATCCTCCCTACATTCTTCTCAACTTTTCCAGTGATTTATATCACTTCAAATTTAACTCCATCAATTTGAAGTTGCTCTAGTATAGAGCTTTGATGGCCCAACCTTGGTAGCCCAAATGCCCAGTGTCCTGAAGTTACAATACATGTCCCAAAAGCCCAAATCAAGTGAATAGTTCCATTTCATAATACCCCTCTATAGTACCCACTCAGAACCCACACTACTATATTTCTATAAAACTGCTATAGTATAACAATAACACTCCCACATATATTTGAACTTCGGTTTCATATAGGACTATAAGAAGACTTTATCAATATTTATATAATTTATTATGTTTAAATGATGTATTTTAATATGTTTAAATACTCAAATTAACAATACATGTATATATGTGTGTGGGTGTGTTTATTTTTTATAATAATTTATAATTTATTCATAAATATATATTTTTTGAAGTATTTATATATTCAAATACATTTATATTAAATATTTATGTACGCATTTATATTATAATTTATATTTGGGGGTGTGGGGTTGGAGGTGGTGTTTGTAGGGGTGTGGTGTGAAGGGGAGAGAACTAATAAGAACTAGGCAAGGGAACATGGTGGTCACCCCAGTGGTGGCATGATAGGGTGAGTATGGGTGATGTGGGTGCGAGGTGCATGGTGGCAGGGGGCCACATAGTGTGTCACTTTCTATGAAGAGATATAGATAAAAAAATATTTTGGTCTTTTTACGGCCTTAGGTCACTGGGTCAATGATCTAATCAACAATCAGGCCTTTGTCCCACTTTAACAAACATATAAAATTGAGGCTTAAGATATTAAATATTTATAGCCATGTTAATATGGTGCAAATTTATTTTCAGGGGCCTACCTAATCAGAACTCTACATTTAAGAATGCTTGTTCTAAAGTAGTGTCAGTATGGGTGAATTCATGGTAAGTTTCTTAGGGTATTTGTGAGTGAGAAAAATATCATTGAAAGAACATGTGTTGTCTTATGAGGATATTCATTGGCCTTATAAGTAGCCATAGTGGGTAATATCATATAGTGTGATGGGTAGGAAATATAGGTATTACAGGAGACCCATGGGGTTAGATGACAAGGTTCATGTCTTGGAGAGGTCGGGTTGTGAAAAAATGGTATTACATCCAATACCTAGCTAGAATTTTAGTGGCACTACATAGGTTTGAGGTTTGTGTTCCACAACCCTAGAATTTTTCTTTAAATGGGGAGAGTGTGCCACACCCTAGGAAACATAGGGCTTAAAATTATAAATGTCACTACCCATGTCAATAAGGAGAACCTTTCCTTTTAGGGGATTACCTAACTAGAACTCTAAAATTAAGAATTATTAATATGTATTAGTGTCAGAATGATTGAATGCCTGAAAAGTTTTTTATGACATCTTTGAGTGAGGAAAAACACATTGAAATAACATGTGTTGTCCTATGAGAACATTCATTAATATCATAAATTTAACTGGAGGGTAATATTCTATGTTGTCCTATGTTGATAAAAAAGGTATTATAGGAGACCCATGGTGTCAAATGACTAGGTTCATGGCCTAGGGTGGTTAGGTCATGATATCCACTGACACTTTGGGCCTTCAGTTCACTAAATGTAATAAAATAGGTTCAGTGGATGCCTTCTAATCCTTATGGGAAGGGATGTGGCTTGAACCACTTGGGTGACTGCATGCAGGTAATTTTTGTGGTTTATAATCCCCTAAACCAAATCACTATTATTATTATTATTATTATTAATGGTAATTATTTTGATGAAATGAATTTCCAAAGAGAATATGTTATTACTAGAAAGCTGAATTATCTTTTGAAAAATAATCATGATATTCAAAAAGATATTTTCAAAGTCAAATCACATAATGAATGTGATAAAAATACTTATTTTATTAATTTTATTTAGAGAGTATGGAGGGATTTCAATCCATTATCTCACCTTTATGTGGGTGAGAATATTATTTAAAAAGGATAAGAGATGGCTAGCCATATTGTTATCCATTATTAGAATCACTTTAATTAGAGGGAATAATTAACCATTCAACTAAATGGAAATGTTATTTGATCTATAATTAAGTATCATAAAAATAGTTTCCTTAACATTACTCCCACTTCATTTGAGGTAATTGAAGTTGTTTTCAGTCTTAAATCTGACAACACCCCATGCCATGATGGGTTTACAAGCCTATCTTTTAAAGTGTTATGGGAAATAATTTATGATTATGTAGAGATATTTTTCACTAGTTTTTTTAGAGTGGTCTTATCCCAAGAGGTTTGAAAACATAGTTTTTAATCCACATTCCAAAAGTTGAGAATAAAATTATAATTAATATTTTTATACCTACTTCCCTTGCTAATACGCTTCATAAAATCATTAGAAATGTTATTGATAATCAACATAAATTAATTAAAAATATAATTATCTCTCCAAACCAATATGGATTTATCAAGGGAATAAATATTAATTATTTCCTGATGACTACTTCTAAGTGTGTTACTATTCTTGTAACATCCCAAGTAAGTAATGAATAATAGATATTTTTATCTATGTCTATTAATGAATTATATAGTGTTTTAGAGGATTAAAATGAAAATAAATCCAATCTTAAGCATGGAATACACTAATATTTTTAAAAGATTGTTTTACTGCCTTTTGATGGAAAACCAATTTTAAATATATCTTTTGAAAATTTTATAATCTATGTTTGTGAAAATAAACTTATTCTTTATGATTGGGACATCAAAATTTACTTTGTGTGAATTTTTGGTATTTTTCTGACAATGTTCATTTTTTAATGAATAGTGAAAAATACTGCATTTTACATCAAAATTGCTTCTTAATCTAATTTATTTATATGATTAGATTATCTTTTGAATTTGTCTTAATGTTTAATATGAATATATTTTTACTATTTAATCCAATGGTGGTCATTGGAATCAATTTCACTTTGAAATTAGACTTAAACTGGTGTCAATCTTTTGATACTTATTGTTTTATAAAAACACGTTATTTGCCCTGACAGCGGGAATTAATTATTAAATTAATTAATGTGACTTATATGTTTTGAATTTTGTAAAATTGACTTCATTTTTGAATTCAGAATATCAAATATAGCTTAGGGTGGAGTTTTGGTATTTTTCTGAAAAACTTCAATTTTTGATGAATAGTGAAACCACTAAGTGGTACTTATAAAAACTGATTTTCCGTTTAAATGAAATTTTGCCATCATTGTGTTTTGAATTTCAAAAATCCTACATACATGGTTTTCATTAATAAGTAAAATGTGGTTCAATGAGATTAAAATAATTTTTTGGTGAATAGTAACTTATTAAGTTTTTAATCACGATTAGTTGTAATTAGTGTAGTTTAAGGTAAAAACAATGCTTTAATAAAATAAGATGACCTAGAAACATGTCTTAACCTTATTGGTTTTGTCATGGCCGACCAAGACAAGCCATGGGTCAACTTGGGGACCCCATGGATCCACTTTGGTTGGGAAATGACATAAATAACTTTTTATTTAATGTTAAAGTAAAAATGACACAAACATGAGTTATGTTACTAAAAAATTTTTTAAATGGGGTTATAAAGATCAGATTTTTTATTATAAATAGTCATTTGAAATCTAAAAAGATTTCCTACATCATAGTATTTTTTTATATAATTTTTAGACATTAAATAAATTAAATTATTTATGACATCATGATGATACAGCGATGACCTCATTAATAAAGGATTTAAATAAAATGGAAAGATAATGTAATATCTAAGACCTACACATGTCCAAATCCTATTGGATGGGTAGATTTATAACCCTTATATCAATTTGGGACCATTTAAATCCGAAACTCATTTTCAAATAAAGTAATATTTCTTTACTTTCCAAGAGTGCCCCTCCTCTCCTCTTATAAAAGGCCCCCACCTCTACCTCATTACCCACACTCCCAAAGACTTTGGCTCGGCCAAACCCTGCCCATTTTGTCTCTCCACTTCCCTATCTTACTCCTTGAAGCCTCACTTTGGGAATAATTCTTCCCAAGGAAGCCTTTGAGCTCAAACCAAAGGGAGTTACCTGATTTTAAGGTAATGTCTTCTTTTGAGTCCTTTTGTTTTATTTTGCTTCTCCAACCCCCTAAACTCTTTTTATTATTTTCTTTTTTAACAACTCCAGTATCCTCAATATACTAGTATGTTGTTATAATATGGATTCGAGCTACACATACACACACCTACATCTAATGGTTAACGAACATACTGTTTCCGTGGATGGTGAATTTATGCCTCCCGAAACGATGATTGTTCAACATTCTTTTAACACCTTCAAAGGTGGCCATTAATATGTCACTATATTTATATAAGATATATAATATGTTTATGTTTTCCTTAAGATTCTGTTTTTTTCTTTTTGGTCATACCTTTATGGTTTCCATTATGGGTAAACGCGATATCTTCATTTGAGGAAGTGCGGACTACCGCCCCCTCAAAGTGATTTGATTCGTTAAATACCATATGTGGGACGTATAAAGGATGGAACTATGATATTATATATGATATTATACTGGAATTATAATATACCTTTATATCATTATGATTCCATTCTATAAAATACGAAATAGAAATGAAAGTAGCGTTCATGCGTACGTACGGCTTACCGTCTCCATGAACGGTGCATTTCATTTCTTACCCCTAAATGATTATGTAATATTATAAATGCATTCATGTACTGGATATATATGATATATACATCATGATTATAATTCTGGATATAATGGATACATGAACAACTTGTAATTATAAAGGGTTTATTTTTGACACAAGTACCAATGATCGTTAAAACGGCCGTTATTAACTTAAATAATTACATAGTGTTCATGACATGGCAATAAGTGATATAAAAGGAATAATAAACTTGAAAAAGGTTCTTAAGAAAGTAGAAATTAACTCAAGTTTATTATTCAGGACATTAAAGAACGATCGAGTCAAGTCGGACCCGAGGTATGGGACTTCGTCTCAATCTCCTTTCATTGAGGCATATTTTGTTTTATACACAACCTTCTTTTATACACAACCTTCTTTTAGAGGCATCATTTGTATGGAGTAAAGTGTGAAATATATACCGATCACAAAATTTTAAAGTATATATTCACCCAGAAAGAATTGAACATGAGACAAAGGATATGGATAGAATTAATCAAGGATTATGATTGTACAATTCATTACCATCCAGGAAAAGAAAATAAAGTGGCTGATGCTTTGAGTCGAAAAAGTAATGCTTCATTAGAAATGCTACGTTTGGAACGAGATCCTTTGGTTTTTGATTTGATGAACTTTGGCATGGAAGTTGATTGTGTAGGAAGTCCTTCTGTTTTGTTTCAGGTATCAGTGACATCTTCCCTATTAGACAGAATCAAGAAAGCACAAAAGCAAGAAAGTGAGTCGCAAAAAAAGGTAGAGCTAGTTCAGAAGGGTAAGTTTCCTGAATTCAACATTGATAATGATTGTGTTTTGAGGTTTGGGAAGATATTGTGTGTGCCTTGTGATTCACAATTGAAGAGAGAGTTGTTATGTGAAGCTCATAGTTCTCCGTTTTTAGTTCATCCTGGCAGTACTAAGATGTATAGAGATCTGCGGGAGTATTACTGGTGGGATGGAATGAAAAGAGATATTGCTGATTTTATTGTGAAGTGTTTGACTTGTCAGCAGGTTAAAGCAGAGCGGCAGTTACCGAAAGGGATGCTTCAGCCTTTACCAGTGCCAGAGTGGAAATGGGAGAATATATCCATGGACTTTGTTGTGGGATTATCGAAGACATCTCGAGGTAATAATGCAATCTGGGTTATTGTTTATCGCTTGACTAAATCTGCTCATTTCCTTGCTATACGAGATACTTTTTCCCTATATCAACTTTCCCATTTGTATCTTAAAGATATATTCAGGTTTCATGGAGTTCCCCTCTCCATTGTATCTGATCGTGATCCCAGGTTCACTTCTAACTTTTGGAAAGGCCTTCAGAAGTCGTTGGGTACTGAATTAAATTTTAGTACAGCTTTTCATCCTCAATCAGGTGGGCAGTCGGAACGAACAATTCAGACCTTGGAGGATATGCTATGAGCTTTTTCTATGGATTATCAGGGAAGTTGGGACCAACATCTTTCTTTGGTTGAATTTTCATATAATAACAGTTTTCATTCCAGTATACAGATGGCACCATTTCAGGCATTATATGGGAAGCGGTGTCGAACTCCAGCTTTTTGGGATGAAGTGGGTGGAAGGAAGTTGATGGGACCAGAATTGATAGAAGAGATGGTAGAAAAAGTTCAGCTGATTCAGAAGCACATGAGAACAACTCAGAGCAGGTAGAAGAGTTATGCGGATAACCGGAGGAAGGATCTATCTTTCGAGGTAGGTGATCATGTTTTTCTCAAGGTTTCTCCTTGGAAAAGTGTGATGAGATTTGGTAAGAAAGGAAAGATGAGTCCAAGGTTTATTGGACCATATGAAATTCTGGAGAGAGTTGGATCAGTTGCTTACCGAGTGGCTTTACCTTCGATTTTATCTCAGGTACACAATGTTTTTCACGTTTCGATGTTGAGAAAGTATATGCCAGATCCATCTCATGTTTTGAGTCCAGAGGTAGTTCAGCTGGAAGAGAACCTATCTTATGAGGAAAAACCGGTCCAGATTCTTGACCACAGGGAGAAAGTGTTACGGAATAAGGTGATTAAGCAGGTAAAGGTTTTGTGGAAAAACCACATGATGGAAGAGGCAACATGGGAATCTGAAAATGCAATGAGGGATAAGTACCCCCATTTATTCGATAAGTAAATAAATTGCGGGGATGAAATTTTCTAAAGGGGGGGAGGATGTAACATCCCAAGTAATTAATGAATAATAGATATTTTTATCTATGTCTATTAATGAACTAGATAGTGTTTTAGAGGCTTAAAATGAAAATAAATCCAATCTTAATCATGGAATACACTAATATTTTTAAAAGATTGTTTTACTGCCTTTTGATGGAAAACCATTTTTAAATCTATCTTTTTACAATTTTATAAGCAATTTTTGTCAAAATAAACTTATTCTTTATGATTGGGACATCAAAATTTACTTTGTGTGAATTTTTGGTATTTTTCTGACAATGTTCATTTTTTAATGAATAGTGAAAAATACTGCATTTTACATCAAAAATGCTTCTTAATCTAATTTATTTACATGATTATATTATCTTTTGAATTGGTCTTAATGTGTAATATGAATATATTTTTACCATTTAATCCAATGGTGGTCATTGGAATCAGTTTCACTTTGAAATTAGACTTAAACTGGTGTCAATCTTTTGATACTTATTGTTTTATAAAAACACGCTATTTGCCCTAACCGCGGGAATTAATTATTAAATTAATTAATGTAACTTATATGTTTTGAATTTTGTAAAATGGAGTTCATTTTTGAATTCGGAATATCAAATATAGCTTAGGGTGAATTTTTGGTATTTTTCTGAAAAACATCAATTTTTGATGAATAGTGAAACCACTAAGTGGTACTTATAAAAACTAATTTTCCGTTTAAATGAAATTTTGCCATCATTGTGTTTTGAATTTCAAAAATCCGACATACATGGTTGTCATTAAGAAGTAAAATGTGGTTCAATGAGATTAAAATAATTTTTTGGTGAATAGTAACTTATTAAGTTTTTAATCGCGATTAGTGGTAATTAGTGTAGTTTAAGGTAAAAATAATGCTTTAATAAAATAAGATGACCTATACACATGTCCTACCCTTATTGGATGTGTCATGGCCGACCAAGACAAGCCATGGGTCAACTTGGGGACCCCATGGATCCACTTTGGTTGGGAAATGACATAAATAACTTTTTATTTAATGTTAAAGTAAAAATGACACAAACATGAGTTATGTTACTAAAACAATTTTTACATGGGGTTATAAAGATCAGACTTTTGATTATAAATAGTAATTGGAAAGATAAAAATATTTCATACATCATAGTATTTTTTTTATATAATTTTTAGACATTAAATAAATTAAATTATTTATGAAATCATGATGATGCAGCGATGACCTCATTAATAAAGGATTTAAATAAAATGGAAAGATAATGTAATATATAAGACCTACACATGTCCAAAACCTATTGGATGGGTAGATTTCTAACCCTTATCACATTATCCTAGAATTATATCAATGCGGGACCATTTAAATCTGAAACTCATTTTCAAATACAGTAATATTTCTTTACTTTCCAAGAGTGCCCCTCGTCTCCTCTTATAAAAGGCCCCCACCTCTACCTCATTACCCACACTCCCAAAGCCTTTGGCTCGGCCAACCCCTGCCCATTTTGTCTCTCCACTTCCCTCTCTTACTCCTTGAAGCCTCACTTTGGGAAGAATTATTCCCAAGGAATCCTTTGAGCTCAAACCAAAGGGAGTTACCCGATTTTAAGGTAATGTCTTCTTTTGAGTCCTTTTGTTTTATTTTGCTTCTCATACCCCCTAAACTCTTTTTATTCTTTTCTTTTGTAACAACTCCAGTATCCTCAATATACTAGGATGTTTTTATAATATGGATTCTAGCTACACATACACACACCTACATCTAACGGTTAACAAACGTACTGTTTCCGTGGATGGTGAATTTATGCCTCCCGAAACGATGATTGTTCAACATTATTTTAACACCTTCAAAGGTGGCCATTAAGATGTCACTATATTTATATATGATATATAATATGTTTATGTTTTCCTTAAGCTTCTGTTTTTTTCTTTTTGGTCATACCTTTATGGTTTCCATTATGGGTAAACGCGATATCTTCATTTGAGGAAGTGCGGACTACCGCCCCCTCAAAGTGATTTGATTCGTTAAATACAATATGTGGGATGTATAAAGGATGGAACTATGATATTATATATTATATTATACTGGAATTATAATATACCTTTATATCATTATGATTCCATTCTATAAAATACGAAATAGAAATGAAAGTAGCGTTCATGTGTACGTACGACTTACCGTCTCCATGAACGGTGTATTTCATTTCTTACCCCTAAATGATTATGTAATATTATAAATGCATGCATGTACTGGATATATATGATATATACATCATGATTATAATTTTGGATATAATGGATACATGAACAACTTGTAATTATAAAGGGTTTATTTTTGACTCAAGTACCAATGATCATTAAAACGACCGTTATTAACTTAAATAATTACATAGTGTTCATGACATGGCAATAAGTGATATAAAAGGAATAATGAACTTGAAAAAGGTTCTTAAGAAAGTAGAAATTAACTCAAGTTTATTATTCAGGACATTAAAGAACGATCGAGTCAAGTCGGACCTGAGGAATGGGACTTCGTCTCAATCTCCTTTCATTGAGGCATATTTTTTTTATACACAACCTTCTTTTATACGGTGTATAAACCCCTTTGACTTTTAAGTTTATCCAAAAGGAATCTTTTATATACAAAGCGTTTACTAAATGACAAAAGGGAATGTTTTTTTCATACGTATGCGGCGACAACGACTTCTCCGCCGCCGTGACCATTATTTGAGTTTCGGCTTCCTCTACAAGCCATACCTTCTTTTTAAAAGAAAAATAAATACCATTTTTTAATTTTCTTTTATTTTGGTATTGAAAATGGTTTTCATAATGTTTTTATATCAATGTTTTGTATTGATATCTTGTGATTGAAAGGTGGAAATGTTATGTTTCCTTTATGCATGTTTTATGTGATACGATTATGTTGAGGTTCTTGGGAATTATTATGAAGACGGGTGGTTCTGCGATAAACTAAGGGCGGGTGAGCCCGATATAGCTCTCCAATGCATTGGGTAACGCGAAGGAGTGAAACGTTAAGGTTTCTCCGAAGAGATTTAGGGAATATACTGTGATGGGTATTCCAAACGTAACCAAGAGGGTTACTCCCTATGTAAGAATGTTATGAATGCCTCAAGTTACTTTTATGTTTTATGATTTCTATGATTTATTCATGATTTGATGAGGTATGTTAAAGTGCTTATGTTTTATGGGTAATGTATGATCTCATCCTTATGTATATATATACCCATGTTTCCTTTCCATATTTTTATATCCCTTACTGAGCTTTTTATGCTCATCCCAAGTTTTTTGAAATGTTTTTCACAGGTCAAGGGAAAGGTACATGATATGATGATAGTGTTAAGGAAGTGTCAAGAAAGAATCCATGTTTATTTTAAATATGTTTCCATTGATGGGAATGAAGAATACTATCTTTATGTAACCACTTTGTTTATATGTGGAATGTAATGCAAGTTTTATGATCTAATTCTCTAAAACTCTAAACCCGAAAAGTTCCTCAATGTGTAATCTTCTAATAACTCAAGATTAAGTAAGGTTTAAGGCTGGGGCCTTATAATTCTCATGAAATCAAATAGATAAGAGAACATTTAAAGAAGGTTCATGTGAAGAATGCATTTAATATAATCAGTTGGGAGTTCATCTTCACATTTATAAATGAAGTTATATTATGTTAAAAATTTATTAATAGGATGAGAGTTGTATTATACTCTCTGAGGGTTTTTGTGTTAATAAATAGAACCCTGAAGTAATACAATACTTGTTCTAGGGAATTAGGAAATGTGATCCTCCCTCAGTTGTTATTCTAACTATTTCTAAGGATTACCTCAATAGATACATTATAAAATTGGTGAATGAAAGGAAACCTAAAGTGATTCAAGTAGAAAGGGGTATGGATGCACAGTCAAAACCTCTCTATGCTGATGATATTATTTTATTTTTTCAAGGAGGCATGGGGAATATAAAAATGATTGAGGGTATTTTTAGGCAATATGAGTAAGTATCAGGGAAATGCTTCAACTGGTATAGATAATTTATTTACATTTGGAAAAACTTTTCACATTTTATGAAGGCTTTCATGATTAAAATTATTGGTATTATAAAGTGTAAACTTCCTTTTCTTTATATACAGGTCCAAATGTTCTAGGGATAGTCTAAGGTTAGCTATTTTTTTTATATTTTTTGATCCATTAAGAAACCACTTGATTATTAGAAAGAAAAAATCTTCTATATATTGGTAAAATATTTTTGTTCAAGATAGTTATTATCTATAATATTTTTTATAAAATTAAAGATTACAAATAGACCCTTGAGATAATTATAAGGAAGATTCAATATATAAAGAAATTTTTTATAGTGAAAACATATTTGAAAAGAATTTTGTGACTATAATTTTGAAATATATTTTAGTCCAATTAAATCAAGTGGTTTAGGAATTAAATATTTGGAAAATTTCAACCTTTCTACTTAGGATCATTTAAAGTGGAAACTCATGAATAGTAAAAAATTAGATAGATTTTATCCAAATAAGGCTTCTCAAAAGCATGAAGGATGGGGACCTCCACTATTTAGACTTCTAAATCTTCTTATCTCAAAAGGAAGCATGTGATAACATTGTGATGCATCCTAGATGGTGTGGTCTAAATATATCTAATCTAATGTTCTAGAAGGATAAATAGATTTTCCTTCCCATTTATAACATGGTTTATAGTTATTATATCATTCATGATCCTGAAATTTTAATTAAGTATATCATGGATAATCAAACTCAAAATATCCCCCTGTGATCAAGAAATACATTTAAAATTATTTATTTGTGCCATATGCGGACATGAACATCTAGAATCCAGTCATAAATAGAGTGATCATAAGAAAACAATGATAAATTTTCAAAATTATTATAAAAAATACCAACTTGTTATGGTTTAAGTTTTTAAGAAACCCATGTAATGGACCTTTAAGGACTTGGTTACTTCATCAATTTCTTCACACAATAATCCCAAACAATGAAATACTAAAGATTTATGGTATATA
Organism: Viscum album; assembly: GCA_963277665.1. Classification (NCBI taxonomy): domain Eukaryota; kingdom Viridiplantae; phylum Streptophyta; class Magnoliopsida; order Santalales; family Viscaceae; genus Viscum; species Viscum album. The sequence goes on along the minus strand of OY728142.1, from coordinate 774,069,510 downwards.
ATTTTTCTATTTTTATGTATTTTATAGGTCTAATATAGAGTATGAGGATAATATCTAATTATAATTTTTATTTATAAAAATAATCTTGAGAATAATTTCAGATTAGTTATATGCTTCATAACTTCAGGCTAACAACATTATAGGTTTAGTGAAGAGTGTCTGCACATTAATAATCTCAACCCATATGAAGAATCATCTACTTATTGGTGTGGAAGATGAATTTTTGTATTTATAGAAATTAATAAATTATATCATATATACTAGGAAAACTATTGAATATAAGGAGATACTAATGCACCTCACAATCATGAGAAAAACTTCTACCAAAATGTTAAATGATTCTACAGATCTCTCAATTAGAGATTTCATAGTTTGTAGAAGACTAAGGATAACAGGAACTACAAGGAACCAAAGTGATTCATCCTCATAAAATTATAACCACCAGATATTTGATGGGTGAATTTAAATAGTGATGGGACTTCTAAAGGGAACTCAGTATGAGAAGGTTGTAGGGATGTTTTTAGAGATCATTAAGGAGAGGTGATTGGTAGTTTCTTTGATAATTGTGGGAGTACATATTCTCTTGAATAAAATATACATGGGGTGATAAAAATAGTTAATATTTTAAATAAAATTGGATTCTGGCATCTATGTTTGGAGTCACATTCAACTGGTATTGAAAAATATATCCAGAAAAGACAGATCTACCTATCATGGGAGATAATTATTCAATGCTTTGAATGTATTCAAGATGTATATTTAATCAAATTTTTTGTTACAGAGAACATTAGGGAATAAAAATCACCTACTAACTACCTTGAAAATAAATGTGCGCATTGAAATTTCTTTTTGTGATTTGATGAAGAGTTAATGGATATGCATGGAATAGTGGATATAGAAAAATAAAAAACTCCCACTATTAGACTTCAGTAATCCTCTTATTTTTATTTAATAAGGTCAGGGATCTTTTCTCCTTGACAACCTTTCTTGATAAATATTATATGTATATAAAATTTATTTACTTAATATTATTAAATATGATTTTAAAAAAAATTATAAAAATTTATAGGGGTTATAAATCCCTACTTATATAAGTTATTACTAGCTGTTTATGACACTTATTAATTTTTTAAAAAATTAATATGTAAATTATATATTTAGGGGTGTTATTGGGTTAATTATCTCAAAATATATAATTTCTTTATTAATTTCTTTTTCAAAAAATTATCAGGGTTTATAAACCACTCCTAATATATAATATTAGCATGGGTTATAATCTATTGCTAATGGATTATATTAGTAGTGATTTATATCCAACTAATTTTTTCAAATAAAATGATTATATATTTAGTTATAGTTGTCTATAAATCATTTCTAAATATTTATTAAATGGTAGTTTTGTTATAAATGTCACTAAATTACTTATAAAAATAATTTCAATGAGGGTGTGTATAACCCCCTCTAAAAAACTACCTCTAATATATAGTATTTTTATAGTGAAATATCAAGATATATGATTGAAAATAATTTTTATTTGTAACCTACTCTATTAATGTTATGTTATAAGTTGGAAATTACTTGGATTAACGTATAGTTCACTTATGGTTTGAACATTATAGGTTCAAACCTTCATGATTCTTTTGTGTGTGACAAAAATGTACTGAAATGTGAAACCAACTAACATTGGTTTATATGGGTGTATTTCATCTAAATGAAATTCTTGATGTTTTTTTTATTATAATGGATTTACCTAATAAATTATCCATTTCAGTCTCAATTAGTCTCAGTTCCTAGTAATGTACATTTATAGGGTTTGAGGATGATGAATGGTGGGTGTTGGGGTGAACATGACCTTTTTTTCTTTAGATAGTGATTATATATGACATTAATTGGTTTAATTTTTAAATATATTAATAAATTTTTGGAAAATTTATTATAATATTTCCTTTTATCATTTTATATGTTTTATTTTCCACTTCTATCATGAGAGAAATTAAGATGATTAAACTATGTAACTTTTGATAAAACTAATATGTAAGGAGCTGATAAAACTATTCGATGATATATACCACATTAGTGGTTACCATGAGTTATTTGGTAGTGGGATTTAAATTGATGGTTTCATAGAATAAGAATAATGAATCATGTAAAAAAAATTAGATTAGTATGATGGTATGGTGAAATTAAAAAAACATTCAATTTAAATGATACCCCAACTCAGTGTATCTTATGGATCAATGTTTAATACAATACATCTTAGGAGTAGGAAAATATAGCTGACAATAATATATATGTTAGGAATATTTCATAAATTAATTAACCTTAAAATGGTACCTGATAGCACATTATGGTATATGTTGGAAACAACCATGATGTAATAAGGCTCATTACACCATAATGATGTGTATATAAATAAAAATTATGAGATAACATACTACTTTATTACTTATCCCACTACAAATTATTTCATTATTAGTTGATTTTTATTTTATGATGATTATAATAAGTTTTAATGTATTATATAATCATTTAAGTGGTAAATGAGTTAATGAATGTTTTACTAAAGGTTTCAACAAGTTGAAATATATGTAAAATTTATGAAATGCTCCAATTAATATTGATCAAATGTTTAAGTTATTAAATGATTATATGTTATGATACAATCTTTATAAAAAGGTAGAATCTATTTAAAACTCCTTAGATCCAAAAATCTATAGCTTCCATTCTCTAATATCTTTAAACAATTTTCTAGAAAACTATTGTAAGAAGAGATATCCTTCTCAGGAATTAAGATATTCCCAAAACCCAAGGATACCCTAGGAGGAAGGAGTATTTCAAATACATATCAATGATCTTCATTAAATACTTAATTGAAGATAAGATCAACCCATGAAATGTATGTGATTCATTATTTATTTTATTATTATTCAATACAAATATATATATATATATCCTAGTTTTTCTGGTTTTTTGAGTTATATTCTATTGTTTTTTTATGATAATAATAAATTTCAAAAACTTTAATAGAACCAGATTAGCTTCTATCAATGTTTGTTCTGATTTTAAAATGATTAAATAAAACTAGAAAATGTTCTTCCAAGAATCGGGAAATTAACCCATATGAAAAAATGATTTTAGTTCTTGAATTTCCATTACCATGGATACATTGTTGTAAAAAATGGTCATGCTTCAATAAAATTTATAAGACCATGATGTTATGTAAGTGAAATGGTCATAGTTAAATTTCATGAAAAATAGAGTATTGTTTTCAACTTCACTATGTCATAGTCAGCTGATCACGCACTATAATAAAAACTGGGTTTAGCGGCAGTTTTGTGGTGGCGGTTCACAAAACTGCCGCTAAACGTTTTCACAGAAAGGTTTCACGGAGGTTTTTAATAAACCACCGTGAAACCCATATTTTTTTTAAAAAACCCGACCCTTCTCTACCCCCACCCCACATTTCCCCCAAACCCTCACAACCCCTTCTTCCCCTAACCCCCCCCCCCCCGGCCCCGACGACCCCCGCGTCGTCCCTTCTTCCCCTAACCCCCAGCCCCGGTGACCCCCAACCGTCCGACGACCCCCAACCGTCCGGTGACCCCCAACCCCCAACTGTCCGGCGACCCCGCGACCTCCGTCTCCAGCGAACCCGCGACCTCTGTCTCCGGCGACCCTGCGGCCTCCGTCTCCGGCGACCCCTGTATTTTGCAGTTATGTATCCATTTAAGTTTTTGTATATGGTTAAGGGGTGGAGTTTGGGGTGGTTTTATTGTGGAACCTTAATTAATTTTATGAGCTATTGGGTTTTGCAGACTTATATGATATATCATCAACTATCAGAAATCTTATCTTGGTCATGTTATATCCATTATGTTTGGTTGATTTTCTATCATGCACCATATTTATGTTATAACATTTTGTTTGGTCTAATTCTAGTTATGTTGTGTTTGAGAGTAAACCACCACAATGATTTCATATACCATTGTAATTTATAGTCATCCTCTAGTGTCTGTGGGATGCACCTAATTTTAGTGGAATTTTGGCCCTACCCAAGTCAATAGGTTGGGGTCGAGATGTTGTAGTGGTAGTCCTTCCAATTTAGGTTTAATTACCCTCAATTAAAATTTCCATTTTTGATCATTTGTTTAGGAATGAGAAATCTCAACTCTGAGTTGATGAATTAGAGAAATTTGATGAAAACTATTTTCACACACTTCACATCCTTGAGTTAAATAATAATAATATTATATGAGAATTCCATAATAAGGCCCACATATGATTATTCATCCAAGGAGAACTAGTATTATCTATGAGAACAACTATGATACCTAGGAGGAAACCTATAAATCTAGATTAAAATGGGAAGGTCCGTATAAAATACAAAATTTCTACTCCAACAATGCCTACTCCATGATTATAATGGATTGAGATCATATCATGTCTACCACCAACATAATTATTCTCAAATAAATACTTTTTATAACTTCACAACAAGGATTTGAAAGAAAATTTTTAATGACTTTAAACTTCTTATAGATGGTTCCATTCATAAGACTACATACTGCAAGACACAAAGGTCCTTGGTGTAGGACCATAAAATGTATGAAACTCATGTCATTTTCATATAACATATGATCCATCCTATAATAGTGTAAAATAACTTGAGTGGTATATTTTTTATGAACTTATTCCCTTTTATATTAGACATATCTATGTAATAGTTCTTAGTGTAAGGGCTTACATGTTTTCAGTGGGTCTTCACCAACAAATTTACACTAGGATGAAACCATTTTATTATCTCATATACATAATCTAGATCTAAATAGAGACTCCATTTCCAAAACTACATATGGATTGATTCCTATTCTTATAGGATACATAGTGGTTTCCATATCTATTATATGAATAATGGTTAATGATATATTTCATTCATAATCTTCTATACTATCCTAGTTTATGTGTTTTTTCATTCATGTTAGGTTTCCTCCTATTTCCATACACATGTATGAAACAATCCTATATTAAGAACTGTGTGTGGATTAATTCAAGTTAAGTCCATATATATAGTTATGTCTAAATAATTTATATTGGACCAAACCACAAATTTAATTCCTATAAAAAACCAACCTCATCCTACTGTTCATGAATTCATCTATTCAAATAAAATTTTCTTTATTGACTCGACACTGAGACTCAAGAATTTTATTTTTAATAAAATCCAGATATACACAAAGCCTTCTTCACATTGATCATAGTCATAGGAACTTAAAATGAATGACATAAAGTTCCTCACCATACAACATTATACTACATTGCACAAAAGTCATTTTTTAAATTATATCGTTAAAATAAATGATATATGGTCCCCCTTAAATTACATTTAAACCTATTTCATAAATTCAATATATACAATATAATTTCCTTACATGACATAAATATCCATGTAATAATCCTCAGTGAATATTTTCTTCTCAAAAAACCTATGCAAAAATAAAATTCCACAATTATTTCCTTGGATTATATCATATGGAATTCATATATTCGCATCAAACCTTCCTTTATGTAGCTTGACACTGGAAAACATCATTTTCCCCTTCACAAGAGATAAATTTGTGAAGATATATTATAAGAACAACATGTGACATGATTCTTATTGTAATGGGATATATAGTGACACGCAAATTTACGATCCTAGGACGTTATGTAGTTCCCATTTAATTCCAAATTCTTACCCAATGAAGATACATTTAACAATTCAAATCAGTTTTAATCCTTTCAATTCCCACCAAGGAACCCATACATGTATCCCTTTCTCTCATATACAATATCTAGATATTTGTTGATACCTTATAGAAACTACATGTGTATTTATTTCTATTATTACTGGATATATAGTGATGTTTGAGCCACTAAACCTGGATCCAAAAACACATTTCATCACCATAAAAGTTGTATTAGTGTATAGTACCCTCATTCATGTTGGGTCACTCCATATTTGAATCTATACTATGATAATATATTTTCTTCCAAGAACTACATGTGTCATGATTCCTATTATTATAGGATATATAGAAACACCTAAACTATCCATATCGGTATTAGTCACAATTCATCATCTACTTTCACTCCCCCTCAATATTCTATAATTTCCTAACCTTGGATAGATTTGTACTGGAGTTTTTCAGTTACCTTTTATATATCATATTTATATAAGAAACATTTTATACATTAACTATTTTAATCACTCCAAAACTCTCATGGCTATTGGTAGTGAGTGTATCTAATTTTTAAATAACACCACTATTTGGGAATGACATTCCTAACGTATATCATTCCTACAAACAAGAGATGATTTGTGTATAATGCACAGAGGTGTAATTTCATGGTAATTCATACCTTTTTAGTATTGAAACCCCCTTTCAAAACTCCCTTCATGATTTCCATTCTATAGATTCATTCCAAAAATTCATATATGAATGGGCTAAATTCAAATAGATAGTGAAAATATTGAAAAACATAAATAGTGATGAAACATGACCAATTTTCATGAACTGACATAGGCTACCCATAATCCGGGTACCCAAGCTAGCCCGCGATAAGTCTCAAAGGGTGTCATATAAGGGCTAAATATTTCTAGTAATGTCGTTGTACTAATGGTATGAAAATCATGCATCTTTGGTGTGTTCAATGACATCACTTTCAATGGGGTGTTGTTTGAGGCAACATAAATGTGTAATTGACAGTGTTATGATAAGTGTGTAACCTGATATTCTTACTGCTCCTCAATGAGGTGTTGACGCTGTCTCCTAGGGACCAGACCTGTTCGGTTTGTCTGGGCATGCTAAGTAAGTGGTAAATGTGATCAATGTATCATCTTTATTATATTATGCATACTTTATGATCAATGGGTCATCTTTATTATATTATGTTTCTGTAATATTACACTATTTTATATATGAAACTTTTTCTCTATTTAGTAGTAACTATGTGTTTTAATTTTTTTTATTATTGTGTAGGCACATTGTGATATACATGGATAAAAGCTGGATCACATTACCGAGGAACACACCTCAATATGTTAAGGGTTTGAATGAGTTTTTAGATTTTGCAATTTCTAATCGATCTGTTGAAGGGAGAATAAGATTTACATGTCCTAAATGTAAATTTAGAACATGGTTGAAGAGAGATGAAGTTTATGAACATTTAATACTGAAGTTATTCCTTGATCAATATTTTTGTTGGATTTGGCATGGAGAATCGAACAATACAGAAAGATTGAGCATTGATATTAATCCACAGAATGAGGTATCAAGTTTGTCGACAATGGAAAATGAAATGAAAAACCTCATAAATGATGCATTCGGCACTGCAAGACACCACTATGAGCATCAAAACATATCAGAACAACTAGAAGAGGGTGCTAAAAATTTCAACGTGACAAGTGATGTTTTTGAGACTGTAACACAAGCAGATCAAGATTGTAACATATCATTGGATCCTCCTCTTGATTCTGTGGAGCCAAATGTAAGGGAAAACTTCATAGAGGAAAATATGTTTCATGATTTAGTTGACCATGGAAATCAAGAGTTGTATAGTGGGTGTTTGAAATATTCAAAGCTTTCATTTCTGCTGAAGTTGTACCATATCAAATGTCTATGTGGAATTAAAAATAAGGCAATGTCCATGTTATTGGAATTGATTCATGATGCATTTCCTAAAGAAAAAATCCTAGGATATTTTTATGATATGAAAAAATTTGTTAACAAGCTTGGTTTGAATTATAAAAAAATACATGTGTTTCCCAATGATTGTATGCTTTATTGGGGAGAGGATTCAAGTAGATAGAATTGTAAGAAATGTTCTTCTTCTAGGTGGAAGTCAAAGGGTGATGTTGGAAGTCTGACTGAACATAATTTCATGGAGAAGAAGAAAAGGAACACACCTGAAAAAGTTTTGTGTTACTTTCCTTTGAAGCCTCGATTGCAAATATTATTCATGTCATCAAAAACGGCCGAACACATGAAGTGGCATTCTGTAGATAATAACAATGATGGGTTAATGAGACATCCACGAGATTCCCAATCATGGAAGACATTTGATTCATTACATCCAGATTTCTGAGATGATCCTAGGAATATTCGATTGGGATTGGCTGCTGATGGATTCAACCCATTTGGGACTTTGAGTACCAGTTATAGCATTTGGCCAGTTGTTTTGATCCCTTATAATCTACCTTCGTGGATGTGTATGAAAAAAAAATATTTTATCATTTCGATGATTATTCCTTGAAAAAAAATGCCTGGAAATTATATTGATGTATACCTGCAACCTTTGATTGAAGAATTCCAGGAGTTATGGAGAAACGGTGTTGAGACATTTGATGTTTCTTCTAAAATAATGTTCAAAATGCATGCTGCTTTAATGTGGACCATTAGTGACTTCTCTGCGCTTGGGAATTTATCTGGTTGGAACAATTATACAGGTTTGTCTTTTCCCATTTATAACTTTGATTTCGAGCCCAAATGGCTATCTCATAGTAGAAAATGATGCTTCTTATGCCATCAAAGATTTCTTGATGCATCTCATAGATTTCGGCTAAACAAATCAAAATTTAATGGTTCCATTGATCATAGACCACCTCAAAAGTTGTTAACCGGTTCTGAAATATTGAAACAACTTGAAAATGTTAAAACAGAATTTGGGAAGGTTCATCATTTGAATGACACCGGAAAACGAGTGCGAAGTGCATCGTCAAGTGAAATCAGAACGCAACAATGGAAGAAAAAAAGTATATTCTTCAAACTTCCATATTGGGAATCTAATTTGTTGTGCCACAATCTTGATGTGATGTATATTGAGAAGAATGTATGTGATAATTTTATTTTCACATTACTTAATGAGCATGGAAAGTCGAATGATCATCTCAATGCTCGCAAAGACTTACAAGTAATGAACATAAAACGTGATCTCTGGCCAGATGAGAATGAAAAGTATGATCCGACCATTTTTTCAATGAAAAATAGGGATAAAGATATGTTCCTTAAATTTTTAAAGTATGTGAAGGTATCTGATGGGTATTCGAGTAACATCTCGAGGTGTGTTGACTTGAAGAATCGTAAGTTATATGGATTGAAAAGTCATGATTCACATATTTTGTTACAACAGTTACTATCATTGGAATTGCGTACATTATTACCTGAAAAAGTTACTGCTGTTGTACTCCAATTCTGCATATTTTTCAGGCAATTATGTGAGAAATCTCTACATCCATTTCATCTTGACAACCTCCATGAGAGGTTTGTATTGACCCTTTGTGCAATGGAGATGATCTTTCCTCCATAATTTTTTATTTTCATGATGCATTTAACTGTGCATTTGGTTGAAGAAGCTAAATTAGGAGGCCCTGTTCATTATCGATGGATGTATCTAATTGAGAGGTATTTTATTTATATGTTTTCAATTAAGTAAATGATTTTTGGCATTTAAATAAATGAATAATAATATTATTTTATTTCACAGATATCTTGTGCATTTGAAAGCATACGTGAGAAATAAATCTCAACCAGAAGGCTCTATTGCTGAAGGCTATTTGGCCAAGGAGTGTCTCACCTTTTGTTCCATATATTTGGATGATATTGAGACAAGATTTAATCGAGTTGGACGTGTTGAAGATGCATCAAATCAATCTCAAATTCATCAGAAATCAAAAATATTTCCTACTATTGGCCGATCAGTTGGGAGAACCTCATATGTGACATTGATAGAATTGGAATTATTACAGGCACATAGATATGTGCTGATGAATAGTGAAATTGCAGATCCATTTACTGAAGAGTTGAGGATACAAACAAAGAGATGAATGAGAGGCAAAACACAAAATGAGAAAGATATAATGAAAGCTGTGAATAAAGAGATGGTAGAATAGTTTGCACGACGTGTAAGTTTATAAATATTGCAATAAATACGAATATTAGTTTAACACATACAATTTGTAAATCTATTAAATTATATTTCTTTTTTCAGATCATGAATACTGATACTCGAGCAGACTTTTCAGAAGATTTTAAGTTTCTTTCTAGAGGTCCTATAAAACAAGTTAGAAAGTTTGATGCTTATAATGTGAATGGATTTAGATTTCGTACAGTTGATCAAGAAGTGGGTTTGAAAACACAGAATAGTGGTATATTTACATTTTCCAAAGTGGAATACTATGGAAAGCTGCATGATATTATTGAATTAAACTACCACAATCATTTTTCTATTGTTTTATTCAAATGCAAATAGGTCGATATTATCAGAGGTGTTAAAAGAGATTTCTTGCAATTTACTTATGTAAACTTCTCTCGCTTGATGGATGTTGGTGATCGTGAACTGCATGATCCATATATCTTAGCATTGCAAGAAAAAATGGTATATTATGTGAATGATGTTGTGGATGAAGGGTGGAGTGTAGTTACTCACGTAATACAAAGAGATTTGTATGATATGGGTGATGAAGTGGAAGATTTGACCTCTGCAATTGAATTTCATCAACAACAGGAAGCAGAATTATTTTTCCATCATGATATTGAAAATATTAGTCTAGAAAGGATGAATGAAGTGGATGAAGCAATGGAGTAGGAAACCGGCATGATTGAAGGGGAAAATGATTGTATGTACAATTATTTATTCATTCAATAACCACTTGTTTCATTTCTATAGTCATTCATTATCATTGTTATATATATTTTTTTTATTAGTACTGGGCATCTATTATCATTTTAAATTTTTTTTTTCTGCATAAATTTTTTGAAATATATATTCTGAACTTAATTTTATTTGATTTAATGACAGGAATTCCAAGGAAGAAGTGATACACTATTGTATCTAGTTCTGCGACAGATGACGATCCGTCTGTCCCCACAGCATCTGAGGCACCAGCCTACACCCCTGCACCATCTCCCCCTGCACTATCTCTGACACCATCTATGGATGTCTCATTAGAGGATGAGTCATCGACTCCCCCTACAGGAGCCTCAGTAGTGGGGCAGCGACAAGCCCCTTCTAGTTTATCACAAACATTCTAGAGAGTCATAGTCATAGGTATAAATTTTAATTAAATAAATTTATTGCATTTTGTTTATACTAATTGTTTTCTCATTTTAGATGAAAAAAATGCAACCGTGGAAAAACACATAAAAATTTCAGATGTTTGGAACATGAATGACGGGAAGATAGTCGTGCCATTTGATTCTTATGGGGTCTCGACGGATGATGTTGCGGGGTTACTTGGCCAGATTATAGGTCAACTGGTAGCGGAGCCCATTTCCCTGCCTATTTCATATGATGATTGGAGGCATATGCCTCCAAACTGGAAAAATGAAGTTTTTGATTATCAGATAAAGGTAATTTTATTACTTTATGGTTTAATTGAATGTCATGTTACTAATATGTTCAAAATGAATTTTTATATACAGATGTTCTTCCACTTTACCATTTCTGATGTGATAGCATGGAAGTGGACATTGAAAAATCTTGGTAAAAAATGGAAGGATTTCAAATGGAGGTTGTGGTGTGATGTCAACGATACTTCTTTGACAGTGCAGCAAATGTATGAGAAGCTACCCAGTGGGGTACCGAAAGAACAGTGGAATGTTTTTGTTGATAGACATCGTGATGAGAAGAGGATGGTATTGAAATATATATTATTATATTATCCTCATTTTAAATTTATACATGTATATGAAGAGGACATGACATTGAATACATTACTATTAAATTGAATTTTATTTATTTCAGGATCTCTCAAGACAGAATGCATCAAACCGAGCAAAGTAAGTCATCCCGCACACTACGAGCTCAAAAATCTTTTCTAGAAGCCGAATGTCATTGGTAATATTTTAATTAGTTTAAATATTTATAAGAAATTATTATCTAGTTAACATATTTAATTGTTGATTTATCTTTTTTTAATGCAGTCACAGAGTTAGGGCATGAAGCATCTCGAACTGAACTGTGGCTGAATGTTCATAAAAAAATAGATGGAAGTTTTGTTAATGAGCCTGCCAAAGAAGTTGGGGTATGAATTCAATTTTTTATTATAATAACTTATTATCAATTTTTACTCATTTAATATATATTTATATTTGATTTATAGGTAAAAATTAAAGAAATATGGGATGCCAATCTTGGGTAGTCCTACTCAGTCTCCCAGGATGACCCAGTTGCTAAAGTCCTTGGGAAGGAGCATCCTAGTAGAGTGTGCGGGATGGGTTTGAGACCCGTACCATCTGAGGTCTTTGGCAGGACACCAGGGATTCTAGTTATATCTACTCCTGGTTATAGTCATTTCATACATGAAGATGCTTAGAGGGAAATGTCTTCTCTATGAAACACAGTTCACCAGCAGGGGGATCAGATATCTTCTTTGCAGAAAGAGTTTCTTGAAATACGTCAGCATATGAGCAGATATGCCCCCAGTGGTAGTGCATCGACTAGTGGTGAGCAAGTAAATAAAAAAAATCAAAATCATTTAGTTTTAAAACTTTTATTGATTTTAAGTTTAATTATAAATATGCAAAAATATTTAATTTTCAATATAATGTTCTTACAGGTGGCAGCAGGTAGTGGAGATGGAGGTGGAGAGGGTGAAGATGCATCATCAGACCATGAGTAGTAGTATTGTTGATGTGTTGAACAAATATGAGAATGGTTGGTTTGTATATGTAATATGTATGGCACATAGTTGCCACCAAACATTTCTATGTCCTAACATTTTCTTAATTTCTCATGTTTCCTTCTATGCATTTTTTTGATTTATGATGTTTCATTTTATGTCTTGATTTCTCAAGTGTGGTATACATCATTCCATTTAGGCCTGTGTTTCAATTGGTACTCGAGATTTTGGATGACTAAAGAGTGATCCTTTTGTTATTTTGTTCTGGTTATATAAATTGGAACCTAGTAGGTAGTATAGAGACCAAACATAAGAGGATGATGGGAATGTGGTTTAGCCTAATCAAGTGATACGAATCATATACTCACCAATAAAAGTAGTTGGAAACAAAAATGGTGAACCTAACATGAAAACTTAAACAAAATGCATGTGTCACCCACATGTTAGGATCCTTTTTCTCTCTCAAAATATGAAATGTGGAAAAACATGGATCTGATACGATTGATTATACATGTTTTTATTTATGGATATGCTGATTTCATGAGGATTTCTTGTAAATGTTTCGCATAAGTATTCTGGCACTTTCAACTAGAATCCCCTTTGATCCAAATGACATTTTACTACTTTAAGAACACATATTCTTTGACTACTGCACAAGTTGGATCCTCATTTAAAACTAGGGCTCTATTATCAACCTACACCCTCAACATTGGGTCTCAAATTCACTAGTTTGGGAGTCACACCTAAATGGTACCTTTTCATCTTCAGAGGAAGCTAATAAATCCATTCATCTCAAAAATCCCTACTAGATGTCTACTCGACAATGACTAGTGGAACATAATTTGTTGTAAATAGTTTCCATCTCAAACCATTTCATGGTCATATCTATGGAAGGAAATAACATGTTCCTCCCTTATCTAGGGAGGTTGATCAAGAGGTCACTGATGGACTCATCTAGATAGCATAAGGGACCCTCCAAAGGGCTCCTTCTAGCATTCACCATCACCAATGCTACAAAGTAATAAAACCTCTATATGATGTGTGTGTTTACCTCGGGAGTCTGACCTAAGTCTCCCAAACATAGGTAGTCAGGAAAACCCACTGAGGGTAGTGAAAAATCAACTAAGAACATGGACCTACATCTATACCCTCCAAAGAATCCCACTAACTAAATATGGTGGAAAAATATGAGCAAGAGGACACATTTTCCCACATTTAATAAGATTGTCGGTATAATATGGTATTATTCAAAGAAATCACCAAGAATATTTTGGTAAAAAAATATAGGGAATACCCATATCCTTTCCCACTGACTTGACTAACATCGGTATATACCTATATGAAATGGAGGAAAAGATCAGGCCCATACACATTCTTCAACAATAGAATAATAAAATATGCATGTTCTGGTCACTGAAGTCACCTAGAATATTCTAAAAATGTTTAAAGGGAAGACACACAACTATTCTACCATAATTTGGGTGACTCATTAACACAATATGAGGAGATTTAGAGAAGATACACATCTTTTCTCCCAACGTACAGTGTATCTAGTTGAATGCAGAGGTTATAGGAGTTTGGGTCATATCTTGCACATCATCAAAACTTTTCCACCAGTTCCTCCTAGGGGGATAAGATCTTTACATATTCCACGTTATTATGTGGGTCCTCTTAATTTCTAGCAGGGATGTAGCTATAATACCACCTACTACTGAGGCCAAGGTGGTAGTCGACATAGTTGATACTAGACTCAGGAATTAATGTGCATGAAATGTGATCCCACTCAGAATAGTCAGGTTGTAGCATAGAGTCATGGTATAGGAAAACTAAATGACGTTTAACATATGATAGGGAGCATAATTCAAATTCATCTATTGTTTGAGGTACTAATATAGTAACCTCAACTATAGATTCTACATTATTTGACACAAGTGCATCATACAGTGTTATATTTGATACATTTCTAGTGATTCTGGTGCTTAATATAGTGTATTTATGTGTCATTAAGAATCCGTAAACCTCATTGGTTATTAGATCAATGATTTTTCACTAATGGAATTATTTTTCCCATCAGTTAGAAAAATGTTTTTTTATATAGAATTCATTCTTTCCCATCATGTAACTGTATGATGTAATTATTGGAATAGATTTCATGCTTCCATATAGTTCCATTATTGATTATTGTCACTATAGAATTATGGTCGATTGTTTGTATGATGTCTCATGTTTCATCATGTTGGGGATACAAAGTTTGAAGTAACATCTTATTTGTTTGTATGATGTATCCTGTTCCATTTTCTGGTTTGATTTTTTTTTCAGGGCAGTGGGGCAGTAGAAGCAAAACTGCATTTTTTTGTCAGCATTTTGCGGCGGTTATAACCACCGCTAATGATTTACTGGTCAGAATTTCGTGGCGGTTATAACCGCCGCTAAATGTAATCAGTATATATTTAGCGGCGGTTTTCACCGCCGCTATAGAGGTGCATCAAACGCCTGAATGTCACGACAGTTAAAACTACTGCGAATAAAAAAATATCCGGAATCCGTCAAACCGCCGGTAAATTCACAAAAACTGCCGTGAAATGATGCATCTATGACGCTTCTTATAAACCACCGCGAAATGGAAAAAACCACCGCTAATAGATTACCAACGCCCAGTTTAGCGGTGGTTTCTGTAAACCGCCACTAATAGCCGGTTTTTTTGTAGTGGCTATACCATGGTGGACTTCACCATAAGTACATATGATGACATAGTTGATGTTTCTAAGCCATTTTGGGAATTCTAAAGTTATATATAAAATATAATAGTAAAGAAAAAAACCTGATCATAATTACTTCCACCTAATATGTCATGACCCAACCCACAGGGGCCCACCTGGCTAGTGGTAAGATGAGAATGAAACCCCAAGCCCACCTTCAATAGTCCAGGGTATGATTACTAGCATCAATTAGGTATATCATACTCATGGGAGGAATTAGCCTAAAGTACCTACACACACAAATTTCCATATACTAGTATATATAGAAGGGTAACCAACTCATACTATAAATTCATGTATAAAATCTATCCCACATTAGAGTACCACAAGAAGTATAATAACAATCATAAAGGAAAAAATGAAAGCCCACCAGAATTGAAAAATAACTAAATTGGTTGAAAACATAGGGAAAACTACCCAAAAGAAACTCCAAGATCCATCTTAGGTCATCTAGCACAACTAAGCTCCACCTGCTCCTGGTCCACCTAGGACTCCAATGAGAGTCTTGTTATCTTTATAAGACATGACATGTGTGGGAAGATTTCATTAAAGTGTGAATATATACATACCCAGTAGGATACCTTGAAATAATCAAACATAAATCATCAAGAGATTAGTCAACTCATCATTATGAAGACATGTAAATCAAAATATGAGACATAATATTAATAAAATTAATCACCAAGTAAGTTCAAAGTAAGACACCAAGTCTCAAGGTGAGGAAAAATCCTCACTTTAAGCTTAGGATTCTATAAGAGACTCAAAGGTAATGCTCATTCAGGGGAATTTACTCCATGATCCTTGTTAAAACTATTGGGGCTCATCCAAGAGGTTGTTCCTATCAGGACTCACCCTAAATAAGCACCAAAGAATCTGAGTGGTATCATCTGAGATACACACTTGATCAGTCTATAACCTACTTAAATAAAACACATATTTATGCATAGATAGGTAATCACACCTAGGGTCAATGGGGTAACCCTGAACCTAATTGTAATAACCCACTTGATAGAGGATCACAACTATTTATGTCACTCACATGATTAATGAAACCATACGAAGGGAACACGTTGATGGGAATATGGATACCACCCCTTTATCCTTACATATTGATTCCTACTATACTACACTGATGGAGGTGGGATGAGAAAACTCACTCCATAATGACGGAAAGATGGAATACACCCATACAAATATAGATGGAGGGAACACACCCAGGATCACACCAAAGATGAATTAAGAATAACAAGGGATATAACTTTCTCTTGAATAAGTACATAGTTTCTCTATAAGGGTACACGAAACATCTCACTAAGCCTATAACTTATTGTGTCCAACATTATAACACAAAATTTCCTTCTCTGAATACATGATGTTTCCACTAGGGGTACATGGTGTGTAGAGGCCGATCTGACACTTATCATGTCATCTATTCATGTTCATGTAATATGGATTGTGCCTAAGTAATCAGGGTGGTATCATATACATTGATCATGTTCGAGTGTTTTATTAAGTATATATGGTGTACTCGATATCATACGACATGTAAGGGATAAGATGGAACTCGACATGTGTTGTATACCCAATCTTATGTTACATGGAGTGTGCCCCAATAGACATAGTTCGTGGGTTCACATGGACACTAGGGTGTGTAATCCCTATACATGTTGATCCATTCACCAAGGGTTACACAATATGTTATCCATGATACACAATGTTTAGTGATACATGGCTTCCTAGGTGTATACTTGAACACACTGAGCTGGTCAGCTAGGTGTCACGTAGACTTTGGGAGGTCAACATGGAATGTGATATTTAACTCAACATAAAACCCAATCCTCCACATGCGTTAGACTACATAGTGTGTATAATTCACAGTACATGCTATATATATTTTGATTTTATAGGAACTCCTTCATGTTAATACATCTTCACCTGCGTGCCACCACTACCTTTGGATTTTTTTAAAAATATATCCATAATTTGTGTAACATAGTTGACTAACATAAATCAGCAGTTGGAAGTCAGATTCTATCTGTTCATCACTTAAAAATCACTTGTTTTCACCATCCCAAATCTCCATACGGTCTTTTTCATTGAAACGACATTGCCCATTCTAACATCAAACCACCACTATCACCGATGGATAGATTCTATTCCAAAGTTTCATGGAAATTACTATAGACACTTCTCTAGAGATATATGATCCATTTGGACCATGGATTCACTGTTTCCAAATCCATCGTTAGATTCCAGTTGCACCACCATGCCTTCATTTCATCTCCTAAAAACATAAAACCAAAGCTATGACCATGATCTATTATGATAAATGGTGAATGAACAACAATATGTTCTCTTGGGTATTGTCAAATCATTGGCCAATTAAAAATATCATTGATGGAAAATGAAGAACAGAGGGAGAAAGGAACATAACACAAAGTAATCTTCAATCAATGGTTGTGTTCATTTGGCCATCATCGAAAAAATTCAAGAACACGGAGTTATCAAATCAATAAGAAACAATGGGAAAAAATATCAAATTACTGGATAAGGGAAGATAAATCAACCATTGGACTAACCAATGAAGAACATTCCATGAATTAATTTAGAAAGAAATAATTATTGTTTGTATCAATTTTTAAATAAGATTTAACCCTCAAAAATCAAACACCATAAATTGGTTTTGGATTGATCGCTGATGAAGAAGAATTTTTCTTTATTCCCATTAGTGAGATCCAAGAACTCCATAGATGGAGATGATCTTTATGGTACTCTAATACTTGATCCATGATCCTATGATCATGTAACGCCCCGACCCCATTTACCCAGAGTCTGTACATTATTGCATAACATTGGCATGATCACAAAAGATCAAGTCTCGAAATACCGATTAGTTTAGTAGCCTTAGAAACACTAGATGCATTCATAAATGTTACATTACAGCATAAAGTGAAAAAATACAATAACAAAGTCTCCATAGTCCACACTCATATCCTCTTCTGACTATCCCGTTGTCGTGCACCAGTTTCTGTTCGAGTCTATCTCAAAGCGGTGTTTTCGGGTTTTACCCCTAGGTACATCTCTGCTAGAGCCGCCTCTACCTGCTCGTATCCAGACAGGGATGTATTGCTCGGAAAACTCACAAAATCTCTATAATACCAAAATTCTAGGAAGTTCTTCTATACTAATCCTCAAAGTCTATCTTCGGGCTATGTGCTATAATCAGAGTTTATCTAAATCTAGCTTCCAAGGTTAGTACTAAACTGCCTCTGATACCAACTGTAATGCCCCGACCCCAGTTACCCAGAGTTGGTGCATTATTGAGTAACATTGGCATGATCACAAAAGATCAAGTCTCGAAAGACCGATTAGTTTAGTAGCCTTGGAAACACTAGATACATTCATAAATGTTACATTACATCATAAAGTGAAAAACTACAATAACAAAGTCTCCATAGTCCACACTCATATCCTATTCTGACTATCCCTGCAGGTCATTCATAAAATACTTCTTCACATCCTGGAAAATATTAAAACATTGAAAGGGGTGAGCTCAAATGCTCAGTAAGTATAACAATATTGCGGAAGCTTTCATAAATTAATATTAACATTTAAGGATACGTATAACTAAAAAAAAGCCTTTTTAAACTTGAACTTCAGCATAATATGGAAAAAATAAAATTAAATAATTCCATTTACCTACTCACATGGATATTCTACTAGTAGAATAATACCATGAAATATCAATAACCATTTTCATAATGATGGAATGAATAATGCCAGACTATTATAACCACGTAGTCAAGGTCTCGTGCCAAGACCACAAATAAGATTTTGTCAAGGCCTCGTGCCAAGACACTGGTTTGTCTCATGAGACCTACTGATGCATCGAGGAGCTATAGCGGTCTCCACCCGTCACTTATTAAGTCCAATGCATTCCTCATATGAACAGGTTTAAACACATCATAAACCATAACATAATTGTATCACATAAAACATGAATAAAGGAAACATAATATTTCCACATTTCAATCACAAGATATCAATACAACACATTGATATATTAAAACATTATCAAAACCATTTTCGATACAAAAATAAATGAAAGTTAAAACTTGGTTTTAATTTTTCATTTAAAAAAAGTTATGGCTTGTAGTGGAAGCCGAAACTCAAATAATGGTCACGGCGGTGGAGAAGTCATTGTCTCTGCATACGTATGACAAGAAAACATTCCTTTTTGTCATTTAGTAAAAACGCTTCGTATAAAAATATTCCTTTTGAATAAAAGTAAAAGTCAAAGGGGTTTATACACCATATAAAAGAAATTTGTGTATAAAACAAAATATGCCTCAATGAATGGAGATTGAGACAAAGTACCATAAAAAGATCATTTTTTAAATAAAATAGATATATTATGTGTATTTACTATAAGTAAACATAATGAAATTACAAATACAAGATAGGATATAATAATATCATGACATAATTTGAAAGTAGGAGATTAACCCAAAGAATGGAAATTGGGTTAAGAAATTCCCTTACAAAGATCATTTTTTTGAATAAAATAGATCTATTATGTGTATTCACTATAAGTACACATAAATAAAGTACAAATACAAGATTGGTCATAATAATATAATGACATAATTCGAAAGTAGGATATTAACCCAAAGAATGTAAATTGGGTTAATAAATTCCCTTACCTCGTATCCGACTTGACTCGATCGTTCTTTAACCTCCTGAATAATAAACTAGAGTTAATTTATTTTTTATTAAGAACCTTTTACATGTTCATTATTCCTTTTATATCACTTATTACCATGTTATGAACATTATGTAATTATTTAAGTTAATAACGGCCATTTTGTTGATCTTTGGTACTTGAGTCAAAAATAAATTTATTATAATTACAAGTTGTCCATGTGGTGAAATATCCATTATATCCAGAATTATATTCATGATTTATATATCATATATATCATATATATCTAGTATATACATTCATTCATAATATTACGTAACATTTAGAGGTAATAAATGAAATGCAGCGTTCATGGAGACGGTAAGCCGTACGTACGTATGAACACTACTTTCATTTCTATTTCATATTTAATGGAATGAAATTATAATTATATAAAGGTATAATATAATTACATTATAATATAATGTATAATTCCATTTACTCCATCCTTTATACATCCCACATATGGCATTAATGATTCAAATCACTTTGAGGGGGCGGTAGTCCGCACTTCCTAAAATGAAAATATCGCGTTTACCCATAATGGAAACCATAAAGGTATGCCATAAATGAAAAATACATAATCTTAAGTAAAACATAAACATATTATATATCCTATATAAATATAGTTACATCTTAATGGACACCTTTGAAGGTGTTATATGAGTGTTGAACAATCATCGTTTCGTGAGGCAGAAATTCACCATCCACAGAAACAGTATGTTCTTTAACCATTAGATGTAGGTGTGTGTAATTTTAGTTAGAATAATTGTTATAACAACATCCTAGTATATTGATGATAATGGTGTTGTTACAAAATAAATTAATAAATAGATTTTAGGGGGTTGGAGAAGCAAAATAAAACATAAGAATACAAGATAAAACACTACCTTTAAAACTGATAACTCTTTTTGATTTGAGCCAAAGGCTTCCTTGGAAAGAATTATGCCCAAAGTGAGGCTTCTAGGATTAAGAGAGGGAAGTTGAGAGAGTATTTGGGTAGAGTTTGTCCAAGTCAAATGGATTTAAGGTTTGAATAAGGTGGTAGTGGTGGGGGCCTTTTATAAGAGGAGAGGAGGGGCACTCTTGGAAAGTAATGAAATGTTACTTTATTATGAAATGATTTTTCGGATTATAAAGGTCCCAAACTTATATAATTCGAGGATAAGGTGATAAGGGTTCTAAATATTCTCATCCAATAGTCTTTGGACAAGTTTAATGCTTAGATTTTACATTATCCTTCCATTTTATTAAAATCGTTAATTAATGAGGTAATCGTTGCATCATCATGGTGTCATAAATAATTTAATCTATTTAATGTCTAAAAATTATAAAAAAAATATCATGATGTATTAAATCT
Source organism: Viscum album (assembly GCA_963277665.1). Classification (NCBI taxonomy): domain Eukaryota; kingdom Viridiplantae; phylum Streptophyta; class Magnoliopsida; order Santalales; family Viscaceae; genus Viscum; species Viscum album. Next base: position 774,047,992 of record OY728142.1, on the reverse strand, counting down.
TTTTATATTTCTAATGAATATTTATAGTCAAAAATATGACTTGTATAACCCCATTTAAAAATTGTTTTAGTAAAACAACTTATGTTTGTTACATTTTTATTTTTACTTTAAATAAAAAGTTATTTCTGTCATTTTCCTACCAAAGTGGCTCCATGGGGTCCCCAAGTTTACCCATGGATTGTATTGGTCGTCCATGACACATACAATAGGGGTAGGACAAGTGTAAAGGTATTTTCATATTTTATAATATCATTTTTACCTTAAATTTCACTAATTACCTTTAATCGTGATTAATTAAACTTAAAAGTTACTATTCACCAAAAAATTATTTTAATCCCATTGAACCACATTTTACTTCCTAATGACAACCATGTATGTCGGATTTTTGAAAATAAAATCACAGAAGTGGTAATATTTCATTTAAACGAAAAATCAGTTATTTAACTACCACTTAGTGGTTTCACTATTCATCAAAAATTGAAGTTTTTCAGAATAATGCCAAAATTTCACCCTAAGCTATAATTGATATTAAAAATTCAAAAATGATGTCTATTTTAAAAAATTACAAACATATAAGTTGCATTAATTAATTTTATAAATAATTCTCGTTGTCACAACAAATAGCGTGTTTTTAAGAAACAATATATATCAAAAGATTGACAATTGTTTATGTCCAATTTCAAAGTGAAATTAATTATAATGACCACCATTGGATATAATAGTAAAAATATATTCTAATTATACTTTAAAACCACTCAATAGTATAATTTATCACTATAAAATATTTTGATTAAAAAAAGTTTTTTTTACGTATTTTTCACTATTCATAAAAAATTGGAAGTTCTCAGAAAATTACAAAAAATTCAACTTTAGATAATTTAGATATTCCAAATACAAAAATGAAGTCCATTTTGAAATATAAAATTTATATAATTTCAAAAATTGGGTATTACTATTCATAACTGCTACTTTGATTGGTCGCGACGTGTTAGAATCTTGAACTTGCGTACAATGAAAGCTATTGCATTATTGAATGAGAAGCGTAGCATGGGAGCTCGGGGTGTTACATTCTCCCCTCCTTCAATAAATTGCATCCTCGCAATTTGAAATTTTTCTTTAAAATAAAAGGTTGAAAATAGAAAATACCTTTGTGGAAAAACCACATCGGAAATAAGGTTAAAAAAATTAGCCTTAATAAGAGGGAAATGGAAATGAAAAAGTCACCACCAAATTATGATCTCGATAAGGAGAACATTGGTGGAAATTAGAGACATATAATTGGAGGAAAAATGTAAATATTTGTAGGGAGTGATTGAGGTCATCAATCACAAACAAGTGTAAAATTGAGGGCCTCAAAGCCTTCAATCTATGTTGATTTAAAATATTATCAGTTCAACAAGACATAAGGTATTAAGATAACACATTTTTTGTTTTAATAACCCTTTACTAAAGTTTAAGAATTAATTTATTCATATAATAATAGATAGTTATATATATATTTTTGCTTGACAAGTAGAGTTTCAACCTTCAACTAATTTCTACCACAAACTCATCTTTCACTCCAAATGGTAACAGAACTCAAAAATATTATATTTATCCTAATTGTATAAGGTTATAAATATTACCACATACTATTTAGATTAGGAAAACTATTTTGTAATAACCAGGGACTTCCTGTAGGCTAGTGGTAGGTAATAAAGGCCTGTCACACTATGGTTCTGGGTTCGATTCCTGCAGCTTTGCCCGACGCGACAGGTTATCCCCCAACCTGTAGGTTGTCCTTTTTCTAAAACTATAGTATTATAATATTCCAAAAATAATATTCAGAAATGTTTTAACCTTAAACAATACTATCCAAAGGTCAACTTAATCCATTCCAACCTTTATATTTATCCAAAATACCTCTGTCCAGACTTTCTCTAAAAGGTCTCTAAATTCCAAAATCAATTGTAACATCAGATTCCCCAAACAAATTAAAGTTTCTCTTTTTGACACATACTAAAAATATGATTTATTTCATCATATTAAAACCTTACTGAAACAAAAATTACTGCAGTACAATCCTTATATATATCACATTATTCTTATAACCAGAATATAATCCTTGAGTCCAAAAGCACCAATACATTAATTATTCCACTTCAACCGTAGTAACAGCATAAGATTGTCCTTGATCCCTTGGCCTTTTCTGAGGTAAGTTTCCCTGACGCTTAGGAAATTCATATGCATAATGCCCCATTTTCCTACAATTGTAGCATTCAACATTGATAGCCTCTTTATTTCCCATGTAATCACGAGCCTGATGACCTTTTTCTCCACATTTGTAACAAACTCCCATTCCTTTTAGGCAAGTACCAGGGTGATTATTCCCACAATTATCACATAATGGAAAATCCTTCTTTCCCTTTTTCCCTTTATTTGTCTCTTGTTCCACCATTATATTCTTCTCTTGCTTTACTTTGTTGTCATAAGACTTAGATAATTCCCTTTCTGTCTTGATAGCACACAAGACTATATCCTCGTATGTTGAGAAAGATTGTGATACTAAAGCTCGACGGAGAAATGGTTTTAACCCATCAAAGAAACGATCAATCTTACTTCTTGGGTTACGTATATAATCTGAAGCATGCCTTGTTAACCTTGTAAAGTTAGCCTCATACTTTGCGATATTCTCATCCTCCTTCTGCCTCAGACTCAGAAATTGTCTTTCCATATCTGCTCGATGGTCATGTGGAAAGTATTTTTCTAAGAAAATTTCCTTAAACTCCCTCTATTCCATACTTGATACTTCTTCATCTTCCTTTGTGTTTTGAATCAGCGACCACCATTGATCGGCATCTCCAGTGAGGAGGTAGACTTCCATGACAACCTTCTCCCTTTCGCTACTCCCCAAGGCGTGGAATATTTTCTCTAAGGATTTTATCCATTGCTCAGCTAATAATGGATTTGTATCCCCATTAAATGTTGGTGGTTGTTGTCTCATGAAGCGGTCTAACATTGATCCTCCACGTTGCGGATCAGGGTGCTCCATACGAGTAAGGTTATTATTCATAACCTGAGTGAGTTGTCCCAGTATGGTAATAAGTTGATCATCACCAGTTGTATCTCCAGATCCACAATAATTATCTTGATCAGGAGGGAAATCCCTACACGGAGTGCGTGCATTGATACGGTTTCCATTCCTTCCACTAGGCGCCATTTCTAAACAATGGCATAAACTAGATTAGTTTATGAATCAAAATACATAATTCAATACTTGTAAAACTCTTAACACTAATTGAACTATTTATGGATATAATCCATAATCATAAAAAAAGTTTTCTTTGAGGAAGTATATACTCATAACCCTTCATAGTGGTTTGTAAAGAAAATGAGAATTATTCTAAGCATATCCCCTGGGAGTGTCATAACCAAGAGTGCAGCAAGGCCCGTTGTCGTGCACCAGTTCCCGTTCGAGTCTAGCTCAAAGTGGTGTTTTCGGGTTTTACCCCTAGGTACATCTATGCCAGAGCCACCTCTACCTGCTCGTATCCAGACAGGGATGTATTGCTCAGAAAACTCACAAAATCTCTATAATACCAAAATTCTAGGAAGTTCTTCTATACTAATCCTCAAAGTCTATCTTCGGGCTATGTGCTATAATCAGAGTTTATCTAAATCTAGCTTCCAAGGTTAGTACTAAACTGCCTCTGATACCAACTGTAATGCCCCGACCCCAGTTACCCAGAGTTGGTGCATTATTGAGTAACATTGGCATGATCACAAAAGATCAAGTCTCGAAAGACCGATTAGTTTAGTAGCCTTGGAAACACTAGATACATTCATAAATGTTACATTACATCATAAAGTGAAAAACTACAATAACAAAGTCTCCATAGTCCACACTCATATCCTATTCTGACTATCCCTGCAGGTCATTCATAAAATACTTCTTCACATCCTGGAAAATATTAAAACATTGAAAGGGGTGAGCTCAAATGCTCAGTAAGTATAACAATATTGCGGAAGCTTTCATAAATAAATATTAACATTTAAGGATACGTATAACTAAAACAAAAGCCTTTTTAAACTTGAACTTCAGCATAATATGGAAAAAATAAAATTAAATAATTCCATTTACCTACTCACATGGATATTCTACTAGTAGAATAATACCATGAAATATCAATAACCATTTTCATAATGATGGAATGAATAATGCCAGACTATTATAACCACGTAGTCAAGGTCTCGTGCCAAGACCACAAATAAGATTTTGTCAAGGCCTCGTGCCAAGACACTGGTTTGTCTCATGAGACCTACTGATGCATCGAGGAGCTATAGCGGGCTCCACCCGTCACTTATTAAGTCCAATGCATTCCTCATATGAACAGGTTTAAACACATCATAAACCATAACATAATTGTATCACATAAAACATGAATAAAGGAAACATAATATTTCCACATTTCAATCACAAGATATCAATACAACACATTGATATATTAAAACATTATCAAAACCATTTTCGATACAAAAATAAATGAAAGTTAAAACTTGGTTTTAATTTTTCATTTAAAAAAAGTTATGGGTTGTAGTGGAAGCCAAAACTCAAATAATGGTCACGGCGGTGGAGAATTCATTGTCTCTGCATACGTATGACAAGAAAACATTCCTTTTTGTCATTTAGTAAAAACGCTTCGTATAAAAATATTCCTTTTGAATAAAAGTAAAAGTCAAAGGGGTTTATACACCATATAAAAGAAATTTGTGTATAAAACAAAATATGCCTCAATGAATGGAGATTGAGACAAAGTACCATACAAAGATCATTTTTTAAATAAAATAGATATATTATGTGTATTTACTATAAGTAAACATAATGAAATTACAAATACAAGATAGGATATAATAATATCATGACATAATTTGAAAGTAGGAGATTAACCCAAAGAATGGAAATTGGGTTAAGAAATTCCCTTACAAAGATCATTTTTTTGAATAAAATAGATCTATTATGTGTATTCACTATAAGTACACATAAATAAAGTACAAATACAAGATTGGTCATAATAATATAATGACATAATTTGAAAGTAGGATATTAACCCAAAGAATGTAAATTGGGTTAATAAATTCCCTTACCTCGTATCCGACTTGACTCGATCGTTCTTTAACCTCCTGAATAATAAACTAGAGTTAATTTATTTTTTATTAAGAACCTTTTACATGTTCATTATTCCTTTTATATCACTTATTACCATGTTATGAACATTATGTAATTATTTAAGTTAATAACGGCCATTTTGTTGATCTTTGGTACTTGAGTCAAAAATAAATTTATTATAATTACAAGTTGTCCATGTGGTGAAATATCCATTATATCCAGAATTATATTCATGATTTATATATCATATATATCATATATATCTAGTATATACATTCATTCATAATATTACGTAACATTTAGAGGTAATAAATGAAATGCAGCGTTCATGGAGACGGTAAGCCGTACGTACGTATGAACGCTACTTTCATTTCTATTTCATATTTAATGGAATGAAATTATAATTATATAAAGGTATAATATAATTACATTATAATATAATGTATAATTCCATTTACTCCATCCTTTATACATCCCACATATGGCATTAATGATTCAAATCACTTTGAGGGGGCGGTAGTCCGCACTTCCTAAAATGAAAATATCGCGTTTACCCATAATGGAAACCATAAAGGTATGCCATAAATGAAAAATACATAAGCTTAAGTAAAACATAAACATATTATATATCCTATATAAATATAGTGACATATTAATTTCCACCTTTGAAGGTGTTATATGAGTGTTGAACAATCATCGTTTCGTGAGGCAGAATTTCACCATCCACAGAAACAGTATGTTATTTAACCATTAGATGTAGTTGTGTGTAAGTGTAGCTAGAATACTTGTTATAAAAACATCCTAGTATATTTATGATACTGGTTTTGTTACAAAATAAATTAATAAATAGATTTTAGGGGGTTGGAGAAGCAAAATAAACATAAGAACACAAGATAAAACACTACCTTTAAAACGGGTAACTCTTTTTGATTTGAGCCAAATGCTTCCTTGGGAAGAATTATGCCCAAAGTGAGGCTTCTAGGAGTAATAGAGGGAAGTTGAGAGAGTATTTGGGAAGAGGTTGGCTGAGCCAAATGGCTTGATGGTGTGAATAAGGTGGTAGTGCTGGGGGCCTTTTATAAGAGGAGAGGAGGGGTACTCTTGGAAAGTAATGAAATGTTACTTTATTATGAAATTCTTTTTCGGATTCTAAAGGTCCCAAACTTATATAATTTGAGGCTAAGGTGATAAGGGTTAGAAATATTCTAATCCAATAGTCTTTGGACAAGTTTAATGCTTATATTTTACATTATCCTTCCATTTTATTAAAATTGTTAATTAATGAGGTAATCGCTGCATCATCATTGTGTCATATATAATTTAATCTATTTAATGTCTAAAAATTATAAAAAAAAATCATGATGTATTAAATATTTTTATATTTCTAATGAATATTTATAGTCAAAAAGATGACTTGTATAACCCCATTTAAAAATTGTTTTAGTAAAACAACTTATGTTTGTGACATTTTTATTTTAACTTTAAATAAAAAGTTATTTATGTCATTTTCCTACCAAAGTGGCTCCATGGGGTCCCCAAGTTGACCCATGGATTTTATTGGTATGACATGACAAATACAATAGGGGTAGGACAAGTGTAAAGGTATTTTCATATTTTTATAATATCATTTTTACCTTAAATTTCACTAATTACCTTTAATTGCGATTAATTAAACTTAAAAGTTACTATTCACCAAAAAATTATTTTAATTCCATTGAACCACATTTTACTTCCTAATGACAACCATGTATGTCGGATTTTTGAAAATCAAATCACAGAAGTGGTAATATTTCATTGAAACGAAAAATCAGTTATTTAACTACCACTTAGTGGTTTCACTATTCATCAAAAATTGAAGTTTTTCAGAACAATGCCAAAATTTCACCCTAAGTTATAATTGATATTCCAAATTCAAAAATGATGACTATTTTACAAAATTACAAACATATAAGTTTCATTAATTAATTTTATAAATAATTCTCGCTGTCACAACAAATAGCGTGTTTTTAAGAAACAATATATATCAAAAGATTGACAATTGTTTATGTCCAATTTCAAAGTGAAATTAATTCTAATGACCACCATTGGATAAAATAGTAAAAATATATTCTAATTATACTTTAAAACCACTCAATAGTATAATTTATCACTATAAAATATTTTTATTAAAAAAAGTTGTTTTTAAGTATTTTTCATTATTCATAAAAAATTGGAAGTTCTCAGAAAATTACAAAAAATTCAACTTTGGATAATTTCGATATTCCAAATAAAAAAATTAATCCATTTTGAAATATAAAATTTATATAATTTCAAAAGGTGGGTATTACTATTCATAACTGCTACTTTGATTGGTCGCGATGTGTTAGAATCTCGAACTTGCGTACAATGCAAGCTATTGCATTATTGAATGAGAAGCGTATCATGGGAGCTCGGGGTGTTACATATCATCCACCAACTTTCTCAAAATTGGATCTCTCTCTACATCATTTCCATCCTCTAGGGTAATAAAACTATTCCTAGGTTAGTCTCTATAGAGGGGTTTAAATAGAGGTGTCGATAAGGTATCTCAGATAAATGAAAATTAAATTAATTTTATTCTCCCATGATAATTCTATATCCAATCACCAAACGCTGATAAGACTTATGTCATGCCTCGGGTAAAACCTAAATTCCATATTTAATTGTGGTATTATATTTCCCATCTAAGAAACTATTCATGAGATATTCCATTATATCTAGAAAACTATGTACTTGTGATATAATGTATATAATATTTTTAATATATCTGCATTGAGGCTCTTTGGGACCCATAATTATGCACCAACTCTATACCCAAATTTGGAAATATTCTTAGAAATATTATAATGTTGCATATAAATTTTGGAGTTATTATATTCTCCCAAAATTTAAGGATTTTCATCTCTAAGAGTGAAAACCAACTCAGAAAAGATGATATTGATCTTATATCTGAATCTTCAACTACAATATGATCTTCTGGAGATTCTTGTGTTTCTAAAAAAGATGAACACAATGGAAACACTTTCCCATGAAGGGTCTCCTCCTAAAATTTCTCAAACTCCACTGGGATCCTTGAAAATAAAACTCCACTGTTAATGTCCACATCATACTTTTCAATATTTTTAAATAGGTCATGCCGATATCTCTACAGTTGAGACACATGGAATACATCATGTTCCCAATCTAACTATGGTAGTAGAGTCAAGCAGTATGCCACATCGCTAGCCTGATACAGTAATCATAAAAAGAACCTATAAACCATAGAGATAGCTTGTCACCCCGACCAAAAGTCTATAATCCCCACCAATGTGAGATCTATCAGAATGCATGATCTCCCCATCAAAATCCAAACTCTTATTTCATTGTTCCTTAAAGGAATATTGACTTTTCTAGGTAGTCCTAATTTACCCCTAGATTAATTTCACCTTTACAACCATCACTCACACCGACTATGGGCCCATAAATTCTACTCCCCTAGCTCTGAACAGTACAGTGGTGACCTCAGGGTCTCCCATACATAGCCCCAAATTGTGATACACAAATGGTGGAATGGTAACATTTGTTTTATAAAAAATACACTAATAGTTGATAATCCTCCCATCTACAACCAAAACTAACATGAAATCCCCAAGTATGTTTTATAGAACCTGAGCGCTCCATTTTAACTGGAAATTTTTATGGGGGTAGAAAATTCATGCTCAACCCCAACTAAGTCCCAAAGGCCTCATAAATCCCCTTCATAATTTATATGTTAAGTGACCATTATGTTCTAAAAGAATCATTAAGGGAACAACTTGAATCCAGACTACCTTCATCACACATGGGTGTTCTAAACTCTCCATTAATATTTACTCTCGAATGGTTTGGAATTGGTCTAACTTAGTGAGTTAGTATATGATCACTCAAATAGCATCATAACCTCTCACTGACCATGGAATCCACATCATGATAACCACAAAGATACCATCCCATTTACAATTTTCTCTTGGAAACTCGGCCTCCAGCTATTGGTAGGTAAGAAATTAAGAGTTAAACTCAATAATATGCTACAAAATATTTGGCCACATAATCTAATGCCAAAGGGTCCCTTTACATCCTCACCTATCCCGGATATACTACTAAGGTAAATCCTGGAACCTCATCAGAACCTCCTCTCACTATATAAATGGTGTAATTATCTAACCTCAAATAAGGATTACGTGCTACCCACCTTCAAAAAATCCATCACGAACATGTCCAATAGATATTAGGTCATGCAATATCTCACAATCGATATCCTAAAGTTATACATCCATGAAACATTGAAGAAGAAGTGGGGTAATAGTGATCAATTTTATGTAAATGATACCATTCTCATATACCAAGGATAATATTATATAGTCCAATTTCTCTTTCAAATCGCTCGACAATAGCGAATGTAAAACATTTCTATGAGCACATTATAATACATCTATACTCTTGGGTGGATCTCAAGATAGCACTTTTTCAAACTTTTTAGGTCCACTATCACTCCCATTTTTGAGAATACATATCCATAAAAGTGGAACTCATGCATCCATAAGTGATAATTTGAGAGCTTCCCATAAATCTGGTATACTCTGAGCATTTCCTAAACCATCATCAAGTGTATCTCATGCTCCACTACTAAATATGAGTACACGAGGGTGCCTCAAATAATAATACCATGAACAAATCCTAGAAGGGATATAGTACCTAGTCTATAAGTCCCACAAACACAACTAGGGTGTTCAACACACTAAATGGAATCACCAATAACTCAAAGAAACTGAAGTGGCCTTAATAATCCACCTTCAACACATCCTTCTTCCAAACCCAGAGTTGGTGATAACCCATCCTGAGGAAAAACTCCAAGAACCTCTTTACCCCTAACCATTTTATTAAGAATTCATCAATTATAGTGGGGTGTATACTCCTTGTTGAGTTTCCTGATTTAGGTTATGTTAATCCATTCATATCCTCAATAACACTTTTTTATTTTTGGTGAAAAATACCATTCTGCCCATGGAAAAAAATGGGTATAATAAATTCCCTTATCTATATATTTATCTAAATAAAACATCATCTATTGTAGCTACATGGGGTTATCCAATATTCTATAATAGGTATCAGGCTGTCCATGGGTGTTGGTCTATGGAGATAAAAAAATTGAAGGGAAGGTAATCTTAGAAAATCCTCAGGGAATAAATCATCATGCTCCTTAAACACAGTAGTAAATTGAACATTCATAGAATATACTAATCCAATGTTTATATTATCCAACTGATAAGAAATCAGTTGTATCCTCCTGCACTTGAGATCATCTTGATCTACCTTGGATTCCTTCTCACCAAAGAAGGAAAATTCCCTTCCCCTAATTAAAAAAAATACAAATATCACTGGTATAATCAAATGGGCATGGAAAATAGGTAACCATTATATACATAGGAAAACCTCATAGGGTCTCACTACATATAAGGAAGGATTCCACATGAGGATATCTCTTATCCTAGAGTTAGGTCACATTGTCGGTAGAAGTGTGTGATCACTGAACCTTCTATAAAGGAGCATCCAAACAAAAGGTTCAAGAAAAAAGGATCCATTGGCATCGCTAGGCATTAAACAAGGGATGTGTTTAGGGAAAATTTTCTTGAATTTGTGTACTAAATATTTATCTAGAGTATATAAGACACATGTTATACTTCAAACCGCACCCAAAACCTTCAGGTCATAATCTCTTACCTCCTGAAGAAATCCTTCCCCTTATCCACCTATTTTTATATAAACAGGGCCTACTTTGACACCTTTTCATATCAAAATGACCTCAAACATGCAAGTCTAGGGAACCAACCCACCACACCTTGACACTCTCTACTTTGAGTGGCACTACCTCACCCACAATGTTTTAAATCGCATCATAAGAATTCATCTTGGTGGCGGAAGTGTCCATCTTCCTTGCATGTCTGAAGACACATCAAGCATCACTAAAAAGGGATCAATAGACACCTTTAATCACCTGGGATAAGTCTCAATATTATGACCACCATTAATAGGGGTCTTATCCAAGTAGGACATTCGCACCATAGGATCATGGTAGTCCTCGAACACCTGAGAAGGGGGTCTAGCTCACTAAAAAACACGGATCATCCCTATTTATAAAATTCATTAATTGTACTCAGCATAGGTACATCATTTTCTATTACTACCAAAACCAACTAATACTTAACCTGATAGGGAGAATCTACCTAAACCATCAATGTTGGTTAATCATGTTAATGAATGGGTGGAGACATCGCTCGCTAGACACCTAGATGAACCGCATCCCATAGAGGTCCACGAACTAAATCCACATCATCAAGATGATTATAACCATGATACCAATCTAAAATTCTTGTTGGTTGTCACTATTGAGGCATCCAATGATAGCTAAAATGCACCATGATGAAAATAGAATATCTAGGGAGATGAATCAAGAAATACATAGATACCAAAACCCATTCCTATATGAACCTTGTACCAATGTTTTCCCTATAACTAATTCTTGCATTTTTAGAATCAACAAGAAGATTTTCAGAGTCCTGGAAAATAGATTCATTGGCCGCCACACCAACACTAGGTTCCCTAGCCTGAAATCCAATATCATAACACATTAACACCATTTACCTAGTTCACAAACCAAGCCTCACAACTAGAAAAACTCTAAAATCTAGTACTAAGATGACCTCCTCTAATACCACTCTGTCTGAACTGAACCATCGGGGCCTTCCTATCCAGTAGTAAGCTAAGAATGAAACCCCATGCCTACCTCTAATAGGCTGGGGGTTGAAAACTAACACCATGTACATATAAAAACACATGATATGCCTTATCCTAAATTATCTATACACACGCACACATCACTACATACTAGAATAATGTATAAAGGTAAAAAAAATATAATATAAATTGTTGAATAACATCTATCCCACATCAGAGTACCACAAGATATACAGAAAAAGGTGTAAAGGTCCAAATACAGGCCTATCATAACTACAAAATAACCCAACCTACTGAAAATATGTGGAAAGATACACAAAAGCAACTCTCGGATCTATCTATGGTTATTCTAGCACAACTAAGCTTTATCTACTCCTTGTCTACCTAGGACTCGAATGAAACACCTATCATCAAAATAAGACATAACATTTGTGGGATGAGCCCATGAAAGGGTGAGTATATACATACCCAGTAGGACACCCCAAAATCAACAAACATAAATCATAAATAGGGTATTCATTTTATCATTACAAAGATATGTCAATTGGAATATGATATATAATAGTAAAAATACTAATAACCCAGTAAACTCAAAGGAAGACACAAAGTCTCAAGGTGAGGTCACATCCTCATTTCCATCCTAGGATTATACTATTGGATCAAAGGTGATGATCATCTAGAAGAACTCACTCCATGATCCTTGCTAACACTAATGGTGATCATCTGGGAGTTCATACTTCTCGGGTCTTTCGATAAAGAATAACCAAATAAACTAAGATGGGTCGTCTAAGATACACACTCAATTGAGCTACAATTCACTAGAAGAAAATATATTTTGATTCACTGATAGGAGATCACACCTAGGGCCTATGGGGTAAACTGAACCCTAACTAGAATAACCTTTTAGACAGGGGATCACACCCATGTACATTTTTTACAAGAATCCCAAATCCCTAACTAAGGAATGAGATGATGGGAATGAGGAATCAACCCTCGGGACTCATAGAGGGATTCCTTCTTTAGTACACCAAGGAGATTTTTTCCAATTATTTGAAAAAATTCCACACTAAAACCTCATATGGGTGGATTAAGAATAATCACTCTAGAACAACATAAGTAGGGAACACACTCACATAAAAACATATGGAGAGAACACACCAATGTTTACACTAGAGTTGAACTGAGTAGAACAAGGTCTCTAACTTTATCTTGAATAATTACAATACATGTCCCTAGGTTTTTATGACATGTATCACTATGCCTAGAATAACTCATGTCTCACAGTCCAACATGGGATGTTTTTCTACAAATACATGGCATGTCAGCTAGGGGTACACAGTATGTAGAGCCTGGTCTGGAACTCTTCAATTTTTCTGGTTTAGATCTTGTATTATAGACTATACCCATGTAGTTAGGGTGTTACCATTTAAAAGGGACATGTTTGAGTGCATTAGGAAGTACATGGGGTGTAATCCATGTCACACAGTGTGTAGGGGTCAGTCTAACACTCGACATGCCCCATCTACCCAAGCCCATGTACTTTCTGAAGTACATGGTGTGTGCCCTGACACACACAACATTTGCAATCATATGGACACATTGGTGTGTATTCCTTGTATAAACTGAGCCATTCTCCAAGGGTTACATAGTGTGTGATCCAAGAAACATGGTGTGCAGCACTACATGGCTTCCTAGGAATTTACTTAATATGCATGTTGAGCAAGTCGTCAAGGTGTCACACAACATGTGGGAGTCCCACACATCATGTGATATTTAACTCAACACAAAACCCTATCCACCACATGGGGGGACTAATCAATGTGTGTTGTTCATAGCCTGTGTATATTTTGATTTTACATAAACTCCTATATGTTCACACATATTCTTCCATGCACCACCGCCACCTTGGATCCACTAGAAAATGTGGTCGTAGCTCTTATAACCGAGTTGACCAACATCAATGGTCATATGGAAGTTGGATTTAGGCTATTCTTCATTGGAAAATAACTTTTTGTTTCCATATTGAAGCTACATGAAATTTAACTCATGGAAAACTCACCACCTGTGCTGAAATTAGACCACCACTATAACCGGTGGCCAAATTTCAACCACCTATTGAATAGAATTTACCATCGCTGCTCTTCCAGATATATCTAATTCCTCTTACTCATGGATTCACCATTTCTTGATTCATCGTCAGATTCTTTTCAAACCTCCATGACTCTGTCACATCTCAAAAAAAAATCAAACTCCTAACCAGTATCCATTATGATAAAGGCTGAACACACAATGATCAGTCCTCCCAAACATCATTGAATCAGCATCCAACTAAAAATGATGTTGAAAAACAATGAATAATAGAAGGATAAAGGAACATACCATAAATTAAGATTCAATTGATGGTTGTGTTCATTTTTCTATCATTGATGGATTAAAATAATGGATAATTATCAAATCAATAAGAAACAATGGGAAATTAATATAAAATTCCAAGATAAAGGAAGATAAACCAACCTTTTGATTACCCAATGAATAATGATCTATAAATCCATTTAAAAAGAATTTATTCACATTCAATCTCAAATTTTAAAAGGGATTTAAAACATAAAATCAAATTCCTTATACCGAGTTTGAATTGATCACTAATAAGGAACACTTTCTCTTCATTTCTTATTAGCGAGATAAAGGAACTCCATCAATAGTGATGATATTTTTGGTACTTAAATCCCCGATCCATGACTCCATGATCATCCACCAATGCACTAACCACAAGATCTCTCTCTCCATCCATTCCATCCTATTGATTTATGCGACTAACCCTAGGGAAGCCTCCATAGTAGGGTTTGAATAGAGGTATCGTTATGGTTTCTCAAATAAATGATATTTAGATAAATTAATTAATTAAGTTCATTTAGTTCACCCATGAAAACATTGTATCAAAGAACCCAAAATCAAAAATACTTATGTCTCTCCTAGGGGAAAACCTATATTCTATATTTAATCTAGGCCTCATATATTCCATCTGAGACATCATTCAGAAGATATTATATTATTTCTAAAAAACTACACACTTGTGATATAATATATATATATATAATATTTTTTTATATCTTCACTAAGGTCCTCTGAGCCCTAGATTTCTATTCAGAATCCACACCCAGCTTTAGAAATATTACTAGAAATATTCCAAAGTTACACATAAATTTCAGAGTCATTATAATATAATTATTTATCAAAATTATTATTTCCTTCTCAAAAAAACATTATTGACTTAAAACACTTTATATTGAAAACTGAATCATCAATATAGATTCTATAGTAGTAATTGTTTTTTTAATGACTATTAAATCAAAATTCCATGAATAATGGATCTAGTATCTTACCATAGTGCCTAATATTTTAAATAAAATGTTCTTTGTTAAAATTATCACATACCATTGATCACATGGGTCATTCAGGACCACACTGAATCTAAGGGGGGGATTTAAACTAAACAAAAAATTTTCAAGTTGATGTAAACTTAGTTTAAAGTTTATTTATGTGGTAAATAATATATAAAATATTTATAAATTAAAATATAGATAAATATGATAGTGTAAATTTTAATTTACGAATAGATAATAAATGTAAATTTAACATTTTTATATTAGTAACCTTATTTAAATAATTTTATAAAATTAAAATATATAATTTTTTTAATTAAAATATGAAATGTTTATTATTCAATAATAAAGGTGATAATAAAATATAAAATATTGTGGAATATTAATGAGTTCATTTTTAACCATGTAAATGATAATATGAAAAGTTAATATTGGATAAATGTGAATTATTCATGTTTATCATTTTATTAATTATAGTGTTTATAATTTACTTATGAATTTCTCATAAATTATTATCTGATGTATAAATTTATGAATTTTACATTTATTTAGTATTATCCACCACATTATTTTCTATGAATATAAATTTTATATTTTGAAATATTATTATGATTTAGTGTTTAAAATTATTCTTTAAATTATCATACATGTATTTAAGGAGTTGCGTCCTAGGTATGATAATTAATTTAATTTTCTTATAACTTGACTATGGGTTGTATTTAGTCAAATAATCTAATTAATAAGTTAATTATAGTTTATACATATTAGGTGTTAAAATTAATTTATAATATTTATGTTAAGTAAATAACTAAGGATATATAGAATATGGTTTGGACTACCCACTAGATTAGGATCTTATTCTCTCTATAGAAAAGTAAGGGTTGGCTACCTATCACTCCATTCTTACACTTGGGGGTTTTATTGATTTAATATGATTCTAGTAATTTAAATGAAAGTATTTAATGTACCATATGTATAGGATTCATTTGGTTATGTGTGAATATAATTTGAATTTCAATTTGGGTTAGTAACACAGTTTATGGGTGGTGTAAAGAGTTACACATCAATATGGTTTTAACATATTGATTTGGTAGAAATAATTATGATTCAAACCTAAAACATTAAAAACATTAAAAACATTCATATATGTAAAAAGAATAACATGATATATAATGGATAGATATTTAAAACCCATTTAAAAATAACAAATATAAAATTTCATTAAAAGAAAACATTTGTTAGGACCTTGATCATTAAACTGGTTTGGTTTTACCAAAGAAGGGTTCCCTTGGATTATATTATGTAAGGAAAGGTAGTAATAAGGCTAACACAATACATATATTTCCCATTTTTTGAATTTTATTTTGGTAAGACGTAGATGGGAATCCATTGATAATGATACCAAATAAATAGTGTTGAGCTTATCCATATTGTTGATTAAGAAAAATTTTATTCGCTAAAACATCCAAGAGTCATATATGATATTATTGACCTAAAAACCTACCTAAATTGATAAAATGATGAGATTAATGACAAATATGTAATTAATTAATGAAATATAGATCTTTTCACTATGATTTATTGAGGTATACAAAATGGTTTCCTTATTTTAGTGGGATCATATTTAATAAAATTCATTATAAAATTATAGTAAAATATGATGCTCATTTGTTTAATGATTTTTTTTCTACATAAAAATGAAATTGAAATCATCAAATATTACATTGAGTTCAATTATAGAGATAAATAAGCTTAATGGATGGAATATTGTAGAATTGTATATAAGATTAAGAATTTTACTCAAGTAAAACAAGGAAGTTTTCTATGTTGGAAAACCCTATTCCTCGGTAAAAAATAATGAAGTCATTTATGAAACGGACATAGATACTTATGAGAATATTATAAAGAATTTTATATAATTTTATCCTATCGTTATTATGTTCATTGAGCATATATTTCAAAATCATCATGAAAACATTAACACATTCATGATGATAGAAAACTTGAAAATGATCTATTAAGAACAAAAAAGGAATAAGAAGTATAAGGTGTCAAAGGAACTCTTTTAGTGAAAGATAAAATAAGGTGCTTCGATCTCCACTCATGTACTCAATATGGTTGCGTATGTCAATGACATAGAGAGACTCAGATAATTTCTCAATCTTGATCTACTACAAAATTCATTTTATAGTCGCTTTTGGAAAGGTTATAAATGTTTCATGTGAATTATAATATGAACGAGTTCAGAAAAATTTTACCAGATACCTTAAATATGTTGAGAATTACTGAGTAGGACATTGGAGTTCTAGAATCAAGTTCCATGATGATGGAAGCAAAAGGAAATGGTTAAAGTTTTGGATGGATAAAAAATAAGAGTATGTCATAGTGATTACTCATCACCATCTAAACTAAAGAAAATAAAGGAGGGTAAGTTCTTCCAATATGGAAACATGGTCATTAGAGGTAGAATTTTACATAATTCTCAAAGGGATGTAAGATAATATATGGAGAGTATATGTTAGGTATTAATGTTATAAAAATCAATTCCTATATATTTTAAGGGTATATGATACAAAATATTTATTAAACAATCAATGTGAAAATGTATAACATTGGGTTTCTTATATTAAATAACACCTATTAATTATAGAGTAAGAAATAGGAAACTTTAAATCCCAAGATCTAGCTTGCATGAATACCTAAAACCATGAAACTTTATAAAATGAAGAAACAAATTTGAGTACCATTTACTATTTATGGTCGTTGTAATTATACCTATTTGCATGTTTGATAAAGAACATATAGATATAGCCATCAAACTCTCTCCTCTATGACGTACCCATGGGTTAATACTAAATCACCATATAACATGGACACAATCCTAAATCTATACAATATATGTAGTTATCTCTTGAGGTTGAGTATAGAAGAAGAAGAAGAGATTTTATGAGAATAAGGATTCAAACAAGGCATGGATACTTCATATGATCACCATCTCATGGTGAATTGTACCTTTTATATCCCTCAAGACATTACCAAGTTCTCGGGAATTAACTCATACATTTTAAAATTTAAGATTTAATTCTCATTATAATCATGTATTCATCACATGAATGCACCCTTTGATTCTATCATATGTTACATCATATATTACATTTAATCAACGATAGAAGGTTGATGTAATTTGATTGTATAACAATTAAAAGTTCTACTACCTTAAATGAATTTTACAATATAATCTATGAAATATGATATATCTATATCATATAAAATAATGATCCAAGGTAGTAACATGATATTCCTCACAATATACCTATATAATTCCACATGTTTCACACCCACATCACAATTTCATAAATCACCTCGACAAATTACAAAACATTACCAAAATGTTTTACAACATAACTGGCCACTTTATGTTTCAAAAACTCATTTTAGGAACATACTATCACCAAAACAGTACATAAGCAACCATTTCACACTTTTTGTAACTCATTAAATCATTTACAATTTTCATAAAACCAACCCAAGAGGTAAAACCATGGTTCGCATACAAAATCCATTTCAAAACCCTTATTCAAGACCAAAAACATACCAACAACAATCCAAAACATAATTTTAATCCCTAAAAACATTTATTAAACCACCCTTGAGTTTTACACAAATACCTCAAACAATACCAAAAAAGTTACACATGAAAAACACATGTTTTCACAAATCACATTCAAGAAGTACAACATGGTTTCACAGATTAAAACCATTCAAAAACCCCATTAAAAGGCCCAAATGACATTAAGGAATTAACAAACCAGAATTTTCATCCCCTTTCAACACTAATAAATCACTTTAATATGTTATAAAATACACCCAAACATTTCCCTAAGATCCATGCATGAAAAGCACCCAATTCCTAGGAAAAATGAAACTATAAAATTAAACACTTAACCAAATTCATCAAAAATAGTTTTTGCAGCACACACAACATATTTTAAACATACTAAATTAATAAACCAAGCAATCAAACTCGTCATAAAATGGTTATACATTGAATCGCCTACCTTTTGAGTCAAACCCCTTGAATCTTGGTGTGAAACCTCAACAACACCTCCGCCACACCACAAGGAAGTGAAAACAAACCCTAAACCATAATATTTCACCAAAAATACCCCAAATCAAAACCTAGGTATGAACCCTAACTTCTGGACACTCTATAAATTCATTAAAGAGGGAGGAAACCCTAAGGAGATGGAATGAATTGAAGAGAGAAACACTTACCCAAAACAATATTGTATAAAACGACCCAAAATCCACTAGTATCTGAATTTTAAAATAGCTAAACATTTAAGGTAGGTTTGAAAAATGATTAAGAGGTCATGTAGGAACTTTAAAGTGGGAAAAGAGTAAAAATATGAGGAGTTATGAAAGGATCAATTTACCTCTTTAAATCTGGGCGATTTGAGAAATTTAGAGACGCTTCATCCAAATTCATGATGCAAAAGAGCTCCAAAGATGGGGAAGAGAGCATGGGGGCGCACCATGGGTATTTGGTCTTAGGGTAGAGTTGGAGTCACCTAAAAAATGTAAATATTGAAAGTGATATTAAATAATTAAAAAATATTTTTAATGCAGGAAATGGGCTTTCGGGCAGGCCCAATCCCTTAAATAAAAACCCATATCCACCATGATTATAGATTTCTAAAAGGTACAAATTAATTTGGTGGTGTTCATAGTTCAAGGGATTCCAATTATGAATTGGAATGGATGAAAAATGTTTAAAACTGAAGTAGTTATAATGGAATCAAAATTTATTTTTAAATCTAGAATTGGGCTCACGGTTTGGCCCAAATCACGAAAACTCACACATTCCTTCAAAAATGCATGGGAAACCCCCAAAACAAAGAAATAATGGAAATTAAATTAAAAATAACTGTAAAATAAGTTATGTATGTGACAATTCTCCCCACCATTAAAACTTTATGCCTCGTAAAATCACAGCAAGGCCAAAGCAACAACCAAACCCCACTGAGAAACCAAGAGGTACTCCCTTTCCAGGTTTCTTCCCCAAAGTCCAAAACACCTCCGGTGATTAATTAAGAAAGGAATACCCTCACAAACTAAACATACAACACTTTCCTGAAACAATCAAGCACATTCATGCTTTATCCCAAAAGAAATATCCTCAAACACAATCTGAACAAGACTCAAGAAATTTACCCAAACAAACAACAACATCAAACAAGGTTACACTTACCTTTCTATAACTAAACCATTGGGCACTCTCCAATCTCAATGTTTACCCAAGGAAGATGTAGGTATCTTAATAGCTCCGAATGAGACTACCTACCTCCAAGAAAATACCATTGATAAATCTAAGTTACTGGTATGGGGGAACAAAAATAGGCTCCCCACTATAAGAGATAACCTATATTTTTTCTGAGATAGAATCTGGACACTAACAAGGGGAGGCCTAAATGGACTCCCCGGTACAAAGGGTATACTTCCATCAAACCTTTACAAAAGAACTTATATTAGACTCATAGTGGGTATCCACACCGTAAGAACCAACCATCTTAACTGACCATCACGGGCCGGTACAGAAAGACCCCAAAATTTAAAGAGTTGGAACGAACACATGGTTAGTCCCCACGGTTTGGGAAACCATGTGATAATAGTGGGGATCCTTCTATCCATATGGTTTTCTGGGGCATGGTCACTACTAACCAAGCGAAAACCGTGCTCTCAACCTGTCTATCCAAACTTCAAACCTTTCTCCAAAGACTCAATGGAAACCAAAGGGGGATAGAATAAAATTGTGCGATCACATGGGTACAAGTACCTCCACCTATTTCCACCGAACGAGAACAATAGAAAAAATATGATGACACCATAGGTTTAAAATCTTCCTATCTTTCATACTGAGTATAGGACTTTGTACAAGGGTTTAAAAAACTCTAGGATTTCCTTTGACTACGAGAAAGCTTCTCTCCGAGACCTATGGATGGAGCTCAAATGATTGAAGCATCTTCGGTCTCACAGTTAGGCTTTAGAAACCCCTTGAATGAGAATTATTCTTTAGGTGCAACCAATAACTACACTGAAATCCCTGATCATTTTTCCAGGACATAACACATTCCAAACTCACTTTACCCTAGCCTGATATTTCACTGAAACAAGGGCTTAGAAGATGAACATGCAACAAGCCTTGTTTTTTTAGGTGAGAAACAATATAAGTAAAGAACACCTATACTCACCTTCCTTTAAAATGGAATATTTTTTATTTTTTCCAAGGAAGAAATTCTCCCAACATAACAGAGACTCTAAAATGATTTCATGACTTTCACATTTACAGTCAATTGAGAAAATGACATCATAAGGAATCACTGAAGATGACCATTGTGACTGATATAAACAATGCATGGAGAGGGACCTTATACAACATCCCCAAACAATACAAAATTATAGAAAGTGGCCACAATATCCTATCATGAACATATTTCCCACACTGGTGGTTTAACATGAATTCATGATTCAAAGAAATTTTGAAGAACCCAGAGGCCCTCTTAGACACCATCGAGACACTCATCCACACTAACAACCCTAGACCACTTCCACCTTCGACGAATCAGGAAACTTAAGAAACTAAGGTCTCTTTCAACCTTCCATGATCACTCTCTCACTAAAAGAGAATCTAAAAAATAAAATAAAGGAATGGGTGTAGACTCAATCTACAGATCTTGAGAAAAAAATATTCCTTATATTGATCAACTGGAGTATTTTCCAATGGAGAACAATCTGGGTTGCACTTCAGTTATGCATTAACCCTTAATGGGGGCGTACCTTATCCAATGAGAGAACCCAAGGACCCAACCAAGCTGGTCCATTGGTCAAAAATTAACACAAACCAGATCCAAACACATGAATGGAACCACCATAAAGGTGTCCTGAAATATATATCATAGGAGACTACTAACTGGTCCTTCTACCTAGCTTACCGACCAAACACAAACCCAAAACACTGTTCGAACAGGAGGGGTTCTTGGACTCAAAACATTCCACAAAATCAACATTTTACAAAAAAACATAATATAAATCATCCCAAACAATTCATCAAGACATCATTTTTTTCTTTAAAACATTTCTTTGAAAACAAACGGTTCAGCCGTTAGTGCATCCACCAATGGTACCCCATGGGCCTTACACATGCATGTTTTTTATGCCACACCGGGCACCCTCCTCATATCAATCCTGACACTCATCCAGTCGTTCCATCAACCATCTATAATACCATATAACCCCACGCATGTGGTTTCTCATGAAAATACCAAAGGATAAAACAAAAATTCTTTCCACTTTTCAAAACCAAAACGGTCAATCAACACATCCTTTTTCTCAAAACCGCTAACCACGAGATCAAAATCCCAACTCACATATTAAAAAACTTTTCATAAAGACACAACCATTTAGAAAATAACTCACTTTCAATATATTAACATCAATTTCAAAACATCCCATCCCATTAAAACACCCTTTTATTATTTATAAAACTCTATTGGAAACACTTTTCAAAACCAACTTCAATATAGTTCTTGCATTCAAAATAGGTGTAAGCACACCATTTTCCATTTCAAAAGAATTCTGAAAATTCATTTCCACCATTTCATAAACCAAACCACTCCCTCTTTATTTGAAAATCATTTCACAAAAAACTTTACACTTCTTAAAACCAAGTCACTTTAAAACCAAAGTTCTAAGATTTCAAAACTAAAGAACACAAGACAATGCATGGGGAAATTAGCTTTGGTGGGTGACTTGGACATATGGTTGGTGGACATAATTTAATCACTTCACCATCATAGAGAGTGTTCTATGGAATATCCTTGGATCCACATGGCTTTCCAGGTCCTGCGAGCTCAATGAGACCATTTACCTAACTCTCTTTTCATTTCCCCTAATCATCATCAAACCAAGAAACCAAAAGACTTAGATAAATCCTGACTTCTCCTAGAAACTTGAATCCAATAATTAAGTGTGGTGATCAGGAAAATTACCCATAACTGGAATACCAATCCCCAACAATCCTATCTTAAGACTATCCTAACTCTTCCCCAAATAACATGACCAAAAGAGTTAACCTGAAGCTCCTCTTATACCATTTTGTCATGAACTGAATCTGGTCGCCACTGAAACTGGCACCAAAATTGCCCTGTGACAAGGCCTGAAGGTTGTTACCGATCCCCACGGGCTGGAACAAGTGCATGAGTATCATAAAATGAGAATTGGGAATGATTTACCTGAGTTTATAAACTTAAAACAACAAATGAATCCAATAAAAAAATCTGGATTTTTCAAACCAAACAATCTTTTAGAAAAATTCAGAACTCAATTACATAGTTTAAAGTAACTCACCAAGATGATAAAAAAGGTACAAAACTAAAATGAAATATCCCAATAACACTCATTTCAAGGGGCACCACCCTCAAGCCATTTTCACAAGACTTCATCACCAAGGACCTGCTAGAAACCCGAACAACTAGCATTAAGAAAAGTATCCAACCTGCGACAACAAAAATAACCAAGTCTACTTACACCCAAGGGTGTAATTAGATTGTGATCCAATTCCCAATAGGATACCATGACTAAGATATTCCATGTGATAAACATTCAAAGATTAAAAGCTTGCAAGTTTTCATAAACAGGAAATGCTAGTTACAATTTCTAAAAGATACAATTTAAAAATTAAAACAGTTTTCAAGTGGGCTATCATTAAGAATCAAAACTTTTAAAAATGATGTCAAAACTACTTAATTTTCCAGACAACCATACCTTATGCTGATGGCAATCACAAAGTAACTAATGAGCACAAGCAATTGGAAATAACCTCTATGCAATAGCTCGTTGTGGGTCCCAGGTACCTCATATCTTGGTGAGAGTAACCATCACAATATCCATTATCAGGCACAAGCCACTAGTAGGGAACATACCCATAACCTATTGGTCCCCAATCATCATAATCATAGTTTATTTAGAGTTGTAAGTGTTAATCTTGCTAAGTGTAACTGAGGCCAAACCCCACGGATTCACTAGCATACTAGTACACGTCCACCCACCTAGATACCCAGGTTTTCCACTTGTGCTCAGACAAGTTCAACAAGTAAAGAAATATAATTTTCACATGAAAATATCATTTTCACACCACAAATTCACCAAACATTCCACATTTATACCACACAAGTATAAAAACCCACTTTTTCATTCAAATGAATTTTGAAATCATACTCACACCAAAAATAGCCCCAACACATTTTGCACATCTTTCACAATTCAAAAAATCTATTAACAAATTTATAAAATCTTTCCCAAGATTATAAACATCACATGACATCCCACTCACATGTTACATAATACCCTTTTCATAAACAAAGTTCATTTTTCACAACACACTCACACAAAACAGCCCGAAAACATGTTTCACACCCACATCACAATTTCATAAATCACCTCAAAAAATTACAAAACATTACCAAAATGTTTTACAACATAACTGGCCACTTTATGTTTCAAAAACTCATTTTAGGAAAATAATATCACCAAAACAGTACATAAGAAAACATTTCACACTTTGTGTAACTCATTAAATCATTTACAATTTTCTTAAAACCAACCCAAGAGGTACAACCATGGTTTGCATACAAAACCCATTTCAAAATCCTCATTCAAGACCAAAAAAATACCAATAAAAATCCAAAACATAATTTTCAGCCCTAACAACATTTATTAAACCACCCTCAAGTTTTACACAAATACCTCAAACAATACCACAAAAGTTACATATAAAAAAAACATGTTTTTACAAATCACATTCAAGAAGTACAACATGGTTTCACACATTAAAACCATTCAAAAACCCAATTAAAAGGACCAAATGACATTAAGGCATTAAAAAACCAGAATTTTCATCCCCTTTCAACACTAATAAATCACTTTCATATGTTATAAAATACACCCAAACATTTCCCCAAGATCCAGGCATGAAAAGCACCAAATTCCAAGCAAAAATGCAACTACAAAATTAAACACTTAACCAAATCCATCAAAAATAGTTTTTTCACCACACACAAAAGATTTTAAACATACTAAATTAATAAACCAAGTAAGATAAATCATCATAAAATTGTTATACATGGAATCACCTACCTTTTGAGTCAAACCCCTTGAATCTTGGTGTTAAACCTCAACCGCACTTCTGTCGCACCACAAGGAAGTGAAAACAAACCCTAAACCATAATATTTCACCACAAATACCCCATATCAAACCCTATTAATGAAACCTAACTTCAGGACACTATAAATTCATTAAAGAGAGAGGAAACCATAGGGAGATGGAAGGAATTGAAGAGAGAAACACTTACCCAAAACAATATTGAATAAAACGACCCAAAATCCACCAGTATCTGAATTTTAAAACATCTAAAAATTTAAGGTAGGTTCTAAAAATAATTATAAGATCATGTAAGAACTTAAATGGGGGGAAAAGAGTAAAAATATAAGGAGTTATGAAAGGATCAATTTACCTCTTCAAATCTGGGTGATTTAATAAATTCAGAGATGTTTCATCCCATTTCGCAATGAAACCGAGCTACAAAGATGGGGAGGAGAGAATGGTGGGCCACCTTGGGTATTTTGGCTTGGGGGAGAGTTATAATCACCAAAAAAACGTAAATATTGAAGGAGATATTAAATAATTAAAAAATATTTTTAATGCAGGAAATGGGCTTTCGGGCAGGCCCAATCCCTTAAATAAAAACCCATATCCACCATGATTATAGATTTATAAATTGTCTAAATTAATTTTTTGGGGTTAATAAGTCAAGGTATTACAAGTATGAATTTTAATTGATGAAAAATGTTGAAAAATGAAGTATTTATAAAGGAATCAATTTTTTTTAAATCTGGAATTGAGCTCACGGTTTGGCCCAAATCACGAAAACTCACACATTCTTTCAAAAATGCATGGGAAACCCCCAAAACAAATAAATAAGGGAAGTAAAATTAAAAATAACTTTAAAATAAGTTATTTATGTTACAGATAACTACAACACACCTATAGCTCATGTAAGGTAAAAATACAACATAGTTAATTGTATAGGAATAACGCACCAAATTGTGGGATATATATAAATAACCTACATAAAAATATCAATAATAGCCTAAAATAGATGATTGTGTATGATTAAATCAGTGCACATGATTTTATGTATCATATTTATTTGGTACTAAACAACCTATGTATTATTAACTCATATAGAATTGATAAGCACATGTTATGTTAAGCCTCTATATGAAATTGAGCCTACTTAATCTTATTTGGCTATTGTAATAACTTTTTTCTCCATAAAAAACACTCATTCATTTATATATATTAAGTAAGGAAAAGAATCCAATGCTACTAAGAGAGTAATAATTATTATATGAGAGATACACTGGCTATAGGATACGATATATGTTATATCTTCAATACATTATGATTATATATGTTTTCACAAACTAGATTACCTGCCACGAATTATGACAGCCTTTATTGTATCTTATTCCTCAGAAAAAACCACGAGTTCTTTAGGAATCATACATTATGACTCATCCTATCATCTCCGATGACCATGTAGAGCACAAAATTAAACATTAAAAAATGATGATATATTTTTTCATTTCTCAAGATTATTTCATAAATCTAATCACTTGGTAACAATATGATATAAATATTGGGTTTATTAGGATTAATAAACAATTTTTAATCACATTTAAATAACCAATAAAACTAAAATTACAAAAACTACTGGGATTGAATACTCAAAATCATGAAAATATATAGAATAAATAAATAACTTTGGGTACCTTTCACTATTGGTTGCCATTAATATTGTATCAACTCACATGATTGATGAATAACACATAGATATATCCATCAAAATATCTCCACCATGGTATATCCATGAGTTGATTTTGAATAACCCACTAAATTTGGTAAGACTCTCCCTCAATATAATATATTCTAGTATCTCTTGTGGTTAATGATTATAGAAGAAAGAGGACTTTGAGAAGAAGTGGGATTAAACCAATGCATGAGTAGTTTGGATGATCACCATCTCATGATGAATCCTTCCTTTCATATCCCTCAATACATTCCTTAGTGTTTATCTATAACTCATACATTTTATAACATATGATTTAATGCTAATTTTGGCCATGAATTTATAATATGAATACACCATTTAAATCTCCAATATGTTTCATAATATATAATGTTTAATAAATGATAGTTGGTGGAAGTAATTTGAACACCTAACCATTTAACCTTATCCAACCCTACATGAATTTCACATCACAATTCACACAATATAATATAACCATATCATATAAAATAGTTATCCAAGTTATTAACATGATATACCTTACGTTATACCTATATTATTCCATAAAATATGGAAAAAATCATCATATAAGTTTAAGGATTTATGGAATTTATCCTTTATATAGAAATTAAAAATTTATAGAGGATTGATAATTACTTTCTTAATTATGTATTGATGTGATGGTGAAAGGGGTTGTTACATCAAGGAATTGGATTTATGAATTACTTAAAATCTTGGATGGGTCCATAATTAAGATACATATTTGGAATCTCATTTTTATTATTTTATATAAATGTTTTATTTCAAAAAATTATTGTTGGATGAATAAATTAAATGAATAGAAAATACATATGGTCTATTAATCATCAGATTCTATAACATTTTTTTAAAATATTGTGGGGATAAACTAATATTTATCCAACATAAAAGTTTTTATCCAATATATTTTTTTAAATATAAGGAATCAAGATTCCACCACTCATTAGTGGAATATTATAAAAATAAATTATTATTTTTTGAATAATTATATAAAAATATATAATATAATATAATATATGTTTGTTAATAGATAATATTTTAAATATTCCCACTAAAGGAAATAATTGTTATTTTTTGATAGAAATTTTTTTGTGTATATTAGAATGGTATTTTGAAGAGAATATAGTTTATAAGAGGATTGTGGGAGTATGATTTGACTTAGATGTGTTCAAATATAACAAAAAAAATATTGTTCTAATCAAGATTCAAAGTGGATATTAATTAATATCCTAAAATATTTTAGGGTATATCGATAAGGAAAAATGTAAAAAGTTTCATTTAGTTACCATATTGAATTATATGTCACCTTTTATCCAAAATTAATATAGTATGTTTTTATATATAATAATATAAGGAGATTTATTAGTTACCAGATGACCTCAAATAAGAGTTTTAATGAAAAAGTTACAAGATGATGATGATGAACCTACCAAGAGTTATAAGCAAGCAACATAAATTATTAGCATCACAATTTTTTATGTTATAAAGAAAATAAGTTTTAATACTATGTTAAAATATTTTAACATTAGAAGTATGATTCCTAATTATCACCATTATTCAAACATACTATCTTTGTATATATTATTTACTAAAACTATTTTTTTTGGAGGTTTTATAATATGATTACATGGAGATATGGAAGGCACAACATAGAGATGTAATGTGTTTAATAAAACCCAAAAAAGTAAAGAAAACATAAGGCATCTCTAGTAATCTATAATATGATATATTATATGATATAAGATTAGTATTTTATTTATTATTATTAAAAAAAATTAAGAATATAAAATATGTCATTTTAAATAAAATTCAGTCTCCACTTTTTTATTATTTCACATTGACTACATATATTGTATTAAGTGAAATTATAATTGACCTCTCGATATATGAATTTAAGTT
The DNA here is from genome assembly GCA_963277665.1 of Viscum album. NCBI lineage: Eukaryota > Viridiplantae > Streptophyta > Magnoliopsida > Santalales > Viscaceae > Viscum > Viscum album. Next base: position 774,018,845 of record OY728142.1, on the reverse strand, counting down.
ATCCCTAATTTATGTTAATCTTGGATTTTTATAGGTTATGATAAAATTTTATGGTTATCATAGGTAGGATTTCATATAGAGATACAAAATATACTCATGAGGCATAAAAAAAGTTTTATGCACTGGATGACCCACCAAGTATACTTCATGGTGTGTCATGCACCATGTATTTGTTAATATATGGATTTTTATTTCATATTAAATCCTTGTAAATTATATTGGAAATATACCTAGAATGAAAATATTTATACTTAAATACCTTTCATACACCATCCTTGAAGCTAAGATAATTAGGTGGTGGCTGGGTATGTAATAGATCATGTCATTGATTGAGGAATAACCAAAATAAGATTTTTCCTCTCATGTGATGAGTATGAAATATAATCACTTTATTGATATAAGATGAAGAAGTGTATTTTCATACCTAGATATGACAAATGTGATGTGATTATATATTTTTACAAGGTTCTTGTGATGTGATCATGCACTTCTATGAATTACATGTGATGTATTCATTAATCTTTCTGATATATACTCGAATAATCATAAATTTATGAGTGATATTTTTAGAATTTATATTCTATATATCCTAATTTCACTCGATATTTTAGAAAAATAGATTATGCTATTATGCATAGTAGTATATGATTTATTCAAGGGACATAAGTATAGAGATGCATGTGTTTGATAGAGATCATTCCATATCCCTTTATATCTTGAGCATCATTGATTCTTTTATAAAGGCCACTCCTTGCTTACATTTGTATTTTTTATAAGTCATAATTTTTTTCAACACTACAAAGTATTGTAGGGTCACACTTTGTGGTTGTGTGAATTAGGATCAAGTTTATGAAACTTGTAGAGATACCCCAAAATTGTTTTGATAGTTATCGGGATGAAGCTATGGATTGATTTTCATAAGTTGGTATATATGATGTAATGTATGGTAAAATTTTATGATATATTTTATAAAAATTATGTTTTATTAATGTATAAAATATTTTGGAATACCGTTTCACACATTACTACATTTTATGTGACATAAGGATAAAGTACACTAAGTCTATGAGACTTTAGAGTAAGTGAGAGATTGTTAGGAATGTGTACTAAAGGATATAACCATGACATGGTGGATAATACCATGTTATGGTGCATGTTTTAATTCACTATTATGTAATGTGGGTCATTATGTTATGGAAATTTTCATATATGGCATGAACCAACCAAAATATATCTTTATTTTACCTCATTTCCTCAAGTTTAACATTATATCTCACAATAATCACACAATCCTAGAACCAAAAGTTTTAGTGTCTTTTGTGATTAGCTAAATTGGAAACTTATTTTATAATATCTATGAATATTTCTCCACAATATCACCATAATATACTTAATTATATACATCTCACAATTTATACTCATTACCATGACCTGGGGAATGGGAAAACATAAGAAGGGGTGATCTCGAATGATCAGTAAGGGAAAACCCCATCAACATTTTATCAATGGTTATGTCATGAATATATGAGAAAACAATATCATGGTAGAAATATCTTATTAAAAAGTATATGATAAAACAAGTATCATTCATAAGTCATAATACAAGAATATGTAATCAGAAATGAAAAAATATGTACCATGACATAATAGTGTGAGATAATAAGCATGATCTATTGAGAATAATCGTAGGCATATCACAAAAAAATGTCGCATTCCATGAAAACAAAGAATAAAAAGGAATAGTATCACAAACATAAGAACATGAAAACATCACCATGTAAGAAAACCCAATCATTCCAACCATTTTATACATGAAAAAAAATCCAATTTTTCCCATATTTTAAGTTGTGGATAAATAAAAATATATCCACTGTTTATGTTTTAAAAAAATCCAGGTATATCCATGATTCATTATCTCATGAGATATAAAAATTTAAATAATGAATTATATGGAAATATAGGACCCCAATAGTCAACATCTATATATATTTGTGCCATAATATATCAATCATTTATTATATCATAAAAACTCAGCGAAATAAAATAGTTTTCATTTCATTTCCAAATTGTATCGCATAACGTGACATCAAGAGTTGATCGGTGGATTCTAAAAATTAACTCACTCAAAAAGATTATTTCAAAAATAAATTTCTAATTTGATTCATAAAAAATAATTTATTAAGAATTATATCCTTTTCATATAAATAGGTAAATGGAATAAAAACGCAAAAGATTATTTAGAAAACACTTCATAATATTTTTTTAAAGATAAAAGGTTATAAATCACCTTAAAAATTATTATTTTTTGAGGATTTGAAATAAATACTCTTTCAAAAATTATTTTGAAATAATTTTAAATAATTTATCCTTGAAAAAAATTAATTTTTATCTAAAATAAATTTGGAATGGATGATAAAATGTATGATAGAAAAAGGAAAACCATTTCAACATTTTGAAAACCCATTATTGAACCCACTTCATAAAAAAGTTAAAAAATTTCCATTTGAAAAGTGGTAAAGATAATTTTTCATATAAAAATAAATAATATATTTTTTTATTTAAAAATAATCAAGCATAACACTGATAATAAGAGTGAATATGGTCATGGAAGAGAAAGAGCTCATTTAGTAAGAATGTGAATTATTCTTAAGATCATCAAATTTTATGAAGAATGAAATCCATAAAAGAATATGTATATGATGTGAACACATAGTTACCTATAAACAAATTATGAAATTATGTTTAATATCGTCATAGGGTATAAAAAATATTTTAAAACCATATCCAAAGAGGAATAATTTTGACTCAACTAAGAGGTTGATTCAAGAAAACCCCTTACCTTTACTCTCAATTTCCACAAATAAGATTTAAATTCCTATAAAATAAACATTAATATATTATTCAGCTATTTAGGAACCTTATTCATATATATTACCCTATATATTCATTAATTATAATCATTTATTATACATTTATTAGTTAGTTATAGTTTATTTTGACCATCAGATGTCAATAATTTTGATTGTTTCACACATGCTTTAATATATTGATGGAAATACCCATTATTTGATACAGTTATCATCATTATTATATTATAAAAAGTACTTTAATAGATAATTTTTTATGATTTATGAATCTCTAATTTCATTCCATTATAATTTTAGTCACGATTCGTGATGATGGAATTAGTGACGAGCTTGTTTTGATAATTTTTTGACAAAAAATAGTTGGTATATTAATAATGAAAAAATATTAATATAACCTATAAAAAACATAATAATTTAATAAAAAAAATTAATTAAGTAAATACAATTTTTAATCATGCATGTATGGTGTTAATGAAAAATAAAATACGTCGTTTCATGGAAGTCAGTAGTTTTCTCGTACACATGGGTGGCATTTTAATTTTCAATAAAATACGAGGAAGTAGAAGATTATTTATCTTTTAAGAATTTTAAACATTTTATAAATATAATATTTATTTATTAAATAATTTTTTTTAACTATTCATGTAAGGTGGTTATGAAAAAAGAAATGTGTTTCTTCGTAGAGGCAGTAGTCCTCACATAAGTGTGAACGAAGTTCTCATTTTTCTAAGGATAAAGGAAGTGTAGATAATGGTTAAAAAATTAACACAATAAAGTTAAATTATACTAATAAAACTTATTTAATTATATTATAATGATAAAAATCTATCTCAAGGAGAATGATAGAGAAGAAAAAAAATGTTTATAAGTGATTGGTACTCAAGTTGAGAATTTGAATCTTCTCTTCGAGGACCTCTGAGAAATGGAGGATTTAGGGTTTTTTCTTCAATCAAGAGAGTAGGAAAATATATAATAGGGTTATAAGGTAAGTAAAATTTCATATTTTCATGTTGAATTTAAATTTTTAAAGTGTAAGTAAATGGGTGGTGGAAGTTTCCTTTTATAAGCGAGGAGAGTGACAGTTTTGTAATAATATAAAAGTAAAAGTTAATCTTTAAGGCATGTGAGTGAAAAAAAAAATTCAATAATAGAGGAGTAATGATTATTGATTTTTAAAAAACATTAAATAATCATTTTGAAATAAGTGTTGATAAAATTTATCTTTTTTCCCCTTAGTTTTAACTTTCTTCATAATTTACTTTTACTATGGTAAATCATTTTTTAACCTATGTAATTTATTTTAATAAAAAATAATTAAAAATAACTTTATTAATTAATTTAAACATGATTATTTCAAATATGAAAAAAAAATCTCAAATAAAATTTTCAATTATGATAAAATTAAATTTAATATTAGAACACATAATGCATAAAACCCGTTTTTTAGAAAAAAGTTTATTTTTAAGAATAAAAATTATGTTAAGGAAAAAATTATTAATGTTTTTGATTTGTATAAAATTATTTTGTTTATTAATAAAAAAAATAAGAGTTATATTTCTTTCAAATAAATCCAAAATTGAAATCCATCATGTGAATGTTTAAATAAAATAAATTACCAAAATAGTTCTTTTGAAATAAAATATTATTTGAGTTCCAAAATGTCGAACACAGGTTTTCTAAATTCATCCTAGTACATTTAAATGAATTATTTTAATCACTAAATACATTTTTTATTGAAAAAAAGGTTTTATAAGTTTTTAATTCACACTTATCTCATTATGATCTCAAAAAATCTACAGTATTAGTAAAAATTGTATTTTCCACTATTTACTTAAAAAGGGTCATTTCAAAAAAAACCAAAAATTCATCCTAAGATAAAAAAACTATATTAAATTCAAAATAGAATTTTATTTTTTAAAATTTAAATCCTAATATTTTGTAATTAAACTTTTAAATGGAAATATAAAATACAATGAAAACTATTTTTTAGGGGAAATGACATTTTAAAATAGTAATTATTTTTATTATTATTTTATACCAATTTAATATTTAATTAATGTTAATATATTAATCAATAAGAAATATATTTTATTATCATTTAGACCTAATATAATTATTTTCTTGAAATAAAAATTCATATCACATAAAAACCCAATTTTAATAATATATATATATATATATAATTTTAAGAATAAAAAAATCTTACTAGTTGTTTAGTTATACTAATTAAATTTATTTAGTGAATTAGTATTAAAAATGAACTTTATTTTTTATTTAAATTTATAAATTTTAACTCTATAAAATACATATGATATATATAAATAAGTAATTAAATTAACAATTAAATTTTTATAGCATCCTAACTTATACTTACATAACCCATAAAAAACTCTACATAAGTCCTAAAGATGAGATAAGATATAGTGGTAGTCATGGTTAGTGGTTTATTTTTCATGGATATCATGGAAATTTAAATGAGATTGAACTTGTCTCACAAATCATTTCATGCAAAAAAAATTATTGTTCAACTTGGGCTTGGTGTAAGGAAAATCCTAGTGAAGCAACTTCCATTTTGAGATCAGTAAAATGTGCTTCATAAGGAAGAATTTTTATACCAGATGTCATTTTTTCCATTTTATACCAATATTTCATAATGTAACCACTTCTATTTATACTCTATAATTTAACATCTATAAAATATTGGTCAAATTTAATAATTATTTTTAAAATATCACAATTTCGTTTTAGTTCTGTGTTGTGTGTGAAATAAGCTATTAAACATTGTATTTATTTAAAGGAAAAATAATACTAAATTTTTGGGGAGTTACATCTCCCCCCACTTTAATAAATTACTTCCTTGGAATTTGAATTATCACTCACAAATAAAAATAACTAAGGGTATATAAAATATAGACATAAATAAAGATATAATTTCTAGATAGATAACAACATTAACGACATAGAAAACGTATATTTTTTTCCAGAATTGGATTTCCCCTAATATTGAGTTCTTCTCGTATACCGAATGTCCCGAATGCCTTATTTTTTATTTTATTATAGATAATACCCCTTTTAAGGGTTGAGGGGGAACCCGTACATGACTCGTAGGCCTAAGGCACAAGGCCTGACATGACCCGTAATACGTGACCCGAAGGCCCAGAGGCATACCATGCCCATACATGACCCATAGACCTAGACCACTAGAACTGCCCCTCCCCAGCTTCTGTATCATTGATTGCCTTTAGCTCCCCACCTGCATTTATGATCGGCTAGCATTGCCCCGTACAAAGCTGCCCGGTGCCTGGTCCTGATGGTGGTTTCCATACCCTCTCATTCTTCCAATCCGGTTAGCTCTGCTTCTGGTGACTGTTACTGTTACTATGATCCTCTTCTGGGGCCTTCTCTTGTGTGAACTGGTCTAATTTATGGTCTTCAATAGCCCGAAGGCCCTATTGCTCGAAGCCCTTTGATGGCCTGAAGGCCCTTGAGACCCGTAGGCCCAAACCGGTGGCCAAAAATCCCAAATCGGTTGAATAGTTCTGGATGCTACAGTACTAAACAGTACCTTCTTCAGTGACTGGTACAGTTCCTGCTACAATACTGCTACAGTTCCCCAAAAATTTGCATCCACCCGTTTTTTAACCTGGGTCTCTTGGATGCCAAGCAAGAGCCCTTACCACTCGGGTACGGGCTCGTTGGCAAGTTCTTCTCATATAATTTGATATAAATATCCCTCAAATTTGGTTATTATAACCCATATAATGGAATTAATTTTTCTTATATAGTTCTTATTTAACCTAGAAATGATAGATGATCATAAGTTGATTTGGAATTTAAATTTTCATTTTCATATTTTTATAATTAATTTGAATTTTATATGAAGATAGAAAATCAGTTTCCAAAATGACATTAAATTATTCTAAATTAATAATAGTAATATTTTTGTGAATAAAAACCCCTCAAAAATCAAATTAGGATAAAATAATCGTATTAATAGAAGTTTTATTTGATAATAAAATCATCTAGGTGTTTATTTAATGCTCTTTGAAAACTTCCATGATATTCTAGATTTCTAAGAATCAAAATCCAATAGGATATCCAGAACTATGACATGAAGGAGAATTGTAAATTAATTATCATGATCCACTTTATTGATTATCATAGCATAATACCTTACTTATTCTATTGTTTTAGGAGGTTTCAGGTGTTTATCATCCTTATTGGCCCTTGAATTAGGGAATTGATTTTGGATAATGCATAAGTTTTGTACATTTTTTATATTTAACTATTAGTGTTAGCATAGGATGAACTTTATTCCTTATATAATGTTAACTAAAATCCTTATTTTTACTCAGAAATTAGGTACCCTGTGACATTCTTTCCCACAAAAAAAATATATTCCAGTTCCTTTGAGCCATTTCCCTAGGTGTTTCTTCCTACATTCTTAACACATAAAAAAATTAATCATCTTTCTTTCATGGTCATTATACTCAAAACTTCCATGAAACTCCATTTTATCTTATTTTTTGTCTTTTTAAATTCAATTAGGCTCAAATACTTAATTATAACTCAAGATAGCTGGTTAGTAATATTCATAACATTTCTCACTCCACATCTTATCTCATTTTGTTTCTCATTAAAAAAATATCTACACTATCTAACACATCTATTTATAGCCCAATTTCTAATTTCTCTAAACATTAATTAAATAATTTAATGTTGAGATATAATAAAAAAATAAATTCATAAAAAGAATCTATAAACATAAAATAAGTAACTCATAAATGACATGTATAATATTACTTATGAATCTCTAAATTTTGATCTAGGTGATTCATGGTAACATTTTATTAGGTTCCCAAACCTAACTAGTTATATTTTACATAATCAAATTCCCTTTAAATAATTTAGAATTATTTATAAATAGAATGTTAATTAACCAAAGTATATCCCATATTAATGTAGAACTATGTTCATAGTTATGACTCTTTGTTGTGCACTAGGTGAAGATCATGTTAATACCCAACTGAACTTTTAAGGATTGTTACTCCTAGGTGCATTTATTACAGAGCCTACATATACTTAGTTTTACCTGGATAGGGATTTCATTTCTAAGAAACCAAAAAATTTATACTTTACCAAAACTTTAGGATGTTATCATATACTTAAACTAATCCCAAGGGTTTTCACTAAAGTTATCTCATCTTAATTTCCAAGAATAAATAAACTAATTACCAAAAATAACTAAAACCTACTCTGATACCAACTGAGTTAACCTAATATAAATATATCTTCATTATATATCATTTCCATTAGTTAAACTTTATATCTCGTAATAGTCACACAATCATAGGACCCGAAGTTTTAAAATCTATGAAAATTAACTAAATAAACAACTCATTTTACAACACTTATGAAATTTTCTATATAATCACACCATATTATACTTTCTTATAGTCATCTAATATTTTATACTTATCTTTATAACCTGGGGAATAGGAAAACATAAGAGAACATGAGCTTAAATTATCATTAAGGTAAATAATCATCAATATGTCATCAAGGGTTAGATCATGAACATATGAGAAAACAGGTGTTTGGGAGAAATATATTATTAAAAAAACATGATAAAATAAATGTTTTCTATAAGTCATAATAATAAAACATGTAGTCTCAAATGAACATACATGTGCCATGGAATAAGAGTGTGAAAAAAAATCATGAACTATAGAGCATAATCATAAGTATAATATATAAAAATGCTGAAATTCATGGAAGCATAGCATAAAAATAACTATGACACAAACATAAGAATATTAAAACATTACATTGTGATAAAACCCAATCATGCCTTATTGGGAATGTATTGTCTCAACAAGACTCTGTAATTTAAAATTATTTTGATGCTCACAAATACCCTTGTTTTTTTTCTAATAAAGTTTCATTAAGTATGTTTCAATAATACATATCATGATTTTATTTATAACTATGATGAAATTAATAGATACGGGATTTGTTATGGAAACACTGTTCAAACCCTACATTAGGTAAATAAACATATGGTTCATCATCCCTACGTTACACTAAATAGTTTGTGTATGGATCAACAACCCTACGTTTGGATAATAAACGAATGTATTGAATATCAAATCTACATTGGAATCTGAAATTTATGTTCATACCTTACATTTGGGATATTGAACATATGGTTAATCAACCATACGTTTGTAAACTTATACTAAAAAGATGAATATATGGATTCTCATCCCTATATTTCTTTTTTTCCTTATGATATGCATAGATAAAATTATGGTTAAGAAACTATAAGTTAGTAGTAACCCTATGTTATGCAAATAAACCCTATGCTTCGCAAAGGAAACAAACACTACGCAGTTGAACCCTACATTTGACTATTCAACAATGGATTTTTTTGGCCATGATTTAATCTAAGATTCATGCAACAGTCTTGAAATAATTACTGGATGATTGAAATATTATCTACGACTAGTACAAATCTTGTTATGATTGATTCAATGAATCATATTCATTGGAGAAAATAACTCCTTTTCTTAAGGAATGTTACAACTTTCCTAGACAATTTAAATTTGAATTTACAAATTCTATAAGACAATTTTCTTGGACCTGGAATACTAAATCAAGCTTCTTAATCTATATTTTCTATCTTAATTTCTTTTAAAAGAATAAATTTCATGTATGTATGATTGTATTCATGTGAATATCTTTTACAATGCTACTTCAATAAATGATCAACTTTTTTATTTTTAAAAGAGGATATGCTTGAAAGTTCTATACATTTCAACCTTATACTTGTGTGAGTTTACTACTACTATTTGTTAATATTTATATTGAATATCATTTACAATTATAATCACTTCAGAGTTGTTCTTTCTTGAAGACATTAATTTCTGAATAATAAGATCCATCTACTATGATTCGCTAATATGACAGTGAAGTTCAAACCAAACCATCAAAAAATCAAACTATTTTGATTTCTTGGAGTATCAACTGCTCATAATCAGTTTTTGTTTAAGTAATAACTTATTTTACTAAGATAATAATCAGTTTCCTATTAAAGAACCATAAGGATTTATTTATCCTTGTTGTAAAGGTGTCAACTACCTGCACTCAGTTGTGGATTTTAAGGTCTTGTGATAAGAAAAAATTTCTACTAAAATTCACCAAGATCGTAGAGAGAGCATTGGTGGAGTGGACTAGGGGATATTTTTTCGATGAAACACTATAAAATTGATTTTTTCTTTCTTTCTATTTGACTGCTGATCATATTTCATATAGAAGAAAACATTTTATGTCTGTATAAATCTCAAATGGAGTCAAAAGCAAGAATCGATGATGTTTATCGAAAGGAAACAATTCACCCCCCTGTTGTGTTATATTTTTATTATTCCGACCTAATAATTGGTGTCAAAGGTGATATTTTATGATAAATCTATAGAAATATGAAAAGAATAAGGTCTATAAAAATAAGATGGAAATAGATAATCCAAAAGAAGAAATGTATATAGTTCGAGTTCCATACTTTAATTAAGAAAATTATGGATTCTATAAATCACGAATGATTATCTATTTGAATAATATTGGATTCAAATTCTATTCGAATATCATTACTCCTTATGTGATTCTTAAAAAACCAAATACTTTGACTACCAAAATAGAAGTTGAACATGACATCAATTCAAAAGCAATGAATTCTATTATCTATGGACTTGGACCAAATGAATTTAATCATGTATCAAAATTTCCTACTACCTATGAGGTTTGTAAAATAATAGTTGTCATTTATTAAGGAACATATAACATCATATAGATGATATATACCACAAAAAACTAAATTTCGATACCTTTAGAATGTTTTATGGTGAAAGAATACACAAATTAATAGAATGTTGATAGAGATTATTAACAATATTACTACCTTGGGAGATCCCATAAATCAATTTGATCAAGCACTGAATGTACTAAGAGTACTTTCCTCTAAATGGAATGGCATATCTACAGTTATCTGACAATTATAACCTATAAAGAATTTAACTATGAAGGAATTGATTGGAACATTGATGATGTATGAATCAGAAATACAAAATGAATCTAAAGATCAAAATATTATAGTAAAAAGGGAAAATACTTCTTTAAAAGTGACATCTCAGAATCATAATTGAAAAATAAGACAAGAAGTCAAAATAGGAAAAAATTTAGACTCCTTAGATTCTGAAATTGAACTAGCTCAACTAGCTAGAAAATTCAACATATTTTATAATAAGAAAATAGGCTTTAAGAAATCCTTTAATAAGGATGAAAAAGAACCAAGATAATTACAATGCTATGAATGAAAAAAAATTGGGTCACATCAGACCCGATTGCCCCAAATTGAAAGAATAAAGAAAAAGGCTAGAATAGAAATATTAGAAGAACTATGATTATGAGAATAAAGGAAAAAGAGTAATGAAATATATGTGGAGTGTATATGAAGACTCCATAATATCTTTAAAATATGATTCAGATAAAGATCCAAAAAGAAATGGAAGCCAACACCTGCTTTATGGCTAAGGAAGAAGACGAGGAGGAGAAAGGCCATAGGAAAAAAATTATATATGGTATATGGACAGTGGTTTTTCCAGACATATGAGTAGAGAATCATCAAATTTTCACACATTGACTCAAATGTATGGAGGTATAGTCACTTTTGGTGATAATTCAAAAGGAAAGATTGTTGGAGTTGGAACTGTTGGAGATATAAAGACTATATCAATCAACAAAGTATTGTATCTGTAAGGTCTAAAGAAAAACCTGATAAGTATTTCTAAAATTTGTGATGATGGATTTTATGTTTATTTTTCTAACTACTCATGCTCTATTTTCAAAGATAAATTGCTTAAAATTAGATCACTAAGAACTGATAATGTTTATACTTTAGATCTTAATTCCTTATATAAAAAAAGTGAATTTTTTAACTGCTAATACAAATGAGTCATGGATTTGGCATATAATACTATGACATTGAAATATATATTATTTACATAAGTTATGTAATAAACAATTAGTTTCTGATTTTCCTAGTATTAAGTTTTAAAATGATATATTCGGTGATGCATGTCGAATTGGAAAACAACACAAATATTATTTCAAAACTATTAAAAAAATTGATACATCTAAACCTTTAGAAATTATATACATGTATTTTTTTGGACAATCTAGGGTTGAAAGTTTTGCTGGTAAATTAATTGATTATGTTTTAGTTAATGATTTTTCTATATTTACTTGGGTATATTTTCTAAAAAACAAAAAGTGAAGTTTTTACTATTTTTGAAAGCTTTGAAAAAATTGTTCAAAATGAAAAGGGATTTAAAATAATTTCATTAAGAATTGATCATGGTGGAGATTTTTAGAATAAAGAATTTAATTATTTTTTCTCAAATATAAGTATTAAACACACCTTCTCTACCCCAAGAACACCTCAAAAAATGGAATTGTTGAAAGAAGAAACAAAACTATTCATGAAATGAAAAGGGCTATACTGAACGAATACAATCTTCCTACCTATTTTTGGGTAGAAGCTGTAAGTACAAAATTTTATATCATGAATAGAGTTTTAATTAGATCTATAATTAAAATTACACCCTATGAACTTTTGAATAACATAAATCTGAAATTAAATTACTTTAATGTATTTGGATGCAAGGTGTTTATCTTGAAAACCTTGGTAACTTCAATCCAAAATCTAATGAAGGGATATTTTTGGGATACTCTTCTACTTATAAAGCCTGTATAATGTTTCATAAAAAGTTAATGATTTTTTAAGAATTAGTTCATGTGAAGTTTGATGAAACTAACCCTTTAAATAAAAATATAGATCAAACATAAGATATTACTGACACTTTTGACAACATGATACTTGATTCACCAAAATCTAATTTTGAAAATAATATAAACAAAATTCAGTCCAGTTGAGAAGAACATGAAATTGGAGGACTTAAAAGTATCCTACCTAAAAAGTATAGAACCTTAAAGAACCATCCTTTAGAAACTATTATAGGAGACCTAGATACAATAATTAGAACTAGAATAAGTGTAGGAAATCTAGTTGAATTCATTTCCTTACTATCTCAGTTAGAACCTAAGTCTATTGACTAAGCCTTAGAAAATGATATTTGGTTGTTTTCAATGCAAGAAGAACTAAACCAATTTAAAAGAAATGTAGTTTGGGTTTTATTGGAAAGACCATCAAATTATCCAGTAATAGGAACTAAGTGGATATTTAGAAATAAACATGATAATCAAGGGATCATAACCAGAAATAAATCTAGATTAGTATATAAAGGATATAATTAGTAATAATGTATAGATTATGATGAAACTTTATCCCATGTAGCTAGATTATAATCCATTAGAATCATTTTAGCTTATTCATCTCCTAAGAATTTTAAATTATATAATATTGATGTTAAATATTTATTTTTAAATGTATATTTAATTGAGGATGTTTATGTTGAACAAACTCTTGGTTTTGAAAACCCTCATAAACCAAATTATATTTTTAAACTTAGTAAATCTCTCTATGTCCTTAAAAAACACCTAGAGCTTGGTATGAAATATTAAGTTCTTTTCTTTTGAAAAATAGATTTACTGTTGGATTGGAAGATCTAATACTTTTTAATAAAAAAATTTATTCTAATATTTTATTAGTACAAATTTATTTTGATGATGTTATTTTGAGTTCAAAAAATAAAAAATATTTGTAATGATTTTTCAAAACTAATGCAAAAAGAATTTGAAATGTTTATGATGGAAGAACTAAATTTCTTTTTAGGATTTTAGATTTATCAAAAAGATTATGGAAATGTTTTAAATAAAAGTAAATATATTATTTATTTATTGAAAAAGTTTAGAATTGAAAATATTAAAACTTATACAACTTCTATGTGTACTAATATAAAACTTGATTAGGATGAATTTGGAAAACCAGTTAGCAAAAAGTTGTATAGAGGTATGATTGGTAGTTTATTATATCTTATTTCTAGAAGACCAGACATCACTAAGTCAACTACATTGAGAGGGGGTGAATAATGGTATGATAGATAAGAACAACTGCACCTTTTGATCTTGTTTCATTGTTAAACAAAACTATATTATATCTCTTTCCCGTAGCAAGGTATGAACAGAAATTATAGCATGCACAGGACACAATGATTTTACTTGGTTCACTCTCACTGGGATACGTCCAAAGAGCATACAATAGAAATGTACCAATGTACCAAATCCACTAAAATCACACTGTTGTTTACAATGTTCGGAGTGGACTTGTTGTCCCTCCTGGTTTACAACCAATCACAAAATGAAAGCTCACTGCTCTCTCAACTGAAGTATGTTCATTGCTTCTTCAAAAGATCCACTCATAGTTTAAAGAATTGTAGTTCCCTAAATTATCACAAATAAATGCATCCTCTAGTATATATATATATGCTATGTTGATGTTTCACTTTAATACATTGATGAATGTGACTTTACCGCATGTGTACTTGGAAGCTTCCAACTTTCACACAACATTAGGATGACATGCACACAAATTTAAGCATGGTGTGTAAGTGTCACGTAACCACTTGTGTGAAACTCCCTTATAAGAATCAAAACTTTGGTGACTCACACCCTTTTATTCCCAAACCAATATTAGCATGCAACTACCAACTGGTGTGCAACTTCTAAATAATTCTATACTTGCGCGCCCAAACCACTTATGTGATCAGAGCTCTAATTTTTTCTAATTTTTGATCTTTAACCAAAATGAGGAGGGTTATTCGACTATTTATAGGCATTTTGGCCACACTGATCATCGCATGAAACTTTCCTCTAGGCGTGCTATTCTATTCACCCATGCCTCTCTCACCCCAGTCACCTTGCGCGACCAACTCCAAAACTTGCACTAACTTCTTTCCTTTACCATGATTTGATGTTCTGATCTTGAAAAAAATATGGAACGCAACGTTACAAGCCTCCAATACACTGTCACATAAGTCCCTTTTCCAAAAACACTTTTCTCCATTTGCTAATTTTCAGGCCCAAAAATTTGGCAAACACTAGAAAACGGTTGTTTCTAACACTTTTTTCGGGGCGCACGCATCCGTCTATTTTGGGGACGTGCGACTGTTTCCCCACATTCCCACTTTCCAAAGGCGGGCGGCATCTGTTCCTTGTTTAGGGACGTTTTCTATTTGATCGAAACGGTATGATGGGATGTCAGATCCTCATTCTATGGATTCCTCCTCAGAAATCATCACCTAGTCTAGGTATCCCTTATAGACTTAAGACATTGTTCGTGAAACTCTTCCCAGTGACATATCTTCATGGACGCTAGTTAATTACATTACTCCTATCTAGACATTCCAAAGGGTCCAGTCAGGGCATCAACCTCCGGTCAGGGGAGTGGTCACATTAGACATCACTAGTGTGTCTGGTCGCTGGAACACTTGAGAGTCTGGGTTTCTTCCCCTTATTATAGGGATTCTTGAGGGCGTGGAAGCCTAAGGAATCCCATGTCGAATGTGGGGAATTATATTTCATAGGCATGTCTCTGAGGTTTTCTTCAGCTTCCCATGTTGAACACGGGGTATGTCGCGAGTTTAACGTCCGGTGGAGAAGGATTGGACTAATCGGAACACCGACTAGAGTGGAACTGATGGTTGAAACCCCTGGAGGGAACACTGATATTGAGGCTAACACGTGGTTAGTTACCCGATTGCTGCTATGATAAGTGAGGAGGTGAATCGGCATGATCTCACCGGGATGTGACGACCCGTGTAAGGATACAGATGGAGGATGGATGGTTGAGTGAATTGGATGGAGAGTGGGATAGAGTCGACTCAAGGGCGATGATGATGTTGGGATTTAGCCTCAAATAGGATTCCCACGTATCCCTATGGTAGGGAATCAAAGTATTTGTAGTTCGATGAGGTGATGGGACACCTGAGGAGTTGGCCCGCTGGCATGGACGCATGGATGGGATTCGAAGGAAGTAAAACCTCTGGGTTGGGGGCTTGACCTTCCCGAAACACATAGGCTTGAGGGAAAGACCAGGATGGGACATGGGTGGTGGTCTTAAACCTCATAGAGGCTTCCTATGTATCTTGTCTTAGAAAGGATCAAAGTCCACATAGTTCGTGATGATGGTATGAAATCGGGGTGTGCATAGATTAAAATGACTCGATGATATACTGGGGCTTACACATGGTTAGCATCCCGGGTTGGTCTGACGCCTTAGATAAGACCAGAGATGTGGGTTCCAACAAAGGGGACTAAAGTGGCTTACCGATGGATGGAGACACAACGACTTACCACTTGTTGGGATTGACAACGGCTTACTGTTGATCAGGGAACACAACGACTTACCGTTGGATGGGGTCACAATGAATGACCACAGGATGAAAAGGGGGGATGCGGTTTAATGTTATGCAGGATGAAGGTGAAATGACGTGAAGATTTTCAGGACCAATGGATGGTGGTCTTGAACCTTGGGGAGGCTTCCTACGTACCTTGTCTTGGCAAGGATCAAAGTCCACGTAGTTAGGGATGTGTTGTGGTGAACCGACGTAAAAGATGGTCGGGACTAATGGTTGTTGGGATTGAACCCCATGAAGGCTTCCAACATACCTTTCCTTGGCAAGGATCAAAGTCCACATAGTTTGGGATGGGTTGTGGTGAACCGACATAAAATATGGTCAGGACCAGTGGTTGTTGGGATTGAACCTCGGGATGGCTTTCTACGTACCTTGACTTGGCAAGGATCAAAATCCACATAGTTTGGGATGGGTTGTGGTGAACCAACATAAAATATGTTTGGGACCAATGGTTTTTGGGCTTGAACCTCAGGAAGTCTTCCTATGTACCTTATCTTGGAAAGGATCAAAGTCCACGTAGTTTGGGATGGGTTGTGGTGAACCGACGTAAAAGATGGTCGGGACCAATGGTTGTTGGGATTGAACCTCAGGAAGGCTTCCTACGTACCTTTCCTTAGCAAGGATGAAATTCCATGTAGTTCGGGATGGGTCATGGTGAACCAACGTAAAAGATGTTTGGGACCAATGGTTTTTGGGCTTGAACCTTAGGAAGGATTCCTACGTACCTTTCCTTGGAAAGGATCAAAGTCCACGTAGTTCGGGATGGGTATGCGTGGGGATTATGATCTAGGATTCCCATAAGGAATTTCATGGTCGATTCTTACTCTAATCCCACGTGAGTCATGCTCAGTGTGAGAAACAAGAGGCAGTGAAGGCCTGACAATCACGTTGTGAAAGGTGCGTCCGTGGGAAGTGGAATGGGTCTTACACGTGGTTAGCGGCCCAGGGAGAGGAAGATTGGTAATCACTCCGGGAGGGAGGCCCGAGTGGAAATAAAGCCCAGTGGGAGAGGGATTTGGCACATAAGAGAGGAGGTTTCTGGTGCCCATCCCCCCTCTATGGTACTTGGGCCCGAAGAAGAAAGGAGGAGCATGGACGCTGCCTCCTACGAGAAAGGTCAAGGGCTTACACCAAGATGGTTGCCCTTTCCCCGCAAAAAAATTACACTCCAATAAAGAGGATCTCATTCCATGTGAGTAATGATTTCACTCCCATAGAGACCAGTGGTCGTGATGAATTTCCAAGGTGTGGGACCCTACGTGCGATGTAAGGGGTGAGGTCATAGTTTAACATCATGTGCTGAGGATGATGGAGCTTTGTAGTTTAACATCATGCATCTTGGATAAGGTGGGTTCACTCCGCACCCCTTAGAACTTACATAACCGATACCTCACACCCCTTGGGGGATGGAATGCATCAACAATGCCATTTTGATGGGGTGACATAGAGTGATCCACTATGGGGTCCACGTTAGCATGGCTATGCGAAGAAGCAGTAGCCGTTACTATTCCTATGTGAAGAATCATGAGGCGAAACAACGTAATGGGAAGCACCACCAAATGGACTTTGAAATTTATTCACGCAAACCTGGATGGCTGCACATGAAAAGGAGTTACAGAGCATAGGGGTTCATGGATAGAAGCCTTGTGAAGCTCTAGTGCTCCGTGAAGTGGAGGGATTCTGTGAAGGGGTGTGCTTCGCGAAGTGGAGTGGACTAGCCTAGGCATAGGGAATAGGTGCATATGGAAGGTGCTTCACAAAGTATAAAGTTATTCGCGGAGCAGTGCTGCGTGAAGCAAGGGTACCTCGTGAAGCATAATATTGTGAAGCAATGTGCTTTTCAAAGCACAGTGACCCACCTTAGCATGTGGGTCCCATGTGCATGAAGGGTACTTCACGAAGCATAAATTCTCAACGATGAACCGAGTCCCCTTGGGGATCTCCTTCCCTCATGGAGCCATGTGGGCTCTGTGAAGGGAATACTTCTTTGAATAGGGTCCTCATTTATGCAAAGGGTGAGGCACTTTGCGATGCAAAAGTGCCTTGAAGAGATCATGGTTTGCAGAACAGAGAGTGCTTCACGATTTGGGAGCTAAAAAGGTGAATGGTTGGAGGATTCGTATGTTGGGCTCGAGGGGATCCTGGTATTTATAGGCAAGAGGCGCTGTGAAGTAGAGCTCGCTCAGCGCGAAGCCACATGGAATTTTGTTGTAACCACAGATCCTCCCACCTCCTTGCTCCGTGGTGGGATCACGAACTTCAAATGCGTTTGTGGAGCCTCCCACCTCCTTGCTCTATGGTGGTCTCATAGATTTCAAATGCGTTCGTGGAGCCTCCCGCCTCATTACTATGCGGCAGGTTTCTGAATGTCCAATGCATTTACAAATCCTCTCACCTCCTTTCTCCACGGTGGTTTTGCAGAGGGGAAGCTCGGAGCCGGCTGCGGGGTTGCGGGGCTCTGCATACAAGTTTCACAAGGAATTCTTTAAGGGTTTCTATTTTTTCTTCTTCTTCCCAAATTTTGGCACCAAAAATCCCCCCCCCCCTCAAACTGGGATCCGAGGAGAAAGTGAGGGTCAAAGTATGAGGGTTAATTTCCAAAATCCCTCAGTCGATCACAAATCTAACTCACGAAGGAGGCTCATAGAGCGGAGTGACGTTGTACGGGCGGAGAACACCGCGAAGCTCTCCGCATTTGGATGTGCCGCGAAGCGCTGGGGGTCCTCACCTATAAAAAGGGGAGCTAACCTCTCTTTTTTCTTTTCTCTTCTCCAAGTTTTTTTCTTTTAGCGCTCTCTCTTCACGAATCTCCGCGTACTCTGCAATTTCTCTCCGTGAATCAGGTCTTCTTCTTTGCGGCACACAACATGTCTTTGACTTCACGCCGGAGTGCTTTACGGCTTGCATTGGAAGGTCAGGGCAAGGATATGCAAACATCCTTCATGAACAAGCTCTGTGAACTGGATCTTCAAACTAGATTCTGAGCCCAAAAAAATAACGCCCAAACTCGAAAATTTAATGGCTCACCAGGAGGCTACCAGGGGGTCCTTACAGACACTTTCCGAAGAGAGGAGATGGTGAATATCTTGGGTCTAGGGGAGTTGGTACAAATCCAATTTGACCATGATTCATTGGTGCAGATGTTATTAGAAAGCCAAAGGAGTTATCCACTATGTAAGAGGATACCTCTATATGGCTTTAAGCTGAGGGATAACGTCTTCATCCCTAAATCAAGTAGGGATGAGCCAGCTTACTAGTTCAAGAACATGTCGTGCCAGTGCCAATGGTTCAGGGCGGCTAACAACCATGCCTGGAAGGACTTCACACCTATCAATGTTGACTGCCTATACAATCACTTGAACAAAATTGATGGTAAGGGGCTATATCCGGAGACATCCCCCCTATGTACCATACTATCTTAAAAGAAGCTTTGAGGAACCCGGGATAGGGGTGGTTTGATGAGTGGGATCTGCGCCAGGGAGGCAACTTCACAGATGACTGGGCCTGGGCCAACTGGGTAGGTACCTTGTGTGAAGATTCCGGGGTAGAGCTGAGAAGAGTGGGACTATATGAGGTGTCTTGGGATTCCCAATTCCATATCTACCAACTGAAGCAGCTAATGTTGAAGTTGTTGAACAGGTGGTCATCGAGGACCAATACCTTCCACATACACCATGAAGAGGTCAACATCAATTTATGGGATGTGAATCATATATCAGGAGTACCTATATTGGGGGAAATGTATGATGAGTTCCTCCCCGTTATGGGTGCGTGGGAGGATATGGAGAAAATGCCGCCACTGGCGATGGTGTTGATGAAGCTGGTGCCGGGAGAGGACAAGGAAGCAGTGAGGGATGTCCATTTAAGGTGATGGTTCAAGAAATTTATGAACTTCTCAGAAGATAGGAGATTTCTGATGAGGCCTCGGACTTTACCGAAGGGGGATCAATGGGGAAAGGAGTACTCATACTGGCAGCTCTTGGAGTACATCTAGTGGAAAACCTGGGGATTCAGTGTCAGTACCGTGCAGCAACCAGTAGTCAGGATGGCCGCATTCATTGCAGCTATCATCTGTGGTTGGATCCTACTGGTGAGGGATACAAACATGGGCATGTGACCAAGCACATTTATCATGGTGTCCATGTTGGATACAAGAGGTCAGGTGAACCTTGGAATCCTGATGCTCGCCAAGCTATACAAGATGTCGTGGCATATCAGCATGGGGAAGAGGCCACAGAGGATATGTGGGTCATTACACCTCCAATATGGGTGGATAGCGGCGCATTTCAGGGGGGTCTATGAATATATGAACCCTATCGCCCCTCCTAAATCGAACTTCTTCCCGTTCATCTTGAATTCTGTTGGGAGCTTTCTGGCTAAGTTGATTGTACATGCGGTATTAAACCGTGTCTGGAAGGTGGAGGAGTTCAACTTTCATCTGTTCCCGCTGCCAACAGGTGCTTTCACTGATGATGTCCAAGGAATGGAAGATCACTGGTCATATCTTCTGGCCTTTTGAGGTGGAGTCTTGGTCAAAAGAGTGGATTGTGATCCCCTCTATGAGTCGTACACCCCACACTGATTTTCGAGGAAATTTCGGTGTATGCAGCGACTAACCCCACAGGTCTATCTCAAGGTATACTAAGGGGAACATCCGTGCGTGATGAGGTAGATGTGGATCATGTTCACATGGGAACATGAATAGATGTGTAACGAGTTTCCTCCGACTACAATCATCTTCAGGTTTGTGAAGGAGTACGCCAAAAGCTAGAAGGCAGCCTACCCGGGGGAGATGCTGAAGCAGCCAACCGTTCGGGTCGGTGATGGTGTGTCTCACCAACCCCGAGGCTGGGGTCAAAAAACGACAAGGACATCCTGCTGTGGTGGGGCTGCTGTGGCTGTGAGGCTCACACCGGTTGAGGGGGAGGTAGTGGCAGCAGACCCAGCAATGGTAATGGACCTAGTGGTCCCAGAAGAATAGAGTTATCCAGAGGGGAGGCCACCGAGAGGATTTCGTAGAATATTCACTCAGGCTCCGGGGAAGTGGTTGCGCCACATAGACATACTAGATAATTATGTCTTCCTAGAGGCTTGGGACATCTGGGAAGTCAACAAGAAATTCCTCAGTCTGTTCGAGATGTGTCAACACCTGAACCTTCTTGAGATGGATTTTCTGGTAATAGGCCCTATCAGGGCCTGGTTTGCGGTGTCCCAAGCGGAGGCGGAGAAATACCTGGCCGAGTTGGAGGACTTTATCCACTCCTGGGGTACCACGCATCCAATGAAAGACCGGGTGAGGGTGTTGTTGGATCAAACGGATCCCCCGTAGTTGTCGGCTGCTGATTTTAGGGAATGGTTCCCTCTACCAGAAGAATCGTAAGAATCCTCCTGGGGGAGGAGGCTGGTAGAGGGATCCCTCTGGAGGAGGGTGAAGTCGATGATCAAGGCTCAGATTTTGATGAATTTGTAGAGGCCCTTGAGGTAAAATCCAGATTCCTATCCCTCGGATCTTACTACAAACTACTTTGGAATCCTCACCAATGTTTAAACTATGTAGGATAGCCTCATTCATAGAACCCATTCTCGTCCCTCAATGGATGCGGACGCGGGGCCTTCAGGATCCACACCCGCGGATACGGTGATTATTATGTCCAGTGGGGCCAGGACATTCGAGGTGGATTCTTCAGAGCTTCCTAATCTTACAAAAGTATATGGGGGGACACACCCCGAGGTCCCGATGGAAAAAACCTAGGAATGAGAGTGAGAATTTGATCTCTGTAAGCCTCCTTTACAAAACTCATGACTGCCACCCATCGACCAGGCTAACTGACATCTATCCCTTTTGATATGAGTAATCCTTAAAATGGTGTGGGTTTCCTTGGTGAGGTTGATTGGTACTCCTAGAGGTGCCTTTCCCAGGGGAATTTTGGTGGTCGTGTAGGTGGATATTTGGACCGACCAAGCGGCGGCGCTCCCGATCACTGGTGGGACCATTAGCAGGTTCAGGCCTGAAATTATTGAAGTCGTATTTGACAATAAAGATCGAGCGGACAACCCGGGTCTTGCCATACCTGATCTAACACTAGATTCGGACCCTTCCAATGAGTTCTTGGGGGCGTTTCCCACATATGAGCCTACCAACCGCACAGACTAGGACGAGACAACCTCTGATGAAGAGGATAGAAAAATATTTCGTCTTTGATCATGGAAGCTGATCAAGCGCTTTATTGATGACACTCCTCAGGCGCTATGGATAGATAAGATGGAGAGACTTTGTTCGTGGATGCAAGAACTGTGCATTGTGGGAGTGGATGCCCAGCATCCCCACATGATCGTCTGAGATCTCATGGTCGAGAAGATCTGGGAGTACGAATATAGCCTTGGTGTGGGTTGGCAGTGGAGGAAGGCGGTGAACATCAAGAGGCTCCAGGAGGCTGAAAACGAGGTTCAGTGGATTCCGGTCCGGGAAGATGATCACTAAAACTCCCTCAATGCACAATCAGAGCTAATATTATGATTTAAGGATCTGATGGAAGAGGCCGAGAAGTGCATGAAGCAAGCCTCTGAAGAAATGACCATTATCCGGACTGACGTGGAGGAGGCCCAGATCGTGGTTGACGAACTGCACCTCATCACTGCCGAGGAGAAGCAGGCGATGAACAGGCGATAGAAACTTCTGGACGCCACAAGCCGGAGGGTGGCAGAACTGAAACTTTTTTTTGACGGGGTCAACCCGTCAATGGGAGGGGTTGATCCTCGGGTGTTGTAATACTTGCAAACCTTCAAAAATACCTTTATGATTTGGTCATTTCATGATGGCTACATGAATGAACTCTGTTATTTGTACTATTTTATTTCATTCTCATCATATTTGTGAAGTGTCCAATGACCAGTCCCTAAGATCACGTGGGTCGGGCCCGATGTGAGAAATAAGGGATGACCATCTCATTATTCCATCCAAATGTCAGAGTGCAAACCAAAATTCAGGCATCTGGGGGTTTGAACAACCAGTCCGGACTTTTTACAATAAAAGGGGGAAGCCCTATTGGAGGATGAGGACCTCGGAACAATCAATGTTTCATCCTCCCAATGTGCTCTATTGTACGAGAGGGGTAACACCAGGGGAATTTTGGATTAATCCGAACATAGGGGAATGGAAAGTGTGAATCACGATACCCAAGGTTCAGAACATTGTGAGGGTGGCGTGACAACGAAGAATAACTATTGACCATGTTCAAAACACAATATCCATATTGTATTAGCCTGATATGGGGGTAACAAATGAGGGCTGACCACTGACCATGTTCGAAACATGGGGCCAGACTCAGAATTTCATCCATTAGTCTTCCAGAACATTGGCCCAGGATAGTAGGTGAGCCATAGGCTGATCATCCATACTGTTAGGGGGTTATTTGAAATGTGAAAGGGGACGAGGGTATGAATAAAGGGCACGTAAAGCATGGAGTGTGGAGCGAAGGGTCGTTTGGATGGAGCCCGATGCTCCTAAAATTGTGCCACTGTGGTGGAAATACATTAGGTGGACGTCATGGGTCGTTCCTACTCCCAAACAGGACCTCTATGGTGAGTAATTTGTCGCATCCCATCATTGTCGTGGGGCATCCCATACTTGCTTAGGGTAAATTTGCAGTTGTAAGGCTCCCTAAAATAATTAGGGCCAAGGGGCTAAAAAAGAGGGGGAACCGAATTTATGATTCTTGGGGATGGACCTGAACGCAAGATGCATGGACGTTTCTACGTATCCCATAAGGATGGGAATCAATCCATATGTAGTTATGGAAGGTGTTGTTTAGTTTAATGGATTTCGGCAAGGACGCAGGGTGATCTTAGTTTATGGTCATAGAGTTTGGACCAAAGATGGTAGGGAATGTAGGAGATACATGGGGAGGTGATTATAAAACCCGACATGAACGGGAACCTGGGGTTCTGATCACCATGTGTTCCTTGGGGAGGTTTTAGGTCGAGGGACCAAAAATGAAAGTTAGTCTGGGCCCGAGGCAAAGTGCACGGGCGTTCCTACATATCCCATGAGAATGAGAATCAAGACATACATAGTTCTTGCGGTTTAATGTCTTGCAGGACGATATACAGTTTAATGTCATGCGGGACAGGAGGCAGGAGGGACTAACTCCTAGAAAGGGGCGTATGTGGTGCAGCTATTGCAAACCCGACGTGAATGGGGGTATAATCCCATACCACTCTATATAAACCTTTCCTGGAAGGACACAGGCTAGGGGTCAAGATGATAGGGGGTTTCTAAGATATGGGGATGGACCCAAAAACTAGACGTCCGGGCGGTCCTATGTATCCCATAAGGATGGGAATCAAGACACATGTAGTTCTAGAATGTTATGTAGTTTAACATCATGTGGTAAGGATGAAAATAGGGACAAGGTATATCAACGAGGGATGTGTATGGCATGGAGAGTAGCCCGACGTGAATGAAGACATGATTCCATACCACACCGTACAATCCTAAGTGAGAATTTGGGCCCACGGCCTGAGGAAGCCAAGGGGCCTGAGGCTAGGACATTGACAGGATTTCACAGTTAGCTTGTAATTTTAATTTCTTGCAATTGGGACAATGGTGATCTTAGTTTAAGGTCATAAATCTCAGATCATAGACACCTAGTTTAATGTCATATGCATGGGACAATTAAGTGGAGATGGAAAATCATCATGCCTATGGAAGAACACAAATAGGAAATGATGATAGAGGAAAACTGTTGACCAGGTTTGCAACACTGTATCCTCCCTTGTGTGACCATGTTTTGGGGGAAAATAATTGAACATCGACTGTTGACCACATTCTCAATACGGGACTCGTATCAATTTTTTTCTCTAGATCCTTGGGGATGTTGGCCCGAAATGGTAGGAGAGCCCTTGGGCCGAGTATCCATTCCATTCGAGAGTCCTTTTGGAACTAGAAGGTGATGGAAACCTAAATGATGGTTCTCGTGAAGCATGGAAGGGCCTATGTTCACGGAAGGGATGATAAATGGATGGGTGTATCAAGGGGGATATGTGCGATGTTGGAAAAATAGACCAACGTGAATGAGGATGTGAGTCCATACCACACCCCACAATCCTAAATGAGAGCTTGGGCCAAGGGGCTGAAAAGGCCGAGGGACCTAAGGCTGGGCATCCTGACCAGCTGTAGCCATATGGCCACTCATGTGGGTATAGCCTTATCATAGATCCTAAGCACACTGAAGAAGTGCTCGGTGTGGGAAACAAGGAGTAGGATTAGGCTCTCCCCATTACATAAGGGACCACCAGCTGGGATCACACTTCTAATAAATGAAGATTGTAGTTTGAAGAGACAGTGGGGTAGAATGGACCACTACACTCCATGTTTGTGACATATGGGGGTGGTGACGGTGACAAAGGATGGTTGTTGACCAAATTCGAAACACATCATCTATATCATGGTGACCTGAAATGGTAACAACAAATGAGTGTCTACCACTGACCGTATTCACAATACGAGACTTATATCAATTTTTTGTTCAAGGTCCTTGAGTTCGTTGGCCCGTAATGGTAAGATAGCCCTTGGGCTGAGTATCCGTTCCATTCAGGGGCCCTTTCAGATATGAAAGATGATAGAAACCCAAAATTGTGGAAGTGATCAGTAGAGAATGAATGTGCCTATGTGGGATGAGACTTAAGGGGAGATCTCGGAGTTTGGGGCTGGACCTATGGAAAAAATGTCTGGGTGGTCCTACGTATCCCATAAATATGGGAATCAAGCCATACGTAGTTCTGAAAAGGCCATGTAGTTTAACGTCATGTGTTAAGGATGAAGGAGGAGAGAAGAACGAGGGAGGGAAAATGGTGCAATCATCATAACCCTGACATGAGTGGGGCCAAGGAATCCTATAATTCTACATGTGGGACCCTCAAACATAACTATGACAAGGAGGGGATAGTCAAAAAGGAAACTGGGGTTGGAATCAAGAGGAAGCATACAAGCGTTCCTACATATCCCATGAGGATGGGAATCAAGAAATATATAGTTTTTGATATGCAGTTTAACGTCTTGCAGGATGAAACATAGTTTAATGTCATGCTAGACGTTTCATATTTTAAATTCGCGTAGGACTAGACAGTTTAAGGTCATGTAGGACCCTCATGCAGTTTAGGGTCGTGCTGGATTACAATGCAGTTTAAGGTTGTGTGGGACCATACAGTTTAAGGTCATGTGAGACCGTACAGTTTAAGGTCATGATAGATCATTACGTAGTTTGGGGTTGTGCAGGACTGTACAGTTTAAGGTCATGTAGAACCATATAGTTGGAGGTCATGTTGGACCATAGGACTCAGGAAAATTATTGCTTGAGGAACTTCGCATTGGTGGGAGGGGTTATACACTCATCATCCATAGTAACCAAGGAGTATTATCCATTGGATTAAACCTTGTGAACAATGTATGGTCCTTCCCATTTGGGACCCAACTTGGTTGGTTTTATACCAGGTATCATTGGCATCCTGAGGGTCAATACCAAGTCACCTTGCAAGAAGAAGCGGAGGTGAACTTTCTTGTTGAAGGCTCTATCCATCTTGTTCTAATGCTTTTAAAGATTGTGTAGGGCACAAATCATGTTCTCGTCGAGCACTTCTAATTCATTCAGAAAAATTTCAACTACTTTATCTAGCACTTTCTGATCATAAAAAACTGTGCACAATGAGAGAAACTGAATCTCGATGGGCAGGACAACCTTAGTTTTGTACACCAGGAAATATGGGGTCACCTATGTGGAATTACGAGTCATCGTCCAATAAGCCTAGAGGGGGTTGGGGATCTTGTCCGGCTAACTCTTATTATTCTGACGAACCATTTTTTCAGAATGTTAGAGAGGTTTTTGTTGAATGCCTTGATCTGTCCATTTGCTTGCGCATGATAGCAGGATGTACGGTTAGAACGAATTTTGTACTTGGTGTATAGTTTCTTCATCTCATCTGCCTAGAAGTTCGTGTCATTATCGATGAGGATGGCGTGATGGACTTAAAATTGGTAGATGATGTTGGATCTCACAACTTCAATGATTTCATGGGCCTTGACCTCCTTGAGCGGAACTGCCTCTGCCCACTTGGAGAAGAAATTTGCAACAGTCAGGATGAACCTGCACTGGCGAGCTATCGTCGGTGGGTAAGGTCCCACAACATTGAGTCCCTATATCGCAAATGGCCAAGAGTACTTGGTATATTGGAGAGTCTCTGGAGGTCGATTCATGAAGTTAGCCTGAATTTGGCATGCATGGAACCTCTTGGAGAACTTGATTCAGTAATGGATCATGGAGGGCCAAAAGTACCAAAGTCTCTAGATCTGGTGGGATCGATTTGGCCCAGTCTGATGAGCCCCACATGAACCGGCATGAACCTCTTGCATGACCTGAGAAATATCGACTCTTTGAATGAAATGGAGGAGAAACCCATAAAACTCACACTTGTAGAGGATCTGCTCATGAAAAGGACTTTCCTGGAGGGTAAACTGTAATGCACGGTGTCGGATTCACTCGCACTTGGCCCGATCTGCCGAGAGATTTCCATTTTTGAGGTACTCAACAAATAAGGTTTTCCAGTCAGGATTCACTTCAACCACTATATCTAGGGGACCTGGGGGCCCGGACGTGGAGGCGCCATTGGTAAGGTGGCCTACCTATGGGTTTTCATCATCATCTGAAGTGAAGGGAGCAATGACCCTTCGGTGTGCCATGTGGATAATCAGATCATCCTGTTTGGGCTCTGCAAGTGATGCAGAAAGGCTGGATAAGGTGTCATATCTACCATTCTACGACCAAGGGACATGAGTAACCTCCGACCAAGATGGGAACTGGGTCATTAGACAGAGAGTGCGCTCTAACAATGGTATGAGATCTAGCTTTCTGATGACATAGTCACCGTTTATCTACTTGATGACTAGTTCTAAATCCCCTTTTACATGAAAATGGGGCACATCAATCTCGAGGGCCAGCTCGAGGTCAGTAATGAGATCCTGATACTCTGACTCATTGTTGGTGAAGCCTTCCGACTACAAGAATGAATACAGAAAAATGGCTTGTGCCGGGGTAATGAAGGCAATACCCAAGACTAATCTATTGATCCTAGGATCATTGAGCCTTCTCCCGGTGGGGCTCCGGGAGGCACCATCGAAGTGCATATTCCATCATGAAATGTCTTGTTCTACTGAGAGGATCGCCTCATCAAGGAAATTGAAATCCAAGGACTAGTTCGTAGGAGCTGGATGGGCAGAAAGGAAGTCTTCCAACACTTTTCCTTTAATATCCTTCTAGGGGACAAACCTGATGTCGAACTGCTGAAGGATTACCAGCCACCGAGCTAGAAGAACTGTCAATATGGGGCAGATCAAGATGTACTTCAGGGGATCCTCCTAGGACACCAGCTACACCTTATTATGCGGGAGGTAATGCCACAATTTCTATACTGTGAATACCAATGCAAGTTAGCTCTTCTCGATAGGGGAGTATCTGGTCTTTGTATCTAGGGGCATGTAGCTGAGGTAATAGAGGCTATTCTTCTTTCCCTCATTGTTCTTCTAGGCGAGCAGGGCACCGAGAGATCATTCTAGGGCGGTCACATAAAGGACCAACAGCTTGCTGGATACAGGTGGCATTAATACTGGAGGATGGATTAGATACTGCTTGATTTCCTTAAAATCAGTCTGGCACTCTTCGTCCCACTCGTAGATGCTGCCTTTCTTCATGATCTGAGAAAAGGGCTTACACTTGCCATCCAAATTCATGATGAATCAGTGTATGTGGGACAAGTGTCCTTGGAAGCCTTGAAGTTCCCATAGGTTTCTTGGAGGAGACATCTGGATAATGGCCTTGATCTTATCTGGGTCAATCTCAATGCCCATGTATCTGACAACGAAGCCAAGAAACTTTCTAAAGGTGACCCCGATGGCGCACTTCAATGGATTCATCTTCAGATGGCAAGATCAGATGAAGCCGAACACTTTCTCAAGGTCTTTGAGATGGTTCTGGCACTGATGAGATTTGATCACCAGGTCATCCACGTAACATTCCACCAGTGTTACGAGGATCAGCTTAAATATGTGGTACATATTCCGCTGATAGGTGGAACCTACATTATTTAAACCGAAGGGCATGACTTGGTAACAAAAAGTACCTTGTGGCACCTTGAAGGCCGTATACTCCTCATCCTCAGGGTCCATTCATATTTGGTTATACTCGGAGTACCCATCCATGAAGGATAGAGCTTGGAATCCAATTGTAGCATCGATCAACAATTCCATCACAGGAAGGGGAAAATCATCCTTCGGACAGTGACAGTTGAGATCCCAGAAGTTGATACATACTCTGATCTATTTGTTCCTCTTCCTGAATGGCATGATGTTGGCTAGACACTTGGGGTACTGGAACACATTAATGAAATTGTATCTGATGAGCTTATCAACTTCTACATCTACCATGGTATGGTGAGAATGATACATTTTCCTGGGAGGCTACTTGAATCCGCGGTGATTTTCTGACAGATCGAGGCAGTGGAAGGCTAACTAAGGATATATTCCTGAAATATCATCATAACTCTAGAAGAATACATCATAGTTTTGTTTCAATAAATCCATGTACTGTTGTTTCTCTTTGAGGTGCATTATGGCACTGATCAACGTGGGTTTCGGGTATGCCTTGCTACCGAGGTTCAACTATACCAATTCATCGACCGTGGCAGAGACGCCCTCTTCAAAGGCAAGATAGAAATCCTCTAAATCCTATTATTCACTTATGGAGGAGGGATCCTCAGTGGGAGGAGTTTCTTCTAAGTTGGCAGATCCCGATGGGACGCTGGTACCATCCTGAGCAGTGGTGGATACTGCGTCGGGGAACTCATGTGCTTTCGAAACCATAGCGATGAAGGTTATCGATCTGATCCCATATGTTATTCGGTCCAAGGGGCCACTCTTGATGACATCAAAGCAATAATGGCACATCGAATTGATCTGGTTAATTCCATCCCCTCAAAACAAGCAAGTATGACGTATTGTCGTTGCCATGGGGCGAACATCCTGATACCTTATGAGAGTAAGAGTCTCCAGGATCACCTGAGCCTGATCTATATATGAGTATGAGGTGATATTTCAGCATTGCTTAGATTTGGGAATGTGTTCCACCTTGTACCATAAACAACAAATCATTGTCCCATGTCTGGGGTTGTAGCCTCTAATCGGTGGATTGGAAAGATGTAGGTATCATCTAGATCTATCCACAAGTATGTCGTAGATGTGGCATGCTCAACCTCATTAGTCTGAATCTTCTTGTCTTTTCTCTTGTAATAGTCGACATCTAACTATCGAGCTTCGAAAGAGGCAAAGGGAGATGCATCACCTTGAAGCACTCCCACCCGACCATTAAGGGAGTACATGAGGCACTGGTGATACGATGAAGGAACCGCCACATGCAGGTGGAGCCATGGCCTGCCCATCAATGCATTGTAGGCGGTGTCCTAGGGGACAACCATAAACTCAGTGCTGGAAACTAGACCACCAAACTAGGTCTTCAAGTGAATCTTGCTAACTGGTGTCTGTTTTGTCTTATCATAACCTTGTATTCTTAGGTCATAGGGACTTAGATCATCTTTAGACAATCCCAATTTTTGCAGTGTCTGAGTCGGGATTAGGTTAATCTCAAAGCCCGTATCGACGAGACAGTGGTGAACCTCTATGACATTGAACGGGATGGTGATGTGCAGTTGGATAATTTTCCCCTATATGGGATATCCTTCATCTTCTCTAGAGAATGATATGATGGCCTAATATTCATCATTCTCGACCGCCTCAGCGTGAAAGGATTCTGCAGGTGCTAATTTCGTCTCAAACTGGAGGGGGATTCTTAAATCCTTGGCAAGGGCCTCACGTATGTTTGACAACAGGCGAAGAGCCTCAATAATGGAGAGCCTTGCTGAAATAATGTAAAGATGCTTGAGTACATCATACTTTCATGCCAGGCGCAAACTTTTTCTTACAGAAGGTCGCTCTATGAAAGGAGGTATGGTGGGCTCTGCCGGCTGGATCAGTGGCTGACTGGTGCTAGTAATATCTTGTTGTTCACTAGTCGAAGCCTGTGGAGTGACTATTGGATGAGGTTCGGATAACTGAGAATGGCCTGTAGTAGGGTGTGGCTGGTCACAGTGTAGTAGAGGTGACTCCACCCAATCAAGCAACACAAATGTTAGTGACGGCGGACCTGATGACACTAGATGAGAAAACTGCACATGATGAGCTTTATGTTGGGCCTGTTGCCTAGTTATAGTAGCATGAACATCTTGGCTGAAAGTACAGACCAAGGCACTCCGACGGCCCATATAGCCAAGGCTTCGTCGACGCTGACGATGGCTGGGGACATTAGGAGGATCCTCCTGGCGCTCCTCATCGTCCGGAATCATGCAGGGGTTTACCAGCTCTACGGTATTAACTGAGGTGTACCCTTTACTATCACTTGAAGATTCATCCACTACTAGATGGATTATGGAAGGAATCACCATCTCTAGGGGCATGAAGTCACTAAGGGTACGAGATGACGATGGCATTGGCAGGGGACTTTGTTTTCCCTTGCGTTGCCGGTGTTTTCTCTTGTGCGAAGAGGACGACTGAGACGATTATGTAAAAGTAGTGACTACAGATTCTGAAGGCTCTAGCTGATTCAGGTGCGCACAGATGACACCATGGGAATGGGAAAATATTTTACGAGTCATCCAGTTTTCATACTTCTGGGACCCAAAGTTGGGAACCTGATGCCACTCGCCTTCACTATCACTGTTGTTGTCTGGCCTCACAAAGACACATGCCACCTATCCCAGAACTGGCCCGAACCGGACTATGTTGTTATCCACCTAGTCATGAAGCCAGTCTTTGAACACATAGCACTGTTTGAGGGTGTACCACAGGATCCAATGATAGGGGTAGTAATTAGGGTGATTAGTGAGGTTCGCCTCTTCTGGCCTCCTGCATTCAAGAAAACTTACAATCCCTTGTTCCAAGGCACTGCGGAAGTAACCGAGGACCTGAGCCTTGTTGAACGAGTAGGTTTGGTTCCTCTTCTCCATGAAGGGGGGCCTTGGAGCCTGACCCTGATGATGGGTTGGCAGAGCCCATCAAGGTGGTGGGACCTAGTTACCTTGCCTAGGTAGTGGCGACGCATTCCACGGGGGCACGTGCTGGTTCTGAGGTAGGTGTTTCTAGGCCAGAGGATACACCTGAGGAGGAAAGACTCTATGAGGCTATGGAGGAAACTCCACTGGAAATAACTCTAGTTTCCTGGGGGCCTCTATTTGGCCCATTGTGTTAGGCTTGGACCTGGCGTCCCTTCTCGCAGGGATTGCGGGAGGCAACGGGTGTTCCTGCTTAGCTTGCTGTAAGGCTTCCTCTAGGCGCTGGGCCTTATCAGAGAAGTCTCAGAATCCCCCAGGGTAGTTTTTGGTGATCAAAGAGGGGACCAGTTCCATCTTGAAGTTCCCTACACACATCTTCAGCAGTTGATCCTAAGTCAGTGGAATGTAGATGGAGTATGTGAGCCTTTTCCACCGTGCAACAAACTTTGCAACACGCTCATCAGGCATCTGATTGAACTTTAAGAGGTATGTGATACTCGTCTTCTGAGTGGTGGAACTGAACTGGTAGAGGAACTGCCTATAGAGGTCTTCCCAGCCAGCTACTGATCCGATGGGGAGCTGGTTGTACCAGACAATGCAGGCCCTTCCAATGTCTGTACAAAACACTGGAGTTTTGAGGCTTCTTGTTGAGTTGGAGTTCCTATCATGAGTCGACACCTTGAGATAAAGTGTTCCAAGTGCTGTGGTGGGTCCCCTTTCCCGTTTAAGGGGGGAAAGGTAAAATTTCTGAAACCTGGGGGTGCTAGCATGTCATCCACCCATGCCAGATATGGCTTTCCATCAGGCGGTATTTCCACATGTCGAGTCTCTAATGCCCTGAGGTAGGTGATGAGTGCTGCCATTGGATCATCTGGTTAGGGATTCCTATCTTGATGGGGATCCCATACCACCAGTGCGTTGGTAGGTTCTTCAATACGATAGGGAGGACCAGCATCTCGTGGAGAGGCTAGTGGAAGGACCTATGAGGTATCTGGGGGACCTGATCTAGGTCCAAGAGATTTTCACGTCGTTTAGGAGGATTTGGAGACACATACCACACCCTCTTGTCGTAATTTCCAGCCTCAACCCTGTCTGCGTGGGCAGGATGGTTCGGGTCACCTGGAGGCAGTTCGCTGAGGGGAAGTTCTGCCTACCCCTGCTAACCTGGTCGAGGATCACCGTATTCCGGTCGTCGCTCCATATCATATTCAGAGTTGAGGTCGCCAACCATCTTCTTTTGTTCCACAAGTTGTTGACATAGTGCGACTTTTTCGGGATCTTCTTCTGCCTTCTAGACTGATTCTTATGGGTCCAATGGTTTTGCATCTTTGAGGTTCTCTTTTCCTCTATTGAGATTCTGGCTGAGGACTAGTGCCTAAGTGGGCATGGGAAGACCCATTAGATTCCTCTGTTGACAAGTAATCCTCCCTGACAGATCCAATAAGTGTGATACTCCCTCATGGTGTAAGTAATCTCTGAGAATCTCCAAGTCATTCTCTTCCCCTGATGGGTCGGCCATGTTAACCATGACCTTTTCTGGAGGCATATCCCTTATGTCTCCTGTCAGATCGGGTTGTCTCCGGATGGAACTGAAATGAAGGACCACATACTGCCCCCAACCACGGATTTTCACGTGGGGAGAATCCTCTTGGATTATCTTGCAGAGCACTTTAAAAATATGGATGCATCATTGTTGGAGGGTCCTATGGCGGCCTAGTGACTCAGGGCACTGGTCCACGTGGAGTGTGGCCAAATCAACCAAACGACATTGTTGGTTGATGTCTTCGAAATGAACTTGGCTCTTGGTGTGGGCCACTCGTCGATGCTGAAGACAGAAATGAGTCGCCTAGAGGGTCTGGAAAATGCATCCAACCTCCTCCTCAGTGAGTGCTTCTGGTGCCTTAAAATTTGGTGTTGCAACTGGCCAGAACATCTTTGGGAAATGGTCCACTGTGAGAATATCCCACAAGCTCCTCAGTTCAAATTTGGGGTCTGGCCCTTCATTACCCCACTCATCTTCTGGAGGTGGCTGGGGAACCAGTAGTGGTACTGAAGTAGACCACTGAGACAGCAGGTTGGCCGGTAGAGAATACAGCGAGCGGGATGACAAACTGCCACATCTCAGGCTATCTTCCGAAGAGCATAATAACTTAGCCACCACATCGCGGTAAGATGGGCTAGCATCTATCATTTATAGTGTAGGGACTATGGATACTAGCGATGGGCCACACTGCTTCTCATCCACTATTGGTCCCCATAACAGCTCTCTGTGAACTCTTGTTAAGGTAGAGAGTGATTCCGGTGATGATGGAAACGATTGTGTGACCGAACCTTGAGGAAACGCCAGATTTTCATCTTTCGGGATGTACCTGTGAAGGGAGGTGAGAATCTGATGGACCTCACATTCTAGAAGTATGAGGATGATGTGCCTTCACTAGTATAAAAATGGTTTTAACGTCATCAGTTTTATGTAGGTTTCTTATAAACCGATGTAAAATATGTTTGCGGAGACTTTTTGGTGTCGGTTTTTTAAAGACCGATGGAAAAAACTAAAAAAAAATTGTTTTGGTGTCAGTTTTTAGGAAAACCGATGCCAAAAATATATATATAAAAATAATTTATTAGATAATTCTCTAAGATTTGACTTGACTGGTTGTTGAGAAAAAATAGAGTTACGGATTAAAATTTATGGATGTTGTAAGTTGATCTCCTCTAAGAGAAGTCTTAAAGAAGTCCAACTTTCAAAGGCCATAAATTTTAATCCGTAACTCCGTTTTAGCTCCACAACTAGTCGAATCGAAGCTTAAAGAATTTTCTAAAACATGGTAATATTTATTTTACTTTTGGCGTCAGTTTTTATAGAAACTGACACCAAAACATTTATTTAGTTTTTCGCATAGTTTTTTTAAAAAACCGACATGAAAAGTTTTTTTAAAAAATTTAGGCGTCCGTTTATTTAAAAACTGACGCCAAAAAAAGTATTAATTTTACTTTTCATGTCGGTTTATAAAAAACTGACGCAAAAAGTTTTTTTTTAATTTTTAGCATTGGTTTATTTAAAAATTGACGCAAAAACAATTTTTTTTTACATTTTGGTGTTGGTTTTTAAAAAAACCGACGCGAAATATATATTTTTTTTAACTTTTTTGCATCGGTTTATTTAAAAACCGACGCCAAAGAGTATTCTCTAATATGCAGGATCAAAATTTCAGTTTTTTTCACAATGCTTGTTTAACTTTTTAAATTACCACCTACATTTTCATACAAATAAATTGAAAATATTTTCATTTACTATATATAAATCCATTTCTCCTTCGTTTATCATTTTCAACTTCTTCGATTCAATCAAGTTTTCAACGCGACTACAATTGTTAATTTGATCACGGTACCTATTCTATTCATTTATTTTCATTATTATTGTTTTCCTTAATTTCTAATCAACTTTACTATATTTCTTATATTGATGATTTACTTATATTATCAAGTTACAAATATAAAACATTCGGATGAGATTTACCAACCATGAAATAAATTTAATTATCGATCATTGTTTTCATTATTGCATGAGTTCTAAACTAAATATAAGATATATGATGATAAAAAACACATCAACTCAATGGAAGCTCCAAAAACCATTAAAATATGTTTGAAGTATTATGTTTATTTTATATTATTTGGTGTATGTGGTATTAATTCGTGTTTATATCATTTTATTTACAACGAGTTGTATCAATCGAAACTTTGACAGGTTCAACTTATGACAGCCATAACTTTTTATTCGTAACTTCGTTTTAGCTCCACGACCGATCAAATTGAATGTTAGGAAATTCTCTAAAACATAGAAGATTTTTTTTACGTTTTGTCGTCGGTTTTTGTAAAAACCGACGCCAAAAATATTTTTTCCCATTTATTGCATAAGTTTTTTTAAAGAAACGACACCAAAACTATTTTTTCAACTTTTTAGCATTGGTTTTTAAAAAAAACGACACCAAAAATGATGCGAATGAGTATTTTTATCCTCGTTTTTTTTTCAAAATTGATGCTAAAAAACAAATTCAATTCGTTTTTGGCATCGGTTTACAAAAACCGACGTAAAAAGTAATATTTTTTACTTCGGCGACTTCAACATCTATTAAAAACTGACGTCCAAAATAACTAAAAAACTGACGTTAAAGAATTTTTTTCTAATAGTGCTTGTTCTTTCCTCGGATCTTGACATGTAGGATCCAGGCGAGGGTTCCACTACTGAGTCACATTCTGCCTCAGAATCAGAGAAGCAAACTGGTATGATCTCATCTTGAAACTTCTTAATGTTATTTTTGTGGTGGCAACGACCCACCTTCCTACCCTGGGATGGTTCTTCAGGACATGGTAGATTTTTGGCACGAGGGGGTCCTTCGGCCGTACTGGTATCGAGGCAGGGAAGAATTCCGCCTGAGTGAGCTAGGGTGTGAGGAGCACCTGGACAGATATCAAAGGAAACACAAGGAGGATCACCATGCCCAGTGACTGATGTGCGGAGGGAATCTCCGTGGGAAACGCCAGAGTGGGATGGACCTCCACTAGAGATGGTAGGATCATGGGTAGGACCTCCATGCATGTTTCTTCTGATAGTGTCAGCACGAGAAGGGTCCTCGTACTGGTCAAGCCGAACACGGGTAGGACCTTCGTGCTGGATACTGGTGAAGCGAAGCTGGCCTTCACTCTTCTGATTGCTGAGGTGAAGAGGACCTTCGACAGCTGTTGTAGAACATGGGGAGTCCCTCCATGCTAGAAATTGACTGGATGTGTAATTCCCCCACACTGGTCATCTGTGGCTGGAGGAATGACCCCATACTCGATGTAATGAGCACGAGAGAGGCTTCTGTAATTGGTGTCACTACCATGGGGAGGACCCCTATTTGGATTGAAGGTAGCACGGGGTGGACCTCCATACCAATATTGGAAGTGAGTATGACCCATGCTCTCCATAGTGGAAGTATGGGGAGGACCTCTATACTGGGTGTTGTTACCGCGGGTTAGCCCGCAG
The DNA here is from genome assembly GCA_963277665.1 of Viscum album. Classification (NCBI taxonomy): domain Eukaryota; kingdom Viridiplantae; phylum Streptophyta; class Magnoliopsida; order Santalales; family Viscaceae; genus Viscum; species Viscum album. Next base: position 773,981,373 of record OY728142.1, on the reverse strand, counting down.
TGGCTACTACCTACGCCAGCAGCCAAGAGAGTTGACCCAGTTTGACTATGGGGCAGTTGGGGCCTTAATCCGGGCTAGGTATATAAGTGCCTTTTCTCCGAATACACAGGGGGATGATGATACACATCGGCGGTGGCCCAGGCCATAGTAGTTGCTGACGTCGACACCCCTTGGAAGGCGTCCTCATTGGCTTGTGCCTGATGTTGGCGTCGGGTCAGCCGGACTGGGGACGGTTGTATAGGTACATGGATTAACTGCTCTTTGGCTTGGGAGGTCAGATGGTGGCACTGGCACAGCCTAGGGGGAGCCCTCCTTGGGATCCCCTGAAACAAGATCCTGACGGGGCTAGCCCAGACATCCTCTTCCTCATTGGCTTAGGGGAGGGAGTCGTCAAGGTGTTCAGTGGAGAGGCTCATGAAACGGTTGTATGTTTGAGTGGGGAGAAGCAGCTCCCTAAGCGACCCTTGGGAGTGGAGGTGGCGATGAGGCACAGATCCCTCCAAATCCTAATGGGCCATATCCTGAGTTGGGATAATCCCCTTCCCCTTGTATCAGCATACGAGGTCATTTATAACCCTTCTTTGAACGAATTAAGAAAGAGAGATGGGGAGTGGGCGCCCAATGGCTTTGGTTATGGAGGTCATAGTGGAAGCGGTAGGGCCATGCGGGGTTTTCGCATTGGTGTTTCCCCTGCCCCTACATCGGTAGGTGGGTGGAGATTGGGATCCTGATGCAGCAGCTTGGTCCCTGAAGTGGGAAGATTAAACCATTAGTACTGAAACAAATAAATCAATGCCCAATTCCCCAGAATCATTCCGCCTTCCATGACTATCAAGAAGGATCCACACTGACAATGTCATAGATCAAGATGTGCAATGTTTGACTGCCCCAAATTCTAGTGAGTTTCACGCCAGGCCCACTATTTTCTTGGTGGGACCTGGTGTCGGATAACTGGATTCGGTGACACATTAGTCCACTGATGCCTCTAACATTACTAATATCCATATTAAGGAGAATAATTTCAAATCAGGTTCACCATTTCTATTTCCGACGCTTTCTCCAGGGTGCACGCATCCGTTTGTTTTGGTGACGCATGGTTGTTTCCCCGCATTCGTGCTTTCTAAAGGCAAGCGGCATCTGTTCCTTGTTTAGGGATGTTTTCTCCTTGATCTAAATGGGATGATGGGATGTTGGTTCCTCCTTCCGTGGATTCCACCTTGGAAATCATCACCTAGTCCGAGTCTCCCTTATAGACTTAAGATGTTGTTCGTGAAACTCTTCCCAGTGTCATATCTTCCTGGATGTCGATTAATTACACTGCTTATGTCAGGACATTCCAAAGGGTCCAGTCAGGGCAGCAACCTTCGGTCAGGAGAGTAGTCGCATTGGAAATCACTGGAATGTCTGGATGTTGTAACACTTGAGCATCTGGATTTCTTCCCCTTATTATAGGGCTTCTCAAGGGCATGGAATCCCGAGGAATCCCACTTCAAATGTGGGTAATTATATTCTACAGGCATGTCCCTGAGGTTTTCCTCAGCTTCCCATGTTTAACATAGGGTATGCTGCAAGTTTAACGTCTGGTGGAGATGGATCAGACTGATTGGAACACTGACTATAGTGGATCAGATGGGTGTAACCCTTGGAGGGAACACTGATATTGGGGCTAACGTGTGGTTATTTACCCAATTGTTTCTATGATAAGTGAGGAGGTGAATTGGGATGATCTCACCGGGATGTGACGACCCGGGTAAGGATCAATATGGATGATGGATGGTTGAGTGAAGTGGATGGATAGTGGGATGGATTTGACTCGAGGGAGATAGTGATGTTGGGATTGAGTCTCAAAAAGGCTTTCCACGTATCCCTGTGGCATGGAATTAAAGTCAGCATAGTTCGATGAAGCGATGGGACACCTAAGGAGGCAGCTTGCAGGCATGGTCGCATGGATGGGATCTGAAAGAAGTATAACCTCTGGGTTGGGGGATTGACCTTCCCAAAACACATAGGCTTGAGGGAAAGACTAGGATGAGACATGGGTGATGGGATTGAACCTCAGAGAGGCTTCCTACATATCTTGCCTTGGAAAGGATCAAATTCTATGTAGTTTATGATGATGGTATGAAATTAGGTTATGCACAGAGGACAATGACCCGATGATATACTGGGGATTACGCGTGGTTAGCATCCCAGGTTAGTCTGATGCCTTAGGGCGGACCAGAGATGTGGGTCCCAACAAATGGGACTACAATGTCTTACCTCTAGATGGAGACACAATGGCTTACCACTAGTTGGGATTGACAATGTCTTACCATCGATCGGGGTACACAACAGCTTACCATCGGATGGGGTCAAAACATCTTACTGCTAGATGAAAAGGGGGGATGTAGTTTAATGTCATACAGGATGAAGTTGAACCGACATGAATATGGTTGGGACCAATGGATGGTGGGATTGAACCTTAAGGATGCTTCCTACATACCTTGCCTTGGCAAGGATCAAAGTCCACGTAGTTCGGGATGGGTTCTGGTTAACCAACGTAAAAGATGGTTGGAACCAATGGTTGTTGGGATTGAACCTCAAGAAGGCTTCCTACGTACCTCGCCTTAGCAAGGATCAAAGTCCATGTAGTTCAGGATGGGTTTTGGTGAACCGACGTAAAATATGGTCGGGACCAATGGTTGTTGGGCTTGAACCTCGGGAAGGCTTCCTACATACCTTGCCTTAGCAAGGATCAAAGTCCACATAGTTTGGGATGGGTTGTGGTGAACTAGAGTAAAAGATGGTTGGGACCAATGGTTGTTGGGATTGAACCTCAGAAAGGATTTCTATGTACCTTTCCTTTGCAAGTATCAAAGTCCACGTAGTTTGAGACGGGTTGTGGTGAACCGATGTAAAATATGGTCGGGACCAATGGTTGTTGGGTTTGAACCTCAGAAAGGCTTCCTACGTACCTTGCCTTGGCAAGGATCAAAGTCCACAGAGTTTGGGATGGGTCTATGTGGGGATTACACTCTAGGATGCCCAAAGAGGATTTCATGGTCAATGATTACTATAAGCTCATGTGAGTCATGCTCAGTGTGAGAAACAAGAGGCATCAAAGACTTGACGATCACATCACAAAAGGTGCATCCGTGGGAAGTGAAATGGTGCTTACACATGGTTAGCGGCCCAAGGAGAGGAAGATTGGGACTCACTCTAGGAGGGAGGCCTGAGTGGCAACAAAGCCCAGTGGGAGAGGGATTTGGCACAGAAGAGAGGAGGGTTCCAGTTCCCATCCCCCCCCCCTCTAGTCCTTGGGTCCGAAGAAGAAAGGAGGAGTAGGGACGCTGCCTCTTGTGAGAAAGTTCAGGGGATTACACCAAGATGGTTTCCCTTTCCCCGTGGACAAACACTGCTCCAATAAAGATGATCACATTTCATGTGAGGAATTATTTCACTCCCATGGATATCAGTGGGAATGTATAATTTCCAAGGTTGGGGGCCCTGTGTGTGATGCACGGGTCAAGGTCACAGTTTAACATCATGTGTTGAGGACGATGGTGCTTGGAAGTTTAACGTTCTGCAGCTTGGATGAGGTGGGTTTACTCCTCACCCGTTAGGACTTACATAACTGATACCTCCCGCCTCTTGGGGGAGAGAATGAATCAGAAATTCCGTTGTGAGGGGGTGTCATGGAGTGATCCACTATGGGGTCCATGTTAACATGGCTATGCAAATAAGTAATTGACGTTAGCGAGTCTATGTGAAGAAGCATGAGGCGAAGCAACGCAAAGGGAAGCACCACCCAAGGGACTTTGAAATTTCTTCGTGCAAACCTAGAGGGCCGCATGGGAAAAGGAGTTATGAAGCAGAGGGGTTCATGGATAGAAGCCTTGTGAAGCTTTGGTGCTCTGTGAAGTGGAGGGATTTTGTGAATGGGCGTGCTTCGCGAAGTGGAGTGTCATAGCCTAGGAATAGGGTATAGGTGCATATGGAAGGTTCTTCGTGAAGCAGAAAGGTATTTGCAGAGTAGTTCTGTGTGAATAAAGGGTACCACATGAAGCGTAATATTGTGAAGAAATGTGCTTCTCGAAGCACAATGACCCCACCTTAGCATGTGGGTCCCATGTGCATGAAGGGTACTTCGCGAAGCATAAATGCTATGTGATGACCCGAGTCCCCTTGGGGATATCCTTCCTTCGTAGAGGCCTGTAGGCTCCGTAAAGGGCATCCTTCTTTGAAGAGGGGCCAAATTTATGAAAAGGGGGAGGCACTTCATGATGAAAAAGTACCTTGAAGAGCTCATGGTTTGCAGAGCAGAGAGTGCTTCGTGATTTGGGATCTAAGAAGGTGAAAGGTCAGAGGATATATCCATTGGGCTTGAGGGGAGCCTGATATTTATATTCAAGAGGTGCTGCGAAGTAGAGCTCGCTCAATGCGAAGACACGTGGTGTTTTTTCGTAATCGCGGAGCCTCCTGCCTCCTTGCTTCACGGCGGGCTTGCGAATGTCAAATGCATTCATGGATCCTCCTGCTTCCTTGCTCTGTGGCGGGATCGCGAATGTCAAATGCATTCACAAAGCCTCCCGCCTCCTTGATCCGCGGCAAGCTTGTGAATATCCAATGCATCCACAGAGTCTCCTGCCTCCTTGCTCTGCGGTGGGTTCACGGAGGGGAATCTCGGTGCTGGCTGTAGGGCTGTGGGGCTCCGCATACGAGCTTAATGAGGAAGTACTTAAGGGTTTCCATTTGTTCTTATTCTTCCCAAATTTTGGTGCCAACAACGGCACCACCTTATATCAATTATTTTTGTACCACCTCCAGATCATCCATTCCTTTATCATGGTACTTTATCTATATAGGTCTTCAATAATATCTCTAGAACTCAAAAACTCAAGAGGGAATTTTTTCCCAACACATTATGTTTCTATATGTTTATGTGCTAGATTTTAGTCAAATACAAAATAATCCCATCTTACTACTATAAAAAGAATTTTTAGATATTTAAAAGAAACTATTTTTTAATCTCTTCTTTATCCAAAAAAATGATTTTAATTTAATTTCATATTTTGATGCTGACTTTGGAGGATATAGATTATATAGAAAAATCACCTCATAAACCTATTACTTTTTAGGAAAATATTTAGTATCATGGTCGAGTAAGAAACATCAATCAGTTTCTCTTTCAATAGTTGAGGCAAAATATGTTTCCACTAGCAGTTGTTGTACATAAGTATTTTGGATGAAAAACACTCTACTATAAATTGGACTAAATTTTAATAATATTCTTATTTTATGTGATAATACTAGTGCTATAAATATTTCCAAAAATACTATAAGTCATTCAAGGACTCATCACATTGATATCAGACACCATTTTTTAAGAGATCATGTTCTTAAAAAGGACATATCTTTAGAATTTGTTAATACTGAATATCAATTAGCTAATATTTTTACTAAACCACTTCCCAATGTAAGTTTTTATTTTATTAAGGGGTAGTTAATAATATTTAATTTTAAATGAATGTTTATTAATTTATTTGTAGTCCCTTTATTTTTAATTTAGTAAAAATTATATATTGTATTTAATTATTTATATTGCTATTTATTTTTTTCAGATACGTATTGATTTGTTTTTAAAAATAATTTTTTTTGATTTATTTCTATTCATATTTTAAAATTAAAATGTAATGAGTACATTCTCAATAGGTGCGAGGAAATCGTCTGCCTTCTCCCACTCTCCTTCCTACTCCTTCAAATCCTTTAGGTTTATAGAGATTATATCTTTCCAATTTACCAAAACTCTAAACCTTTGAACACTCACTCCTTGAACCTTTAGAAATGGAAATGTCAAGTAGAGTTGAGATGTTGGTCCAAGCGATCATGCTCGTTAGATGAAATATCAAAATGTTCTTTAGGGAAAGGTAATCAATTCTGATTAGCTGAATCAAATTAATATCTCCATAAAATATTCTATAAGATTTCAAGGTTTAGAATTCATTTTTGGTGATATAAATACACATTTTGTTTTTTATATAGAAGTAAAATAGTTCTATCAAAATGCCTCATTTAGTTTTGGAAAAGATAAAGACACATTTATGTATAAGATTCATCATGACGAGTTTTCTATCTCTTCGGTTCAAATTGATAAGATCTTGGAATGTCCCCATGAGGGAGAATTTCATTTTAATCTGTGAAATATAAGAGATGATAAATATATATTATAGGATATCATTTTCTCTCTCTTTGCAACTATAACTATCAATAAAATTATGACAACATATCTTAATGCTAATCAAAGATTCATGATGAAATTCATTCAATATAGAATATTTCCAAGGATGGTTGAGTTAGAGAAAGTTATTTATCAAGATATGTATATTCTAGTTTTTATCTGAAACAATATTAAGCTGAACTTCAAATGATATATGTTAAGGTATCTGAATCATTGTTGTTAGAAAGATGAAAATATGGGTTTTTATCTCTATGGAAGGATTTTATCCCTGTTTTTGCTAAGACTAAGAAAGATAAGAGACATCTATTTTGGTCATAGATGTCACCATATCCATATTATTAATTCTAGAATTTTCAGGAAACTAGGATTTTTCTAGAGTTATTCTCGTAATTATCTTTTGTTGGCTGGCATAGACGAACAAGAAAGGTTGATGTCTAGCGCTCAGGGGGAGCAGTTACCTATTATTGGTTCTATGAGACCAAGGCTCAAGAAGTAGAATTAATAATTTATGAAGAAAGTATTCATCAAATAAGAATAATTTCAATAAATATTTCTGAACTAGTGTCATTTGTATAAGCTATAGAAGAAAACATTTCTGAGCAGGAGGCTCAAGTAACTGAAAATGTTGAAAAATTTTCTCAAGGGACTGATCAATCCATAGAAATTGATCATAATGCTTACCAGACTTACCTTGGAAATATTTCTTTAATTTATGTTGATTTGGTTGATATGAGAGTATCATCATTAAGAGATGATGAAGAGACAATTTTGGATTTGGTAAAATTTGGATAAACTAGAGCAAAATCTATTAATTCTTCTGACTCATTATAAAGAGATACTAAAGAGATGGTTCAAAGTTTCAATCAAGTAAATGTGCATAATATGACTCTAATAAAAGAATTAGAGTCTGAGAGGAAGATAGTTAAAGAGGTCATAAGTTCAATAATACCTAGATCTGATTTCAAGTAACTTTAAAGATAATTAATATAAGTTCAATAAAATTTCATTTTTGTGGGATATATTTAAGAGTTTATCATATATTTAGGTAGAGACTTAAGATCTTTGAAAAATTAATCTATGAAAAAGTATAATTTTGATGAGATGAAACAAATGTTGAGCAACGAGTTTCAATTTATTAGAGAAATTCATTAGGATTCAACCTCTACTCCTCAATAAACTCCTCCTGATTTGATAAGAATATTTGAAGCTATTACTTCAGTGTTGGATTAGTTCAATGATATACTGAACACTCTCCAGTGTGATAGTACACCTTTGAATATTATTTTGGATAATTTGAGAGATTTGATCAGTCATCTGACCTCTAATGAATCCTGGTTAGGTCCATTCATTCATAAAGTTAAAGATAGATTGACATCTATTATTCAATATGAAGAAAATTTGAATGAGTTTATTAAGGTGAATTTGGTGGAAATATTTTTGGTTGGTCAATATTTGAAGAAAATGCATCAATAATGGATAGTTGTCTTCAAAAATCATTTTTAGAGTATATTATTTAATATTCTTGAGATTCAAGGTATTTTTCAGACTATTCCTCATCCCACTGAACCTTCTACCCATTAATATTCTGATGTAGTAAACCATTCCGATAGGAGCCCCTTATTTTGAAGACTTCTTAATTTATTGTGGGATATTCTCATAATTTTTCAAAATTTTGATATGCATTAATTTTACTTCACTTTACTTTTATAGTAGTTTGTTTTATATTGTTTTATACTTTTATTACTATGTTTTTTGTGTTCATATTAACACTTCCATATGAAATATCTTATTTTTCTACTTAGTGAATTATAACATTTATTTATAGTTAAGTTCAATATTAACTATGGTTTATATCAGTTATTATTTTAACCAATATTTTTTAAATCAAAAAAAGGAGGAGAATATTTTCAAACCACAAAAATTACATATTTTTTAGGGAGAAAGCTTGGATAATTTTGGGTAAACTTTTTTCAATTTAAAAGTATCTATTTCTTCATCAAAATAGTAATGTGAAATCAAAATATTTTATTTTATAAATATCTTATGTTTTATGTTAGTTACTATATATTTTTTGTGATCATAAAAAAGGGGTAGATTATGGGGCATGTATTGTATCTACAATACTCTGTAATTTATGATGATTTTGATGCTCAAAGATACCCTTAATTGGTTTTCATTAAAGTTACATTAAGTATGTTTCAAGAAGATATATCATGATTTTATTTATATCTTTAATGAAATGAAAATCTACAAGATGTGTTATGGAAACATTGTTCAAACCCTATATTAGGTAAATGAATGTATGTTTCATCATCCCTATGTTACACTGAATAGTTTGTGTATGGATCAGAAACCCTATGTTTGGAGAATCAATGAACGTATGGAATATCAAACCTATGTTTGAATCTGGAATCACTATTCATACCCTGCATTTGGGATATTGAAAGTATGTTCAATCAACCTTACATTTGGAAACATATGTTCAAAAGATTAATTTATGGATTCTCATCCCTATGTTGCTTTTTTTCTCAATGTTATGCATATACAAAAGTGTGGTTAAGGAAACATACAATGGTCAGAACCCTACGCTATGAAAAGTAACCCTACACTATACAAAGGAACCCTATGCTACACAAAGGAACTCTAAAATATAAAAAGAAACCCTACGCTATGTAGTTGAACCCTGCATTTGACTATTCCACAATAGAGATTTTTAGCAGCAATTTAATCTAAGATTCATGTAACGGTCTTGAAAGAATTACAAGATAATTGAAATCTTATATAAAACTATTTCAAACCTTGTTATGATCTATTCAAAGAAATATATTCATCAGATAAAATCACTCCTTTTCTTAAGGAATGTTATGACTTTCTTGGAAAATTTAAATTTGTATTTTTGTTTTCTATTAGGTGATTTTCTTGGATCTTGAATACCAAAGAAATTTGTCTACTATATATATTCTATCACAATTTATTTTGAAAGAAGGAAATTTATATATATATACCATTGTATTCATGTGAATATTTTTTACAGTTCTATTGAAATTAATAATCAAATTTGTTATTTTATAAATAGGTTGTAATTGAAAGTTCTATATATTTAAAACTCGTACTACTATGAGTTTAATACTGATATTTTTTTATTTTCATATTGAAGATAATTTGTAGCCAGGATCACTTCAGAGTTGTTCTTTTTGAAGATATTTATTTTTTAATAAGAAGATACATCTACTGTCAGTTTTTTCTATGACTGTGAAGTTCAACTTAAACCATCAACAAATCAAACTCTTTTGATTTATTAGAGTATCAACAACTCTTACTCAGTTGTGGTTTAAGTATCATCTTCTTATACTAAACTTTAGATAACCAGTTCCCTGTTAAAGAACCTGAAGGCTCAGTTTATCCTTGTTGTAAAAGTGTCAACTACCTACACTAAGTTTTGGATTTGAAGGTATTGTGATAAGAGGACCTTTGTAGTGAAATTCACCAAGCTCACAGAGAGATCATTGGTAGAGTGGACTAAGAGATATTTTTTCCCTGAACCACTATAAAATTGATGTGTTATTTCTTTTTGTTTATCCTTGAACATATTTCATAGAAAATAAAACACTGCATATCTGTATAAATATCAAAGGGATTCAAAAGCAAGAATCGATGATGTTTATCGAAAATAAACAATTCACCCCCTCCCCCCTATTTTGTTATCTCTGTATTGTTCCAACTTAACAGAATTTCATTTTAATTATGAACAAATCCATGTATATACACCCTCTATTTTGTGAAAATTTCAATCATGACCACCCTTTAAGTTGTGAACAAATCCAAGTATGTAGACACTTCATTATCTCATTATATATTAAACATTATCCAATAAATTAGAGGGTGATATAGGACATCACACATCGGTGTAAATATATATGTGTTACCTAAGATATTAATCATTAATTATATCATGAATTCCTACTGAAAGAAAATGGGATTCATATTATTTTCAAAGGGTATCGCATGATCTGATGTCAAAATTAGATAAGTTGATACAAAAAATTTAATATCACAAAAGGGGTATTTCATAAAAGAATTTAAAAGGTGATTCATAAAAGAATAATTCCATTGGATTTAGATAATTTTTAGTTAAATAAGATATTAAAGTTAAACATAAAATATTATTTAGAAAAAATTCTTAATATTCTCATAATGAGAAGAATTTATGAGTTTTTTTTTTGAAAATATCAATTTTGAGGAGATGAAATGAAAACCCTTTAAAAAAATTGGAAATAAATTTCAAAAATAGATCTATGAAAATTATTAAAGTCTATCCCGAAGAAATGTGGAGTGGAAGATAAAATTTATGATCATAAAATTAAAAACCTTTTCTATATTTAAAAAAAGCAGTTATTCAAATCCACATCATCAAAAGAGTGATACATTTTTAATTTGAAAAGATGTAAATAGAACTTTGAAGATCGCTATAAATAATACATATTTTTATTTCAAAATAATAAATAATAATATTGGAATGAATATTGAATATGTATATGGGAGAGAAAGTGCTCATTTTGAGAGGATATGAATTATTCTTGAAATTATAAAATGTTATAAGAAAGAAATTTAAAAAAGAAGATGAATTTGATATAAAAATTTAATTCACCATTAAATAAAGAGTAAAGGCAGTGTAATATTATCATAGGGTAGAATAAAAAATATTTTAAAACCATATTCAAAGAAGAATAATTATTAATCAAGAAAAGAGATCTAGTCAAGAAAACCCATTACATTTTCCCTTGAAATCCACAAATGCACTTTAACTTCATGTATAGTAACAATATTAATATTAATAATATATTTATGAAACATATTCATATATATTACCCTATATATACTTCAATTATAATAATTTTTTATACATTTAGTTATAAATTATTTTCATCATCATATGTTTGTGATTTTGATTGTTTCATGCATAATTTAAGATTCCCAAGTCGATACCTATTCTTTGATACCAAGTTAAGAATTCATATATTATCAAATGTACAATAATACATGCATTATAATGATTTGTAAATCTATAATTTCATTTTATGATAATTTTATCCATGATTCTTAAAGATGGAATCAGTTGAGATCTTGATTCATTAATATTTTGATGAAAAAAATTGGTATATTAATAATGATCTAAATATTAATATAATATTTTTAGAATATTAATAATGTAATAAACATAATTTTAATTCATTAAATGCATTCTTATAATCATAACATTAGGGTGGTGATTAAAAATGTAATACATCATTCCATGGAGGTGATAGTTTGTGTGTACATATAGAAGACATTTTTGTTTTCCATAAAACAAGAGAAAGATAGAAAATTATTTTTATTTTAATTTTCTTAAAAATGTTATAAATATCATATTTATTAATTAGATACCTTTTTTTTAAATATTTATAGAAGCTTTATATGGAAAAAAATATTTTTCTTTGTGGAGTTTGTAGTCCAAATGAATGCATGAACGACATTATCATTTTTATAAGGTGGGGGGAAGGGTAAAAAATGGTTATACCATTACAAAAATAAAATTATATTATAATAATAATTATTATTTCATTATATTTTATTGGGTAAAATAGATTTATGTGAGAAATATGGAGAATAAAAAAAAAGTTTAAGAAGTGATTAGTACCCACATTGAGAATTTGAACATTATCTTATAGGACCTCTTGGTGACAGAAGATTTATGGATTTTCTTTAGACCAAGGGGATACCAAACATAGAATAGGGTTATAGGGGAAGTAAAATGGGAATATTTTCAAGAGTAATTTGAATTTGTATAGTATAAGTGAATGGATGGTGGAATTCCACCTTAAAAACGGAGGGGAGTGACATTTTTATAATAATATAAAAGAACAAGACACTATTTAGGGCTTGTGAGACCAATATTTGAAAATAAGGGAATTTTTATGAGCCATGTGTTGATAAAAACCTTAAATACGTATTTAGAGATAATATTTGAGTAATTTTACTTAGTTTATCCTTCGTTTTAACTTTTACTATATTCTAATTTTACTATAGTCACTCATTTTTTAACATCAATAATTTTTTTAATGAAAAAAATTAAAATTAATCTTATTACCTAATTTGAATATTTTTATTTAAAATATGAAAATATTTTTATCAAATAAAATTTTCAATTGTGATAAAGTAATTTTAATATCAGTTCCCAAAATGTATAAAAACTATTCCTTAGAAAAATTGTATTTTTAAGAATGAAAATTATATTTAGCATAAAATTATCAATACTGTTGATTTTTATAAAAATAATTGATATATTACTAAAAAATACGAGTTATACATATTTAAAATAAATATATGATCAAAATTCACCATGTGAAATTTTATTTAAAAGAATTGATGAAAAGTATCTTTTTTATTAGAATAAAATATTAATTGAGTTGTAAAATATTAAACATAGGTTTTATAAATTAAAAATAGTATATTTAAATGAATAATTTTAATCTTTAAATAAATTTTTTATTTGGAACAATTTAATATAAGATTTTAAGAAATACTTATATCGTGATAATGTCTTAAACACAACGGTATTGGTGGAAATAATATTTTCACTATTTAGTTAAAAATAAACCATCTTAGAAAAATCCTATATATTTATCTTAAAATAATTTTATTGTGATTAATCAAAAAATTAAGTTAATTTTTTCCAAATTAAAATATTAAAATATATTTATTTTACTTTTAATTAGAGGCATTAAATATAATGAAGACTATTTTTATAGGGGAAATAACTTTTTTAAATAGTAACAATTATTATTCTTATTTTCTATTAATTTATAATTAAATTAGTGTTAATTTATTATTTATATAATCAATATATTTTATTATAATTTTAACATAATATACATAGTCTCTTGAAATAAAAATTCGTAGTGCAGAAAAAACCAATTTCATCAGTGTAATAGTATTAAAAATGAAAATTATTTTTCTTCAAAAGTAAATTATGTGAAATGTATAAAAAATTAAATATATATAAATAACTTATTAAAATACTACTTAATTTTTTATATCATTGTAACTTATACTTATATAACCCCTTATGATCTCTGAGTAAGACCTAAGGATGAGATAATCTATGGTGGTAGCTACGGATGGTAGTTAAGCTATAATAAATAATGTGTCAAAATCAATGATCTTGATCTTCCCTCGTAAATTATTTTTCTCAAACCATAATTGTCAAAGTTTTAAATTATCTTGTTCAAGGGAAACCCTATTAAAGATACCTCCCTTTTGAGCTTAGAAAAATGAGATTCATAAGGAATACTTTTACTGCATTATGTAATTTATTTCCATTTTATACAAAGTTTTAATAATGTGTTTACTTTTAATTATACCTACTAATTAAATTAATATATTATAATAGTCAAATTTAATAATTTTATTTTAAAGTATCAGAGTTTCATTTTAGCTTAGTGTTGCGTGTGAAACAAGATATTCAACATAGTATTTATTTAAAGGGAAAATAATAATAAAAACAAAGAGAATTTCAATATACATTCACGTTATGAGATAATGTACCTATTTATTATTTCTCTCAATCTGAATTCTATCATGATTGGTTGAAACATATAATTTGATAAAATATTCTTATAAAGGTAGAGGTTATTTATAACTACTCAAATCTAAAAATATTTATCTATCGTTATTTTCTATATTTAAATAAGGTTATAGAAAACCATGGTAAATAGGAATATCCTTCCAATGTATTGAGATATTCCCACAACCAATTAATAGAAAATAGAGAAGGATTATTTTGGATGATTTTCAATGATCTAAATTTAACACTTATTTGAATCTCAGATCGACTGGTGAAAGGTATTTCATTATTTATTCATTTTATTATTCAATAAAAATGTATACATAGATCCAAGTTTCTTATAGATTTTAGAGTGGTATTTTATTATATATTTGAAGAGATTCATCCCTATATAACCTTTCAATATCTGATTAGTACACACGTGTGTTACGATATTGAACCCTAAGTTTTTACAATGGTGATGTTTATTTGGGAAAAGGCTAAAAGGATACTTATCCCTTTTGATATGGAATATTATATTATGTTATTGAGTGATAATCAATGAAAAAATTAATTTATTACAATTATGTGAGGATACAATGATGAAATAACTAAATTAACTATTTTTTTATTATTCTATTAATAATAATTATATAGAATTGAGGTGATCTGTGAAATTTTCTTGAATAAATATAGGTAAACCTAAGTGAAATTACTATATTCTAATAAATTTATATTTGTTTTTATTAAAAAAATTATTCATTTATTTCATTAAGATTGGATAAATTTTTTAATAGATATTTTAAATATAGATTCATGTAATACTTACCCATTATTTTAATCTTATAGAATTACCATTTTTTATTAATTTACTCAAATATAGGGATGAGTTATATTTCACAGTTGGGTTTATGGTTTTATATTACTATAGATTCTTGGGGATGAGATATGATACTATATAAATATTCATTTACCATTATGTAAGGTCATTATTTCTATTTAACACTTTGGATTAAAGTGTATGTTTGATAAGGAAGATAAGTTTTCTTTTGGGAATATGAAACCATTAAAGATATTAGTTTGAGTTTGAACAGGAAATAATTGATGTGTGTTGTACTATAATCATAGTATCTATGAGAGTTATATTATTATGTGGATCTAATTTAAATTTATTGTTGGAGGTGTAAGGGAAGACACCTGAGAGTGGGTTTTCTATATATAGTTACAATGACTTGATTTCCTTTAGTTATCATGAATTTACATCTTGATGAATTTAAAGGATGAAGAAGAGTTTATGGTTAATTAAATAAATAATATATTTTCCCTTGTTTAAGGTGTTTAGTTATTACCCTCACAAATGATAAATTATACCTTTTGAAGTTATATATTTTATTGATATTTGTGTGTTTGATTTTAGATTATGTTTTTTAAAGGTGTATCGGTTGTGGAAAATTTGTTTAAGGATTTATGAAATATCAAGTGTTTAATGTTTTTAAGTTATAAATAGGTTTAATGATTTTAAATGATGAAACTTTTTTATAGTTAATTTATTATAATTATCCAAAAAAATTAGTTTTTTAGTTTCTGAATTTTCAAGGGAATTTTGGAAATTCCACACTTGAAGGATAAAAAATGTAATTTCAACATAATAAATTCCATCAAAATAGTTTTTGATGAAATTTTGAATCTGAAGAATATAGTTTTTACCTTTTGGGGTGAATTTTTAAATTAATTGTAGATGTTTTTATTTTTATCATTTTAATAAATTAAATAATTCGTATTATGCATGTTATTTTTTAATTAATGAAAAAATTATGAACCTTTTAAACCATAGCTTAAATTAAGAAATAATATTTTTATTATTTATTAGTATATAGTGTTTCAATTAACACTAACTTAATTTCACATTGGTATCAAGGCTAAAACAATACTTGTTTTTTCTATAAATTGGAGTTTTCGTTCATTCAAACAACATTTTGACACATAAAAGAATAAGATTGATTACAGGGGATTAGAGGAAGGAGATAGTATTAGTATAAAATTGAGTTTTTAAGGTCACTAAAAGTGGCTGAAAAAGATTATTAGTGGCCAATTTTAGAATTCATGGTTAGGGGGATGAAAATTATATGTTTGCGATCCCTTATGGAAGTCACTAGATATATGTAAATATAAATATAATTTTTATCATTAGAGAACATCACCAAATGATTATAACACTCTTTTATTTAAAAACATAAATAATAATAATAAAATAGTATAGGTCATCGATATAGAGAATCAAATCCATGAGTCCAATGAAATGTTATTAATAAAATAAAGTATAGACAATTATATTAAAGATAGATAATAAAATTCACCATGTGTCTCAAAAAATCAGCACTGAAAAATCATATAAGATCCCTAATGTATTTGAATCTATCAAACTGCATCAAATTGACTACATGTGATAATATATAATTATCTATGTATCATAATAAACCATTGATATTTATGTAATTAAATCTATATAAGTATAATCATTATCAAAATATCCAATACCACAATAGCAGATCAAGGCAACAATGTATTAACTATAACCAATTTTCATCACATATATGTAGTAGCAACCAATTCTGTAAGAAAAAATTTACTTATAACTATGTAGAGAATATAAAAGTAAAGGGAAAAATATCTAAAATATTACTAACACAAAATAATGGAATGAAATAAATTATATTAATTAGAACACTATAAGAAACACCTATTTTGTATCCCCAGTAAAAAAATACAAACCATGAGATATTCCAAAACATCTTGAACAAATTGAACATCAAAATGCTTACTAACAAATACATTTCCAATCAGTAAAATCTAAAACACACAAAATAGGTTATAGGTAGAAAATTTTGATACTCTAAGAGTCCATCTAGCATTTAGTAGTGGCTTCAACTTCAAGAACCATGCTTAAAAAATCCATCATTATAGATCATAAACTTCATTAAGATTGTCTTAAAAAAAGAAAATAAATCAAAAAATAACATAGAATAATCAAAATAAATTTATTGTTCATGATTAATACTAATAAAATCATCATTAGACATACCATCCAAAGAAAAATTCAATGAAACAAATATGTATACACATCATACAATTTTTATTTAAGGCATGGTGTTTTGAAAAAAATAAAGAATATTAAATGACTAGTGAGAATATCTAGTGTTTAATTGTCTCATAGAAACCAAATATACCCTAGTACTGATGAAAAATATATTTATATTTATAATTATTTATAATTAGTTTTTGGATTACTTCGTAATAATTTTTTTATGGAAATAATTTTTCCAAATAATTTTAGCTTATTAGATTTGATATCTTTATAAACAAAATAAAGTTCACTTGTTTTTGGAAAAAAATTGTTATAATTGATAATTATTAGAAGTGATTTTAAATTAGTTCCATTAAACACAACCTAGACATACCAAAAATCATAAAATAAATAAACAAAAAGATAAAACCTCATGTGTATGAAAGGCCCAGTTATGTTTCATTCTCCATAGAAACTATGAACAGGATAAATAATGGGGTGTCCATATTACCCAATATATTCTTCAGGGTCAACCATGATTGAGAATAAGATTATTTTGTAGGAAAAATTTTGGTATTATTTCATAATACCACCCAAAAAATTCAAAAAAAATATCATATGTGATGCATTAATGATGAGACCAAGTATATCATCAATGATGAGACCAAATAGATGAGATTGAGGTGGGATTTTTGATTAAAATAAGTAACAATGAGGATATATTATGATATAAATGAAACCATATTCATATTTTAACCAATATATATATATATATATATATATATATCATAACTTGATGCTAAATATATGTCATAATGTGTTTAAATGATTTTATTCACATAAAATTTAATCAGAAAACCAATAACATATTAGAGGATAAACAATCAGAACTCTATAAATACTTTATTACTTTATGTTTACATAAATATATAAACATAACATAATATAATAAAAATGAAAATAAAATTATGCTAAAGAAAATATATACTAAAGAATAACTATATAATGTCTTTAAATTAGTTAAGTCATGTGATGAAATGTTGATACAATATGTGTGATGTATCATCCAAAAATAGAAAGACATACCTTGAAAAAACATTTCAATTTAAGTTTTAAAATACATCACATACCAGATTTATTCCTTTTAGGATTTGGTTTCTCCTTGGTTGGTAAGTTCAATTGAAAATATAAATAATTAAAATGATTTACAATAAGGTATGCATCTTTCATACCCTTAATGCTTTTCAAATGATAGGAATCAACAAAATTCATTATTTCTCAACTATAAACTAAGTCCTATAAGTTTATAGGCCTTAATTTACAATATATATGATTTAAAACACTTAAAATAACTAATATTTCAAATATTGGTTATACCAGTTGTTTTTAATGCCATTAAGATATAAATTAAAAGAGTACCAAAAAATATAAAGTCTTTTAACAAATAAAAAATATTCCATTAAATGGTGAATGAAATTGACTAGATATTAAATCCGATCAGAACTTCTATGATGAATATATAACATTAAAAAAAGTAAAAAAATATGGTGGGTAAGCTAAGGAAGAAAAGTCAGGGTTTGAACATAAAACACAACAAATTCACATCAGAATTTTCTTCTTAAGATTATACTAGACATGTTCTTTATTTGTAAACATGGAGTTAATACCCTTTTATAGATCATACCCATTATTATTCCTATAAAATAAATTATGAATTAAAATCCATCAAAAATAAAACATACCATTTATAGTTTTCTGAAGATTAAAAACTATGATACTATATTAAAATAAAGTAACTATATAATTATACACTAAGTTTATTTAATAATGAACTAAAAAATTATTACAGAAATTATATAGAAACCAATAAAAGGAATTTGAAATTTATTCTGAAGAAATTAAATAAAATTAACTCTTTAAAATCTAATAGCTAATGTATAAACTAACTACATGAAGTAATAAAGACAAAAATGAGATATCGTAAAGACAACTTGAATATATGAATTAAAAAGACTAAATATTATCACTTATAAATTTTAAACTTTTATATAATTTGATATAGTTAAAGAAAACTAATTCATTACATAGGTTCTACAAGATCTAATTAGTTCTCATTATACTAAAAACCATAACTAAAGTAGAACTTATTATTTGAAAAAAAAAGAATGATAGAATGAACAAATGGAAATCTAAATACTAAAACCTAAAAGTAAAATGTGATATCTCAAAAACTTCTATAGAGTGGTAAATTGAAATAGTTAGAAAAAAGATATATAAACTTAAATATATACTAGGTAACATGTTAAATAAAGAAAATTGATATCAGGTAACTTAAATAGTACTATAAAATTGGGAATAACAATAAGAAAATAAATAAAAAGAATCATCATATTTATATAAGTATAAAAATCACCCACAGGGGGAAACAAAGCCACCAACATGGGAGGTGGTGAGTAGGTTTCCACTATGGGAAATCATTCTTACAGTAGGGTGGAGTGAGGTTTATAGTAATGGGAGATCATGGAGGAGTTATGTGACAATGGGGTTGTATAGGGGATGTATGTTTAGAGAGATTTATTAGGGAGGTGGAATACCTTTTGATTGTGGGAAACCTCTAGCATTAATGGTATCGATGGGCACTAAGAAGGGGATATACATTTGTGAGGAGGGGATATGTAGTTGGATAGAGGGAATATTTCAATTCTGAGGTTCCACTATAAATTATATCATGATAGGTGAGGTAAAAACAATAGGGTTTTAAGGGGTTGGGGAAAAAGAAGAAAATTTTATTGGAAAAGGTTTTTTTTCTAATAATAGGTTGACTGCTTTAAGCGGACACCAAAAACCATTTTTAAGAGTACCTTTGGCATTCACCCATTTTACCCTTCTTCATTTAACCTATTTTTCTAATAGTGTGGTGTTCCATTAATATAATAAATTTCAAAAACCTATTTCACTACTACATATTCAGTTTTCATCATCACACGATATCAACTTTATCAGTGGTAAAAAATATTTGATGTTGTTGATGCTGATAAAAGATAGGAGACATTATCAGTACTTGAAAAAAGCATTGATGAAAGTTATTTTTATCAATGATAGAGTTAGTGTTGATAAAAGTAATATTTTATCATCCTAAATTTTATCCCTGATGAAACCCTATTTTATCTGCTCTTGTTTTAGCATGGATAAAAGACACTTTCATCAGTATTATCTCTAGAAATGATAAAAATCCTTCTCAGTTATAGTAGTGTGATTCTATATTAAAAACACACTG
Source organism: Viscum album (assembly GCA_963277665.1). Classification (NCBI taxonomy): domain Eukaryota; kingdom Viridiplantae; phylum Streptophyta; class Magnoliopsida; order Santalales; family Viscaceae; genus Viscum; species Viscum album. The sequence continues at coordinate 773,961,233 of OY728142.1, read as the reverse complement.
TATTATCCAAAAAATTAAAATAATAATAATTTATAAATAATTTACATTAGAATAAACTATAATTATGAAAACATTTACATTAAAAACATTTCAAAACATTACAATTACATTGATATGTATAGTTTATTACAAACATTTAAAATTTCTAACCCACTCAAAAATAATTCAACTCATAGGAGACCTTCTCCATGGAAAAACCCAACCTATAAGAAAATAATAATATACTAATAATAATAAAAAATTATATTTTATAATAATACTATAAGTAAATAAATAAAACATAAATGTGATATAAAAATTCATAAAGGAAAAACAAATAAAAAGGGAAACATGAATGATAAATAATAATATATAAATAAAAAGTACAGAATTATATATAAGTAAAACATATTATAAAGTAATATGAAACTCTATGTTAGGTCCTGAAGGGGTGATGAAAATAGACAAGAGGGGGGTAAATTGTATTTCTGTAAAAATTAATCCGAGTTTAAATTTTATGATCACAAAGTGATCGGTTCAAATATTAAACAATTAAACCACACCAATATAAGAAAATAGAGAGAAAATAAAATAAAATAAAATAAAATATAAAAACAATATATTTTATAGTAATTTGGATCTAAATGATCTTACTCTAATCTTCACTCCTCTATAAAATGAGAGAGATGGAACCCACTATAGTATATCACTTTTGACGAAGAGTGAAATCTCTTTACATATTCCTTTTTAATGCATGTAGGATTAACCCAATTCCCTCATCTTTTATGGTTTCATATAAAAGAACAACCTTTTATAGGATAAGACCCAACTTATACTTTTACAGGTTCAATTATAGCCTCTTTCCTTTATTGTATTCAGAATGAATCAAGTCTTTTATAGGGGAAAACCTAACCCAATGTTTTATAGGTGCATACCCAACCTATAATTTCACAAGATAAGTCCTAACCTCTTATATGTTATGGGTTAAAAGGAACACGGTCTTCTAAGAAGACAGACTAAACACAAACTCTAACATTAGTGTCTCTTTCCACTTTTTTTATAGGTTAAGTGGAACCCTATCTTATAAAGGGATAGATTGAACCCAATCTTATAAGGAGACAAACCAAACCAAAATATACCTTTTTTAGGGAAGTGTAACCCCATGAAAGATATACTAAGTGATACAATACAACCTAGATAAATATAAAATAAATAATGAATAAAATAATTTAACTCGGTGAATGATCCTTGATGAAGATTCTATAAATTGGATTAGGTAGTGATCATTCCCATTAAGATTTTGAAACAATGAAGCTTGGGAAACCAATAGTTTACTTTAGCATGAAATTGAACAATGAGACAGTTGGATTTAGTTGTGAACTATGTAGCATAAAATAGTAAAAGTGGATGCACATGTATCTCACTTCACTACACGATTTAGTATTTTTATACACCAAAATAATAATGACTATTTTCTCTACTTTAAATTCCATGAATCTCCATCATAAATTCCAATGATAAATACTACATATAGAGGTGTCTTTTAATTATACTATGAAAAATAAAAAATAATATTGTACAAAAATAATCATCAGAAAAAAAAAAATATCCATAAAATTTTATAATTAATTCCTTATAATAATACCACAATTTATTTGATACTAACTCTTGATATTCTAAAACAATTATAATTTAAATTTTCACTTTTTGAGTTCCCTCTTAATATTCTATAAAATAAAACACAACTTATGCAATTAAACTAATTAAAACATTAATATATTAGTAAATAATAAGCATTAATATCCTTGGAATGTTCCTTGATAATAATCAAGGAAAAATCTTCATTTATCAACCGTTTTGAATATAGATATTTCAATTTCTAGAATTTTTAGTGAAAATATCAATATACACTTAATCCCATGTAAATCACATTTAATACACCATGAAATAAATTAAAAAAATCTCATGTGGTATATAAATAATTAATAAGTAATTTGAGAACAAATAAAATATTAAAATATTCATATTAAACTTTCAACAAATGTAAATGTGAATCATTACCTAAAAAATATCATATTTCATATTTTTTAGAATATCCTATAGAGATTCATAGAACCATGTAGAAAATTTTCACATAGTTGAATCACATAGTAATTTCATGTAGGTGAGTCGCTTAAGGGATCCACGTAATGGATTCACATAGGTGAATCATGTAGGCTAATCGGGTAAGATATTCACGTAGGGGATTCATCACATAAGCGAATTCATCACGCATCCAAAATTCGGCATATCCAAATTTTGAAATATGTAAACAATGTGAATTATCATATTTTAGACTTAAAATATACCTTCTAAATAGAAGGAACATATTTAGCTCATGTTTAATTATATTTATAAAATTTTATTATCTTTCCACATAATCAAGAACCACCTTACTTGAACTTATATATCTCAATTTATCATCAAAATACTGTATCAAATTAGTTCCAAAAACTATAGAATTCAGAGTGAAAACCTACAATTACTTACAATATAATTTTAGACATGATATATATAGATTCATAGTTTATTTCTTATAATTAAATTTAAATAATTTTGTTAGTATTTCAACTCATTAAGAATAACTCAATTTTGAGTCTTGTATCCCAATATATGTATGAAATATATAGGGTAAAATATTCTGTAAAATCATCTATGTGAATTGGAGATATCGGAGATATAGCTATGTGGGAGAAATGTATATCTTAATTGATTACATGGGAATAGTAATAAACAATTAAAAATTATATTTTAAGGTCCCAAATAACTTATTTACCCTATGAACAATATATAAAACTCATAGAAAAGTTATAAAAAATCAAAGCCTAAAATTTGAATATATCTTAAGCAATGAAATATTATGATACGATCAAGAATAATCATACTTTAATCACTACTCAATTAAATATATTAAGACGTTCAAAGGAAATAAAAATATATTTATAATTATCAATACAGAAATTTGTTCAAGCAGATTCTCAAAATTATCCCCCATTTTGATAATTACAAAACCATGTATAATTTCAAAAAATTATCCCCCTTTTATAAATTATCAAGAAGATAAAGTTTCAATAAATTCTCTCTTTAAATTTAATGGAAAATAAACTAATTATTATAAATTTAACATGTAAAAAAGAAGTCACAAATAAATTCCCTCTATGTTTAAACATTCTTGAAATTAGATTTAAAATTTTCATATTCAGGTGGATTTAATATGATTTAATAGAAGTAAAATTTTATAAAAATTAATATAAGATAAATATTAAAGTTATATATATCAAAATAATTCAAAAAAATTGTGAAGGAGCCACTACAAATATTTTGATTGATAAGTCATTGTATTGTATAAAGTGAGCATATTTGAAAATATATTTATAAAAAATCAATGAGAAACCCTTCATAAAATAAACTTTTATAGAAAGTGAAAGGTTAATCACTAAGTAAATATAAAATAGTATGTATGAGAATAATTAAAATATTAATATAATAAAGAAGTGTATGTAGAAATTTAAATATAGTAAACTGAAAAAAAAACAAATGAAAGATTTCAACAGATTATATAGAAATCTAAAAATTTAATAAAATAAATACAATCAAAATTCCTATGAATTTAAGCATTAAATATGATTCTCCATTAGTAATGTAATAAAAATGTTTCCGTAAAATTAAACTAAATCTGTTTTAGCATACACAACTTAACATTAAAATCAAAAAACTATATATATTTTAAAATCATTATAGGTCATTATTAAACTATTTAAAAATATATTTTAAAATTTTAAAACATCACATGATATTAATAAATAACTGATTATATTTAAAAACACTTAAACTTCACCTCTATTTACCATTCAATGCACTAAAGTATATATTTAAAATTTCAACATGCCTAAAAAATACAAATCAGATTCCAACATTTATAAAACCAGAATACTTTTCCAAGGAAAATTACAGAATTAAAATAAGGTTTTCTATACCTTAATTAGTGAACTATATATATCAATCAAAACAAAATGAATTTAGAGTGAAAAAGATCCACCTCAATTCCATATTAACTTATATTGCATAAACAGACTATTCTTATTTAGAAATGGAATTCCAACCTAGATAAACTAGTGAATACATTATTAAATTAAGAAAAATTTAAAAAAATGAATTAAAAACTATAAATTGAACCCATTAAAAAGTACATAAGAAAGTTATTAATTCAAAATAAGAAGAAATAATTTATTCCAATTTAATTTTATCTTTCTTATTTCTAGAGAAATATGACATGTTCATGTATACAGTGAAATATATATTTATTTAAAACAAATTAATATTTTGAAAACTACACATATAAATGTATAATGGGTTTAGATAACTTAAATATCCAAGAAGAATTCATAATTAAGAACAAGAGTAACTCCCCTTAAATTGATTATTTTCTTACAAAATTATACAATCAAAACAATACAAGGAGAATTTAAATTTCAACTATGAACAATACTAAAAAAATGTACCTTAATATCAAAAGGATCCACAAAACATGTTATAAGATATTAAAATAAAGTTATTTAGTGATAATATAATACATGTAAACTATAATTACAACTAGAATAATATATCCATTGGCTAGAATAAAATAAAAAATAAAGAGCATGACATATAAACACAATTTTACTCACATTTACTAACCAAAAATGAGTTAAATATTGAAGTACATAGTAGCATCCTAAAATGGTAAAAGGTTTTAAAGCATAGAAAAAATTAAATAAGAAAGATTATAATACTCATTCCAACAAGAAAATAATAAACCAAAAATAACATGCATGTTGTACATAAGAATTAGAAAATATATATTACATGGGTATTAATAATTTCTTAATTTCACTTGTATTAGAATAAACATATTTATGTACCAAATAAGTATATGGTTTATATAGTTTTTCCTTGAAATAAAATTTAGGCATGAAATTCATTTTATAACCAAAATATTGAGTTATATTCAATGGAAAATAACAAGCATGATGCCCATAAGATCAACATTTAAAGAAATTAACCTAAGAAATTAAAAAATACTTTCATTACACAAAATTACTTATAAATATAATAGGAACAAAATAATAAAAACCATGTCCATTATTTTATCATTGCATTTCTTGAAATAATTAGTCTTCACAATATTGGAATTTGTAGCACAATTATTATAAATTTCCTTTTTCAAATAAACATATTTATTTTTAAATTTATCTAATTATTTTTGTATCCTTTAATTTTATTTTTGAAAAAATTCCTAATCATAAAAAATATTTTCATGTAACTACTACAGATATTCCCTTTTACAGTGTGAAAAAAGGATTTTAACAGTGCTAAAAAAGTGTTGTTAATCACAGTACTGATAGGGGGTCCCCTTTATCAGTGCTGATAAAGGACACCCTTTATCAACAATCGAAATGAAACTAATAAAGTCCTATCTTTATGCAATTATGCTGTTAATATGATAAAACACACATAAAAGACCTATAATTTCAAACAATACCATATAGATTTAATTGACATCATGAACACAAAAATGCCCGCCCATGGTATATACAAAAAACATTTTTATATACATTTCAAACAATGTTTTATATAATTAAATTTATAACTATCCAATAAAAATTTAAAAACATTAATGTTTCATCTTTTGATGCATGTGATACCCTCTCAAAAATTTCCTCCCATGGTATCTGTTGCATAAAAAATCATCTCAACCCGATAAAAAGATTCTGTCTATATAAGAAAAAAAATATTATGTTAGTAATACTATTAATAGATAAATTAAACATTATTAAGAAGGAATACATTTATAAAATGTCAAATTTTAATAAAAAAGAAACATTTGGAGTTATATCAGTCACATTGTGCGTCTTATTGAGGTGGGGTTGATTCCTACATGTCACGAATGAGTTATGGATCATTTTCCTAAAATATAAAAACTATCTGAATGTTTTTTATTAGTTTTGACTATGTCACTTGTTATTTTACTGAAATTAATTTCAATTTTAAATAATGACACATTTAGAGTTATACTGGTCACACTATGAATCATATTAAGGTGAGAATGATTTCTACCTATCACAAATTATTGATGGATAATTTTCCTAAAGCATAAAAAAATATTAATGCATTTTATTAGATTATGTATGCCAGTTTTTTTTACAAAAATGTCATTTTAAACTGGAAACATGCATTTTGAGTCATAATAGTTGCATTGTGCATTGGTTTTATGTGATAATGCTTCATACATGCCAAAAATGACCTACGAATCACTTTCTTAAATTATCAATACAATCATAGTTCATTTTCTTTTTTTTGGTGAGTGACACATTTTAAACTAAAATGTCAATTTTAAATTGATAATGGGAAATTTTAGTCATATTGGTTGCACCATGCATCATATTGAGGTGAAATTGATTCCTAAACATCACAAATAACTCATGGATCATTTTCCTAATTTATCAAAAAAATAATAATGTGTTTGATCAGTTTTCAATCTTTCACTCGTTCTTTTACTTAAATTAATGTTAATTTTAAATAAAAAGATACACTTGGAGTCATAGTAGTCACATTGTGCGTCATATTGAGCTTATTTTGGATATCACACATCAAAAATTACTCATGGATATTTTTACTAAATTATCAAAAAAAAATATGAATGTTTTTGCTCAGTTTTTAGTATACCACTTGTTCTTTTTACTAAAATTAATATCAATTTTAAATAAAAATAGACACTTTGAGTTATACCTGCCACACCGTGAATTTTATTGACGTGTGGTTGATTAATACACATAAAAATGACTTATATATCATTTTACTAAATTATAAAAACAATTTGAATTCATATTCTCAATTTTTAGTATAATAGTTGTGTTTTTTTTACTAAAATGTCATTTCAAACTGAAAGCACACATTTTAAGTCATTCCGGTCACATCGTGTGTCATTTTGATGTGAGACTACTCCATACACATCACAAATAGATTATAAATCATTGTAAAAAATTATCAATACAATCAGAGTGTGTTTTATTTGTTTTTAGTGAATGGAATGTTTTGAACTAAAATGTCAATTTTAAACTCATAATAGACACTTTTAGTCATACCAGTCACACCGTGCATTAGATTGAGGTGTGTTTTATTTATACACATTAAAAATGAGTCATGGATCATTTTCCTAAAGTATCAAAACAATCTAAATGTGTTTGCTTGGTTTTCAGTATGTCACTTGTCCTTTTTACTAAAATTAATGTCAATTTTAAATAAAAAGACACACTTAGAATTATATCGGTCACACCATGCATCAAATTTAGGTGTAATTGATTACTACACATAAAAAATGATTTATGGATAATTTTATTAGAGTATCAAAACAATCCTAATTTATCGTCTTGAATTTCAGTATGTCACTTGTTCTTTTTAATAAAATTAATATCAATTATAAATAAAAAAGGCACACTGAGAGTCATAGTAGTCGCACCGTGCATCTGATTTATGTGAGGTTGATTCCTACACATCAAAAATGAATTATGGATGATTTTCTTAAATTAAAAAAATAATACAAATGCGTTTTCTCAGTTTTTAGTATGTCACTTGTTCTTTTTAATAAAATTAATGTCAATTTTAAATAAGTAGACAAACTTGGAATTATACCGATCACAACGTACATCATATTGAGGTGTGGTTGATTCCTACACATCAAAAATAGTTTATATATATTTTTATAAATTATAAAAAAATCATATTTATTTTCTCAGATTTCAGTATGTCACTTATTCTTTTTACTAAAATTAATGCCAATTTTAAATAAAAAGACACACTTAGAGTTATAGCGGTCACACCGTGTATCCAATTAAGGTAAGGTTTATTACTACATGTCACAAATGAATTATGGACCATTTTCCTAAAGTATCAATAACAATTTGAATGTTTTTTCTCAGTTTTCAGTATGTCACTCGTTCTTTTTACTAAAATTAATGTCAAATTTAAATAAATAGACACACTTGGAATTATACTAATCACACCATGCATCATATTGAGGTGTATTTAATTACTACACATAAAAATGACTTATGGATCATTTTAATAACGTATCAAAACAATCCAAATATTTTTAATCAGTTTTCAGTATGTCACTTGTTCTTTTTACTAAAATTAATGTCAATTTTAAATAAATAGACACACTTGGAATTATAACGGTCACCTCATGTGCCCGATTGAGGTGAGGTTTATTCCTACATGTCAAAAATGACTTATAGATCATTTTCCTTTAATTATCAAAACAATATAAATGAATTTTCTTGGTTTCCAATATATCACTTGTTCTTTTTTCTAAAATTAATATCAATTTTAAATAAGTAGACACTCTTTTAGTAATATAGGTCACACAATGCATCATATTGAGGTGAAGATGAATCTTATACATCAAAAATGACTTATAGATCATTTTATTAATGTATAAAAACAATACAAAATTATTTTCTCAGTTTTCAGTATGTCATTTTTTCTTTTTACTAAAATTAATGTCAATTTTAAATAAAAAGAGACAATTTGAGTCATACAAATCATATTGTGTATCATATTGAGATGAATCTAATTCCTACATGTCACAAATTAATTATGGACTATTATATTAATGTATCAAAATAATATAAATAGGTTTACTTGGTTGTTAATATGTAGGTTTTGTTTTTTACTAAAATTTCTGTCAATTTTAAATAGAAAGAAGCACTTAGAGTTATACCTATCACACCAGGTGTCATATTGAGGTGCGGATGATTCTTACACATCCCAAAGTCTTGAAATAAGCCTTAGCTACCAATTTTATCATGATTTCCATTGTATTTTTTTGTCAAACATTGAACAATGCATATTGGCTAAAAAATGTTTCTCTTTATTGAAATCCAAGAGAGTAGAGGAAGCTCTTGTGCCCATTATATCATGATAAGTGACCACAATGATCACATGAGCTTCCTCCACTGTTATTATTTTTAATGATAAAGGTTTTTCTACTAAATAACATTGAATCTATGTAGTGTCGGAAGCTCAAAAAAGAGAATCAATGGAAAGCATTAAGATCTGTGAAGAAACTAGGTGTTATATAAAATTGATAAGGAAATTAACTTATAAATAGTAGAAAAAATGGTGAAAGAATTAATTAAATTAGTAGGAATTCAAATTTTCATAATGTTTGTTTACATTCTTGACCCATTTCTTTGTTGTCATTATCTCAGTTTTAGCCTCGAAGCCTAATCTCTCACAAGCATGAGAATATTCAAAGAAACCACCCCAAATTGAACAAAGGAATACACCTATATAAGGAAAAAAATATTATGTGGGTAATACTAAAAAGAAATAAATTAAAAATAAATATGAAATAATACATTTCTTCTATAGAAGTCACATTTTCATGCTATTTGTGTAAATTATATCATCAGGTATGTTGCCCATTATTTTCTAAGAAAATCTATATCGTCTTTTAAATATGAGTATTTTTTACAGTCATAGTAGTATTGGAAAAACATAAATACACAAAGTATTAATAAATATTTTAAATGAAATAGTAATTATCTTCAAAAATACCTATCTAGGGATGATAGTTTATTCATGGAATATAATCTCTATCGTAAATTTACAAACATAATAACCATAATATTTCCCTTTTTTTGTTTCAAACACTACAGAGACATTGTGAAAAATAAGTAAATTGTTTTTATATGTGTTTAGATAGTGAAATATTATTATATATACCCTGATACTTGTCCAGTTTTAGGACTTTTCAGTATCCTTATGCATATCCCCTAGCCTCTTTCCTTTTTTTCATGATATTGATGCACCACCCTATATAATATAATCCTCATAAAACATAATATAAATTATATAACTTGAAGTTTAGATATCAAATGTTGGATATAGTGTATTAGTTATTGAAAACGTCATCATGTGTGATCGGTTTGTTGGTTATCCATGCAATGAATCCCAGAAATAAATATTTGGAGTATTTAAATTGACTATAATGAGCATCCATTGTTTTCTAAAACACAAAAAGGAATAAGTAATGAAAGAAATAAAAATATGTGTGATATAATTAAATTGTAGAGCTTTACCCCTGTATAGTTGGTATTAAGAATATTTTGTTATCTGAAAGTTTTCTTTCTAATGATTTGACTAGGTGTGACACTATTTCATCCATTTTGTTGAATTATATATATTTTTTTGCTCGGTTGAGGTTGTGTAAGGACTAATGAGTCAAAAAAACATGGGGAAATCAATTCAATTGGTTTTGATATATACACCTACCAAAAATATGAAATTTATTTAGTCATAATTAACATAGTATATCATCTTTTGGAAAATCAAATCATGAATACATACCTCATGTATACATTTAAAATAGAGGCACCTAGAAAATAATAGTCGAGGATTTAACTTACATTCTCAGCACCAATGTAATCTTCACCTTACTCTTTGTACATATTTTATTCAAAATCAACAATGTGACTACTACCATTTTATAACTTTATGTCCACATGAACATTAAATGTTAGTAAATATTGATATGGAACGAGCAGCTTAAAGGTGCTTTTGAAAGATATTTTCGATCGGTTAGTCGATCCTTTTGATGGTTTTGAGTTGGTCTTTAGTTTCACCCCCTTCCCTTTGTCCTTCTGTAATAACATTCATCGGTTCAAACCTTTTTTATTAATTATTAAAGGTTTATCTTAAAAAATAAATTGTAAATGAATACCTCCTTTTTGAAATATTTTTTACAAGATGCGACATCTATGTGATGAATGTTCTAACAACTTGGTCAAACTTATGAATATTTTCGTCATCAAGTAGAACAGGTAGCTCAGTGCTCAGTTCATGAGCTATGTTAATCGCCACTCTCACATGACCTGTTGTAAGTGGTCTATTGTGTAGACTGTCTTCTTAGATATTAAAAAACGTAGCCCTCTATACAAGGTGATTGGTAGGTGTTGATAGATATAAATCACAGTCATTTTCACCTAGTAAAATATCAGTACAAGAAAGGTATCAGTGTCTATATGATTTTTATTTCATAGAAAAAATTATTAGAATATAGATTACCATGAATAAGACATATCTTTTAGGGGAATGGATCACCTCAAAGATGGTTGGGTTTGGTGGGATCTTCACAAATTGGTTGAGTTGTTTCTTATCTTTCCTTCCCCACATGAAAGTTGCTAGCATCTCTCTCTACCATTGGAACTATTATTCAAGGGTAGCTAGTCTTTATTTCATCGGTCTCATTTCTTTATCTTTATCCTCCTCTTGTTTTTTCTCAAAATATGTTCAGGGTTTCACCCCAAAACCCCCACCTCTGATGTAGCCATGCTTTTCTGGCAACTTTAAGGCCACCGATTGTAGGTGTTCATCCGATACAGGTGTTCTTGATTCCTCTAACTATGTCAGATAGAAAATATATGAATATAAGTAATCATAATTATGTAATAGCGATTTAAAGAATTTTTTTCATACATAATCATTTTCCCACACTTTTTGTGTGTTTTCATCTATTGATAACATGTATTTATTTACACGTACCTCCTTCCATAGAACATGGCATGGGTTGGAAGTGGCTTTGGGTTTAGAGTCATCAATCTGTATATAAATAGAGGAACGTAATTATGTTATTGTTTCATATCTCATAAAAGTATTATGATAGATTTAAAATACATATTAATTTTTTTAAGTGAATTGTACCTAGTCCTTACTTTATAGTAGGGGTATGTTGGTTTTTCTTCCCATTTCTTATTTTTAGAACTCATTTATTGTTTAATAAATAAAATATTTTCAATCAAAGTGATGAATTCACATATCATCAAACAACATATTACTAGCCACAATGTACTTGAAAAGACACATCTTCATGATGGACTATAAATTCATCCTACACTACTTAGGTTATCAGGTGTACATACATTATAGGTGGGTGTGGGTTTATTTTCCCTTTAACATCTTTAAGATGATGTATTGTTAGAATTATGTGAAATCCTCTGTGAATCCTTCATGCATGCATTAACATATATTTCTTATGCGATTCATCTACTATAAATGCACTCTATAAGGGATGATGAAGAGTAAGTCAATGTTACATTATTTTATTTTAAATAAAAATAAAGAAATCATATCATAATGTTACCATAATTTCTTCACACATCATCATCTTAATCATGGGTAAAACATGGTTCCATGAATCTACATCAATCAGTATGCATTTTCGAGTGAAGATTCCAATGTAACTAATGAACATGGCCTTGTGGGGGTTAACATGATGGCCCCATTCATTCCATATGAACTCATATTTTATGCCTTTGATTTTGTACCTTAATGATTTTTTCTACACCATCAAATTATAGCGCTCTTGTTTTTTATGCTTCATCGGTCCTTCATCGCCTACCATTTAATCAGATTCAAAATCTTTAATATCTTGTTCCTCTACATCAATAGCATTATCATGTTAAGATGTTCATTGTACCTCTACACTGGGAGTAGAAATAAGCTGATGAACTTATTGTTCTTTGGGATTAATAGCACAAACACGTACAAAAGGTCATTGTTCCTCTGCACTGTGAGCATCAGCAGGTTACGAGACCTGTTGTTCTTCAGGAATTGGAGCAACAGTATGTGTATAAGTCATTATCTAAAGAAGTGATTTAATTTTTAATTTAGATTACATAAATGCAGTAGTGAATATATATTAACATGAGGTAACACAATATATATTACAAAAAATATATAACCTGGTTATTGAACTCCTTTTTAGAGGATGAAGGGATTTGACCCCTCTATCGACTATCCAAATTCATTCATTGTTCTCTCTTATGACATACAAAACATCATCTACATTGGGACCAGTAATAAATTATTTTTATGTTCCAATAAAAGATTCATCCTCGGCTAAATTTTTATCTGACCCCCTAGTGGTGTTATTAGATAATAGAACAATTGACCACTTTTGGTTTGCGGGATATGGAACATAAAATACTTGTAGTGCTTGTTATTCCATTATAAATGGTTTATATTTGTACCCTCCCTTACTGAAATCAAATTTCACAAATCCTAATTTTTCTATTTTAATAGCACTCCTATTATCAACCCAATTTAATTAAAAAATAGTGACTTGGAATGTTGTATAATCCAACTCTCATATTTGTTTGATGATGCCAAAGTATGAAATATTAGCATAAATTGGATTTTTGTACATAGTACCATAAACATTCATCGCTTCATCCACAAGTGTAACTCCACTATTTTTCATGATAATTTCTTCATCATGTTCATTTTTATAAAACACATAACCATTAATTGCATAACCATTGTAAGATATTACATACAAACTTGTTCCTTCGGCTATCCATCAAAGTCGTTCTAAAATTGAATCCATATTTTCATCTGAATCCTTAAAAGTATGGTCATGAAACCATCCTATTAACTATTTATTATGTGTATTTGATATCTATATTTCATCCCTTTATGGATTCAAATGCCTAAGAATTTCTTTATGGGTTTCAACATATGGGAAACCACCAAACTGTTATGAAAAAAATAAAGGTGGGCCTGCACCCAATCTGTAATATTGATTATGACAACATCTCTTCTAGAAATTCCTTCACTCACAAGCTACCTAGTGTGATGATATTTCATTAGACCAATTCTGTCCACCCCAAATAGGGAATTTGGTACAGAATTCAATAGCTTCCTCAACAATATAGTTCTCCATAATACAACCCTCTGGAGAACTTTAATTTTTAACATACCCTTTCAAAATCTTTATGTATCGTTCAATGGGGTACATCCATATATAGTGTACAAGCCACATAATCGAATCTCTCTCACATAGTGAACCATCAAATGAACCATTACATCAAATAATATTGGCCGAAAGAACATTTCCATTTCAGATAACTTGATGGCAATTTCTCTTTCCATAGTAGGAAATTTCATCAGGTCTATAACCTTTCTATATATATATTTGAATAAGAAACAGATCTTGGTTAATGTATGACTGATATTCTTGGAAAAAATTCAATGTAAAGCTATAGTAATTTGATATTACATTAAAACATATAAGTTATGTGATTTAATAACCTTTAACATTAAATTATTCATTAACACAATATTCTTGGTATTGTATAAATACCCCTCTGTAACCTTTATATCATTAAAGAAGTTTAAAAACTAATATCTCTCCTTATTGGAAAGAGTGTAAGTAACTGGAAGAAGAAAATTTTATTTTTCCCCTTTCACTTGTGTTAACTCTTATTGTATTCCCATGTCAACCATGTCTAACCTAACCTTAATTCCATCCTTCATTTTACCAGGTGCATTTAGAAATGTGTCGATGACACTATCACATAATTTTTTTTCAACATTCATAACATCAAGAAAAATGTATGACATACAGAAAATTCTAGTATGGTAGTTCAAAAAAATTGATCACTTTTTCTAACCATTTTTCATAAGGTTTTTTTGAAAATTATTTACTAAAAATAGTGTCCACGTCTTTTTCTTTATCAAACGATTGATCACCTATTAGTGGAGATAGTGTTTTATGTTCTACTAAAATTACATCTAATGTTGTTGTCTAAGATATATACTTATACCATTGGGGTAGAAATATATGATGTCCTAGAAACACAGTATTTGATGAATGTTTCAACCTAATTGATAATGTACCTTGTTTGCAAACGGGACACCCTTGAGTTCCTCTAATGCTATATCCTGAAAATTTTTCATAAGCAAGAAAGTCATTTATCATCCCGTACAATAAGGATATCAATGTGAAATCTTAATTTCTATAAGAATCATACAACGTAACACCTAAATCCCATAAAAATTTCATATTCTCGACAAATAGATCCAAATAAACATCAATATTATTACCCGGTTGTTTTTTTTCCTTATATAATTATAGATAACATGAAGTATTTTTGTTTCATGCATAATCACGGTGGAAAGTTATAACTTACCAACATATCCAGCCATGTACTGTAGGTGCTGATTTGAAAAAAAAAGGATTCACTTCATCTGTATATAATGCAAGATGAAGATTTCTCATATTGTTTCCAAATTTAGGATACTCATGATCAATTTTCTTCCACTGATCAGAGTATGTCGGGTGACATGATTTCCCATATTTATTTATTATATCTACATGCCACGTCAATTTCCCTACAGTCTTATCACTTTCATATAGGTCCATAAACCTTGGAATGATTGAAAATTTCCATAAAACTTCCATAGGATCGGATTCATCTTTCTTATATTGAAAATCACCACACTTTTGGTAATTTGTAAGTGATTTGTGGTCCTTGTGAAACAGTATACAGTCATTCATAAAGTCATGTATTCTTTTAGTGATCATACCCATAGAGAATAGCATTCATTTGGCATCATATGTTTAGCTAGGGAGCTCATTATCTTTTGTGATCATGTCATTCAAGATAGAAAGTAGTTTTGTAAAATTGGTGTCACTCTATCTGTTTCATACTTTCAAATTATACATCTTCAGTGTGGCTTAAAATGTTGTATATTTAGTGAAACCATTATAAAATGGATTCTTTGCACAACTCTTTAACTTTTGAAACAATTTTGGATAATCATGAAGTTTATCTTCAAATGTCCTTATCATTTCCTCAATATGATCTTCAACATAATTCACATCTATAATCACATCCTTGATATGGTTCTCTTAATTTTACACAATTGTAATCATATCAAATGATCTATAAAATGTAGTTTTATCTCATCCACTAGATGCATTCACTTTTTCCCCATGTTTATTCAAACATTTATAACTTTGATCTATTCCATGACAGATCAAGTGTTCTTTCAACTTTTTTGTACTAATTAGTCTTGAATAAAAATAGTTTAAACATGGAAAAGGAATTTTATAAAGGTCGTATTCATGATATTTTGAAAACATATTCATATTATTTTTTCATATAATTGGAATCCATCCATTATTTATTCATATACATCCTATTTGATTTGGTAATATTAATATTTAACAAAATAAATACACAAAAGGGGCCTTTCAAATAAGGGGAACTCAACATTTGAATGATAGTTATTATTGATTTTTTTCAGAGACTCGTCCCCTTAGAATCTAACACCAAACAAGGAATAATATATAATTATAGAGATATATAATAATTTAAACCATGCAGGTGATGTTGGATGCAAAGTTGGTTTAGAAGTTACAATGGGGATAAAAATTAATTCACCTTATGTGGTAGTGGGGTCATAATGGATATCATATGGGTTGGATAGATTTAGTAACATGTACTTGCTATAATGATAGGCAACCCTCTATATTTTACAAATTTTTATTTAAAACTTCACACACACCTTGTTAAAATGAAACCAGCATTAAATACACTTTCAAAACATTCACATCCCTTTATAAAAGCCAATCAGGTGAGTTAAAAAACACTTTGAATGCAACCTAAGTCCATTCCAAGTATTTAAATCATTTTAAATATATTTAAAACAAAAAATGGTATTTTGAAAACATATAATTTTTTAAGAAACATTTTAAAACACTTGAATCATTTTCAAACAGCCACTTAGGAATTTTTACAAAGACATAAATCCCAAGAGAGGCACTTTATAAAATATACATGAATCAAAAATGACCAACATTTTATAAAATATAAATCTATAAAAGGTTTACACATGATCCAAAATTTAAAGGTAAACCCAACATAAATTTATTTGCAAGAGATAAAATTTATAGTAAATATATTAAAATAAAAAAAAGAATATTGTCTCTTTATGCCCTATGGTGACCTTTACATCCCATTATCATTATATCTTTAATAAGTGACTATGGAACACCACTATAAAAGTGTGACCCTTTCCTTCTACCTGTATCATAGACAAATTAGTCTATATATTCACCAATGTGTATACTTATAGTGTATGAAAAGGGCCTAGTATGATATTGTCAAAGATTTTATACCATTCATTTTTAAGGCAAACCAAAAAATTCTAGTTTTAGGGAAAATAATAAAAATAATTTTATTACATATGGTTGAGTAAATAAAACTAAAAAAATATATTTTTATTTTAAAACAAATGTAATTTACCAAGATACAACCATAAGATAAAATAATAATAAAATATCGAGCATCTACCATTAAGGAGAACCTACCAAAGGACTAAGAAGATAATCTAATTTGAAAAATTAATTGAATCGTCACACTAGAATATTGTTTCAATAAAAATGAAACATAATCAACTCATCATTAATGGTCTCATTAAGAAGTAAATTCCAATAGCTGGTGTGAGACCTAAGATAGGGGTACTATAAATGTGTGACCATAATATTATAAATCATGTCTCTAGAATTCCTAAATATCTACCTAAATATTCCCATGATGTTTTTCTAAAACCCTAACACTAATAATTAATGAAATACATTTATAAAACTATCATCTCAATATGGTATAACATCCATTAAAGCATACACTTACACATAAACAACCATAATTAAACATGATAAAATTTCGAATATATATTATAAATAAATAAGTGCATTAAAAATAATATGTAAATAAAATAATGAAATTTTTAATTCAATCAAAACAAGTCATTATGTTCTAAAAAATCAAACCATGATTTTTTTTTAAATTAATAATAAATCATACCATTGATATAAATCCAATTTTTCTCTAAATGAATTTAAAAAAATTAACCACCCTAAACTATGTCAAATAGATGAAAGAGTATAGAATCACCAATATTAGACAAGTTGAATTAAAACACTTCCTTCAAATAAAGGTAGATAACGATAGATAGTGAATCCATACACCTTAGACACCAAAAACTCCAATTTTGAGAATATAATTAACTATTTATTTGAATTCCATGTCCATTTATTGAAATATAAACAATAAAGAGGAAAGAAGAAAGAAAAAATAAGAATATGCTTTAGATTTGGAGGCCTGGCGGCAGTAGTAGGGTCCGGTGGCGGGGAATTTGGGGTCGGTGGCAGGTGTCAATTTATAAATGAATATTCATAATGATGAATACATAACATATGCTTGTGTGCATCATCATATTGTATTTAATCTTAACATTTAGAATATAACTCACAATAACATCCACAAATAAACTTTATGATCATATAGGATCAATTATACTCACACATCAATATATAAACATAAATAACAATAATCAATATCATCACTATCTCGTGATATATATATATATATATATTCATTAAAGGAGTATTTATTTAAATATATATATATATATATATTTATTTATAATTATAATTATAAATAAATATATTTAAAAATTATTTATATTTATTTAATAATATAATTAATATATTTATCTTTTAAAAAAATATTATAATTTGATAATTATTTAAATATATATCTATTTATTTATAAACTTATAAGTAATTTTTTTAAACATTATATATATATGAATTATTAAAAAAGATATATTTTAATATATCGTATTTATATTAATTATAAACACACATTTTTTTAATTAATGTATATAAGTAAAAATTATTTTTGACTAAAAATATAATAATTTTATATAAATTAATAATATTTTTATGAAAACTTTTATCGGCTCTAAAATTATCACTGATAAATCTATTGTTAATCAACACTTTCTGCTTAGCACTGATAAAAGTCGGTGCATCCCTTTCTTGGATATGTGGTAGTGTGTGTAGAAGAAGTTTTGTTTCTAAGACTTTCATTTAACATATCATTTTCATCCTTAAGCTTTAAAACTTCCAAACCAATATTCTTTAATTGAAGAGATAAATTATTTTTATTTTCATGAACCATTATATTTTTTTTCTTTGAGTGAAACATGTATCTAATTTCATTTAGTTTATTTTATTTTCTTATAAATTACAAATTCCCTTCAAATATTCAATACTTGTCTTGTAATTTAAAAAATTGGTATAATCAGAACTAAAATGACTATCTTTAGTTATACTTTTCATGCATATATTTCCAACTTTTCTAGAATAAGAACCAAGATTTCTTGAAAAAAATAACGTGTAATTAAAAAGTGTTACCTTATAATATTTTTCCATAATACAACATTGCCAGTTTCTTTTGGAATTTAGACTTGTTTCTGGATATTTTAGAATCACTCCATGAAGTCATGAATTTGTTTTCTTTCTTTTTGACATTCTGTTAATTTTTGAGATTCAGAAAATTTGGTTTAGTATGTCCTCTCTTCTTGCACCCATAAAAAATAATATTTGAACAATCTAAATTCAAATGTGAATAACCATGAATGATATCTCTTTTAGGAAAATGAGTTTTTTCCTTTTCCTTAGAATCTCTTTCTCCAAATCTAGTTGTTTCAAGTTTTTTCCAAATTTCATGAGTAGTTCTAAAATAAGAAATTTTGTCAAAAATATTTCCATAAAAGGAACAACGAATAATATTCATGTCCTTATAATTAAAATCATATTTAACAGAATCTTATTTTTTCAAATCAATCGTATTAGATTTAGGTAAAACCTAATATTTAATTTCAATATCTCAAAATTGAATATCAATACTCTTTTGGTAAGATTCCATCTAGATCTCCCACTGAGTATACTTACTACCATTAAAATTTGGTGGAAACATTGGATTTAACCCATTTTTATTTCTAGGATGTTTGGATTGTTGTTGGGTGTGGATCTAAGCTATAGGTTAGTCTAACGCTTCTCTTTCTTCTCTTTTTTGGATTAGAGCTTGTGGTTTTATTCTACTTATTCTAAATCCCTAAAACCTATTTTTCCAGTGGATCTTAGGTTGGGTCTTCATAGGGTGCTTGAATCCGAATCTAAAGCTAAGGTTAAGTGATCATTCGTCTATGGATTCATGGTAGGTTCTCTAAAAGATATATCCCATAGTTTTATTGTCGATTTGTGCATGTTTGGTTGTGATATTTCTACCCTCTTGATGTGCATTTGATTCCTTTAGTAAGATTTGGTAAAATGGTTGGCTAAATGATGATTTATACCTCTCATTATCCCTATGGGATGCATTGAGATTGATTAGACCATTTATATCCACCCATGGAGTGCGCTAATATTCCCGAACATGGAAAATTGTAAATTTAAGCATGGAATTGACATAATAATATAGATCCCATGATGAATATATTGACATGTTAGTTTGGATTATATAGAGGAATTAATGGTAGATGTGTCTAATTTTTGGAAGTGTTATAATGGATTGTTTTTAAAAATTTAAAAATGGTTAAATGGAATAAATTGAATATGTCAAATGACTTATGATTTTGTAATTGAATTTCTTAAATGGGATAATGTATGTGAATTGATGAATTATGTGAAATGGGATAATGTATAAAAATTGTTGAATAAGATAAATGGGTTAAGGTATGAAAAAGGGAAATGGTTTAAATGGTTTATTCTAATTAAATGGTAAATGTGCTAAATGGTTAAGGCTTGATGATATCTCATGTGTTCAGTGAAATGTGAATTGTGAACATTATGCGTATTGATTGAGTATGATTTGTGATATGGTATATGTTGTAAATGGATGAATAAGAATGTGAACATGGCTTGGTGGTGTGGGATAATGTAATGAGGATACTCCCATGGGTTAGGTTGGAATGAGGCTCTAAACCCCACCCCTAGAGTTCACAGGATGGGGAGTCGAACTGAGGCTCTGGACCCCTAATAGATGAATTTGATTAGAATACCTAGATTGAGGCCCCAAGGTAAGTGTGATGTAATTTTTTATGAGATGTTTATCCCTAGTGAGATAGGTAACTTTAATTACTCACTTATTCATAGAAATTTATCAGTTTAGGCTATAGTGTAAATGATGTAAATGCCTAACCCATAGAAAAAATGATGAAAATGGTTAAAGTGAATACTATTAAGTAATGGCACCTGAGTTTTATTTTGTGTACCCTATAATTTATTTAGTACTTTCATGCACAATATATTTATACTAGATATTTTATAGACATTGTTGGTGGTGGAATACTAAGTTGTACTCACACCCTTCTCAAGCCGCCATTGGATACCTGAGAAGTCTTCATTATTTAAAGACCTGGATAAGGGAAAAAACCTTGTATTAGAGGATTGATTTAGCATAGGAAGTGTATGGGTGAGGGATCTAGACTTGGAGTTAGAATCCATTTTGGGGATTCTTAATTTGTATTTATTTTTGGTTTTCTTTACACTTTGTATTGTATTGACATTGAATAGCATGTTTACTTTTGGTTGTGGGCTTGTACCCAGTTTTGGGAAATGGTTGATAATTCTTATTTTGGTTCACTGCTTGTTTTCTTTATTTCATATGTTATATATTGTGGATTACTCTATAAAATAGGGTATAGTATCCCCATATGATCTGTTATACCCCCATTTCCAATCATCAACCTCTGGAGTACGTGGAGGCGCACTTGAGGTCATGTGGCGACCCAGCTCGAGGCATCGGTTTAGTGGCCTCTTGGACGGGGATGTTTCAAAGTAGTATCAGAGTGGTTCTTTTCTATGGTATCATTATTTCTAGATGGTAAATGGGATATTAGGATGTTTTGGGTCTTTTTAATGAGCTCATTCAAGGGAATATCTAACCCATTTATGAGGGAAAACCCAAGTACCCAAGGTGGGATTTTTTTCCCTTGATCTGTGTTGTTACAGTTGAATGATATTTCACCATTGGGTGGTTTACATATTGTGTGATGTGACTATTTTATGATATTTTTTCTCATGGTTGAGATGGCATGATTCTGTGCATTCATGGATCATTTTAGGCACCTAGGGATATAGGTGGCATGCATCATGATAGGCACACACAAGATGGGTGTGTGGGACATGAAGGGTATAATGCACTTTACTTTATTGAAAAATTTAAAGAAAATGGTGCATAATAAAGATAATGTAAATGGATAAATGGAAATAATGTTAAATAATGGTTAAATAATAGTTCTTAATGAAAAGTTATAAATGGTTTAACTTTTGGTTTTGGCAACTTGTGAAGAGGTGTGATGGTATCCTTTGGGATTGTATATATGGGATGGGTTAGTTGTGCCTAGTGAAGATCTTTCCTTGTGTAATTTTGGATGATTTGTGTTATGTGTTCTGAGGTGCGTTTTTGGAATTGTATGAAGATTCCACCATTATGTCATGTGATGATTAGGTAACAAAAGGACGTCGCTAAGAATTCTCCTTTAGAAGTGGAGCAAGAAAACCCATTAAACTGGGGAAAATATGAGGGAGTAAGTTCCATGATAACTTCAATAGTTTTATAAAAATGATGGAATGAGACCTTGGGCATAGTGTACTGAGTATGTTTGAGCTAACTAGGGAGTTTTAACTACAACACCCTCCTACTTTTTCTGGAGTGGGTGGACCAGATATAGCTGAGTTATGGATATAGTTTATACAGATGATTATTGATCACTTAAAGACTCCTCTAAAGAAGAGAGTTAAGTTGGTAACTTATATGTTGTGAGGTCATGGAAAGTGATAGTGGGATGTTTTGGTTCATACCTAATAAGTTGATGGTATTACATGAAAGTATTTACAGGAAACTTTTCTAAAACATTTCTATCTGGATACCTTGAGATGGGAGAAGGCAATGGGGTTTATGAGGTTAACCCAGGGTCTATGTCAGTGATGGATTATGTAAGTTACTTCACTAACTTTCAATGCTTCATTATAGCATTGGTAGGTGATGAGATAGCCACCGGGAGATGTTTTCAGGATGTTCTTAAAGACGATAACAAGTCTGAAGTAAATATCTCCCATTTAAAGAGGGTTGTTGAGGTAGTGTATAAGGACCTTATTTCATAAGGGAAGCTCAAGGAGGAATCTGGTGGTGTACATGTGGTTCCAGTTGGATGATATAGTGGTGCAATTTATGATAGTGTGAAGCACTGTTTTGAGAGTTTACACTAGGGCAGTGGTGGACAGGGTAGTCATAAAAGGGAATAAGGCTCATAAAAAAGTGAATGATTTTTCTGTTATTAGTGTGGTGGGTTGGGGCACATGTGTGGTCAATGTCCCCGACCACCAATTGGGTACTGAGTGCAAAGAATGTTAGGTCATGTGTAGAGGTTATATAAGAACCCTAAGAAAATGAGTAATGATGGAGGATCGATACCAATTCAAATTACAATCAAGGGGTCAGTTTCCCCATATCAGGCAGGTAGTTGGAGTTCCACCAGCCGTATTGGTTGGGGTAATGGACGTGGTACTTCAGGGAGAGAGAATCCACATCATTAGGGTAGTGCAGCACCAAGAACTCAGTCAAGATCCTAGGGTAAGGGAATGGGTCAACTTCATGCAGTTCATACTACACTTGGGTGTGGTGAGGTTGGGTCGCTGATAGTTTGAGGTATGATTCTTGTTGCTTCCATTCTTGGTATTACTTTATTAGATACAAGTGATTCACATTATTTTATATCTCCTTAGTTTGTGAGTGTGTTGATCCTGGAGGTAGAACATGTTTGCGGGGTCATGTCGATTGATACACCTCTAGGGGTGGGAGCAGAAAATATCAAGCTATGTAAGGGGTGTGATCTTGAGGTTGGTGGGTACTAATTCCTATGGGACTTTTATGTGCTAAAGATGGTGGGTTTTGATTTGATTTTGGGCATGGATTGGTTAGAGTTGTACCAAGCCCATATTGAATTTTATCATCATTTGGTGACATTCACATCCCTTGAGGGAGACACTTATGTTCATCATGTGGAATTGGATATCCGAGAAGGTGGTGTAGGGACATTTTGTTAGTATTTGGGTGAACTCACAGCCCAAGTGTCTTGTATCATGATTGATGATGGGGGATTAGAGCTGTTTTTATTTCCTAATATGGTAGACTAGTTCTAGTATTTTTTCCCTAAGGACTTCTCGGGGCTTCCACCCAATAGAGACGTTGAGTTCACTATAGAGTTATTGTCAGGAACAAAACTAGTTTCTATTCCGCCATACAAAATGGAACTGAGAGAGCTCCAGTAACATAAAACTTAGTTGTAGGAATTAGATAATAAATGGTTTATTCATCATAGTACATCACCTTGGGGATCTCCAATGTTGTTTTCCAAGAAGGATTATGAATCGTTGTGGTTTTTTTTATTACAGGATGTTAAATATGATGACAGGTAAAAATAGATACCACATTCCTCGAATTGATGATATTTTTTATCATTTGAGAGGTGATTTACTATTCTCAAAGATTTATTTGAGTTAGGGATATCATCAGATTGGTGTGAGGCCTTATTATGTGTCGCGGACCACCTTTATAAATAGGTATGGGTTATATGAGTTTTTTGTGATTTTTTTCGGGATGACCAACGTGTCGGTGATGTTTGTGGCCTTAATGAATCAAATATTTCACCACTACCTAGACCAATTTTTAGTTGTCTTTTTTGAAGAAATCTTGGTGTACTTTAAGAATCATGATGATCATGCTAAACATCTAGACATCATCCTGAGTACACTAAGAGAGCATAGGATATACTCCAATATATTCAAGTGTCATTTATGGATCGATATGGTGAATTTCTTAGGTCACATCATCTCTAGGGAAGGTGTGTTAGTGGACCTAGAGAAAGTGAAGGCAGTTGTTTCTTGGGATCATCCCAAGTGTGTTACTAATGTCCTAAGTTTTCTGGGATTGGCGGGACATTACCAAAGGTTCATAAAATACTTTTTCCTTATACTATCACCACTCTCAGGCTTGACCAAGAATGGAATCAAGTTTTAATGGTATATTTTATGTGATAATTATTTACAAGAGTTAAATAAGCGGTTAACAACCACACCAATTATGGTCTTACCCAAGCCATGTAAGGGGTATACCTTGTTTTTTGATGCATCTAGTGTGGTATTGGGCATTATTGATGCAATATAATCAGTTGGTTGTGTACATGGAACGATATTTGAGTCCTATGAAGGAAATTATCTTACTCAAGATCTTAAGTTGGCCACAATGGTATACGCCTTAAAGTGTTGGAGGAACTACCTATTGGGAGAATGGTTTACAATGTATATTAATCATAAAAGACTTAAATATATATTCTCCTAGCATGAATTGAATATTTTTTAGTGAATATGGGTTGAATACATGAAGTCTTTAGACTTTGATATAGTTTTAACATTGAGAAATGGAAATAATTTTGAAAATTATTTGAGACAGAAGACTCAAAATCGGGTATTTTAGGAATTTAGTTTAGAGTGGAGGATGATGGCGTTCTCTAAGATGATTCTAGATGTGCAGGAGGTCCAAGGGAAGATGACCCTTACATCTATGGAAGTTTATTCCACACTTATGATCCAGATCAAGGATAAACAACATGAGGATTCAGAATTTTTGGATTTAATGGAAGGTATTAAAGGTGGGGAGTCACCCTATGGTTAGACCATTGGTGATGATGGGATCACATGTGTTTATGGTCATTTTTTGTGCCAAACTATTTGCGAGAAGAGTCGATGCATTATTTTCATGCATTAAAGAAGTAATTGCATCCTGGTTTGACTAAAATGTATCATGATCTTCGTAGGAAGTATTAGTGGCTAGGGATGAAGAAAGAGGTTTCATGTTTCATGGAGGGATGCCTTACCTGCTAGCAGTTCAAGTTTGTGCATCAGCAGTAGGGTGGTTTGTTTCATCCATTTCCCATTTTGGAATATAAATGGGATGATGTGATAATGGATATATTTGTGGGTCTCTCTAGGATGCCTTGGAAGAATGATGTGATCTGGGTATTTGTGGATTGGTTGACTAAAGTAGCACATTTCTTTCCAATTTGAGACTTTTACTATGGATTAGTTGGGTGACTAGTAAGTTTTATAGCTAGTGTGGTTTCATGGGGTAATTTGGACTATATTTTAATATCATGATCAATGTTTCACCTTGTGCTTCTAGAAGGGGATATAGAAGGCTCTTGGTACCTAGGTGTTTTTGAGTACTACTTTCCACCCACAGACAGATGGGAAATCAAAGTGTATTATTCAGGTATTAGAGGACATGTTGAGGGAATGTGTCTTGGATTTTGGTGGATCATGGGAAAATCACTTATCACTTTTTTATTTTTCCTATAATAATAGTTACCAAGATATGATTCAAATAGAACCATTTGAGACACTCTATGGTAAACCATGTATATCTCCATTATGTTAGATGGAGGATGTGGAATCAGAGTTGTTAGGTCCAAGTCTCATACAAGAGACATCAGAGTAGATCTAGTTTATTTAGAAACATATGGAAATTTCCTAGAGTAGGCATAAGTCACATGTGGATCAGCTTCGTAGACCTCTTGAGTTTGTGGTGAGTGATCATGTGTTTCTTCAGGTGTCTCCAAGGTTGGGTCACTATCAGATTCAGAAACAGAGTAAGTTATAACCCATGTACATGGGGTTTTTTCAGATTGTGGATAGGATCGGACTGGTTTCATATCATTTGTATCTTCCATAGTGGTATAGGGGTATGCGCGATGTTTTTCATGTGTCGCAAATTCATCAGTATCACCTTGACATATATCATGTGATTTATTTTGAGAATGTTGAGCTTGAGGAAGATGCATCTTTTGAGGAGTATCTAGTTCGTATTATGGATCATAGTGAGAAAATATTATGGGGAAATATTTTTCCTTAAGTTTAAGTTTTATAGAAGTATGGTAGTGTTTGGGGATAAACTTGGGAGAGAGAGATAAACATGCTGGCCCAGTGGTCTGATCTTTTTACCTTGGAAGCTGAGTGATTCTTGGGAAGTGGGGCTCAAGGACGATATGTTATAATGTGGGGAGGTTTTAAGAACCTGAACTTCATAGAGGTACTTTATTGTCTATATTTTGGTTTTAATCCATTAAATTTGGCTAATTAAATTTTTACCAGGTGTATGAGGAAGCTCGGGGGTGTTCTGTGGGTTTGGGACAAGAAAGAAAGTGAAATTGAGCCATCTAGTGCATGTTTCATGGTTGGCACATGGTTAGTTTAAATCATGCAAGGGGAGATATTCAAATCGTGTAATCTTATATAGAGTCACTTCACATGGTTGGGGTATGGTTTGTAAAACCTTGTGTTTAAACCATGCACCCATTAAAAAGTAAGAATTTACCTTTTTTCCGCCTAGGGATTTTAAGTATTCTACCTGATTTTTCCCCCATTTCTTATCCAGCAACCCTAATGACAAACTAGAACTCCAAAATCTTCCCAAGGTTCTATAACCTTAATTATAGGTTTTTTAATTCCATTGGGTTCATATCAAGGCTCTGAGTTAGTCTAAATCTTCTCTTACTTCTCTTTTATGGATTAGGGATTTTGGTTTTATTCTTCTTATTCTAAAGCACTAAAACCCTCTTTTTCCAGTAGATCTTAAGTTGGGACTTCAAAGGGTTCTTGAATCTGGGTATAAGGTTAAGTTTAAGAGAGTTTTCATATACATATTCAAGGTAGGTGGTCTACAAGTTATATCTCATAGTTTTATTTTCAATTTGTGCATGTGTGGTTGTGATATTGATCTCCTCTTGATGTGCATTTTATGCCTTTAATATGATTTGGAAAAATGGTTGATTAAATGATGATTTATACCCTTTATGATCCCCCTGGGATGAATTTATATTTATTAGACCATTTAGGACTACCCATGGGGTGCAGCAATATTCCCAAACATGGAAAATTGTAAAGTTAAACATGGAATTGACTTATAATAAGGTAGATCCCATGATGAATATGTTGAAATGTTAGTTTGAATTATATAGAGAAATTAATGGTAGATGTGTCCAATAGTTGGAAGTGGAATAAGGTGTTGTTTGGAAAAATGTGAAAAGGGTTAAATAGAATAAATTGAATGTTTCAAATGACTTATGAGTTTGTAATTAAAGTGTTTCAATGAGATAATTCATGTGAATTGATGAAGTATGTGAAATGGGATAATGTACATAAATTGTTGAATAATATAAATGGGTTAAGGTATGAAAAGGGAAATGGGTTAAAGGGATATTCTAATTAAATTTTAAATTCATGAAATGGTTAAGGCTTGATGATGTCTCATGTGTTGAATGAAATGTGAATTGTGAACATTGTGTGTATTGATTGTGTATGATTTTTGATACGGTATATTTGGTAAATGGATGAATAATAATTCGCACATGGCTTGGTGGTATGGAATAATGTACTGAGGCTCCTCCCATGGTTCAGGTTGGACAAAATCTCTAAACCTCACCCTATAATGCACGGGTTTGGGAGTCAGACAAAGGATCTATGCCCCTAACAGAAGTATTTGGAGAGAGTACATGGATTGAGGCTCCAAGGTAAGTGTAGTATAATTATTTATGAAATGTTTATCACTATTGAGATATGGAACTTGATTTACTCCCTTATTCATAGAAATTTACCAGCTTAGGCCATAGTGTAAACAATGTAAATGCCCAACCCATGAAAAAAATGAAAAAATTGGTTAAATTGAATATTATTAACTAATAGAACCCAAGTTTTCTTTTTTTATCTTGTCGTTTATTTAGTAATTTCATGCACTATCTATTTAGAATGGATATTTTGGGGACACTGTTGATGGTGTCCTATTGAGTTTTACTCACACTCTTCTCGGACCACCATTGGGTACTAGAGCAGACTTCATTGTTGCAGGTCTAGACAAGGGAAAATGATATGTACTAGAGGGTTGAGTTGGCATGGGACCTGTATAGGTGATGGATCCAGACTTCAAGTTGGAACCCATTTTTGGGATTCTTCATCTGTCTTTATTTTGGGTTTTCTTTACACTTGGTACTGTATTGAAATTGCATAGCATGTTTACTTTTGGTTATGGGATGGTACCTAGTTTTGGGAAATGGTTGATAATGCATGTTTTGGTTCACTTCTTATTGTTTCCTTTTTTATTTTGTTATTTGTTTTGGATTACTTTGTTAAATAAGGTATAGTCTCCTCATGTGATCTATTATACCATCACTATTAGTTTGAAAACTTTGGTGTATGGGGTGGTGCGCTTGAGGTCATATGGTGACCTGACTTGGGAAACTAGTTTAATGGCCTTCAAGTCAGGGATGTTGCATTCTATGACTCATGAATTATGATCTGTGATTGATTAGGTTTGAACTTATTATGTTATGATCACACTATTATAACCCTATGCTTATATTATTCTTGCATATGATCATTGATTGATATCTCCCATATTTACCATTACTGAGCATATAAGATCACCATTTATTATGTTTTAATTTCACCAGGTTATGAAGAAAGGTTTTAAATTGGATATGTATAATAAGGGTAATATGAGAGAGAAATATTATAGGATATGTTAAATATCATTCATTAAATATATTGATTATGTATTTTGTCTCCAAATACACTAAACCTTTATGGTTTAGGGGTGTGAAATATTGTGTAACATGTTATGTTTTTATCTAAAATGATGAAATATGTATGTCCATTTTTCTTGGGCCACATTAGTTTGTGTAAAAGTAGGGTTTATATATTTTTAGAGATTATGTTTTGAAGAATATAATGAAAGGACTTATGAAAACCTATGATGAACTGGAAGTGATATAGGGTGAACCTAAAAGTGTCGTAGGTTGATAAGAATGTTTCATAATTTAGGATATCTATAGAATGATTTTCATGATTATATGGTTTCTCACTATGATTATTATAGTTTTATTCTTAAAATATGATTTTTGGATTTATTAAATTGATGGAAAAAGGAGGAATTTTTTTAAATATGAATGCATCTAACAATGAAATTATTTTCCTCTTTAGAGAAAAAACTATATAGTATTTGGAATAAAAAATCTTTTTGTTATTATCACAAAACTCTCTCAATCCATAAATCATGTTGAGCCTCCAAATGATAAAAGGAGGGACCAATTCACCATAAATTATTTCTTGATCCAACACCCACCTTATTTTAGTGGTCCTATGATCCACTAATGGTTGAGAAATGTATCAGTACCGCTGAAAAGTTATTTTCTATTCTCTAGTGTTTAGAGAATGAAAATGTCATCCTGACTTAGTATCATTTGGAAGGAGAATAATACCAATGGTGTAATATTATTAATAATTCAAGGGAAGAGTAAAAAATTAACTATATAGATTGGTATGAGTTCAATAGGTTATTTTTCTATAAGTACTTTCCATGAACTCTTTTCACAAAAATGGAATGGGAATTCCATGAGCATAAATAGAAGGATGATAAATCGGTTAGTACCAATGAAGAAAATTTTAAAAACTGGTGAGGTACACATATATTTTAATCATCAACCTTGAAATCAAAATTTATTTTTTCTTCAATGCATTAAATCCAATTCTCTAAAAGGTGTTATCCATAAGGTACTTTATTAGTTATGAAGAAATCATTTTATGTGATCTCAAATTAGAAATAAAGAGTGTAATTTCCTATCATTCTCATGGTTATCATAAGAAGAGAAAGATGAATTTTTTTGTAAATTATAATAATAAAATCCATGGAATAAATAAAATGAATCTTCATTTATATCAAAATTGTGGAAATAAGCATGGTGGAATTTACCTATAAGGGTCCAGTAATTGTTTCAAGTATATAAAATAAATAAATCAAGCAAGTGAAGTATGAGGAGATGTAAAGAGGAAATCCAATGAAATGGATGTGGAGAGAGAGCTACTAAATGCACCATCCATACTTCAATGCTATAACTTTAATGATTATAGGAACTATTTTATCTTGTGCATGAATTCAAGGGTTAATGACTATACTTGGCATAAAAAACCTCTTAATCCAAGATACAAATGGAAATCTCATGAAATCAAAACTATAGAAGTGGGTCACATGGATAAAGTGGTTAAAGGTACAATTATAATACAATCTAGAACTAAAAATATCTTATTTGATTCTGGTTCTGTCCACTATTTTATATCTGAACAATTTATTAAGGGTGTCATACCACCACATCAATGATTAAATTTTGAATTTTCATTGAAAGATCATAATGATATGATGATCACATATCATGTCTATAACTCTACTCCAGTAGATTTTTGTGGAAATTTTCTTTATAAAAATATTGTGATTCAGCCTATAGTTGAATTTGATGTGATTTTGGGAATGGATTGGATTTCTTTATATAGATACCATATCAATTTATAAGTATGGGAAGTAACATTTAATATTCTAAATAAACCAATGATTTACTATCTGTGTGAGGATGAATATGAACCTCCAATGGAAATTACTTCTATTATATGGGTATTATTACATATTCATGAGGGGTAGTTATCACAAATGGTTAGGTGAAAACTCTGCATTGATGATATTCCTATTATTCAGGAATTTTCCATTGTGTTTCCTAAAGATTTTTCTAGTCTTCCCCCAAATCATGAATTTTAGTTTTTAATATAACTCATACCTAGTGTTACTCCTATTTCAAAGACTCCTTATAGAATGGCCCAAATTTAGTTGAAGGAATTAAAGAACAAACTCTAGTATAATCTTAATAAAGGATTCATTTATCCAAGTACATCAACATGGGGTAAACCTATTAATTTTGTTAAGAATAAATATGGTTCAATGCATCTCTGCATTGATTATCAATAATTTTAAAAGATCACTATTGATAAAAAATATCATATACCTTGAATTGGTGATTTATTTGATTAACTATATAGATGTCGATACTTCTAAAATATTGAACTCCAATTTTTATATCATTAGTTAAGGGTCAAAAAGGGACACATATTGTAACACCCGAGACTTTTATGTTATATAAATCATCAAAGGAATCTTTTTCTACACAACACTTTCTTGTCTTGCTTTACACGCAATCGCGACCTTCCTCGATAGCTTGCGTCGTACGCAATACCGAGTTTCACTAAACAACAATATGCTATTAAAACTAGCCGTTATGAATAGTAATAACCACTTTTTGAAATTTTATAAATTTTATTTTTCAAAATGGACTTCATTTTTGGACTCAGAATATCGAAATTAGCCTAGGGTGAAATTTTGGTATTTTTCTGAAAACTTTCAATTTTTGATGAATAGTGAAACCACTAAGTGGTAGGTTAAAAACTGAATTTTGCATAAAACTTAATTTTACCGCTTCTGTGAATGGAATTTAAAAAATCCGAGAGACACGGTTAATATCAAGGACTAAAATGTGGTTCAATGAGATGAAAATAATTTTTTGGTGAATAGTAACTTTTTACTATTTTTACCGCGGTTAATAGTAAATAGGGTATCTAAGGGTAAATATGATATTAATATTACCCTAACACATGTCCTAATTCTATTGGACAAGTGTAATTCGACCAAAAACAAACTTAGGAATAAAATATGACCATTTAGGCCCACTTGGATTAGATTAGGACATTTATTATTAATTTATTTAAAGAAGGGTTAAAATAGTTAAAATCAAAGTTTAATAAGTAAATCATTTTTAATATAGGGTTATACATAAGATAAATTCGATTGTAAATATTCATTAGAAAGCTAAAAAGATTTCCTACATTATGGTATTTTATTTGTAATTTTTAGACATCAAATAATTTAATTTATTTATGACACAAAGATGATGCAGTAATTATCTTATTAATGAAATATTGACAAAATTGATAATATAAATACCAAAATAAATGTAATTTGAGACTTTTTATGAATTATACTAATTTTATAGGTTACTATGATATATTAGTATTGATTTAATCAACTTGGTTAGAACATATAATTCTGTTATGACTTTGACAAAAATCATATATCAAATAGTGTCAAAATTGACACAAAATAGTTTTTAAATCAAATATTATATTATTAATTGTTATTTTATTCCTAAAAATCTAAGGTTCGGCCAAATGACTTAGATAAGGATATATATATTAATAATAAACAATTTGGGGTTCGTTTGGCATGTTATAGTAAGTGTATTAACCATATAGTGAAAGAAAACAAAAAGACACGGTAAAAGTTAAATTAATTAACTTAGAGTTAAATCTAATTGATAAGGTTAAAATAATACCCTAAACTTGTCTAAATCCTATTGGTTGATAGGATTTCGACCCATCCCCACTTTAGCTTCGAAATAAGACCCTTTGGAACCATTATAAACCGATTTTGACTTTAATATAAAATAATATTTTGAGATATTCCTAAGGTGCCCCTCTCCTCCCTTATAAAAGGGCACCTCCTCCCCCTCCTCCTCACACCAATTTGAGCACTCAAGCTCGGCCAACCCCTGCCATTTTCCCTTCTCCACTTCCCTAGAATAATCCTAGAGGTCCTGGTCTTCTCCAAAGACCAATCTTAGTTCCTTAAGTGGAGGATTCAAAAAGGCGTTCCAAAGAAGAGGTAATATCCATTACCGATCTTTTCAATTTCTTTCTTCTTCAACTTCTTCTTATTTAGTTGTTTCATGATAAAGTAATAACATCAGTATTACTTACATACTGATATGTTATTATAAATATGAAACAACCCTAATTCACCTTCTATCCATCCTACGGAAAAATGAAATCACCGCGCGTGCGTACGTACGGAATACCGTCTCCACGCCGTGGTGTAATCTATTTTCCACCATCACCTTACAAGGATGGGTATAATGGTGTAATCAGTAACTATATATGATTATTATTAAGTAATATTGATACTGAAATAATATATATATATACTCCAATACAATTCCACGATCATAGGAACGATATCATCACTCGTGCGTACGTACGGAATACCGTCTCCACGATGTGATGCGACTCGTTCTACATGATCTTCATTTCATAATGATTATATAAATGAATTGAATGAATGAATATGGTATATACTACACTAATACCATTCTGGAAATGAATTATCTATAACCTAAAGATAAGAATAAGAATTTATTCGACAAAACACGCATAAGAACAAAAAGTTATAAAGACCCGAGTAACAAGTAACAATGAAATATTACTAACAAGAAGCTAATAATATGACCATATATGATCTCATATCAATATGTATGATTCTGGAATAAGTCAATAACATTATTTAAACCATTATACAGGAGCTTCGGACACGAACAAAGCAAATCGGACCTAAGGTAAGGGAAATATCACAATCTCATTTTTATCCGAGATTGTTTATTCGTAAGTATTTACTGGGGTGTATTTTATCATCCACATCCATGTTCCCTCAATATGTAATATTGTTTCCATCCACTTGAAATAGTTTAAATCCAATTTTACCCTTAGGTGAGTTTTTAGTAAAGAATATGAAAGGAATCTTTTGTCGTTTTTCCGTACGAGGTACTTTTTGACTTTTCCGACAAAAGTACGAAGAATGTTTTTTTAACTTATACGGCATGAATGGATTTTTAAAACATTACTTCAAAGAAGCTTCCTTTACAAGTTTTCAAGTTTATTTTTAATCAACTTCTTTTATTTTAAAGTTGTATGACATGTTATGAAAGGAAAAATGTTTTTGAAGAAGAAAGGATATTTTCCTCAAGAATTCAATTCAAGTGTTTTATCAAAATTATTTCCCATCTAAGATAATAAAGGGTTCTGTTTCTATCCATATTTTTACATTGGTTTGACTATGTTGTGATGGAATTATGTTTATGAATTCCTTTATCATATATGAATTGATTTATGATGTCATGATGTTTCAAGAATCCCATTTTTGTTATATGTGTTATGCGATGATGTATGTTTTATGATTATGTGGCACACATAAGAAAGGATTCATTATAAGATGGGTGGGACCTATATCTCCCTCCAATGCATTGGGTAATGATTTTATATCTCATGAGATAGACATGGCTGGAACGGAAGGTTATTTCAGTTCAGTGATACAGGACTGAAACGAGGAGTGAACTCGGTTCAGAAAGGGACTTTGTCCACTAAGATAGTCTTGGCAATGAGTCATGACTAACAAGAAATGATTTTCCATGATTATGTGTGCATGCCACAAAGATTCAAGTTTTATGTTATGATTATGGGGATCTCATTTCACTTCTATGATTTATTCCATGTTAAGATATTATGATCTCTTTTGCAGGTTTTAATTTTCAAAAAGATATGATATGATTTTTATTTCCTTTATTTTCCCTTGCTGAGCATTTGAGCTCACCCTTTTATGTTTTCTTTTCCCCAGGCCAGGAAGATGGATATTAAGTAGAATATGCTAAAAGGGACCCTAGATATGATGAAATAAATGGGAGACACTGTAGAAGATTTATGAACCAATTGTTTATGTTTCCCAGTTTCT
Organism: Viscum album; assembly: GCA_963277665.1. NCBI lineage: Eukaryota > Viridiplantae > Streptophyta > Magnoliopsida > Santalales > Viscaceae > Viscum > Viscum album. The sequence continues at coordinate 773,925,987 of OY728142.1, read as the reverse complement.
AAAGACACTATACCTATACGGTCCTTTGTGGTTTTGTCATATGTTGTAATAAGTGTGATTCAATTTTGAAGTATTAACAATGTATGTAAAGTGTGGGTCGTTATAGTTGGTATCAGAGGCAAAGGAGGTAGGAATGTATCCGATCCTTGGGAACTCTCACATGTGAGCATTGGACGAAGCATGGCTCTCCGCCCAAGGGCTTCATGAGGAAATGGCTGCCACTGGGGATGGTGGTGTGTCCCGCCCAGGGGGTGTAGCCTCCCATGGAGTGCCCTGATAGGTATCAATTGTAGTCCACTGGAAGTAATTCTATACCGCTACAGTTGGTATCAGAGGAAAGGTATAGTCAACCTTTGGAAACTAGGATGTGAAAGCCTTAGTAAGAACCCTAAGGATAAGTCTAAGCATAGAACACAATCTTAGTGTTTTAGAAATGGCCTTGAATAACCTAGGATAAGACCTTAAGCATGAAAATTTTATTCTTGAATTATGTGGTTTCCTATTATAATTAGTGTTGCTCACACTATTCTTCTTGGTTTTAGTCAATGGCTGGAACCCGAAGGAACCGTGTTAATGCGGAATGCGATGGGCAATGCAATGATTGTCCCCCTGAGCAACCAAACGATATGGGAGCTGGAATGAAAAATCTTGTAGCCATGCTCACACAACTTTCTCAAGCTATGAATCATGCAGGATTTCCAAACGAACAAAGGAGGGAGCAACATTCTGTTGAATCCTTCATGAGGCAGCGTCCACCATCTTTCAGCGGGTCTACTGATCCATTAGTTGCTGAACAATGGATTAGTACTACTGAAAAGATATTTTCAGTTCTTCAATGTTCTGAGCATGATAAAGTCATCCTAGCAGTGTATCGTTTGGAAGGAGATGCTGATAAATGGTGGAATCTTGTTAAGAATACAAGTCAAAGGGATGAAATTGAGTCTATGGAATGGGACGAGTTCAAGAACTTATTTTTCAATAAGTACTTCCCTCGTATTCTCCGAACAAAGATGGAGAAAGAGTTCCTTGAACTGAAGCAAAGGGATGATGAATCTGTTGGTACCTATGAAGCAAATTTTACCAGACTTGCAAGGTACGCTTCTGGTATTATTATCCAACCTGAGAGTAAGATCGATCGATTCTTTAGTGGCTTAAAACCAAGTCTTCGAAGGGCGTTAGCCATAAGGGACTTCAATAGCTACGAGGAAATCGTTCGATGTGCTCTCAAAGTTGAGATGGAGATTGGAGTAACCCATCAGTCACATGGGTTTGATAAGAAGAGGAAGATGGAATTCAAAGAAAAATCTAAAGAGCACACGGAAAAGAAGATGAACTTTCCCTTATGCTCAAAGTGTGGAAAGAAACATGGAGGGAGTTGTCTTAAAGGGACAAGTAAATGTTTTAAATGTGGAAAGGAAGGTCATCGGGCATTTGAATGCCGTGATAATGGGAAGAAGATGTCTAATGATGCAAACAAAGGAAGGGATACACAGAATGAACCTGCTACACTTCAATGTTTCAAGTGCAAGGAGATGGGGCATTATGCCAATCAATGCCCAAATCCAAGGGTTGATGATGATGGTCGACGTCAACAAACTCTTAAGGCTAAAGAAAAAGGAAAGTCACATGCAATTTCTATCAGCGATGTGGAGTACGATAACGATGTGGTGAAAGGTACACTTACCATCCACTCTAAAGTAGCAAATGTTTTATTTGATTCTGGATCCACCCACTCTTTTATTTCTGAAAAATTTTCTAAGGGTATCACCGTATTACCTCAACAATTAGATGTTGAGTTAGCTGTGACAACACCTAATGGCACATCAATCGCATCAGAAGTTTATAATTCTTCTCTGATCGAAGTTTGTGGGAAAGTGCTTCCTGCAAATCTTGTGATCCTTCCTTTAGTGGAATTTGATGTGATTCTTGGCATGGATTGGCTTTCTCTACATGGATCTCATATCAATTGCCAAAGAAGGGAAGTCACATTTCATATTCCAGATCAACCTACGATCGTCTATCAATGCAAGGATGAACATAACCTTCCAGTGGAAATTTCTTCCATCTTATGGGTATTGATTCCACTAAATGAAGGTTATTTATCTCAAATGGTTGGTGAGAAACTCACGATTAAGAATATGCCCATTGTACGGGAGTTTGATGATGTCTTTCCAGAGGAATTGCCGGGTCTTCCACCAAATCGTGAAGTTGAGTTTTCAATAGAACTCGTACCGGGTGCTTTGCCTATTTCAAAGACACCTTATAGAATGGCCCCAATTGAGTTGCAGGAATTGAAGAAGCAACTCCAAGAGAATCTTGATAAGGGATTCATATGCCCTAGTGCGTCACCTTGGGGAGCACCTGTTCTATTTGTTAAGAAGAAAGATGGATCAATGAGACTCTGCATTGATTATCGAGAACTTAACAAGATCACTATCAAGAACAAATATCCTCTCCCACGCATTGATGACTTATTTGACCAACTACGCGGAGCTCAATACTTTTCCAAGATTGATCTTCGTTCAGGGTATCATCAATTAAGGGTCAAAAGGGAGGATATACCAAAGACGGCTTTCCGTACAAGGTATGGACACTATGAATTTATAGTGATGCCATTTGGTCTTACTAATGCCCCTTCTATCTTCATGGATCTAATGAATAGAGTCTTTAGAGACTATCTTGATCAATTTGTGGTAGTCTTTATAGACGATATTCTTGTCTATTCAAAGAGCAAGGAAGAGCATGAAGATCACTTGAGAATTATATTGAAGACCCTGAGAAAGGAGAAGCTTTACGCCAAATTTACCAAGTGTGAATTTTGGCTTCAAAAAGTTGCATTTTTGGGTCATATAATCTCAAAAGAGGGGATATCTGTGGATCCAGCAAAAACAGAGGTTATCGAAAGATGGTCGAGACCAACCATAGTAACTGAGATCCGAAGTTTTCTTGGTTTGGCTGGATATTATCGACGTTTTGTAAAAGATTTTTCACGATTATCTAATCCACTCACCAAGTTGACTCGGAAAGGAGTTAAGTTTGTCTGGACAGAGGAATGTGAAGAGAATTTCAAGGAGTTGAAAAGAAGGTTATCCAGTGCACCTGTACTCACACTGCCTTGTAGTGGAGAAAGGTTTGTGATCTACAGTGATGCATCCAAGAAGGGATTGGGGTGTGTTCTTATGCAAAATGATATGGTGATAGCTTATGCCTCACGACAGTTGAAAATCCATGAGCAAAATTACCCAACACATGATTTGGAGTTGGCTGCGGTAATCTTTGCATTAAAGATTTGGAGGCATTACCTTTATGGTGAAAGGTGTGATATTTATACTGATCATAAAAGTTTAAAGTATATTTTCACACAAAAGGAGTTGAATATGCGTCAAAGAAGATGGTTGGAGCTGATTAAGGATTATGACTGCTCAATCCATTACCACCCTGGGAAAGCAAACAAGGTGGCAGATGCATTAAGTCGACAAGACCATGCTAGTTTATCCATGATGAGGATCACAAAAGATCCAATATTTATGGATTTACAAAGGATGGATCTTGGAATTATAATGGAAGGGGAAAAATCTTATCTTTCTCAAATGAATGTTCAACCATCTATACATGTGAAGATTAAAGAGGCACAGAAAGAAGATGTCGAGTTACAAAAGAAGGTGAGAAATGTTCCTGAATTCAACCTTGATTGTGATGGGATAATAAAGTTCAGGAATCGGGTTTGTGTTCCTCCCATCCCCGAATTAAAGAAAGAGCTGCTGGATGAGGCTCATAGTTCTTCATTCTCTATTCATCCTGGAAGTACGAAGATGTATAGGGACCTGAAAGAGTACTTCTGGTGGGATGGCATGAAAAGAGATGTTGCTGAATATGTCTCTCGATGCTTGGTTTGTCAACAAGTTAAAGCTGAGAGACAGAAGTCTAAGGGGATGTTACAACCATTACCCATACCCGAATGGAAATGGGAAAACATCACTATAGACTTTGTCACAGGACTTCCTAAAACATCCAAAGGCAATAATGCTATCTGGGTCATAGTTGATCGTCTTACAAAGTCTGCACACTTCATTGCTATTAGAGAGGATTTCTCTCTAGATCAGCTTGCCAGGATATATGTAAAGGAAGTGGTAAGATTGCATGGAGTACCACTTTCTATTATATCTGATCGGGATCCGAGATTTACCTCGAAGTTCTGGCGAAGTCTTCAGCATACTCTGGATACAGAGTTGAGTTTCAGCACTGCTTATCATCCCCAGACAGACGGTCAGTCTGAGAGAACAATTCAAACCCTAGAAGATATGTTGAGAGCTTGCTCTATGGATTTCAAAGGAGGTTGGGATCAACACCTACCTTTGGTGGAATTTTCTTATAATAATAGCTTTCACTCCAGTATTCAGATGGCTCCTTATGAAGCTCTCTATGGAAAGAAATGCAGGACTCCAACTTGCTGGGATGAAGTTGGGGAAAGAAAGCTATTAGGACCTGATCTCGCTGATGAAATGGCAGAAAAGGTCAGATCTATTCAACAACACATAAGAGCAGCTCAGAGTCGACAGAAAAGTTATGCCGACAACCGAAGAAAAGACCTAGAGTTTGAAGTGGGTGATAAAGTGTTCTTACGAATATCTCCCTGGAAGAGGGTTATGAGATTTGGAAAGAAGGGGAAGTTGAGCCCTAGATATATCGGTCCTTTTGAAATACTGGATCGTTTTGGGAAGGTAGCTTACCGATTGGCGCTTCCACCGAATCTCTCTCAAGTTCACGATGTGTTCCATGTATCTATCCTGAGAAAGTACATACCAGATCCTTCACATGTACTCAGCTCAGAAGTTGTACCGCTGGAGCAAGATCTTTCTTATGAAGAACAGCCGATAGAGATTCTGGATCGTAGCGAAAAAGTCCTACGAAACAAGACCACCCGCTTGGTGAAAGTTTTATGGAGAAACCACCAACTTGAAGAAGCTACATGGGAGCTTGAGGATATGATGAGGGAGAAGTATCCTCATTTGTTTGTTGCAAAGTGACGAATTTCGAGGGCGAAATTCTTTTTAAGGGGGGTAGAATGTAACACCCGAGACTTTTATGTTATATAAATCATCAAAGGAATCTTTTTCTACACAACACTTTCTTGGCTTGCTTTACACGCAATCGCGACCTTCCTCGATAGCTTGCGTCGTACGCAATACCGAGTTTCACTAAACAACAATATGCTATTAAAACTAGCCGTTATGAATAGTAATAACCACTTTTTGAAATTTTATAAATTTTATTTTTCAAAATGGACTTCATTTTTGGACTCAGAATATCGAAATTAGCCTAGGGTGAAATTTTGGTATTTTTCTGAAAACTTTCAATTTTTGATGAATAGTGAAACCACTAAGTGGTAGGTTAAAAACTGAATTTTGCATAAAACTTAATTTTACCGCTTCTGTGAATGGAATTTCAAAAATCCGAGAGACACGGTTAATATCAAGGACTAAAATGTGGTTCAATGAGATGAAAATAATTTTTTGGTGAATAGTAACTTTTTACTATTTTTACCGCGGTTAATAGTAAATAGGGTATCTAAGGGTAAATATGATATTAATATTACCCTAACACATGTCCTAATTCTATTGGACAAGTGTAATTCGACCAAAAACAAACTTAGGAATAAAATATGACCATTTAGGCCCACTTGGATTAGATTAGGACATTTATTATTAATTTATTTAAAGAAGGGTTAAAATAGTTAAAATCAAAGTTTAATAAGTAAATCATTTTTAATATAGGGTTATACATAAGATAAATTCGATTGTAAATATTAATCAGAAAGCTAAAAAGATTTCCTACATGATGGTATTTTATTTGTAATTTTTAGACATCAAATAATTTAATTTATTTATGACACAAAGATGATGCAGTAATTATCTTATTAATGAAATATTGACAAAATTGATAATATAAATACAAAAATAAATGTAATTTGAGACTTTTTATGAATTCCACTAATTTTCTAGGTTACTATGATATATTAGTATTGATTTAATCAACTTGGTTCGAACATATAATTCTGTTATGACTTTGAAAAAAATCATATATCAAATAGTGTCAAAATTGACACAAAATAGTTTTTAAATCAAATATTATATTATTAATTGTTATTTTATTCCTAAAAATCTAAGGTTCGGCCAAATGACTTAGATAAGGATATATATATTAATAATAAACAATTTGGGGTTCGTTTGGCATGTTATAGTAAGTTTATTAACCATATAGTGAAAGAAAACAAAAAGACACGGTAAAAGTTAAATTAATTAACTTAGAGTTAAATCTAATTGATAAGGTTAAAATAATACCCTAAACTTGTCTAAATCCTATTGGTTGATAGGATTTAGACCCATCCCCACTTTAGCTTCGAAATAAGACCCTTTGGAACCATTATAAATCGATTTTGACTTTAATATAAAATAATATTTTGAGATATTCCTAAGGTGCCCCTCTCCTCCCTTATAAAAGGGCACCTCCTCCCCCTCCTCCTCACACCAATTTGAGCACTCAGGCTCGGCCAACCCCTGCCATTTTCCCTTCTCCACTTCCCTAGAATAATCCTAGAGGTCCTGGTCTTCTCCAAAGACCAATCTTAGTTCCTTAAGTGGAGGATTCAAAAAGGCGTTCCAAAGAAGAGGTAATATCCATTACCGATCTTTTCAATTTCTTTCTTCTTCAACTTCTTCTTCTTTAGTTGTTTCATGATAAAGTAATAACATCAGTATTACTTACATACTGATATGTTATTATAAATATTAAACAACCCTAATTCACCTTCTATCCATCCTACGGAAAAATGAAATCACCGCGCGTGCGTACGTACGGAATACCGTCTCCACGCCGTGGTGTAATCTATTTTCCACCATCACCTTACAAGGATGGGTATAATGGTGTAATCAGTAACTCTATATGATTATTATTAAGTAATATTGATACTGAAATAATATATATATATACTCCAATACAATTCCACGATCATAGGAACGATATCATCACTCGTGCGTACGTACGGAATACTGTCTCCACGATGTGATGCGACTCGTTCTACATGATCTTCATTTCATAATGATTATATAAATGAATTGAATGAATGAATATGGTATATACTACACTAATACCATTCTGGAAATGAATTATCTATAACCTAAAGATAAGAATAAGAATTTATTCGACAAAACACGCATAAGAACAAAAAGTTATAAAGACCCGAGTAACAAGTAACAATGAAATATTACTAACAAGAAGCTAATAATATGACCATATATGATCTCATATCAATATTTATGATTCTGGAATAAGTCAATAACATTATTTAAACCATTATACAGGAGCTTCGGACACGAACAAAGCAAATCGGACCTAAGGTAAGGGAAATATCACAATCTCATTTTTATCCGAGATTGTTTATTCGTAAGTATTTACTGGGGTGTATTTTATCATCCACATCCATGTTCCCTCAATATGTAATATTGTTTCCATCCACTTGAAATAGTTTAAATCCAATTTTACCCTTAGGTGAGTTTTTAGTAAAGAATATGAAAGGAATCTTTTGTCGTTTTTCCGTACGAGGTACTTTTTGACTTTTCCGACAAAAGTACGAAGAATGTTTTTTTAACTTATACGGCATGAATGGATTTTTAAAACATTACTTCAAAGAAGCTTCCTTTACAAGTTTTCAAGTTTATTTTTAATCAACTTCTTTTATTTTAAAGTTGTATGACATGTTATGAAAGGAAAAATGTTTTTGAAGAAGAAAGGATATTTTCCTCAAGAATTCAATTCAAGTGTTTTATCAAAATTATTTCCCATCTAAGATAATAAAGGGTTCTGTTTCTATCCATATTTTTACATTGGTTTGACTATGTTGTGATGGAATTATGTTTATTAATTCCTTTATCATATATTAATTGATTTATGATGTCATGATGTTTCAAGAATCCCATTTTTGTTATATGTGTTATGCGATGATGTATGTTTTATGATTATGTGGCACACATAAGATAGGATTCATTATAAGATGGGTGGGACCTATATCTCCCTCCAATGCATTGGTTAATGATTTTATATCTCATGAGATAGACATGGCTGGAACGGAAGGTTATTTCGGTTCAGTGATACAGGACTGAAACGAGGAGTGAACTCGGTTCAGAAAGGGACTTTGTCCACTAAGATAGTCTTGGCAATGAGTCATGACTAACAAGAAATGATTTTCCATGATTATGTGTGCATGACACAAAGATTCAAGTTTTATGTTATGATTATGGGGATCTCATTTTCACTTCTATGATTTATTCCATGTTAAGATATTATGATCTCTTTTGCAGGTTTTAATTTTCAAAAAGATATGATATGATTTTTATTTCCTTTATTTGCCCTTGCTGAGCATTTGAGCTCACCCTTTTATGTTTTCTTTTCCCCAGGCCAGGAAGATGGATATTAAGTAGAATATGCTAAAAGGGACCCTAGATATGATGAAATAAATGGGAGACACTGTAGAAGATTTATGAACCAGTTGTTTATGTTTCCCAGTTTCTAAAGACACTATACATATACGGTCCTTTGTGGTTTTGTCATATGTTGTAATAAGTGTGATTCAATTTTGAAGTATTAACAATGTATGTAAAGTGTGGGTCGTTATACATATCCAATACATCCTTCCATATAATCAATGGTTATTATGAATTTATTGTAATTCCATTTGGGCTTACCAATTCCCTTTTCTGCCTTCATGGATCTAATGAATAGAGTCTTAGAGATTACTAAAAAAGTTTGAGGTCCAAATGAACCCTACCCTATAATTTATTAATAAAAATAAATATATAAGATTAGTAATTTAAGGTAGTTTTAAAAATATGGGAGTGGGTCACACCCCACATATCCTCATCCACATGGTAGAAACAAAACTCCAGGATCTGGAAAGACCACATCAAAATCAACTCCATATTTAACCTCTTTGACAAGGCATACTCAACCTGATTAGTATCCCTATATGAATATGAGACTGTCAATTTAAGGTGTCTGGTGCTAAAAATACATTCAATATAATGAGGTAGCACTTTCCATGGTACATTCCTATTTCTGGTCCTCAAAACTTCAATGGACATCATTAGGTCATATTCAACCCAAAGAGAGTTCCACTCATGTAGGACCACAAATTTGATATCTGGAATGATGGCCCATTGTTCTGATTTATAATTCATGTCAAATCCAATATAGTGGGAGAATCAACCCTTGACTAAGACACAATGGGTGCGGAAGACACCACCACAACCCAAAGGAACAGGTGTACCAAAATCATCACCGTCCACATTCTACTTGATCTATGGACTGATTAAGGGAATCTAGATAATGTATTTAATTACAGTGGGTATTCAATCCCTACTATTTACTCTAAGAATATGAAGAAAATTAATATCATAAAATCAATTATTCAAGGAACTTTTTTGAACATGTGAGGCAGCAAAGACATCTCGGTGAATGGAAATAATCTATGCATGAGTAGAGGGTTTCTGGTTCTCAAATATGACAACGTTATTTTTTGTCTAGTTTAATTACATTAAAGATACATCAGCGGTGAGAAGTAGGTTTCCAACCTACTCACTGTGGGAAGCTAAGTTGATTGAGGTGAGAAGATCTTAATCCTGGTTCCCTATATTTAATTTTTAGCTAAAATTCCCCTACAATTATTTCCACAATTTGGAGATAAAAAACATAGTTGAAAAATAATATTTCACTCTTGATAATCTCAACATGTTATATGTTGTGATTGTGGTAAGGTTTCATGGAGTACCATTCTCAATCATATTTGATTGAGATATGATGTTTCCATAAAATTTCTCAATAATTCATCAAGAAGATTTGAATATAGGTTTGATCTTTATCACTATATATCATCCTTAAATAGATGGTTAGTTTGAGAGGACCATTCAAACCCTAAAATATATGAGGAGATCTTTCTTTATGGATTTCAAAGGAGGGTGGGATAAACACCTTCCTCTAGTCATATTTTCTTAAAAATATATCTTTCACTCAATCATTCAGATGGATACTTATGAATACATCTATGGAAATAAGATCAGGACTCCAACATGCTAGGATGAAGTTAGGGAAAAAATATAGTGGGTCCAGATCTAGTTATTGTAATAGAAGAGAAGGTTAAATCCATTTAGAAACACATCAGGGAAAATTAGAGTCAATAAAAAATCTATGTTGATAATCATTTGTTAGATCTTGAGTTCAAATTTGGAAATTAAGTATTCCTATGGATATCTACTTAGAATAATTTTATGATATTTTGAATGAAGGGAAATATAATCCCCAAATATATCGGTCCTTATAATATTCTTGATCCTATCAAGATGGTACCTTATCACTTGGAGCTTCCTAGAAACCTCTAGAAAGTTCATGACATGTTCTATGTATCTATTTTGAGGAATTACATACTTGATCCATCTTGTATTGAACTCAAATTTTATACAATTGACTCGTGATCTTTTTTATGAAGAACAATTGACATAAATATTTGATTATAGAGATAAAGTGCTATGGAAAAAGACTACTCACCCAGTTACAGTTATTTGGATGATTCATAAATTCAAGGAACAAATGTGGGATCCTAAGGATGTTATTAGGTACAGTTATCTATAGTTTATTATGTTAGATTGATATAGTTTTGAGGGTGAAATTCTTATAAGGGGGTAAAATGTAACACCCAGAGATTTTAGAATATATTTATCTTTAATAAATAAATGTGTTTTATATATTTTGAAGCATGTAACCCTAAACTCATGAAAATAATTATTATATATTATAAAATAAATTACATTATATGGTATTTAAATAAAAATTAATTGTCTAAAATAATTTTTAATTCACTTATGAAATATTATTGGTCCTAACAAACTATTTTGAAATATTTTTTTCATGAGAATTATTTTTTCATATATGTTTTAATTAAAAATTAATTCAAATAATTATATTATGAAAAATAATTCTTTACACATGTAGAAAATTAATTCATTGTTTATAAATTAGTTGTAAATTAATATAAAATCATTCTAAGGTAAAAATATATATTTTTTAGAAAATTGCCTTTACATGAGAAATATGATTTTATCTTAATAAATTAAATTAATCACTATTTATGAATGATTTTAATGAATTTTACAGATAATATATTCAATAAAATAATTTAAAATTAATTTAATGGTTATTTCTGGATAATGAATATGAATAAATTCAGTGTTATGCTTAAAATGTATTTTTTTTAAATTGTTTCAATTACGTTTTAAGAGATTATTTTAAAATAAATTTATGAAATTTAAAGGAATTTAATTTGACAAAATTATTTACATATTTGGAACTAGAATTTATATATTTGGTAAATAGTTCAATTTCATTTTTGGTCATTATGAATAGTAATCATTGTATAACTTTGTCACCGCATTAAGCGTCAAAAGGACTGGGGGTGAAACTTAGATATAGGGCATAATATATCTCTAAAACTTTAATAAATGGGATTGGTAAGTTATTTTGAACCAAAATTATCATATATTCTAATTTTTTTCCTTGGTTCCACTTTCAATTTAATATGACTTTATTATATTTTAATGTTGTAAGTAATTACAAGAGTGTCACCAACCTCACTTATAAAAGGGAACCCACTCCCTTCACTTATTCACATACCTTTAGCCCTATATTTCAGCCAAGACATAAGAAAATATATTCCTAAATTACCTCCCCATTCTCTAGATATTATATTATTCCCAAAAACCACCCTTTTAAGGCTTAAGGTGTAATCTAAATGTGGGGTCCCAAAGAAGTGGTAATTGTCTTTGTCAATGTATTTCGAGTTTTTTTCTTCCTTAGATTCCTCTAAATATTTTATACCCAAATTAACATTATTAAATTATTATAATTAAAATACTAAAAAAATTAAGTTACTATTATAACTATTTTCTTTCTCCTTTCCATCATATGAGAAAATATAACATTGTTTGTGCGTACAAGTTGACTTCCACCTCTATAAAGCAATGTGATTTATTTTTCATGTATTTTATAAATTAATGGTAATATGAATGTATTTAATGAATATATATGATATTTATGATATTATTATGATTATTTAAATATATATCATTATTTTTCCTTCTTTCTTTCCATTCGTTGGAAAATGAAAACATTATTTGTGCATACGTATGAATTATCATCTCCACGAAGTGATGTAATTAATTTTTCATCACCACCTTATTTTAATGGTTATAAAATTATATATAATGAATAAATATTATACTTATAAGATTATTAAGATTCTATAGATGATAAAACCATGAAAAATGTTCAAGGAACAGAACAGTTGTACCAAAACATGCATGGAAAACAGAATAGTTAACACCCAAATGCTGATTTTAATAAAGAATTATTAATAATGGGTAATTAGAAATTATAAGTGAATTTTATATTATAATATAAGTATTAATATGTTCCTATTTTCTAATTATAATAAATATAAAATTATTATATTGTAACTTTAGAATGAGTTTGAAGAAATTTAGGACCTAAGGTAAGGATTTTATGTTGCAATCTTATTTTTAATCAGGATTGTTTATGCTTGAATATAATATAGGGGAATTATAGGGTCCTTATCACTTAAACCCAATTAATTTTCTTATATTATGGTTATTTGTGGTTTTTTAATGTTTTCATTTCATTATCCCCTCTTTGGTACTTAAAATGACCAAGAAAACATTTTTTAGAAAAGTCGACCTTATTTCCTCTTTAGCTGGTGAACTTTTTCTTCCATTTCCATGTTCTATAAAATGTTTTCAAGCATGATATTTTTTATAATCCAATTATTTTTAAAATTAATAATTAATAAAATTTTAATTTATTTTCATAGGTTCAAAAATTAATTTTTAAAATGTTTTTTGAACAGGTTATTGGTGACTTTTTAGAAAAATTGTGAAAAAAATATTTTTTTTAACATTTACTGCATAGAAAAACATTCCTACCATCATTTTTATTATTTTAATTGAATATTATTTTACAATTTTCCTAGATTATTTTAAGTGAAAATATTTTTCTCAATATTAGTGGAATTTTTATTTAAAATGTTATCAAATGAAAAGGATATTTTTCTAATGTTTTCAAAGAATGGTTCAAATTATTCTTTAAATGTGTTTTTTATCTATTTCAAAATCATTTTATATTTATTATGATTTACTGGGGATATTATCATATGATACCATCCAATTTCATTCCATATATGGCATATAATGGTGATGTTTTAGGACGATTCAATGAAACTTGTTTCTTTCCCATGGGTTAATTATGCTATGATGAAATGATGAATGTTTCTATGATCCTATGTCACACGTATGTATTGTTTTCATTAAATAATGGGTGGGTATTAAATTATATATACCTTCAATTCATTGGTTAATGATTGATATCTTATCAGATAATATGAAAGTATGGGGTGTGAACCTATTCCAAGAATAAAAATAGGTTGGGGAGTGAACCCAATCCATTATAGGACTTTGTCCACTATGTGATGAAAGTCTTGACAGTGATACATGAATAATGAAATGATTTTCTATGCTTATGGTTGTGAAACAATTCCTATGACATGTTCTTATGCTTATAGTATTCTCTCATAGCTCATGATTGATTAATGATTATTCTTTATTCATATTAATCATTTTTTAAAATGTTAAGACTCTATGCCAGGACTCTTAATTGTTTATCTATGAATGATTAGGTATGAACTTCATAATTTGTTATCATGACCTCATACCCCTATACTTATCTTATTCTTTCATATGATCATTTATTGATATCTCCCATGTTTACCCTTACTGAGAATCTGAGCTCACCCATTCTTATAAATACATTTTCCCTAGGTTATGAAAAATGGTTTTAAGATGAAATTCCTAATAAGGGTACTATAAGAGAAGAAATTTATGGGATATATTGAAGATATTTCATAAACTAAGTTGATTATATATCTATTCTTCAAAGAAACTAAACCTTTATGGTTATGGGGTGTGAATTATTGTATAATATATTATGTTTTCATTTAAAATTATGAAATATATCTATACATTTATTTAGGACACCTCACTTTTTATTTCCTTAATATAATCTTCATCATCATTTATAGTTGTACTTGTATCAGAAAATCCAATAATTATGTTGTTATCATAGTCACTAGCTACATTTTTTTATTCCCTGTGTTAATCCAACATTTATAACTTTGATCTATTCCATGATAGATCAAGTTTTCTTCCAACTCAACTAGAAAATTTTATATAGAATAACAACAATGCATACATGGAAAATTATTTGGGAAGGGTTATGTCCAAACTCTATTGAAAACTTGATAAAAATTTTAACATCATCCTCATACTCTTTTGTTATATAATTAGAATCCATACATTTTCAATTCATATCAATCCTATTGGATTGATAATATTAATATTTAATAAATACAAAACAATAGAGAATGTGTGCATATAATATATCATTTTTTACATGCATAAATTATATAAAGTATAAGTTTTAAAAATATAATTATAAATACTAATTCATACGTATGGGATATATTTAGTATTTCCCACTAATTTTTTTAAAAAATAATAGGATTTGACTTCCAAATAATAATAAATATGATATGGGAGATATAATACGATATATTGGAAAATATTTCTCCATAAAAGAAGGAATCTATTTTGAAGGATATAAATCAATTTTTGATTTACTCATTCACTGATGTACTTGTATGAACATTTGGAAGGCTAAAGGACCTCAAGTTTTAAAGTGATTGGATTTTAAGAATGTCTCTTATGTATGATATGCGTTAATTTTTTGATTCTTATGAAAACATGGTTGTGTATTCAATTTTTAATATGATTAGTAATGAAGGGTCGTTGAGTATTGAAGTTATTTTTTTTAACATTATATTGCATTGGGTATTTTCATTCATTTATTCTTGTATATCTATTATTTCTTTAACAACATGATCATTATCATGTTGACTATGGAATTTATATTTAATACTTAAAAAAGTTTCTTAAATTTATCTGTGTTCTTTAAATGATTTTAAATTTTCATGTTTAAATATAGTTTTGAAATGTTATATTATTAAATGAATCAATGTATGTGAATATAATAAAAGAGGTGTTTAAAATTTTGAGAGAAATCACCTTGACCAATTATTATTTTAGATCCAATTCATACAAAAAAAATTATTATCTATTAAATAGTTCAAATTATTCACTACCATATGAACATGGATTTAAAAATTATCGATATGTTTTTAATATTAATATTTTATTCAAGTTAGTTTTAGATTTATTTCAATAATTCAAATCATTATTTTTTTACTTATTAACTAAATTTTCATGCTAAGCATCTTTTTTTTTGGTTGACCTCCAACTTTTTGTTCCCACACATTTGAAGTTTTAGTTTTAAGGATGAGTAATTATAATTTCTAAACATTATTATTATAATGAATTAAGGAAACCTCATGGGTGATCAGTATCCTTTCCCAATGCACTCATAATGTGAGAATTAAAGAAGGGAGTAATCAAAGTCAGTAACCCTGATAGAGGTTTACACCTCCAAATTAAGGTGTTCTTTATAAACCATTATGGACCATTAATATGCCAACACATTTCATTTGAATTTTTTAGTACACCCACAACCTTTTAGTGGTATGTGAGGAATGTATTCCATAGAATTAGGAGACATTTTTGAAAGTATTTATTGATAAATTCTCCTTGTATGGATGAATAGTTTAGGTATTTCTCAAAATTATTATAATGGATTTGGAATAGTGTGAAGATAAATGACTAGTGATTAATTGGGAAGCTTTCCATTTAATAGTGAAAGATGGTATTTTGATTTAGTAGAATATATCTAAGAATTTAATTAAGGATGATCAGGTAAAAATCAAGGTAATTTGAGAATTTTTAGGGACCACTTTGGTGAGGTAGATACATTACTTTTTTGGGACATGATGGTTTTTACTAGAGGTACGCCAAATATTTCTCCCAAATTTCTCACACATGTATTGATAAAATATGTTAAATTTTCTTTCAAATATAGTTTTATCAAATAATTCAACACTTTGAATAGGTTTTCAGTGACTAAACTAATAATTGTTTCTATAAATTTAGAGGAAATATTTGATCTTACATGTGATATGAGATATTATGCCATTGGATTCATCCTTGGTGAAAGAGTTGATGGAATTTTCCAGTCCATTTATTATGAAATTATATATATTATAAAATAAAAATTGAATTGAAACACTATGTAAAATGAATTACTTTTTCTTTCATATTATTTTGATTATTTTTTCCATTACTTTTTATTTCCAAGGTAGTAGTCTCTAATGATAACATGATAGTAAAATACATTATCAATAATAAAAATACAAAACCATGATTAATATGGGGGATTTATTTCTCTAATAGTTTAACATTAAGATCAAAGATAAGAATGGACCAGAGAACAATGTAGTTGTTTATATTATGTGTAAGTTTAAACTCATTTCAGAATATCAAAAAAATATTTCACAAAGAAAATGTTTTGTACTTCAAGACTAAAATTGTAAACATATAACACATATATATATATACACATAAATATAATCACCCAAATAAATTTATGTGTATATATATATGGATAATTCAATGAATTCATAGCTTTTTATTGATATTGAATTAATTTTATTCCCTCACAATTATTAATTAATGGAGTTTTAGGATTATTTAGACTTAAAGTATCATTTCATTATATTTTATGAATATTTCTTAAAATGAATTTATTTTAAATTTCATTCATTTATGTAATTTCTAGAATAAAATTAATGCTTGGGTATTGGTACTCCTTTAATTTTGTATTTTTTAAGTGATGTAGAGTGTAGCTAAAATAACTGAAGAGATAAATTTAGAAAAGATATCACCCTGCTAAGGATACATGTGATTTAAATTGAATGGGTAAACCATTACATGTGGTCCAACTTGATACATAAAGGTTAAACCTCTCATACGTAAGAGTTTAGTTCTTATAGCTAAAGTGGGAAGATTCGAAAATGGACCCTATACGTAGAAGTCCTTCTGTGTTTCTAAGTGAGAATTTGGAAAAGTTCATTCATAAGGGTTATTTGACATTTATCCTAGCACGTAAGAGTGAATTCCCTAAAAAAATAGGTATGTAATGGTTTATAGGTCACCCAAGTGATATGTAAAGGTTATCTCATGGCCTGAATGATATGTAAGGGTGAATTCCTTTATCATAGGGATGAAACAACTAACATGTAAGTGTTTCAAAGAATAAAAAAGTGATATTAATTTTCTATTTAATGGGAATTAATGAGGGTAATCTAAACTTATGTAAGGGTCACTTGAAATAGATGCACTAAATATGAAAAGGTCTTTTCCTTTGTAAAATTTTGAGAATGGATTGTCATACGAGAATTTACACTCTAGAAGAACTGTAATTGTAGAGATAATCTTGATGATATGAGGATTCCATACAATATGAGAGGACCATGTAGAGACTCTCTACAAAATTTTCCTTAGGAATTAATGAAGATTATAGTTTACGTAACATCCTAGACCTTCCCGGTCAATTAAATCGCATGTTTTGAGTGTTGGAGGGTCGGAGAAGAGGATTGAAGGAAAGGTAGAGTAATGCTAAGATTATAGTAGGGGATTTATTTTTTCGGTGTGGTGTTTTGAAACCCTATGGTCTTGGATTAGAGAGTTGGTTTTATTCTCTATGAAATCCTATGCGTTGTAGCTATAGTCGCCATGGCATGAAATATGGGGAGGTCAAAATTAGTGATTATGTTGTTTCAAGGTACCTTGCGCCATGGACCTTTGGTTGTGTCATGTCCTTGGTTTGAGGTTGATCAAGATGAAAGGGGGGTTCGGGGTTTGTGGTGTGATGATGATCCCTGTGCCACGACCCTTACTTAGATTGATCAGATTAGATAGTTGACCAAATTTGAGTTGGTAGAGATAAGGGAGATATGTAGTGTTATTTCTAGAGATTAACCCAACATAAACCCATTATGGTGTGGCCACCTCCATTGCACCGTAGTTTTTATGAAAATCACAACATTTGTAGTGTGGAATGTACCATTACACCATGGTCTTTTCATTTCTATAATCACTCTAAATTTGGAAGCCACTATGAATGCCTCTTATTTCCCTCATTTCTCTCAGACCCTAGTCAATTTGAGGTGCCCCTTTATAAAACATTGAGATCCATTTAATTTTCCCTAGCCCTCATGTTCTAGAGATTGGTTGTTGGTGATTCGAGGTGTTTCATTCCTTATCCTTCTTGGATTTTCATCTCATCATATCCTTGGAGATTATTGGTGGTAATGCCAAATCAATTTAAAGGATATTGGGGTTGTGATTTTGATGAGTGATTTCTATGACTTGGGTGGTTGAAGCTTTCCTTGTATTATCTTGGTCTTATGATCATTCCTCCCTTCCTGTGTCCTTGCATAGTGAATTTTGAAGCATCGATTGGGGTAGGGGATTCCCAAAATCTCTTTTATTTTATGTATAATATGGAATTAGTATGCACTTTCTTTTATTGGGTCAGTGGTATAGATCAACTTAACAGAGATAATGGATTGAACAAATGAAAATTTATGGGAATGGGTGATTCACATATGTTTACATGTTTCCATGATATTAGTTATGTGATTATTGGTTGTTTTGCTAAGAATCGATGTTGATGTTAAATCTGTGTGTTGTGCTGTGATTTAATTGTTCGATTCACCTTCCATAAAAAATTAAAAATTTAGAGATGGTAAAGAAACCGATTGTGGGGAATCTGATAATGAAGTGTAGTTGCTTGTAAAAGGAAAGGAAGTGTGGAAGTGTGTAGATACTAGAATTAGGTGTTTCTTGTTATTTCTTGTTTTTTTTATACTATTGTGGATTATGTGGCTATTATGGGGATATTGTATGGTAATTTTTATAGATGGTTTTGATGTATGATGCGGTGGGTAGAGAGGTTGCAGTTGGTTGGCATATTGTTGTGTGGTAGATTGTATGGTCTTTATCGTTGATGTGGAAATGGCAGTGGGGAGGAGATGAAACTGTGATGAATGTGGTGGTTTTTGGCCCATGTTGTGATATGTGGTTGTGTTTGAAATGTCTGGCGGTGTCATATATATGTTTGGTAATGACAAATGTAGTAAATAGATGTTGCTGGAATTGAATAAGGTCAATTAATGAAATACAAATACTTGTAATGATTGGGTAATGATTGGGTAATGATTGGATTAATTAGAATAATGAATTTAATATAAATATAAGTTGCAAATATTGAAGTGACTGGTTTCATGAAAAAATGTTAAACAAAAATTCTTCTTGTGGATATTTTTATGGGAAAATGGGTTGGTTAATGAGGTAGATGTGGCAAAAAATATTCATGAAAGTTACTTAAGTATGGTAATGCTTATGGGTTGTGATAGGGCTATTTTTTGGAGTGAAATTTCTAGGTTGGGCTCATGTGTGGGCTTATTATACTTGTATTTTCTTGTGATTTCATATGCACCCAAATAGAGTTGGATAACCTTACTGACACCCAAATATTTTGGGTTCTGGGTGTTTTCCTCAAACATCTAGATTGGTGAGGGAACAGATGGCTAACTACTCCTTCCTCGCTCTGTCTTCCAGATGTGGCATGACTATGATGATGACACGTGGTGGGGGTCGTGCAAGGTAGGAGGTGGGAATGTGTTGGTGTCCTTCATATTGATGATACCTTACTACGATGGATATAGTTATGGATTTATAGCTTTAGAGCAATATCAATCGCAGATTTTGGACCTTGTTGAAGGACCTCGTTGGATGTTGGGATAGGCAAGGCTATAGTCCAATCCACATTGGTTGTGATGTGAGTATTTGGACTGATGTTAGTGATGTGACCTTTATTTTGTGTGTTACCACATTGTGTTTTGTTGTTTTGGAATGTATTTAATACTAAAATATGTATTTTTATGGTAAATTATAGTATTCTAGTTAATTAATAGCAAATTGGTAATTTATTAGAAATCATGTTAATTATGTTTAATTTTCCGTTGCCTCCGTGGGTAGCTTTCCAGAGCTTGGATAAACTAGGATCTGGAACTGCCGAGCTCAAAAGGGAGAAGATGACCTATATAAGCCCAAGATGATGGAGGTTGAACGCATCCCATGAAGTCGATCGACCGGCTGACCGAAGAAGAAAACCAGACCGAAGCTTTCGAGAGAAGCTCGAAGACCCAAATCTAAGATCAAGCAGGATTGAAGAAGGTGAAGGCTGAAGCAAGGGTTTCACCGACCATGTATGAACCTGCCGAACATGTCGACTGAAGATGATGTGATTCCGGAGTTGCGAGGCCGTGCCGGATTGAAGCTTGAGGAATTTCTACCCAACAGGGATAGAGCAGTGCTCGATGGATTCTGATGAGACTGAAGGAATCCAATTTGATGGAAGGGATGAGGAGTGGGATTCGAAGCAGTCAAATTATTTGTGTTTTCTTGGTGTTTTTTGTAGGTTTAATCAAAGACAATGGGGCCTCAGGTTTCAGAATGCTAAGGCTGAAAAGTCGAAGATGGTTGCACCCAACGTGCTCGACGGAATGTCTCAGTGGGCTTGGGTTAGATTTGATGATGCTTTCATGCACGCTAGGTTTGTTGCCATCAGGCCATCAAGAACGGGAGTAGGACGTGGGATCAATTGTTGAAGGCAGAACACTTCGAGAATCTGATTCATTAAGGACAATTTTTTCATGGGAGAAATCGGTTGATGAAGAAGGTGTGTGAGCCATGGAAGAACCGAAGGTCAAGCTTTGTGACAACAGTGTTGTGTTGTGAATACCGATATCAATCAGACTGTCATTGTTCCCCATCCTTATGAATGACCTAAAGCATAAGAAAATCTATGTTGGGTTAGACCTAGTTTGTTCGATCCTGGATCAAAGGCCCCTGATTGCTCGAGTCCCCTGCCAACTGAAGGTGGCTAGGGATGATGTTTAGTGGTCAGTTCTTGCAAGCTGAAATTCTTCAGGCTCTCGAATGAAAGCTATTTCGAGCCGTTGAGTTCTTTAGGCGGGAGGAGCTTCTGGCAGAATATGACATGCATGATTGGGTCAACTGGTCAGCTAAAATAATGACTTGTTTGTAAGGTGTTGTAGAATCAATAATTGCAGGGGCAGATTTAGAATTTTCAATAAACAGAGGCGATGATTATTAAGTTGGTAAATTTGGGTTTATAAAAGGGGAAACCTGGACATTTTGGGGGAGCATAATTTTTGGAAGAGAAGAGCATATTTCTGGAGCGAGAACAGAGTTGGAGATGAGACCAATCTCGGATCAGGAGTCGAAGGAGTTGGAACTTCGACATAGAAGCTTCTTTTCTCTTTGTTCTCTTATCATATTCCTATTTTGAGATGTATTAACTAAATATTTCAATTTCCATCTCTTTGAACATGCACATTTAATTTTATTTTGGGGAATCTGATTAGAGCATATTCCTCCAATGGCCCGTAGGCCTAAGATTTTTTTTATTATATGATAAACCCCCTTTTAGGGGAAGAAGGGGGGAAAACCCGAACAGACTTTAGGACTTAAAACAAACATGACTCAAAGATCAAGAAAAAAACTCAGACTGACACCTTTGATCTGCCTCTCCCCAGCATTTAAAACATGAAAAGGCTCTCCACCATTGCAAGATTGTACGACTAGCGAGTGTCCTGTGACAAAGCACATGCCCGATCCGATGGCTGACACCATACCCTCTCAAACATCCAATTCCATACAGCCTGCATAAGTGAACTGCCTGCTCTGAATCCTCCTCTGAAGCCTATTCCTTGAGGTCAAGTCTGCCTGAATCTTCAAAATCTGAGCCTCGAAAACCAACCCAACAAAAATCTAAAAAGTTCAAAGCATATGAGGTTCCAAATAGCACCATCAACTGTCGTCCTGGAAAAGCCCTGCCGCACTCCACAAGACACCCCAACCACCACAGGCGACGAGGCCCGAAAGACAATCCAAAGGATGCGAATCCAATCCATCGTCACCTAGGACTGGATGGACCAAACCCGCACAAGGGAGATTGGAGCCAATTAATATCTCAATTTGTTTTGATTTCATTTCACATAATTGTTGAGATTGAAAAATGAGTAGCCCACTGGTGCAGTGATAATTACAAGATAAAATAAAGTACAAAATGTGGAAATAAATGGACACCAGATGTAACGTGGAAAAACTCCCAAAATGGAAGGGGCAAAAAACCACAGACAAATAAAAGAATCACTATTGAGTAAAAGTGGGTACACACTTGTTCACTTATTACAAAGAGAAAACCCTTGTAATATTCTTTCTTGAATAAAAGGGTAAAACTGTCTCACAAAACACCACATATGTATTGGGATCCGCAGATAAATGAGGAGTGAAAATTGATGCTGGAACCATTGGTGGCGACCCCCTTTTATAGGTGGTATCTCCTCCCTCCCAGGTGATTTGGTGGGGTTTGGCCACCCACCTCATCTGCCTTCACCACCCCCTTTAACAAACAAAGAGGCAACACCGTCTTCCAAATTGAAAACTGTCAACACATCTCTCACTTGGAGATTTGATTGAGAATCAATCACATCTCTACATATCCTTTCTATCTGCCAAACATGCTGCTCAAGTCTCTGCAAAGTCACTCAAGGATCTGCATCATCTGAACTTATTAGAGTCAACCTCATTCGTTAGAAAATCTGCCAGATTTTCTTTAGTATGAATTTTCTACATGTCCACACTTTCTTCCTCTACCACATCTCGGACAAAGTGATACTGTACCCCAATGTGTTTCGTCCTGAAATAAAAAGATGGATTCCTTACAATGTGCAAGACGCTTTGACTGTCACAAAACAATGGAATCTGCTCCTGTCTGTGCCCGAGCTCCTCCAACAACTTTCTCATCCAAATAGCCTATTTGCAAGCCTGTGTTGCTGCCATGTACTCTGCCTCTGCCGTGGATAAAGCCACAACTGACTGTAACTTTGAAATCCAGCTCACAACTCCTCCTACAAGAGTAAACACATAACAAGTAGTGGATTTCCTCCGATCAGAATCACCAGCAAAATCTGAATCAACATAGCCTCTGATAGTGAAATCTGATCCTCCATAACATAATGCAGCATTTGAGGTCTCCTTGATGTATCTCAGGATCCTCTTCACTGTGCTCCAATGCTCCCATCCTAGATTCTCCATGTACTGACCAACTGCTCCCACTGCATATGCAATGTCTAGTCTAGTACAAACCATAATGAACATTAGACTACCCACTACTGATGCATACGGTGCTCGAGACATTTTCATCCTCTCTGCTTCACTGATAGGACTCATCGTTGAGAATAAATTGAAATTAATGGGAAGTGAGGTAGAGATTGGCTTACTGTCTTGCATGATGAAGCATTTCAAGACTCTCTGTAAGTAATTCTTCTGTGATAGCCAAATCTTCCCATTATTTATGTCTCGGTAAATCTGCATCCGAAGAATCTTGTTTGCTGGTCTCAAGTCCTTCATATCAAACTCCCTAGCCAACTGTGCCTTCGTCTCTTGGATCTGATCATTGTTGGGGTCTGCAACCAACATGTCATCCACATACAACAAAAGAATGATATCATTACCATCAGAACCCTTAAAATATGCACAAAGATCTGAATGGAATCTTTTGTATCCAAGACTCATGATATAGAAATCAAATCTCTTGTACCAACACCTTGACGCCTGTTTGAGACCGTACAAAGATTTGTTCAACCTGCAAACCAAGTTCTCTTTGTCTTCTTCTGCAAAACCTTCCGGTTGGAGCATATAGATTTCTTCATCAAAATCACCATGGAGAAAATCAGTCTTCACATCCATCTGCTCTAGATGCAAGCTGTATGTAGCACACATCGCCAGAACTAACTGAACAGTCGTCAGTCTAACAACAGAAGAAAATATTTCATTGAAATCAATACCTTCCTTCTGAGAAAATCCTTTGACTACCAATATTGCATGATATCTTTCCACCTGGTCCTTTTCATCCCACTTGATCTTAAAGACCCATTTGTTTTCAATAGCTTTCTTTCCACGAGGTAATGGAACAAGATCCCAAGTCTTGTTTCTGTGTAGGGCTTCAAGTTCCTCCTACATCGCCTCCATCCATGAGGATACATCTGGACTCTGGGTTGCCTCCACAAAAGAATATGACTCTCCATCCTCCACCAATAAGCAATATGCAATATTGCTCTCAGTGACATAGTCTGAGTGCCATACTGGTGCTCTTTTCTCTCGAGTTGACTGTCGTGGTCCAGACTCAACTGGTACTTGATCATCGTGCTCTGGTAATGCTTAAGAAAAAACTGATTCTTCCTTGAATTTTTCCTCTACTTCGACTGTTGTAGTCTCTGTATTCTCCTTTTCCATGTCTCGGTCAGTTGTCATTTTCACCTTGTCTTCTGCAAAAATGACATCTCTGCTGATGATAAATTTGTGGGCAGTGGGGTCCCATGAACGATACCCCTTCACACCATCAACGTACCCCAAGAAGATACATTTACTGGATCTTGAATCCAACTTCGATCTTTTCTGGTCATTAAACAATCCATATGCATGACTTCCAAAAGTTTATAATTGAGAATTGTTAACGGGTTTACCATTCCACATCTCCATCAGTGTCTTTAGATCAATTGCCATTGAATGAGATTGGTTGATCACATAACAAGCGGTATTCACTACTTCTGCCCAAAATGTTTTGGCAATTCCTACAGTCTTCAACATTGCCCTTGTTCTATCCAACAAAGTTCTGTTCATCCGCTCTGCCACTCTATTCTACTGAGGAGTGTATGCTACCGTGAACTATCTCTTGATTCCTTCATGTTGAGAAAAAGTATCAAATTCATCACTTGTATTTTCTCCACCATTGTCAGTCCTTAGATACTTGATCTTCTTTCCAGAGTCAAGCTCCTTCCGTGCTTTGAATGTTTTGAAGACTTCAAAAACATCCACCTTCTTCTTGATTGGGTCAACCCAACATGTTTTGGAATAATCATCAATAAATGATAAAAAGTACCTTGGTCCTTTCAGGGATATAACCGGTGCTTTCCAATCATCGGAATGGATCAATTACAAGATCTCCTGACTTCTCACTGTTGACGTCCCAAACTTTAACCTGTGTTGCTCAAAACACAATGCTCACAAAATGGTAAGGATGCCTTTGTAAGATCAGGTAACAACTTCTGATCCACAAGAATCTTCAGGCCTCAGTCTGACATATGCCCAAGCTTTCGATGTCATTGTAACACCCTAAGCTTCCACAGTACACTTCTCTCTGAATAATACAGTAGCGTGTGTTGTACGCAACTTCGAGTTCCAACACACACAACAACCAATCAAACTAGCCGTTATGAATAGTAATACCCTATTTTTGAAATTTTATAAATTTTATCTTTCAAAATGGACTTCATTTTTGGATTCGGAATATCGAAATTAGCTTAGGGTAAATTTTTGGCATTTTTCTGAAAACATTCAATTTTTGATGAATAGTGAAAAAACACTGAGTTATAGTTTAAAACCGAATTTTTTATTTAAATAATTATTTATTTTATTTAAATTTTATTAAGTTCAAAATATATACATAATACCTATATAAGTTCAATGTAATTCATTGGAGTTAGTTTAGAATAATTTTAGATATATAAAAATTTTATTGAACTTTTCACCGTCTTTTACCCACCTCCTAGGGGAATTTGGAAATTCACATAAAACATAATTTTACCACTTCTGTGAGTGGAATTTCAAAAATCTGAGAGAAACGGTTAATATTAAGGAGTAAAATGTGGTTCAATGAGATGAAAATAATTTTTGGTGAATACTAACTTTTTTACTTTTATTTACCACGGTTAAAAGTAAATAGGGTAATTAAGGGTAAAAATGATATTAATATTACCCTAACACATGTCCTAATTCTATTGGACAAGTGTATCTAGACCAAAAACAACCTGAGAAATAAAATATTATCATTTAGGTCCACTTGTATTAGATTAGGACATTTATTATTATTTAATTCAAAGAAGAGTTAAAAGAGATAAAATCAAAGTTTAATAACTAAAACATTTTTAATATAGGGTTATACATAAGATAAACTCGATTATAAATATTAATTAAAAAGATAAAAATATTTCCTACATAATGGTATTTTATTTATAATTTTTAGACATTAAATAATTTAATTTATTTATGACACAATGGTGATGCAGTAATTACCTAATAAATGAAATATTAAAATAATTGATATTATAAATATCAAAATAAATGTAATTTGAGACTTTTTATGAAGTAAAATACTTTTATAGGATAATATGACATATTATTATTGGTTATATAATTTTTTTTTGAAGTAATAATGCTGTTATGAAATTATCAAAAACAAAATACCCAATGGTGTCAAAATTGACATAAAAGAGTTTTTAAAACAAATATTATATTATTAATTGGTATTCTATTCCTAAAAATATAAAGTTTGGACAAAGGACTTATATAATGATAGTTGTATCATTAATGGACCACTTGGCGGTCGCTTGGAGGTATATAGTAAGTTTACTAACTATATAATATAAAAATACAAAGAGACATGGTAAATGTCAAACTATTTAACTAAGAGTTAAATATAAATGATAAGGTTAATATAGTGACCCGAACCTTTCTAAAATCTATTGGTTGAAAGGATTTCTACTCATACCCACCTTAATCTTTATATAATCCACTTTGGAGCCATTAAAAACCGAATATGAATTTATTATAAAATAATATTTCTAACTTTTCCAAAGGTGCCTCTCACCCCTCTTATAAAAGGGTACTCCCCCTTCTCTCTAATTTACACCATCAAAGCCTTTTGGCTCGGCCAAAACCTAGCCAAATATTCTCTCAACTTCCCTAACTTCAACCTAGAGCCCTTTTTTTGATCAGAAATCCAAGATAAGGAGCCCTTTTGATCAAATCAAAAGGAAGAACCCGAAGAAGAGGTAATATTTTCACAACCCTCTTTCAAGTTCCTTTCTTCTTCAACTTCTTCTTTCTTTATTATTTCCATTCTAAAATAATAAATCCAGTATTCTTTATATACTGTGATATTATTATAAATATGGTACAACCATATTCAGTATTCTATCCATCCTTTGAATGACATGTCACTATACGTGCGTACGTACGACATACCGTATCCACGTCGTGGTGTAATTGTTATTCAATAAATTATTATTTGGATGGGTATAATAATGATGTGTAATTCATGTAAATAATAAGTATAACATGATAATGATTATGTATATATGATATACCATCCAATTATATATTATTTTAATATCAAAAGAATGATATTATCGCTCATGCGTATGTACGGACTACCGTCTCCACGAACGCGATGAGATTCATTCCCCATCGTATCCATACAAGTATAATTCTCATTTTATGATTAAAAATAATTTTTAAGGACTTTATATCATTATTTATATGAATAATATACAACCTATCCATAACAAACATGACTTATGTAACAAAACATATAAAAGAAAACGAGTAAGTTAACACCCGAAACGACGATAATACTAAGATATTATTAACAAAAAAATGTTAAAAGATCACATATGATATCATATTAATGTATATTATTCTTGTATAATTAAATAAAAATTATTTCACCATTATATAGGAGGCTAACCTACCCTCGACCAAGGAAAAAGTACAAAGTAAGGGGTTTCTTATCTCACTTTTAATTCTATGATATTTCCATTGTTCACCACTTATTTATTGAATGTGGTGTGTGTACTACCCATGATTGTATTAATTGTGTAATATACTTAAACTTATGGATATTTACATCATCATTTTATGATCCTTCTTTCATGGGTGTATGTTTCATAAATTACCAAATTGATAAGGGAATTTGAAATTTTAGTTTCCACTCATTCAGCTTTACGCATACTTCATTGATTATTTTACTCCAAGATTATGTGTGGAATCACTACTCATTTGATTATGTCATAATTCCCACCCCCCTTTCTGTGGATATACTTTTCATACACACTCCATTGATAAATTCTCAAGTCATCAGTATGAACTTGATAAGAGTAATTTTTACTCAATCTCGATTTGTTGAGTTAAACATCCAATTCATTGGTGTTGTTTTTACAAGAATATGTGTGAATGTACTTTGGTTGTTTTACACTGAGTATCCAATCATATTGAGTGTATTTATATTTTTCACACATAATTATGTCGTTGATTTATCCTTAACCTAAGGATATGACCTTTATGAGAGATTTCATCTCAATTTACATTCCATTGAGACTCCTTTGTTGTTATACACCAAATCACTTTTATATGGTGTATATAATGTACTTTGACATAGTATATCATGAATCCATTTATTCTCATGATATTAAAAAGTTTTTATTACCTCAATTATTTGTATTCAAGTGTCTCTCTTTTGGTTAGGAACTCTAACTAAAATATCATTTTAAAATGTTTTAAAGATTTATTATTCTAAATCTTTCTCATTAATGTCCATGTTTTAAAAATGGTTTTAAGGATTTATTTATATGGACATTAAAGTTTTCAAATCAAAATTCCTTTTAAAAGTTTCAAAGTGGTATGGGACACTTTGATTCAAAAATCTATTTTAAATGGCTTCTTGACAAATAGTATGACTTTTAAATGTTTTCAAGAAAAAGGGGGATATTTATCTCAATAGTTTGATGATTATTTTAATCTATGTCAATATCCTTCATTATTATTGATTGAGGTTAATCTGATATAATAAAATCTTCCATATTGTATCGAATGAGTTATGTTTGACTTTGGATGTGCTATTTTTATACAATTCATGGTTCGTGGTTAAAGTATTAACATTTTGTATGCTAGTTTTAATACGAATGTTTATGTTATGTTTCAAAGTTTTCATATGAGGAATGCATTGGACTTAGTAAGTGATGGGTGGAGCCCTCTATAGCTCCTCGATGCATTGGTAGGTCTCATGAGACAAACTAGTGTCTTGTCACAAGGCCTTGACAAAATCTTATTTGTAGTCTTGGCACGAGGCCTTGACTATGTGGTTATGATAGTCTGGCATTATGCATTCCATCATTATGAAAGTGGTTATTGATATTGCATGTGGTTACTCGACTAGTAGAATATCCATTTGAATAAGTAAATAGAATTATCTCATTTTATTTCTGCCATATTATGCTGAAGTTCAAGTTTAAAAGGCTTTTGTTTTAGTTATACATTGCCTTAAATCTTTATGCTTATTTATGAATGTTTCCGCTATATTGTTATCCTTACTGTACATCTCAGCTCACCCCTTTCTATGTTTTATTTTTCCAAGGATGTGAAGAAGTATTTTATGAATGACCTATAGGGATTGTATAAGGGGATATAAGTGTGGACTATGGAGACTATGTTGTTGTAGTTTTTATTTTATGATGTAATGTAAACTTTATGAATGTATCTAGTGCTTCCAAGGCTACTAAACTAATCGGTCTATCGAGACTTGATCCTTTGTGATCATGCCAATGTTATGTAATAATGCACTGACTCTAGGTAACTGGGGTCGCAACGTTACAGTTGGTATCATAGGAATTTTAGTACAAACCTTAGAAACTAGATTTAGATAAACTCTGATTAGAGCACATAGCCCTAAGATAGACTTTGAGGATTAGTATATAAGAACTTCCTAGAATTTTGGTATTGTATAGATTTTGTGAGTTTTCCAAGCAATATGTCCATGTCTGGATATGAGCAGGTAGAGGTGGCTCTGGCACAGATGTACCTAGGGGTAAGACCTGAAAACACCGCTTTGAGCTAGACTCGAACGGGAACTGGTGCATGACAACGGGCTTTGCTGCACTCTTGGTTACGACACTCTCAGGGGATATGCTTAGGATAATTTACATTTTCTTTACAAACCAATTTGAATTATTTTAATATAAGATGAGAATAAATGACCTTGGTTAATCCTAAGGTGTTTCAAATTGAGAATATGGTGTCATGATATTCTCTAAATGATTTTATGACTACTGTTACTCACACAATGATTTCTAGTTTTAGTCAATGGAAAGAGTCCAAGGAAGTCATAGTAACTTTGAGAATGATGTACAAGGAGGGAACAGTGGTGGAAATGAGCAAAAAAATGGAATGTTGATAGGCGTAAAAGATATCATGTTCATTACAAATTAGTTTTCAAAAAATATGATCAACAACATATATATTAACCAACTCCCGGACTCAACAAAGAAGAGAAAGGTGATGAATGATAAGATCTCCAGCAATGGATAACATGGAGAAAAGAATCCTAAATTTCCATCATGTAGGAAATGTAGAAAGAGACACCCAAGAAAGTGTCTCAACAGAACAAAGAAATGCTTTACGTGCGGGAAAGAAGGACATAAAGTGAAGAATTACCAAGGAAAAATGAAGAGTACTATGGAAGAAAATAAAAATGGTCCCAAAAATCAATTTACAGTCATTTTTCGTAAATTTAGGAGACCTGGCCATTACCTGAGTGAATTCCCTATTCTATAGGATATTTTCTTGGTCAAAGAAGAAGCTATGTGGAAATAAATGGTTGGAGAAATGTTTAAATGTATTAGTGCTCCTTGTTGATGGGATTACTTTGGAATAATTTTCTCTTGTATTTGTAACCCTGTAGTTTTCCATGTGAGAATGATATTTGAGGAAGAATTATCTTTTCCCTTATGGATATAGTTATAAATAACCATTTGGTTTTATATGATCATTGGGTTTGAGGCAATTACAAGTTATTATATTTTGGGATGAAAATTCAAGGTATGAGATAACATTTCTGGTTAAAATTATGTTATGGTTATTTTGAGGAATTTATCTCATTTTGGTAATGTTATAAAATATAGTTTTTGAAAAAGGACAACACACAGACCGTGTGGAAACCCATCGCGTCGGACAAAGCTGTGGGAATCGAACCCACAACCAAAGTGCGATTTGGATTTATCGCCTACCACTGGACTACATGAAGTCCCTGGTTAGTGTGACTAATTATTTTTAGTTAAATGATTTTATTGATCAATAATAAGTTGATTTGGGTTCTTATGTCTTATCAAATAAATACCCTTAGTATAGGAAAATGATTTGGTGATTAAGTGATAAATGTTATTTTGGAATATGTTCGCTTTGTTGGGAACAATATATGTCCAAGGAAACTAGAATACTATGGGATTTTATTTGAGGAGTAATGGTGGATTTTTATCTATGTTTTTATTGTGGATTTATAGTGATTTGGGTTATTTATGGAAATGATTAACCTATAATAGAGAATATGTGATTAGGTTAATTACTTTTAAGTATGTTACTTTAAGAGTAGTTGATGTCATTTGGAGATACATTTTAACGTGGAAGACTACATAACCAAATTCTTCTATGTTTTGGGTTTTAATATTAGTTTGGATTCTATTGAAGGATTTTAAGGAAAATTGTTTATTGAATGGTATTTGTTTAACTTTGGGGTATTGTTGGTTTAATTTTAGAAGTTAAGATTAGTGTTTCTTTCTCTAAAGGAATATCCTTTTGGGGGATCATCTGATCTTGTACTAACTGTTTTGGTTTTGATTAATCTCTAAAGACAAGTTAAATATATAGTTTATCCTTCGTGGATCATGTGATTCTATAGAAGTTTATTCTAGCTCTTCCAGTGTGACCAAGTCTTCTTGAATACTCATCATTTAAAAAAAATGAGTTAGTGGTGGAAATTTATTAAATAATGAAACTATACTTAAAAAGTAAGTATATCTCTTTATTTTATTAGTCAATATCGTAAATGAATTC
Source organism: Viscum album (assembly GCA_963277665.1). Classification (NCBI taxonomy): domain Eukaryota; kingdom Viridiplantae; phylum Streptophyta; class Magnoliopsida; order Santalales; family Viscaceae; genus Viscum; species Viscum album. Next base: position 773,894,050 of record OY728142.1, on the reverse strand, counting down.
CTCATCTTTATGTAATTTAACTTAAAAAAAATGTTGTCCGTATACTTTTCCTACTGGGAAACTAATGACTGTTTTTCCCATCACAAGTTTGTGGATTTATTGTTGTTAACTTTCTCCTGATCATGTTTTCTATCCCTCTCCATCAGAACTTGACACTTAGTTTATCTTCCATATCTATGTTTTCTTACATGGAATCCTAGTATGAGTTATCTTGGATGACCTTTGTACTCCTCTTTCTTTCTTTTAAGGTGATAGGTTTATTGACTCTTTTTCTGATGTGGGACTTTCCATTATATTCCCAAGCCCAATTTTAAAAATTTTGAGGATGAAATTATTTGAAGGAGGGGAGAATGTAACACCCCAATCTTCCACGGCACGCTTCTCTTTGAATAATACAGTAGCGTGTGTTGTACGTAACTTCGAGTTCTAACACACACCACAACCAATCAAACTAGCCGTTATGAATAGTAATACCCACTTTTTGAAATTTTATAAATTTTATCTTTCAAAATGGACTTCATTTTTGGATTCTGAATATCGAAATTATCTTAGGGTGAATTTTTGGCATTTTTCTGAAAACATTCAATTTTTGATGAATAGTGAAAAAACACTGAGTTATAGTTTAAAACCAAATTTTTATTTAAATAATTATTTATTTTATTTAAATTTAATTAATGTCAAAATATATACATAATACATATATAAGTTCAATGTAATTCATTGGAGTTAGTTTAGAATAATTTTAGATATATAAAATTTTTATTGAACTTTCCACCGTCTTTTACCCACCTCCTAGGAGAATTTGGAAATCCACATAAAACATAATTTTACCTCTTCTCTGAGTGTAATTTCTAAAATAAGAGAGAAACGGTTAATATCAAGGAGTAAAATGTGGTTCAATGAGATGAAAATAATTTTTGGTGAATACTAACTTTTTACTTTTATTTACCACGGTTAAAAGTAAATAGGGCAATTAAGGGTAAAAATGATATTAATATTACCCTAACACATTTCATAATTCTATTGGACAAGTGTATATCGACCAAACACAACCTTAGGAATAAAATATTTTCATTTAGGTCCACTTGGATTATATTAGGACATTTATTATTATTTAATTCAAAGAAGAGTTAAAAGAGATAAAATCAAAGTTTAATAACTAAAACTTTTTAATATAGGGTTATACATAAGATAAATTCGATTATAAATATTCATTAGAAATATAAAAAATTTCCCACATAATGGTATTTTATTTATAATTTTTATACATTAAATAATTTAATTTATTCATGACACAATGGTGATGCAGTAATTACCTAATAAATGAAATATTAAAATAATTTACATTATAAATATCAAAATAAATGTAATTTGAGACATTTTATGAATTACAATAATTTTATAGTTTAATATGACATATTAGGATTGGTTATATAAATTTTTTTCGAAGTAATAATGCTGTTATGAAATTATCAAAAACAAAATACCCAATAGTGTCAAAATTGACATAAAAGAGTTTTTAAAACAAATATTATATTATTAATTGATATTCTATTCTTAAAAATCTAAGGTTCGGCCAAAGGACTTATATAATGATATTTGTATCATTAATGGACCACTTGGGGGGTATCTTGGAGGTATATAGTAAGTTTACTAACTATATAATATAAAAATACAAAGAGACATGGTAAATGTCAAACTATTTAACTAAGAGTTAAATATAAATGATAAGGTTAATATAATGATCCAAACCTATCTAAAATCTATTGGTTGAATATATTTCGACCCATACCCACCTTAACCTTTAAATAATCCACTTTTGAGCCATTAAAAACCGAATATTAATTTATTATAAAATAATATTTATAGCTTTTCCAAAGGTGCCCCTCACCCCTCTTATAAAAGGGTACTCCCCCTTCTCTCTAATTTACACCTTAAAAGCCTTTAATCTCGGCCAAACCCTGCCAAAATATTTTTTCAACTTCCCTAACTTCAACCTAGAGGCCTTTTTTTGATCATAAAGCCAACCTAAGGATCCCTTTTGATCAAATCAAAAGGAAGAACCCGAAGAAGAGGTAATGTTTTCACAACCCTCTTTCAAGTTCCTTTATTCTTAAACTTCTTATTTCTTTGTTATTTCCATTCTAAAATAATAACTCCAGTATTTTTTATATACTATTATATTATTATAAATATGGTACAACCATATTCAGTATTCTATCCATCCTTTGAATGATATGTCACCATACGTGCGTACGTACGACCTACCGTCTCCACGTCGTGGTGTAATTGTTATTCAATATATTATTATTTGGATGGGTATAATAATGATGTGTAAGTCATGTAAATAATAAGTATAACATGATAATGATTCTGTATATATGATATACCATCCAATTATATATGATTTTAATATCAAAAGAATGATATTATCGCTCGTGCGTATGTACGGACTACCGTCTCCACGAACACGATGAGATTCATTCCCCATCGTATCCATATAAGTATAATTCTAATTTTATGATTAAAAATAATGTTTAAGGACTTGATATAATTCTGTATATAAATAAGATACAACCTATCCATAACAAACAAGACTTATGTAACAAAACATATAAAAGAAAATGAGTAAGTTAACACCTGAAACGACGATAATACTAAGATATTATCGACAAAGCAATGTTAAAAGATCACATATGATATCATATTAATGTATAAAATTATTGTATAATTCAATAAAAATTATTTCACCATTATAAAGGGGGATAACCTACCCTCAACCAAGGAAAAAGTACAAAGTAAGGGGTTTCTTATCTCACTTTTAATTCTGTGAGATTTCCATGTTTCACTGATTATTTATTGAATGTGGTGTGTGTACTACCCATGATTGTATTCATTGTGTAATATACTTAAATTTATGGATATTTACATCATAATTGTACGATCCTTCTTTCATCGGTGTATGTTTCTTAAGTTACCAAATCGATAAGGGAATTTGAAATTTTAATTTCCACTCATTCGGCTTTACGCATACTTCATTGATTATTTTACTCCAAGATTATGTGTGGAATCACTATTCATTTTATTATGTAATAACTTCCACTCCCCTTTATTTGGATATACTTTTGATACAAACTCCATTGATAAATTCTCAAGTCATCGGTATGAAATTGATAAGAGTAATTTTTACTCAATCTCGATTTGTTGAGTTAAACATCCAATTCATTGGTGTTGTTTTTACAAGAATATGTGTGAATTCCCTTTGATTGTTTTACACTGAATATCCAATAATATTGAGTGTATTTATATTTTTCACACATAATTATGTCGTTGATTTATCCTTAACCTAAGGATACGACCTTTATGAGATATTTCATCTCAATTTACATTCTATTGAGACTCCTTTGTTGTTATACACCAAATCACTTTTATATGGTGTATATAATGTACTTTGGCATAGTATATCATGAATACCTTTATTATCATGATATTAAAAAGTTTTTATTACCTCAATTATTTGTATTCAAGTGTCTCTTTTTTTTTAGGAACTCTAACTAAAATATCATTTTAAAATGTTTTAAAGATTTATTATTCTAAATATTTCTCATTAATGTCCATGTTTTAAAAATGGTTTTAAGGATCTATTTATATGAACATTAAAGTTTTCAAATCAAAATTTCTTTTAAAAGTTTCAAAGTGGTATGGGACACTTTGATTCAAAAATCTATTTTAAATGGCTTCTTGGCAAATAGTGTGACTTTTAAATGTTTTCAAGAAAAAGGGGGATATTTATCTCAATAGTTTGATGATTATTTTAATCTGTGTCAATATCCTTCATTATTCTCGATTGAGGTTAATCTGATATAATACAATCTTCCATATTGTATCAAATGAGTTATGTTTGACTGTGGATGTGCTATTTTTATACCATTCATGGTTCATGGTTAAATTATTGACATTTCATATGCTAGTTTTAATACGAATGTTTATGTTATGTTTCAAACTTTTCATATGAGGAATGCATTGGACTTAGTAAGTGATAGGTGGAGCCCACTATAGATCGTCGATGCATCGGTAGGTATCATGATACAAACTAGTGTCTTGGAACAAGGCCTTGAAAAAATATTATTTGTAGTCTTGGAATGAGGCCTTGACTATGTGGTTATGATAGTCTGACATTATGCATTCCATCATTATGAAAGTGGTTATTGATATTTCATGTGGTTATTAGACTAGTAGAATATCCATGTGAATAAGTAAATGGAATTATTTCATTTATTTCTTCCATATTAAGCTGAAGTTCAAGTTTAAAAGGCTTTTGTTTTAGTTATACATCGCCTTAAATGTTTATGATTATTTATGAATGTTTCCGCTATATTGTTATCCTTACTGGGCATCTGAGCTCACCACTTTCTATGTTTTATTTTTCCCAAGATGTGAATAAGTATTTTATGAATGACCTGCAGGGATATTATGAGGGGATATTAGTGTGGACTATGGAGACTATGTTGTGGTAGTTTTCATTTTATGATGTAATGTAAACTTTATGAATGTATATAGTGTTTCCAAGGCTACTAAACTAATCGTTCTATCAATATTTGATCTTTTGTGATCATTCCAATGTTATGTAATAATGAACTGATTCTGGGTAACTGGGGTCAGGGCGTTACAGCCATAACGTCGTCAATGATTCTGTCTATGCAGTTGATGAAATAACTATCTCCGCCTCCTTGTACGTTTCACACATAAGTATGTACATGTTCTTTGATATATTCTCCACATTCATTACCACAAGCGCACCCTTCACAATTCTCATCACTCCATTCTCGGTGCGAGTCTTTCATCCGATGTCATTAAACTGTCCCAAAGACAATATGTTCTTTTTCAGGCTCTTCACATAATGTACTCCTTGGATGGTTTGTACTATGCCATCATGCATATTCAGTTTGATGGTACTGAATCCAATGATCTTTAGAGTGTGATCATTCCCCATGTACACAAGTCCTTTCGGGAAGTTTCATATTGGTCAAACCATTCCCATCAAGACATCATGTGCCATGTTGCTCCCGAGTCAATTATCCATGCATTGTTGATATGTTGTCTGCTTCTAGCAGTCACCATCGCTTTACTGACTAGTATATCTTCTTTTCCAAAAGTACTCACCACATTCCCCTGAGATCTCTTTTCACCACTCTTCTTATTACAACAATCCTTCTTTATGTGACCCATATTTCCATAATTGAAACATGTGAAATTCTTCTTCTTACTCCTTGATTTGGACCTGCCATGATTTTGGATCCCATTGGAACCATGCTCCATCATCCTTCCTCTGTCCATTGACAGAGCCTCTGCTTGGTGTGAAGTTGTCTGTCTATCCTCCTTGTTCTTGCACCAACTTTCTTCCTCAATAACTGTAGCTACAACATCATTGAAGGACAACATATTCATCAGGATATTATTGGTGAGGTTGATGATGAGTTGGTCATATGAATTTATCAAAATCTAGAGTAGAATATCTGCACGTTCAGTATCCACAATTTTATAGCCCAAAGCCATGAGCTGAGCGAACAGGGTATTGGGGTTGTTGAAGTGGTCGGTCATTGATGATGACTCCACTATCCGGAGAGTGTACAATTTTATCTTCAGGAAAATTTTGTTGTGCAATGATTTGGACTCATATAACTTCGTCAGAGTATCCCATATTTCCTTTACTATCTTTTTCTCTACAATGCTCGATAGGACCCTATCTGCCAAAGACAAATGGATGTTGGTAATAGCATTCCCATCCATATTGTTCCATTTCTCCTCCGTCACACCCGCCGGCTTTTCGCTAATTTACAGTAGGCAATTATCTTTGCACAACACTGCCTGCATCTTTATTTTCCAGAATGAAAATTATTCCTATTGAATTTCTCGATCTTGAATTTCACTTCCATTTGGACACGCCATCAATCCAGAACCTCCTCCGTTTCACAATGGTGTATTTAATAATCTCAATAAATTTTTTCTGATGTGACAGATCAACCGGAGTTGCAATCACATAGCATACTCAAATTATTGAACATTATTAATACCTAAAAATGTGAACAACACCGGGACAAAACCTTCCCTCTGATACCACTTGTTGGGACTGAAAAATGAGTAGCCCACCGGTGTAGCGATAATTACAAGATAAAATAAAGTGAAAAATGTAGAAATAAATGGACACCATATATAACGTGAAATAACCCCCAAAATGGAAGGGGTAAAAAACCATGAACAAATAGAAGGATCACTATGGAGTAAGCGTGGGTACACACTTCATCACTTATTACAAGGAGAAAAACCTCATAATATTCTATCTCAAATAAAAGGGGAAAACTGCCTCACAAAAACACCACACATGTGTTGGGATCCGATGATAAATGAAGAGTGAAAATTGATGCTGGAACCATTGGTGGAGACCCCCTTTTATAGGTGGTATCTACTCCCTCCCGTAGGATGATTTGGTGGGGTTTGGCCACCCAACTCATCTTCCTTCACCACCCCCTTTGAAAAACAAAGGGGTGACACCATCCTCCAAATAGAAAACTGCTGACAATAATTGTGTTCGTATAGTTTTTGTATAGTGTTTTTTATTTTTGTTCTTGATGAGGATATTTTCTGTGCTATTCTAGGTATTGATAGGAGACGATATAAAATCTTTTCACTTTTGAACTTCATATGAAGTATTGAAAATTAGAAAAGGACGATGAATCTCTTCTCCATTAATAAACAATTATTTTCCTGAATTTTGGTTGACTGATCATCTTTTAAGTGAGTTCACTTTATTGTGGAGGTGACTTAATGACAATTAGGTGTTTCGACACACTTTATTCATAGGCACCTAAAGGATTGTGTTAGTTGGAGTTTAAACAAAAACTAAATAATTTTTAATCAATTCTGACCAATCTCATCCCACTAATTTCGTAACTTTCTCTCTCTCTCTCTCTGATTTATCTTCTCACAACCACAATCATACCAACACTTCTCCTGTTTCAGTTTTTTTTCTTTGTTTTGATAAAACATTCATTTTTTCCTTCTCAATGGAATTGATACTCCTACTAATTACTATACTAGTTTAAATAATTTAATTTTTACTGAATTCAATGTCATTTGCGATCAAAATTTTGGCACCATTATTGGGGAGGGAACGTTCATCCAATTAAAAAGATCTTAAAAAATGAATATTAAAAAACTCAAGAAAAACATATTTAAAAAATCCTTAGAATTAAAAAAAAAACATGTTCACATTTTTCTCACTGTTAGTGCTAAAATTCCAAAATGTGCCATCTTTTAGTGTTTGTTTAGCCTTCTTTCACTATTTATTTTCATTGTACTAGATTGTTGAAGTGTAAATTGTATATTTTGGTCATGTTCTAGCAAAAAATAATTATGTTAGTGGGGAGATATAAATAATATGAAAATTATTGTGTTTGTTAGTATAGTTATGAGCACACTACTTGGTAGTGTGTCTATAACCAATCACTAAAACCTTACCATCTTGAAGAGTACCAATACATTAATGGCCCTGAACCTGAAAATGATCCAAACTTAAAAAAATGTTGATACAAATTCGTGATAAACATGATCTAGATCATGAAATAATTTTCAAGTTGAAAAATTTGTTTTGGGAGTTGCAAGATAAGACTAAAGAACAAGATCAAGAAGAAATGGAGTCGAATAATAAAGTAGATGAATTAGTGGGTGTTGAAAATGAGTATGCTGAAGAAAATATGGAAAATAAGAAACCAAGTGAGCTAGAACTTGATAATTATGATATCCTTAAACAAATATTTTTCCAATGCTTTCAAGAGGTTTCTATAGTCTAAGAAGAATTTCCCATTTTGATTTTTACACAGGAACCTATCTACTTCATAAATTTTGATGAAATGGATACTTGGGTTTAAGAAAAACTTGAAAATGAGATTTTAAATTCTAAAAACACTTCACCCTATTTTCTAGAAATTTTAAATTGTGAACTAGTACTTGAAACTTGGGATATTTAAAAAGAATACAATAAAACTTGACCGACTGAATCATATATTTTTGAAATTTTTGGTAAATTTGATCTTACCTATTTTGAAGATACGAACATAAAAATATCTAAAGTGGTTCCTAATGAAAAGGATGAGGGAGTGATATTTGAAAAAAATTGATTGATGAATTTGTACTCTCTTGTTCTCTCACTTATGATTCCTCATATGATTTGTTCAATATAATTGAAAATGGTGTTGAATAACTTGGGGAAGATTGTCTAAATCTGGAATCACATGAAACTATTATTCATGAAGATGAATTGAAAATTTTCCCTATGAAACTAAAGAAGAACACTCAACAAACTTTTTCTTTGAAGATGATTTTTTGGAACATGAGATTAAAGGAATATTTGATCACACATTGGAAGACTTGAGAAAATATTAATTACCCGATGTAGTGATTGATGAGTTTCTATTTTAAGTTGAGGAAACTTTTTAAGAATATAATAATTTTTCTAAATCCATGTTTTTAGATGATCAAACACATTCCATTCCCTATTTTTCAATTCATTCCTCAACTAAATTGGGTTTTTTTATCATGTAGAAACTGAGAGTTGATTTGAAGGGAAATTTCTCTTGAGTTCTAATGATTCTAAATCTTCTCAAAAGACTATTAATTCCCATATTCCTGAACCTATCTAATTGAGTTCAGCCCCTTACACCTTTTTTTGTTGATTTAAAGGTTGAAAATGAGTTAGGAGGATGTGTGGACCATGTCACACCCCTATGAACACATTACGCATTTCTTTCCCTTTATGAAGACTGTAAATCTATCAAATATAAATTTAATCTTGAAGTAAACACAACTATTTCCAAAATTAATTTTGGTGATTTATTCTATGTTATTGAGATTAAGTTGTTCTTGGAAGAGCTTGAGGGAGTACCTTCTTTTTATCTTGATTCTGAGTGTCTTGTAATTTCTAAGGAAGTGGCCTGGAGTGTTAAATATTTTACACTACTAAGATACTTCTTTGAGAAATCCCTTGATGATAAAGGGTGTTTCTGAGGGTTTTTATCATCTCTAAATGAATTCAAGGGTTCCCTTAGTGTTTTAGGTTCTCATATTTATCAATTCTCATTAAAAAATAAATGTTCCAAACATATGTGGTGGTTATTACTTCAAAAACCTCATCCTCCTAGTGATTATGGTTAGTTTATAGGTGAGTCTGTTGGGGACTATAAACCCAACACTGCATGGGAGGCAACCCATGGTTTTTATTTTTTTCTTTTGTTTTTATTTTCTAAAAAAATGTTTATTACTCTGTGCCATGACAACTTTGGAGATTCCCTACATTTCTTCCACGTAGTCAAATGATGTTTTTGTCACCAGTAGTGCTAAAATTTATGAATGTTCTATATTTTAGTGTTTGTTTAACCTTTTTTTGTTTTTTATTTTCATTGTATTATATTTTTGAATTATAAATTGTATCTTTTTATTGTTTTAATTTATAAAATAAATCTGTAAGTCGGGAGATATCAACAATATGGAAATTATTGTTTCTATTATTACAGTTATGGGAACACTTATTAGTAGTGTGTCTATAACCAACCACTACAGCCTTATCACCTTGAAGAGAACCAAGACATTAATGGGCCTAAACCTGAAAATTATGTACACTCAAAACAAACATTGATGCAAATTAGTGATAAAATTGATCAAGATGATGAAATAATTTTTAGGTTGAAAAATCAGTTTTGGGAGTTGCAAGACAAGATTAAAGAACAAGATCAAGAAGAAATAGAGTAGAATAATAAAGTAGATGAATTTTTGCATGTTGAAAATGAGTATGTTGAAGAAAATATGTAAAATGAGAGACTGAGTGAGTTAGAACTTGATAATGATGATATCTTTAAACAAATATTTTTCCAATGTTTTCAAGAGGTTTCAATGGTCAAAGAAGAATCTACCAAATTTATTTTTACACCCGAACCTATCTACTTCAAAAAATTTGATAGAATGGCTACTTGGGTTGAGGGAAATCTTAGAAATGTGGTTTTAAATTCTAAAAGCTCCTCACCCTATTTTAATGAAATTTTAAATCATGAACCTGTACTTGAAACTTAGGATATTTTGGAGGAACACCAAAAACTTAGACCCATTGAATCTGATATTTTTAAAATTTTTCATAAATGTGATTTTCCTTATTTTGAAGATATGAACCCAAAAATATCTAAAATGATTCTTTATAAAGAGGATAAGGGAGTGATATTTGAAGAAAAAATTATTGATGATTTTTTACTCTCTTTTTCTCTCACTTATGATTCCTCTTTTGATTTATTCAATAAAATTTAAAAGAGTGTTGACCAACTTGGGAAATATTATATAAATCTAGAATCATATGAAACTATTCTTCATAGATATGAATTGAAAAATTTTCCTATAAAATTAAATAAGAACATTAAATGGACATTGTCTTTGAGGATGGTTTTTTGGATCTTGAAATTAAATCAATAGTTGAGAACACACTAGAATACTTAAGAAGATATTAATTACCCGATGCAGTGATTGATAACTTTATGTTTTAGGTTGAGTAAAATTTGGAAGATAATAATAATTTTTCTAAATCTATGTATGTAGATCATAAAAAAAATTCTATTCCCTGTTTTTCAATGCCTTCCTCAACTAAATTGGGTGATTTTTATCATGTAGAAGTTGAGAGTAGATTAGAATGATTCTAAATCTTCTCAAAACACTATTAATTCCCCTATTATTGAACCTATATTATTGAATTTAGCCACTTACACCCTTTTGTATATTGAATCATAGACTGAGAATGAGTTAGGAGGTTGTGAGGACCATGTCACACCCCTATGAATACCTTTCACATTTCTTTCCCTTCATGAAAACTCTAAACCTATCAAGTCTTAATTTAATCTAGAAGTAGACAAAACTTTCTACAATAATAATTTTGCTGACTTGTTCTCTGTTATTAAGATTAAGTGGTTCTTGGAATATCTTGAGTGAGTGCTTTTTTTTTTGTTCCTGAGTCTAAGTGTCTTGTAATTTTTAAGGAAGTGGGTTTGAGTGATAAATAATTTTCTCTACTAAGATACTTCTTTGAAAAATCCCTTGATGATAATAGGTTTTTTGAGGGTTTTTAGAATATTTAATAGGATTTAAGGCTTACCTTACTATTTTGGGTTACCATGTTTCTCAATTATAAATAAATTATAAATAGACCAAACATATTTGATGTTTCTTACTTCGAAATACACATCCTCCTAGTAACTATGGTTAGTTTCTAGGGAATATAAACCCAACACTGCATGGGAGGAAACCCTTGGTTTTTAATTTTTTAATTTTTTATAAATAAATGTTTCTTACTCTATGCCAGGCCAAATTTGGAGATTTCTTACCTTCCTTCCAATTAGTCAAATCATAAAATTTTCATAACTAGTTCTATGACTGTTATTCATTTCCATAAAGAGATACAAGCTAAACAACATGAATCTATCTCCCTTGATCTTTAACTCTGGCTACATTCTTTCTTGAACATTAATCCCTGGACTCTTATGTTTTGTATTTCCATATTTTAGGTACTTTATTTTTAGTGTCCATATTGATTATTCATAAAGAAAATAAGTGAGTCTCTTGTATATGCAACAATGAGAAAATCTTATCCATACCAAGGGAGTAATTGTTTTAATTGTTTAATTTTTTATTCTACCAATTTTTTTTTGTGTTATTAATGGCTAATGGTTAATTTTTTTAGTTTAGTGATACATGCTATAATCATTTTTAAGGTTGATGGTCATTGCTAATTTTCACTATTTTGTGCTATAATAGTGCATACACATGATATTTTCTATATTCATCGAAATTCATTATTGAATTAAATTGTGACAACATGCACCATTTATTAATTTTAGTTTTTGTAATGAACTACTTCATTATGTCCAAAATAATTTTTCTATATGTTGAGATTGTATTATGTGTGGTGAAATTCCTTTTGAAACTTATTTTCACCCTTTGAACTTAATTTTTCACTACTGAATCAAAAATCTTTCAGAACTTACACTTTCAAATTGTTTCTCCCATCTTGGAATTCAACATTGGGGAAAATTCTGAGTTTTATATTTGGATGAGGGGTCTAATTTAAGATTAATTTTAATTAATTGAGAACCCATAAAAACTAGTAATTTTTTTTCAAAACTGTGGGCTTTTAAGAATCACTTAGGAAATTTTTTAGTGGGTGAAATTTTTTCTTAAAATTGAATGTTGTGATGGAACTTAGAGGAGATTGATCATTATTACCTTGTGGATTTAATTCGGTAAATCATTTTTATTTCCCTATTAATGAAAAATGATTTTAGTAAAACTTTGGGAGAATGATTTATAATAATTATTTATTTTAAACTTTTTAATTAGAATTTAACTCATAATATATGCTTCCAAATGGATCATGAAAAGAAAATTCTAATCCAGGTTGAACTCATTCTTTCATTATTTTCATTATTTATTCTTCAACTGTTGGATGGATTATTTTTTCCACTAATAAATTATCACTACACCTCATTAAACAATGTGTCTATTTATTATGGATTCCTAAATTATGTGAGTGTGTTATCTTAGAGGTAAAGAAAAGTTTGGACTTTCAGTTGGATTCAAATTGATGTTTGTTAAATTCTATTTAAATTTTCAATTTTAATTTTTTTTATAAAATAGTAACCAATTTTTCACTAAAGAAATTAAATTCAAGAGGGCATTCACATTTTTAACTTAAAAGAATCCATGAGGAAAAATGATTTTGATAATCAATTCATAGTGTAATTTCAATTGTTTCATTTTGATATTTAATTCTTACAATTTAATTTTACTAAAATATTTTTTGAGGATTAATAACATATTAAGTGTGAGGGAATTTGACGTGACCTTCAATTCATATCTTTTTCCACATCACTTTTGTAGTTTAAATTATGTTTTTAATGTTACAATATGCATCTAATTGGTTAATTATTGTTTTGTGGTTAATTTTTAAGTAAATTGTTAAATTCAAGAATTATATTTTTTAATTTATGTTTTAATGATTTCATTGTAATTTTTTTTTCCAAATTTATGGTTTTATTTAATTTTTAAGTTTCTTTTAAATTTTTTAATTTTATGTGTCATTGTTTATTTTTGTGTTCTGTTAATTTAATTTTCAATTTCCTTATTTTTATTTTTAATTAATTAATTAATTAATTTTTAATTTAATTTAATCTAATTATTTTAATGAATTATTAATTTGTAACATTAATTTACAGTTAAATATTTTTTCAAAATTTTTATTATTTTTTAATTTTATTAACTAATAAATTAATTAATTATTGATATTTCAATTTATGGTTTTCAATTAATGAATTTCCATTGGAGTTGACTATTATTGTATAGGAGAATCCACATAAGATAATTTTCAAGTTGTAGTTACATGCTAGATTGCTATGTGTAATTCAGTACACCTACATAGATAATTTCAAAGGAGTAGTCCACATACCCAAACTTCCAAAGTTGTTACCACATATCCAAATTTTTAGAACCCATGTATCCAAATTATTTAATCTAGTTCACATATCCAAATACCTAGGAGAAACTACATAGAGAAATTTTTAGCAGACTCATCTGTATAGCTGAATCTAGAGTGGCATCTATGTATGGAGTTTATCCCTACAGATCCATATATCTATTTATTTGGGTACTTTGATTTTCAGTGCTAGAGAAACAGTAGAACCCAAAACCTCTATCACCAAAATTAGAGAGTTCCCCCCCCTGAGATCAATTATAAGGTGATTAAATCAAATCCTCTTGAATTTGTATCTCATATGAGAGTGATACCTAAGGTTGTGATGAACTTAGGATAAAGGGTAAAATCATATTAGGTAAAGTTGAGTCATTAGTGATGTGAAAGTTTTTATGTTGAAATGGGGATGATGTGCTCCTCAAGCGTGATTTGAAGAAGATGATATCTCTGAATCCAACTGAAGCTTTTAGGTTTTTTCGACTTTATGATTATGTGAATATAAGGATAATTATTGATTGATGTAGGAACAAATCAATTTGAATAAGGTAAAAAAGTGGTTATTAAAGTCATAAGATGATGTATTATTGAGGAAGATTCAATAACAAGAATCATATAAGATAGTAGATACATAGAAGACCTGAGGTTTGAAGATTAAAATGCATATCTTGATAAAAGACTATGATGCTGGTTCTGAGTTCAGGTAAACCAATATACCCACAGATGAACTCCAAAGGATTTGGAATCTAATACTGATGTACGCTTTTTTTATTTATATACAGGTTCAATGTTGATTTGAGGGTGATCAAGTTTTTATGATTCCCAATACACTGATTTAATGATTGAATCTCAAAGCACACTAGGTCTTTTTAAAATGATCCAATAATGTTCTTGTTCTGTTCTGTTAGTGTGGCACTCAATCTTGGGGAGGGGAGTGTGAACTTCTCATTGAGATGCTCTTGTACTGATGAAGACCCCCTAATAATTTGGAGACTTGAGTTTTGGAGTTTTATGGGTTTTCCTTGTTTTTTGATTTGTTGTGATGACAATGATTCCTCCAAGTAACTGGTCATTGCAGTTTCATGTCGAGAGATAGGTGCTTGTTGGGTTTTGGAATTTTTCTTAGTGAAGGTCCTATTTTGTGATGGAAAACCAATCATGAAGAAATATTAGTTTCTAGTATAAAGGTTCTTGGGCCTTGATAACAAGATTAATAGGGATGGTTTCCATGAAAGTTGAATTTACCATGTCTAAAAATTAAATTATTTCTAAAAATATTTAACCCTTGAACATGAAGAATTATTAGGGCTGCAAGCTGGATAAAATTAATTAAGGATCTAGTAAATCAAATGATTTTAGGGGAGGAAATTATTATCTAGGGTGCATAAAAAATGTTTTTAAGATATTTTTTCTTTTTATAGGGATGTGAGAGAAGATAAAAATTTTTATCATCTCATCCATTTTCATGTTAATAGAGGTAGTGTCACATATGTGTGAGTTTAGAAATTTTTAATTTAATGATTAAGATGGAAATTAAAATAATCTTATGAGAAAAACTAAAATTTTGAGGAATATTTGGAGTATAGGGAGAATATTCTAGAGAAGAGTTTAGATCTAGAGATGAAAACATTCTCTAAGTAGAAACTAGTGGAGCTAGAGTTAGGGGAAGAAGGTGATTTTGATAGAGAAGCTTCCTTTTTCTCGTTCTACTTCTTATATTTCTGTTTTGAGATGTATTTTCTTGTATATATATTTTTTACCATATCTTAGAACATTTTTGATTAATTTCTTTTAGGGGAATCAGATTATAATGGATTGATATCCTCAATCTATTTATATTTCATTTTACACAATTGTGTCAGTGAAGTTTTTATATAATGTTCTTCATTTTTTTCTTGATCAGAATCATTTCTGAGCTATTCTAAATATTGATAGGAGATGACAGTGCATATTTTCACATTTAAACATCATTTAAATTACCAAAAATTTAAAAATGATGATGAAAATCTTATCCATTAATGAATAATTATTTTCCAGATTTTTTGTTGACCGATTATATTTCAATCCAATTCACTATAATATGGAGTTCACTTAATGGCCATTATGTATTTCTACACAATTTTTTCATAGGAACTAGAAAATATGTGTTTCTTAAAGTTTAAATAGAAAAAAATAATTTTTAATCAATTCTGACCAATCACATACCCCTATTTTCATCAATTGTTAGTCTTTCCCCCCTCTCTCTTACATTTCTCTTATCTCACTACCACCATCACATCATCACTTTTAATGTTTAATTTTTTTTGTTTTTTTTCTTTATTTTGGTCACACACCATTATATCACATTCCAAATAGATATGATTCTACTAATCCTTACTATACTAGTTTAAGTAGGTTTTAAATAATTAAATTTGACCAAATTCAGTGAAATTTGTGATTAAATTTTTAGCTCTATCTCAAAGGAAGGAACATGCTGATAATTAAAATCATTATTGAATTAAAATATATAAGCATGCTTCATTTCAAAATTTAATTTTTTTGGGATGTAATTATTTTCTATGGACAATGGATTTTTTGTGTATGATATGATTATTTATTCTTTATGGAAAAATAATGTTTAAACTTTCTTGTGAACCTGTACATGAATATATCACTATTGGATTGAAAATATTTTTGAATTTTAATCGTCTTAAATGTTCTTCCATCTTGAGTTCAACATTGGGGAAAATTTGGGTGTTAAGTGTGAGTGAGAGGTATTTAATTATTCTTAAACTATTTTCTAATGTGAAACCATTATCAAACCCTTAAATGTTTTTGAAATTGGGAATTTTTAAGTATGATTTAATATTTTTTCTGTGGGAGATAGGTTTTCTTAAATTTTTAGGGTTGTGATGCCATTATGAGGAGATTTATCTTTAACAACATATGGATTTAATTTGGCTAAATATTTACTCTTCCCCTTTTCAAAAATGAATTTTGTTAAAATTTTGGGAGAATTTTATTAAAAAATAATTGATTTTGAACTTTTTAATTATAATTTAACTTATAATGCATGAATCCAAATGGATTATGAAATTAAAATCCTAATCTAGGTTGAGATATATATTCTTTTATCTCTTTGTTCTTTATTCATCAAACTTTTGGATGAGTTATTTATTCAACCAATAAATGTTCACTCCACCCCATATAATAGCATGTCTATTTATTATGAGTTATTAAATTGTTTAAGTATTTTATCCTATAAGTAAAGAGAATTTTGGGCATTCTGTTAGATGAAAATTGAAGTTTTTTAAATTCACATTAAAATATTCATCTTATAATCGTTTTTGTAAAACAGTAACCCATTTTACAATGAGAATATTTAATTTTATATATAATTCATTTTTTACTTAAAATAATCCTTAAGGGAAAATTAATTTGAAAACAAATTCATTGTGGTGTTTCAATTTTTTGATTTTGAGATTTATTTTCTAATACTGAATTTTTACTAATATATTGCTTGAAATAAAGAAAAATAATAACTGTGGGATAATTTGATGTTGAATTTGTTGCATGTTTTTTTCAAATTTTATTATTATTTTAATATGTATTTAATTCTAAAATATATTTTTATGTTAAATTATGATTTTCTAGTAAATTTATAGAAAATGATTATTTTTTTAAAACCATGTTAATTATGTTTAATTTTATGTTTAAATTATCATTTTCTCATAATGTAAATATTTTAATTTATTATTATTTTTTTAAATTTATTAATTTTAGTTGTTGATTTATTCTTGGTACTTTTTAAATTTTACATTTTGTTTTTTTTATTTCTTCCATTTTTTTAATAAATATTATTTTGTTTTAGTTTTAAATTTATTCATTTAAATGTTTAACATATTTTTGAAATTTTAATTTATAGTTAATTTAATTTAATTTATTTTTATTTCCCCAATTATTATATGCAGTGTAGGTTCACATAACCTTTTTTCTAGAAGGTCACTACATAGTCATTTGGACATGTATCTAAATTTTATTCTACAAATTTATTTATAAACACATAGACAAATTAAAAAATAGAATTCACATAAACAAATTTGGGTTAACACCCTATATCCAAATTTATATGAATCATGTATCCAAATTTCCATCTATGGGTTTTTTCCACATAATAAGTTTCCCACATAGAAGTACATCAAAGGGGGATCGAACTAAATCCATGGCTGAGCAGGAAAAGAAGAAGATGATAGAGGCTAAACCATTGCATCCCTAGGTAGCTCACTTGAGCATGGATGAATTGGGATCTAGAACCACTAAGATCACAAGGGATAATATAATCTAAATATATGACCAAGATGATAAAGATTGAACACATCCAACAAAATTGATTGGTTGGTTAACTGAAGTGGAAAACCCAACTAAATATTTAAAGAGAATCTCAATGTCACATCTGAGGATCAAACTATATATAAGACATAGTGGGTATGAGGAAGAAAAAGACTGAAGTAATGGGTTTAATTTTTGTGTATGAATCAATAAAACAAATCGATCAAAGATGAAATGTTGCCTAAGTTAAAGGGATATGCCATATTGAAGCTTGTGGAAGTTCTACTCAATAGGGATAGATAAGTGCTTAATGAATTCTGATGAGATAGAAGGAATCCAAATTAAGGGAAGAGAATAGGTGTTGTATTTGAAGTAGTCAAATAAATTGTGTTTTCATTTTTCTTTTTATATGTTTAATCAATGATGACAGAGTCTCATGTTTTAGAATTCTACGGTTGAGAAGTCAAAGTTGGTTTCAGCCAATGTGCTCGATGGAATGTCACAGTAAGCTTGGGTTGTATTTGATTAATCATTCATGCATGATGGTTTTGTTTCCATAAATCCATCAATATTGGGAGTATTATGTGGGATAAATTATTGAATGTATAATACTTCAGTAATTTTACTAATTGAGGACAATTTTTTCATGGGGGGAATCAGTTGATAAAGAAGGTATGTGGGCCGTAGAAGAACCAAAGGCTGGGATTTATGACAACATTGTTGGGTTATGAGTACCCTGATCAATATAATATCAATGTTACCCATTATTATGCACGATATTAATCCTAATAAAATCTATGTTATATTTGACTTGATTTTTTTAGCCTAGATTGAAGTTCCTTGATTTCTCGAGTCCGCTACTAATAGAAGGTGGATATAAAAGATATTCAGTTGTCCAGTTATTGTAAGATGAAATTAATTAGGCTTAAATGACATATGTTTCAATTAGTTGAATTCTTCAGAAGGGAGGAGATTTTTGAATAAGATTAAATTCATGATTGGGTCAATTGGGCATCTAAAATGACGACTTTTTGGAAAGTTGATGTTGAAAAAATAATTGTATAAGGAATACTTTGAATTTTTAATAAACAGAGGAAATTGTTATTAATTAGGTTAATTTGGGTTAATAAAAGGGGGAATCTAGAAATTTTAAGGGAATATAATTTTAGTGATACAAGAATAGATTTCTAGAGTGAGAAAAAAATCCATTGATGAGAACACTCTTAACACAGGAGTTGAAGGAGCTATAGATAGAGTAATAAGGTGAATTCAACAGAGAATATTCCCTTATCTTTATTTTATTCTCATATTCATTTTTTGAGATGTATTATCTAAATATTTATACTTTCATATCTTTGAACATGTACACATATTTTTTTAAGGGAATCAGATTGGAATACATTGATATCCGCAATCTATTTTGATCTCATTTTACATAATTGTGTCTGTGAAGTTTTTGTATACTTTAATTAATTTATTT
Organism: Viscum album; assembly: GCA_963277665.1. NCBI lineage: Eukaryota > Viridiplantae > Streptophyta > Magnoliopsida > Santalales > Viscaceae > Viscum > Viscum album. The sequence continues at coordinate 773,874,710 of OY728142.1, read as the reverse complement.
ATGAGAATAATTATTGTTCTATTATAAGTATCAATAATAGGTGATAGAAAATTGTTTCACTTTTGAGCATTATCCAAAGTATTGAAAATTAGAAAAAGATGAAAAATCACTTATCCATTAATGAATAATTATTTTCATGAATTTTCATCGACCGATCATATTTTAAGAGAGTTCAATGTATTGTGGAGATCACTTAATGATAATTAGGTTTTTCAATGCACTGTATTCATAGGCCCTAGTGTAGTTTTGTTACTTAGAGTTTAAATAGATAAATCATTTTTAATCAATTTTAACCAATTCATTCGCCCTAATTTCATCAACTGTTTCTATGTCTCTCTATCTCATTTATTTTCTCATAACCATAGTCATATGAACACTTCTTATATTTCAATTTTTTTTACTTAGTTTTCTTTTTTTTTTTCAACCTGAATGAGATGTTTTACCCTATGGGAGGTTGGGATAGGTAAGGTTGTGATCCAATCCACATCAAATGAGACTTAGTATATATTTAATGGATATGGTTTTAATTATATTAAAGGGATAGAAGTATAAGAAATTTTTCATTGTATCATGAGGGATACAAACTAATGGGAAAGTGGTTATGAGGTACCCTTTTGTTATATTATTAATATTGTTTTATTATACTTGGATTAAATATTTGGTTAGTGGGATATGGCGTAGAAGGGTGGTAGTTTTCCTATTTGGTGCTTGTTAGTTCTGTTATTTATTTTAAAAAGTATCATTATGCTCTTTCCAAATTTTAATGAATGGTATTGAGGAGGATCCTACCAAGTGAACATGTTATGATCACCCCAATATATATATAAACTATTTTTAGGGTTTTAAAGAAATATTGGTGACCGAGTTGTGTAGTACCATCTTAGAGTTTGGTATTGTGGTTGGATATGTTTCTTTGGAGTTTAATTTGATATTTCCTTTTTAGAGCCTTTTATTTTATTAGATATTAAAAATTGTGGTTTATTATGGAATTCATTTTTTATTATATATTGTAGATATGATTAGTGGATTTCTTAATATGTTCATGGGTTATGTGAGGGTAATTCCTCCCATTTTCATGTGTTATACCCTTATTGCTAGCCCCAAACCTAGGGCCTAGTGAAGATGGGCATCGAGGGTCACTATCGTCTTCACTGTAGGCCTAGGAGGGGTTTACTAAGGGTAGGTTTCTAAAAAAATATATATTAAAGATAAGGATGATAGTTATAATGTAGAAAAATGTAATTAACTAGTGAGTATGAAATGGTTTGGTTAGGAAATAGTTCCAGTTAAACTTAGTGTGTGATATAATAAGGGAGACTTGATATGACACATACTGCTAGGGCCCCTGGTGATCTAATGTAAAGACAAAATTTTTACTAAACACCCTAGGTGAGGTAATATTTACTGTGGGGTAAATACCTAAGAAAGGTACATGCATAATTTTTTGTTGACTTGTGTTTATATTGTGTGATTTTAGAGAAGTTAAATGAATTGAATTAAATGAATTCCATGCTATCAGGAATAAGAGTTTGTTTCTTACTTACAAAGATGATTTTCAGTTATCATTCAGATGTGGTTTAGGTTGGTGAGGTTCAATAGGATGATTCAATTGATCACTGAAGGAATGATCTAGCTGAGGAGGATGAGGTTTAGTAGATAATGATGGATGATTTATAGAAAAAGGGATTAGATAGGTATAAAGGTAATTGATCTGATCTTGATAAGCAGTTGACTAGAGGATCTCAAGATCACCTTCAGTTTAATCTGAGCTAGGGTAGATTATCATCTTCCACTGGCTGTTAGATATATATAATGAGTAATATGGAAGTGGTGGATCTTGTTTACCAGGGAGTATAAGGTGGCATGTGTTTCTTGGGATTATTTTCAATGGTAGTTTTGTGATGAGATTCTATCATCGATAATGAGATAAATGAAGAGGAAAGGGATTCATTCATTTTAATAGTATAGCTTGATAATATGAGATATTGGGATCATATTCAAGGATCATTTTTTCCTTTCCACATAACTTTTTCATGGCAAGGAGTTTAGAGAACAATGTTTTGAAAAGGTGATGTTCTTGATTATTCATTATGCAATCATTATATTCACATTGCCCACATATTTAGAAGTGCATATGAAGGATAATGTGATTGAGAGTATGCACATGTAGTTGGGATCATCTCGATAGGGGATAAATAATAGGTCCTCAAGGATATGATTAATTTGTGGAGTATCATAGTGGTAGAGGAAGTTGAGGTTTTGTCTAGCTATTAGTCAGTTTCAATAATTTTATTCTTCACATTTCTCTAGGGGTAGTAGATCTTGTGCATCCATTGGTAGATCTTCACTAATGTTATTTTCCTATGGAGTATTTGTTCATCAGCGATCTTAGTTATTGATTATTCTTGGGACCCAACATTGTATGTGATGCCATATTTCTTACCAGCCATAGTAGTAGGTTACTTTGAGGATATAATAATAACATGGAAAGTAGGTTTATGTTCTGTAGAGAGGATATGATGTTGGTTGAGGTTATCCCCATGATTTCACTCACTCTCAGGGATATAGGGCTGAGCATAGCTGTGTAGGTGGTCATTAGTAGTGATACGATGGATTTGTATATGGATAATTTCATGCTATAAGGTACCAATGCTAGATGGGACAAAGATCTATTAGGGTGACATCTATTTATTATATACCATGTTTTATATTTTTTTTCAATTTGGATGATAAAATTCATTTATTTAACCTCCCTTGGTCTACAACTTGGGTCTCTACATGGAGAGGCTTCCAGTTCCCCTAGTTTTAACTACACAAGTTATAGGTTAGATGATATTTTTTGATGTTTTCTTGAGTTTTGTGTTGATGAAGGTATGACATCAGTCATAGGGGGAATTATTTTTTTTTACTTTAGATATAGTGATATAATTTCATTTTTGGAATTGATTAGTTTCATTCCATGTATTCCACCATTTATCATTTCTAGAGAAGAGTGATATTTCGTGATTAGAAGTGCCAACTTGATAATTGGAAAGCAATATTATTGGATGGGTTATGAGTGCTCATATTTATTATTATCTCAATTAGAATCATTTATAATTGATTTAATATAGGCATAGGTGGAGGAGTTTTACAAAGTAATGAATATATTTCTAAATGTATTTCCAGAGGAGTTTGAAACTTTAACCCGTTAACTTGACATTGAATTTTGGATATGATTTTTTTTCTAGTGCCACATTGATTTTTATAGTATCCTATGATCTTTTCGAGTTGAGGATCCAGACTGATGATTTGATTTTGAGGGGATTAATCCAACCCATTGTGCTGTAATAGGGTTGTATAATGTTATTCACCAAAAAAAGGATGATGGTTTGATGATGTGTATAGATTTCTAGAGGTTGAACCAAGTGATAATAAAGAATGGTTACACTCTTCCTAGGATTGATGATTTTTTCTAATAGTGAAAGGGAGCCAACCAGTTTTTGAAAATTGATCTATGGTCTAAATATCATTAGATAAGGGTGAAGGAGCAACATATCCATAAGTCTACTTTAATATTAAACTATTAGAACTTCTATTTCATATTTATATAGATCTCTGTCACAAAAACTCCATATATTTTCATTGGACTCATTAAATAATTGTTTATATAGTTCCAAGATCAGTTCTTGATAGTTTTCATTGATGAAATATTTATACACTAGAAGTCAGAGGAGGAGAATTCCATGAATATTTGAGCTATTTTATAGGTCCTTCAATACAAAAATCTCTAGAAAAAGTTATCCAATTATACATTTTGGATGTAGGAGGTATATTTTATTAGGCATGAAATATCTAAGTAGGTAGTGGATGTTAATCCTTAAAATATTTATGAGTTTATTTCACAAGCTACACATAATAAATTTGTAGAGTTATATAGTTTCCTAGATCTCATAGGATATTATTAGAGGTTTGTGTCTAAATTTAAATGAGTTGTAGCTCTACTAATAAATTTTACTAGGAAGGAACAAGCCTTTGTTTGGGATCAATTGTGTCAAGAAAATTTTCACTACATAAAAGGTAAGTTGATTAGTACTCTCATACATCAACTTATAGAGGAGGGAGTGATGTTTGAGGTTTTATATAATGATTTTCATATCAGGTTGGGTTTATTATTGATTAACATAGTACATTGATTTGAATGAGTTTAGGCAGTTATTTCTACATGAGTGTAACTATTCCACTTATGATCTTGATTTAACAACAACATTTTTTTATTTGAAGTTGTGGTTACATTATCACATTAGTGAGAATTTTTTGGTCTTTACAGTTTATAGGTATAGAATACCTAACTCTATATCTCAGATCCCATGTCTTATTTATTACATTGGTACAATATACAATAGATATCACTAAATAGGATCAATATGTTTAGTATTAATGAATAACTAGATACACATATGATTCCCATATTACATTTGAAACATAAAATACATAACATAAGAAAAATTATCACATCCTTGATATTATTCATAATATCCTTCTTCATATCCTAGGGAAAGGAATAAGAATAATGGGTGAACTCTGATGCTCAATAAGGCTCATTTAAAATGGAAGTTATCATTAGTAAATACGACATAATCAGCATGGAAAGGTAAATAACTAAAAATAAATTCCATTTAATAAAAAACCTGAGAAAGAAATTCATCCATAGATAATATCAATATAGTAATATCATAGATAATAATAAATAAATTCTCAAAGAAGGAAATTATTAATATTAGATTTCATGATCTCAGACATCATGATATCTTTATAGGAAAAGTCTTGTTCCAAGATAGTTTAATCGATAGGTAGGTATACATAATTTTTTTTAATAAGGATATCCAACTTATTTTTCTCATGAGTCCTGTTAATGAATTATGGTGATATCTATAACTGGGATTATTACATGTACAATGGATTCCTCATATATTTAATGATAAATTTAATTAGTCAACAATATTATTTATCATCAAATATCCATATTGAGTAAAGAATATGACATATCAATATTTCCCTAGTCAATCAAATAAATTTTATAGCAAAACACCATATATAGAAATGGTATACGGTTTAGGGAAAAATAATATCGATGATATAATGAATATGGATTTTTAAGAGAAATGAAATTCAGAATGAAAAATGATCATAAGAAAGTGATTATCTTAAGAGAAATTTAATGAATAAAAAATTAATAAGAGATAAAAAATGACCATAAATTCATAATGTCATGACCCATCATTGGGGTCCGTGCCGTGACTATCCCAAGCCCTCCTTCCATAGGCCAGGGGCTGGCGAATAGAAATAAAGGCATAAATCCCTATAATGGGAAGGCGTTGCCTTTATAATAGTAAACAAACACAACAAAGTATGCAACTGAAGAAAGCACTAAGTAATACTGAATACAAAAGTAAGTGCTGAAAGGAAAGGGGCCAGAAACACGAGAACAACAGTAAGTACAGTACAACTGAGAAGCTAGTACAACTATAGTAAAGTAAAACAGAAACCACTGAGTCGTCCTATAGGAATCCCACCTAAAGGGTGGGTACATATGGCCTCCTCAGCACCTCGGGTCCGGCTATCCGCTTCGTGTACGTCTCTCCAAGTGGTCCACCTCCGGGTACCGTCCAGCTCCACAAGCCTCTACATCGATCGATGCTGTTTGTCGTCTGCATCCAACACAACGTAGTGCGGGCATAGCCCATGCAGGGGTGAGTATACAATACTCAGTAGGGACCCCGAGACCCCTCAACGTCTCCCAGAATCCACGAAAGATTAACCATAGAAGAAAGATACAATCATAAAGTATCAACAAACTCTACTTAGTTATATGCCCATATATATACCTAAGTTATCAATCACTGTTCGGATCCAACTCTTGAGCCCAAGAAAAACCCAGTACACACATGAAAGCAAGTCAATCACATTGATGATAATGATTGAAAGTAAAGACTCAGCTCACACCAGGTATACACAACTAAAAGAGAGTAAGAGATGATTAGTTGTAGCCACTAAATCATCTTTCACTGTTGAACGACAGATACTCGTAGAAACCTAATCAGCAGTATGTCGTTGCTGTCGAACCCACATAGGATTCAGTCCAGTCTCGTTGCTGTCAAACCCACAGAGGATTTAGTACAGTCTTGTTTCTATCGAACCCATGGAGGATTCAGTCCAGTCTCGTTGTTGTCGAACCCACGGAGGATTCCAGTACAGTTGTCGTCGTCATCGCAGCCAGCTCTAGGGTTCCCGCACACAGCACACTCGATTCCGAGAGGGTCCGCTCCTCGAGCTAAGGGGGTCGATACATCAACTATCATGAAGTCTAGAGTTGATGTGTCCTGAAATTCCATATCGTCAAAAGAAACCCAATGCGATAGACGGCGCGTCAATCAGACGACCAGTCTGAGAGATACTGGCCTTTTTGTTCCAAGGGCCTGGTTGGAATTACGGTCATTCCAAACCCGGATGTTTTTCAAAGTCATCCAAAACTCACTTATAGTATTTCAAAAGAACCATCTTTTCATAAGGATCCCATCGCCGCAGACGGCGCGCCGATAAGATGTACGGTCAAAGAAGTTATTCACATTTAAGTGAAACGGGCCCGGCCCGTCAAGCCTGGTGGGCTGGCGGGTTGGCCCATCCTGGCTCTGTGGGTCCGAACCGGCAGGCCCAGGCCGGCCGGTGCGGCCCGGCCAAGCTGGGCGCGACCCGACCCGGCTAGCGCGGCCCCGCTGGGGAGGCCCGGCCCGTGGCTGGTAGCGGCTCGGACAGCTGGTCGAGCAGACCGGGGGTGCGACCCTCAGTTTTCTGAAACGGCGGCGCCAAGCGGCGCCGCCCTCCTTTCAGGCCGGCCGAAGCCGACCCGTCTTCCTGGAACGAGCGGCCCGCGGTTGCGGGCCATTGATCCTCCACCTGCGGCGCCCATGGGCGCCGCGGATCCTTCTGTCCAGTAGGCCGACGAGCCAGCCGGTTCATCCGCCGAAGCGGCCTGCGGAGCACAATCCGCAGTCCTCCACAGCGTGGCGCCACAAGGCGCCACGGTCCTCCTGTCCGGCCGGATATGGAGGGCCGGTTCTCCTTCAGCTGAGCGGCCTGGTTGCGGGCCGTAGTCTCTTCCGCCCACGCGGCACCCGGTGCCGCGGTTCTCTAACTGGCCGGCGCATGGCCTCAACCTCCCGTCGTCGTCAACTCTGGTCACCACCACCTCCCATTGCCTCCACCAAAATACTCAAGAACCATTAGAGGGTCGTCAGGCCATGTTCGTTCGGCCCGCGCCCTCCATGTTAGGCGATATCAATTGGCTGAAGATAATACAAGCATTCACTAAGGACATAATATAATTTCATTCACTTAAAATTATATCAAACCCCCTACCTCGATTTCAAGAGCGGAGCACGTCAACGAGTCGTGGAAGACAAGCATCACGGAGGTCGGGTGCTGCGGAGAAAGGACATAGATTTCGTTGACGTCCGGTTGCGTCCAAAGAAGAAGTGTCGTTGGGGACTTCGCGTTCTTCGTCGGAGATATTCTTCGTTGAAGAATAGTGTTCTTCGTCGAGAGTGGAACACCTTCTTCCAATTCTCTAGAGGTTTCCCCACCGAAATATTTTCCAAGAAAATATTATAAAAGCTAGTCCAATTTTAAAAGAGTATCCATGCAATTCAAATGAGAGATTCCAATTAATTAATGAAGTTATTAATTAGATGGGTTGGTATAATCAATGGGTGGGAGGTGGAGAGGCTCCACCATAATAAATGAGAGGTGTTGTCAAAATTTAATGTAGGGGAGTTAATGGGGATTTTAAGGAAAGTTAAAGGGTTAGGGTCTCATGTGGGCCCCACCTTACATTATCCTCTCATGGGAGGTTATGTGGGTGTGAGACGCACCTCTAACTTCCCTTTATAAAAAATAACCACAAAAAATAAATAAAACTGTGTACAACAATTTTATTTAATTTATTATAAATCCCCAAAAATTAACTTCTCCTTCCAAGTAAACGCAACTATGATAAAGGTCCCCTTAAGCGAATACAGGTGCTACGAGTTCATCAGTGACCTCATATTTCAATTTTGAGCACCAATTCAAAAGATAGAAAAACCCGCACACACGTTTAATGAATGTACCCGAACAAAACTTCAGAAATTGATTCTGGGAACACCGGGCCTTAGAATCAGGCACCGTCACAAACCGCGGACTCGTAAAATTCCAAAGTTTTTAAGAAAAAATTTTCCTTGAAATTTACGAGTCTTTACACATAAGAAATATAGGTTTTTTACTAAAATCTGATCCTTTTAAAAAATAAAGAAAATGAAAGAGAAAAAAAAAATCTTTCATTAAATATTTTTTATTTTAAATCCATTTAAAACTTCTAGAAGAAGATAAATATCATAAAATTATTATGAAAATGATAAAATATTTTAACTCTATATACATTAAAAAGAAACATTCACTTTTATTTTTTAAAGAAAGTAAAAAATTATCCTTTTGAAAAACATTAGAAAGATTATTTAAAAAACTTCTAAAAATTCATGTATAATATAAAATATCTTTGATAAATCATTTGAGTAAATAAAAAGGAATCTTTTGAAACAAATTTTAAAAATATGGACATGGAAGAAAAATATATCCGATCAAAAAGAGATATAAGATTAGGTTTTATTTTAAGTACTTATTTTCTTGATTTAAGTTCCAAATAAAGGAAAAGTTATAAGGAATCATGGAAAATCCTTACAAATACCGATTATAATAAAATATATGGATTTTATGAATGATATACTATATGAATATTTTAATTAAAATAAGAGTAATCCCAAAAAATTGGATTGTAAAAAAAATTCTTACCTCTTTGGTAACATTTAAATTATAATCCATTGAAAGAATAAACACGAATTTAAACTTTAATCGTAATTAATAAATATATATTCATATTCAATACATAAAAGGGGTATTATATACACCATATAAAAATAAATAGGTGTATACTACCAAATATGCCTCAATGGAGTGGCAATTGAGACGAGACCCCTTACCTCAAGTTTTAAATGCATCATATGTTATTTTATCTTTATGTATAATAATTTTTTATTTATCATAATTACATAATAGATCTATATACCTATCAATAATATCATATATGATCCATTTATAACATCTTATCACCTATTTGTTAATAATATTTTATTTTTTTATCATTATCTTGAGTGTTAACTGCTTCATTTTTCATGAGAATTTTGGTTTAGTAGATATGGTACTTATACTTTAATTATGGTTCCATAATATTAATAATTTTAATCATATATAGTCATAATATATATTTTTACATTCATCCATAAATGGTAGAGATAGAAAAATGAATTACATCATTCATGGATTTGGTAGGCCATAAGTACGCATGAACACTATTTTCAATTTTTGACGGATGGAATGAAAGAAAGGTAAATAATAATTCACCATTATAGAATAACTATTATATAATATATATAAAATAGATTCATTAAATCTATCTTTGTTATCATCCATGTGAACTGGAAATGAAAAATTGATCACATCACTTTGTAGAGGTCGTAGTCCACACGTACGCACGAGCGATATTATCAATTTCCAATGGATTGGAAGGTAAGAAGTTAGACATGATATTATAATTTTAGAAGAATAATTATTTCATTAATATCATATATATATATTATTTACATCTTTATAACTATCTAAATAAATTGGTTATGAAAAAAATTACAACGCTATGTGGAGATGATAAGTCGTACATACGCACGCGTGATGTTTTTTCTTTTCATATAATGGAAGATAGATAGAAAATTGTTATCATATCATCATAATAACATCAAAATATATTTATTATAATATATTTATTATTTTATTAGTGGTACAATATATTTAGTGGAATTAGAAGAAGAAATATATTTCAGTAGACTTCATTTATATTCTTTCTTAAGGACCCTTGGAATGGTATTTTAAGATAACCAGAACCTCTACTTAGTGGATATGGAATGAATAATATAATTTTATATATTTTGGTTGAGATATATGACTCAATGTGGTGTAAATGAAATAGATAACGGGTGACCTTTTATAATTTAGGGGAGGGGCACTCTTGTAATTTTTCAAAATATAAAAATATAATAAAGTCACATTCATGGAAAATTTCTTCCAAGATGATATGGATTCAAATATAAGGAGTATATGGTTCTAATATAATCATCCAATAAAATTTATATAGGATTTTATATTATTTTAATCCTTATCTTTTTTATTAATCCATTCGTTAACAATCTTTAACATTAATCGTGGTAACAACTATTTCAATATTAAAGTGTTATAATTTTACTTATAAGGTGAAAATTGGATCATAAATGACCAAGGGATGAAATTTTAGACCATATATTATATCCCATATTTTATTTCAATAGTTTTATTTTTTTTAAATAATTTTATAAAATATTATTTTCATAAAATATCATTAATGTTATTTTTGACACTATTTATTTAATTTGACTTTAAATACATAAATAAAGATATTTAAGTTTAATATAAAGATTTTATGCATCTATAATATGTTATATTTATCTTTAAAATTCACATGGAAATATAAATCACACAAAAACATTACTTTTATAGTTTTTAAAATATTTTACATGATTTTTATGCTACGTTCACAAACACCATGTCACTACTATGTTAACATTTAAGGCAATTATATCATCTATAAAAATTAAAAATAAATCAACATGATAAAAAATGAATTCATATTTCAAATAAAAATTTAGAATAGAACATAATTTGTTTATCCCTATCACAAAATATTATAAATATTAAAAATTAAGAAAGTGACATTTTTGACTTTATCTTTTACTGAAATATTATAAATGTAAAAATTATATCTAAATTAAAAAAGGTCATATATTCAAATTTTATATGATTATGAAAGAAATATAATCATATAATTAAATAAATTCAAGTGTTTTAATAAATTTTAATCCTTATCACATTAGTTTTTAATCATAATTACTGAATTTACCCTTTACTATGGTGATAAATTTTACCATAGTTACTATTCATAATATCTAAAAATAAAAGGGAACTATTTACCAAATTTAAAACTTCTAATTAAAAATACAGAATATTATTTAATAAATTAAATCCCTATAATTTTTAGAAATTAATTTAAAAATAAACCAAAAAAATATGATGAAAAACAATTTTCTAGAAAAATATATTTTTATTCTTAAAAATTGACGTATTGAAAAATTATATAAAATGATGATACTAATGGAATTAATTAAATTATCAGATCATATATCAATTTAATACCAAATCCAAAATATAATGGATTTTTTAAATTTATTTATTTGAAGAATAAGAATGAAAATTTAACAAAAAATCGGTATTTTTCACTATTCACTGAAAATAAATTTTTTTAGAAATATCCCAAAAAAATTTATAATTAAAATAATAATTAAATTATTATTTAAAAAAAAAAAATATATCTGATAATAATATTTAAATAGGTTTTTGTAGTTATTTTAAACATGATATTGCATGTATCGTAAGCTATCAAAAAAATTAAATTTATTTAAAGAGAAATATATCATAAAATATTGGGGTGTTACATTCTACCCCCATTATTAGAATATCAACTTTTAAATTCCATCACTATTATATAGATAAATGAGGATACTTCTACCTCATCTCATCCACATGTTCCCACATAAATTTCTTAATTTTATGATTTCACAACAAAATTTCGACTAAGGGAGTGGTCATGTTTCGTAAAACTTTCTCCCTATAATCCATAATCTATATCAGTTGTTCTTAATAAGAAAAATATTTCTCCGATAATTTGACCTCCAAATTTAGTACATATAAAGTATTAGGTATGTACTTCCTTAGGAGTGATACATGGAACACATTGTGAACTTAAGAGAGATTTAGTGGAAGCACTATGTGATAAGCTACCATCTTGTTACGATTAAGAATTTTGAAGGGAACAATATATCCAAGGATCAAATTTTATTTCTTTCCAAATATCATAACCATTTTCCAAGGAGATATTCAAAGGAATATATTATAAACAACTTTGAACTCTAAATATATTTGATGTTTTTCAGCACAACTTTTTTGTTGATATTGACCTTCCCTTATATGTTATTGAATGGATCAAAAATTTTCTAAAATTTCCTTAGATAGATCAGTTTCCAATAGCTTTATTTCTCTAACTTCATCCCAATACATTAGCATTATTCACTTCTTTTCATATATGGATTCACAAGGAACCATCTAAATTCTTGATTTAATGATATTGTTGTCATAAAATTATTACAAAGGAATATATTTATCCCAACCACCTTTGAAATACATAGATAAATCTATAAACATGTCTTCTAGTGTTTGAATTGTTCTATAAGACTGGCCATCTATTTGAGGATGATAATATGTACTAAAAATCAACTATAGAACTAGATCATTCTGAATGATTCTCTATAACTTTGTGGTAAACCTCAGATCCTAATCAGATATGATTGATCTTGGTACTTCATGAAATGTCACAACTTCATTAATGTATAACCAAGTAATATGAACTAGAGATAATTATTCTCTAATAGTGATAAAATGTGATGATATCATAAGGCAATCAACAAAAACTCAAATATAATTTTTCTATTTAGATATTTTGGGGATTTTGATGATGAAATACTTGGTATTGTATTCCCATTTTTATTTTGGTATGGATAATGATTTTAATATCCCATTATACATCTATCTCTTAGTCTTAACTTTCTGACACATGAGGCATCGAGATAAATACATGGAAATATCCATTTTCATGTTATTCCACCAGAAATATTCTTTCACATCTCTATATATCTTTGTAATTCCATGATGAATAAGGAATGATGAACTATGAGCTTCATCCAACATATCATTCTTCAAATATGATATTTATGGGACATATACTTGTTTTCTAAACCTTATCATTCCATTATAATCATGGTTGAACTCAGGAAAATTCTTCACCTTCTTCTGTAATTACACATCTTCCTTTTATGACTTACTAATCCTCTCATGGATGGATGATTTAACATTAATATGATAAATATTATATTTTTCCCATTTATTACGATTTTAGGATCCAAATTATATAATTCCATAAATATTAGATCACTTTTGATTCTCATCATGGAAAACTAACATGGTATTTTTGACTCAGAGCATCAGCACCTTGTCCACCTTCCCAGGGTGCTATTTTATTGAGAAGTTATAATCTTTGATGAACTCCAACCATCTTATATAAAATATATTCAACTCTTTCAATGTATATATATACTTTAATCTTTGATGATCATTATATATATAACATATTTCACCATACAAATAATTACGCTATATCTTTAATGAAAAAATTACTACGGATAACTCCAAATCATGAGTTAGGTAATTCTTATCATGAATCTTGAATTTTTGGGAGGCATAAGATATCACCATATCTTTTTTCATGAGTACACATCCCATTCCCTTATTTGATGACTCACTATATATCACAAACCCTTATCCACTATAGGGTAGTGTAAGCATAGTTGTACTGACCAACCTTCTCTTTATTTATTTGAAATTCTATTCTCATTCAACTATCTATAAGAACTTAACCCCCTTCCTAGTCAAATTGGTGAGAGGATTAGATAGTCAGGAGAAATCTCTCACAAAGTGTCGATGGTATCCAACCAACCTAATAAATCTACAGATCTTGGTTACCATGGTTAGTCTAGGTCATTACTCAATACCTTATATCATTGATGGATCCACTAATGTTCCATCACTTGAGATTATATAAACCAATAATGAAACTTTATAAACCCAAAATTCACAGTTGATAAGTTTAGAATACAAAATTTCCATCCTCAAGGTATTTAGTACAACTCTAAAATGTTATTCATGATCTTCCTAGCTCTTTGAATATATAAGAATATAGTCTATAAAGTCTACCATAAACTGATAAATTTAATCTCTAAAGGATCTATTCATTAAATCCATGAATATAACAGGATCATTGGTAATTCTAAACAACATTACTTTAAATCCATAATGAACATACCTCATATTGAAGGCTATTTTAAGTATATTATTCATAAACATTATCTGTTAATATCCAGTTTTAAGATCAATATTGAAAAAATATTGATCTCCTCATAATTTATCAAATAGATCATTGATATAGGGTAGATGATACTTTTTCTTAAAATTGATTTTGTTATGTTCCTGATAATCAATGAAAATACACATTGACCCATATTTCTTATTAAAAAAAAAAAGAAAAAGTGCACCCCATGGTGAAGAAATAGGCTAAATGAATCCATTATCTAGAATCTTCTACAGTTGGTTCTTCAATTCTTATAACTAAATTTGTTCCATTCTATATAGATTCTTTCAAATAGGTGTAACACTAGGTATGAGTTCTATTTAAAACACAATTTCATGATTTAGGGTAAGACTAGGAAAATATTCTGGAAATACATCAACAAACTCCCATACAAATGAAATATCTTCAATTTTTAGTTTCTCTATAACCATATGAGATAAATATCCCTCATGAATAGGTATTAAAACCCAAATTAAAGAAGTAATTTCCATTGGGACTTCAGGCTCATCCTCACACTAAAATACAATCATTGGTTAATTCATAATATCAAATGTAACTTCTCTTCCTCAACAATTGATATAAGATCAATAATAGAAGAGTTGATCCACGTCTAAATTAAATAATATTAAACAATATTAAGAATAACAATATTTGAAATAATAACAATCCCATAAAATTCTATTAGAGAGGAGTTATAGACTTTAGATGTGATTATTCTACCAGTATGATTTTTCACTGCCAACTCAAATGTAATCATTGATGTGGTGATGTTATACGCTTATAATATTATTCAGATATAAATGAGTGGGGTAAAACCTGAATCAAATAAACAACTTTAATTATAGAGTGTATAATAAGTATACTTTTTACCACATTAAAAGGAATATCCACTTTAGTTGTAGTAATTACATATTCTTAGCCTTCTCTACTTTGATTATTGTATGGTAAATTCCCTTGATTCTTGGGGAACTGGTTTTAATAATACCACATCTCATTAAAATTAAAGCACCAGATAATAATTATTTTTTATTTTTCTAACTTTCATTAGCCAGATGACTCTTATCTCTACAATTGTAACAAACTCCCATGCCCTTCAAGAATTTTCCAGGATGTTTCATTCAATAATTTTTACATGATAGAAATTTAATAGTTCCCTTATTATTATTTTATGTGTTTCTTTTTTCTTGGTGACCAAATGAACTATTCTTTACATGATTTCACTCAATGATATATGATCTTGAAAATTCTTTCTCTGTCTTAATGGAACTTAATACTATATCATTTTGTGATATAAATGTTTGAGAAAATAGTTCCCTTTATAGATTTAAATTAAGACCATCAATGAAATGGTCAATATTTCTTTCTATATTACATATGTAGTCCAAATCATTCTTGACTAATCTTTTGAAGTTAGCCTCATACTATACCATACTTTCTTCTTTGTTTTACTTTAAAGTGAGTAACTTCATCTTCATTCCAATTCATTATTCTTAAGGGAAGTATTTCTCGAATAATACCACTTTAAAGGTTCTCCATTCCATGTTATATATTTCTTCATCCTCTTTAGTGTTTTAGGTCAATGAACACAATTGGTTGATATTTCCACACAAACAATACAATTCAAGAATAACCTTTTCACTTTAATTATATCCTAAATCCCAAAATTTATTTTCAAGATACTTAAAACATTGTTAAACTAAAAATGTATTAATGGTTCCATTAAAATACATAGACTTATGTCACATGAAGTGGTCCAAAATAGGTGAATCACACTGTGGAAAAATAGATTTCCCCATATGGCAAAGGTTACTCATTATAACCTGATTTAGCTACCATAATATGTCCATGATCTTCTTAGTTTCAACACCAGCTATATTGGTTTTCATAAAAGTGAAATACCTACATTATCTATGGGTGTTTATTCCCTTTCTTCCATTAGGTTCCATTACTAAATAATGGCACACATAGAGTTAACTCAGAATCATCATGAATACTGAGTCATAAAATAAAAATACCTATAATAGTAAAGGTTCTCAAATACTATAATGGATTATCATAATTCCCATGTTAGCTATGTTCATTTAAAATATAGGTCCCAAGGTTTTTACTAAAATTTATCTAATACCAACTGTATAAACCCCAACTCTCATAACCCATATCCAATTTCTTCTTTAATATATTAGTAAAAGATATAAGGGATCTCACCAAACATGATTGATTAGTTTAGCAGTCTTGAGAAACCATATACATACATGATTCCAATATTACATTAAAAATATAGAATAAATATCATAAGAAACATTCTAAAATCATTTATATTATTAATAATATCCTTCTTCATATCATTTGGAAAGGAAAAAAGATAAAGGGAGAGATAATATTCTCAATAAAGGTTACATGCAATGGAATATATCATCAGTAAAGAAGGAATAATCAATATGGAAAGTTAAATAACCGAAGACACATGAAATTTAATCAATAAGTTTATCAAAAAATGAATCCATGGATAATATCAATGAAGTAATCTCATGGATAATAATAACTACATTATCAATAAAGGAAATGCTTAATATTAGATGTCATGATATCTTTACCATTAAAGCCTTGTTCCAAGATAGTTTAATCGAAGGGGTAGGTATACACAAACAATAATTTAATAATGCTACCCAACTAGTTTATCTCATGAGACATGTCAATACATCTAGGGGATATCTATAACCGGTCCCTAACTCTCACTGCATATCCAATGCATTCCTCATATATTTAATGGTCAATTTAATCAATCAATAATATTAATTATCATAAAATATTTGTATTGAGTAAATAATATAGAATATCAATATTTCCCTATTCAATCAAATATCTTTCATAGTAAAACAACATATTTATAAATGGTATATAGTTTAGACAATAGCCATATCCATGATATAATGAATATTTATATTTAATATAAATGAAAAATCTAATTAAAAATTATTACAAGTGAATGTTTCAAGAGAAATTTAATGACTAAAAAATCAATAAGATATTAAGATAACCATAAATTAATAAAAAATATAGGTTTTTTACTAAAATCATATCATTTTGATAAATAAATAAAATAAAAGAGAAAAATTAAAATAATATTTCATTAAAGTATTTTAATTTTAAAACCACTAAAAAATTAAAGAATAATCTATATACAATAAAAGGTTTATGGTAGAAGGAAATTTTTTTAACAATGTATACGTTAAAAAGAAACATCCCTTTTTAAATTTTATAAAGAAAGTTGAAAATGAACCTTTCAAAAAAAAATATTCCCCTATTTTTTTTTAAAATTCATGGATAAAATAATATTTCCTTGAAAAATCATTTTTGTAAATAAAAATGACTTTTTTAAAATAATTTCTTTAAAATATTGATATGGATGAAAAATATACTTGATCAAAAAGAGAGATAACATCATTTTTTATTTTACAAATTTATTTGTTTTATTTAAGTTCCAAAGAGGGTAAAAGTTTATATAAAACATGGAAGCCACTTAAATATATAGTGGATAAGAAAATATATGGAGTTTATAAAGGATATATTTTAATATTCATTCAATGAAAATAAAATTAATACCAAAAAATGAGATTGTAAAATAATTTCTTACATATTTGGTAACTTTAAAATTGTAATCCATTGAAAGAATAAACTTGAATTGAAAATTTAATCATCATGAAGTAATATATATTCATATTAATAAAAAAATGGGAAATATATACACTAAATAAAAATAAATAGGTTCATAATACCAAATATGTCTCAACAAAGTGAAAATTGAGACAAAATCCCTTACCTCAAGTTTGAATGATCTCATAAGTGGTTTTAGACACATGTATAATAAATTAATATTTATTATAATTACATAAAATGACCATATAATTATCTATAAATCATATATGACCCATTTATAATATCTTATAACCTTCTTGTTAACACTCTTTTTTATTATCATTGTTTCGGGTGTTAACTGCTTCATTTTTCATAATAATTATGGTTCGGTAGCTCCGATCCTTATACATTGATTATGGTTCCATATTATTCATAATTTTATTCCTATATATTCATTATATATATATATATAATCATCTATAAAATGTAGATATAGACAAATGAATTACACCATTTATAGAGACAATATGTTGTACGTACATAAGAATGCCGTTGTCACTTTTCAAAGAATCGAGAAAAACAAAGGTAAAAATAATTAAAACTTTATATAATACTTGTTATATAATATATGTCATATATATTCATTAAATATATCCTTATTACCATCCAAGAAAATAATATATTAAAAACGGACCACATCGCTTCGTGGAGGTGGTAGTCCTCACGTACACACGAGCGACATTATCATTTTCTGATAGATTGGAATGTAAGAAGTTACATATGATATTATAATTAAATAATCATAATTATTTAATAAATATAATATATATTAATTATTTACATATTAAAAAACTATCAAAATAAAGTGGTGATGAAAAATTAATTACACCACTACGTAGAGACGATAAGCTATACAGACGCATGAGCGACCACTTTTAGTAAGATGGAAAAGAGTTGAAAAATGGTTTCCCCATAATCATAATAAAATATAAATATATTTATAACAATTGAGTTATTATTTTATGATTTTTACAATATATTTAGAGTAATTATAAGAATAAATAAACTTGAAAGAGTTGGTAAAGACGATTACCTCTTCTTTAATAGGCTTCCTTTAGATTCCTTCTTAAGAGCACTTGGAATGGTATTTTATAAAGATATTAACCAATGATTAATTTATATGGATGTTAATAGAAGAATTTGGAGTGGTTTGGTTAATCTTTATGGCTCAATTTTGTGTAAATAAAAGAGAGAGGGGTGTCCTTTTATAAGTGAAGAGAGGGGAACTCTTGTAAATTTTCAAAATTTTAAAATACGATAAAGTAAAATTCATGGAAAAGTTTTTCCAAAAGAACATGGATTCGAATTTAAGTAGTATATGATCCCAATATATCCATCCAATCAAATTTTTATAGGTTTATATATAATTTTAAATATTATCATTTTTATGAACCCTTTCATTAACCATTTTTAACTATAACTATGACAACAACTATTTCAATATTAAAGGGTTATAATTTGACTTATATTGTGAAAATTGTCTCATAAATGGAAAATGGATTAAAATTTCAACCCTATATTACTCCTTTTCCTAGTTATTTTTTTATGATTTTTAAATAATTTAATAAATATTGTTTCTATAAAATATCAAATATGTAATTTTTGAAACTATTCATTTAATTTTAATTTAAAGACATAAAGAAAAATATGGAATTATAATATAAAGCTTTAAAAATCATTAATATGATATATTTATATATAAAATTCATGAGTAACTATAACTCACCCAAGCAATATTACTTTTATAGTTTTTAAAATCATTTATGTGATTTTCGACCACTTGCACAAGCATTGTGTCGGTGTTGTGTAAACATTTAAGGTAATTATTTCATCTCTAAAAATTTAAAATAAATTACCATGATAAAAAAACGCATTAATATTTTAAATAACTGTTTATAAATTAACATATGTTGTTTTTATCCATGCCACACAATATTGTATATATTAAAAGTAAGAAAGTGACAATTTTGACTTTATCTTTTACTTAAATATTATAATGGTCAAAATCAAAGATAAATGGGAAGAAAAGGTAATATTTTATAATTTTGGATGATTTTTGACCAAATATACACATAAAATTAAATAAATTATAGTTTTTTAATGAACTTCAATCCGTATCACATTAGTTTTTAACCTTAATTACATAATTTACCCTTCACTATGATGATAAATTTAACCACTATTACTATTCATAATTTCTAAAATTAAAAGGCACATATTTAAATAATTTAACCTCTTAATTATAAAAATTTAATCCATTTTCAAATTAAATACCTATAAGTTGTAGACATTATTTTGAAAATAAACCCACAAAATGCGATGAAAAATAATTTTCTTGAAAATTGATTTTTAAGCCTAAAAATTGACTTATATCAAAATAATGTAAAATGGTAATCCTAATGGAATTGAATAAAATATTTGATCTTATATCAAGTTTATACCAAGTAAAAAATATAATGTAACTTTTAAATTAGTTTATTTGAAGAAAAAGAATGATAGTTTTTTAAAAAATCATTATTTTTTACAATTCATTAAAAATTAATCTTTTTAGAAAAATACCAAAAAAATTCTACTTAAGATAATACTAGAATGATAATTTTAAAAATTATAAAAATATATCATAATAATGTTTCAATATGTTTCCCTAGTTTTTTTAAACTCGGTGTTGCGTGTATCAAAGACTATCAAAGAAATTAAATTTATTTAAATAGAAAAATATCATAAAATCATGGGGTGGTACAATAAGTTCATTTGATATATTTTATCTTAGTAGGATCTTAATTTTCATCAATGGTGGTTGATAGAGTTATTTTAAGACTACAACATTGATATATCCTACCCACTAGGTATTGGGAATGTAGTTGATGATTCATTGTGTATAATTTCTTGAGGATATGTCATTAAAAAGTCTAGAGATACTTGGTGGGTGATTGAGGAGATCAAAGTGATGAATTATGAAGTATAGGAAACGAATATTGGGGTTATCCTATCTCATATTATAGTGAAATCTTCCTTGATAGATAAAGTGGAGGAGTCTTTATTGGGAGATTTAGAGGAAGAGATGATACGAGACCACAACTTTCATGGTGATGCTTTAAAGGGATTGTTAGAGGATGATTGTTATCGAGAGATGTTTTTGGGGAGGTTTTCTATTCATTAAATTATGTGAGAAGAGATACTTTATGAGTTCCATAGTCTATCTTTATAAGTTCACCATGATGTATCCAAGATATATCATTACCTGAGGATTTAGGTTTGGTGGTTTGGGTTGAAGTTTTTTGGTTTACTAGTATTTGAAGACAGAGCATAGAGTTCCTATAGAGATATTGTACCCATTGGATTTCCCCAATTTGAAGTGGGATGAAATATCAATGGATTTCATTACGTTCCTTCTATGAACCCAAGGATGATGTGATGTTATATAGAATATTTTGAATCATTTGATGAATTCATCTAACTTATTGGTGATTAGGGTGTTGAGTACTATGGTGGATTTTGTGAGGTGGTATGTGGATGAGGTGGTGTGGATTCATGTGGTTCCCAAGAATATCATTTATGATCAATATCCTCTCTTTACCTCATGAATTTGAGGAGGTAATTAAAATTATTTTGTCTCTAAAATATTCCTTAAAACTACTTTCTTACTCATATGGATAGGTAGATAGGGAAGACCACTTAAATTATAATGGATATGTTTTATGAATATATCTTGGATTTTGGTGGATCATGGGTTAATTGTCTACCTTTTTTGAGTTTTCATATAACAAATTATATAAATATTCCTTTGGAATGTCTTCTTTTTAGGCATTTTATGGATGACCTTATTGATATCCACTATGATGGACTGATTTTGGGGAGTAAGTAGTCCTTAGGATGCATGTGGTGCCGATCATGACAATGATGGTTCAATTGAATTGAGAGTAGATGAAGGTAGTGTATTACTATCATATTTCTTATGAGGATCAAAGAAGGACAACTCTAGAGTTTAAGGTTAGTGATAATTTGTTATTAAGGGGTTACCCTCGTTGCGGGAAGCATAGGTTTTTCCATGGAGGTAAGATTTTTCCCAATTCATTAGCACATTAGAGGTGTTAGGGAATTTTGGTGAGGTGAAATATCAGTTGGCCCTTTATCACAAGTTGAATATGATCTATGATGTATTTCACATGTTACAACTTCATTGATATATTCATAAAAATTCCCAAGTGATTCATTGAGGGGAGGTGGATATAAAGGATGACATGACATCCATGGAGTGGTCAGTTGAGATACATGATCATTATGTGAAGGTTTTTTGTGGATAAGTTATCCCTTAAGTCTATATTTTATGGACGAATTTTTTCTTGGAGGAGAGTTCTTGGAAATTAGAGTCACAAATATACACTCAGTATCTTAAGCTACTTTTAGATTTGTTTTTATATCATGTTTGAGATGATTATTTATGATGCTTCATTGAGGTTGTTTATTATATAGTATGTTTATTTTCCCAGTTTAGTGTCATTTCATTTTAGAGATATCTCATAGGGGTGTTTCTAGGTTGGTAGTTTTTGGTTTCTCTCTAGGATTGGGTTTGATTCCCAAGGATGATAATCATTTTAGTGATATCTAATGTAATGGATCTAACCTTTTTAACCCATTATAGTTCTTTTTTTTGGGTTTTGGAGGTGTTCATAGGAGTATTGAAGAATGAAAGGTGTATTTAATATGAGATCCTAGTTGTGAATTAGTTTTATGACATGGTCTTTAGGCTGTATGATAGTCTTTCTTTGGAGAGTCATATTTATTCTCTATGAAAGTTCCTACAATGTAACAATAGTTGCTACAACATAGATGTTAGGGAGGTTAAAATCAAGGTTTTTACCATTTAAATGGACCATTCACCATATTCCTTTGGTTGTTTCATTTCCTTGGTATAATATTGATTGGGATAAAAGGGAAGTTTAGTGTTTTTGGTAAGGTGATAAACCCTAGAATGTGGCCCTCACTTGGATTTATCATATTGGAGAGTTGACCAAATTCAAGAGGGAATATATTTGATAGATAATTTTGGATTTGGTTCCATATAACTAGATACTTTTTACTCTAGATTACATGAATATTCCAAGGAGTGGATATTAATATAAACATCATATCACATATTTTTTATTCTTCCACACAACATTGATGTGATAATTTTCTAGAGTATTATCACATTAATAAGGTCATAGAAGTTATATATTATAATGAGTACCTTGAAATTACATGATGATATTATTTAATATAGTTATATGGTCAGATAACATTATATTATTAGACAAATAGAACATGACTGTCAGGTGTGAGTAATCGTAAGAGAATCAGTATTCTTCGCATGAAGTTTGCACTTGGTAAATTTCAAGATAGTATACTATGAGAACAAACCCTTGAATAAGAATTATATATGTTTTGGTGTTATCAGATATTTATATCTATGATAATTTTTAATGGTTCTTAGAGTTTAATATTATCATTGATTCATGTCAGGACTCACACACTTAAATTTATTGATGAAAATCGTCACGCCATATGTTGGCAGAAATTAGGGTATATTGGGTGC
This sequence comes from Viscum album, assembly GCA_963277665.1. Taxonomy (NCBI): domain Eukaryota; kingdom Viridiplantae; phylum Streptophyta; class Magnoliopsida; order Santalales; family Viscaceae; genus Viscum; species Viscum album. The sequence continues at coordinate 773,851,266 of OY728142.1, read as the reverse complement.
ATCATGAATTATATGTAATTAATGGATAATTCAAGGAAGAATTTGTGTTGATACCTCATTAATATTATTGGAATATAATCATCACATTAAATTCCATGGCCATGGGGTAACAATGTGTTTATTTCAGAGTTAAAGAATGACATATCGAGTATATAGGTTTGTGACATAGATGTAAAACTGGTTTGATGAGATATTGTGATAAAGGGATTATATTAGACAATGAATATTCATATATGGTTTTCAACATTGAAACATTGTGTTCTCTCTATTAGGTGCCTTGAGATGTTGTTAGAAATTAATCTTAGACTTTAGGCTTACCTGTATAATGCTAACAAGAAAGGATCCTAGAGGGTGACACACTATGAATTAAGAAATGAGGATAGAGAATTATTGGGAAAAACAAATTTCTCTCCCTATCTCTATCATATTCCTCCTCTCTTCATATCAAGAATAATAACTCCTTCAATCCTAAAGAATCTTAGAGAGATCAATATGAACAAAGAAATACATTTTATTCTCCATGATAGAACCCGTAAATCAATTGGAATTTCTCAGAGATCAAAGGAGAACACATTGATAACCACTAGAGGGATTATACACCTGAATCCATATAGTGAAATTAAGGTAATCCGAAAGAGTTTTTAATAAGATCAAAAACATCATTAAATAAAGTATCCTAAGATGAGGTAATCATTTATTCCAGATATAAATAAATTAATTATAAATTCAATGTGAAATATCCTCTATCAGGGTTTTGGGGAACTCTAAATTAAAGGAATTTTTAATATTACACCCACTCAAAGATATATTTCTACACTTATAACCTTTAATAGGCATCAAAGAGGTCACATTTTAAATTTATAATTATTTATTTGATTGTTGATTTATGTGAAATAGTTGTTAGTTTTTTATTTCATATTATTCATTCATTAATATGATTTAAATTAACATGTTACCAATATATTTTTCATGTTCATCCAATGTTTAATTTTATTAATGGTTTACTAAAGGTTGAAAAATGACTGGAGAATCCATCATGAAGTGCTAAGGAATCTGGCCAGATAGCATGAGGCTACACAACATGTAGCTAGAGTGCACACCATGTACCCAAGTGAACTGCACCTAGATGTGTCGCGGGATACATGATGCACTAAGTAGTAAATTTCATGTGGTGTGTTTATTTCACACCATGTGTTGATTGGGCCAAATTGGCACATGAAATTTTAGATTAAATGTCATATATCTAGCATACATGTTGTGTAGTCTACACGGGTTTGGGATGAAATTTTCCTAATCCACGTGGCCATTATACACGGTCAAACTGGATGATACTGAAATCTTGGATTATTAATGATACACACGATGTGTATGTAGCGTACACGACATGTAATTAATCATTTAATACATATAAAATAAACACTGAGACCTTCAACAATTCAACATGATACACAGTAATTAGAACACATGGTGTGTAACTAGCGTACACGTTGTGTGGTTCAGTGTATGATGAATACACTAATCCCTTCAACTGGTTGTAAAAACACATGAAATTTGGACCACATGACATATATATGGGTTGCACACACCACATGGTCCTACCAAGATACACACCTAAGACTAGGATTTTTTTACTAAAAACATGATAAGAGAAGTACACGATGTGTAACTAGATTGTACATGTTGTGTAGTCCAGCCAGGTTAACATGCTGAATCCCTAGGCATGTAACCTGGGTACACAATAAGAGAGATACACAACGTGTAGCTTGATAATACATGTCGTGTAGTATCCCAATTAATGGTAAAATTAAATTATATTAAATTGACAATATCAACAATAAAACCTTATTTTATGGATTAACATATATTGTGTTTTACAATTTAATACTGGTTTTAAATAATTTTAAATACTCAATTCATAAATTTTAATAAATCTATAATTATCAGTTCTGACATTAATTTTCTATGAATTCGATTAATGATAGGTATCTCCAGATTTGTTCATATAGTCATTAAGATGAAAAGGAATTAATTAATTAATTAATTAATTAATTAATGCAACTATGTTTATCATAATTATAAATAATGAATAATAAATAAATGTTAGAAAATTAGTTTTGTGTATACATTGAATTTATGACCGTCTATGATATTGATCAATACTTGTGTATGCGTTGGATGTTTTAATTTAATTTATTTCATGTGATTATAATTATTTAATATTAAATTAAATTTTATGTCTTGAGCTTCTTCCCTCCCTCCATTATTATGCAGGACCTACATACCCATGTTTATTTATGAAATCTCCATTAACCAATCATTTGGTTCCACTCACCTTCAGGTGAGTTATAAACGATGTAATAAATAGAGTATAAAAAGGTGTGTGGAGGAAAGTTCAAGACATAACCATAATGATGTCATCCAAGTTGATAAAAGGGCGAATAGGTGGAATTCTATAACTCATACCAAGTATAGAAATATGATTTATTCTCTTAGGTCAAAGGTTGATTTATTATCCTCTCAATAAATCAGCCGTTATATATACTCATGATTGGGTGATTTATTATTTATTTATTTCTATTTTCTGCATTTTTTATTTTACGGATGCAATAATGCTATCACATAAATGAATTAATTAATATGAAAATATGTAATATAAACAAATAGTTTATGCGTAAATGTTTTAATCAACATAGTTAATTAATTAATAAAAATACACTTAATATTAACAAGACATGTAAAGGATAAAATAAGATAAAAGTTATGCATAATAAATTAAAACCCCTCAAATATATATTAATCTAGACTTGGAATTACATTTCTTGATTAGTAATGAAACCAATAAAGATAAGTGTTTTACCAACCCTTGTTGGGACACTTTTATAAGGGGCATTATTATAAAGGTTTTGGGTTGATATGACCATTTTAAATCAAGAGGAGTATCCCTTGATAGACTTGGTGTAATTTAGAGGCAAGTGTTGAAGAAATAAAAGTTAGGATTTATAGATTGTGGAATCCACTTAATGGATCACAGAGCTGTAAGCCTATAGTTGATAAAGAATTTCCTAACTAAATACCTTCAATTAGGTTGATGGACCTTTTTTGGGTTTATGCAAAGGGGAATATGGATCCTTTCCACTATAATTTCCAAGAGACTAAACATTATGTGTTCAATGGTGAGGGATATTGGGAATTGATAAAATAATGGGAGATTTAATGAAATTAATTTTTATTATTTCTCATATAATTTTTTAATAAAGAATAGTAATAATCAACTATTTTAATTATTTTAGAAAATGTAAATTAAAACCATGAAATTACTATGATTGTTTCTTACCTCAGGGCATATCCATACAAATAATTTTTTTGGATATGGTATAATCGTTTATGTGATATATTATTATTTTAATGTATGTATTATGTTTCGGAATCCTCTATTATTGTTCTTCCACCCAAGGAGGTGAGAGATGATGAAAAAGATACCTATATGAGATATGTTAAGGATGATTCATATGTCTGTTGTATTATATTATCAACTATGTCTATAGAGTTAATGATACAATATAAAGACATAGATTCAGACACTATAATATCACCTCTCCATTCTATTTATAAGGATATAGAGATTCTATAAATAAATAAGATTGTCAATTCACTTTATTAGTGTAAACTGGAATAAGTAAATCTAGCTATGGATCATGCTTTCAAAATGTTGGGGGTATATTGATCAGTTAGAGAAATTGGGCTTCCACTTGAATAATAAATTATCTATTAATATTATTTTACTATCCTTACCACCAAGGTTATCCTTATTTTTCCAAGAATGTATAAATGAAATGGATAAGTCACTTAAGAAATTTATATCCATACTTCACTAAGATCATAAGGACTATTTAGAACCTTTTTCTCTACTCCTTATGGTAAAAAGTTTGAAATAAAAGGCTAAAGATACCATAAATAATATAAATCCAAAATATCCTTAAGGAAATCCCTGAAAGAGACAAAATATTCAAAGGAAAAAGAATGAATAGTAGGCTATTTTCTTTTTATGTTGAAATAATAGACACTGGAAAATAAATTTTAATGAATTGAAGAAGAAAAAATTTTCATCCACTGATGGTATATTCATTAAGTTTCTATTTACCTCTTGTGTATGAAATAAATTATTTTTATAACATGCATATATTTAAATAATGAAAATAATAAATAATAGAAAGGTTATAGAGTGAAATCAAAAGGATCCGAGAAAGGGTGATTCCTATATTATCCAAGGTGGGGGGTCATTATTTCCCATTTCAAAAATGGAATGATTAATTTTGGTAATGAGTGTTGCAAAAACATTTATCTTAGTGGATTTATAGACAGAATGAAACATTATTTCACATTTGTAATAAATGTTGTTATGGTATTTCAATAGTAAACTATTGGTTCAGTAGATCTTGAATATTATATATCCATCAACATTAATGATGAATATAAAATATAAGACTCTTACAAAATTATGGAAAGATAATTCTTTATAAAATAAAAATATAATTTAGTTGAATTATTTATACCCATAAAAATGTTTTGTCTCAATTGATCTACGATAATGGGAATACAAACAAACTACTTATCATGTTTTAGATAAATAATCCTTTAAAATTAAAGGTATGTCACAATTATTTTGAAGTTAGTTCAATATGTTTGCATGAAATATTCTAAAGCTAAAGGTAAATTCATATAATTCATGACATTCCTTAATGAAATTTTAAAAGATCTTAGTGATGTAAATGAGTGGTCTTGGTAATGATTAAGGAACCTCTGAGTTGGTTTTTTAGAGAACAAATTATCCAAGTATTGATTGAACATATATATGGAATAAAGGTAATCCCAAACTCACATTTCCTTATAGACATCATTGTCAGAATGTTAGTAAAATAAAGATCAATGGTAAGTCTTATATTTATTGAAAATATTCATTTATTTATTCCAAGATATGTTTTTTCAAATAAAAGTTCAAAAACTAAAACATATTCCAACTAAGTTGTCTAATGGATATCATATCAATTGCGATATGATAATAATCTATTAAGACACTACCATAAGTATTTTTTGAAAACTATTTGTTAATATCTATACTTAGCTACAAATGAACATCAAAACACTTAGGTGAATCTAGGTTAATGATCCTATAGTCACTGAGGATATTAACGTCTAGTCAAGATCAACTAGATTTCTATAAAATAATCTTATATCATTAAGGATAGTGGGAGAAAACATAAATTCTATGATTTAATTCTCTATATTCACACAAGTTGGTATATGAATAATGGACTCCACACAGCTTAGTGGGAGGAGTAGTTACAAAGACACATACTATATAGGAAGTTATAACCAAAGAGATGGTTTATGTTTACTATAGTGGGTGATACATGTATTATTATTTTAGAATAAATATTTCTAAAATGAAGTAACAAATAATAATATTATATGGTTGTAAAGTATGTATAAATTCAAGTAATGGAATCCATGTATCAAGATTTAGGGATTCCATTTTTTTAATGTTTATAAGACTTGATACTACTAGTGAGTATTCAAGAGAAGCTTGACATGAATAGTAAAAGATGATACCAATGAAGAATGATTGATTTTTTAATAGTATAGTCTCTAAAACAACCTATACACAAATAATCATGAATATTTTATTTTAATTATACCTTTTAAATGAAAATTTATATGATCATAATTTTGGGATTTTGATTGTCAAGGCCACCAAATTTAGAGGAATTCTTATGTAAGATGTCTATATTATGCGACCAAAAGGATAACCTATGGTTTGTGTCTAGTAGGTATAACTAAATGGTTTAGTGAAATCAATAAATTACATTAATATATTAAGATTACACAAATTCAATTATGAATAAATAATTTATAGTGATCATAGAATATTCATTTTTAAATGAATGAGTGACATGTGACTCCAACTGGTTAGTGGGAGAACTATATTTTTTCAAGATAAATATGTTAATAACATGTGAAAAAATTATTGTGTATTACCAATTTGATAAGACTAAGGAATGGATTTTCTCTAACTTTGACTTATAGTAACCATTTTAGAGGGAACAATATCTATATAATAGATTTATGAGTTATATAATTCTAGTCATAGTACATATATTATCATAGTATTAAAAAATAAATTTTGAAACAATTCAAGAATAATTTTTTTAGCATACAATCCTTACAATTTGACATGAATGGGCATATTAAGAGATTGTGAAGATTAAAATAATTTCACAAGCATAATTTCTAGAAATTCATCTCATGTGCCATGACATGTACTAACATTTGATATTACTGATGCATAAATAATAATAGGTGAATATCAAACAAATCTAATATAATTGCATATAATTATAGTTATAACTATCTGACATTACCTAGAAAAATAAATTTGGAAGAGTTATGATGTCTTTGTAATTGAGAATACTAGAAATAAGGGAGTTGAAAACCAGTATACACTTGGTTCAATTTGATCTGTCATAGAAAAAAATGATAAATTAATATGAAATAAAAACTTATTACAGCTATTGGTTACTATATCTATAATATCCAAGTACATTGAAGATTTTGATACAACTTAAAAAGTGATTTTAGAAATGTCCTATTCTGTTTTTTGGTTATACCAAAAGAAGATATTTATAATTTTATGATAGTATATAACTATGGATTTAGTTAGGATGTTAGGATTCCAAAATGGAAACAAGAGGTGGATACTCAATTATATCATTATTTGAGGGATTTTCTCATGATAGTAATGATGTAGTAAATAGATTCATTTCACGGACATGTGGAACTACTAAACCTAGCCACAAAAATGTGGTAGGCCCAATAGATATAGCCATACTCAGTCAAAACATATTTTTCATGTGAGGACTAACTAGTCGTTAGCAGTTGGCTCTAGTGAAAGTGGGAGTTTTATGAAGTTGGTTCCCTAGAACCAACTACTTTATACTTTAGATTATATGATAATTAAAATTAGTGAATATTAATATAATTATCTTATGAACTATAAATTTCTATTGTACATAACATTGAAGTGACATTTTCTTAGAGTATATGTCACATTGATAAGGTCATAACAGTTCCCATCTATAATGGGAACCTTATAATTACATGATTATATTCTTAAATATAGTTATATAAATAGATAAAATTCTTCAATAAAACACATATAAAATGACTATTAACAGCAAGTACTCATAAGTTGATGAGGCTTATTCTCATGAAGTTTGCACTCACTAATCTCCAAGATGGGAGATTATGAGAACATACATTCCAGTAGGAATTCCACATGTTTTGGCATCATCAGAAATTCCAATATGAAAGTGTGTGTAATGGTCCTTAGACTTTAAGAATACCATTAATGAATTTCATGACTCACATAATTATATTTACTAATGAAAATTGTCACACCCTATGTTGGTGGGAAGTAGAGTATGTTGGGTGCATCACAAATGAATTTTTATTAATGGATAAGTCGAGGAAGGATTTGTATCTTCCATATTTATAGAAGTTGATATGTCATCCCTTTTATTTGAATAAAACCTTTATATTAAATTTCATTTCCATGGTGTAACAATAATTTTATTTTAGAGAGTCAAAGAAAGAAATGTCGAGCATATAGGTTGGGGACATAGATGTGAAACTTTCTTGAAGAGATATTGTGATAAAGGTATTATATTACATAGAAATAATTTGTATGTGGTTTTTGACATTGTGATATTAAGTTCCTTCTCTTGGATATTTCTAGACAGTAATCTTGGACTCTAGGTACACCTACCTAATGATATTGAGAAATAATCCTAGAGGGACACACACTAAGTGTTTCAGTTGATCTTGAGTAAATTCTATTTAATTGAATTATTGGAATAAATAATATTCCAATGAAAAGGAAATATTTTATTCAATTTTTTTTGATCCATAATATTCCCAAGTTAATAAATAATAGTCTATTCTTTAAATAAATAATTTATTTAATTATGTATATATTTAATAAATATTTCTTCATTGGATTGTTGATAAAATATTTATTTTATAATTAATAAATATTTATTCATTAGTTTGTGCATAAAATATTTATTTAAGTGAATAAAATATTTATTTAAGTGAATAAAATATTTATTTAAGTGAATAAAATATTTATTTGGATATTCAATAAATGATGAGGAGTTCAAGCGGGCCTAGATTGCATTTGGTGATAAATATTAATTTACATGCTGGTAAAATAATATTTATCACTGTACGAGTTATCACACACCATAAAAAAATAATAATATTATTAGATTCCATGGCATTTATTAATGATTAAAATATTATTTAATGACCTATACATAATTAAATAATATTTTAACCTAAACCCTAGCTCTATAAATAGTTGGGTATGTCTATTGTATAAGGTGAATTGAGAATTGATTATAGAGAATTTTTGTGCACTATAAAATTATCTCTCTCTATCCCTCTCTTGAATTCTTCCTCTATCCTCTTAAGTTAGATAAGAAATCATTTAAGCAAGAAATATCTTGTAGTAATCAAGTCAAACAACGTATGACATTAGATTCACCACACTAGCACCTAAAAATCAATTGGTGTTTCTCAAAGATCAAAGGAGCACGTGGTGGTCACCACTAGAGGGATTATACACTTTAATCCTTATATTACAACAAAATTAATTTGAAAGGGTTTTTTTGAAAAGATGAGCAATTTTATCGAAGAAAGGATCCAAATATTTGGTAATAATTTTTTTCAATCTAAATAATTTTATTATAAATTTATCATGAAAGATCCTCTCTTAGGGTTTTGGGAGACACTAAATTAAAATAAATTTTAATCTTAATCCCACTCAAGGAGCTTCCACTACACTAAAAACATTCAAACATATGGAAATATTTATATATATTCTCTTAACTTAAACCTTATATGGTGTCAATATCCTTGGCGCACCATAGTTTTTGTAAAAATCACACCTTTTTAGAATAAAATTCACCATTTTATCATAGTTTTTTTGATAAACTATAAAAATTAAAAATCCACTTAAAATTAAACTTATGTTACTTATTTCTCTAAATTCATAGGAAATATGAAGCTCCACTTTAGTGGCCTTTGATTCTCCTTGAATTAGCCTTAGTTCTTAACTTCTGGAGATTTCTTATTGGTGATATGAGGTGAGTTATTCTCTCTCCTTGGTTTTTCTTTATGTCCATTCCTTGGGGATTCTTGACACTAGTCTAATATATATCTAGAATATAGAAGAGATATAATTTTGATGAGAAATTTCTTTAATTTAGGTGGTTAAAGCTTCCCTTGTGTGATGTTGGTTTTTAGATAATTCCTCCCTTATTGTATCCCTATGTAATGAATTGTAAATCATTCATTGATGTATGATATATGATAAATCTATTTTATTTTGTTTAAAATGTGGAATTAGTATAATCTTTATTTCATTAGGTTTATGGTATGGATTTTATTAATAAATATAGTGAATTGAACTGAAGGGAATTAATTGGAAATAGTGATTCACATGTGTTTACATGTTTCCATGACATTGCTTATATAATTATTTCTTGTTTTCTATTGTTGTTATCAATACTCAATTTCAATGATATATTTGTGTGTTATGATGTGATTTAGTTTTTGGATTCACATTTCATAAAATATAAAAAACATAAATATGGTAAATAAACTAGTTGTGGGGAACCTGATAATGAAGTGTAGTTTCTTTTGAAAGGATAGAAAGTTTGGAAGTATATGGATGTGGAAATTGGGAGATGTTTATTGTTTCTTATATTATTCAAATATAATAGATTTTTTTTTGTCTATTGTGGGGAATATTTTGTGTCAATTATTTTTTATGGTTTTGATATGGGATATGTCTAATATAGGGCTATGGTTGGTTGGAATATGGTTGTGTTGAGGTTTATTTGGTTGGTTGCTATCATTGATGAAAAAATGGTAGCAGGTCTGGTTGCATGGGAAGGAGATAACATTATGATAGATGTGGTGGTATTTTGTTTTTCTAAGTGGGGTTGTGTTCTAGATGTCCAGTTTTGTAAAATATATGGTTGGTAATAAAGAATATGGTAAATAGATATAGTTGGAATTAAATATGTAAAGGGATGTTAATGAAATGTAAATTCATTAAATGAATGAGTAAAAAATAAACTAAATGGAATATGTAATTTAATATTGATGAAAATGGTAAATATAGAATTTATTATTTTCAAGAAAAAAATGTTAAATGAAAATTCTTATTGTATATTTTTTTTGGGAAAGTGGGATGGTTGATGAGGTATATGAATTAATAGTTGCTTATGAAAGGTTGCAGAAGTACGGAATTGCTTGTGGGCTATGATACAACTATTTTAGTGTGAATATACTAGGTTGGGATTTTATGTGGCCACATTATACTCAAAATATCTTGTGATTTCATACACACCCCACCTGTTTTGAATAACCTTACCAACAAACATATGATTTGGGTTCTAGGTGCTTTCCCCAAACTTCTAGGTTGGTGAGGGAGTAGATGGATGACTACTACCTCCCCCTCTTTCTTCTAGATATGGTATAACCATGATGATGTTATGTGGTGGGGTTCATTCATAGTAGGATGGGGGAATGCACTTTATTTACTTCATGTTTAGGATGCCCTACATTGATGGTTATGGTTATATAATTATGAATTGGAGTTATTCCAACATGAGATGTTGGACCCTATGGGAGTTTGGGATAAGTAGGTATGAAATACTACCCACATAATCTAGGATGTGAGTGTTTGGAATGATTCCAATATAAGACGTTAGACCTTTAGTGAAGTTGGGATAGGTAGGACTTCTATCTGACACACATTATATAAGACTTGGTATATATTGAGTGGATATTTTTTGATGATATGGAAGGGATAGAAGCACATAACATTTTCTATTGGGACATAAGAGAGAAAAATTAGTGGTGTAGTGGCTGTAGGGAACCCATTTTTTATATGATTGATATTATTTTATTATACTTATATGTGATATTTGGTGAGTGGGCCTTAGTGTGCTTGGGTGGTAGTTGTCTTGCCAGACGATTGTTGGTTCTACTTTTTATTCACAAAATAGTCAATATGCTTCTTTCACATTTGATTGAGTAGTCTTGAGAAGAACCCTACAAAGTATACATGATTTTCACACACACACACACACATGTATATATGTATATATATAATTTTTTAAGATTTCTAGGGTGATATTGGTAAATGATTTTGGAATTACTATCTTGGAACTAGGTGTTGTGATTAGAGCTACTGCTTAAGATTTTACTTTGGTATTTATTTTTTAGATACCTATATTTATAAAATTTCATGAATCATGTCTTATTATGGGATTTTAGATTTATTTTATATTATGTATTTTATTAATTAATTTATTATTTGTGGACTTTGGATTTATATAATTTAATTTTATTATATTCAGTTTAAATTTCATACAATGTTCCTCACTTGGTGTTATAAATAAATTTCTCACTCTACTTGATCTTGCTCATATAAAAGAAATGGGTTTGGGTTTGGTGGAAAAGTGTCAAGGAATTATTTATACAAGTGTGGAAGGTAGTAGATTCTTTTTTATTTCTATGGAGTACCTTCATATAATTAAGAGTTTATTGTGCATTTTGGGAGATCCCATTACAGTGATTCAGAAAATTTTATGGTTTCTTTCCACACTCATAGAAAAGATGATTAATTATAAGTGATCACTATCGATTCAAAACTCACACTCACTAACACCACTTGATTATAACAAATATATTATGAATTATTTCATTAATAAAATCACAATAGGATGATTAATCATTTTAATACTAGGTAAAAATATAAATTGGTAATCCAATCTATAAAGAGAGCATCTAATCCTTCTATTAGAACTTCAAATTTGTTTCCCTTACAAATACTTTTAGTTTTTTAAAAATAAATTCAAATAAAAACCATATTCATTTCACTAATTGCAACAAAATAAATTTTCACCCCTCCTTGGTGATAACCTATGGTATCAATTATTCTAAATTTTATAATTAGGTAATTAATATATTTTTTCATCACCCCATGATAATTGTGTTCAAAACATGGCACTGTTTCCAGGAATCTGGTGTCAAATTCAACATCATAATTCACATGAATTTCTCTAAAACTAATCATTTATATCCTCTAAATATGTATATTTATAGAAAATTTAAAACTAAAGTTAAAAAATTAAGAAATATTAAATAATTTTAATCAAATTTTGAAAAAAATTCACTAGTAGACTCAATTGAAAGTTAAAGTGTTTACTATGAAATTGATACCATAGAAAATTACCTGAATCAGACCCCAGGATTTATTTTTAAAAATTATTTGATACTTTAAAATAACTATATTTATATACCTTCATTACAAGATAATTTTGAATTAAGAACTATATTAATTCAATATATTCCCATATTTTTTTGACTTTCAGGTGAAGATAAAAAAAACATCCAGAAATTCACCATGGTTTGTGTTACACCTAAGTAAATAGGAGTGGTTGAATAAAAATTAAAATAGAGAAACTTTATGTTTTATTTGAAAGGAGAATCCAAGGAGTGGATATATAAACTATAGCCTGTATAATTCAATGATAGAGATAACCTTCAGTGGAGCTTTCTTTAAGGGTTCCTCCCAAATTCAAGGAGAATAACTATAAAGAATGATATTTACACTATAATACAAGCCATATGAGAGACACTATATAATTATGGAAAATGTTCAAAAATTTATATACAAGATATCCATAATAAATTATTGAGGAACATTATTTCTAAGTTTTCTTCTATCACGGTCTACTTGATTGTGAAATTTTTTTTGGATATGTAATCAGGATGATCATTGATTAAAAAATCACCAGTATAAGATAGATGACTGATTGGGAAGATAACATAAAAATTGATATAGTTTGTTTTGATCTGAAAGGATAATTTCAATACTTTATAAGCTTATTTTTGAAAATCACAATCCAATTCCTTAAAATTTTATATATTTCTAACGTTTATACTTCCCATGTTTCTTTAGATGTTTTTGTAAGAAAGATAACTATTTTAATAGATGAATAATATTCATTAAATTGGATGGAATTTTATTAAAGTGTAATAGATGAACATATTATCTGTACATTAACATATCGGTACAAATTTTATAGGATGAAGGTTTATAAAGTCCAGAAGATGAAGTATAATAAATTATACTTGATGAAGTTTTATAAAATCTACAATATATAATTCATCAGATGGAGGTAGACATTTCTACTGTATAAAATTTTTATAAACCAAATGAATGAAGAAATTTATATATAAAAATGTATAAAAGATCATAATTCTACTGAATAGGATCAAAATTAACAGTAGTTTTGCAGATCATAATGACTATCAAATGAACATACCGTGATGATCTTTCTAATTAAAGAAAAACTGAATCCGATGTTATTGAAACCACCTCTGAGAAATGTGGAATATGACCATTGGGAGTGAGCCTATAAATAGAAGCTATATTCGAGGAGGTGGAATATTATTAAAAATATAAATATCTAAAGTTTCTATAATTGTTTTGTAACATCTTGTAATGAGAGAGTTATTCATTGTAATCTTTAAAGAGTTTTTCTAAGGATTTATTTTTTGGGAAATTTGTTATAAATTCCTTAAGATATTTTGATTTTATAATCAATGTGTCTGATCTTTTTTGATCGAGGGTTTTCAAGGATATGGAAACATAAGACGTTTTTGATATTCTAATAAAGGTATTTCTTAGTGTAAAAAAGACCGACCTTATAATAAGGTGAATATAATGGATACCTTACGTTTGGTTAAAGACATCCTTAAAATAAAATGTTAAAGTATAGAAACTTTTTTATAAAGGTTTTGTAAGTTTTTATTATATAATTTATAATTTTTTTACTTATTTTGAAAATTTCATAATTGTTTTGTGTATATTATAATAAATATTTATATTTTTGATAAAATATTTCATACTTTGATTATAAAGTTAATCAATTTGAAACCTTTTAAGATAATTTTTTTAAAGTGGTTGGTAAACATTTTACATTTTTTATAAACTATAATTTCCCCCCTCTTTTAGATAATTTTATACTCTTTCAATACTACATTTGGTATCAGAGATAGTTTCCACTTGTTATAAACTGTTACAATAATGTGTTTTTATAGAAAAAAGTATCTTTGTTTATAATATGATAGGTTTTTTATTGGAAAAAAATGAAAATTTACATCCATAAAGACCACCAATATTTGGTGGAAATAATTATGTGTATTGGAGAGATTTTATGAAAAAATTTTCTATTAATACTGGAGTAAATTTTTTTGTTATGCTAACTAGAAGTTATTAAATTCTAGATAAAGAATTTACAACTATCACAAGAGAAGAGAAACATAAATATGAACTCAAATATCATGTAGAAATACTTTTCTATGTTTGATGACCAGAAATATATATATATATATATATATATATAAATTTCATCCTGTGAAACTGATAACAATATTTTGAATAAACTTGAAGTAACACATTTGGAAACTTCCAAAGTTGTGGAAAAAAGAAGATATATTTAAGAGTAGACTATAGAGAATTTGATTTTATACCTGGAAAACCAGTTCCCCAGAAGTATCAATGATTTATGATATTTGTAAACAATCTACAACCTCTTAATGATAAATACTAAATAGATGATTAGTTAGTTGAAAATATTATTGATACCATGTCAAATGACTGGGAATATAAGGGAAAAAATATTGATGATACAAAGAATATTACAATGTTGATCTTAGATTATCTTTTCTATAGTCTCATAAAATATGAGGTTAGAATAAAAAGGGATTCCAAAAAAGAAAAAAAGAATAATAGATTATATTTTTATTATATATTCAATGTATCTAAGAAATCTAGATAAGTTGAAAATGTTCCTAATTATTCCAAGAAGAAGAAATCTAAAGTTGGGATTGAAATTAGTTCATTTAAAGAGACTGGGAATGAGTTTTATCAACTTGCTAAAAGGATGAAAAAAATTATTGGCAAGAAAGATTTTCATTATAAATTTATGAAGAATCCAAAAGATATAAGTGATAACAAAGAAACTTCTAAGATTATTTTTTATGAATGTAAGAAACCGGGTCACATAAAGATAGATTTTTGAATATTGATGAATAAAGGAAAGAAATATAGAAATTCAAGAAACATCTATAAGAAAAAGGGGTGTAAAAGTTTAAAATATTTAGACACTTGGAATTCAAGTGGTGGAGATAGTTATTTTGAAATTTATTGAGAGAAAAATAGTGATGAACAGATAGTTCTTGGTTTTTATACTAGTATTCCAGAGATAATTAATTTTCTAATGGATAAGGTATCCAATGAATCTCTAATGAATTTAAATTTAAATTAAAACTACCATGATTTAGATAATGAATATTTTACTTCATCTGATGAAGAAAAAACTAGTACATCGGATGATGAAAATAAAATAACATGTTTTGAATAATTTACATGATATGAAACTTTTCTTGAAAAAAAAAGTTAATAATAACTATGGAAGTTCTAAGGTAGAACTTTCCAAATAAAATTCTATAATTTTAAAACCTACCTAAAAAATTTCATATCTTTCTTCTGAATTAGATAATAAATATAATTCTACTTCAACTAAAGATGATTTAAATTTAGTTTTGAAACTTAATTCCAATATATTTAGTATACTAAAACATCTATAAAATTTTACCTCTATGTATATTTTTTTGATAATATGTATATATAGTTGAAAATTTATAGAAATACTTCTGTGATTGGTTATAATTTCATAAAATTTCATTTTAAAAACAATTACTTTGTTCCAAAAATTTAAAAATTCTATATTAAATGTAAAAGAGGAGAACATTGGAAGAAAAAATGTTCTTTAAATAAGGTTCAATCTTTGGGTTTTCATAAATCATATATTTAAAAATAATTAACATCTTTTCAACACAAGAATGTTTGACAGATGTGGATTCCTAATGTTTTAATTTATAATAATTCTAGACCCAAGCAAGTATGGGTAACAAAATCCTAATTTTTCAATTTCAATGAGAAAAGATCATTATCAATAGTCAAAATATCTAGTACATAAATAATGGTTGTTATTGGAACTTGACTAGAAATAAGATGTTTTTGTAGAAGATTATAAAAATTAAAGGCAGAAACATTAATTTTAGAGATAATGATCATGAAGAAATATATGGTATTGGTGACATTGTAAATCTTGGTAAATAATTAATATACAATGTTTTATATGTTGTAGCTATTAAGCATAATCTTATTAGAATAATTCTATTATATGATGAAGGATGTCTTGTAAAATTTAGGATTGATAAATGTTCTATTCAAAGTTCAGAATATTAATTTATTATTTCTACTGATAGACATGGGAATTTATACACACTAAACATTAAAGACCTTAGAAGATAAGATACACCTTGTATGAGTGAAATAAAGGATCAATATTGGCTATGGAACAGAAGGTTAGGATACTATAATGGTAGTAATTTAGCCAAATTTTTTAATAAAGGATAAGTTAGAGATCTACCAGAGCGTAGGTTTAATTATTATGATGTTTGTGATCCTTGTCAATTTGGAAAGTAACATAAGTAATGATTTAAATCTATCAGTGAATTTTCAATTACTAATGCCTTAAAGTTACACTACAACAAAATAGGCCTTTAACAGAGATGACCTTTATCAGTGCTAGAAAAAAGTGCTCATAATGGTTCCTTTTATCATCGCTTTTTTAAGCGCTGATAAAAGACACCCTTTATCAACACTTTATTTTTGTCGCTGATAAAGGTTCTGATCATTGGGTGAATCCCACATTGAAATAGATAATGAGAGGGTTCTCATTTATATATCATTTCACTACATCCATTTCTTAGAATCCTACAGTAGGGATGAGCTCTCGTGTACAGTACACACACCTATATGGACTTGCCACTGGCCCATGAGTGCTTTGGCCCACCCTATATTTAACCTAGTCCTCCGTCCACCTTCATATTTGATTCCTAAATCACCCTGATTAGTGTATAGTCAATATTTTTAAACAAAATAATAAAAATATACAAGTATTAAAAATAAAAAAAAATTGAAATAATTAAACAAATAAAAATTAAAAATGAATAAATTTTAAAAATATTAATTTTTTTAAATAAATAACAATTCATAAATTTAATATATATATATAAATTATAAATATTAATAAATATTATATATTAAATATAGATATATAAAATGAATAAAATGATATAATTAAACAAATAAAATAAAAAATGAGTAAATTTAGAAAAATATTAAACATTTTATTAATTAAATAATTATTGATAATACTGAATAAATAAATATACATATATATAGACTATAAATATTATTAAATAGTATATATTACATATAGATATATAAAATGTATAAAATGAAATAATTAAACAAATAAAAAATTAAATTGAGTAAATTAAGAAAAAATTATCATTTTATTAGTTAAATAATTATTGATAAAAATGAATTAATTTAATATATATATATATATAAATTATAAATTTTAATAAATTGTATATATTAAATGTAGATATATAAAATTAATAAATTTTAATAATTAAACAAAAAATGAATAAATTATAAAAATATTAAAAAACTTATTAATGAAAAAATTATTAATAAAAATGGATAAGTTTAATATATATATATGTATGTATATATTAATTATAAATAGTAATAAATAATATATATTAAATATAAATATAAAAAATGATTAAAATGTAATAATTAAAGACATATTAATGTCTTATTCATTTTTAATGGGTTTTATAAATAATTATTCATTAATACATTTAATATAGAAATATATATATATATATATATATATCAATTTATATAATATTTCATAAAATATAATTTATATAATACATAATAATCATGCTTACATTACTTCAAATGGTGCGAACCATAGGCTTAAAAGCCCAAGGTCCTAAAAATTTATTTAATAAAAAGATAAAGGTACAAAAGAGGGGTTGCAATGTGAAGAAGGTGTTACACACACCATGAAAAACCAAACAGAGTGATACATTCATACCAAAGAAAATGAGACAGTAAGGTTATTGCTCCTTAATCTCTACCACGACCTCAAGGGTGACGTCCTCTCCACCATTTTGGGGCCACCCATGGTCCACCTCAATCATCCTTAAAAGAATAATCCTTATCCCTCATAGACTATGATTCAAAAACCATGCAAGAGGATTGAGATCAAGCATCAAAATCAGCTACCTTAAGTGATGAAATTTCCAGCACCTGCATAGGGTCCTTTACTGCTTCTTTATCATGCCGCCCTTGCATGAATCTTCATCTAAGTTGTGTCTTACCTTATCCAATGCATCCTGCTATCCAACACTATCACTCAAACACCTACTCTTTTCCACATTAGTGTTTCCCATAGGCAGAGCTAAAAGATAACCTGAAGGATCGTGCCTTGGAATATCATGCTACACCTTAAGTACATCTTCAACCAGCTTATGGATTTCCTTGATCAAAATATCTTTCTAACCAACAGAGTCACATAACTAACTCCCCATATCCACATTACTATTATCTATAGGAAGAGACAAAGGACCACCTGCCAGTTCTTGATCGGGACCCTACACATCAGAACATGTATTGGTTTCCTCAACAATTTCCACATTGTATAGAGAACCCCAGCTATTCTTAATGAATTTTTAATAGAAATCCCCCAATTTAGGTGTATTTATTGAATCACACATAGAAATAAATTTGGGGTGCCATTCATTATATCCATACCACTTTGAATATCATAAACACCTGCTATCCCAATAACCATTTCATCCATATATATTTTTTCACTGCTATTACAACCCACTCTTCTGCTCCAACATTACCAGAAGTTGGACACTCCTCAGTACCACTTGCAATGCCATCTATATGAGTTGAAAAAAATAGAATAATACCTAGAATCCTTTCCTTCTCATGGAATCCTCTCATAAGAAACACCAGTAGCCGAGTTCCCATCAAAGACCACCTGTCTTGCCTCATCACCCTCAACATGAACAACTTCCCTTAGTTTAACAGCCTCCTTTCCCAAAATTTATTAGGATGTAAAGGAAAGGATTCTGAAGTTTTATCCACCTTACTAGTGGACAAGAACTGATCCTCAATGGCATCAACATGATCAACTCCCACATCACTGTCAAAATTCACAGATTCATCCAGATAATTTTTATCACCCCATTTCAAGTGAGTTCGGCCCTCTAAACTATCCCTATACTCAACCACTCCTCCCTCCTGATTCAAGACATCTAGAGACAATTTTTGATTATCGGGATAATGAAAATTATTAGTAACTCCCTTGCTATCCATGAGTCCAAGGTCCTTAGAACATTTCAAATAATCCATTCTAATAGGCCCCTATGATCCCTCAATTACCTATTTTCCTTGGAATTATCATCTTCCATCACTGAAAATTTAAACTTAAAATTACCAATAAGATGCCCACTCCTTTTACAATTGGATAATCTCAATACTTTAAGGATATTTTCCCTAAGGTGCCCAATATAGTGGAAATTAGAACACAAAATAGGAATAGACTCAAATTAAATAGACAAATCAAACTTGAACTCATTAGAAACCATAAAAATTGTTTCAATCAATGGAGAACACCGGTCAATTTCAACAAGAATTCTAGCATAATGTCCATATGTTGCTAACTCGGGTTCCTTATAAAATTTAATCAGGATTCCCATTGCATGGGTGACATCCCAAATAATTTGAGAGTTCTAAAAGAATAGATTTAGTCCCCTAATTCAGATCCATGTTTAACAATAAGAGTTTTTGGCCTTTGATATATCAAAGCAGGGATTCAAATCTTGTAATCTCAGGATCCCTAGCTCAATAGAAATGAAACCAAAGTTCCATGCCTTACATTTAGGCACTTGCAATGGGAAGATGATATGGTAAATGAACATACCAATTGAAATAATTCTCTAACTGTCAAAATGCCAAACTTAGAAAAGATGCAAATTTAATTCCTCAATCTTCCATGTGTTACTCCTAGATTGCTGAGATAGTCGAGTAATAAGGGAGTACTTTCAATCATCAATCCGATCTTGAAAAAATTTGGGAGTAGCTTCTAAAAAATCCATAACTCCATTCTTATTAATGTTCTTCTTCTACTGTGCATCATCAACACTAGGATAAGAAAATATCCTAAGATTAGAGGATGTCATTGTATTGGAAATCAGATTATTCCTCGGGACAACAAGATTTATATTTAGACCAGAAGACCTAGAATCGCAGATTTACTAACCCACACAATCCACCACTATGGGAGCCAAGACACAATCAATGCCCTCCAACGCGATCTCATCGTTCTTCTTCTTTGAAGGACCGACAAACACCACACAAAAATCAAAGAAATACAAATTAAATCCCATCAAACTGATGACCAAGACACTGTGAAAAGAGATATGTAATCGGCCATCCTGCATTACAACCCCCTTTATGATTACATTAAATAAGTCATATATTTAGTGAAGAATGATTTATAATTAAAAATTAATAATAATTAAAAATACTAACTATTTACATCGAGTAATGGACATTAATTAAATGTTGTTTGATTTTTCAATTTTACATATATCAAAGACGTGTTACATTGATTTCACATACATATATGTAATTAATGCAATTTTATATACAATGCACACACAAAAATATTTACATAATTAATGAAATCTTATATAGAAATACTTACACCTAAGATTTATGTAATTTATTGAAATTTTAGTAACGTTTTAGAATTTAAATTAGTAACATGATACATTTAATATATTAATGTTTTTAATTATAAATTTTATTTATTTATTTTTAATATTATTAGATTTCGGTATTATTCATTCATTTTTTATATTTTTTTGGAATTTAGACATTTTCTATTATTTATTTACTATGATTTAATATTTTCAATATGTATTCATATTTATTTCAATGTATATCCATATTTTTTAATAATTTATATTTAATTCATAAAACTTATCCATTTTTTCAATATTTTTGAAGTGTACTCATTTTTAATTATTTAATTTCACTCATTTATAACATGCATGCAGTTAAGATTATATATTCATTAATAATGTTAAAAATATATTTCTAATAAATATTTATAATTAAATATATTTATAAATGTATATTTGCTATATTTATAAATTTATATTTTTGTAATTATAAATAAAAAAATATTATTTGATAGAAGTATTTATATAATTATAAATAAATAATTATATATATATATTTAAATAATATTAAAATTACAATAAATTTATTTAAATAATTAATATATTTAATATATATATATATATTTTTTTATATATATTTATGAAATATGTATATGTAATTATATAAATATATATAAATATATAAATATATACAATGAAATAAATATATAAATATTATTTTTGTAGAAAAGTATTTATATAATTATATATAAATAATTATATATTTAAATAATTATAAAAATATAATAAATATATTTAAATAATGAATATATTTATGATATTTATATTTATATTTATATTTATTTCTTAAATATATATGTATAATCATATAAATATATTGATATAATTATATTTATCAATATAAAAATAAAATAAATATATTTAAATAATGAATATATTTACTATATATATATATTTTTTAAATATATATTTGTTAAATATATATATATTTTAAATATATATATAATTATATTAATATATATAATGATATAAATATATTTATAAATATAAATAAATAATTATAAATATATTTACAGATGTATTTATAAATGTATATTTACTATATTTATAAAATTATATATTTATAATTATAAATTAAAAAATCTATTTAAAAAAATTATTTATATAATTTTAAATAAACAATTATATATTTAAATAATTATAAAACTATAATAAATATATTTAAATAATTAATATATTTAATATATATAATTATATAAATATATATAACGATATAAGTACATTAATAATTTTATACAAATATTTGTAACTATTTTTATAAATATTTTTATTTATAATTATAATTATAAATCCTTTATGAGTGATAAAATATTAGAACTGATAAAGATGTCTTTTATCAGTGCTTCTTTAATAATGACAAAGATATACCTTTTATCAACACTAAAGAAATGCTAATAAAATGTATCTTTGTCATCTCTAAAGAAGTTTTGATAAAGATATCTTTTATCAACGATTATTAAATTAGTGCTGATAAAATGTATATTTATTAGCATTTTTTGGAAGCACTAATAACATCATCCTTGATATATTTAAAAGAACCCTATGTGCACTGATTCCAATCATGATTATCACGATTTCTTGGAAGCTCACTACTACCAAAGCTCCTCCTCCACCTTCTCTCAGATGAATCAAGCCTCAAATCCAAGGTATGTTATCTTTTTTATCCTCCTCTATTGTTGATTTTGTGTTTGGGTTCTGTAGTTGGCGTTATTGCACTATTTTCTTGGATCCTCTCCTCTCCTCTCCCTTATGCTCAGTCGAACCTCCTTGGATCCCTAAGAGGGTTTCCACATCCTTCTACTTCGATTTAGGTATCTCCTCCCTTAATTTTCATGTGTTTTATAATGTAAATCCCCTCTTTCTTCCTTTCAATTTAGGTGTCTCCTCCATCCATTCCAATTTCTTGAGGTAGTCTTTTCTCTTCTAATCATTCATTTTATAAATCATGGAATTCATGCATGTTTTTAAATTCAATTTTATTTAATGTATGACTATGTGTAATATTTATAATGGACTTGAAAAAACATTTTGGTTGAATTCCATGCACGGTATAAATTATTTTCCATGGATTTTTATTTAATTATCTTAAATTAAATGTTTTATCATGCCAAGTGTCTGATCATATTATTATGAGGCATTTAAAGTTAGTTTTTATAAAAAATGAATGTTTTAGGCCATATTTTGGGTTTTAAAGGATGAAATAATGCTTTAAAGAAATGTTTGAGATATAAAAATGGTGTGTTTCTAAATATTTCCCAAGTATTTAATTTTTTGAATTTTAAATGAAAGGAAAATAACTTGGCACCCCGAGTCAGATTTCATTTAATAGCCTGTCTGGAACATTAAAATGGGTTTATATATTGTGATACCATCATTGAATACCCCTTGTATTTAGTGTTCCTTTTATGTGATTTTTATCAATTTATAATGTATGTATGAGGTGAAAGGGTTTGTTCTATGCATGGTTATTGTAGGTGAGGTTTAAGATATTGTTTTTATTACTATACGTTTGAATTTATTTTTCTTAATCACCTCCTCACTTGGTTTATTTTTCATGAGAATTATATATAACTTAATGGTATCTTGGATGAGTTAAAAAACTAGTTTAGCTTGTGTCTATAAACAGTGGGATTGAGTTATTGAGTGGGACTTGGTTTTTAAGTACTTAATTTTTTTATTTTTGTTTCAAAAATAAAACATGTTGATGATACTTAAGAAGTTAATATAACAAATCATTACTTCCCACTTAATCAACCCAACCATTATCTCATCATTTATGAAATCAATAAATAAAGTTTAATTATTGTTCATTAGAATATAATTAATTTAGGTTATAGTGAAAGGAAATGAATTTCCTTGTAATACAAGACAAGGTATAAAAGGGAATACTTAACTAAGTATATTCATACCACTTAAACTGATGATTTAAAACTAAATTCTGGTTTACTTAAAGTACTCAATATATCAGAACATAAATATATACCAAATAGTAATTTCATTTCTCAAATAAAGGTATAAGACATGTGAATATTTAGGTTAATTTATTAAAATAAAGTGAGGTAACATAACCCAAACATATGATAGCCATATTCCTTTATGGATCTTAAAATGATTTGGAGCTTATAGAATTACTAAGCATGAAATTATATAAATGAAAGAATGCAAATAATTAAAGAACAAAAGTACAAACTTTAATTTCATAGAATAAATAATTCTAAAACAAGTAAACATGTTTAACAGACTTTAAATAATAAACCAAGCAAAAATATATAATTTGAACAACATGTGTGATGTGGTTTCTATTTAACCACACCCAATCTCTTGTAAAAACATTATTCAGTCCACCTCTGGATAAATATTCACTAAAAATGTTCAGTTTCACTTGTCAAAGAACTATGTTATTACTCTATCACAATTCATAAACAACCCAAATCATCCTATGAGATTATATACACCCACAACAATGTAAAAACTTGAAACATGGTGTAACATCAGGGTTGGTTACTTTCCTAACAAAAACCAAAACAACTATCATTCTATCACCCTGGGTACTAGAGAACCTCCAATTCAACCCACACTCATATAAATCAAATCTAACCTAATATCTACATCACACAAAAACTCTATCTAAAACCTCATGATCTTTTGGATTTTTTTTCAATGTCATGAATTTTTTTAAAATCTTCTTGATGTTGATTCTTGAATAAATTTTATGGCATGTCAATGCTTGGATTTGTGGTTTCTAGTGTGATATTTGATGAAACTAGTTTTTGATAAATGAATTATCCCATGATTTAATTTTTAAAGTATCCAATTGTAACCTTAGTATTTAGGTGGGGAGTCTAGAATAATCATGTTAGGATTTAAATTTCTAATTTATTTCCGTATTCTGAAAAATGTTTTATTAATGTCAGATTTATAAAATGTTTATGAAATGTTTAATAATTATGCTTTTATTTAGAAAATGTGGTATCCTACTTAGTATTTTTATGGTCATTCCTATTTTAAATTAAAATATTGAAAAATAAAACTTAGTTTTACATGTTAAAGTGGATTTTGAAATGAAAATAATGGTTTTCCCTTAAAATGAACTAAAATGAATTTGATATTTTGACTCTCATGAAGTGATTTCACAATAAAACTATAAACTTTTAAACATTTCAAAGTGTAAATAATTCCATGGAATTTTTTTTAAACTTTTAGTTCATTGTTTATGGTATTTGAATATTTTTTTGAAATTTTTTACTTGATTATAATATTTTTTATTTAAAAGGGGGTTTTTATTCGACTAAGTGTTTTGAAAAAAATTGGTCGATTTTCATGTTGAATTAAAAAAATAGTTTTCATGTAGGGTTTTAAAAATTAAAAAGTATCCTTTTGAATTTTAAAATTGGTTTTGAGATGATATTTAAAATTTTAAATTAATATGTGGTAATCTAGAAAGTTTTGGTCTGTTGAAATTATTTTGTAAAGCGGTTGGTTTCAATATAGAATTTGGAAAACATTCAAAGTCATAACATCATTAATTTCTTATTAACTAATATATTTCCCTAAACCTAATATTTTTGGAAGAAATATAATTAATTTTCATTCATTATAGGGAATATGATTTATATGTTTTATTCATTTTATACCGACTAATATCCTCACCATAGTGTCTGAAATAAAATGGACTAGGAAATAATGCATCTATTTCTAATTAGAGATAATATTGTAGTCTTGGTTCAATAATTTTTATATTAAATGGATAGTGGTTCATGTATACTTAGGCCAAGTTGATCATGTATATCAACCCATTGGTAATGGGGAAAGGGGTATAAAATAGTAAGAGCAATGCGAACTTGTATTGTATGATCAACTCATCCGTCAAACCATTGTGTTCCTAAGAAAATTTTCATCTTTTTGTAACAAACTAAGAAATGTTTTCTAATGCTTCCCAAACTCCAAGCCCTGGAATATTTAGATTTAAGGAGACAATGATCATCCTCATCAGCTTCATCTCCTAATCAATTATTATTTCATTTTTTTCTTGAGACTCATCCACCATGTCTTCTGTACATGCATCTATGTTTCATAAACTATGATGAGAAATATTCATCCCATAATGCACACCACTGATCATTTTGGATAAATTTAGATGATAAAATCTACCATAGTAGAGTAATTATTTTCTTAAATTCAATTACCCATCTCCTTCATAGAATAATGAAATTATTTTAAATAATCAAATTCTGGGTTCCCCTTATTAGAATTATCTATAACTTTCACCTTTTATAATGAATATCTTATGTGTATTTATTTATTTGTTGAAAAAATTAATATTTTATGAACCTAATAGGATTTATATGAATCGACAATGGATTCATGCTAATCATATGAAAAATAGTATAAATATGGATTTAAATTGTTCATCAAGTTTTTAATAGAGCATGCATAAAACCCTTCTCAAATTATTTATCTATGTTTAAATTGTTGTTATTTAAGAAAAATTAGCATGGAAGATTTGGAATAAAATTTTCTTTATAATGGAAAATTTCAAAGCTATAAATTTTGAACTAAACACAGGGAAAAATTGAATACACACAATAATTGGGATCATACTCTAGTTTATTGATCATTTGATATGAATACTATTATAAATGATGATTGAGAACACATGGAGAAAATGAAAATGGAAAATGAAAATGAAATTAGTGATTGTACTTTTTTTGAGAAGTTAAATAGACATGATAAGAGACTATTATATACCAATTTTACTAAATACACACCATTGTCAATTGTATTGATGTTATATAATTTTAAAGTTAGAAGTAGATGGAGCAACACCAATATTACAGAACTACTTGGTCTCCTAAATGATATGTTACAAGAATAAAATGAACTTCTATGTCAAAAATAAGATTCTAAAAGAATGCTGCGTTCAATGGTAATTGTCTATAAAAAAACATGCTTGTAAAAATGATTGGATATTGCTTCGTAAGAACCATGAATAATTCATAAAACAACCTAAGTATGGAATATATCAATACAAGAAAAATGAATCAATTCATTTGAAAGCTATATGACACTTTCCTATTATCCCATGGTTTTGAAGACTATATGGATGTCAGGAAACCGTGAGACAATTCAGATGGTATTCTAATACAATAATTAAAAAGGGGAACCTACATCATCCATCAGAGTTTCCTTAGTGAAAGATAATTGATTATGAGTATCTAGAATTTGGGAATGAGCTGATAAAATTTTGTTCTTCATTATCTACATATGGAATAAATCCTTTTAGTGTACAAATTATTACCCACAGTACATGGCTTGTAATGATGGAAAATCATAGCATGTAACTATTTTATGCATGAAGTGCAAATACATTATGTTTTCTCTGCTTATATTTGGACCAATGCAACTTGGTAATGATATTGATTTCAAATTTCCTCCAACGATCGAAGATCTGAAATTGACATAGGATACATGTGTTACAATTTTTGATTTTCATAGAAGTGAATAAATAACATTGTGGTCCATGTTTTACATGATGATAAATGACTTTCCTACTTATGGAAATTTTTATGTCTATAACATTAAAGGAATGTTGGGGTGTCCCATTTATGAAGAATACACACACTCAGTTCGGTTGAAACATTAATTGGATACTATGTTTTTAGGACATCAAATTTTTTTACCTCAATAACATAAATAATGATCATGGATGAAAAAATTCAATGGGATTACTGAATAAGGTACAACGCCATCTCCAGTAATAGGAGATCAATTTTTTAATAAAGTAAAATACATTGACACTAGTTTTGGTAAACCATTTTTGAAAAACCTTTTGAAATAAAGTTAAAAAAGTGATCAATTTTCTTTGAATTAATGTATTGGAATTGTTTTTGTGTTATACATTTTCTTTATGTCATTCATGCAAAAAAAATGTATTTGATAGTGTTAATGGAACATTACTAATTTTTTTTTATAAAAACTTAAGATGACATCATGTCTAGGTTGGACATGATTGACATGAGGATACAGGAAGAGTTGGCACCAGTGAAGGGTAAAGGGAGGAATTTTCTTTCCTTTAGCAACTTAATATTTATCTAGATAGGAAAAATAGAAAATTTTCATTTTCTTTTATGGTCTAAAAGTTCTATAAGAGTATTTACCAAATATCAAGAATTCCGTGTTAGTGAATAATTTTAAGTTATAGGGACTAAAATCACATGAATTTCATTTTTTGATGCAATATTTCATGCTCGTTACTTTATGTTTCATTCTACCTAAAAATATATAACATACATTAACCATAATACTTCTTTTTTCAAATCCATATTCAGTAAATTTATAGTACTATAGAAGTTTCCAATCATGAATTAGAAGGTTTTAGTCATATTATGTGAATTATAGATGTTATTCCCACCATAATTCTTTGATATAATTGTCCAACTAATAGTTCACTTGGTTAGATATGTTAAACTATGTGGTCCTTTACATTATAGATGGATGTAACCCATTGAATGATATATGAATATTTTGAAAGGGTATGTCAATAATGGAATTCACCCAGAATTTTGTTTTGCAAAATGCTATATTTTTTAAGAATATATCAAATTCTATACTGAATACTTATTAGATGTTGACATCATCGGTCTTCTAAAGTCTCATCACAACAAATGACTTATGGGTGAAGGGATTTCCATAAGATATGTTGTTATAATTAACACTATAGAGAGAGAGCTGTCACACCTTTAAATTTTACATAATAGTATAGATGTTGATCCATATATTGAATCCCGCGAATAAATTCTTAGATATTTGAATCCATCAAGGGCTGAAGGATGAATATCAAATACACATAATTAATAGTTTATAAGATATTTACAAAATAATATTTATTAAGAGTTATCTAAAAATATGAATTCAATTAATGAAAAAATTTAATGGTTATGAGATCATAATTAATAGTTTATAGTATGGTTATGAGATCATATTTATAAAGAGTTATAAAAAATTATGACTACAGTATGATGAAAAAATGTGGATTTATGCTTATGGTTTAAGCAATGCACATATCTGTATACAAGGATTGAAGTAAAATTAAGTGAATATGTCATATTTAGTCATTATCAAATAGATATATTATTTGGATTATTCAACATTTCATGTGATGATTTTCCATTGCAAACAGGTTAATAATAAGAGTGCATTAAAAGCTGATGAAATGAGATTCATGAAGGTGAATTTTAGTGTATAAGGGGAAAAGGATGAACCATTCATAATGGCATAAAAAGAAGTGTAAGTATTTTATATCTGAGATTACAGAAATAATAATTGGTCAATTTTCTTATTAGAAACTAAAACAACTGTAGGGTCAGATGAAAATTCAATTGAGGATGACCCTTTCACTGGGAGATCATAATCAGTTCATGGTTGTCCAAATATAAACAATTTAATATATGTTATAGGGGACCATAAAGAGGGGATTTTTATTCTTGATAGAGGTTCAAAATATATTGAAACATAAAAAAAGAAATATATTTTAATGATAAGGTTAAAGTTTTTTAAATACACATTGCTTTTCATAATAATATTAACTATTTTTTATTGAATTAACATAATCTAAATTAAATGTTTGACTACTCATACATAAAATTTATTATGAATATGATGATGTTACCAATATTATGGAAGAAAATACTATTTATGTTGAAACTAAAAAATTATTTGGGTATTAATATCATGTTGATGAAAAAACAAGAATGATGCATCATCGCAATATTGAATAAAATTATCAAGGAAAGAAGTAAGGGTATAAAATTTTAGGTTGTATAGAATCAACATGGATAACATATTGACCCCAACAATTAAATGTTAATTAGTTATGTTGGGGTAACAATGAGGATGGATGTTCTGATTGATATAGATTCATGAGACCACGTTCAGCCTGTAATTAAGGAAACCCTTTGGGAAGATATAAAGGTTATGTTGTGATATACTTTCTCTATTTTAGAAAAAAAATTATATATGAAACATTTATTTAATTTTTACTAATCTTTAAGATTTCATTTATTTTATAATATTTACATAAGAAATATGTCTTAATGACCACTATAAAATTCCATATAGGCTTCCATACTCTTCTTACCAAGTTACATCTTAGGGACGCATTGAGGAAAGTAAAACCTCACCCACTAGTTAATTATGAACCCTTTATAAAGAAGGAAACATGGAATGATTTAATCATTCTTAATGATGAGAAATCATTTTAGGTATATTTTATTGGATAATATATTATTTAAAATTATATATTTTATATAATTTTACTCAAAATAAATTTATGAAACATCAAAAGAGTGCTGAAAATAATGAATGTGATTCAAAACCGATAAAACCCTATTGCAAAGCAAGGATGGGATATGATTTAATAGAGAAGAAATTTTTATGTATTTTAAATAAATAATAAAAGTTTTATGTGATATAAAACAATTTATGTTCCTTTATTTATATGTAGATTGATGAATCAAAATCCAAACACACTTTCACCCCATGTCACATGATATGGAAGGAGGCTCATGTAAATAAAGATGGTAAAATAGTTGATGAAAACAAAACAAATCATGGGAAACATGTGTAAGTATGAAATAAGAGTAATTTTTTATGATTTAAAATAGTATTACATAAAAATATCCATTTATCTTCATATGTTTTCTATATGGTTTAGAAAAAATAATCGGCAACGACCGTACTATAAGAAAAAATACTTTCAATAGCTTTGAAGTGGCTGGAACAATATGATTTCATTAGAGGAGTTGGTTTTAGAGTTCATTTTTGAACATATTTATATTATAAAAAACCACAAGAAGAAACATATAATATGATTAAATTAATTTAGGCACAAAATTATGCTTTGAAATATATTATTTTCCGGTCTGGTTTTACAGACCAGTATATAAGAAAGAACCAAAGTGAACTGGAAATGGAAATAAGATCCACACATGAAGAACTAAATGACCCCACTAGCTTTGAGGATAGTTATTCCACTTAAACGCATACCTTACTTTAGGTAATGAAAATTTTCATTACTCTTTATCCTAAATTTTAATCGTATAACTTATGATAAATTTATATTACTAAAATTATTCAGGGTAAATTTATATGTGATTTCTATCTATCAACACCCACAATCCTTTTTATTGTGAGGATAAAAATGTATAATATCCTTGGAGATAAGAAAAAAAATAGATAACTACCAAAATATCACATGAGAGTGTAAATTGAGGTATCATAGGAGTTGGATGCTATGTTTCTTGTTCCACTTGATGATATTGATATTACAATGGTCAATGATGCTATTAGAACTTTCATAGCATAGCCATATAATCTTATAAATATAAATGAGGTATATATTTAACAATTTATTTCATATGAAAAACCTACAATAGTTGATGAAAAAGGTTATAAATTTAGGTATGGTATTACATACAGATCAAGCAATGGTTAAATACAAGTTCAGATCAAGAAAATCTAGTGAATTGACCAAGAAATAAAAACAACCTTCTCAGGGTACCTTCTCCCCACAAGTTCCACAAAAAAATTATCATCATTATAACTTCATAAAGAGATTAAATTTTAAAGATGTAATTTTTTATTACATTCCATTTGAAGAAGAAATATATCGTAATTTCATTACAAACATAGTTAGTCTCAAGAGTGTAAATTATATTCTCATGTTTGAATGGATGGGAGTCTTAGTGGTGAATAAATATATAAGGTGCATTTTCATAATACATCTATCCAAAAAATTATATAATAAGTTCATTAAAGCTAATAACTATTCATATTATATATATGATTTTATATTATTACTATATAAAGGGAAAACTGTGAAAATTAAGATTTGAATTCATTAATCACTGTATCATATCTATGTAAGATATTTCTTTGGATAAAGAAGAAATTGATTAGAAAAAAATTAACTAAATAATGGGTTTGAGAAAACAATAACAGATGATGGAATATTTTTGATGCCTATAATGAATGGGTAAAACTATACAATCCAATTAAATATTATATTTTTTTTATTTTTTTCATTACATATTTGTTTTTGTTTTTTTGGAAGCACTAGATTCTAATTGCACTCAATTTGGATACCCCAAATATTTATTTTTTGGATGCAATGCATGGATATCAAACAAACCAACCACAAATGAAGTGTATTGTGAATTTTTTATACACTAAAATAAAAATTTTATAGATTAAATTTGATTTATATGTTTCAATATGTGTTTTGACAAGAATTTTGGTATGATAGGGTGGTAACTAAATATTGGCTAATTCATGGCATGAAGTCAGTGAATGAACATATAAATATTCTATATTACTTCAAATTGAAATGATTAAGGTATATATAGAAATATTTAACTATAAAAACACATTTAAAAAAATTTACTTATTTAGGTCAATGTTTCTATGATTTCTAAAGTAAAATAATGGAAAATATTGTGTATATCATGTTTTAAAATTTATGAGAGAGATAATAAACCATGAAAGGACCAACATCCCCAAACAGGTAATTTCAAAAGTTAATTAAAATTCCATTAAATATATTTATTAATAAGTTTTTTATTATTTATCACAAGTACCAAGATTATCAAAAAACTTCGTACTCAAAATAAGAAGTAATTTTTTTAGAGATGAGTGGGCATAGTTTATAGTGTAAGAATGTTTCTTGAAAAAATGTTTTAGTGATAACCTACTATGCTTGTGATCCAGTATGAGATATAACCTTATAAATATGTTTGGGGGTGAATAATTAGTATAATAATGCTTATATATTATTTTTGATCTATTTCTCAAGGATACACATAATGGAAGAAATCAATTTGTTTAGAAATTAGTAGAAAACATGGTGTCAGAATGTATACATGCATAATTGAGAGGCGAGTTTCTACTACTTATTTTGTTAATTTTCTCATCATTTTATCCATTTTTTTAGTTAATTTCTTTATAATTTTTAGAATAAAATTAGACAAATTACTTCTCTATAGTTCCATCATGGGTGGTGGTAAATGATAAAATAAAATAATAATATAGTGGTTTCACTTTAGTGGGTGGTTGAAATATTTGGGCTATTTGATCATCAATTAGATGCATGATACAATATAAAAAATGCTTGGGGAATCCATAAAATTAACACCTCAAGTTTATATTAGTGAAATGGATTGACTAAAACTAAATCTTTTTAATGCAGATGATGTGAAATTAAATCACCCCACCATTATATCACATATAACCTCACAATAATTACATGAGTATATGTGTTTAACCTATTCTCATTATGAATATAGATACTTATTCACCAAATCACCATAAAAAATGTGTCCTATGGCTCATTCCTAATATGAATGTGCACATTCATTATGTTAAATGATCTATGTTAAGAAGCTCATTAATAAAAATCTCATCATCATTCTCAATAAAAAATACAAGAGAATAGTGATGTTCCCGTTTTTAGGAAAAAATAATGATGATGTTATGTTAGAGTTTATCAACACCCATAATATTAAAAAGGATATACTAATCGATAGAACAATCTTGGAAGACGTAATGGATGCACTATATTTTAGTTTCATTTGGATGCTATAAAGAGATATACTGATGTTTAATACTATAAAAAAGTGGTAAAAAAATTATAATGGTGTTTAGTGTATTTTAAAAATAGTTAATAAATCACACTAATGTTTCTTTATTTTATTTATTTATAGTATTACTAACATAAATTTTTTTTCCTATACAGGTGGATTCTTGTTCTCAAACTAGGGGGTGTTGTTAAAATTTACTCATGCTTGTGAGAGATTAGACTTCAAGGTTGTAACTTAGATAACACAATAAGAAAATGGGTCAAGAATGTATATAGAAATGTTAAAAAGGTGAATTCCAACTACTTATTTAGTTATTTTTCACCATTTTATCTAATATTTTAAAGTTAATTTCCTTATCATTTTTACTAAATAATTATTTATTTTTTCATAGATCTTTTGGGAATTTATATCTTTCTTTAAATTTTATTCATAAATCTAGAAAATATGGAACTTTTTTCTTGTTGATGAGGAGTTTCAGGTGGCATGGGGTTTCCTCTTCCATCCAAATGGAACATTTTTTTGGCTTGGTGCAGACAGTTGAAAGAAAAACACTCATCACATAATCAAAACTAAGAAAACACAATCCCCAAGATCAGAATTATATTAACCTATATCTATATTTTATCAAAGGAATTTAGTGAGTTATAATAAAACTTGGTAGTTATTCATTACCTAATCATCTAAGTCCACTGATTTAGAACTTGATATAGTATTAAGTGTAGAAGATAATAAATTCAGTGTTATCCACATAACTCAATTACTACCATAATCTCATAAAACATGAGAAATAGTTTTCTTCAACATAAAACTCAATATGATATTATTCATACTTAAACAAGAATGTTGTTGAATAAGAAATAAAACAAAAATTCAATGATTTATACCATATATCAAACTAATGGATACCACTTTTTTATAAACTCATGACACCACTAGATATTCATGATCATTATTCCATTATATGGTACTTCTGATTTTCTAAATGAGGATAGATAGCCTTTTAATATTCATCAAAAACACCCTTTATGTACATTTTCCTCTAAAAAAACTTGTTTTATATAATCTTCATCATGGAATATTTCTTTTTTAGAAACCTTAATGATCCTTAAAAAACACCATTTTATACCACATTGTTACATCAAAAAATAAATAAATTTGGAGTTCCCCTATATATGTTTCTTCTTCTCCCTCAATTTATATTCTCTTTAATAGTAGTTTTATTCCACATAGATTATGGACTGATATCACTTATTGGTCACCAAATTTATATTGGTATCACATGAAAATACAAATTGATATTTCAAACCAATTGAAGCATTTATATCCTTATAATTTAATAAGCCCAAATCAATGCCTTCATCTTCTTTCAGTTCATATAAACCATGGATCATATCTCCCACTTAATAATACCTCTCATAAATAATCATATATAATAATTATGTTTATGGGATAGTGTTAATTTACAATCATCCTCAAGTAGAGGAATTTGGTTTGTCATTGTAATCCAACCAATTTCATTCAATCTACTTTCAAGGATTCTTACTGGTTCTCATTGCAATACCACTTGTGAAAAATTCCTTATGAATATTTGAATTAGAATTATACAACTTCATTTTATATAGATTTACCTCTACTGTGAGACTAATCCAACTGATTTATGTATCTTAATTCAATTATATATCACTGAATGCTTCTATATTCTTCCTTAGCTATAGGATGGCCTTTTTATCGGGTTGTAACGACCCAAACTATTATGAATAAAATTCGATATTTGGAATTAATTAAATGTATTATGGTTATAGAAAACATATGAAATACTTTTATTATATCCAATTGTATTTAAATGACCATTAAGTATCATTATCGTTAATAATATAGTCATTGAACATTGATCACAAGACTATTATAAATATAGGGTTTTAACAAATCCTCATGGCTCATACAAAGGATGTGATGGTCTCAAATAGCAGGATCGTACCCTATGAAGCCCATTTATCAGAGCTTCCAAGGGAGATATCATTTTTGGGCTTTTCTCTAGACAAATCCCAAGATGATATCCAACAACTTAATTATTAGTGAAAATGTTTAGGGGAGAAGTTCAAGCTCATTGAGATCATGACCCAAACCATGTTCACCTAATGAACCCATGAAAGCCCCACCATCGTGCACCTTACTCTTAGGGTTTATGATGGTGTAATAAAAGTATATTTAACTAGATACTATCATTATTATTATGTACATTATTTTTTTATAGAATAATGAATATACTTTCATTCTATTATTGTTACTTTGTAAATTATTTTTAAAGCACAAAAAATATTTTTGATTAATATTCAAATTAAATTAAGATATATATTTTTAATGAATTAATATATTATTTAAATAAATAATATAATAATAAAAAGTTATTATTAAATTAATTTTATTAAATATAAATGATCATGTAATTATTATGAAGTCAAAACAAATTTTTATAAGGTTTATGAATTTTATTTTCCAAAACACCACAATTTTCAATAAATTTGGGTTTTTACTTCAAAAGTGAAAATTCACATACTTATAATATTATTTAGATAAATCTAATATTTTTTTTGGAATAAGTATGACAAAATTTTTTAACAGTGAATTTTTCATAATTTTATGAGACAATTGAATTTTTGGATAAACATTAAATATCGTATAAATATACAGTGTGTTTCATGACATCATAATGGACCAATAATGATGTAATAAATACTATAAAAGGTATTTTCTACCAAATATATGTTTTTAGTTTAAAATAATTTAATTTTAAGTTTATTTTATAAATCCTTTGTGAATCCTCCAAAATATATAATATATTTTAAGATTTTAAAATAATTTCATTGAAAGCGTGACTCACCTCTACATAATAAAGGGAAATATTTTAATATATTCAGCCCTTATACTTATAAAATAATGTATACCACTACCCTTTTCTTTATACCTTTGGAAAAAATCATGGTTTTTTTTGTGGTTATGAATATTTTATTATATAGTGTCCAAAACAAAAATAATAAAGAAACCCCCCTCCTTTCCTATATAAACCCACCCAAGATCCCATTTCTCTTCACTCAAACTATTTGATGCTCGACAAAACTCTACCCCCTTATCCCTAAAATCCTCACAAGGCACCCCAATGATCCTAAGAAGCCTATCCCGAGCCTTTGGAGTCACACGTCCAAGTAAAGGATCTTACACTCTCTTCTTTTATCAAACACTCCTTTTGTGATATTCCTTTTAATTTCAATTTTCATATGTTGGGATATGTTCATAAATACTACCCTTAATATAAATTTGATTTATAAATAATTATATATTAATTTCACTCTCATTAAACCATTCATAATCATTTATATACACCTGTTACCATGCTGAAATTTAATAACATTTTTCTCTCTCCTCAGTCCCATTAAAGTACTTCTTTTATATATGCATCCTAAATTTCATTTAATATATTGGAATATTATGTTACATGATCCCCTTAATTTAACTTTCATGTAAAAATTATTATAGACCCATTTCTCTCTCATAAACCCATTTTATGAATTCCCATATGACGTCGTTATGATGCCGAAATTGCACTATGATTTTTCATGCCAAAATCATCATGTAGTGAATACCATACCCATTAATCTATTAAGTATATTCACCTTTATGAA
Source organism: Viscum album (assembly GCA_963277665.1). NCBI lineage: Eukaryota > Viridiplantae > Streptophyta > Magnoliopsida > Santalales > Viscaceae > Viscum > Viscum album. Next base: position 773,814,056 of record OY728142.1, on the reverse strand, counting down.
AATATACATGTTTATTTATGACTAAAATATATTTATTACACATTACTTGATCATGGAATAAATGATGATGTTGAATGAATCCATGTTATATGATCTATGTGGCACACTTAATTATGAAATTGAAATGACTATAATGGGTACGCCCTGATAGCGCTCCAATGCATTGGGTAATGTTTAGTATCATGATACTTCATGTTGGGATAGGTATTTACCTTATTCCTTTATGATAATTTTTCCACTATTTTGGTACATGGGTTTACATGATTTCTTTTTGTTTATGATGTAGTGTTTTAAGTTGTTTCCACATTTGAATGTTATGATTATCATGTTATATCATGAATTTATATTAATGTTCAATTATCCCTTGTTGATATTACTTTTATAACATGTATTGTTATTCTCATGTTATGATATTTTTAATCCCTTATTGGGATTTATAGCTCAACCCATTCTTATGTATGTCCTCAGGTTATCCCATGCAATGTTAAGTATGAAAGAATGTTGTGGTCATGTAAAATAAGTTTTCAATAAAGATGTTGTATTTAATGTTTTAAGTTGTTATGTAATGTTCCTAATTTCCTAATACACTAGAAATATCGATCTTATGATTTGTATTAAGTGAAAATATATGTAATAAATCATGTTTAGTTGTGTAAAAAATATCAGGGTTGTTATATGGGCTTCCCCTATTTCCATGTGGAATGGTTTGTGAAATCACTTAGGACTGTTTTGTGTTTATCCATGTCGATGGCCATTGAAAACACCTAAGTCTTATTTTTTCCTTAGTTAATAATTCTTTACATGTCCACACATTTATTATCCAAAATTTGTAATTTAATTCTCTATTTTCCTCTATATTTTTTTTCACACTATAATTATTTATGAACAATGTTAACAATGGGTAATTGATTCACAGTTCATTATAATCCATCCACATTTTCATATAATTCCATAAATATATTTTTTAAAATATAGAATTTTATAGATTCCAATGTATCCTCCCCATTTTCATATGAATAGAGGTTCTTTTACAGGTTTCATAATCAAATATATGATTAAATTTTCTTTCCATATATCCATGGTTAGTACATATAAAAGATCTATTTCTAAAGTAACACATTTTTTGTTGATATTTTGGTTGAGATATTGTGTTCTTTATTCTTCCAATATTGATTTCTTTTGATTATAAACATACATTAGTAGTGTGCCCCATAAATATTACTTGAAAATATCATGAATAAAATCTAATGTGTTTCCAATTTAAAATGACACAAGAATTTGGGAACTAGTGTCACTAATAGATTCCTCCCCCAATAGCACTATTATAGAGACCTTATGCAATTTTAGAGGCCATAGTTTGTGATACTTCTAATTTGTGGTGTTCTATTAAATAAAAAATCAGTTATTACTTTAAGTTAAAAATAAATTGTGTACAATTCATTGAATTCATAAGTTTGGAGTAAAAAATAACATATCATTATAATAGTAAAGTGATTCAATGACACTAGGAATAATCTCATTATATAAGATCTTATCACCAGTAGCTTGAACTTGTGTATGATTATATGGGAACCATGTTGGGGTTGAACTATGATATGATTACATGGAGCATGAATAAAAAATGGGGAAATATCAAAGGAGAAGGGCTTGGAAATCATGGATAATACTACTTCAGGTTCTATCATTACGAAGTTTTTCCCAATGCACCCTCATGTCCCAAATATGAAGGATAAAAATAGAGGTTGAGTCTACGCTGCATTAGAGACTCCAAATGAAAAACTATCTGGTTTGAACTCATGAGAATATTATTTCCATATGTCAGTATCACAATGGATTATGAGTATTGACACCAAAAGTATCACTCCTAGTGAAAGAATCATCTCTGTGATCTTTGTTTCTACATGCACAACTCTTAATAACTTAGGTACTGGTGGGTATATCCTAAGAACCTCTAGAAAAATCATCCCAACATTTTATAATTCCAAAAAAGTGTTTTCAATGTAAAATAGTCCATACAATTAACATTCATAGTTGAACTGTGTATTAATGCTTACATTTTTAGCTGTTTCAACCCATCAATGGTGGGTTGTTTTTTTTGAATATTTCAACAACTTATTCTCTTACACGGACTTACCAATTAGGATGTTTTCATAGTAAAACCATTTTCCAAAGAAGTAATTAATTAGTGTTATTCTTTCTATAAAAATAGAATATATTTCATTCATTAATGATCTTAGAAATATTCATCTCCTTCTCCTTCTTCCCTCCATGTTCTTAAATTTATTATTCATTGAAATCAAAAAGTATACCTAGTAAGTCATCTAGCTTTCCTTCTATTTTTTGATGGATGATACCTCTGATTAAAGAACTTATTTTATGGTGTATTTCATAATATATCTTATTTGTTTTTGTAGGAATAAACCCACAAATTTTTGTATTAGTTTTTGGACATTATGTAGATGATAATATAGGAATTTTTGAGGGAAAAGATATCGATTTTAGTACTTAAGGGGATAATATAGTGCCTTGTACGAAATATTATAACAAGAATGAAATGATTAACAAAATCCAGGAATGTGGGTCGATTGAGAAGATTTTAATAAGATAATTGTTTTTTTCATAAAGAGTTGGAAAATGAATCTTCCTTTATCTAAGTTATTGCCAAATGTTTCCTGATAAATCACATCTCCAGTAAAATTATCAAACCACACATTTTGGTCAAATTCAAAACTTCCCTTGTTTTGATACATCTGATCCCTCCAACCGAATGGCCCGAAGGCCTTATTTTTTATTTTATTATAGATAATCCCCCTTTTAAGGGATGAAGGGGAAGCTGTACATGACCCGTAGGCCCAAGGCACAAGGTCCGACATGACTCGCAATACATGACCCAAAGGCCTAAAGGCATACTATACCCAATACATGACCCGTAGGCCCAACCCATAAGAACTGCCCTGACCCTAGCTTCTGCATCATTGATCACCTATATCCCCACCTTACATTGCTGATCGGATGGAATTTCCATGTACAAAGCCGCACGGTGCCTGGTCCCGATGGCGGTTTCCATACCCTCTCATTCTTCCAATCTGGTAGCTCTGATTCTGATGACTTCTAGTCTTATTGCTCTGATCCTCTTCTGGGGCCTTCTATATGTAAACTAGGTTACTCCATGGTCTTTGTGGCCCGAAGGCCCTGAGGCCCGAAAACCTTTAATGACCCAAAGGCCTTAGAGACCCGTAGGCCCAAACTAGTGGCCCAAAGGCCCAAATCAGTTGAATAGTTTCGGCTGCTATAATACTTAACAATACCTTCTACAATACTACTACAGTATTACTACAATACCAGAAATTCATCTCCACCCAGTTTTGAACCTGGGTCTCTTGGATGCCAAGTAATAGCCCTTACCACTCGGGTACATGCTCATTGGCTTTGATCCCTCCATGTTAGAATTTCCTCACAACTAAATAGAACATCATGTAAGAAATTATGCACCATTTTAGTTCATTATATTCCTTGTATGTAATTTTCCATTCTATATATTGCACAATATATATATATATATATATATATTCCACAGTGTTGTTTCATTATTTCTATCATAGAAATATGTAATTTTTATTTTATTAATCATTTAACAAATAAGATTTCTGGTTCTATAGGTTGAACATAGTTAAGATAAATTCAATTCATATGGTAACACAATGAATAAAAATAAAGGAAACAAATATACCTTAATTTTATACATGTTGAAAGATGGGTTGATAATTTTACAATGTTTGGACCATTTATCACCTTCATAAAAAATTATACCATATAAGAGTGACCTTGATAGTGAAGGTAGACACTTATTAACGTTTTTATAGTTTGATAATAAATCTGTTATCATTTTGGGATCCATCAAAAACAATTTCACCATAGATCTAATCCAAATGAATGAATACTTGCATATATAGTTCACACTAGTTATAAACTCAATTAAATCCATAAGTAGGAACATAATAATGAGTAAAAGGAAATAAATATATATACATGAAGACCTCGTTGATCAAACACTTCACTACGAGTGTTAAAAGTAATTATATGAAACAATAATCACAGAGGCTAAATATTGGATGCAATTTTTATTCATGATATCTTTAAGTAATAGTTATGAAAAAATCTATAGATTTAATAGTCATTATAATCAAAAGGGATCAATATTGGAAATAATAGTAATTCTAAACACTCAAAGTACATGTTTCTAGTTTAAAATGATATTTTAGTAAAAAAGACAAGTGTCATACTCAAAACACAAAAAATGTATTTAGATTATTTTGATACTTTATGAAAATGATCCATAATTTATTCTTGAAATGTAGGAATAAATCATAGCTCATTATGAATCACGATGTTACCATTATGATTCCAAGTGTTTCTTTTTATTTAAAATTGACATTAATTTTATTAAAAAAGAAAAGTGACATACTCAAAACTGATAAAATGAATTCATATTGTCTTGATGATTTTGGTAAATAAGCCATAAGTCATTTTTGATGTGTAGGAATCATCCAAACCTCAATAAAACACATAGTGTGACCAGTCTGACTCCAGGTGTGTCTTTTTATTCAAAATTGACATTAATTTAGTGAAAATGATAAGTGACTTACTCAAAACCAAGAAAATGAATTCATATTTTTTAATACATTAAGAAAAAAATACATAATAAATTTGTGCTGTGTATGAATTAGAAATACCACAATCTGGTGCACGGTGTGCCCAGTATGACTCTAAGTGTTTCTTTTTATTTAAAATTGAAATTAATTTTAGTAAAAAAGGCAAGTGACATACTCAAAAATAGTAAAAAATTCATATTATTTTGGTACTTTAGGATAATGATTCATAATTAATTTTTGAAATATAGGAATTAGAATCACCTTAATCCAATTCATGGTGTGACCATTATAACTCAAAGTGTTTGTTATCAGTTTAAAATTATCATTTTAGTTCAAAATTTATTTCACTCACTAAAAACCGAGAAAACACACTTATATTGTCACTATAATTTAGGAAAATGATTCATATGTAATTTTTGATGTATATAAATTAGTCTCACATGAAACTGACACTTGATGTGATAGGTATAATTCAAAGTGACTGTTTCCAGTTTAAAATGACATTTTAGTAAAAAAGACAAGTGACATACTAAAAACCTATAAAACACATTTTTATTGTTTTTATACATTAGTAAAATAATCTATAATCCATTTTTGACATGTAATAATCAACTTCACCTCAATTTGACGCACGATGTGACTGATATGACTCAAAGTGTATCATTTTATTTAAAATTTACATTAATTTTAGTATAAAGGACATGTGACATACTCAAAACCAATAAAATACATTTTTATTGTTTTAATATTTTAGGAAAATGATATATAATTTATTTAAGATATGTAGCAATTGGTACACCTCAATAAGTCTCACAATGTTACTAGTATGTCTCCAAGGGTGTCTTTTTATTTTCTAATTGGTATTAATTTATTCAAAAAAAGTGACATACTCAAAACCAATTAAAAACATTCATATTATTTAAATACTTTATTGAAATTATCCATAAGTTATTTTATATGTGTAATAATTATAAGATAATCAATCTAATACATGGTGTTCCTGGTATGACTCCAAGTGTGTCTTTTTATTTAAAATTGACATTAATTTTATTAAAAATGAAAAGTGACATACTCAAAACCAATAAAATTAATTTATATTGTTTTTAAACTTCAGTAAAAAAACCCATAAGACATTTGATGTGTAGAAATTAAACTCACCTTAATCTAATGCACGGTGTTCCCTGTATGACTTGAAGTGTCCATTATCAGTTTAAAATTGATATTTTAGTTGAAAAAGGGTATCACTACCTAAAAAATGAGAAAACATGCTCTGATTGTGATGGTAATTTAAGAAAATTATTTATAATTTGTTTTTATGTGTAAGAATTAGTTTCACATCAAACCGACACATGATGTGACCATTATGACTCAAAGTGTGTGTTTTAAGTTTAAAATGACATTTTAGTGGAAAAAAAGTTACATATTCAAAACCAATAAAATAAATTTTGATTTTTTGATACTTTATGAAAATTATAAATAAGTTGTTTTTTATGTGAAGGAATCATATACACCTCAATACAATTCATGGTGTGCCCTGTATCACTCCAAGTGTGTCTTTTTATTTTAAAATGACATTAATTTTAGTAAAAAATACAAGTTACAAACTCAAAACTGAGAAAAAACATTCATTTTATTTTAATACTTTATTTAAATTATCTATAAGTAATTTGGGACATTTAAGAATCATACAAACCTCATTTAGATACATGATGTGCCTGATATGGCTCAAAGTGCCCATTATCAGTTTTTAATTGACATTTTAGTTCAAAAAGTGTCACTCACTAAAAACTGAGAAAACATGCTAATAATGTTTTTATAATTTAGGAAAATGACTTATTAGTAATTTTTAACATTTAGAAATCAGTTTTACATAAAAACAACATATTATGTGACTAGTATGACTCAAAGTGTGTGTTTCTAGTTTAAGAAGACGTTTTAGTAAAAAACACAAGTGAAATACTCAAAACTGATCAAATGAATTTGGATAGTTTTGATACATTAAAAAAATGATCCATAAATATTTTTTGACATATAGAAATTGATCACATTCCAATATGACACACGATTTTGTAGGTGTGACTTGAAGTGCAGGTTTTCAATTTATAAGTTCCATTTTAGTTTAAAATGCACATTACATAGTGAAACTGAGAAAATGAGATCAGATTGTTTTCTAATCATTTTATCTAATATTAATTAATTAATTTCCTTATTATTTTTATATTATAATTATTTATTTTAATTTCATAGAGATAATTATTGAATATGAAAAAGAAATGGGGTGATGCGTAAGAATAAACTGCAACTCAATCAGGTACACATTGTTCCTGGAATGACCCAAAGTTTAGTTTAAAATTAACAATTTCTGTTTTATTTATTTATTTATATTTTTACTAACATAATAATTGTTTTCTTATATAGGTGTATTCTTTTTCTCGAGTTGGGGTGGTTTGTTCATCAGTAACATGAGTTGGGGTCAGTGGCCAAAGCCAAAGGAACATTGATGTTTTTGAATGCCTATGATATTTTTTACTTGCTCATGTAATTATATAAACCATTTTTTGAAATTTATTTAATATAGCATTTGTTATTTTATTTATTTTATAAATTTTATTTCATTTAAAATATATATTTTTACCAGTTTTTTCTACTATTTTTACCACTATAGTGTGCTGTAAATTTAACAACACACTGTAGTATGCCCCTTTATCAACACTAATAAATGAACTGATAAAGTTATCCTTTACGAAATATATTAAAATATATTATAAATTAATCCTTTATTAGTGCAAAGAAATGTGTTGAAGAGGTGTCCCTTTGATCAGTGATTTTGGAAGCGTTGATAAAGGGCCCCCTTTATTAGAACTTTTAGAAGCATTGATAAAGGCCACCTTTATCAACACTAAGTAAAAGCACAAATAAAGGGGTTCCTTTATCATACCTTCTAAAAGAATTTATGAATTCAATCTAAATTATTTTTTTGATGTTGATAAATGATCCTTTTATTTGTTCTTTTCTATCACTGATAAAGGCATATGGATTTTAATCTTGCTCCTGTAGTCAACACTTTTTTTGTGCTGACAATGCCCGATTTTAGCTTTGTTAAAGGGATGTTTTGTAGCATTGTTAGTGAATATGGAATTATTCAGTCCAATACAAACTACAATTATTTGAGTAAAATAATATTTATATTTCACGATTAATGACTAGATTTGATATACATGGGTCTATTTTCTAGAAAAAATTCAAAATCTTTTATCTATTTTAAAAACTTTGTATCCTGAGTTAGAAATGAGAAAAGTTCACCTTTGAAAACTATTCATAGTGATAATGGTGGATAAATTTAAAATTTATTTTTTAAATTAACCGTGCTAACCTAGGTATGGATGTTATGCATGAACATAATGCTCATAAATTTCCTCTAGACTTATCTACCGTTGAAATTTCATCCATAAATGAATAATACATCATTTGTGTACTAGAATTTATATTTCATTTCATTATTGATTTAATTATTGAAAGTAAATAATAAAGGTATCATACATAACATTTCATCTCCCATAACACCTCAGTAAAGTGGTGTAGTTGAAAAAATAAAAAGAGTTCTTCAGAAAATCACTAAAACCACGTTGAGTACATACTAAATTGCTAAATATTTGAGGGTTGAAAAAATTAGTACTAACTATTATAATATATATTTAGTTTTAATTAGACCTTTTTATAGGAAAAAATCCATTTTTTTTACTTTAGAGTTTTTGGATGTATTTTTTTCATCTTGAATACTAAAGATAATTTATATCAATTTTATCAAAATACCGATGATGGAATTTTTATTTTATATTCTACAAAAAGTCCTATCATGTTTTTAATAAAAATAGCATGAAATTATGAGGAAAATGTACATGTTAAATTTGATGAAACTTACACTTTTTTAAACTACTTGAAACCACATCATTGAATAATCTTTAAAAAAATATTTTCCAACCCATGTTGGAAAATGTTCCTCATGAGAGAACAACTGAAGAAATATCTTATAAAGTCATAAAACTAAAATAAATTTATATTTTTATTAAATAATAATGTTTTAAAAAACTATGAAATAAAATAATATTAAGGAGTCATCCCAATGATAATATCATTAGATATATAGATCAACTAGTCAAAACTAAAAGTTCTTTACGAAATGAAAGTGAACATTGTGCATTTTTATCAGAATTCAAACCTGTGACTTTTGGTGAGGATTTATGTGATGAATAATAGATAAAATAAATATAGGATGAAATAAATTATTTTAAAATGAATAAATTTTGTAATTTGGAAGAACATTCTAACGATTTTACTATAATTGGAGTAAAATGGGTTTTCTAAAAAAACATGATGAAAAATGAATAATAGTAAGAAATAAGACAATAATTTTTTCTATGGGATATAATCAATAAGAATTAATAGACTTTGAAGAAATTTTTTCTCCAGTAGATATACTTGAATATGTTCATTTAAATATAGACTATGTAGTATTCTTATATTTTACTCTTTATCAAAAGGATGTGAAATGTTCTTTTCTTAATGGATATGTTTAGGAGGAAGTTTATGTAGAATAACCACGTAGTTTTGAAAACAAGAAATAATTTATTTTTTTATAAAAATACTATAGAACTCTAAGGACTCAAACAAGACCCAAAATCCTGGTATGATCAACTTACTAGATTTTTACATTAAAACAATTTTGTTATGGGAGATGCTGATCCATTAGTTTTTATCAATTTTTTTAAGGTAAACTTAATTATTAAAATTTATGTTAATGAAATTATATTTTCTCAAATAAAAAATATATTAATGATTAATTTTAGGATCTTATGAGGTTTTATATTGAAATGGGAATGATGGGTGAAAATATGTTTTTCCTAGGGTTTCAATTTTTTCAAAATTTAGAAGGAAATTTTTTATTTCATCAAAAGAATAAAAAAATTTACTTAAAAGGTTTGTGTATTAAAATTAAAGTATTAGTGATCCTATTAGGAACTCAAAATATTTAGATCTTAATGAATGTGGGAAACCAGTTGATCAAAAACTTTTTAGAGGAATGATTGGTAGTTTACTATATCTTACATCTAGTTGGATTGACTTAATGTTTTCTAAAAACTTGTGTTTTATGATTAAATAAAATCCATAATATCACATATTAAAGTTTTTAAAAGAAAATTTCATTACCTTAAGTGAACTATAGATCATGGATGTTTTTATTCCTTTGGAAATGATTTTTAATTAACAAATTTTTCAGATACTAGCTTTGTTGGATGTAAAATGTATATAAAAAGTAAATATAAATCTATTTTTATTAAGATAGGCTTTAGTTTCTTGTTCATTTAAGGAAAAAAATCTCATCGAAACTTTCCTTTGATGAAGTATAATATATATAAAATTCAAGTTTTTATGCTTAGGTTTTGTGGGTGCAACACACATCCACTAATTTAGGGATGAGTTTTTGTAGATCTGTTGTTTTTTTGTGATAACACAAGTTACACAACTCCAATTTGAAACCTATTACACCACTCATGAGCTAATTACATTGATATAACATTCCATTTCATTATGAATTACACATAAAAAAAATATATTATATTAAAATTTATCATAATTCAAGAAAAACTTGTTAATATTTTTACGAAACCCCTCAATTCAGATATATTTGAATATATTAAAGAAAATCATGGAGTGGTCAAAAAGAAATGATCAATTATATACTTTTTACATATTTTTTCATAGTAAAGAACATATCAATGGGTGGATTTTTGATATGTTTTGAAAATATTTTCCTTAAGTTTTTCTTAAAATTTTCTTGACAAATATTTCAGATTTTACATATTTTTTGTATAATGTTTATCTATAAAAGATTTTTTAAACTTCTTAAGTTTCATTGAAATTAAATCTATTATAAATTTCATTAGATAGACTATTTAATTATTACATATTTTTTAGTAAACAAATAACTTCATATTACTATACAAGCTTTCATAAGAAAATTTATAAATTTTTTATTTGGGAGGTAACACATTATAACTCCTAATTTTTTTTGAAAACAAAAAAGGGGAGATGGGGCCTATAATTTTAGGAGAAATGGTCTAAGATTTCAATTAAATGGGAATAAAGGGAGAAAATTTTTAACTTTTTTAGAAATATTTAAATGGTTATAATTCTTCAAAATTATGTAAGACTTGGAGAGTAAGTTTTTTTTAAAAAGTTTCAACTTTAGTATTATTTATTTAAAAGTAATGTTTTGTGATTTTATAAAATGGATATATTATTGATTCAAATGGATAATTTCAACAATTTATGAACTTGATTTTGAAAATAATAATAAACACCATTAAAATTTTAGATATTTCCAACTTTTATACTTCCCATGTTTCTTAAGATTATTTTATTAGAAATATAAATATTTTACTAGATAGAGAATATTCATTCCATTGATCCAAAATATCTTAAAGTGTATTTTAGAGACCCTTGATTTTCAAACATTAACATTTTGTTACATATGTGGAATACTTAAACATTATACAAATAGATACCCAAATACCATAGTTGGTATAATGCCTTTGGAAGCATGGAAACATAAAAACTAGTACATAAGTGAGTTACATTATCTCCCACTAGGTTCTTAATGACTAGAACCCTTCTTAGAAACATAAAAAATAATACATATATTCATAACATGGGGAAGGAAAGATAAAAAGGGGTGATCTCAAATGCTCCGTAAGGGTAAAAAAGGGAGAAATATAAGAATAAACATGAGCATAAGAGTATGAGAACATGATCATGAAAATAGAAGATCATACCCTACATATCAAAGATCATATACATGAATCATGGCATAAAGCTTGCCAATTCATAAGACATGAATCCAAAGGAAGTTAAATAAATAATCCATGAAATCATAACATATAAGTAAGACAAGGAATTGTGGTTACACATAAGCATATACTGATTTCCATAGTATCCAAGGCATTAATTCCAAAATGATATTATTGGACAAAGTACTTTACTGAACTAGGTGAACAACCATTCCAGCCCTGTATTACTGAACCATGTAAACCCTCATTCCAACCCTATATTACTGAACTAAGTAAACCCTCATTCCAGCCCTATATTATTTAATTGGGTAAACTCTTATTCCATCCTCGTCTATCTGATGGGATATAAATCTTTACCCAATGCATTTGAGGGTGATATAGGTCCCACCCATCACATAATGAAATCATACATACATGTGCCACAAGATCATAAATGAACACATCGAAACCCATGAAGTGAAATGGGTATCATAAACAAGTAAAAATCTAATAACACGTTGAAATAGATAGGTTTCATAATTATATAATCATAAATATAACCCGTGAAAAGAAGTGAGTTTTAAAATCATATAACCCGTGAAAGAGAAATAAGCTTCATAAACATCATGCCATCAAAACATAATCCATTCAGAGAAAGAATATGAATGGAATCATTGAATAATTTCATCATAAAGTCATGAGAAACACCAATGGATTTTATCATAGATGGGAAATAGTTTTTAAAGGTATTTTAAAAACATTTCTTGAGAAATATATCATTTCTTCTTTGAAAATGATTTTTATAACATAAAACCTTTTGAAAACCTTTTTCTTCTCAAATAGTTTTGAAAAATTATAAATGAAGATTTCAAAAAAAAATTAAAATAATTTTTACTTGAAAAAAATCTTTAAGTAACTTTTAAAAACAATTTTGAAAACACTTTTTAAAACATTTTTGAAAACATGGTTTTTGAGTACAATGGATTTCTGACTGAAGAGAGAGACAGTTCGATTTTACCTAAAAACATTATCTTAATTACCAAAGAGTGAAAAAATGGTACTAAAAATAGAGGATATAATGAATAAATAGAGTATATAGAAACTAATTATTATACTTGATATATGTATCATATGATTTCATCAAAGTAAGCCTAAACATAAACAATCTTAAAAAGCAAGATGATTGTCTCAATTAAATCTTATAACTCGGTATCTTGGAATCATGATATCCATGTAAGGAAATGAAATGAAATTAAGAATATAATATCATGAAAAGATTTATATTCATGATATTTCATTTAAAATTTAATTATATTCACCCTGAAAAAGAGTTTAGGTGTTTAACAAAACACGAGTCTCAAAGAAGGAAAATCGAGACAAAACTGTTTTATTGATTTGGTAACTTTTAAAAGATAAACCCCATGAAATAAGGATAACAGAATGGATATGTGAATACCCATAAATTTAGGTATAATATACATATAATTCAATTATGTTCAGTACATACACTACACAAAAGGAAATAGTGGTTATCATAACACGAATCTCAAAGAAATTAAAAGCGAGATGAAATTCCCCTAACCTTGTGTCTTGACTCTCACTATACTCGTACAATATTCATATATAATAAATACAAGTTTATTATAAATATTTTAAATAAGAATATTATTATACAAAATACCATATATGTTTTTATTATGACCTTATATTACTCACTTGTTAATGATCCTCTGTTAAAGTTTCACTTCGAGTAATATTCACTTTGTTCTTCACATGTGTCTTAATTTGTTATATCGTTGATCCTTATACTTATATCATGATTCAAGAATGAAGATAATTATATAAATATAATTTATATACATTATATTCATATTATAATAATTTATATCATATATATGTATGAAATAGAATACACCATTCATGGAGACAGTAAGCCGTACGTACGCATGAACACTATTTCAGTTTGTGTTGTCACATTAAAAGAAAGTGTGTAAATGAAATATGTATATATATGTATGTATATATATATATAAATATACCATTAGAATTAATATATCATATATATTATATAATTTCATTAAAACTATCCTTAATACATTCCATGTGGCGTGTGAATGAATCACATCACTTTGAGAGGGCAGTAATCCACACTTCCTCAAAAGAGATTAATGTATTAACACTAAATGGAAGGTAAAAATATAGGTGTTAAAAAAGGAATAAATAAGATTAAATATATAATAAATATAATATATTAAATATATAAATAGAGTTTCCATCATAATGGGCACCATGATTGGTGGTAAAGGAGAAATGAAAAATCATCATTTTATGAGGCAGTAGTTCGCTGTACACCGAAACAATATGTTCAACATACATTAGATGGAGGTGTGTGTAAGTGTAGGTTAGAAACTTTGTATAAAAAATACTAGTATATGGAGGATACTGGTGTTTTCACACAATAAGTTAATAATGATAGTGGAGGGATGGAGAATGAAGATAAAGGAAAGGAGCTTGAAAGAAGACATTACCTCTAAATTGGGCAACTCCTTTTGGTTTGTGCCAAAAGGATTATTTGAGAGGGTTTATGCACAAAGGTAGTCTTCAAAGTAGAAGGGAAGATTTTTGGGAGGCTACTTGGGAAGATAAAGGACTAACTTAAAAGGTTTCAGAGGTGTGAGGAATGGGTAGAGGTGGTGGCCTTTTATAGGGAAGGAAAAGGACTCACATAGATTTTTTATAAAAATATTAGATGAGCACATGTTATTACCTTAAAAAAGTATTATAAAACTAAAAAAACTCAATAATGGAAGGTTTATGGATGAAATATGGACATAATATGGATTTTTAACAAGTTTATAGGTCATTTGTGCCCTTAATTTTTAGTTTTAGTCCCTAATTAAGATTAATTTGGTCTTAAATGCTGTGATTAATTTTAATCACTTTTACTAATCATTTTGGTCAAAAATTAAAATGGTATTATTTGAATAAAAATATTATAATAAATAAAGTGGTGTATGTAATATTTTTAAAATTCCAATCAGATAAGCAGAAAAATTAAGATTATTGTTAAACCTGTAGATGGGAGGAAAAAACGAAGTTTTAAAGTAGGATAAAGATCAAAAGTTTGTTAAGATTTTACATTAGGTTTCAATGTGAAATTGATTATAATGAATTAAATTTCATTAATAGATTTAATAATAATATAATGTGACCTTAAAAAATATTTATAATATCATTTACCATTAATAATTAATTAGACAAAAGGCAGTTTTAACTAAAAATCAATATTTTTCACTATTCATGAAAAAATGATGTTTGTTAGAAAAATCCCAAAAATTCACCATAAGATAATTTCTAACTTATGAATTAAAAAATGAATTTTATTAAATCAAATTCAATTGATAAATTTTTCTAAAATTATTTTTATTATTATAAGCATTTTATTCGATAAAATGATGTTTTTAAACATAAAAAAGACTTTACCAAAAATAATATGTTTTATTTTCAATATATTTTATTTATATAAATAAATTATAAAAAATATTTGAAAAAATTATTTATTACTATTCTTATTACTTTTTTTAACCGCTTTGTTATAATTATCTTTTTTAAATAATTAAAATAATAAAAAGAGATATTTTGTAGAAACTCAGTGTTGCATGTATCATATGCCAACTCAATGTTACATTTATCATACGACAAATCGGTGTTGTGTGGAACATACACCAAGTAGATGTTTTGTGGAATGTATAATGAGTCTATTCCATGTGAATGGAATCTTTGACTTAGTTCATTTCAAGATATAAATGAAAATTTAAATTTATTCGAAAAAACAAGTCGATAAAAACTCAGGGTGTTACATTATAGCCCCCTTAAAATGAATTTCACCTTTGAAATTCATCACTCTGGTAAAAACAAGTGAGGATACTTATGATTAATCATATCCTAAAGTTCCCATGTAGCTTCTTCTAACTGGTTTTTTCTCCAAAAAACTTTAACTAGGTGGGTGGTCTTGTTTCGTAGAACTTTCTCTGATCGATCCAGAATTTCAACAGGTTTCTCCTCGTAAGAAAGATACTGCTCTAAAAGTATGAACTATGAGTTCATTACATGTGAAGAGTTTTTTATTTACTTCTTTAGGAGCAATAAATGAAACACATCATGGACTTGAGATAGATTTGGAGGAAGTTTCAAGGAATAGGCTACCGTCCTGATACAATCTAGAATTTCAAAGGGAATAATATACCTAGAGATTAGTTTCCCATTCTTCCCGAATCTCATAACTTTATTCAAGGGTGAGATTCAAAAAAACACATTTTCACCAACTTCAAATTCTAGATCATGATGATTATTATCAACATAAATTTTCTATCAGCTTTGAGCTACCTTAATATGCTGCTGAATGGTTCTAACATTCTCAACCATTTCTTCAGCGATCTCAGGACCTAATAGATTAATTTATCCAACCTCATCCTAGCACGTTGGAGCTCTACATTTATTCCCATATAGGACTTCATATGGTTCCATCTAAATTATTGATTGAAAGCTATTTTTGTAAGAAAACTCAACTAGAGGAAGATATTGATCCCAACCACCTTTTTAATCCAGAGAACAAGATCTCAACATATCATCTAGGGTTTGAATTGTTCTTTCATACTGAACATCTATTTGAGGTTGATAAGATGTGCTGAAACTCAAATCTATATCAAGTTATTTCTGAAGACTTTTCCAAAACTTTGAGGTAAACCTTGGATCCTGATATGATACAATAGAATGTGGTACTCCGTGAAACCTTACTACTTCTTCAATGTATATTTTGGAAAGATAAGAGAGAAATATTCTCTGATATCAATGAAATGTGCTGACTTAGTATGGCGATCAACTACCACCTATATAGCATTAAACCCATTAGAGGTTTTGGGTAGTCTAATGACAACATCCATAGTGATGTTATCCCATTTCCATTTGGGTATGGGTAATGGATGAAACATTCCTTTAGAATTCTATTTTTCAGCCTTAATGTTCTAGATATCTCTCTTCATGCCCTCCAACCAGAAGTATTACTTCAAGTCCCTATACATCTTCATATTTCTAGGGTGAATAGAAAATGAAGAAATACGATCTTACTCTAACAAATAATTCTTCAAATCTGGTATTGAAGGAACACATACACGGTTCATGAACCTTATCATTCAATCCAGATCAAGGTTAAACCAAAGAACATTTATAACCTGTCATCACGTTGTTATCGCACCCCTCATAAGATATAAAGATTTCATGAGATTTCTCTTTATCCCACAGCTTAAAAGGTTTCTGATGTCAATCATCATCACCAACCCTTGGTTTTGGGTAATAGTTAGAAAAATTCACATGCTCCTTACACTTGTAGCACTGAACAATGGGAGGTGAATTCTGTGCGGCTTTTTCTCCATTAGCATTTTGAGCAAACTTATTCCCATAACTCCGAAATTCAAATGCCTGATGGACTTCCCTTCCACACTTAAAACATTTATTATAACCTAGAAAGAAATTTACTCCATGTTTCTTCCCACAGTTATAGCTTAAAGTAATTTTTATCTTATTTTTTCCATAGTTATTAGAGTTTACTTTGAACTCCATTATCCTCTTCTTTTTAAATCCATGAGATTGATACATGACTTCCACCTCCATTCCAACCTTGATTGAAAAATTCACAATATCTTCATAGCTATTAAAGTATCTTATAGCTAATGCCCTTATGATACTTTTCTTTAAACTACTAAAGAAACTATCAACTTTACTTTTGGGTTGGATGATAATTCCTAAAGCATACCTCACAGTTATCGTGAAATTAGCCTCGTAGGTACCAACAGACTCATCATCCTTTCTCTTAGACTCAAGGAACTCTTTATCCATATTGGTATGAATAATTAGAGGAAATTAATTATTGTAAAATAAGTTCTTAAGATCATCCCAAACCATGGATTCAATATCATTATACTACCTTGTATTCTTGATTAGAGTTCACCACTGATTTGCTTTTCCTTCCAAGAGATAAATAGTCAGAATAAATTTCTCATGCTCTGAATAGTGAAGAACAAAGAATATATTTTTATTGGTACTAATCCATTGTTCAGAAACATGTGGATCAGGATACCCTCTGAATGAAGGTGGATGTTGCCTCATGAAATACTCAACAGAATGTTGTTCCCTCCTTTTCTCATTTGGAAGTCCACCATGATTCATATCTTGAGAAATCTGTGTGAGCATAACAATGAGGTTTTGTATTCCATCTCCCATAGAATTCAATTTCTCAGGTGGAAAATCATTGCAATTTCCATCACAATCTCCATTAATGTTTTCCCTTTGGGTTTCAACCATTGACTAAAACCAAAATCATAGAGTAAGAAATAGTTTTCATAATGAGGAACCACATAATCATGAAAAATAACTTATAGGATGTCTAACTTATGAAATATTTTTTAATCTATGACACCTTGGGTTTATCCTAGGATATTCATAGTCAACTTAGGTGTAAATCCTTCATAATGGTTTGTGAAGAGTTTGTGAATTCCCAAATCATATCCCCTAGGAGTGTCAAACTAGGTGTGCAGCAAGGTTCGTTGTCGAGTACCATATTACCCCGAGTCAAGCCCAAAATATCTTTTCTTAGTATTTACCCCTAGGTACATCTATTCTAGAGCCACATCCACTTGTAGTATCTAGATAGGGATGTATTTCTTGGAAATCACTCACTATATCCTTCACCAAAATTCAAGTAAATTTTATTATACTTTTCCTGGTCCTTAGACTTATCCTTATACATGTCCTTAGGGTTCTCAATAAGGTTTTCTCATTCTAGTTTCCAAAGGTTAAATATACCTTTACTTTGATACCAATTGTAGTGAACCTCTCTTTTAAAACATCAACATTTAATTAAATATGTGGAATACTTAAACATTATACAAACAGATGCCCAAATACCATAGTTGGTATATTTCCTTTGGAAACATAAACACTAGTACATAAGTTAGCTACGTTATCTCCCACTAGGTTCTTCGTGACTAGTACCCTTCTTAGAAACATCAAACATAATACATATATTCATAACCTAGGGAAGGAAACATAAAAAGTGGTGAGATAAAATGACCAGTAAGGGTAAATAAGGGAGACATTTAAGAATACACATAATCATATGGGTATGAGAACATGATCATAAAAATAGAAGGTCATACCCTTCGCATTAAAGATAAAATACATGAATCATGGAATAAAGCTTGTAAGTTAATAAGACATGAATCAAAATGAAGTAAAGGACATAAGCCATGGAAGAATAAAATAGGTGTAAGACATGGAATTTTGGAAACACATAAGCATATACTAATTTCCATAGTATCCAAGGCATCAATTACAAGACCATCTTAGTGGAAAAAGTCCTTTACTAAACTAGGCGAACCCCCATTTCAGCCCTGTATTAATGAACTGAGTAAACCCTCATTACAACCCTGTATTACTGAACCGAGTAAACCCTAGTTCAACCCCTGTATTACTAAACTGAGTAAACCCTCGTTCCAAACCTATCTATCCCATGAGATATAAATCTCTACCCAATGCATTGGAGGGAGATATAGGTCCCACCCATCACATAATGAAATCATACATACATGTTCCAAAATATCATAAATGAACATATCATAACCCATGAAATTAAATGGGTATCATAAACATGTAAAGATATAATAACCTATATAAATTGATAGGTTTCATAATTATTTCATCATAAACATAACCTGTGAGAAGAAGTGGGTTTCAAAAGCATATAACTCGTGAAATAGAAACAAGATTTATAAACATCATTCCATCAAAACATAATACATTCAGAAAAAGAATATAAATGGAAACATTGAATAATATCTCTATAATCTCATGAGAAACACCAATGAATGTTATCTTATAAGGGAAATAAATTTTTAAGGTATTTTAAAAACATTTCTTGAGGAAAATATCCTTTCTTCTTTGAAAATTATATTTATAACATAAAACCTTTTGAAATCCTTTTTCATCGAAAATAGATTTGAAAACACATAAATAAAGATATTAATTTTTTTTAAATCCTTTTTTAATTTAATATTATCTTTATGTATCTTTTGAAAACATTTTTAAAAACATTTTTTAAAACATGGTTTTTGAATACAATGGATTTTCGATTGAAGAGAGAGATGGTACAATTTTACCTAAAAACATTATATTAAGTACCGAAGAGTGGAAAAATGGTACTAACAATAGAGGATATCATGAATAAATATATGATAATGAAAATAATGAATATAGTTTAGATATGGATCATAATATTTCTTCAAAGTAAGCATAAACATAAACAATCTCGAAAAGAAAGATGATTGTATCAATAAACTCTTATAACTTGGTATCATGGGATCATGCACTCCATGTAAGGAAAGGAAATTAAATGAAGCATATAATATCATGAAAATATTTATATTCATTATATGTAAATTAAAATGGAAGTAAATTCACCCAAAAAAATATGGTAGGTGCATAACAAAACATGAGTCTCAAAGAAGGAAAATTGAGACAAAACTATTTTACCGATTTGATAACTCTTGAAAGTTAAACCCCATGAAAGAAGGATCACCGAATGGATATGTGAATACCCATAAATTTAGTTATATGATACATATAATTTAATCATGGTAAGTACATACACCACACAAAATTAAAGAGTGGTGATCATAACATGAATCTCACAGAAATTAAAAGTGAGATGAAATTCCCCTTACCTTGTGTCTTGACTCTCACCGTACTCATACAATATTCCATTATAATAAATATAAGTTTATTATAAATACTATAAATAATAATATTCTTATACATAATACCATATATGGTTTTATTATGAACTTATATTACCCGTTTTTTAATGATACTATGTTAAAGTTTCACTTCGGGTAATATTCTCTTTGTTCTTCACATGTGTCTTAATTTGTTTTATCATTGTTCCTTAAACTTATATCATGACTACCGAATTTATATAATAATATAAATATAATTCATATATATTATATACATATTATAATAATTTATAGTTTATATAATTATGAAATGGAATACACCGTTCATGGAGATGGTAAGCCGTACATACGCATGAACGCTGTTTCTATTTTTATTATCGCATTGAAAGAAAGTATGTAAATGATATATGTAAATATATTTATGTGTATATATATATCATTATTAAATTAGAATTAATATATCATATATATAATATAATTTCATTTAACCCATCCTTTATAGATTCTATGTGGTGTGTGAATGAATCACATCACATTGAGGGGGCGGTAGTCCACACTTTCCTCAAACAAGATTATCCTATTAACACCAAATGGAAGGTGAAAAATGTGTATTAAAAAATTAATAAAGAAGATTAAAGTCATAATAAATATAATATATTACATATAAAAATATATTGTCTATCATAATGGCCCCCATGATTGGTGGTAAAGTAGAAATGAACAATCATCATTTCGTGAGGTAGTAGTTCACCTTACATAAAAACAACATGTTAAACATCCATTAGATGAAGGTGTGTGTAAGTGTAGATAAGAACCATTTTATAAAAAATCCTAGTATATGTAGGATACTGGTTTTTTTAGACAATAATGGAATAAATAGTGTTTAGGGGTGGTAATAAAAATAAGGGAAAGGATCTTGAAAGAAGACGTTACCTCTAAATCAGGTAACTCATTTTGGTTTGTGCCAAAAGGAGTCCTCTATAGGGTTTATGAACGAAGTGAGTCATAAAGGTAGAAGGTAGGATTTTTGGGAGACTAATTGGGAAGATATTGGATTAACTTAAAAGGTTTGAGAGGTGTGAGGAAGGGGTAGAGATATTGGCCTTTATAGGGAAGGAAAAGGACTTACATGGAGTTTTTAGAAACAAATTAGGTGTGCACATGTTATTACCTATAAAAAGTATTAAAAAATCCAAAAAAATAAATAATGTAAGGTTTATGTCCTAAATATAGACAAAAAATGGGTTTTGTAAAAGTTTCTATGTCATTTGGCCCCTCAATTTTAAGGTATAGTCCCTAATTATGCTTAATTTGGCCTTAATTGTTGTGATTAATTTTAATCACTTTATTAATAATTTTGGTCAAAAATTAACATGGTATTATTAGAATCTAAATATTATATTGAATAAAATGTTTTATGTTAGATTCTTGAAATACCAATCACAAAATTATCAAAATTAATATTAATGTTAATCCTGCGGACGAGATGATATAACAAGGTTTTAAAGTTGGATAAAGTTCAAAAGTTTGTTAAGATTTTACCTTCAGTTTCAATGTGAAATTGATTATAATGAATTAAATTGTATTAATAGATTTAATATTAATCTAATGTGACCTTAAAACATATTTATAATATCATTTAACATTAATAATTAATTATACAAAAGGTAGTTTTTTAACTAAAAAGCAGTATTTTTCACTATTCATCAAGAAATGAAGTTTGTCAGAAAAATCTCAAAAATTCACCCTGATATAATTTTGATGTTATAAATTAAAAAATAAAGTTTATTTTATAAAATTCAATTTTTAAATGTTTCTAAAATTATTTTCATGATTAGAAGTAGTTCATTCAAGAAAATGATGTTTTTAAACATAAAAAGGTCTTTACAAAAAAGCATATATTTTATTTTCAATATGTTTTATTTATATAAAAAATTATAAAAAATATTTTAAAATTAATTATTAATATTTTTATTACTGATTTTAACTGATAGTTTATAATTATCTTGTTTAAATAATCAAAACAATAAAAAGATATATTTCGTAGAAACTCAGTGTTGCATGTATTGTATGCCGACTCAATGTTGTGTGCATCGTACACCAAGTAGGTGTTGCATGGAATGTACACAAAGTAAGTGTTGTGTATAATGTACAATGATTCAGTTAAGTGTGAAATTAATCTTTAACTTAGTTCATTTCATTATATAAATGAAAATTTAAATTTATTCGAAAAAATAGGTTGATAAAAACTTAGGGTGATACATGTATCAGATGAACATGTAATTTGTACATTGATGGAAATATTAAATGTTTAGTAGATAGATGTTTATAAATTCTAGTTGATGAAGTGTAATGAAGTGTACCAGATGATAATCTACAAAATATATTGGTTATACTTTATCAGATGAGGGAAGACATGTCTATCATATGGAATTTTCTTAAATCTACTAGATAAAGAACTTATTACATAAAACATTATAAAAGATCTTTATTCTAGTAAAAAGAATCATAATTTTATATAGTGGTGAATATCATAATGAATATTAGACTAATATACTATACTTATCTTTCTATGTAAATAATTGTTTCTAATGCTATTGAAACCACCTTTGATAAATAATGAATAACAACCTTGGGAGTGTGCCTATAAATGGAAGTAGAACTCTAGGAGGATGAACATTTTTAGAACTATGAATATCTAAATATGGTGTGAAGATTTTGAAATTTTTTATTATGAGATAGTGATTAATTACAATATTTAGATAGTTATTCTTAAGGATTCTATTTATGAGTACTTTATTATAAAGGCATTGAGATATTTTTGATTTTATAATCACTATATCTAATCTTGTTTTATTGAGGGATATCATGGTAAAGAGATAGAGGTCTATACTGATTAGTCTAATCGAGGGTTCTTGAGGCTAGGGAAATAGAAGTTGTGTCTGATCTTCTAATCGAGGGATTTAATGGTGTAAGAAAGACACAACATATGATAAAGTGAATATCATGGATACCTTATTTCTAGTTAAATAATTTATTAAAACCGAAGGTTAAAATGTGGAATATTTTTATAAAGGTACTTTATGTTTTTCTTATAGAATTTATAAATATTTGTTTTAATTATTTTTAAATGTTCCTAATTCCATTATGCATGTTTTAAGAAAGATTTATATTTTTTGTTATAAAATATTTCTTACTCTGATTATAAATTTAATCACTATGAGAATTCCTCTAATAACTTTCTTAAAGTGGTTATTAAAAACTGTAAGTATTATTTTTATAAACTAAAATTCACCCCCACCTTAGGTAATTGTATACTCAGTCAATCATATATTTGGAATAATATGTATTAGTAAAAAAGAATTTTATGACGGAAGATCTATATAATAACCTTTAACAGATTTTAAACGTGAGGAACTAAAACATTTGGTGAGACAGATAGATATTATATAATCAATAAAAATCAAACCAGTGAAGGTATCTGGTATTGTTCATCTAAAACTGATTATACAGACCTAAGTGATCGAGTACAAGAAAATGAAAGTATTATGGATGAAAAATTTAGATAGCTCTAGAAAGGATGGAGAGACACTTTATAAGTATAATATGGATTTTGAAACCAACAAAATCAAGACATAACACCCTTTCAACAATAATATCATCAATCTAAAACATTCCAAAAATCATTTAATAAACCATATAGTAAAAAATACTTCTAAGCACCACCCTTTCAAGAAATAAAATCTTATGAACAACCTTCACCTATTTCATAATAATATGTATAGAACTAACCATATTTAAAAAAATAAGGAGTTTCAGAATGAGATAAAAGTACTAAAAATTAGTATGAGATTATTTTTTAAATAATGAAAAGATACTAGAAAATTAAAAACACAACTGATTCTAAATTTAAAGATAAATTTAAGTGTATTAATAATTGTTGTACTCCTCATGTATTAATCATGTTTTAATGATCAAAAAGGTCCTTACTATTTACAAATATCCTTTATATTTAGAAATATTATTACAGATCACAAATCTCACATATCTTATTACTCATGTGTATTAATGTTTCAAGTTATATTATACTGTATAATGGTTAAGCTCAATCCATTTTATGCATATTATTGTTTAAGTTTGAACACAGTTATTTGTCTAAGTACAAGACATTGTGAAGCTTGACACAGTAATTCAGACACCGTGAGCAGAAACACTGAAGCAAACACCATGAAGCCTAAGTCTCAGACACCGTGACCAATGAGACACTGTGACTCATACACCATGACTCAGACATCGTGAGCAAGACACCGTGAGAGACACGCCGTGAGAAAGACACCGTGAGTGACACACCGTGAGAAAGACATCGTGAGCGACACACCATGAGCAATACACCGTGAGCGATACACCGTGAAAGAAATACCGTGAAGGAGACACCGTTTGAATAACTACTGTGACACCGTTTCTTAACCTTTTTTTCAATATTATTTAAATATTTCTAACGGTCATATTTGATATTTTTAATGCAATTAATGATATTTAATGATAGTATTTGGTCTATTAGGAAACCATACCTCGTACCTATGAAAAGGTAATCATTCCTATTGCCAGAGGTCATGGAATATAAGGAAGATTGAGCTGTAGTAGAGAAGTACGTTCCAGAAGAACATACATACGTGACAAGAGAAACATGCAAGTGCATTGTACTGAACAGAAGAGCAATCTTGAGCACAACTGAAGAACACATTGCAAGATCTTCAAATAACTCTCATGCGTGCAATACAACTCAACTGAAGAACACATGATGAATCAAGAGAACATATTCACTTGTGAAACACACCGAGATGAACCATGATACTCTGTTTATCAACAGAAAAATTAGAGAAGGACTCAGAAGCATTTATGCTGAATCCAACGAGTCTAGAGTTGCACTGCCAATCACTAGATATTTTCTAAACTCATTCATACTTACTCTTAGTTATTCTTTGGTTTACTTTCATGCAGTGTGTGTACCCTATTTATTTTACACACACACTATCTCCTATGCTGAACTGGAGGATTTCTAAATCCTCACTCACATATGTTTTATCTCTTGTGTTTCCCACTGTGGATAGTGGTAGAGGTCAAGTGAGACCTGGACAACCTATGTGTTGTTGTCTTTGTTTTCCCACGAATAACTATGGTAGAGGTATGTATACCTGGATAGTTTGGAAACTGTTGTTAATCCTGATCCAGGGTGTGGATCAAATTTATATATAGATTTGAGAGGACTAAGTCTCATCCTGAGACTGAACCTCTTGGTTATATCTGCTGTGCATTTTTAGTTTAAGTTTAACATATACAATATCTACTTTACATTCTGCTTCTATTACTTTGAAATACACAACTATTTTAAAGTTACTTTGATTGTTAATATAGAAAGTGTTTGTATGTTTTGTAAAGTATTAGGATAGTTTCAAAATTTAATTAATCTTTAAGATTAGATTAACTGAGAAGTAATCAATCTTTCATAACCTAACTGACCCTTTACTTTAATACAAATTCACTACAGATTATATTGTTATTCAATTTGGGGGATTTTAATAGAAATATTTTAAACAGAAATTTTAATTGGAACTCAATTCACTCCCCTATTGAGTGTCCACTCCGACCAACATTTGGTATCAAAGGGTTGTTTTTGTTTTTCAAAGTTTTCAAAATACTCTGTTTTTTCAACTGTGATTTTAGTTGAATATTTAAAGATCTTAAATTTCTATTAATTCTAAATTTTATATCTTTAAATTCAATTTCTAAAATCTAGCTATGGATAATAGACTAGAAGGTGCTGTTACCAATAGGCCACCTTTCTTTAATGGTACAAATTATGCCCAGTGGAAACTTAAAATGAAATTTCACTTAGAGAGTATGAGTTTTGATATCCGGACTGCTATAGAGACTCAATATAAAATTCTAGAAACTGAAAAACAACTTGGGATGAACCTACAAAGACTTCTTACAATAATAACTATAAAGATATGAACACACTGTACTGTGCTCTAGGAGATGAAGTGTTTAATAGAATATATTCTTGTAAAACTGATTATGAAATTTGGGATACCTTAGGTGTTTCTCATGAAGGAACAACCAATGTTAAAGAAATGATATTAAACACTTATACTATTAAATATGATAATTTTAAAATTAAGACTGATGAACCTATCCCTGACATGTATCTTAGGTTTGATGAAATTTTCAACACTATGAGTTCACTTGGAAAGGCTGTTCTAGCAAAGGAATAAATCATGAGAATATTGAGATGTCTACCGGACCGATGGAGAGGCACTTCTATTTCAATCAGAGAATCATGTGACATTGGTGCTATGCTTGTTAAGGTGATTATTGGTAAACTTATGATGTATGAGGAAGAACTCAAGGTGAATAAGGAGAAAGATGATGAATCTAAAAGGAAGTTAGTGGCATTTAAGTCTATTTCCTCAAGGAGCAAGGACAAGGAGAAAACTCACATACCTACTGAAAGCTCAACAAGTGAAAGTTCAAAAATATGATAGTGATGAAGAAATGGCTCATATAGCAAGAATATTTAAGAAGTTATATAAGAAGAAGAAATTATTAAGAAAATCAAACTACAAAGGTAAATATGACAACAAAGGTCACTAGAAGAAGGATCGGAAGAAAGCTGATAAGAGTGATGAAGTTGTTTGCTATGAATGCAAGAAAAAAGGTCACATTAAAGCAGACTGCCCAAAATTAAAGTTCAAGAAGAAACATGACTACAAGGATAGAAAGTACAAGAAATAAATGAAAGAAACATGGAGTGCTTAAGAAGACAGAACAAGTGAATCTGAGGTTTCTAATTCTAAAAATAATCATGCCAACATGTGTTTCATGACCAATACTTCTGAGGTACCTATTTCCCCTATGCTGAATGATTATTATTCTGGAACTAATTCTGATTTTGAATATAAAAACATGTCTAGTGATGAACTGTTTGAATATTGTAACATGCTATAAGAAACCTGTAATGAACTTAAGGAAAAATATAAGTCATTGAAGAAACAACATGCTCTTACTACCAATGTTAAATCTTCCTTTGATATAGAAAACGAAAAGAATGCTCAACTATTGAAGGAAAATACTGAACTGAAAATGTCTAATGAGCAACTTATAAAGGACTTAGAAAAATTAACAAAGTGAAAAGATACACTTAATCAAATGTTAGGTAAACAAGTGGAACCAAAGTATACTACTGGTTTGGGATACCATCCTGGATAGAGACAGTTTACCAAAACTAGATTTATTCCTAAATCTGGACAAAATTCTGCTAGTTCCAGTTCTAGAAATTCATATGCTTCAACTAGTAACTCACATTGTTATAGATGAAATAGAGTTTATCTTTCAAAATCAGTTGAATATATTTATTATATGAAACCCATAAGACAAATCTGGGTACCTAAAGCTTTTCTTGCTAACCTATTTGGACCCAAGAGAATCTGGGCACCAAAATCATTCTCTGTTTAAAACTGTTTTGTAGAAAACTTGTTTGAAGAGTTCCCATAAGAAGATATAGTACTTGGACAGTGGATGTTCAAGGCACATGTCTGGATATTATTCATACTTCAAGAGATTAATAAAGGTTGATGGAGGCTATTTCACCTTTGGTGATAATTATAAAAGAAAGATCATTGGCATATCCCAAATTGGTAACACTAACTCAGTTTTAATTTCAAAAGTTTTATTTGTTGATGGAATTAAATATAATCTGTTAAGTATTTCTTAGTTATGTGATGATGGAATTAATGTTATGTTTGAAAATTATTCTTGTAATGTTTTTAATTCTAAGAATGTTTTAGTATTTTCTGATTTGAGAAATGAAAATGTTTATGCAGTTGATTTGAATTCTTTAGATAAACAAAACATTACTTGTTTAAATGCTTTTCATAAAGAATCTTGGCTTTGGCATAGAAGATTAGGACACTGTAATATACATTCACTTAGAAAACTGACTAGGAAGAACTTATTTAGAGACTTACCCAAACTTGAGTTTCCAAATGAAAAAGTTTGTAATCCCTGTCAAAAGGGAAAGCAACACAAAATCTCTTTCAAACCAAAGAAAGAAGTGTCAACTTCTCAACCTCTCGAGTTGGATCACATGAACTTGTTTGGACCTTCTATAGTTTCTAGTTTAAATTGGAAGCACTATGTCTATGTCTTAGTAGATGACTTTTCTAGATATACTTGGGTATAATTCTTAGCTCACAAAAGTGAATCTTGTTTTTACTTTATTAAATACTACAAGTTTGTAGAAAACCTTAGTGGACTTAAGATTAAGACTTTGAGAAGTGATCATGGTCGTGAGTTTAAAAATCAAGAGTTTGAATCTTATTTCTCACACAATGGCTATAGTCATAACTTTTATACCACCAGGACACCTCAGCAAAATGGTGTAGTAGAAAGAAGAAATAGAACCCTGCAAGAAATTGCTTGAACTATGCTCAATGAGTATGACCTACCTATTTACTTTTGGGCTGAAGCTATAAATACAGCTTTTTATATCATTAATAGAGTCTTAGTTAGACCTGTTCTCAAAAATACCCCTTATGAACTATGGAACAATAGGAAACCTAAAGTTAGCTACTTTAGAGTCTTTGGTTGCAAAGTCTTTATTCTTAATACCAAGGATAATCTAGACAAGTTTGCTTCTAAGAGTGATGAAGGAATCTTTTTAGGGTATTCTTTAACTAGCAAAGCCTATAGATTTTTCAATAAGAGAACCAAGTGTGTGTAAGAATCTGTTCACATCAAATTTTATGAAACTGATCCACATGAACCTAAGCCTTCTCTTGAAAATCTTGAAGAAGATTTGTCTGTTCTGAACCTTAATGATAAATTAAATGAACCTGCTGTAAATACAACCAATTCTGGAAATATTTCTGAATCTGTTCCTTATGAACCCGAACCTAGAGAAGAACCTGAAATTTCTAGTCCTACCTTTACTAGATCTACTAGGATTATAAAGGATCATCCTTTATATGCTGTTGTAGGAAATCTGGATAGAGGGACACAGACTAGACCTTCTCTTAGAAATCAGGTTGAACATCAAGCCTTCTTGTCACAGCTTGAACCTATGAACATTGATGATGATATTAATGATGAATGTTGGGTAATTGCTATGCAAGAAGAACTTAATCATTTTGAAAGAAATAATGTTTGGAAACTAGTAGAAAGACCCAAGGACACTTTTTTCATAGGCACTAAATGAGTGTTTAGAAATAAAGTAGATGAAGATGGAAACATAGTTAGAAACAAGGCTAGGTTATTTGCACAAGGCTATATTCAAGAATAAGGAATTGAAAATGAGGAGACTTTTGCTCCAGTATCCAGACTTAAAGCCATTAGAATTATACTTGCTTATGCTGCACATCTGAATTTCAAACTATATCAAATGGATGTCAAGAGTGCATTCTTAAATGGGTATATAGCTGAGGATGTTTTTGTTGAACAACCCTCTATATTTACAAACCCTCATGTTCCAAATCATATTTTCAAATTATCAAAAGCTTTATATGGTTTAAAGCAAGCTCCAAGATCTTGGTATGATAGATTGAGTACTTTTCTAATTTCCAAAGGTTTTACAAAAGGAATATCTGATCCTACCCACTTTATAAAACAAATTTCTAAATATGTTTTAGTTGTTCAAATCTATGTAGATGATATTATTTTTGGATCTTCAAAAACTTCATTATGTACTGATTTTTCTAAAATTATGCAAAACTAATTTGAAATGAGTTTAATGGGTGAACTAAAATTCTTTCTTGGATTTCAAAATTTTCAAAATAATGATGGGATTGTTTTAACTCAAAGTAAGTACACTAGATATCTTTTAAAATGTTTTGGATTGGATATCACTAAAAATAGTGACACTCCCATGAGTACCACCTGTAAGTTGGATCTTGAGGAAGATGGTAAATCTGTTGATCAAACCACTTATAGAGGAATGATTGGAAGTCTACTCTACTTAACTGCTAGCCGTCCTGATATTATGTTTAGTGTGTGTATGTGTGCTTGATTTAAAGAAAACCCTAAAGAATCACATTTAAATGTTGTAAATAGAATTTTCAAATACCTCAAGCATACACCCAATCTAGGACTATTCTATCCCAAAGGACAATAATTTGAACTAATTAGTTACTTTGATGCTGATTTTGCTGTCTGTAAGCTAGATAGAAAAAGAACATCTGGAACATGTTACCTTTTAGGCATGTCACTAGTATCATGGTGTAGTAAGAAACAAAATTCTGTTGCATTATCTACTGCAGAAGCTGAATATATAGCTGCTGGAACTTGTTGTGCACAAATTTTGTGGATGAAACACACATTACTAGACTATGGATATCAATTCAGACATGTCCCAATAAATTGTGACAACACAAGTGCTATTAACATTTCAAAAAATCATGTTTCACATTCTAGGACAAAAAATATTGATGTAAGACATCACTTTTTGAGGGATCATTATAAAAAAGGTTATATCACTTTGGAATTCATTGGTAGTGAATATCAACTTGCTGATATATTCCCTAAACCATTAAATTCTGAGAGATTAGACTACATCATACATGATCTTGGCATGATCAAACACAAATAGATATCTTACTGGTCTTACTATTTAATATTTTTCTATAAATTACTTTACAGTTTCATGCTCACTATTTCTGGGTTACTGTCTCATGTTTACGGTCTCACAGTTAACACTCTGTGTTCATGGTCTATCACTGCCTCACCGTGACTGAATAGTCTACTCACTGTCTCACCGTGAATAAACTAAACACTCAATGTGTCACCGTGACGAACACTAAATGTCTCACCGTGAAGACCTCTTATCCTCGCACCGTAACTAATACTCACAGTCTCAATGTGAAGATTATTTATACATTTATTTTAACCCGTATCGCGGTAATTTTTATTTCAATGCTATTTCCTTTCTCGCGTGTTTATTTTTGTGACATTTGATATTCCCAAATGATAAAACATAAGGGTTTCACTCGATTCCTCACCCGAGCTCTCTTCTGAACCTTCTCAACCATGAAATCCTTCTCTCCTTCTCTCTCACCCAAATATTTAGTGGATTCAAAGGATGAAGCATCCATCTTCACCCACATATGAGAAGCACCGCTCTAAGAAATAGAAGAGGACACCGAAGCTTTCACATGAAGGACCCCTAAATCCTAACCTAGTAATCCATACTGTTTATCCTGAGAAGGAAATCTACCCTGAGTGGCTTTTTTCCAGCAAGTCTTTAGTCCTGAAGGTATTAAGAGAACAAGGATGGATCGAATGGTTCTCGAGGAAGGACATACCCATTTACCCAAGGTTGGTTGCACAATTCTATCAGTATGTAAAGTTTTCTTTTGAGGCCGGAGAAAGCTATATGGTAAAAAGCTTGATCAATGGACAAAAATGCTCATTCTATTCCAGGATATGGGATGCATGCCTAAGGATTCCTCATGAAGGGATTTATGATGATTACCAAAGAGACCCTCCTCCTACAACCAACATCTTTGACCTAGAGAATGCCTTGGAAATTCTAACTGGAAATGACACCAAGAGAAGGGCCATAACAGCTGACTTGGATGGAGAGACAAGGTTGTTGTTTAACTTTCTTCAAAATTTGATTAGCCCAAGGAAAGGAGACTTTTCTATTTTGAAGTATCGGGATGTCTTTATGATTTATCTGATGAAGAATGCTCATAAGATAAATCTGTGCAAAAATATCATTCACCACATGTGTGAATTGATTAAGGTCACATCTAAGTCTACTTCCCTGTTTTACTCAAGGATGATTTCGGATATGTTAGTTGCCAAGGGATTAGTTGGACAAAATGAAGAAAATATTGTGGACTTTGAGTACTGTTTATCCAAGCCTACCATCATAAGGATGAAGATAAACTGGAACCCCTAGAAGAAGCAGTGGGTTGAAGATAATGAAAAGGTTTATGAAAAGTTCAATCCTGTGGATTATCTTACAAGGCCTAAAAAAATTACTGATCCTGGTTTGGAACCAGATGAGGTGGCTGAGTATCCAGAAGAGGAAGAAGAAGAAGAAGAGGCAGCTAGAGTACCTCATAAAGAAGAGGATGAAATACCTCCTGAGGAAGCAACTCCTATTGAGAAAGAAAGGATTGCTATTCCTGCTGAAGTTTCAAGAGAAGAATTTGTTGTTGAAAAGGAAAGGACTGTTGGTCCTTCTATTATGCTTGAAGAAGAAGTACCTTCTGCCCATGTTAATTAGGAAACCCAATCTGAAGCTGTAAGAGAGTTAGTTGTTTCTGAATCTGAGCAGTAAGCAATGGAAAAATAAAATCGAGAAGATCTTCCTACTGAAAATGAAGCAAGTCTAGAAGCTCTACCAGAGGAAAAATATACTCCTGAGTACATACCCTCTATTGAAGAGAGGACGGAAATTTCCTTTCAGTTGGAAAGTCAAGAAATGGCTGAGGAGATTAGAGATGATCCTGTGGATCTTAACCCAGTTCCTAAGCCTCAAGAATATGAAATAGAAGCACATTTTGAGGTGGAGTAACCTCAAAACCTTGAGATTGATGAAGCTAAGCATGGTAATGCATATACACCAACTGATTCATGCTCTGTGTATACTCGATATGAATTCCGTAGCTTCTATGATGTGAGTGAATCACAACAGGTGACTACATATGGAATTGACCTTTCTTCTTTGTTTCGATTGAAGTCAGTCTCATACCCTGAACCTCAACCTGAACCTGAATCAGAATTTGAAATTGAAACTGACTCTGAACCGCAACCAGACCCTAAACATGCCCTTGGAACACTTTCTTTACCTGAATCCTTACCTGATCAGAAATATTTTTTCAGTAAAGAAGATTTAAAAGTCTTTGTAGAGACTATATTAGCTGGAGTGGAGAAGATTATTTCTTCTCAACCTCGTCCTGTGACACAACTAAGTCAGGAAGATGCCTCGATTCTTTTGGAAAAATATTATTCTGCATATTCAACCCAGGATGATCCATGAAATTCAAGAAGTAAGAGTTGAATACAAATTGCTTAGTACTGATGTTTCAACTCTAAAAGGTTTGGTTGAAAACCTCCAGCAAGAACTGCATTCCAGATCAGAGCTTGCTCCTGCTCCTGCACATGTTGCTGCTTCTCCTGAACCTACTGTTTCCAAGATTTCTCTAGACATTGTGTCCCAAATGCATCCCTATATGTTATCTTTTGATGAAAAGATTGGAGAAAGGCACACAAAGATGTTTCAACACATTAGAGAGCTAGTATAGAACTTGAATAAGATAACAGATGAATACACTGGCTGTCTTCAAAAGGTATTGAAATAGCTCAAATCTTTAACCGTAGCTGTCAAGGCTTCTCCTTCCTCTGGTCAGACCTCCATACCTTCTTTGTATTATTCTATGCTCAGATCTTTAATCAAGGAAGAAATTCAGAATTCCTTCAGTGGTTTTGATTTGTCTCCTTTATCTAAAGTTGCAAAGAACAGTGATAGAGCACTTGACCTGATTCGAATTCATTCCAATATTTCCAATGATGCTCAGAAGGAGATCACTAAGAAGATAGATTTCTATCTCACCCGGATTTTCTCCAAATTTGATATGACCAATCACTTTAAGTATCTTGTGGAGAATTTAAAGATACCTCCTGTGACTAAGGCTTTCAAAACTCAAGTTCAAAAGCTCACTAAGTTCACCAGATTGTTGGACAAATTCATGGAGAATAAAGATGATTTTGAAAAGGCTATGCAATATGGAGGATAAATTATCACAGACTTCATCAAAATTCTGAATCCCTATCTCCATGTCCAAAGTACTGTAATAGTTTCTCCAGCGGATGCCCCTCTTAGACCTGGACTGCCTACCTTAGCCTCCACTGCCATGTCAGATAGCTAAGCTCTAACTCAGATCAGGCTAGTCATTCTTGATCAGCTACAAAATCGATCTTCTACAGCTCCATCTTTAGATCCCTCTATCTTTGAAGGTCTACCTTTACCTTCTTTGTCTACCACCTCTATGCCTTCTTCCACATCAACAACTAATAAAGGAAAAGAGAAGGACAATACCTAAAGAATCCCAGTGAATACTTTCTTTTTGATGGGGATATCTTTGATTGTTTATTACTTGTATTTCTACTGTATGGTGTATTCTGAACATTTTTTAATGAAATATGCACCGTTTTTTCCTCTTTTTTTTACATTTTGATAATCCCAAAAGGGGGAGAAAAATTATTCTAAGTTATGTGTTATTCTATTATATGTTTTTTTATATGTTATATTCTCTATATTTGCATCTCACTTATACTTTCCCTGTACATGATTTATGATCATCAAAAAGGGGGAGATTGTTGGACTCCTCATGTATTAACCATGTTTTAATGATCACAAATCTTCTTACTGTTTACAAATATCCTTTATATTTACAAATCTTATTGACTGCTAATCATTTTTTTCCATTTTCAAAAGCCGTTTTATGGGTTCCCGGTACCCCACTACATGATAACCACTTTCACCATTACACAAAAACATCAAAAACCAAAGGAAATGTCCAAGAAACCATGAACCAGGGCACAAGAACATCAAAAAAGCTGGACAAACCTCATAAAGGTTTACCTTGAATGTCCCCCGGCACGACCATCAACACCGACCCAAATCCTCCCATCGGAAAACTCCAGTGGAATTCACCTAGCCTTCGAGCGAAATGAAATGGACCTCCAGGAAGAATCCATCCACAAAATATGTCAAAGAAACCAAATATCACATATCTTATTACTCATGTGTATTTATGTTTCAAGTTATCTTATACTGTATAATGGTTAAGCTCAATCCATTTTAGTAAAATTATTGTTTAAGTTTGAACATAGTTAATTTTCTAAGTACAAGACACCATGAAGCTTGACACAATAAGTCAGACACTGTGAGCAGAAAAACTGAAGTAGACACCGTGAAGCCTAAGTCTCAGAAACCGTGACCAATGAGACACTATGACTCATACACCGTGACTCAGACACCGTGATCAAGACACCGTGAGCGACACACTGTGAGCAAGACACCGTGAGCGACACACCGTGAAAGACATACCGTGAAAGAGACACAGTTTGCATAACTATTGTGACACCATTTCTTAACCTTTTTTTCAATATTATTTCAATATTGATAACTATCATATTTGATGTTTTTAATGCAATTAATGATATTTAATGATAGTTGTTGGTATTTCAAGAAACTGTACCTCGTACCTATGAAAAGGTAATCATTACTATTGCTGGAGATAGTGGAATATAAGGAAGATTGAGCTGAAGTAGAGAAGTACGTTCCAGAAGAACATATGTACATGAAAAGAGAAACACACAAGTGCACTGTACTGAATAGAAGAGAAATCCTGAGCACAACTAAATAACACATTGCAATATCATCAAAGAAATCTCATGCGTGAAATCTAACTCAACTGAAGAACACACGAAGAATCAAGAGAATATCTTCACTCGTGAAAGACACCAAGATGAACCACGATACTCTGTTTATCAACAAAAAAATAAGAGAAGGACTCAGAAGCATTTCTGCTGAATCCAACGAGTCCAGAGCTGCACTTCCAATCACTATAGATTTTCTAAACTCATTCATACTTACTCTTAGTGATTATTTGGTTTACTTTCGAGCAGTGTGTGTACCCTGTTTGTTTTACACACACATTGTCTCCTATGCTGAAATGGAGGATTTCTAAATCCTCACTCACATCTGTTTTATCTCTTGTGTTTTCCACTGTGGATAGTGGTAGAGGTCAAGTGATACCTGGATGGCCTATGTGCTGTTGTCTTTGTTTTCCCACGAATAAATGTGGTAGAGGTCTGAGTACCTGGACCATTTGTAAACTATTGTTAACCCCGATCCAGGGTGTGGATCAAATTTATATATAAATTTGAGAGGACTAAGTCTCGGCTAGAGATTAAACCTCTTGGTTATATCTGCTATGCATTTTTATTTTAAGTTTAAATTATACAATAACTAATTTATATTCTGATGCGGTTACTTTTAAATACACAACTATTTTAAAGTTACTTTGATAGTTAATCTAGAAAGTGTTTGTATGTTTTGTAAAGTATTAGGTTAGTTTCAGAAGTTAATTAATCTTCAAGATTAGATTAACTGAGAACTAATCAATCTTTTAGAACCTAACTGACACTTTACTTTAATATAAACTCACTACAGATTATCTTGTTATTCAATTTGGGGGATTTTAATAGAAATATTTTTAACAGAAATTTTAATTGGAACTCAATTCACCCCCCTCTTGAGTGTCCACTCCGACTAACAATAATCATGAGTGGTAAAGATATCCACCCATTCCCAAAACATGATTTGGAACAACCTAAGAAGACCAATGGTGTAAGATATATTTTTTTTCCAAGTATGACTCTTGAGTTTTGGTTGAAACTCTTTTATATTGGTTTTAATTTCTTCTTAAAACCATGGGGGTCAAGACTTTTCTTTGGAGTGGATATATTTTGTTAGGAAAAATTGCATAATGTTCAGTGATGTATGTTTATTTTAATTAATGGAGTCTGGGTATAAATGTTTCAAAGGACAACGAGAGTTATCCATGGGTTTGGAATGATTATTAGGTGGTTCATATTTTTATGTAGAACTTGCGGTATGATCAATCTCTTGTACACTTTCACGTAGTGAATGTGTTTTTCTACGTGAACCGGTTTCTAGGTAGATGTTGTGGACTAGTTCAGAGTGTGAAATGCTTACATGTTGAAAAAATGTATCATATTGTGAAAATATTGACTGGTGTTGATTTAATCCTAGGAAACCTTTTTTCCAATGTATATTATAAATCAAGAAATTCACATTGTGAAAGGGGTTCACATCATTAATATCTCAGGACTAGTGGTTTTAAAACACACCATGTATAATATTTTATTTTCAACTTCCATGCAACCCCTTCTCTCGAACCCTAAGGAGACTCAAGGTGATTTTGTAGAAATTCCTTCCCTTCTAAGTGTCTTGATCAAGTTTTTATTTTCCCGTTTTCCTAGTAATATACTTCTCCTTCATTCTTCATTTGTATTCCATATTGAGTGTGTTTCTTTTATCATCAGATAAAGGTAGGTGGTCTAGAACAAGACCCAATGGGATGTTTCTAAATTTTTAAGTGTGTTCAATACTATATGATCATGCTGACACAAAATGCACATTTTCTAATGGATTAATGGGTGATGATAATAATGTATTTTTTCTAATCCTTGGATCCCTTTGGATCCATTAGTGTTGAGACCAATCTTGTAGATACCTTTAGGGTGATCCTACCATTGAACAATAATGAGCAGCTATTATCTTAAAACATAAATTAGCATGACATGAGACCTTAGGTGATTTCTTATGATAGGGTAACTTTGAAAAATGCCTTAATTGTTCCCTGAAATTACTAGTGATACTTTGATATGATATGGTCGTGTACACTAGCATATTAATGGTTTAAGACATAACTTGATGAATGAATGGGAAATCAAAGATAAAAGGTAATTGGATTAATTTTCCAATAAGTATTATGATGTATGTTTTGTTATTATTTCTATTATTAATTGTGTTGTACATTATGTTATAATAATTATATATATTTTCCTAGTTTTATTTTAATTATTATAGGTCTTGGCCTGATTATGCTGAAATGCTTATATAAAGGACTTGGTCCGTTTAAGATAAAATTATTATAGGGATTGGCCTGATTTTATTGTAATGATTATAGATCTAGGAGTAGCTATGTTAAAATGATTGTATAGGGTAATTGGTTTGGTTATTTTGAAATGCTTATAGGTCTTGGAATAGTTATGTTTTAATGCTTATGGAGATTGGCTTAGTTATTCTGAAATTCTTATATAGAGGGTTTGGTCCAGTTATGATGAAATTATTATACAAATGGATTTACCTGGTTATGTGATTATTCTATGGGATTGTGTTCATGGTTGGAATGGTAATGCTACATGCTTAGGTATATTCTGGTATGGTTATGAAGTAGGTTGGTTTTTATACTATATTAATTTATTAATTAATACTATTGTTTTGTTTCTTTATTGTTCACACTTACTGTTAGACTGGTTTTGTTTAGATATTCCAGTGTTAACCTAATGAGTTTTAATCACACCCTATTTGGGATACTGAATAGTATACAAGAAGATTACATGGATTCTGATTTGGTCAAGAAAAAGGACCCTATTGTTGATTATTTATTACTAGATGGGTTGGAGTTTGGATAAGGGGTTGATATGGGGATCAAGACCAAGTTCATCCTTGATATGTTTTTTTCATTTTTCTATTTTACATTATGACTGAAACTTAGCTAAAATCCATCCTATAATCACATTATTTTTCAAATTACTGGTTTCATCATTTTCCATCACTATCAGTTTTATCTGCTGTTGTTATACTATTTATTCTATTTTTGTTACTTTGATGTTTTTTTCTATTATTACAACTCAAAAATAGGGGGTATAGTCTTACCACTATGTTCACTGCACCCCAATTCTAGTTGATAGACTCTGGAATATGGGTAATATTTATTGAGGTATAGTAACAAACCTAATTTTTCCACATGATAGAGTTCTAGACCCAGGGACATTACAATGTGGTATCAGATATTCATGTTTTTCTTTTATGTTGATTTAATATCTAGTAAAGGTATAATGATGACTAGGATGCATTGGAACTTAGTAATGATCTTGTTCATGGGAGTAGAAAACCCATGTATAAGGGAAAATCCAGGTTCCTAGGGATGGTATTATTGTTCATGTTGTTTTTTATTACGGTTGATATTATTTCACCTTGGGTGACTCACATGTTCTGTGATATCTTTTTTGACATTTATACTCATGACCCGATATGGCATGAGATGATTATTTATTCATCATGATAGATATGTAGGGATATGTATTGACATGAATTTTTCATTATAAGGACATATTTAATTAATTTAATATATTTTATTATATAAAATGTGAAATGAGATCCTTGTTATATCATATAAATGAAATAAAAGAACTATTATGTTATGTGAATTCACTTTTTGAGCCATGTTTAGAGAGACCATGTGCTAGTGGTTCTCTATTATTTTTAACTATTGAGGTTTAAATTGATGTTATCTAGTATTCTAGGGAGTGTGTTTATCTTATATAAGAAAAAACCTCCCTATCGTCTTGAAATTGAGCATCAGGAGTTCAGAAATCAGTATAATCCCAACACAGTTTAACCGAGGCTTCTTACAACTTCTGATGATTAGATGAATGTTCAGCTTTGTGAAATCTTCCTAAGGGTCTTGAGATCCATTTAAAGTGATTATATTCACACTATAACTTCAATTACTAAGTTTATTAGAGATTTTCATCTATAGCATCCACCTATGTTCACTAGTGAGGGATGCCCCTAGGAAGCCAAGTTATGGATCAGGTCAGTCTAGATGATCTTCAAGCACCTTGAGACACCTGTAGATAGGAGGTTAAAGTTTTTTGTATACATTCTACATGAACCTACAAATAATTGGTGGGGCACTCTAGATAAATTTTGGTAGAAAGAAGAGTTATCCAAGAATGAATTTAAGGCATAGATTTTGATCCACTTCTATCTTAAAACGTTGAGGTATGAGAAGGCTTGTGAGTTCATGCACCTGACGCAGGAGGGCATGTTGGTGATAAACTATGTTGAATGTTTTAATGAATTTTAGTTCTTTGGACCATATTTAGTAGCTGATTAGATTTCTAGGGAAATGAATTCCCAATATAATATTTTCTATGAGATTAGGTTGCACATGAAATTTTTTATCTTGAGTATCATTTTGAGTGTGATCAATAGAGATCTTATCATGAAAGTAAATATGAGAGAGGTCTTGAGTAGTGACCATGATGTTTCAATATGGTGAAATGGGAGCTATTAATCTACTTTCAAGAAGCACCACTATGATATTTATCCTATGGTAACATTAGGTAGAGTATCCATGGAATTTGGAAGCCATCTCAAAATTGTGTTCTATTGTAGTGATATCAGTGTGGCATGTTTGGTCACAAGAGGCCTCAGTGTCTGTAACCTTATTTGAAGTATTGGTAGGATGGGATAATTGTAGAGGTTTTTATGGGAATTCAAAATTAAATAAGTGGTAGTAGATTAGGATAGGAACCTGAGTATGGGAAGGACAGATATACCCCTTAATAGACTGGTAGTTGGAGTTCCACAACTCATTCAGGTTGAGGTAGGGAACATGGTACCTAGTGTAGGAGTAGCGGTACAATCTAGAGGGATTAGCGTAGGGGATTCAAACTGGATCCTAATGTATAAGGGGAAGTCAGTTTCATGCTATGCAAACTACTCCAACTAGTTTGGATGTAGGACCTTTTACCATCAGAGGTATGATTCTTATATAATCTAATATTTCCTATGTATTAATTTATATAGTATAATCACATTAATTTATATTTTATCTTTTTAAAAACTGTTATGTTCTTAGTTTTGAAAATCGTGGATGATGTATTGACAATCGATATATCATTTTTTGTGCAATCAGAGAATATCAAATGTTTTAAGGAATGTTCTCTAGAAATTGAAATTTATCATTTAATTTGGGAAATATTTATGATAGAAATGATTGGATTAAATTTTATTCTTTATATGGATTGGATAATTCTACACTAGTTTCATATCAATTGTTATCGAAGGATATTTACAATTCTATCTTCAAAAAGAGGAAACTATTTTCACCCAAGTGATTGGGATCTTTAGGCCAGTCATGTAGGAGAAATTCAGTGTAGATTGGATTGTCTCATGGATTAGATAATATATATTTTTCTATATGATAGTGTAATGTAGTAGCATACTTTTACTCCAGTGGTAGTCCATTTTTAGGATTTATTTCTTA
The DNA here is from genome assembly GCA_963277665.1 of Viscum album. NCBI lineage: Eukaryota > Viridiplantae > Streptophyta > Magnoliopsida > Santalales > Viscaceae > Viscum > Viscum album. The sequence goes on along the minus strand of OY728142.1, from coordinate 773,772,849 downwards.
ATGAGTTCTATGGATTACCACCTGATCGAGAAATAAAGTTCATAATCAATTTGGTTTTGGGAGCAGAGCCAGTGTCTATCCCATCATATAGTGTGAAACCAGTGGAGCATCAATAATTAAAATTTAAGTTGGAAGATCTATAAGCTAAGGGTTTCATATGGCCTAATACGCGACCTTGGGGTTATCCTATTATTTTCTCCAAGAAGGTTGATGGGAATTTATGCTTATATGTAGACTATCAGAGATTAAACTAGATGACAATCAATAACTAGTATCCCCTTCCACGCATTGCTGATCTCTTCAATTATTTGAGAGTTTCCCAGATTAGGGTATAATCAGTTGAGGGTGAGACCATCAGACATACCTTAAACTTATTTTAAGATATTTTATTACTTTTATGAGTTTGTGGTGATTCCACTAAGTCTAATTAATTCACTGTTGTTATTTATGATTTTACTAATTAGATCTTTCATCCATTTCCATATCAGTTTGTGGTGGTTCTTTTCAATTAAATCTTTGTGAACTAACAATTTAAATATGACCATGCCCAACATCTTGACATCATTATGAGTATATTGAGAGAGAATCAACTTTACTCCAATATAATCAAATATAGTTTATAGAATGACAAAGTTCACTTCTTAGGTCATGTCATCTTAGACGTTGGAGTGTCAGTGGACCCAGAGAGGGTTATAGAAGTGGTGTCTTGGGTGATTCCCAAGAATGTCTTCTGCATTTTTATATTTCTAGATTTTGTAGGTTATTATCAGCATTTTATCCAGGACATCTCCTGTTTGGAAGAAATGATGTCTAGGATGACTATGAAATGGGTAATGTTTGTTTGGTCTAATGCATGTGAGAGAGATTTTTTGGGGCTTAAGAGAAGTCTGACCTCAACACCAATCCTCACGTTACCTATGCCAGGTAAGGAATATACCGTGTACTATGACACATCCAAGGTCAAAATCAAAGTAGTTATAATGTATAAGGATTGAGTGGTTAATTATAGCTCCAATGATCTAGGACCACATTAGAGTAGTTGTCCTACTCATGATCTGGATTTTTTGGAAGTGGTATATTCCCTACGATGCTAGAGACACTATATTTTGGGCAAGAGGTTTGTGCCATGAACAAACCACAGGATCCCTAGGTTAATATTTTCTTAGTGAGACCTAAACCTTTAGTAGAGGAGGTGAGTTCAGTACCTAAAATATTTCAAATTTGAGTTGGATTATAAACTAAGTAAGGGAAATTTCATTTTCAATGCCTTCATCTAAACGAAATATATACATGTAGTGAAGGAGTCTTGTGATGAGTGGTATATAGTGGCACTCTTTTCAAATTTTCATCTATATGTTCAAGAGTCCCAGGGATGAGTAGATCTGACCATGATATCTATTATAACATTTATTTTGGACTATATCAAGGGTAAGAAGTTATTTGATCCATAGGTATTTTCTTTGAGGGAAAAATTATATGGTGGGGAGACACCATTAAAATTCCCTATTAGTAGTAGCAATTCTTTTATTTTCTATGTCTGAGTATGGATTTCTACAGGATTACACAAGGAGTTGATGAGAGAGATTTATACTTCTATAAGGGCGGTACATCCTAGTTTAAAAAATATTTATCATGATCTCCATAGATAGTAGTGGTGTATAGGAATGAAAAAGGATCTTGAAAGACTCATAGTGAGATGTTCCACCTATCAGAAGGTGAAAATGAGCACTAGAGGATAGCTAGATTGTTGAAGCCTATTCCCATTCTATAATGAAAGTCAGATGATGTTTCTATGGTATTAATAATGGTATTACCCAATTCCACTCATAAAAATTATGTATTATGGGTAATATTAGATTGAATGATGAAGCTATACCACTTCTCTCCTATCAGGTAGACCTTCACTGTTGATGATCTATATAGTCTCCACATGTAGTAGATAGTTGACTATATAGTTTTATAAATAATCTCATTTCAGATAAAGATCCTCATTTCATGCATCAGTTTTGGAAGGGTCTTCATAATGATATGAAGTCATATGTTCCTATGAGTACAACCTATCATCCTCATTCTAGTGGACTATATAAACAGAAGATTCATATTTTGCAGGATATGTTATAAGAATGTGTGTTGGATTTCAGTGGTTTGTGGGAGAATCATATGGTAATAATATAGTTTTCATATAATAATAGTTTCCAAGCATCGATCCAAATTTCACCATTAGAGTATTTTTTTATGTGATCATGCTATCTTCCACTTTGTGGGTTGGAGGTAGGTGAGTCACTGCTTATTGGAATTAGTCACCTGTAGGAGATGTCTGAGAAGGTTCAGTTGATCAAGATGTGGTTGGTGACTGTAAAGAGTAGAAAAAAATATTATTCTGACCATAGACAATGACCTATGGAGTTTGAGTTTGGTCATCATGTTTTCCTTCAGGTGTCACCTAGGTTGGGGAAATGTCGTGTCAGGAAATAGAGGAATCTAACACCCTTGTTTGTTAATTCATTTTAGATAGTGGGGATGGTCAGTATAGTGGTGTACTGATTATCCCTTATACAACACTATAGTTCCATGCATGACATGTTTTAGGTATTAAATCTCTAGTGATATTATCCAGACCCTTCCCACATGATATATTTTGATGACATCAATATTGTTGTAGATTTAACCTATGAGGAGAATATAATAAAAATTGTGGGCCATAGTGATCAGTATATTTAGGGAAAGACCATAATGCTTGTTCAAGTGCAGTGGTAGTATAGTATTGTTCAAGAGAAGACTTAGGAGAGGGAATTTGATATGTGAACATAGTGGCCAGAGTTGTATACCGATGTCCCGCAATGATTCTTGGAGGAGCTCAGGGATAATTTTTTATATAGTGGGGTGGTTTTAAGATCCTATATTTTTTCAGGTATTACCCTCTTAAGAATTGGTTGAATGCCTTTTAGTTGGGTTTTGCTTTCTTCTTTAAACCATTGTTTCTAAGCCTTTTCTTTATGGGGGGAGATCATTTTACATGGAAAATGACCTAAATATTAGGGTTGTATATTAGTTTTTATTAATGGAGTCTTAGTATAAATGTGTCAAATTCCATTGAGGGTTTTCCATGGGTTTGAAATATTTGGATGTGGTTTGGGTTTTTCTATATAATCTAGTATGTGATTTATCTACTGGACACTTTCACATCATGAATGGGTTACACAACATGAACTAGTATCCAGACAGATTCCACGAACTATTTTAGAGTATGAAATGTTTACATGTCATTAAATTGTTTCATGTTGTGAGAATTTTGATCAGTATTAATTTAACCCAAGGTGAAATGTTTTTTAACATATTTTATAAATCAAGAAATTAACATCACCAAATGGGTTCACATCATTTATATCTTGGGAGAAATGATTTTAAACCACACTATTCAAATTATTTTATTCTCATCCACCATGAAGACACTTCTCCTAAACACTTTGGTGATTCCAGGTGATTTTGGACTGATACCTTCCCTTATGAATATCTTGGTCTAGCGTTTATTCTCAATTTTTCCTTGTAATCTCCTTCACCTTCATTTTTCATTAGGTCTACCTATTGAGTGTTTTTATTTTATCATTAGAAAAAGGTAGGTGGTGTATAAAAAAACCCTATGGTCTTTTTATAATTTTTTAAGTGTGCATGATACTATGTGATCATGTCGACATAATGTGCATGTTAAAAAATAATAATTGGTGACAATAATCATGCGTTTGGTCTAATACTTGGATCCCTTTGGATCCATTAGTTTTCACACCTGGAATATGGATACCCATAGAGTGAGACTACCCTTGAATAATAATGAACACGATATTGGCTTAAAACTTGAATAAGCATGATATGAGACCTTAGGTGATTGTTTGCGATATTATCACTTTATAAAATGGATTACTTATTCATTTAAATGACTAGATATACCTTTATATGATTTTTTTGTAAAATGGAATGTTAATGGTTTAATACATAACTTATTTAACGAAAGGGAATTTAAAGATAAAAGGTAATTGGCCGAATTGACCTTGGTGAATTATGATGTATATTGTTTTATTATTTCCATTATGATTTTTTATAAGTTATGCTATAATTATTATAGTTCTTAGGCCAGTTATGATGTAATTATTATAGGTATTGTCTCAGTTATGCTGAAATGATTATATATGGGACTTGGTCTAGTTATACAGAAATACTTATAGAGCATGTCCCAGTTATAATATAATGCTTATAGGGGTTGTCTTGGAAATTATAAAATATTTATATAGAGGACTTGGTATGTTTATGCTAAAATTATAATAGGTCTTGGCCTGGTTATACTGTAATTCTTATAGGAATTCAACCATTAACTATGAAATACTTATATTGAGGGCTTGGTTCAATTATGAATAAATGATTATATAGAGAGGTTTTTCTAATTATGTAATTATATAGTGGACTTGTGGTTGCGGTTGGAATGGAAATGCTTCATGATCATGGATATTCCAGCATGGTCTTGAAGTAAGATAATTTTTATACTATATTAATTAATTAATTAATTAATAATTTTATTATCATTTTATTACAATATCATTCTATGAGTCTAGTATTTTTTAGACAAGGTGGGGTTGATCAACTGAGTTATACTAACACACCATTTAGTCCTCTATTTGGTACCCATGAAGATTACATGGATGTAGGTTTGTATAAGGAAAAATGACCTTATTATTGATTATTTCTTATTGGATGAGTTAGATATTGGAGATAGGACTGAAATTTGGATTAGGATCAGGGTTTTTGGTGTCTTACTAGAGTTTTTTTTTTCATTTTTCTATTTTACATCGAGCTTGACACTTGGATACATTTTATCCAGTTATTACATTATTTTTCATATAATGGGTTTGACCGTTTTTATTCACTATTTGGTCTATATTTTGTTTTTTACTATTTCTTATATTCCCAGAACTCTAATATTATTCTCGCCGTTATTAAAACTCAATAACAGTGGTATAGTATTCCCACTATGTTCTTTATACCCCCACTGCTAGTTGACAACCTCTAGTGTATTGAGATATTCTATTGAGGTCTAGTAACCAACCTGGTTTGGCCACATGAGAGAGTACTATATTGGGGGATGTTATAAATGGGGAAGATGAATATTATCTTGATATGTGTCCAATAAAATAAGAATCACCAACACAAAAATAGTCTTAGGAAAAATAGAAAACATCCTACAGCTATTTCTCTTAAGAATTCTCTAATCAAATAATATCTAGGAGGAAGGAATCCAAATAGAATTTATGGATACCTAAAAAAGTATAAATCAACATAAAATATATTAAATCCCTTAAATAGATTCTCAAATATGTTGTGTTACTCAAGGAACTATTCAAAAAATAAAATAAGACTTCAAGTAATTGAGAGAGTAAATTTATTGAGAAATGTATCAACCTTTACCACACTAAAGATTACAACTAAATTTCAATATATAAGGACAATTTATACTCCTTGTACAATGAGAAGTTCTTCATTCATAAATGTATTATATGATCTAAGAGTATCTATTAATGTCATGTCACATTAAATATCTTTTTCCTTGAATATGGGAAAACTAATACTAACATGAGTGGTAATCCAACAGTCTAATAGATCCACAACATCACTAGCTAAATGTTTTGAAGAAATATTAGACATAGTGTATAATTTTATCGTCCCATATTATTTTTATGTGATGAAAATAGAAGGATACATGACACAAACCTAGCTGCCTATCATTTTTAGAATAAAATTCCTAAAAATAGTGAAGAAAATCATAAATTTCTATGAAGGTAAACTAATAATATAGTTTGAGGAAAATGTTATCAACTTTAATATTTTTTAATCTATAAAATATACCTTTGAAGAGAAATTACTTTTTTGAACTATCAAATTATAATGAATCTAATCCATGTAAGGAAACTGGTTAGTTATAAGATACTGTAAATTTAGTTAGCCAATTGATATTCAAAAAACCAGTTAAAATCAATTGAGAGAAACTTTAAAATTATGTGAAACTATCTGAAGATGATGTAAATTTTGACTTATTAAATGGATTTTATTATTTATTAAATAATTAAAAAGTTTATACTTCATATATTGTATAATAATTTTAGATCATTTATGTAGGTAAACCAATTTTTTTCATCTTTAGTCAATACACCCAAATTCGGATTAAAAATATTTCTGAATAATTTAAATTATATATTTTTAATATAAGTAAATAAGTTTCTTATTATTTTTTCAAAAAACTTTTATTTAAATAAAGAAAAAATGATAATTTTTTTTAGAGAAAATTTAGGAGCACTTGGATAGAATTTAAGGGACATTCATGGAATCAGGTTTAAAATATGAATGCATATAATTCCATAAAAAGTGATGAAAAAACTATTGGGAAACCTCAGAAGCAACTTGACTAAAAAATTATGGAATTGGTTTGAAAATAAATTGAAAATTTATGGGAATAAAAAATTATTTACCCAATTTTTGAATCACAATAGGCCAACCCAATTCATATAATGACCAAAATTTTTTAATGGCCATTGTGAAGAATGAAAAAAATTAATTAATCCCTATGAGAGTCCCAGATATTTATAGAGTTTGTATTATCTACAAAAATCATAATCAAGTCAAAAAAATGATTGTTTTTCCTATATCATTTATTGAAGAAGTTCTTGAAAGATAGTTTGGTAAAACCCATTACCAATTCTTAAATGGATTTTTAAAATATTTCTAGGTTCCCACTGCACCTAGGGCCTAATAAAAGATTACATTAATATATACTTATGGATCATTTTATTATAGGGTAATTCCATTTTAATTGTGTAACACACCAGTTAAATATCAATGATTAATGGTAATAATTTTTTCTAATATAATTGAGAACTATCATTATACAATTTTTGATTATTTCATTATTTTTTGAAATTGATTCGGTTATTATTTAGAAAATATGGATAATTTCCTAAAAGTATGTATAGAAAAAAAATATTTTCTTGACTTCGAAAAAGTTTCATTTCATGGTTGAAATAGGAACTATAATTTGACATGTAATTTCGAAAAATGGTATTAGGGATGATAAATATAAAATTTATGTTATTAATGTATCACCTTATCCAATTTATGTTAATCATGTTAGATCATTTTTAGTACATGAAACATTTTATAGAAGATTCATCAAATATTGTTGAAATATTTCGTTAACACCTTTCCAATTACTTTTAAATGAATATGAGTTTATTTTTGGTGATCAATACATGCAATATTTTTATGAGATAAAATGTAAACTAAAGATTACACAAGTCACGAAACCACTTAATTTGGGGAACCAATTTGAATATATTTTTAAGGATTCAAATCATGATATTAGAGCATTATTGTCTTGAATAATTTAAGGAACACATCATGTAATTTACTATTCTGCAGGTACAATTTATTTAGGTCAAAACCAATATAAAACCACTAGAAAATAGGTTTTTTTTCAATATTATCCTTAGATAAAATCAACTAATATTTTTTTGGTACTAAAATGACTATTTTATTTAATTATGTAGTTCATGGGTACCTAATTAAGAAGTAAAAATAAAATCCAAGGTTGTTAAGATGGATGTTTCTTCTACCAGAGTATGATTTGTATATTAAGGACAAAATAAGAGGTGAAGATCAAAAATAAGATCACTAAATGAGGTTTACCTACATAAAATAAGTATAAATTATAAACAAAGAAAAATTTAATGAATTTATTCTAGGATAAATATTTTATTTTATTTAAGGAGAGGTACCATGGTATAGTGATATGGTGATTTTTTTGATAACTTCTCATACTCCATCACAATTGAACCAATAACAAAATTTTAGACTCAAAGTACAATCAAAATTTTATTTTTGGGATGATAAATATCATTAGAAAATTTATAATGATAAAATGATTATAAGGTGTGTGCACAAAGATAAAGTGAAACCTGTAAATATTTTTTTCAATATATTATATTTTTGACACCACATTGGTTCTCAAAGAACCACTAGAGAAGTATTATAATCTTGAATATATTGTATTATAATGTTTAATTATTCCTATGGGTTTTGAAAAAAATGTGAGAAATTACAATTAACTTGAAATATATCAAAGAGACATGGAATTATTCAAATACTAACTAATTTTTGTGAAACATTTAAGGGATGGGGTAAAGATTTTATGGGAACTTTCCCATTTAATTTTGATATTAATATATTTTTTAGCTGTGGATTAGGTTTCAAAATGGGTGGAATCCAAAACCACCAAAACCGATGATTCCATTATTATTTGTGATCTTATTAGGTTTAATATCTTTTATAGAATTGGAATCCCTAGATAAATCATTAGTGACTAATGAACCCACTTTTGTAATAGGAGTATAAAAATTTAATAAGGAAGTATTGTGTGCACTATAAAACATCAAAACCTAACCATCCAAAAACCAATGGACATGATGATATTTCAAGTGGGGAGATAAAAGAATACTAGAAAATACTATAAATAAAAATATAAATGATTAAATCCAAAGGTTATATGACACATTTTGGGATTATATAACTTATTAAAAAACCACAATTAGAATGATTCCACACTAGTTGATCCATGGAAAAATATTTCATTTACTTGTTGTGAAAAAAGATTTTAAATCTTTGAGATAGAATATATCAAGAGAAAATACTTTTATAACACTATAATTTATTAAGAAATAACAAGAGTGGAAAATGAAAACCTATTTCAATAAAGAGACTTCCATTCAGGAAGAAAACTTATATTTTATAGTTCAATAATGAAATTAATGAAATTTAAAATTCATTATAGATGGTGAATACCATTTATTATCACTAATGTAATCATTTTTGGTGTTTTAAAGATAATTAAATTAATATAGAATAACCCATTCACTAGTAATTTACATAGTTTGATGAAACATTTTGGACATCCACTAGATACACTAGTGGAGAAGGTCACACTCCTCTAACTCTTATATAACAAAAAACCCTAGATTATACCTTCATTAAATTTTTTTAATACTATATTTAAATTAAATCTCCCCATAATTTCATTTATCTTATAATTTATTAAGGACAATACATCATTTATGTGTGGGGAAGGGAAACATTTATAGATTTTTAATTTTTTGTATATTTATTTTTAATTTTTTGTGCGTATTTGTTTCTTCTATTATTTTATTTTTAAAACCTATTGAGATCAAACTAAATGAATTTGTAATTTTGGAAATTAGGAAAAATTTTAGAAACTTATTTGATCTAGGAAATTCAAATTATATGAATGTTAACTTGATTTTATTTTCAAATTCAATGTTTTTGAAAATAATGAAAACCACTGATTTTGGATTCCATACTATAAAATACTATTCATTTTTAAGTCAATTAATTACGATGATGCTAAATAATTTTTCATATCTTCATAATAATTCCCAAATTTCATAAAAAAACAAGTCATGCTTTATTAGATAATATTATCAATGAATTTTAGTAAAAAACATGGATCATTGAGGAACTTATGTTTAAAATGATTGAAGAATTCATTGGATTAAAAATTTATTTTTATAATAAAAACTATTCTTGAATAACTTGGAATATTAACCTTTAATTAGACCCTATAATTTTTAAGAGTCTATCTTGTATGCTTGAAATCTCCAACCACCCATATTTAGATGTAAATTTATGATCAAATACGAACTCTAGTCTATGTGTGTGGGGAGGGGGGAGTAGTTTTGTGACCAGATTTAGGAAAAAACAAAAAGTTTAGAAAATATGTAAGTTCAAATATCATTTAAAATTAGGAAATTATTTTCAAACAAATCTTTAAGTATTCCTATCAATATTTAAAATTACAATTCCTTGAAGAATTGAAAAAATAGAAACAAAGCTACTAAAGGAAGAATAGTGATGAGGAATTTTCTATTATAGAAGTAATTAATGTGTGAGAATTATATTTGAATAAAAAATGAGTTGTATATGAACCATTGTAACATATAATGAGAAAATATACCATTATTGAGTATAAAATGGGAATTATTCATTTTACTAAATTAGAGACAAACTTCCCCAATTTTTCTCAGAAAATTTATCATCAAAACATAAAAATACTAATCCATAGAACAAACTTATATATCCCTTATTATAACCACAAATATTTTACTCATTGGTTGGATATTTATAAACTTAAAAATCCTATGATGAACCATTCTTAAGTTTGTGAAGAGAAAAGTTTTTTGGTGAAATTCATAATTTGGGTGACAAGAGATAAATTTACTAGATATAGGTATAAATAATTATGGGAGTATGAAGGAAATTGAAATTAATTACATAAAAATCATGAATAAAATTGAATAAAATAACATGTAGGAGTCATCATTATCTTGAGTGACATGGCTTTTGGAAAATGAAATCATATTATATGGTGTTTTGAATTTTTCTTGGCTAATATTTTAGATTTTAACTTATCTTATAGTATAAGGTTTAAGTATGATACAATTGACATAGAAAATAAATTACTTATATTTTATTGAAATTAATTTAATTTTATTCTCTTAAATTCATTAATTAGTAAAGTCTTAATATATTTTATAATTAAAGTATCATTCTATTTTATTTTTTAAAGACTATTTTAAATGGATGAATTGTGAATTCAAAAGATTTATTTAGTTTTTGTAATGAAATGAATAAACATCTATTTATAGTCCATTGATTTGGTATTTTAATAGTGAATTAGATTGTTGATGAAGCTTATGAGGAGTGAAATATATAAAATTCATCACCCTAGATATTCTTTAGGGGATTTAAATTAAAAGGGAAAACCCTTTTAAATAGAAAAGCCTCATACATAATGGTTACAACTCTCATAATTAAGAGTTTTGTTTATTATAACTAAGGTGGGAATATTTTACAATAAACCCTCTATGTAAGTTTACTTCTGAGATAACAAGTGAGAATTTGAAAAATCCCATATTTAAGGGTTAATGAACATTCATTATAACATATAAGAGTGAATATAGTGGAAAATGACACATGTAAATGTTTATAGATCACCCATGTGATATGTAAAAGTTACCCCATAGCCTGAGCTATATGTAAGGGTGAATACCTTTGTCACAGGATTGAAATAACTACTATAAAATAGTTTCATAGAATATATAAATAATTTTTCATTTCTATTTGAAGAGAATGGATAATGGTTATCTGCACTTATATATGCATTTCATCAAATGGACGAACTAATACATAAAGATAATACCCTTTTCAAATTTTGTGGAATGTATCGTTATGTGATAATTTATACTCAAGAAGAACTATGGCCATAGAGATCATATCTGTGATATGATGAGTATATAAAATTTGAGGGTAACATACAAAAACTCATGGTATTATTTTCATTAGGAATGAATGAAGCTCATAGTACCAGTGTCCACTAATATTGGTAAGGAAACATTCAAAGTGTTTATTTTTAGGGAATATAAAATCTAGTTGGAAATTTTTGGGAAAAAATCTCCCACATCTACATTTCAAAGTGTTTAGATATTTTTTTATAAAAAATTTCAATTGGAAAAGTTCCATTGGTTTCTTAGAAAAAGGTATTAATATTGGAAACTTTTATTAGTTTTTTCAATTTTTTTGGTCTAAATAATATGGAGAAAAGGTGGTTTCCACATAAGGATTACATGGACCATATAAGAATTAGGAAGATCATGTAAGAGCATCACATGACCATGTGAGAATCCCATCATTTGCAGGGGAGTGATGATATGTTTGGATGAAAATGTTGAAAATTATATGAGATGAGATTAAACCAAGGAGGATCACTTGGTATCACATGAGAAGGTCATAATTCATTGTCATAAGGTGTAAGTAATTATATAGATAAGTTTTTTTAGAAAGGATCAAATGATATTTTTGTAATATTATATTTTTCAGAGACCTTGCTTATATAAGGACATACTAATTACATCATTTTTCACCAAAAATGAATTTTGAGAAGATTAAATTTGATATAAATTTATCTAAGTTGTAAAGGTGTTAATAATGTGAATTATCCATGAAAGGGAATATATAGAATTTATTTTCATGAGGAGTTATGTAGAGAATAATTACCATATAAGTTATTTAATGAAAGGAGGAGTACACAAGAAAGGTTGAGTAAGTCATTAAGAGGAGAAGATCATGTAAAGAAATATGTGGTGTGCATAATTCTGAGGGATCAATTGGTGGACATCACATGGAGGTATCAAATGATCAATAATAAGCCTTTTATGAAGAATATAATTTCATACACGAGTTTTCCATTGAAATATTTTCATGTGAAAAGGGGTATTTTACCCATTAGGTGAAAACAAAGCTTCATAAAACACTCACATATGTGTGAATCAACTCAAATATATCTTATATCATTAGGTAATTATTTCCTTAAATTATTAAGTATAATAGGAAGATGGAGTAGTGAGATTATGGTGTCTTATCATGGATTAGTGAGAAAATTAGGAGGTAAAAGAAGTGATCCTTGGTTAGAAATGATCTAAACCCTAAAAATTGTAATGGAAATGAGTATATCATGGAGTGAACATGCCCAAAAAATTATATCCAAAGAACTAAGTAATATTATTGGATTTAAACACATAGATATAAAGTCATTGTGTGACCCTTGAACTAGATCAGTTAATGATAAACCAAGTAAAATTATATTGTATTGTGTGCATGATTTACTAAATTTATGCTGGATGAAAATTTTTGTATATGGATTGAACAATAATAAATATTATCCATTTAATGATGAGATATGAGAATCATCATTAAAGTAATAATACAAGAGTGAACCAGCTAGAAGTGAGGTCAATATTGGTTAGGATTTTGAGAGTTTCTAGTTAAGTGGGGAAACACAAAATGAGTTTTGTAACCTGATTCTCCTTCCTTAAGGAATATATCACTAAAAAACCTTATAGGGACAATATAAAAATTCATAATTCACATGATAAAGATGTTGTGAAGTTATATACTTTTGGAATCATCACTTATCTGATAAATAATGGGAGAATATATTCTAGAATATGGAACACCTCAAGGATAAAAGGGTGTGCATGAGTTTTCTAAAATAGAGTCGATCTTATTTTCAAGTATTAAATTTTACATTAATTATTCCATGGTTGTAATACTATATATAGTGGTATAAAATAATTTTATTTATTAGGATTTTTGGGAGGAGAACTTATTTTTAATTATTTAGTTTGAATATCATTAGTAAATGCTTTTATTATTATTTAATCTCTATTTACAATGTTGGGTTGTTTAACTGAATGAAATTGTATTGTTTTTATATTTTATATAAAATTATTCACTTAGAGTGATAAATTAGTTTCTATAAATACTTAATCTTTCCTATATAATATGAAATAAGTATGTTTTTTGTGGTAAAGTATAAATTAGTTGTTGATATGAGTGTGAAAGGTAATGGCTTCTTCTAGATTACTCAGTAATTCGCTCACCTGATTGGTTATAGCTCGAGTAATTTAAGAAATATCATTTTTTAGATTCAGATGATTGTATATTATCTTCCCAAACTCATAGGAATTAGGATATATCTATACTGATTAATGTTGATTTGAAACTCACACTAACCACCACCACTTGTAGAGGGAAAAGTGATGGTGGAGTCTCTCATTTATCGAATCACAATAGGAGGGTTAATCTATTTAAGAACATGATAACATATCAATTAGAAATTTTAACCCGGATAAGATCACCTAATACATCACTTGATCAATCAATTTTTTTTACTTTTCATTTGTTTTTATATTTATGGAAATCAATTCAAATCAACCCCCTTCATTTCAAAAATTTTGGAAAGATGAACCCCTCTTTAGAAATAACATTTGGTTTTTGTTATACTATAGTTTACCCTTAGGTAATTAGTCTCTTTTTCCCACCATCACATGAAAACCATTTCAATATACACATATACAAAAATTAAATAAAATCACACACACACAGATATATATATATATATATATGTGTGTGTGTGTGTGTGTGTGTGTGCGTGTGTGCGTACATGAATATGATAATTGTTATAGGCATATATATATATTTGTGTGTGTGTGCATGTGTGTGTGTGCATGTGTGTGTGTGTGTAATAAACCCAAACATATATTTTAATATCCAAAATTTCTAAAATAGTAACATTTTATATGGTAGAATATATGACACACAACACCGAACCTAAATAACCCCCAAAATATATTTCTTTTAAATTTAATATCTTTAATAACTTATAGAACACACAACCCTAAGTCTATATGAACCATAATATAGTATACCATTAGAACCTTGAAATTAAAATATAATGTATGAATATTAATAAATAAATTATGAAAATTGTGGATATATATTGATTATAAATAAAATAACAATAATTTAAATGGAAAATAAATGCTTTCTGAAAAACTATATTTTTTCTAAAAGATGATTTAGTCATGATTTGAAAATGTAATTTAAAATTAATTTTTAAAAAATTAATAAAATATAATTTATATAATAAAATTAATATTTGAAATTACAATATAACAATTATCATTGGGTGAATTATTGAGATTTTTCTAAAATGTTTTATTTTTTTATGAATAGTGAAAAATAATGATTTTTTATTGAAAACTGCCTTTTCGTTTAAATTATTTATAATGTAAAATTATATTTTTTTGGTTTAAAAGTAAAATTAAATAAAATTTATATAAATTAATCCAATTGAGATCATTTTAATAATTTTCATATTTAATTCTTATATAAAATCTTTGTGAACTTTATAACATTTTCTCCTCGAAAACACACTTTCTCATCACATCTGTGGGATTAATTTTAAATTAAATATTTACACTTATATGAATTGAATTTTAAAAACTAGATTATATATTTTTTATTATAATAATTTATAATTTCTAATAATTTGAACTTAAATTTTGACCAAAATGAATAGGGAAGACCTTAAAATATTAATTATCATGGTTAAGATAAAAATGGATTTACTGAGGGATTAAACTAAGAAGATAAGGGTAATAATGACCTAATAACTTGTAAAAAACCCATTGGATTATGATATTTTTACCTTATCGCTTTTATTTTTGATAATGGCCCATTTTGGGGGCTTGTGTTATGATACAAAATGGACATGATTGAATCTTTTCAAAAAACTACAAGTGCGCCACTAACCTCACTTATAACAGGCCACCCACTCTCCTCTCATATTCAAAAATTTAAAACCATTTTTTTAAAAGACCTACCCAAATAAATTCCTAAATTCACTAATCACATCCTATAACCCTTATTTTGGGATTAAATCTAACCTATGAAGGTTTTTGGTGAAAACCTAAGGAGGATACCTGAAGAAGATGTAACATTCTTCAACGAGCATTTTTATTTTATTTCTTCATCCACCTAATTTAATTTTTATTAAAACAATATGATATAAAAAATAACTATATTAAATATATTTATATGTTTTTATGTTATGGTTATGATCTAGAACCATCCCCAATTTTCTTAAATGGGTCCTGAAATCATCATTTGTGTGTACAGGGGACTACGGTCTCGCGAACTGATGTCATTCATTTTTCCATTTCCACATTTTATGGTTGGGTATAATGATATATATAAATTATATATATGATATTTATAGAATTATTATACCTCTAGATTAATTATATCACACACACACACACATATATATCTTTTACCATCCATTCCATAGGGGATAAGATAATGTCGCTCGTGTGTATAGGGAAAAATGCCTTATGAAGCAATGTGACTCGTATTTCACTAACGATTTACATGGAATGTAATAAGGATAAAGTTAATTAATTTATGTGATATAAATTAAATAATTATAATATTAATGATATATTTATCCTTATGAAAATATAATATAACATTTTCTTTTTCACACTAAAAAATGATAACATCATTCGTGTATGTGTGGACTACCGCCTTTACGAAGCGATGTGACTCTATTTTCATCACCACACAACATGGATGATATATATAAGTATATTTAATTAAATAATATTTTATATATGATATTATTATCATTTTTTAAAGACAAAATACTATTTACCACATTTCCATAATAATCATTGAAAAATAGAAATGTTACCAGTGCGTATGTACGACTTACCATCTCAATGATATTACCATGATTCATTTTTCAAAATTATCATTAATTATCGGTTTTAAAAGTATAATTTATGTGAAAATATAATTATTTTGTAGTTATTATTATTATGTATATGATATAACTATGTAATATTCATAAGAATGGGAAATTTCATAACAAATCATGAAAGATAGAATAAGGCAATTAACACCCGAAAAAATGAAAATAATAAAAGATTAGTAAAAAATGAGTGATAAGATTTTATAAAATAATCATATATGGTATTAGAAATATTAATATTTTTTTAATATGTTAATAACATGTTTAAAACCACTATTCAATTTGTTAAATCACACTAAACCAAAAAGAAATGTGAGGTAAGAGACTTCATCTCAATTTCAGTTCATTGAGGCATATAATAATGTTATGAACATAATTTATTTTACATGGTGTATATAATTCCCATTTGAAATTTAATATCACAATTCATTAATAATTCATGGTGTTTTAAATTTTAATTTTAATTATTTCATCATATTGGATTTGACTTAAAAATTACCAAGTGGTAAAGAATTTCATAAGTCAATTTCTTTTTATTGGGTTATATTACATCTTCATGGCCATTGATATTATAATATTATGTATATAATTACGATTTATTATCTTATGTTGTATCTAAACTTATTTTATTTAGATTTATAGTTGATACACATAATCGATTCATTGATTAATTCTCACTTCAACGTTATGATCATTATAAGGGTTTATTCCATAATCTCATTATAATCGAGACTGTTTATTCTTGAATTTCAATTGAAGGAATTTTTTTATAATTCTATAAATAAACCTATTTAATTTTATTATATTATGGTTATTCATGATATTTTCAAGTAATATTACTATTTCTACCATTTTTTTCTTAAAATATTTGAGAAAATGTTTAAAAAAATTGACTTCACTTCTCTCTTCAGTCAGAAATCAGTTTTCTTCCAAAAAGATGTTTTCTATAAATGTTTTGATTTTTTTTAATTTTTTAAAAATTATTTATTAAAATAATTTTTGCCTATTTTTACTTTTCTTAATTTTTTTGGAAAGTAATATTCATGTCTCTTTTAAAATAATGCTCATTTGGTTTTTACTGAAAAAGTGAAACGAATATTTGTTTCAGCGTGTATGGCATGAATGGTTCCCATGAAATATGACCAATAAAATGTTTTAAAGATTCATTTATAAGTTTCAAATATTATTTTAGAATAAATGTATTTTAAAAATTTTTAGTGAACATTTAGTTTTAAAAATTAATTTAAAAAATGAGATAGATATTTTCGTCAAGAATGTTATTAACGATATTATTATGTTATTTATATTCATAAATGAAAAAAACCATTTCTTCTTACTAAAATGGGTGTATTTTGTATTGATAACATCCTTATTCTTCCTATAGACCATTTATGATAATTATAGCCAAGGAAATTATTTACATTCTCTTTATTTATTCATTATTAGTCATTAACTTTACCTTGAAATATTCACTTTTCTATGATCACACGACATTATATTTGTCCTAAATATTCATCAGGGATATGATAATTTTTTAAAACATAAATAATTTTCACGTACTATGTTCTTCATTGAAAGTTATTTGTTTATGTAGGTAAATATTGATAAATATGTATTCTTTAATTAATATGGACATTTAATGATAAATCACATTATTCATGAATTGAATTGATTATTTGATATATGAGGAATGTTTCTGGAATTGATTGATGTGTGGGTACTGATATTATATTACCCCTCTATGCATCAGGAGGCCTCTTGAGACAAAAAATAAAATTAGCATTAAATGTGTTTTTACCTGTAGTTTGAAACCGTCTTGTGAACGGTACTCACAGTAGTGGTATCATGATGCACGAGATCATAACATCCAAAAATTAATCATTTACATCATTAGATATCCAGTTATAATTATCCATGATATTTTTATAACGATATTATATTTGGATGCATTTAATTTTCAGTTTATTGTTTAAATGTAATATGTTTTAAGTTATATACTTTTCCATATTGATTATGACTTATCTAATTATGATAACCAAGTTATTTATTAGTTGGAATATGTGTTCATTCATTTACCATTCCATATTGATAATTATGCATGAGATTTTCATATTGATATTATCTCTATATGAAATTCCTTCTATGTTTATTGATTACATAGAATGTGTGTTCAGATATTTACCTATCCATATTGATTATACTTATTGATTCTTGATATATTCCATTATACATAACCCTTACTGATCATTTGAGTTCACCCATATTTTTTTTCTTTCCTAGGAATCTATGATGTGTACTATGATTGACATGAAAAGATATCCTAGAAGGAATAATGTTATTTCCCTAAAAAATATGTTTTATTTTTTTATTCAAATGTAATGTAAGACTCAAGTATGTATTTAGTTTACAAAGACTACTAAACTGTTCCATCCATCAGGATGCGATTCCATGTATCTTATGTCAATGTAATAATATAGACACCGACTTTGGGATACTGGGGTCAGGGTGACTACATATACACATATATAGATAAAGGATAGAGTAACAAGGTTCAACAAATATGAACTAAATGATATATAAATAAAGAAAAATACAAATAACAAGTGAAGATATCATTAAAACATGATGGAAAATCTAAAATAATGTAGAGAAATCCAAAAAATAATAGGTATATACATGAAGAACAATCATAGGATATAGAACATAAATATAAATGATGAAAATAAAATACATCTCTAAAACACATCATGACTAGAGGATATTTCATACCTTCAATTTCAGAAGTGGAATCATTTAGGAAATGATGCATGGGGATTACGATAGAGTACGACTTCTATAAGAGGTTGAATGACATAGTAGATGCGTGGAGAAATTTGGGTTCTTTTATAATTATTGAAAGGGATTTATCAATTATTTATAAAAATAATTGAGAAAATATTATTTTATAAACCTTAAAATTATAAGCATAGATAATTTTATAATTTATCATCACAAATTTTAGTACTAATAAATATTGATCTTTATCATAGCTAGATTTCACACTGATAATTCACTATTTAATCTTATGAATATTCAAAAATTCAGAGTTATTTGTACATAGCTTTGATTTAATCTTGTACAAATATTTTTACTAGTGATAACTATAGCACTGATATTGGTAGATTTATTAGAGCTAAACATAGCATCGATAAAAATATATTCGTAAGATTAAATCAAAGTCGTGTAAGGAAATATTTATATACAACTTCCATTTAATCTTACACAAAGATCATATCAATTCTAATCAGAGAACTCAATCACTCACACACACACACACACACATAAATTTTTAAAATATGTACTGATAAATATTTCTACATAAGTTTAAAATGAGGCAGTGTAATAATAACTCTTAATTTACTATTAAATATATTCATAATAATACTAAATTACTATTATTATAATATATATATATATATATATTATATATGTACTAATATAATATTTTTTTTATCAACTATATAAAAATAGAAATGCATATATAAAAAAAATAATGTAATAATTATAAGATTTTAAAATTAAAAGTAAGAATTTTAATAATTATATTAAAATAGATTTACAACTCCTAATATAAAGATAAATTATTATTACTAACTAATTATATATATGTATATATTTTATATATTTTAAATAAAAATATAATTAATTACTAACAACATTTAAAATTGTTGCTTACAATTAAAAATATTATTATTTATATTAATGAATAAATATTTTAAAAAATATATAATTAATTATATAGATGTATAATTATATTCAAAAATAATAATATGCATAAATACAAAAAGGTAAATCCCAAAGATAAAAAATAATACATGGATAATTAATATATATATATATATATATTATTAATTATATAAAAAACATTAATAGATAATAATTATATTTAATTGTTACTAATAAAATTTATGAAATATTATTAATTATATAAATGTTTGGATATTTTTATAATATATAAATTTATCAAAAATTACATTAAAAAAATATTTTAAATAAATTACTAATTATATAAATGTATATAATATTAGTAATATATATAAGGTTGATTATAACTACCATAATGGAAAACAACACAAGGAAATATATTGTAGGAAACTTGGTGGACTGAGGACTTGACCCCACGCCTTTCCCCTCACCCCCGCAAACCATTACCACCACACCACCAATGGTGGGAATATTAATAATATATATAATATTAATAATAATTGTTTTGAAATTTTTAATAATATTTACAACTTAGAGATGTCATGAATTCCCATCTTGATAGCCTCACTGATAATGTTGTGCATGTTATTAATAATGATACTTTCATGAGAACATATTAATTTATTATATGGGAACATGCTTCCAATGGTTTGATTGATTCCAAGAATTTTTACAAACACTACTTTCATAATATTGAAACTAACTTTAGTTGGATCAAAATTTGTGATAATCCTTGGAAAAAACCTTCACGCCTTACTCTTATTTGGTGAATTTCTTACAATTGGGTTCTAACAGATAATTGTCTCAAATATTTTAGAATCCACATTTGTTCTAAATGCTACCTATTCAATCAACATAGAGAGGATTCTAATAATTTATTTCTTTAATATGCCATGGACACTTATCTTTGGAGCTATATTTTTGATATATTTGATTTCATATGGCTTCTTCATGACTCTATTAATGCTTAGCTAAAGCGTTGTGTGAATGTGGATAGCTCACAAAAAATTAAAACCCTTTTTCTTGCTGTGGTTGTAGAGCTTCTTCATGTGATCTAATATGATAGAAATTAAATCTTACACAATAATTATTCACTCAACATTAATGCAGGTCAGATGAAGATCATCATCGCTATTCGTGAAGCTTCCTTGATTCAGAAGGTATATTGCAACAACAAATTGAAGGACTTTATGATCCTACGAAAACATCAGGTTGATGGAATTTTTTGCCAACTGCGATGCATGTTTGAAGTTTTTTGGCAATCATCACCTCCTAGTTGGATTAAGATTAATGTTTATGTAGATTCTAAAGGTAACCCAGGACCCGCAGGATCTGTCACCATCTTTAGGAATTATCTTGGTCAGATCCTCAGATGCCTCCTTGGAGGATGTGGTACTGCCTCCTCCTTGGAAGATGAAATGATGAGCATCATTCATGCTATCTCCTTTATCAAGCAACAAGGTTGGAACAAAATATGGATTGAAAGTGACTCGACCACCATTGTCCAAGAAATTTGGAATGTTGTGGCACATCTAGCCTGGTCGATTAATACACATTAGATTGAATGTCTCCATTCACTCCAAGACATCAACCATATTACAAGCATACCTATCGTGAAGCGAACACAGTTGTTGATGGCCTTACCAATAAATGAGTGAGTTAGTACTTAAATTGGTTGGAGGATCTCCCTGATGACTCACCCCCCTTCATGTGAACGATTGTAATTTGATCCTATCTTCTAGACTCATGTAATATTACTTTTTAAATAAATTGTACTTTGGGTTTTAAAAAAAGCACCACTTTCATAAAAAAATATAATAATAATTATTATATTTACATATTTTCTAAAAAATTTAAAACTTTATTAGTTATATTAATGAATAAAAAATTGACATTACAAAAATTAATAATTATATTTAGAAATATTCATAACTATATTTCAATTTATTGAGGATTATTTTCAATATATTAGTAATTAATATCAAATTTAATATCAATAATATTTAAAATAATAATAAATTATTATAATTTTAAGAACAAATATATTAATTACATATGTAATAATGAAAAGTTTTTAAATTACTATAATAAGAATATAAATGTATAAATGTTTTTGATAATATATTATTATTTACTAAATTATAAAATTTAAGGTAAGAAATATAATAAAAAAATATAAGTCAATTTATAATTGATAATATATAGATATATTATTATTATTAATTATATATGTATATATAATATTGATTTTATAAATACAATTAATTAGTAAATAAGTTTATTAATTACTATAAAAACATTATTATTTATATAAATAAATCTTTTAAAAAAAATATATCATTAATTATATAAATGTGTAATTACAATCATAAATAATTATAAGTATACATATAAAAAGATTTAAAATATAAAATTTATAAATTACTTGAATATAAATATTAATTATTAATTTTACTATTATAATAATATATAAAAAATCTTAGTTATAAAAAGACTAAAATTATTAAGATATGTTTATTTTTGAAATTTATTTAAAGATTTACATTTTCTTAATTACTTATTTACATATATGATCATCTTTATTCAGAAATAAATATGCATATATTTTTGTGTGCATTTTTAAAGAATCTAAGGACATGTGTGTTTGTAATAGGTGATCCCAACACATACATGCATATATACAACTATATACAATTCATATTATTCGAATTTTATTATCATTTATATATAAATTAAAGAAAAAATAATTACTATTTGTATATTTATATATGGATTATATATATGATAATATTTAAAATATTTAAAAATTATTATATGAAAATTTTCATAATTTGAAAAGTTCAATTAATTAATTTTTTAAATGTTAAAGTTATAAATATTTCATTGAAATGAAATATATAAATATTTTACCATAATTAAATAGGAAATTATTTTATCAGTGTTATTATTGACAATTATAAATGTCACATTTATCAATGCAAAATAAAAAATCAATTAAGTGTAAAAAATTTATCAGTGCTAAAATAAACACTGATAAAAGTCATCTTTTTTTCTCAGTGGTTTTTTTATCTGATAAAATTAGTTTTTATCATCTATTATAAAAATATATATTAATATCCAATGCTTAAAATTTTAGAGTCTATAGAAGTGTTTATTTCAATTTTTCATTGTGATTTAATAATAATATATAGTTTAATTAGATGATTGGAAAGATATTTATAAATAAAATTTGAGATATATTTTTAAATATAAGGTTATAGGATTCTAAAACCCTCTAACTATTTTTATTTCACTAATCAAATTGAATATATTAATTTCATAATTTAGAATCACTAAAATTTGTTTTATTTTCCAATTAATTTTTAGGATTTATTTATTTTCGGTGACTAAAAAGCATAGACACATACATTGGCTGATGGTATCTTTTATCATGAACCCTTACTATCCAAGATGAGGAAATATTTCTAATGGGTCTATTACTGATTATCCTCATTGTTTTATCTCCAAAATATCAAGGGAAAAAATATTAGGTTCTATAGGGAAATGTCACCCTAAAAGATGGCCCAAGTGAGGAGAATTTCCCTTACACTTATATTTAATACATTTTCCCTTACATATTCCTACATGGGATAACAAAAAATGATATTAAGTTTAATGATGCTTGGTTAATACAAATTAGAGCATTTATGATCAAAGGAGTGGGGGACCTAGACATGTCCATACTTTGACTAAATTACCAAATGGTTTTTTTGGGTTTAGGGTTAAATTATTTACCAAATTGGGTCACAAAATAATGAAAGAGTTTCATGAATTTTTGGGATACCCAAAAAAATGAAACAATTTCATACTTTTCAAGTATGTATAACATGAAAAGTGTGAAATAATTTCATGATTTTCATATTATTTAGTCTATTTTTTAGAGTAATGAGATTAATATTATTATATTAAATTTAAAAAAAATATAACATAAAAATACCATAAAAATATTATATATTTTATTTTGGACATAATTTTTTTGATATTTTATGATTTATATTAATTATAAATTGTATATATATATACATACATTGTTCAATACATTTACTATAAAAAATATGTTTATGTTTTTTATTTAATAATATTCTAAATTATTGAGAAAATATAAACTTTGAAGTGTGAATATGTAAATTAATTATCTAAAAGTAGATTATTTTATATTTTTAATTTCTCAATTAGTTAATATTAAAGTTATAAAGTTTTTTTAAAATTTATTTAGAGTGTAGTAAAAAAGAATATAAATAAACATTTTATACTTTCAAAAATAAAATGTCTATATATCTAAAATTTTTTCGTATAAAAAAATACATCATCACTGCCTCCCTGTATAACATCTTGGTGTATAAACCTTACACGCACAACTAGTTTAACATCTGGTTCACTCTTATGTTCCAAAAATTGGATAAGTCTCCTCTATGTGTGTTTCACCATCCCCGATAAGGTGAATATATGGATATAGTGTCACTACCTCTATATATTGGTGTACTACCACTAGCCCCTTATAATATTGTGATGTGGATATCTCCCCTTATAGATAACTATATGACTCCCTAATGTGTCACATAGAGGAATCCCTAATATGAGATGCAAATCCATATATCAATAATAATGGGTTCCATGTAGGACCATACAAAGATAATGTCAATGGTATAGAGAAATTGATCATATCATCCAAAGGAATATATGTTGATTACTATGGGTAATATGATTGAACAGTGGGGTCCCAACAATCCAAGGTCTCAATAATATTAGTTATAGGATGTTTTTGAGTCAATAATGGTATATTCATTACATGAGTAAATTCCAGTTGCACATGATCCTCTCTCTGCAGTGTGGGATCATCTCCATATTGTGTGATATCCAATATTTGTGGAGTTCTATCATCTTTATGATGAAATTTTATTTTTATATATCCTTTTCTCCAATCTTATCATCAACCTTAATGTCATAGAGATGGTTGCAGCGGTGGTTCATCCTCATCAGTGGGTTTAATAGGAACATCAATATCCTCAATTACTATAGTCAGTGCAAGTGGATCGAGATATATCTATGGATCTTAATCTTATAAACTATAATATATAGACCAGAGAAGAGATTTGAGGGCCAATAGATATTTATAGAATAAGACTGTATGGAAAACTACCTCCTCCGCTGGATCATATATGTGAATATTATTCTATAGTCTATCATACTATAAATTAAATAATGTTTAGTTTAATAAAAAATATGAATTAAAATATCTAATAAAAAATAATTAACATAACAACTAATGGAGGCCTATCCTATAGTACATAAGGTAAATGATTGTGTGTTATTATTACTAGTATGCATAATCTACTTGATCTAGTAAGTGGAATCATGATGTGGGATCTACACACTAGAAGAAACTTTAATGGGAATGCATGTCCCAACACTCTATATAACAATAATGATAGCTCTTCCAGTCAAACACCTACCTATATATGAGTTTAACATTATAAAGTTTATAATACTATCATGGTGGAGTAGTAACATGCTAAATTCATCATAACTATTATAAGACATAGTATGAATGGTTCCACTCAATGATATTTAAGTGGATAAGTGTAACCACTTATTCATGGTCACCAAACACAGTAGTGAAATATAGAAAAAGTTTCAGTAATAAAAATATTGTAGATAGGATCCATGAAACATGAAATGATAATGAAAACAAAGTATTTATAAATTAGAAAAACATATACCTACCTTATCATTATAATATATTATAAATATGATAAAACAATTACAGTTTATCTTATATCGTGTGGCCGTAGGCAATCAAAGATCTGGTGAAAAATATGTACAACTTGACAAAGGTATATGTACATAATACTTAGCATTAATCCAATCATATGAAAATTATCATATGATTGGTTCATTATAGAAAATTATAGGATAATAAAATTAGTATCATTAAATAAGAAAACCTACCAGTATCCTTGAGGATAGTACCTTAATAAGTGCTGATGAAATACATGGAAAAATATCCAATGATCGCATCTATAGTAGAAGAAAACAAACCACAACCTGTAACATCTCTGATTAACATGAATTATGAATAAATCTATAAATATATGATAATATATATGATCCCCAACTGTATTTAGTTTTCCTTTCTAGATACTCAAGTAGTGGTAATCATGCCATGTACACTAAGGTGGTATATTAATCAATATACAACATGCCTTTGAGTAACCATATAATGTAAGTACTTGTGTACCTAATAATAATATTCTCATATGATTCATCATTAATAATTGTGAAGTGGTCATCAATCCATCCCATGCATAATTGAGAACCCTGAAAAATACATTATTGTATTAAAAAATCAACACCCAAAAAATGGGTATGAAATCAAACCGGTCTCCTAATATAACATATATAACAACATATCCATTTATAATAAGAACTCACATGCATGAAACATCCTATTATTTAACTCTCATCTTTCCATTAGGAAAATGGAATATTTGTGTCTCTGGTCTCCATTTCTTGACCAATATAGCTATAAGATGATGGTTAATGTATTTCAAGTCGAACATCCTGAATCTAAATAATCTATTATGTCTAAAGTAATGAACAATGGTAGATAAAGGTGAATTATGGTGGAAATTATGTGATATCAAAATAGAAAGATAGTAAATAAGACTCCCTTAGAAATTTAGGTGATACATGGGACTTATATGCGGATAATACAACATCATCTATATAAACATATAATATTTTTATATTATTTTTCATACATTTCTATTTAAAATCACATAACTTTAAATATATAAATTATCAAAATTTAATATTTAAATTGTTAACATGTTAATTTGGGTAAAGAATTATTTCATTAGACAATTATTAAATAATCATTATAACTATTAGGATCACCTAGAGATGTGATCAACACTAGGATGGGGGTGAATCAATATTGATAATTTTTTCCATTTTCAAACCAAAAACACACATTATTATTAATATCTACTTGAATAACATTTATATTGGATCTAATAGAAGCATCATATGACTTTAAAATCTAGAAATATCAAATTTTCTCAAACTATTATCCCTTATGTGAGTATTTTTTACTCTTATATATCTTTGCTGAAAACCAGTTATCAATTATATATTAGATTAAAATATATTATGTATCCTTTAAAATATTTAAGTTACCCTTACATATCCTCATGTTAACTCTTACATATGAAATGAAAATTTTGAGTTACTCTTATATATCATAGTTACTCAGGTACTTTGTCAAATCACTTTCCTTCGGAGTAAACTTATACATCCCTTTGAAAACTATGGCGACCTTTGAGTATTGAGAAAATTACTTTTTCAATGCTTATATTTTGAGTAGAATACATGTGTATCATGTATGAAATCTATACTTCTTACCGTTACCTTAAAATCTATATAAACACTTTAAATATATAATTATTATTTAAAACCATTATAATTTTAGATATATATTTTAAATAAATTAAATATATTATTGAAATAGGTATGATAATGATATATTAATAATAAAATCATATGAAAATTTAAATTATAAAAAAACACAACTCATTGGTTATAAAATTTTTTCCAATAATATTGATAACAATAACACATTAACCCTATTTACTATTTAGACATTTCCCTACATAGTTAGGTAAAAGAGTACAAGTATAGACTTATTACTCACACAAACTATATCTCTATATAGGTTACCATTCATTGGGTCTATCCATTCCATTTTAGATATGGATCTATTTTTTCCTACATTTTGACCACAACTTATTCATTTTTTCCAAAACCATGGGTGTAGTAATGGGAAAACTAATGTTCTGATATTCAGCTAAGTGAATCCATGTATAAATATAGTAATCATTAATTATTTATACATTATACACTAGATAAATGAATCAAACCAATTATAACTATAAACATGAATAGGTTATGATCACATGTGCTCAAGGATACTAGTCTTAGTGAAAAATTGATCACTTTTTTTTAAAATAATTGGATTATAAAATTTTTAAAAGAATATGACTCACTTGAATTTTCATCCAACTAAAATTTTAAAATACTCTTTACCTCTAAGATAACAAACTCACATAAAAATAATCCATAATAAATAGACACAATTCTTGAATGAGTAAACTTAATAATTAAAAGGTAGCATAAATAACGCATCCAACAAATTAAAGAATAAAAGAATGAAATAATGAAAGAAAAGTGGTTCAACCTGGATTAGGAAATTTATTTATAAATAAATTTGGATGAATATATTATGAGTTAAATTCAAAATTAAAAGTTTAAAATCAATGATTAGTGAATAACATGTTCCCAAAATTATATCTAAAATATTTTTTAAGAGGGAAATAAAAATGATAACTCAATTAAATCCATAAGGTAATAATGATTAACCTTATCTCAGTAGAATCAAAACCTTAAATTTTAAGAAAAATATTCATCCTATGAAATTACTAAGTGATGCTCAAAAGCTAACAATTTTGAAAATATTTATGTGATTTTTGATGGGTTCACATTGAAATAAAACTAAGAACAATTAAATACCCCTCCCACACATATAAAACTCATTATTATCCCCAATTTTGTACTCTAAGGTGTAAAAAATTAAAATAAATAAAATTTCAAATTTTATTTCCAATTCAGTAGTTTAATGGAATGTTCATGTGTCAAAATTAAATTCAAATAGTATTTTCTACAAGTTCCAAACCATTTCTAAAACAATTTTTTTCACATTATTTTTCCCAATAAATATTCAAACATATTTATAGTTAATATTACATAAAATATCATGTTTAATATGGTTCTATGGAATATTATCACTTATAGTTCAAATTTATTTTCAATAAGGAAAGTGAAGGCCAGAATAAAATTAATCAAAAAAATAATGAATTCAATAAAAAATCAAAATTGTACCAACCCATTTTTTCACAAACATATTTTCATTTAGCCTCAATATTTTTTCAAAAAAAAAAAATATATAATCAATTTACTAAGGAAGTATGAAATAGTTTAAACTAGTAGTGAAATTAAAAAAAAACAATAAAATAATGAAAACTAACTCCCTTAAAAAATGTAACATGGTTTCCCTTGAAAACATTAAAAATATTTTTCACTTGAAAATATGTGTATATCCACTTGGTTTCTCTAAATTATGATCCCAAATAAAAAAAACTAATTAGAAATGAATTTTAAACAAAAAATGAAACTATGACTTGACGAGAGTATATGAAGTGAAATTAAAACTAATTATGGGTTAATAAATAATGATTTATGGGGGGGGGGGTTAGGAATTGGGGATTAGAAGAAAAAATAGAGACAACTTATTGATTTATTAAACAATTTTTTATATATAAAAGATAGTGATTTATTGAAAACAAATAAATCATGAGCTACCTCCCCTCGATTTCTTGATTTTATGTACCCATTTGGGCACTCCATAATTTTATATCTGTGTTCATTAAATGGGTATTAATTATTATTGGTTTTGACTACACTGTTACTTATATCACCAATAACTATAAGTATTATTATAATTTTGCATCAAACACAAGGTATGGTAAATATGTGTGGTCTAAAAAAACAAAAACAAACAATAAAAAAATCAAATATGTACTATCAATAAGAAAGAGGATAAATGATTAAATGATTTGAGTCATAGAGAGATAACAAAAATAAAGGAATGAATGTGAGAAGTTACCAAGAAAAATATTCCATATTTTTTTCCAGCTAGTAGTTTAAGTTGGGAAATAATTGATGCCCATAATGGATTTAAAATTGAGAATACTAGAAAAAAAATACACACAATGAATCTTCTGTAAAAATTCACCCAAACTGTCATTTAAAGTAAATTTTGAACTGATTTTCAACTACCTAAACTAATTAAACTAAAATTTCATCCATCCATGATTTATTATAATTATAATATATTAACCAAAAAAATATATTCCATGTGAATCATAGAATTATTGATTTAAATTGAAGTAGGACTAAGTAAAAAATTAAATTCCTTTCAAATTTTTTCTCCAAGAAATGTTTAAATAAACATGATTATGACCAATACAATAATTATTTTCAGGAAATACATTTTAATGATTGAGAAATAGATGAAATGAGAATAGCGATAGTGAGAGAGTGGGTGAAATATTCTTTGTTTAATTAGACTCATCATTTGTCTCAAACTCCCACTGGTTCCTTGAATTTCACTTATAATCTCATCCAAATTTTTTCTAAACCCTACAAATAAAATCCCTAAAATATTATTTTATTGGAGGTATATAATGAAAAAAACTAATCCTAGGTAGAAGGAAGTTCCCCACAAAACTACCATTAAAAAAACTCAACAATATTCAATAAAAAAACAAATTTTCAAAAAGAAGGGATACACAAAAAATAAAATAAAATCTAGGGTAATAACAATACAAAAACAAAAATCACAATAGGAAAGATAAAAAAATAAATGAAATAAAAAAAAGTAATTTACAAGGTTCATACCAATTATCTCATACTCCATGAAAATAACATCATCTAGAATCTGTTTATTAAGAAAATAAAACAAATGAATGATTGAAAATATAAATTTGATGAAAGAAACAAAATAAATATACTAAACTAGAGGAATACTTGATAGTTCTTACAAAATGGAAGGAAACAGGAAGAAATATAATAATAATGGAAACTTTGATAAGAATAAGAATAAAAAGAGGATGTAACCCCATTATTGAGGTTCAATATTACATGTCAAAGATCTCTACAATATTTTTTTCTCCTATAATAATACTTATCAAAACATGCAATCCTTGAGTTCTCCATTAGAAACAGTTTCTCGGAGTCAACCATAACCACCATATCCAATAGGGTCAAGAAAAATCCCTCACCTATGGACTGTCTCTCTCCCTTATATCAATCTCTCTCATAAATTCAAATTCTCTAATATTTAGATTCTATCTATCAATTTACTGGAGTTGGGAGATTGACCTTTATCACCCCTTCGAACAACCTCCAATGACCATTTGGACACACATTTAGATGATGAGAAAGCTAAAGAAGATGTTGTAACAAAACCCCAAACTGTCGCACGTAAGGTTCCTAAAAATATTCTTGATGTAAATGTGATATTTTCACTATGTAAGGGTTGAAAAACCTTCTGTATAATAAGAAACACCATTTATGTAAGGTTCATCACCCACTAAGTAAGGGTCAACACAAACTACCTAATGGTCTCTTTACCAAAACCCTATCTTTGCATGTGTTGACCGGTGCTACGTAAGGTCCATATTATACTTGTGTAAAGGTAAGCCTTCAATGATCTAACCATATAAGGGTAACCCTAAATTGTTTAAGGGTATCATGCTCCCTTCCACTAGTTATGTAAAGGTAACATTTCCCCCACACAAAGGTCTACCCAAGCTACTTGAAGGTAATATTTCAAACTCAAGGTACACATAAGGGTACAAAACAACTTAGGTAAGGGTTATATTTGTAAAACCAAAATCACATAATGGAAACATAATCCTTATGTAAGGGAATCATAACCTCACATAAGGGTAAAAAAAACAAGTTGGAATCTTCTAGAAAAAATTTCAAGCATATTAAATCTAAAATAAAAGGTTTCAAACAACATATAATAGGAGATAAAAACAATTAAAAAAATAATAATTTTTTTAATTTTTAACCATAAAAATTACAAATTTAGTAAAACTCCACCTTACAAAATTAAATGTAAAACACATAGGGAATATTTTCTTACAGAACTATACTAGCCTAACCTATGATCTAGTTTAGATTGTTTTCACTAATAGGAAAACCATAAAAGATATCATATTCATCCCAGTATGACCATCACTTGGAATATACCATAGTGGAACATGTATATTCATACCAAGACATATACTACTACTAAATACTAAAAAATTCTGATAAAATTAAACAATATAGGAAACAATATTAATAGAGCAGTTACCTTTACATACATCATCTTTACACATAAAATACCTATAAATTTCTACACAGATTCTATTAGATGCCTTAGTTAGATATCCTATGCCTATAAGAAACCAAAGGAAACAATAGAAATACCCTATTACTCAACAAAAGAAACAGGTAAAAACAAAAATTTAGAGTATAAAAAATATCAAAATTGAAATAGTTATAATGAAAGTAGTAAAGTATTAGAAAAAACACAAATCAAGAAAACATAAAAAGTTGGCAGGAGAAACGTGGGCACATAATCCCAAATAGCTCAGAAAACTAGCCTTACCCTCCCCCTATCTTCCAATTAGGTCCCCTATAAATCACATATAGATCCAGTGCAAGGAACATAGATGAAACATAACCTAGAACTATAAAAAATCTATAATAAGGTATGTTAGGAAAACTCAAAGAACCTACACACCATCATAACTGGGGTATACCAAATTTATATGGGCTAAAAAATCCCTAGACATATCCTCAAATAAGTATTTATAAATTTAGATGATATTTCAACACTGATATCAATTAAACATCTTAAAATGACTACCATCATTTATTTCATATATTTTACCTTTAGGTAGAACATTCACACTAACCAACTCAAGCCCAACATTCACCCCACTTACCTCTATCTTCATACCATGAATATAATAATCCCTAGAAAAAAAGGATTACTTCACTTCCTTTAATGTGATGGAATGCCTTATGTACATCATTGAATCCTTAAAAAATCAAACAATTCATCCAAGTAATTTATAAACAAACAATCCAGGTCCTCATCCATTTTTTAGTATCCACATTGGTTAAATTAACACCATATTTTTTTAAACAATCTAAATGAGTCTGTAATGATGTGATTAGGGCCATTTTGATATTATAAATGTGAATTTTATTTTATAATTTTTCTAAACGGGACCCATTAATTTATAGATTCTTAATCTTTAACCAGATTTCATTAGAAAAAGTATCATGGAAATATTATCACAAAACCTTGTCACTTAGGGAAAAAAATAATAAAGAATGGGATTTTTTTTAAAATAATAGTGTCAATATCCTCAAAAGAGGTGTAGTTATCTCTTATAATAGATACAATTGCGGATTTTCTATTAGATCCTTCAAATAAATCATTGATTCCATGGTGTAAAATAATAGCATGCATCTTGAATCTCTATAAACTAAATTTTTTTATTCCATAAAGCTTATAAATATCTAGATTAGTTAAAGAAATGTCGAAAACCCGATAGCTACCTCTAATATCAATTTGTTATGGTAGGTATCCAATGAAACACACTACTCCAAGGTAGGAGGTATCACACCAAAAAACCTAAATAACAATAGTATATGTGTCAAATAAAGTACTTCCTATAAAGAATATATACAAAAAAATAGAAGTGAATCGATTGGAATAATAGTATACAAAAAAACTAATTTGAGGAAGATACAAATATATAGGGAAAAAACATAACGAATTTACACGGTTTGGATCACTTTGGTCCTACTCCATTATAGGAACACCAGTTGACATCCTTTTATTCAAAAAATAAAATAAATAGAATATTAAAAATAGAAATTAGAAGAATGAAAAAACCAAAAAATGGATAAACTAGAAGAACACTCGACAACACTGAAAAATAAAATGAAATAAGAATCCACAAAATAGATAGAAAAAATTTGATAAAAAAAGAATAAAATAGTCTAGAACCCACTTACTAGGGTTCAACATTACCTATAGATGATCCATCCAAGATTTATTTTTTCAAAAACCACCCTTCTCGTAACTCAAAATCCTCAATCTCTCCATTAGATCCATCTTCCTATAGTCAAACTTGAGCACCATTGCCAACAAGTCCACAAATAATCCTTCACCTTTAGACTGTCTCTATCATTTATCTTGATATATTTCTTAGATTAACCTTTTATGATCATTCAATTATATATCTCAATTTATAGGATGAGGGATCTTGACATTTTTTATCCCTTCCAATAACCTCCAACAACCTTTGGACATGTGTTTAGATGAGGAGTATGTTGAAGATATTTTTGAAACAAAAACAATAATGGTCATATATAAGGGTTCTAAAAAAATTCCCCATGTAAAGGCTAACCTACCACTATATAAGGGTTGAAACAAGCACTATATAAGGTTCAATATCTGCTATCTAAGACACCCACTATATAAGGGAAAACACTCACTACTTAAGGGTTTACTAATGAAAACCTTAGGTGTGTTAGGGTTGAAATATTCTATGTAAGAATTAAGTGGTCCTCACCTAATGGTCTACCTTTATCACCCTACCTGTATAAGGGTAACCCCAGATTTAAAAAGTGTAGAATTCTCCCTTCCACTAGATATATAATGGTAACACAACCCCCACATAAAGGTTAAATCAATCTATGTAAAGGTAACCTTGTAAAATCAAAGTACATGTAAGGTTATATAACCAATTAGGTAAGGGTTATACCAATACAATATGAAATGAAAAAGGGTAACATACCACTCATGTAACGGTAACATAACCTCACATACTAGTAAAACCACCTCACATAATGGTAAAAAAAATCTAGAATCATCCAAAACAAAACATAATAATAATAAAACTAACCCAAAAGGGTTCAAAAAACATGTAACTAGAGATAAAAAACACTTGAAAAAATAAACAATTCATTAAAATAAAATTAAAAATTTAACACTATTTGTTTTGCCTCTAAAATCATCAGCTTAATTTCCCCCACTTAATTTGGTTCCATTAAAATGGAATAACTCATTTTTTGGTTTTCTATCACTACTATTGTCTTTTTAGAATAAATTACTAATGAATTTTGTGATTTTAATAATCACTAAATGTAATTATTAATTACTGACTAACATCAATTTTTTTAAATGAATTCATAATATTTTCACTCCATGTGTCTTTCAATCTATCCATCCAGCTCCATTTAGCCGTTTGCATCAAAAAACAAATAATATCCAGTGTACCAAGGTCTTCAACATCAATGTAATCTGACCCATAAGATTAATATCAGAAGAATATTTAAAAACAATTGGGTTAATTTGTAGACCAAAAATTGAATCCAATTTAAAATTCAACTTATCTTTAAAATTCTTCAGCCAAACATCAGCACAAATTCCATCAACACTACTAAATAAGATTGGTGAATCACAAATAAATCTCATACTCATAGAAAAAATCCCTCAAAAATCACTTCATTGAGCACCTAATGTGCACTTTAATATAGTAGTGAAGCCACAAATTCAGATAACTGGAGGTCCCATCATTATCGCTAATTGAGATCTTACAAAAGATAAGAACCAATGAATGAAACTACTATTCTTATCTAACAAGAACAATATTATATCATCAATTTAAAAGGATTAGTAATTTTTTTTGTATACTTATTGATTGTACATCAGCAATTTTGGTCTTCAACAATGCTACCTCAGACTCAGTTTAGCTCTGAAACTCATTTTCTATGAGTACAAATCAACTTCAATTCATCACACTTAGGCCATCTTCTTTAAATATGTGTTTGAGTGATGAAATACATTAGATTAAAGGGTTTAGATTCATCAACATAAATCTACAAATACATTACCCACATGATCTAGGTTTTATATTCATCCTACTTCACTTGACTATTTGAGATCCTCTATGCTTCTCCCAAAATCAGAATTCAGATTCTTCGATAAGCTCAGTCAAATTTGAGTTCTTCTATTCAACTTCGATGAATAATTGGGATTCGATAAGTTAAGGTCTAATAATACTATCATCTTCAAAAAATTATCCCTTAAAATCCATTTGGTATTTATTTCTATGGGAAATTCAGGTACATGATATCTTGATAAGTGGAAATATAGCTATATTGCCTTTTGGCTATGTGAGAAGGGAATTCAGGTACATGAGAAAATTAAAATATAGATATGTGTGTACCATTTGGGAATTTGGTTAAATGAATGATGCTATTATTTAGATACATTCTTAAGATATAGAATCTAAATACATGTACCTGGATAGGAATTGGCTACGTAAATTCTGCTACTTGAAAATACAACCACAGGCTTTCTCCTATACACAAAATTAAAAAACAACTAGATAAAATATACTAGAGAATGGGAATTTAAACTTGAAATAATTTTAAAATAATGAAACTTCATATTATTAATAAAAAATATATTCCATAAATTAATATTCAAGATTTAAATATGGAGACTGAAAGAATTATTTACAAACAAACACCATTCCAAAATTAAAAAAAAAATTAAAATAAATTCTAATCGAATTCATCAAATAAAATTTGATTTTTTTTATAAAAAAATTTATGAAAATTATAACAATAAAACTCAAAAAATTTAACAGCAAAAATAATCATTCTAAATCAAAGATGGTGAGAATTATATTTTTTGACTCGAAATTACAAAATTTCATTCATTTTCTAATTATGAATCAATTATACATAAAGGACATTAAAATTAATTATAATAAATGTGAAAAAGAATAACTAAATAAAGCCACATCAATTACCATAAATCTAGAAAATTACTATAATCCTAGTTGTTTTTCTCCAGTAAAATGGCAAGCACACAACCACTATAACTAGTTAAAGGATTATAGAATTCAGTGGCAATAAATATACTGTCAGTATGATCAAATTACTTGACACAAAATTAGTTATCCACCTTTAATATCTTTTCAATATCACAATAAAAATCTTGTTCACAACACATTCCTCTCTAAATACCCTATTCATCCTTATTTCCTCTTTTGAAACAAATACTTCATTGATTGATAAAATGTTTCTTACATTAAACCAGTAATTAGTAGCTTCTGAAATCACTTGAAGATTCTATTAATTCTTTAGAAAATGTTTTTATTCAAGTGATTTTATCTTCCCAAATAATCATAATCCAATGAAAAGAAATATTTTGAAATTTTCATCATGCTGTTATATACCTCTTGATTGGCTCTACAGATTTATTATAGATGCTTCTCCATGTTCTTCCATTGAAGTATGTATACTATAAAAATTGAATAATATAAGTGAACATAAATAAATATGGACACTATTAGTATATTATTTTTGAAAGATTGTATAAGTACCTATATTTTTTATTCCCATTTTCATGGAATCATACTATAACTTATTTCGGAAGTTTCTTTAAATATGCATGATATAGTATCAACAATTATCTTATGGTGGTATTTATATAAGACATTGAGAATATATTTCCTCCACGATCATTTTATGTTGATTGAAATCAAGAAAATTACTCCACCTCTCATTACATACTCTCATAGGTAATTCTAAAACAAAGTCCAAGATGAGAAATTCTTCTCAATAATAGAAAAGGATAATGGTAATGGGGCATAATTTCCATCTCATTTGGTGGAAATAAATAAAATTATACTATAATTTATATACAATAATATTACATAAATTTGGATAAATTGGTTTGAATTCTTGAAAACAATAGAACATGGGTTGAATTACCAAAATAATCTATCCAACACCACCTTTGACCAGTCAAAATAGTTTTCGTGGTTAATTTATTCCATCATATATAATTGGCAGAAAAGATGATTATTATGACTAAAATTTTTATAAGTTATGGTAAAACATTATAGGAGTCATCCAAGTCAACATGCACATTAACAATATTTTTATGCCTTACATTCCATTGTTTATTGATATATATATATATATATCATATATATGAATTTTTTTGTTATTTTCTCCCTAATACGAACTACTAGAACATCAGGGTATGGTTTTATTATTTCAAAAAGAACAATAAAAAATAATTCCAACATATAAGGTTGTATAACCTTGATATAGGCTTGGGTTTACACATGTGTGCTGAGTATATATTAGTATCCTCAAATAATGAAAATTGTTATCTAGTATAGCTCACTGACAAATCTAGAAATTTCAATCATACATGTCACCTTGAATGATATAACTTGATATATTTGATTCTTCAATGAAATAAATAAAATAACTTTTAATTTGGAATTGTCTAATCATAATATTCATTTTTTATTTGTTTTAAAATCCAATCCCAATACAATAAATGGTATCATCTATCACTAGATGAAATTGATAGAAACTATATGAAATTTAGTGGTTGAGTAAATATTGAATAATAAAATTCTGGTAAACCTGACATACCATCTATTGACTACAACGCCAATGCTTAAGGATGATTAGATTTTTTATGTAACTTCATATGGGTCAGTAAAGAATAATATTCCTCATATTTTTTTGTTCTACATCCCTATCATTAGAGTATATCTATTCATTTTATTCTTCATTGTCTACGAAACTCTTAAGAATAAAGTCTATATTTTATAGAGAGGTTTCTAAAAAGGGTCTATTCTCTCTTAGAGCTATCAAAGTTATACTACAAGACATGGTATATATTGTTGTGTTGGAACAACTTCCACTAGAGATGAAGAAACTTTAACAGTAGATATAATGACATGCCTATATATAATTTGACCTTCAGATTGATTCAGAGCTATAGACGATACTTCTTTCAATCCATCATCACTAATAATTAGATATGTTATTTACCAAAACCTAACTTTATATTATATATGTCTGTGTTTAATGGGAAGTATCACCTAGTTAACCATGAGTTTTTACCATTGATGAATTTTTCTTTGAAAAACTTCCAAGGTTGTATAGTCCTTAAGAATTACAATTCATTAGGATTATGAATTATAACTAACTCCATATTCAATATCAATTATTTTAAAATTAATTTAAATATATATGGATGTTATTTTATCTACCATACATGTTCTAATATTACTATTAATAAAGTACTAATATCATCACTACTGAAACAAATCATAAAAATTAAATTTTAATTAGCAATTTACTTTATTAGATCATTGAAATTTGTTATAATTTCAATATAAATTATCATTATATGAAAAATATCAGTCGTGGAAAAGCCACTATATCAAAATGGGTAAACAAATATATCTATAGAAAATGATAATTAGAAGAATATTATATATTCTTATTAAGAAACTTATCTAAATAGTATCATAATAATAAATTTTAGTTTTTATAATACAATTAATACTTCAAAATTATTCTAGTAAAATTTATACTAACTTATTTTAGGTTAACAATCTCATTATGTAATCTAATTTAAAAATGTATAATAATAATATAAGCGAAACAAAAAATATTAAAAAAATTTAAATCTATATAACATCAAAAAAACTAAGAAACTAATAATATTAAACAATATAATAAAAGTAATTACCTAACATAAAAAATAACTTAGTTTAAACATGCTTAATATTATGAAACTTTCGTAATAAATAATAAAAATTAAAAATAATAAAAAATAAAATGAATAATAACTATTAAACATGAATAATAATATAAACATGGATAATAATATTTATAAAAACTATTTAATATTGAAAAAAATTTTAAAAATTACATAATAATTTGAACATTCATAATAATATTAACAAAATTAACATGCATAAAAACTATTAAAAATGAATTAATAATTTAAAAATGTATAATATTTTTAAAACTAACTATTTTTGAAATACCAAATATCTAACATACAAAATATAAACATGTATAATAATATAATACTACCTAAACTATATATATTTCAGGTTCTTAGGGGTATAATTACATTAAAACACACATACACAACACACATAGGTCAGAAAGGTAGACTATAGTCCCCCCAAGGGGATAACCCACTCATCAAGACTTATTTATTTAATATATAGCTCATAGACCTAGTTGGAATGAATACCATCACATGGACTGAAAGACCATTGTATTGTCATTCCTGCATTATCCTACCTACGTGACTAGGCCCACATCATGCTTGCATGACCACATGTCAGCATCATGCCTAAATGACTGCCACCCGCATCATCATTAGTGTCACTACCTATATAGTAATGTAATTTTACATGCACAAAAAAGGGATTGAATCGAGGATCTACTAGATAGAACTTTGAGTATAAGAGAAAGTAGAGTGAGAGAGGGTTTATTGAAAAATCAGGGGTGCTACCTTTTTTATTTCCTGCCGCACTAAAAGTGTGAAATGATTTTATGCCATTTTCTTGTGCATTACTGAATAACATGAAACAATTTCATGCTTTTGGATTGTACATTGCTAAATATCATGAAGCAATTTCATCCTATTCATTTTTCAAATAATTTAAAATGAGTCATGAAATAATTTTATTCTTTTAGTTTGAACAATATTTTTTTGAATGAATTGTTGCTTAAAAAATCTATTTTTGAAATTTCTTACTCCAAAACAAAAAAATTTATAAATAAAAACCTTTTATAGTAATTTTTTCCCATGATTACATTCTTATATAACTTTCACCAATCACGTAAGTGACATCATATTGGGGGAAAGATAATTATATGTCATATTTTTCTTCCGAACAATGGAAAATTAAGTGTTGGTTTTACTAACTCACATTTATAATTAAATAGAAACTAAAAAGTAGAAGTGAAGAAACGGAAAAAAATAAATAAAAAGATTAAAATGAGAAAAACATTCATATAAAAGTAAAAAATAAGTATTTACATGATTTTAACCATTTGGGTCTTATATTTATAAAAGGAAAACCACCAAAATTATTTTTATTATGAAAAGAAAACACAATAATAAGATTAAAAACATTGATGAGAAGGAAATAAAGAATGAAAAATAGGACCACGAGAGTTATAAGTGGATCTAATTATTATAGGATTAAGGGTTTTGATTTATTCAAATAGAGGATTTTGTAATTAATATAATCCAAGATGTAAACATTCAAACAACCAATGTGAACCAAAACAAATAATGAATACAATATTGAACTAACTAAAAAACTATACACACTTACAAATCAAGACCTACACCATGAACTTTAAAATTTTCATTAGGACAGATGATTAAAACTTTTTGTAAATAAAATACCCTACACATCATAGTGGTCTACCTTAAGTATCATAATGGGAAATCCTTGTACTATATTGAAAATCTAGAGAAATAAGTATGAGCATTATTAGGCCTCTTGGTTACTTATCCTCTCAATATATCTCTCTTTTCTCTCTAAAAATAAAAACCTAAAAATTATATAGTGATCAACTAAAAGGTTCACCTATACACACAGAGGATGTGAAAATCATCATGTCTTAAGATAAGAAACATGGACAATGGTATGGAAAGTGAGGCATGATATATGTATGATAGCGAAGGAATGGAAGGATTAAAAAGAAAATATAGTGTGATGAATTAAATAGTATATAGACCACATAGAAAGGGAATAGTGGATTTCAAGGATCAATATAGATAAAAAAGAATGAACACACTGAATAAACACTCCAATTATGCCCAAATTTCTATATAAGAAGCCATTAGATAAACATAATCAAGATCCACAATACACCCATGGAAAAAAATTATCAATCCATGAGAAAGAAGACAAAAAAAACCCATTCCTACATCTAGTAAGAAAAGGACCAAATATGTATCCACACATGACAAGTATCCAATATAATACCACACATGTAATTTATAATAAAATAATTAAATTCTTGAAAATAAGATTTCAATGAAGAAATAGTGACATGGAATTAGTTGGAAAAAATACCTTTGTTTTATATGTAACAATTGAAAGAAAAATTCACTAATATAAACATTATAAGTAAAATTAAAAAAACTAGTGATGTTATTTTATGAAAAAATAATCTAACTTATCAATTATTTTAGATGGTTTTATTGATA
This sequence comes from Viscum album, assembly GCA_963277665.1. NCBI lineage: Eukaryota > Viridiplantae > Streptophyta > Magnoliopsida > Santalales > Viscaceae > Viscum > Viscum album. Next base: position 773,731,039 of record OY728142.1, on the reverse strand, counting down.
GAAAAATAGAAGCACCCATAATATCATCCCAATCCGGTTATCTTCTTATCACTTTCCATGATGGCATAGGTCATACTATACTAACCCATCTAAAACAGTATAATACTAAAAATAATCAAAAATAAAACCAAATCTATCCAAAAAAAATAAAAAAAGGATTATTAACTCAATACCTAAGTATACAACTAAACTAATGGCACTAAAATCCCTAAAAAAATGAATACCTAAAACTCAACAAAAATATGTATAAGAACCTTCCTCAATAGTTAAAATAGTAATATTTAAACTCAAAAAAATCTCAAAATGTAAGAAGTAAAAAATTAAAACACACAAAATAATCCATTATGATAGAAACCCGCACTTGGATCTAGAACCGACACCGAAAACCATCCCAATTCACAACCTTCATTATAAAAAGTCCCCCTTGATAATATCATTCCAAGTCAGTCCTAGAAATTCATAATAAGAAAAAAAATAGAGTTGTGCTTAGCAATACTCTAAGGGTTTCTAAACTAAACCTACATGAAACCATCATTATAAATATTGGGGATTATCATATTGTTATAATCCATGATATCTATAGGATTGTTCTTAGTGTAGTGTATCTTAATTTGAGTTGTATTTACTCACTAATATCACTAAAAAATTATAAAATTAATCCCATAATTATTATATTTTCTACCGCTCCTAGGTTTAATCTTAAAATCCATCAATGGGGATTTGGACTTAACCCCACAACCCACCTCCATTGGATCACCAGTTTGAAGTTCCATGAATAAATCATTTTCATAAATATCCTCTAAGGTGATAGACTCCCCACCCTAAATCATAGAATCATTCAAGTAATTAAAATTTTCATCTAGGGAGGTAAAAATAATACTAGTTTGGTTCTTTCTTCTTATTTAAACCTCTATGTTGGATAGATGAATACGAACTTATTAAATTCATCCACATAAACCCTAATAGATGTTTGAGGAAATATCTTAAAATTGTAAATCCACATATTCTTATATTACCTACCAATATGTTATTTATTCATTTATAGATGTTAAATCTCTATATAAATAGAATTATTAGTGGTCTTATAAGAAACTTCACCAAAATAATTATCTTATAAAGTCAATAATAGAATATAGTAATTTTTTTAGATTTCTAGGGTCAACATAAACATTAGTGGTGATCGTATTTCCTTCATAAAAAATTGGGGTAACATTTTTCATTGAGACAAATAAATCATCTTCAATTCTGGTATGGATAAGCAGAGCATGCATATTTAATATCTGTAGATTAAAATAATTATTTTCATTGATTTTGTTACCTAAAAAATAGAATAACATGTTACTTTTTCCAATATAATTTATCTGATACTAACTATTAGTGTAAAACCATGATATTTAAAAAAACACTATATTTTATAGTATATACAATACACAACACTAAGGTTAAATGAACCATGAAATAATATTATTTAAATATGAATGATATAACCTAGACATTGAATTGGAAGATTTGAATATAAGTAAGCGAAGTATTATATATATACATATATAAGGGACCTACTAAATATAATTTTTTTAATTAATTATTAGAAAATAAAAACATAATTTTTAGTAAAGTCATTTTATTCTTCAAAAATATGATTTCTTTAAAATGAGTTTTATTTATTTTTATGGACAAATGTTATAATTAATTTATGGAACATTTTGAAATTTTATTTTATCAAAAGGATATCATTTTTTAAATAATCAAATAAAAATGATCTTATGTTGGAGTTTTTGGATCTTTATGAAAATATTTATTTTCAGTGAATAGTAAAAAAATACTCATTTTTGTAAACCTATCATTTATTTTTATTGAAAAGTCCCATTGTGATTTAAATTTGATATTAAAGTAACATATGTATTCTTTAATTATATATAATCTAATTAATTACACTTAAATCATCAATAGACTTGATTTTGGTATAAGTTCATTTTTGGGCTTCAAAATGCATTGTTCTAAAAACTATTTTCCCTGTGTTTTATGATTTTATATTAAAAGTAATTTCTTTCAATTAAAATATTTGAAATTTATAAAATTGAATTAAATTTTTTATTCATAAATTAATATATATCCTAGTATGAATTTTTTAATATTTTTATAAAGAAGTTATATTTTCGGTGAGTAGTAAAAAAATAAAGTTTTTATAAAATTATGTATCATTTTTTATAGCACCAAGACATAAATATTATTTAAAATTTTATTAAACTTAGGTAAATAATCATATATCATAATATACTAAAAATATAATACAAAAAAATTCATAACATATAAATTATAATTTATTTCATTATAAATATGAAAATTATTTTCAGAGATGATGTATTGCATGTGAAAGACTAAAAAAATTCAATGTTTATTTCCTAAAGATAATTTAAGATAAAAAATTTTTATATATTATTTTAATAAATATAAAATTTTATTTATTATTTTTATGGATATATATTATTTTTGTAGTTATATAACAAGTGACTTATCCAAATGCTTGTGTAATGCTTGCGCAAGGATAAAAAGTCAAAATGAATTATTTAAGAAGTTTTCATGAAATAGATGTGAGTAAATATAAATATTTAATGAATATAAAATTTTATATTAAAGTTAATTAATTTATTTTTTTGATAGTTTATTTTTAATTTTTAGTTATGAAATAATTACCGTAAATTCTTACACAACGACCACATAATGCTTGTGAAAATAGTAGAAAAATTTAGTAAATAATTTAAAAAACTCTAAAAATAAGTATTTGTATGATTTATAGGGTCCCAATAATTTTATTTATAAATATGAAATTTTATTGATGTGTGAAAGGATTATATTCAAATTAAATTGTTATCTTCATTATTTGAAATTAAATGTAAATGAATAGTTCTAAAAATAAAATTAATTATATTTTATAATAAAAAATATTTCATTAAATGATTTAAAATTCAAGAAAAAAAAAATACTATATTCATAAATTTTAATTGGATATGGTTCAAAATATTAAAAATTTTAACACCTAAATATTTTATGGTTTTCATATTCTTAAATAAATTCAATCTATTCGATAGTTTATATTACACAAACAGATTGTATAATACTATTAAGATGACTGTTGGAATAGTAATGTAACCATTAGGAATAATAGTGTTTACATTAGAATAATAAAATCACCTAAATTTTTTTAAATAAAATTTAGGTATCTTCTAAATGAAAATATGATATATTTATATCATAGAATGAGTAAATAGATGTTTATAAAATTATAAATTAAGTATTGGTATTTTTGTAAAACGTGAATGTTTATTTACAATTATATAATTAATTTGATAATTTAAAATAAAATTTATTTCCATAAATTAGAATTATAAATTAATATTTTATTTCATTATAGTTATAATATAATTTTATGAGACCATAATTAATTTTCTAAAGTGTCATAAAATCAATTATAATATTAATTTTGATATTTTTTGAATAAATGATGAGTTTATTTAATAATTAAACTTATCATTTCTAGAAAACTATTTTAATAAAATGGTATCCATTTTTTAAATCTATATGTTCAAATAAATTTAGTGTTTATTTTTTGTTTTTTTCTAAAATAGTTGACTTTTTTGGTGAATAATGAAATACAATAATTTATGTTATTTAACTTTATAAGTAAATAAAGGAATTATTAAGTAATGGATGATGTATGGATGAGGTAAGCACTCATTGGTCCTAACTTACATGATATAGTTACTATATTTAGTCACAATAATCAATAATATTGACAGTCTTGATCCAAAATAATACACTAATGAATAAAATAATAAAAAACACCCATATCCTCCACTATAAATACCACCTCTCACTGCCTCTTCTCTTCACACCTTATAAGACTTGTATATTTCTTATATTTTTACCAATTACACCCGAAAAATCTTCCCCATATTTTAGTATTTCTGGTATCACCAAAAGATCATTTCTAAGTGCCTTAAGAAGGTTCTCAAGTAGACGACACTTAAGAGGTAAAACCCTCCCTCTTTCTCTTTTATTTTATTTTCTTATCCTTCCATAACCTACCCCATACAATTTAAAATGATAAATATAGTATAATATATATACTTCAATTTTATTTTTTAATGGAATACTCATCAACAAATATTTTCTCCCCTCCTTTTGTTCTAAAAAAGAAAACATTGACCTTGAGGTTTCGATTCACTGCCTTCATCGATGACGAGTTTTTGATTTTCATTATCTTCATAAAGTATGGTAAGAAAACCATTTTATGGTTAAAAAATATTATAATATGTGTATTAAAACCTATTTAATGTTCTGTAACTATTATATAAATATATTATTAAATTAAATGACACTAATAAATGATCGTTGTAAAAGTCATCAAAAAAAATTAAATCATTTTTATTAACATTTTATCTAATGAATCCTAATCATTCCATATAAAAAAATTGTTATATGAGATCATATAAAATTATATAAGTTCATTAATAATATATAATTTCACTTATAGATAAGAAATTTCCATTTGAAAAGAACTCCCGTATTTATACTCTAGGAAACCGATCCTAAAACCATGAAAACAACACACCCAGAACAAAACAATTAGACATTATAACCCATAGAAATGGTCATAAATGAACATAATAAATTTTTAATAAATATAATATATGTTTAATAGTTTATTAATTAATAAATTAATTAATCTTATTTTATTATCCAGGACATTGAGTACAACTGAAGAACACTTTCATACATAAGGTAAGAGTTTTCTCATCTCACTTTTATTTCTATTGGATATGATTCATTGAACACTTATTCCTTATGATTATTGTATATATAACTAACTTTTATATATCATACCATGAATATATTTATCTTCATGGTATTTAATTTTTAATATAGTGATCATTAATCTTATTAGGTATACAGTTCGACTGTTTATAAAGTGGTAAGGTAATTCTAAACCCAATTTCCATTATTTGGGTTAAAATTATACTCCATTGATTATGTAATGTTTTTATTACATTTAAAATGATTTTTTTTATCTTAATATGTATTTACATTTGTTTTATGTTTATTTATATCCAATAAACATAATCCATTCAGTTTTTAATACCCACACTTTCTTTTAAAAAGACTCTTTTAAATGTTTCTTTTTTAAAAGTTTAAAGGGAATGTTTTTTTAAAACTTATAAGACCTGAATATATTTTCTTGATTTCATGATGCCTTAATTACTTTAGGAATACATTAAAATATTAAAATTTCATTTTCAAATAAATTTTTTTCTTTTATAATTGTGTGTCTTTATAAATAAATGATTCCAATGTTAAAGTGCTATTTATCACAGTAACATTCCAATTATTTTATTAGAGTATTTTCATCTATCTAAACACTATTTTTGTTGGATATTATGATTAATTTAGGTTTATATCTCATGATACCATCTTCCATATTTTACTAAATGGATTATGATCATTTTGACTGGGAATGTATAATCTTGATATCATCCACTATTTTACTCTAGACAGTTTATGATTATGTTTACTTAATGAGGAAATTATTTACTTTTAATATGATAGTTTTTTATGAATGTATAAGTTGATTATTTTCACCCCTTTCACATGAGGAAGGAATTAGACTTAATAAGTGTGAATTGGGGCCCACTATAGCCCCTCGATGCATCGATATGTCACATCAGACAGACTAGACCAGGTTTTGGACGAGGCCTTACCAATTTATGTAGAATTATTAGTCCAGGCCTTGATGTTCTATTTATGATGTCCTTAATTATGAACTACCTCATTATGATATTTTTTATTGATAATCGTTGTGATTATTCAACTGTTAGAATATCCATGGTTAAGTTTCATTCTCATATGATTATTTATATGGTATTATTTGATCAGCTTTTATGCCTGGAATATTATGATAAATATTATATTTTAATGTCATTTGTTTTTATTTATTAAACTTTTCTTATTGTTTATTTTTGATTATGATATATTCCATAATATTCTTACCCTTATTGAGTATCTGAGATCACCCCTTTCTTATAACACCCTAAGTTTTTATGGACCTTTTTTTTGAATAAATTAAATATTCATTTGGGTATTGCAATTCATAAAGTCAAACATTCCTTTTACACAACACCAAATCAGCATACATTACACACAACTCCAACATTGCATATGTTACACACAACACCAACTTGGAATATGATACATGCAACACCGACTTAGCGTACATCACACACAACAAAGAGTTTCTAGGAAACATCGTTTTAATGATATAATTATTTAAATAATATAATTGTAACCTATCCCTTGAAATTAGTAATATGAATAGAAATAAATAATTCTAAAATATTATTTATAATTTATTTATAAAAATAAAACATATTTCTAACAAAAGATATGTTTTTTGGTAAAGTCCTTTTATGTTTTAAAATACCAATTTCTTGAATAAACCATTTATAATAATAAAATTAATTTTAAACACATATAGAAATTGAATTTGATAAAATAAAATTATTTTTTAAATTCATAACATATAAATTATCTTAGGGTAATTTTTTTGGATTTTTTTGAGAAACATCATTTTTTGATAAATAGTGAAAGTAATGCTTTTTAGTTAAAAACTACCTTTTTGTTTAATTAATTATTAATGTTAAATGATATTATAATTTTTTTAAGGTAAAATTAGATAGATATTACATATATTAATAAAATATAATTAACTAGAATCAATTTCACTTTGAAATTTAATATAAAATCTTAACAAACCTTTGAAACTTTTTCTACTTTAAAACTTGTTATTTCGTCCCGTCTGTGGGATTAACATTAATATTAATATTTCCTATTGGGTGATTTTAATTTAGAAAAACCTATATACACCATCTTATTTAGTATAATACTTAGAGTCTAATATTATTGATATAATTCTTGACCAAAATGATTAATAAAAGTGATTAAAATTAATCAGAGTGATTAATGAAAAAATATGCCTAATTAGGGACTTAAACATACAATTAAGGGTCCAAATGACCTATAAACTTTTAAAAACCCATTTTATGTTCATAATTCTTCTTTACACCTTAAATGCTTGATTTTTTTTATTTTTATGACTTTTTTTAGGTAAGAACGTGTGTACACCTAACTTGTTTAAAAAAATTCCAAGTGAGTTATTTTCCTTCCCTATAAAAATACACAACCTATCCCACTTCCTCACACCTCTGAAATATATCAATTTCAGAAACTAACTATCCAATACACTTCCCAACATCCATACATTCGTCCTATAGTCCTTACCTTGGCCAGAAGGCTATCCATGGAATCCTTTTGACATAAACCAAAACGAGTTAACCGATTACAAGGTAATGTCTTATCTCAAGTTCTTTATTTTATTTTATTTCTACTCCCCATCCAATTTATTTTTTCCATTTTTGTTTAAAAACACCATTATACTCAATATAATAGGATTTTTTATTCTAATGATTTAACATAAACTTATACACACCTCCATCTAATTGATAATGAACATACTGTCTATGTGTACGACGAACTACCACCTCACTAAACGATGATAGTTCAATTTTACTTACCACCTCTCATGGTGGAAATTATGATGGAGGCTATGTTTAAATATGTTATATATGATATTTATAATGTATTTAATCTTATTTATTCTTATTTACAACACATACCTTTTACTTTCCATTTTGTGTTAATATGATAATCTCGTTTGAGGAAGTGTGAACTACTTCCTCCTATAAGCTATGTGATGTAATGACCCAGAATTTCCATGTAATTTTTTTTATTTAAATGGGAATTTTAATGGTCCATGAAATCTGACGGCACACGATTCTAAGGCCCGGAGTGCCCAAAATGATCCGTCGATGTTTTTTAAGCTTAAGTTAATGGGTGTAAGCAGTTTTCCTAAAAAAGTGGAAAAACTCTTAAAAGGTAACTCAGTTAAGAAATATTAGGGTACGGTTGTTCTTAGGATGTCCGGTTTACCCTTGACGCCACTTAAGATTAGTTAGTGCGGGCCCCAAATGAGGAAACCCAAAAATGGCATAATCGTAAATAAAATAAGTAAATACATTATTTTATTTTTCTAATGCTTATAACTCACAAACGGTAACTCAGATTAAAAATTCGAGACCACCGCTGAACTAATGAGTGTATGATTACTTTAAGAAGATACTAACTTTGTCCGGCACGGGCTACCAGAAAAATTTCGCTTTTGGCCACAAATAAAATAATTAAGTGACAATAATTTTATTGAAAAATTCATAAATTCTAAACGGTAACTCAGATTAAAAATCCGAGAGTACCGTTGGGTTCTTTGGGGTGTGTTTCATCTAGGAAGATCCTAAACTCAACCGGTGGGAGTTGAGGGTGGATGATAATAATTTTCCGAACTTTTTTTCGGGTACGTTTAGTAAACGCATGAGCGACATTTTTTAACTTTTGAACCAGTGCTCAGAATTGAAATACGAGGGCACTGTTGAAATTGAAGCGCTGGTATTCACTTAAGAAGACATTCACCTTGATGGAAGATGGTCGAGTTTAAAAGTTAGTTTTGGGGTTTTCATGAATTAAATTAAATTAAATAAAAATAAATTAGTGACATTATTTTTATTTGTGGGGGTTAAAACCTCCAAGAGGAGGTTAGAGGTGGAGGACACCACACCATAACCTCCCATGAGAGGTTATGGTGGTGGGGCCACCCGAGGTTTAGACACCTCTTATCAATTAATGAAGTGGGGACCACCCAGCATCTAAACCCTTGAACTCCCTCTTGATTGTGAGATGACTCTTTTTTTCTCTTTTCCAAAATTAATTGTGCCAACTCCAACATAATTAATGTTCCAACATTATGTGTTAATTTAATAAACTCAATATTATTAATTTGGCACCACAACGCTCATGGGAAAAGGATTGGAAGGGGAGAGGGGGTTTGGGAGAACCCTTGGAGAAATATCTTCCAATGAAGAATTATTCCAACGAAGGATGAAGAACACCAATAACCTTCTTCGACTTCCTCCCTCATATCCTACTGACATGAAGTGTCTTCCACAACCGATGCAGCCTAGGATTGGGAGTACGTGACGAATGCGATGAACGACGTTCTTCATCATCTTCTCTCCGCAGCTTCGACAACAAACAACGAACCCAAGGTAGGGGTCATTTTGATTGATTTAGATCTTCATTATCTGTCATTATTGAGCTTCGATAATAGCCATTTTCTATCACCATAATGTGGAGGGCACATGCCGAACAAACACGGCCTAACAACCCTCCGTTAGTTCTCGTTTTTTTGATGGTGGTGGCGGTGCAACAGCGCCACCGGAGGAATAGGCCGTGACAAACGGGTCGCGACGGTACACAGGGCGACCAACAATGAGATGAACGCAGAAGAAGACGGTGGCGCAAGGGCCGCTGGGCCACCAGAGGGGCGTGGTGTCGACATGCCACATGAAGAACCGGTCCACGACTAGGCGTGCCGCGACGGTGCTGGAGGGGCACGGTGCCGTCGCACCGCGCCGAAGGAAGGAGTCGCAGACACGCATGCCACGACAGTCGGACGGGATGGGTGTGGTGTTGTTGCACTGCACCAGAGAAGAACCGTGGCCGTACGCTGCGGCGGATGGAGGAGGGTGGCTGGGTGAGCCGGCAGCTAGTGGGCGCGCTACAGGCGGGACCCGAAGGGTCCCGCGGTTACCAGGACAGCACCACACGCCGACCGTTGCTGAAGATGGGGGGGTGTAACGCCCCCCCTTGATTACTTGACCCGACCCTACAAGGAGCCACCCCTAGCTAGCACCTCCGCTAGCCAAGCTGGCCGGCTGGGCAGGGCCTCCGCGCCCCCTCGGGCAGGGCCACCAGTGCGGGCCATGCGGGCCGTGCCACCCGCGGGCCGGGCCGCCGCGCTGGTCCGGGCCACCGCGCTGGGCCGGGCCGGTCTCGGCTGGACAGGTTGGACCCGCAGACTGGGTCAGACCACTTTCTAAATCCGGACTTGGGTCGGGTCAGTCCGGCTGGGCCAGACCGGACCCGGACCCAGTTCTGACCCATTTCACCTTTTCACCCATTTCGTAGGCTATAGGTGTCCGATCGAAGAACCGTCTATGGAAAAGAAAATCTTGGAGCGAGAAAGTACTTTTGGAATATCCCACTTGAGGTTTGGATATAGTTGGGGTACGTTCGGGTTGGTTTGAACATAAAATTCAACCGGGCCCCTGGAACGGAAATACGAATAACTCACAAACTGAGCATTCGATTGACGCACTGTCTGTTACGTTGAGTCCTCTATGATGAGGTAGACCTTTGAGATACTTCTACTTGGGAATTAATGATAGTTGGAGTATCGACTAGTAGCTCGTGGAGCGAATCCTCCCGGAGACGAGCGAGTGGAGTATGGAGACCTAGTAGCTGGCTGATACCTGCCGACTGCTGACCTTTCGACTCAGAGTGTTTCGACTAGCCCAGTGGGAAGCGCCTCTATGTGATGCGGTAGACCCATAGTGAGGAGTGCCTCTATGTGACTTATATGACCCATGACACTCGACAGGAGGAATACATCAGCATGCTACGAGGGAGAGCACCTCTGTGTGACGCGGTAGACCCACAATACACTATAGAGGATGAGTACACAAGCAGCCGATGTTTTGATAGTTTGACTAGGAGTGTTACATGTTACCACCTCAAGAATAAAATCATGGTTTTGAGCTGAGTCAATGACATTAGTGTTTTATTCATGATTGAGATGGGTTACTAGATAACTTAGGTATATGTATGGGCATATACCTAAGTAATGGTTATTCATTGATTTTATACTTTGTGGTTATCCTTGATGGATTTTGTGATACCTTGAGGGTCTCGGGGTCCCTATTGAGTATTGTTATACTCACCCCTGCATAGGCTATGCCTGAACCTCATTGTGTTGATTTCAGATGACGGACAATGCTGACTGAGGCCTAGAGTAGCAGGACAAGACGATACCCGGAGGTGGGCCTTACGACGAGTCAGTACACGAAGGAGCCGGACAGACGTGGAGCGCTGAGGAGGCTATCTGTACCTAACCTTCAGGTAGGGTTCCTGATGGATGATCCATCAGCTGTTTACTTTCATTCAGTTGTACTTGTAATCTTTTTATTCCTTGTACTTTACTGTTGGGCTTGTATTTTCGGCCCCTTTACTTTTCAGAACTCTTTTTTGTATACCGTTTTTACTTAGTGTTGCTTCCAGTTGTACTCTGATTGTATGTGTTTACAATTTATAAAGGCAATGCCTTCCCAGTTTTAGGGATTTTTGCCTTTGGTCTTAGTCACCAGCCCTTGGCCTATGGAAGGCGGGCTTGAGGTAGTCACGACATGAGTCCCGAGGAAGAGGCGTGAAAAATTTGTATCAGAGGAGTTGGTTCTACCACAGAACTTAGGACTCTAATCATTATTTTCTATGAAGAAATAATGTTAAGGGTACTGAGTGTGGTTTTCAGTTCAAGGAGTCCAGTGTTGGTACGACGACCGACTTATCCATACACCAGGACCCTGAATACTGATTTCCAACTCAATGCACAAAAACAATGATTGTGTATGTGTTATTAAAAGTTTATCTTTAAGTCATATCAACCAGTTAAACTCACCAGGTATAATCTTTTGACCGTGGAACACCTGTATCTTTTAAGGATGCCTCCACGCAAACAGCCAGTTAGAGTTTCGAGAGAGTACACGATTATAGCGACCCAAACTTTTCTAACATTACTATTACATCATTATAAAGATAAAAAACATAATATTATTACACATATAGGATCAAAAGGTTTAGTGTCTTGGTCAAATTAGGACCATATATAACAATTACAACATCAGGCATAAACATTTATTTAATTTCTTCTTCTCTTGCTTCTTATTGGCGCTTGTCTTATCCTTAGTACATGTAGCCACCTGGGGATATACATGAAAAGGGGTGAGCTAAAATCCCAGTAAGAGGATAGGTAATAACAATATAGCATGGGGTGAGCATAATCATAACATGGGAAAAAGATAATGAACATGAGAGGAAACATAAATATAAAACTTGAAATGTGGCAATGCATAAAAATGAAACATCATGTCTTAGTGGTTAAATACCACACATACTTGCGAACCAAGATAACATCTTGTTCACACATCATTTCATATTTACTCATTAGATTAATCACTTTAACCAATGCATTAGAGCACTATATAATTCCGGGTGCACCAGTCACATTTAAACATTCATATTGCGCTATATAATTCTGGGCGCACCCATCACATCAGAACTTTATCATTTATCATGCATTCCACAATGAACATATAACATAAATGAACATAATTAACCCATGAAAATGAATGGGTTTTATCTCATAATATCACATTCATAAACATTGGGTTCCCAAAATAACGAGGGAATAATATACATGTTACAAGAACCGTCAATCTTGAACGAGAAGTAAAAGTTGTGTTCTTGAAAGAATAGTTCTTTTGGAAAACATTTTTTTTTCATAAATAATAGTGACAAACATTTATATCCCAAAAAATGAAATACAATGATGAACAAAATATTTTTAAGGAGTAAGCATATCAAAAAGGATTGAAAGAGGGAGAACCCAAAGGATGAAAGTTGGGTTCGAGAATTTCCCCTTACCTTGTATCTGAATGCTTCCTTCTCTTTAATGTCATGTTTAATGACATTATTTTCATTAATTTAAAAAAAATAACCTTTTTTACATTAATATGGTTCATTATGGTTTTATTTAGTGATTTTATGTGCCTTTGGATAAGTTATAGAGTTTAAAAATATTGTTTGGGAATGTTTGTTTTTATGGTTTTCTTGAGTGGTTCACTCGTATTCTAAAATTGAAGTTCAGGTAGAACATAGGTAGACATCCAGAACTGATATTACATGTAATTAATTATATTACATGTGTTTTAATGATCTTATAATGAATTATATTATATCCATGTGGATGAATCATTTGATAATAATTAAATGAAGATTGTTTGGGTTAATTTGAGCGATTTTTCCATCATAATGAAATTGTTTTATTTTATCACTAGAAATATGGTCATAAGTTAGTTACAGAACTTTAAATATGAGATAATACATATAAAATATTCTGGTTCAACCATAAAAATGGTTTCATGACCAGATCTGAAGGTATAAATGGAAGAAGAAAACTTGTCGTTCTTGAAGGTGATAATTTAACACCTCACGAACAACATTCTATTTAATAAAATAAAAGGAAGAGGGAAAGGGGGTTGGATGATATAATATACCATTATCATTATAAAATTGCATTAAATGTATAATTATTGAGTTACAATACCATTTGGATGAAGATATATGGGGAGAGATCAAGAAATGAACTTGAACTTGAAAGGAAATTAAAGGAGAAGAGGGAGAGAAAATACCTCTTAAATCTCCTCTTGAGATTCTCCTTAAAGAAGCTAGGATTGGTCTTTTGGTGAGACCATCAGCTCTTGGACATGGGAGAGGGGATAGGGAGGATGTTTGGGCATATTTTAGAGAAGTCTTGGAGCTTTAGAGGTGTGAGGGAATGAGGGTGTGAAGGGTGGTTTTTTATAGTGGAGGGGAGAGGGGTTTCCTTAATATAACATTCATTAGTTTATTAATTTCCTCTAAGATAAGGAATAGTGAATACTAAATGACCAAAAATATTAATTTTATCATGTTATCTGGAACCAAGTGGACCTACATCAGCATAAAATCACACATGACTCTATAATCAGCTTATTTAGCTTATTTTTGTAAATTACAGTATTTCACTATTCATAAAAAATTCATGTATTTCAGAAAAATCCCAAAAAATTACCCCAACCATTTTTAAATGTGTAGAACCCAAAAAGGAAGTCCATTTTTCAAAAATAATTTTCTAAATATTATGAATTTAATATTTAATTAAAATCATAATTTACTTAAAAAACAGTTTTGAAATTTAAAATTGATTTTATAGTGCTTTCAAAAATTATGTAGGGTCTTATAAAATTATCTAAAAACTATAAGAAATTGATTTGATAATTATTGAACACATTTTAAGAAAATAAATTTTCTTTTAAATTAATTAATTAATTATAATTAATTATTTATGACTTATAAAATACCAAAACGTTTACTAAGGTCAAATTGTCACTTTCTAAGATGTCTAAATTTTATTTAATTATTCATGGGTAAGTTTACTCTTATGTTGGATGATTTAATATTCATAAGGGTCATATTAATATTCATAAGGGTGGGTTACTATTCACAAGGCTATGTTACTATTCACCGAAATTTATTTTTGTTTCATTAGACTCCAAAAATCATCTTGAACACAACCGTGTATGTTAGATTTTCAAAATTTCAAACATAGAAGTGAGAAACTTATGTTTAAAGGTCAATTATCACATAGTAGTTCATTATGTTGTGTTTTCATGTTATTTTATGACATAATTATAAGAAAGTCATTTCCATTGAAAAACTTTGGGTCGTTATATTCTTCCCCCCTTAAGAAATTTCACCCCTGAAATTTCAGTTTACACAAACAGGTGAGGGTGTTTCTCCTTCATTGCCTCTTCTGGTTCCCAAGTTTCTTCCTCAAACTTATAGTTCCTCCACAACACTTTGACAAGATGGGTTGTCTTGTTGCGTAGAACCTTATCTCTCCAATCTAGAATATTTACTGGCTGCTCCTCATAGGAGAGATCATCTTTCAGCTGCACTACCTCTAAGTTTAGTACATGTGAGGGGTCTGGTATGTACTTCCTCAGTAGTGATACATGAAACACATCATGAACTTGAGCTGTATTCAATTTAATTGCAAGACGATAGGCCACAGATCATATATGGCCAAGGATTTCAATGGGGACAATATACCTTGGTCTTAGCTTCCCTTTCTTCCCGAATCACATGACTCTCTTCCATGGAGATATTCGAAGGAAGACTTTATCTCCAACATTGAACTCCAAGTCCCTTTGACAGTTGTCAGCATAGCTTTTTTTCTAACTTTGAGAATATTTGATGTGTTTCTGGATGACTTGAACATTCTATGTCATCTCTTGAACAAGATCGGGTCCATGTAGCTTTCTTTCTCCAGCTTCATCCCAACAGGTTGGACATTTACATCACTTTCCATACAGAGATTCATATGGATCCATCTGAATACTCAAGTGGAATCTATTATTTTATGAGAACTCAACCAATGGGAGATTCTGATCCCATCCACCTTTGAATTATAGAGAGGAGGATCTTAGCATATCTTCAAGCGTCTAAATAGTCCTTTCAGACTGGAAATCTGTTTGGGGGTGATAGGCCGTGCTAAAATTTAATTCAGTACTCAAAGCATGTTGAAGGCTCCTCTAAAATTTAGATGTGAAACTTGGGTCACAGTCTGAGACAATTGAGAGTGGAACACTATGCAGTCTTACCACTTCCTTCACATATATCATTGCTAGTTGTTCAAGTGAGAGATATTCCTGAATAGCGATAAAATGAGCATTCTTGGTGAGTCGATCAAACAAAACCATATCGTATTATTTCCCTTTGATGTCTTCGGGAGACCCGTGACAATGTCCATAGTAACATTTTTTCATTTCCACATGGGTATAGGCAATGGATGCATCATACCTTTGGAATTTTGTCGCTCATCTTTAACTTGATGACATACCAAGTACCTAGACATATATTCCAAAATCTCCTCCTTCTTGTTATACCACCAAAAGTGTTCTCGGAGATCACAGTACATTTTGATCACGGTACTCCCAGGATGGATAAAGAATGTTGAGCTATGTGCATTATCCAATAGCTTCTTCTTTATCCCAGGTGATGAAGTCACACAAAACCACGTTCCAAACCGAATCACACCATCATCGTCGATATGGAACTCTGGAAGCTTCCCTTCCTTTACTGCATTAACCCTATTTTATATCTCCACATCATCCTTTTGTGCTTCCTTAATATTCTCTTGGATGGATGGTTTCACAATAATTTGGGAAAGTTAGGATGTATCCCCTACCCTTATGATTTCCAAATCCATTCATTGCATCTCTAAGAAGATAGGGTCTTTCTCAATCTGCAACATGGATAGAGTAGCAGGTTCTTTTTCTTCTTAGAGCATTAGCTACCTTGTTCCCCTTTCCAGGATGATAGTGAATAGAGTAATCATAATTTTTGATTAGCTCTAACCATATCCTTTGACGCATGTTGAGCTCCTTTTGTGTGAATATATACTTTAGGCTCTTGTGGTCAGTGTATATTTCACACTTCTCACCATAAAGGTAGTGACACCAGATTTTCCAGGCAAAAATCATGTCTGCCAGCTCTAGATCATGCGTCGGGTAGTTTTGCTCATGGATCTTCAACTGTCGTGAGGTGTAGACTATCACATTATCATTTTGCATGAGTACACAACCGAATCCTTTATTTTAAGAATAATTACATATCACAAAAATTTCTCCACTTTTCAGTAGTGTGAGTACTGGTGCAGTGATCAGCCTTATCTTTAGCTCCTTGAAGCTTCCCTCACATTCTTTCGTCCAGAAATACTTTACCCCTTTCCTTGTTAAATTAGTTCGTGGGCTTGAAAATCAAGAGAAGTTTCTAGAAAAACGTCAGTAGTACCCAACTAATCCAAGAAAACTATGGATTTATGTGACACTAGAGGGCCAGGTCCATTCCTCAATCACCTTTGTTTTTTAAGGATCCACAAAAATTCCCTCACTTGTGATCACATGTCCCAATAATGTGACTTGTTTCTTCCAAAAGTCACACTTGCTAAACTTAGCATACAACTTCTTCTTTCTCAATGTCTCCAACACAAGTCTTAGATGTTCTTCATATTTTTCATTTCTCTTGGATTATATGAGAATATCATTGATAAACACTACCAAAAATTTGTCAAGGTAATGTCTAAAGACTCTATTCATAAAATTCGTGAATATTTCAAGGGAATTAGTAAGTCTGAATGGAATCACCAAAAACTCATAGTGCCCATACCTTCTACGGAAGGCAGTCTTCTGAATATCTTCCTTCTTCACCTTTACCTGATGATATCCTGAACAAATATCCACCTTTGAGAAGTATTGAGATCCTCTTAACTGACCGAACAAGTCATCAATCCTTGGTAGAGGATACTTGTTATTTACGCTGATCTTATTGAGTTCTTGATAATCGATACACAGCTACATTGTTCCCTCATTCTTCTTCACAAAGAGAACTGGTGTACCCCAAGGTGATGCACTAGGGCATATGAACCCTTTGACTATATTCTCTTGAAGCTTCTTCTTTAACTCCTCCAGTTCGATAGGAACCATCCTATAGGGACACTTCAAGATAGGAGTAGCTTTGGGTATGAGTTCAAAGGAGAACTCTACCTCACAATCTGGGGGAATTCCGGGTAACTCTTTAGGAAATAAATCATCATATTCCCTCATGATGGGAATTTCCTCAAGGTTGTCACTTTCCTTTGACTCAACCATTTGGGAGAGGTATGATTCTTCATAGGGAATCAACACCCACACCATTGAAGGATTTTTTAAAGGATATTCATGATCTTTCTTGCATTTGTAGAGGAGCATGAGATGGTTCAGAATATGAAAAGATATTTCCTTTTACCAACAGTTGATATGTGCTCTATATAACGAGAGCCAATCCATTCCCATTATAGTGTCGAATTCCACCAAAGGAAGTATTACAAGATTTTTTGGAAGAATCTTCCCACATACGCCAATAGGAGAAGATTCAAACACTTGGGTTGCGATGATTTCACCACTTGGTGTTTTTACAGATAACTCTACTTGAAGGTTTTAGGGATTTGATTCTATAGTAATAGAAAACTTGCAAGATATATAAGAATGCGTAGAACCAGAATCAAATAAGACTTTTTCCATTCTTGAGTGAAGAGGATGTGTACCTTGTACAACTTCATTATCATGCTCCACCTCTGCAGTAGTGATGGCATAAGCCTTCCCTTTTTCCTTTGGATTTGGTGGCTGCTGACGCTGATTACCCTCGAGAACTCAAGGTTTAGTGCACTAGTTTTCATAATGACCTAGCTCCCTATAGTTGTATCATTTAACCATGAGTGATTCTATCCTTTAGTCAGCTAAATTATCCTTCCTTTTTGTGTCTTTTAGACAATCTTGAGCATGGTGTCCTTTCCCAAACTTGAAGCATTTCCCCGTCCCTTTGAGGCAGTTCCCATGGTGCAACCTTCCACATTTTTGGAATGTGGTTCGTTGAGTTTTCTTCCCACATTTATCATTAGATCCATTAGATTGAAACTCCATCATTCATTTCTTATCCCCATAGCCATGGTACCATTCTCCAAACTCCATCTCCACTTTGAAGGCACATCAAACAACTTCTTCATAACTCCCAAAGTCTCGAATTACAAGATCCTTTCAAAGGTGTGGTTTTAATCCACTAAAGAATCTATTAATTTTTTTATCATTGTTGATAACAAAACCCAAAATGTACCTTGTAAGACTTCTAAAATCGTCTTAGTAGGTTGTGACATATTCTTCTTCTTTTTTCTCGAGCTCTATGAATTCTCTCTCCATCTTTGTGCACAGATTTCTTGGGAAATACTTTTTAAGAAACATTATCTTAAATTCTTCCCATTCCATCTCTTCAATTTTTCCCCTTGGCTTAGTGTTCTTAATCAAAGCCCACCATTGATCAGCTTATCTATATAGGTGATAAACAACAAGAGTCACCTTCTCCATCTCAGAAAAATGAAGCACAGAAAAGATCTTCTTCATGGAGTTGACCCACTGTTCCATAACTAGTGGATTGGAAGATCCACTAAACTTCGGTGGTCATTGTCGCCTAAAACATTCGATAGCCAGTTTCTCTCTATTCTGTGAAGGAGTTCATTCCCCATTATAATGGTTATTATTCATAACCTGATATAATTGGGTAATTATTTCCATGAATTTTTGAACGCCACCTCCCAAATCATTGGTGATGTCATTTGGGAAATTGTTGCATCATCCCTCACATGGGTTGTTGTCCTGATTTCATCTAGTTCCCACCATTTTCTAAAATATAAAAGGTTAGAACAAAACATAAGTAAACAAGTCATGAATAACTTATTCATTTAAAAAATTTATACCAAAAAAATAACAAATTGGATCCCTATGTAAATATTCTTGTGTGCATATTTGTACTTAGTCTCATGCTATAGGTTTTCTCTAGGGTTCACTAATCCTAATTCCTAAATTAACTAAACCTTTCCTCTGATACCAACTATAGAGACCCAACCTTTTCTTACATTAATATTACATCATTCTAAATATAAACCACATAATAGTATTACACATAGAGGTTTCAAAGGTTTAGTGTCTTGAGAAAACTAGGACCATACATAACAATTACAACATCATGCATAAACATTTATTTAATTTCTTCTTCTCTACCTTATTATTGTCACTTGTCTTTTCTGTAGTACATGTAACCACCTGGGGATATACATAAAAAGTGGTGAGCTAAAATCCTAGTAAGAGGATAGATAAGAACAATATATCATGGGGTGAGAATAATCATAACATGGGAAAAAGATCATGAACATGAGAGGAAGCATAAATATAAGACTTGAAATGTGGCAGTGCATAAAAATGAAACATCATATCCTAGTGGTTAACTACCACACATACTTGTGAACCAAGCCAAAATCTTGTTCACACATCATTTAAAATTTACTCATGATATTCATTACTTTACCCAATGCATTGGAGAGCTGTATAATTTTGGGCGCACTGGTCACATTTAAACATTCATATTGCGCTATATAATTTTGGGTGCACCCATCACATAATAACGTTATCATTTATCATAAATGACACAATGAACTTATAACATAAATGAACATAATTAACCCATGAGAAGGAATGTGTTTCATCTCATAAGAGTACATTCATAAACATTGGGTTCCCAAAAGAATGAGGGAATAAAATACTTGTTACAAGAACCGTCAATCTTGAATGAGAAGTAAAAGGTGTGTTCTTGAAAGAAGAGTTCTTTTGGAAAACATTTGGTTTTTCATAAATAACCGTGTCAAACATGTATATCCTAGAAAAATAAATACAATGATGAAAAAAATATTTTTAATGAGTAACCATATCAAAAATTAGTGAAAGAGGGAGAACCCGAAGGATGAAAGTTGGGTTCGAGAATATCCCCTTACCTTGTATCTGAATACTTCCTTCTCTTTAATGTCCTATATAATGACATTATATAATTAATTAGAAAACCAGAACCTTGTGTAAATTAATATGGTTCATTATTGTTTTATTAAGTGATTTTATGTTCCTTTGGATGAGTTATAGAGTTTAAAAACATTGTTTGGGAATGTTTGTTTTTATGGTTTTATTGAGTGGTTCACTTGTATTCTTAAATTGAAGTTCGGGTAGAACATGGGTAGACATCCATAACTGATATTACATTTTATTAATGATATTAAAGGAGTTTTAATGATCTTATAATGAATTATATTATATCCATGTGGATGAATCATTTGATAATAATTAAATGATGATTGTTTGGATTAATTTGAGCGATTTTTCGATCATAATGAACTTGTTTTATTTTATCACTAGCAATATGGTAATAAGTTAATTACAAAACTTTAAATATGAGATAATACATAGCTCAACCTATAAGACATGAGTCTCAGGTATATATTATCTTAGGGACCAGACTCGAATGTGTCCCAATGAAGGAGCGAGCAGTGATTTCATATGATTATCCACAGCTGAAATAGCACGAGCAGAACTACACTACCCATGACTTGGAGTTATCAGCAGTGGTCTTTGCCTTGGAGATGTGGTGGCACTATCTTATGGAGAATGTTTTACCGTATAATCTGATCACAAGAGACTCAGGTATATCTTCTCTCAGAAGGACCTAAACTTGAGACAACGACATTGGCTTGAGTTCCTCCAGGACAATGACTTCGAGATAGTCTATAATCCTGGGAAGGGGAATGTTGTAGCATATGCACTTAGTTAGAGATCTGGTATACCGCTGCTAGGTGAGGCGACAGATAAGTTGGTTGCTTTATAGATATCCTTTGTGGATAGAGATGGAGCAGCCTTCCTTCAGTCATATACAGTCACTCCCCCACTTATTTAGTGAGTTAGGGAGGTGCAATGTGGGGATGCTAACTGTGAGACACGACGTGCTCAGATATCCACAGGACAGGCACCTGATGAATTTTCTAAAGGTAGGTAGAACATCATCCTTTTCATAGGATGTACTATGGTGCCGGTGTCACTTCAGGAGGAAGTGTTGAGGGAGTTTCACACACCCCCTCTAGAGGTATATCCAGGAGTGGCGAAGATGTACTAGGAGATTCGACGACAGCACTGGTGGCCAGGTATGAAGAAGGCAGTAGTTGAGTTTGTCTTATGATGCCTCACTTGTCAGCAAGTGAAGGCGAATCACTAGGTATTAGTAGGCTTGGTACAACCTTTAGAGGTCCTAGAGTGGAAGTAGGATGGGATATCCATGGACTTCGTGACGGGTCTTCCACATACATCTAGGGGCCACGACTCAATTTGGGTGATCGTTGACCGACTCACCAAGTAGGCCCACTTCCTACTGACTAGAGATGGTACGAGCTACCACGGAGAAGATGAAGGTCATCCAGGAGCGGATAAAGATTGTACAGAGTAGAAAAAAGTCATATGATGATAGGGGACATAGACCTCTAGAGTTCAAGGATGGAGACCATATCTTTCTATGGGTCTCACCCCGACGAGGTCTACAGAGATTTGGCAGAGGCGACAAGTTATCTATGAGATTCATCAGACATTTTTAGGTCCTCAATAGTGTTGGCGAGGTGGAATAATGCTCAGCTCTTGCACCTCAGTTGCATAGGGTTCATGACGTCTTCCATGTATCATAGCTGAGGAGATAGGTGCACGACCCTTCCCACATCATCAACCATGGTGAGATGGATGTTGAAGAAGGGGCACCTTTTATGGAGGTTCCACTAGAGATTGAGAATCGACATGAGTGGGTCCTTCGTGGATGGTTGATACCTCTGGTGTACATTCACAGGCAGCATAGGAACCTCCAAGAGAGCACATGGGAGCGAGAGGATCAGATGCATGCTCAGTACCCCCACTTGTTCCCTTAGTTGTGAGTTGTGGATTACGGGGACGTAGAGCCATGAGGTGAGGTGAATGTAAAAACCAAGAATTTCCATGTAATTTTTTTATTTAAATGGGAATTTTACAGGTCCGAAAAATCTGACGGCACGCGGTTCCAAGGCCCGAAGTGCCCGGAATGATCCGTCAAAGTTTTTGTTAAGCTTAACTTAATGCACGTAAGCAGTTTTCCTAAAAAAGTGTAATAAATCTTAAACGGTAACTCAGATCAGAATTTTGAGGGCACCATTGCACTTAATATGGTGGGTTTACCATTAGCGCGACTTAAAAGTAGTCGATGCAGGCCTCCTGTGAGGAAACCTAAAAATGGAACAATCGTAAATGAAATAATTAAATAATCTATTTTATTTTTCAAATGATTATAACTCACAAACGGTAACTCATATTAAAAATCTGAGACCACCGATAAACTCATGAGTGAATGATTTCTTTAAGCCGATACTAACTTTGGCCGGTGCGGGCCACCAGAGAAAGTTAGTTTTTGGCCATATATAAAATAATTAAGTTATAAAAATTTTATTGTAAAATTTATAACTTCTAAACGGTAACTCAGATTGAAAATCCAAGAGTACGGTTGGGTTCGTTTGGGTGTGTTTTATCTAGGTAGAGCCTAACCTCAACCGGCATGATTCGAGGGTGGATAATAATAATTCTCCGAACTTTTTTTCGGGTACGTTTAGTAAACGAGTGAGCAGCATTTTGTAACTTTTGAACCGGTTATTAGAATTGAAATCTGAGGCCACCTTTTAACTCACATCGCCGGTATTCTCTTAAGAAGACTTTCACCTTGACGGTATATGGTCGAGTTTAAAATTAAGTTTTGTGGTTTTTATGAATTAAATTAAATTAAATAAAAATAAAGTAGTGACTTTATTTTTATTTTTGGGGGTTAAAACCTCCAAGAGGAGGTTAGATTTGGGGGCCTCCACACCATAACCTCCCATGAGAGGTTATGGTGGTGGGTCCCACCAGAGTTTTATACACCTCTTGTTAATTAATGAAGTGGGGACCACCTGGCTTCTAAAACCTTGAACTCCCTCTTGATTGTGAGATGACTCTCGGTTTCTCTCCTCCCAAATTAATTGTTCCAACTCCCACATAATTAATGTTCCAACTTTATGTGTTAAGTTAATAAATTCAATATTATTAATTTGGCACCGCAACCCTCGCGGGAAAAGGATTGGTAGAGGAGAGGGGGCTTGGGAGAACCCTTGGAGAAATATCCTCCAACGAAGAATGCTTCCAACGAAGGACGAAGAATTCCAAAAACCTTCTTAGAATTCCTCCCTCAGATCCAACTGACGTGGAGTGTCTTCCATGGACGACACACTGGGATTGGGAGTACGTGAAGAACACGAAGAACGACGATCTTCATTATCTTCTCTCCACAGCTTTGACAATGAACAACGAACCCGAGGTAGGGGTCATTTTTATTGATTTCAATCTTTGTTATTCGTTGTTCTTGAGCTTCGATAATAGCCGTTTGCTACCAGCCTAACGCAGAGGGAGCGGGCTGAACAAACATGGCCTAACAACCCTCCATTGGTTCTCATTTTTTATGGTGGTGGCGGCGCAACGGTATCTCCGGAGGAACGGGCCGCGACCGACAGGCCATGACCGTACATGCAGAAACCGGCAACGAGCCGGCTGTGGAAGAAGCCGGTGGCGCAAGGGCCCCCGGGCCTTCGGAGGGGCGCATCATCAACGTGCCGCGGCGGTGCCATCACACCGCATTGGAGGAAGGATTCGCGGCCACGCAGGCCACAATGGTTAGATGGGCTGGGTGCCGCACCGAAAAAGAACCGCCGCCATATGCCACAACGAATGGAGGAGGGCGGCTGACTGAGCTGGCCACCGGCAGGCGCACTACAGGTGGGACCCAAAGGGTCTCGCGGTTACAGGGTCGGCGCCATGCGCCGACCATTGCTGAGGATGGGGGGGTATAACCCCCCCGTTAATTTCTAGGGTGGGCCCCGTAAAGAGCCACCCCTAGCTAGAACCCCCACTAGCTAAGCTGGCCGGCTGGGAAGGACCTCCATGCCACCTCGGGTCAGGCCACTAGCGCGGGCCATGCGGGTCGCGCCACCCGCGGGTCGGGCCGCCGCCGCTGGGCCGGGCCGGTCTCGGTGGGCCGGGTCAGACCCGCAGACCGGGTCGGACCACAGTCCAGATCCAGACCTGGGTCAGGCCAACCTGAACCGGGTTGGGTCGGCCCAGAAGAGGTTGGGTCGGGTCGGTCCGGCTAGGCCGGACCGAACCCAGACCCAGTTCTGACCCATTTCACCTTTTCTCCCATATATTGGGCTACGGGTGTCCGATCGATGAACCGTCTGTGGAGACGAAAATCTTGGAGCGAGACGGTCCTTTTGTCATACCCCACTTGATGTTTGAACATATTTGGGGTATGGTCGGGTTGGTTTGAACATAAAATCCAACCAGGCCCCTGGAACGAAAATGCTAATAACTTCAGACCGTGCGTCCGATTGACGTGCCGTCTGTTGCGTTGAGACCCCTATGATGAGGTGAACCTTTGAGATACTTCTACTTGGGACTTCGTGATATTTGGAGTATCGACCAGTAGGTCGTGGAGTAGATCCTCCTAGAGACGAGCGAGTGGAGTATGGAGACCTAGTAGCTGGCTGATACCTGATGACTACTGACCTTTTGACTCAGAGTGTTTCGCCTAGCCCAGTGGAAAGCACCTCTATGTGACGTGGAAAACCCATAGTGGAAAGTGCCTCTGTGTGATGCAAAAGACCCACAGTACTCGGCAGGAGGAGTACCTCAGCATACTATGAGGGGGAGCGCCTCTATGTGACGCGGCAGACCCACAGTGGGGAGTGTCTCTGTGTGACGCAGCAGACCCACAGTACTCGACAGGAGGAGAACCAAAATAGTCCAAGATAGTGGGAAGTGCCTCTGTGTGATGTGGCAGGCCCACAATACTCTCAAGCAGACAAAAATATTGAAGGTGGCATTGTTATTCATTATTTGCCAATTTTTTGGACCTAAAGATCGGAAAATGAAGGCATAGGTTGTTGGAAAAAGGAGGTGTTCACAAAGAGGAAGTGGTGCACAAAATAGGTGAGGTGTGCGTAAAAACAGTGGGGTGCACGAAAAATAGTGGGGTGCACAAAAAACAGCATGGTGCATGAAAAATATCATGGTGCGAAAAATAGTGGAGTGAGTTTTTTTCATGCAAGAGGTGTTTCAGAATTAGAATGTCAAAAAATGGAAAAGGCATGGGATGCGTAAAAAAATGGAGATGGGCGGAAAAAACGTTTCTTTCCCAAAAAAGTATTATGCGCTAAATGAGAGGTTTTTCGCGCCACGATAGGTTTTACTCACGCGGTTAGAAATGACAATAAATAAGAGGTGACCCCCTTATTCAGCACGATGAAATACTAAGAGAAGTTTCAAGTGCTGATTCACATAAAAGGATCATGTAAAGGGAGTTGCACGAAAAATTCCGAGCTATGCGAAATATTCCAGCCTGCGCAAAAAATCTCGAGGTTCAAGAAATATTCTAGCTTGCACGAAAAATTCCAAAGTGCGTGAAATATTCCATCTTTTGCAAAGTATTCCTGCTTGCGTGAAAAATTCCGAGGAGTGAAAAATATTCCAGCTTGCACGAAAAATTCCAGCTTGCGTAAAATTTTTTGGCTTGTGAGAAAAAGGCAGAGCTGTGCGTAAAAGTTGAGGCTGCACGTAAAAGTTACAATTGCGTGAAAAGGGTGGTGTTTCGTGAAATATTTCTCCACGCTAAAAGAAAATATTGTGCACAAAAGTGAGGTCTTATGCGCAATGGTGCATTCTAGTGCATCGATTCTGGAATTCGATGCAAGCAGAGTCTCGTGCTAATCAGAGGAAAAGACTTTAATGTATATCTATTGTAGATACCTTTATGTCTATAAATTGATTGGGACTTCACCAAAGACAGTGATCCAAGGGGAGTCAATAAGAGTGACCCCAGGGATGCAGTGAGCTATCCCTGAACCTTTGTAAAGTCAGTATTCTTGGCATAGTGTGATTGTGACCAAAACTTGTAATCCATAAACTAGTGAAGATTAGTGGATTTTGGTATGACTGAAACACTGTCGGCATATTCTCCTTGGACGTAGCCCTTTGTGGTGAACCAAGTAAATGTTTTTAGTCAACTTCCTACTTTCATTTGTTTGATAAATATAACAAGTTTTTACCAATGTGGGAATAAGATCCTCTACATTAAAAAGAAAAAGTTGACACCCGGATTCACCCCTCCACTCTCAGGGTGCTTTTGTGTCCTTCAATATAGATATAGATATTTCATTTACATACTTTCCTTCAATATGACAATTAAAACAGAAACAACACTCATGGGTACATATGACTTACCGTCTCCACGAATGATGTATTCCATTTCATAATTCTATATTATATAGATTATTATAATATAAATATAACAAATACACATTATATTTATATCAATTTTCACATTCAAGAATCATGATATAAGTATAAGAACCACTGATATAACAAATTAATATATATGTGAAGAACAAAGAGAATATTGCTCGAAGGAAAACCTTATCACAAGATTATTAACAAATGGGTAATATAAGGTCATAATCAGAACATATAAAATAATAGATATAATGATATGGTTTTATAAAATATTTATAATAAATTTATATTTATTAAATAGGTGGTTTGAATGAGTATTAAGAGAGTCAAGATACAAGGTTAAGGGATTTCTTACTACTTTTTATTTTCGTGAGATACACGCCATGTTCACCACTCTTTACTTTTGTGTGGTATATGTACTCACCATGATTGTATTCTATTTATCCTGTACCTAAATATATTGGTATTCACATATACATTTTAAGAACTTTATTTCATGGGTTTTATGTTTCAAAAGTTACCAAATCGGTAAAAAATGTTTTTTCTCAAATTTCCTTCTTTGAGACTCATGTATTGTTATGCACATAAAGTCTTTTTTTGAGGTGTATATTTTATTTCATTATTCTCATTATTTTCATGATATTTTATGATTCATGTGATTTAATTTTACTACATGAAGATTATGGTCCCAAGTAACCAAGTATTAAGAGTATATTGAAACAATCTTAACGCTTTTTGAGATTGTTAATGACAATGCATATTTGATGAAATATTATGATATATATCTCAATAACACTCATGATTTTCATTAGACTATGTTTATTCTAGATTTACACATGTGTTAGTACCATTTTCCGCACAAGCTTTATATCAACCATAAGATCAGTTTGATCTGTTTTCAACCATTAGATCAAATTGGTAATTCAAACTATCACCTCGATGCATATATAAAGGCCCCCTTTTCCTCATCCCATATCGGTTTTTAAATATTTCAGTTCCAAAGATCTACCTCTCTTCAAAAATCTTATTCTTCTTTTCCTAGTTTTCTTAACTATGGATGTCGTTGGAAGCCTCCCAACAGAAACTAATGTCTTTAACCAAGGATGTTAGTGAATAGAAAATATAAAAGGAAAGGTTAATTGATACAAATTTTTTTTAAGTATAATTCCATGATTATGAAAAATGTTATGATAAATGGATGGGTGAACTTTTTCATAGCGAAGCCGAAAATTCAGGATCCGGTTTACTCATATTTTCTTATAGAGTTTTATGATACATAAAGTTTTTTAATAAAGGTGTAAGAGAAAAAATTTCCTTCAAGAGTTATGGTAAAAACTATTCCCTATCATTCAACATGGTAGAAAATATTATAAGAGTTCCATATGAAGGGGAAGTAATTCTCTATACCCACAAGCTTCCTGATTAGTCCGGAAGTTTTGAGAAGAAAAAGGCAATAGAGTGCTTTGGGATCAAAAGAGTAAAAACACCAAAGATAAATAATCTATTAACAAATTTCAGGATGCTAGAATAATGGGTATAGGGTTTCATCATTCCAAGAAAAGGATACAAGGACTCATTAATGAAAAGTGACATCTTTATCTTGGATTTTTTTGTCAACTTGAGGAAGATAAACCAAGTGAAGTATATCCTTATGACAATCACCCATATCAAGAATGGAACTCTCAAATCCTATTTCATCATGTATCAAAAAAATTTATCTACAATTATAGTGCTATGCTTAAAATCATTCAAAATTCCCTGCATATCCAAACCAAGAAGTTTCAAGATCTTACTACTAAGTGATGACACCTTGAAGAGAATGAAAGTTAGTTTCAATACCAAGTCTGGAGAATTTTACAATCTTTCAGAAAGTGATATTTAATATATATCTAAGAAATTGGAAGCAAGATAGACTTACAAGAAATATCAGAAGAAGAGAAAGCAAAAAAAAACCAGAAATCAAAGATAAGCATACAGTTCCAGAAACGCATTCAGCTCCACCCAAGCCGAAGAAGAAAAAAACTTTCCCTGAAGAATTAGTAGAGAAGTGGAGGGAATAGAATAAGGATAATAAATAAGAATATCCTAGTTTTGGCATAGACCCTGTTGAAGAAAAGGAATTGAAGATTAAAATTGCTGAAGAGCTAGAGATCAAGAAAAAAAGAAGAAACAAAAGAAGAAAATGTCTAAATCTGAGATTGTTCAAGGACTTAACAAGGATATTGAGAAAGCCTTTGAAAAGATTTAGGTACCAGAATACTTTCTCAAAGAACTAGTATGAGTAGAGACTTCAAGAAATAAAGTCATAATTCCGAAACATGAAGTGGAAGAAGAAATAGTTTAGGAAGAAGAAGTAGAAGAATAAGAAGGGGATGATAGTGATGATGTTATAAATCAAGTTGAAGAATATCATGAGAAGGAAATTCCTTCTGAAAATCTTTCAATTTAGACTTATAAGATGAATAAACCAAGATTATTTCTCATGGAAAAGAGGATGAGGGTCCAGAATAAGTTAACAAACCTTCTGATGATGAAATTAGCAATCATGACTTAATCCAACATGATGATCTTAAGGGAGATACTGAGAAAGAAGAGATTGATGAAGACAAAATTGTCTAACTTATAGATAGTGAGCATAAATCTCTGAAGGCTACAAAAAATATTTCCAAAGTTGAAAAAGGAAAATAGGTGATTGATAATACACCTGATAAGGCTATGGTAGTTAAGAAAGATGCTAGTGGATCATCCAAAAGGAAGGCTATAGAGCTTGAAAAAGAATCTTCACCTACAAGAGAATTAGATTTTGAATCATCCTCCATGGTTTAGGATTTTGTGGTACAGTCTTTGAAGAATTTATTAGACACTATAACATTGTTTCTGAGTATTGATTCGAGATGATAACTACTTCAACACTCCTTTAATCAGAAGTCAGATTCCATAAGCATGCTCATGGAAAAATTCATTAAGTTTGAGGCTGATTTCAAAAAATTCCATATCAGTTATTATGCTCATAGAAGATATTTTAAGGAAATTACAATGTGTTAAAAAAGAAAAATTGATGACTTGAGAATCTTTGATGACTTCCAAGAATCAGTGAAAGATTCCTTGGATAAATAAGATGACAGAATCAAAAAATTTACAATGAGTTTTACAGAGAAGATAAGTATCCCAAAAGTAAGAAGATAATGATCTATATGGAAAATAAAATTCAATTGCTCACAATTTTAATAGAGAAAAGGAACTAAAGGAAGATTTAGAAGAAAATTTCAACCAGCAAGAAGAGATACTAAAGTCTTAGGAAGAAACTCTTAAGTATCAGGATGAAAAAATCAAGGCTTTGGAAAAGAAAATTACGGATCAAGAATTATTAATCAAATGGTTTAAGGATGATCATAATGAGATGAAGAAGTTTAAGGCTATTGTGAAGAATATATTTATGAAGTAAAAGAAATATGAATAATTTTTCATCTCAATTCTGATCTTTTTTTTTTGTATTTTCCTCATATCAATTTTTCCAATCATAATGAAATATTTTCTGTCCTTTATTTTTTTTGATTTGTATAGTTATAATATTTTAGGTACCATTTTTTTACATTCCCACTGTTCATTTTTACAAATCACAAAGGGGGATAAAATAATTATCAAAAGAATACTAAGTATAAAGAAGAGAATGCACTAATAAAGGGGGAGTTTAAGTAAGGGGGAGTTTACTTAAAGAAGACTTTCTTATGTAAGAAAAAGTAAAATACATCTAAGGAAGTCAAGAATACGATCCTTAGGGATTTCAAAACCTAAGGGGGAGTTAGTTGTATTCATCATGGTTCATAAGTAAAGGGAGATAAGTTTTTATTTCAAAGCTCATAATGAAATTTCTAATTCCTTATATTCTTTTTGGAAAGGATGTTTGTGCTTTCCAAAAAGGGGGTGATTGTTTATTCAATAAGGTTTCCTTATGAATTTTCCATTCCTCCATGTTTTGAAAATCAAAAACACCATATCTTAAGAAAAACTATTTTCCCTATGGATTTTTTTCTTAAAGAAAAATTTCCCTTCTCTAAAGAAATTTCTATCCTTACTATTTGTTTTCATTACATCATTTTATGTTCTCTCAAAACCATGTTCATTTTCTTACTATGAATAAAATTTGGATCCTTATTAAAAACCTTAGAATCTTATAATTCCTTAGATATAGAGTCTTTTATTTTTAGACTTCGAATTCTATGAAATTCAGACTTAGAATTATCTGAAATTTAGAATCCTAATTCGATGAAATTTAGAATATGAATTCTCTAAAATTCAGAATCTAAATTCTCTAAAATTCAGACTCTGAATTAGCTGAAATTCAGACTCTGAATTCTCTGAAATTCAGACTCTGAATTCTTTGAAATTCAGACTTCGAATTCTCTGAAATTCAGACTCTTAATTCTCTGAAATTCGGACTCTGAATTCTTTGAAATTTCAACTCTGAATTCCTCAGAATGTCGACTCTGAATTCCTTAGAATTCTGACTATGAATTCCTCATAATTCAGAATCCAATTTCATTAGAATTCAGACTCTGAATTCCTGAGAATTAAAACTCCAAATTCCTTATAATTCAGACTCTGAATTCATTGTAATTTAGACTCCAGAATCTATAGAATTCAGATACCAAACTCTTTGTAAAACAGAATCTGACTATCCATGTTTTATAGAATTAGATTATTTATATGATTACACTCCAAATTATATTTTTTCTTAGACTCCGAATATTAATAATCCTTTAAAGTAATTATTTTTTCCATACAAATTATTTTGTAAGTATAAAGAGATGTTATATATTTTGTTTCTAACTAACCATTGGTTGAGTGACACGAGTACAGGTCCCTCTGAAATTAATTAAAAAATATGACCGTTGGAGGAGGGAGCCGACCATTGAAGTTTTTACTATAAATTGGAGATCATTTGAACAAGATCAATATCCATCTATTGATTGACTTATATATTACATGTTGTGATGTTGTGAAGTGATTTATAGAGAGAGAAATACTTTCATGCTTTGTTTTCTTTCATGAATATCTTGTTCAGCCACGAGAACCTTGATCATCTTGCTTCGTGTGACTCTAATTTTTACTGAGTAAAATTGAGGGATTCTATGTATATAAAGACAAAGGTTCTGATTACCTTAAAGTTAGAGGGCTTGTGGGGGTATCAAGACAAATTCTGATATTCTTATTGAGGTCTTACCATGGTGTGGGTAAGACAAACTTTCTCAAAAGTATAAATCAAGGGACCTTTATCTAAGGTTGTTAGATACCCTATTATTTGGGTAAAAATATTTCCTACTTGTTACTTTTTTTTGATTCAAGTTTTATTTCCATTGTATTTTGATAAAATAATAAAGTATAACTTTATTATACATTCTTTTATTTTACTTACTCTGATAAATAAGAATATATACAATTTATGGTAGAATCTTCTTCTAAGAAAATTATTCTTAAGTTTCATTTCAATATTCATATTTCTGGAAACTAAGCATGTTTATTTCATAGTTATGAACTTAAAGAGGATCTGTGAATTTACCTTGTTTACCACTGTTAAAAACAAATTTCCTTAATATTAAAAAGGAAAGTTTTTAAACTTACAATTCACCCCTCCTCTTGTAATTGAGCTTCTACATATACTATTTTGATCCTATATAAGTATGATATAATAATTTATTAATCTTTTTAAAATAATAATTTATTATAATATATTTAAAATATCATATAAAAATAATGCAAAACATATAAATTAGAATCTAATTCATGATAAATATGAAAATCATTTTCAGTGTCGGCATAGTGCATTCACAGTGCTAGAAAAGTAAAATTTGGTGTCCTAAAGATAATATTTGAGAAGATATAAATCTTTTATAGACTTTTTTTAGTAAATATTAATTATTATCTATTATTTCTATTAATATATATGAATTTTTTAGTTACATAACAAGTGGATTATCCAAATGATGGTATAAAGATTGCGTAAGTCTAAAAATGTCAAAATAACATATTAAATAAGTTTTATCTTCAACTTAGTTAATTTATTTCTATGATATTATTTTATTTTTATTTTTTAGTGATTAAATAATTACCTTAAATGCTTACACAAAGCCGACATAGTGCTTTTTCAAATAGTTGAAAAATCAAGTGACTAATTTTAAAAACTATAAAAGTAATAGTGTTTGGATGATTTATAGTTTTAAAAGATTTTTATATATAAATATAAAATTTTATGGATGTTTGAAAGTTTTAAATTTTAATTGAATTGTTATCTTGATGACTATAAATCCAAATAGTTCAAAAATGACATTAATGATATTTTATAATAAGAAATATTTTATTAAATGATTTAAATTTCATAAAAATTGTATATTTAGAAAGGTTAATGGAATTTTGTTTTAAATATCAATCATGGTCCAATAATGATTCACTTTTCCTTTTATAGTAACTTTCTTGAACACTAAATACTAAAAAACTCTGACATCGCAGTAATTATCGAAAGGCTTAATGCAGGGTTAAAACAATGTGATAAGGGTTAAAAAATTAAATAAAAATATTAAAATTTTATTGTAACATAGAATTTATACTCAAAATAATCCTAAATTATAAATATATTAATTTATTGGCACTTTTACATGAAAATAAATTTATATTTATTTAATACTTTAAGTAATTCCAAGAGTACACCACCCCTCACTTATAAAAGAGAACCTACTATCCTTTCTTCCTCACACCTTTTGTGAAATTTATATAAAAAAATACCTACAAATATAAATTCCTTAAATACCTCCCCACATTCCAGTGGTGTTATTTTGGTAAGAATACCAACCTTATATGGATTAAGGTGCAAAGTAAAGGAGGTTTTCTAAAGAAGAGGTATAACTTTTAACTGAATGTTTCGGTTTTATTTATTCTTATACCTCATTTAATTATTCTTAAACAATGCCTAAATAATAATATAAGTATATTAAATATACTGATATATTATTATGTTAATGTAATAACCTATAACCATATCCTCTCCCACCAAATGGGAAATAAAACGATCGTTCGTGTGTACGATGGACTACCACCTCATGAACTGATGTAATTCATTTTACATAAAATGTTATCATGAATCATTATAAAGTTTGATTTAATTTATATATATGATATTAATTAAATAAGTATCATTTTTTAAAGGTAAAATAATACTTACCCTCTTTCTTTCATGATATTTGAAAAAATGGAAACGTTACTAATGCAAACATGTGACCTACCATCTCTATGATTGCAACATACTTTATTTTTTATTACAATATAACAATGCTATTTTTAAAAGTATAATTAATGCATAAAAATGATAATTATATCATGATTATTATTTTTTATATGGTGATATTATTAAATTTTTTTCTATAGTCAACATACCAAATTAATTTTGAGGATATTACCGAACATCAGCAAAACACTTGATGTGGACTTAACTGATAAATTAACTAAATAAAACATGGTTATAAATGATATAAAATGGGACAATGATAATTTTATGAACATTAAAAGGTTCTTAATTAATTAAATTATTTATATAATTTTATTATACAGGTGTTAATGGACATACACGGAAACTCTGGACTCAAGGTAAGTGATTTGGTATCAATTTATCTTTATTGAGGTATATTTTAATTTTATGCTCCTAATTTCTTTTATGTGGTGTACATAAGGAACTTTTAAATTTTATCTTATAAACAATTTATACTTCATGTTATTTTAAGTTATAATTAATTTGTTTTCATCCAATAGGATTTGAGTTGAATGTCAAAAATTGGTAAGAGGTTTCTTAACTCAATTTCCTTTCATTAGGTTATACTTCTACTTCATTGACTATATTATGTGAAGATTATGTGTGAAATGGAATATGATTTTATTATTTTTTATTTCCATTTTTTTGTTTTTAAATTGTTACACCTAATATTTTCATTGATTAATTCTAACTTCAACGATACAATCTTTGTAAGGATTATTCATCTCAATATTGTTTCTTTCAGACATATCTTGGATGTGAACCTAATTCCTTTTATAAGGTGTATATGATGAAAATTGAGATATTATACCATGATTGACTATTTTATCATGATATTTAATGTTTCTTTGAAGTTATATATTTTGTGATATGTTTATTCATATGTTATAAATGTTTCAAGTGTTTTCATGGCCTCAATTTCAATTCTTTGAGACATAATTCATGCAATGCACCATGATTTATTTTATATGGTGTAATTATTTCAATATGAATGTTTTAACATATTATTTCATATAAATTATGGTTATTTAATAACATTGTTATTTTTCTTCATTCGATGGATTTTTATTCAAGCATTACCCATGTTGAAATAGTTTCTCATCCCAAACTTCATTCTTTGAGACATGTTTTTATTAATGAAAATATATTTATTTTTATAGTTGATATAATAAATATTTTAATATATTATCATGAAACTTTTTTATAATTATGGTATTATTTTCTTTCTTATGTTCTTTCTATCAAATTGTTTTTGGTTTTAAATGGTTATAAATGGTGTTTTTTTAAAAAACATTATTTTACTGCTTCTAAATAACTTTAACCAAACACATCCCCTCTATTCATTATCTTATTTCAATAATTATATTCTCTAAAAATAAATTATTTCATAAAGTTATTTTACATGATATTTTACCTTATTTTAAATGGTTTAAAATGACATTTCTTATCAGTTTTCATATGGGTCGATTTCAACTATTTTTAAAAAAGATTAAAAAGAATGTATATTTTTTTAATGATTATGACATGAATGTATTTTCACACATTTATAACATTATTTTACTTAAATATTTCTTTATAATTTTCCATGTTAATTTTAAAATAAAAGTATTTTCAAAATATTTTGTGAATTTTAATTTTTAAAATCTATTTTTAGAACAAAATGGGTATTTTCCTTAAGAAAATTTTAATGATATTTTTATGGTTTGTATATTAATAAATGAAAAAAACCTTTTATTTTATTTATGATTTATTGGGGATATTTTTTAATAATAACATCCTTATTCATTATGTGGTTGTATTTTTATTGTTTCAAATATATTTCCTGAAACCTATTTCTTTTCCATAGGTAAATTAAGCCACAAAAGAATAATGGTTATTTTTATCTTGAAAAGTGAAAATTTTAAATTGTTTTTCTCATGATATGGTAATTTTAAATTATTGATAAAATCAGTATTTGAGAGTTGAATCAAATAATTTATGGAATTTTTTCAATATATTATGGTATGTCCATTATATCCATCCAATGCATTGGGCAATGTTCCTTGTGTTTAAAGGAAAACATGAGGGAGTTAACTAAGTATGTATATCCTATAAATTTAATTGGGAACCATTTGTTTCTTAAATGAGTCAGAAAGGGTTTAAAGATAAGGTTCTAAGATACAGAAACATTTTTATATGGTTTCTATGATTTTTAATGTTTATTTTGATCAAGATTAACATCACATGGATAATTATTATTGATTCTTATGCGTTTTTACTTTGTTAAATATTTAGTCTATATCTAATGATTTATAATCCACAATTGATTGGTATGAGTTCTCTTATGTTATGCTCACACAATTTGATTATTCCATTATACCCCTATTCACATATTATTCTCATTAATGAAATTTAATTATTAATGATTATGTTTACCATTACTATGTGTTCGAGTTCACTTTTATTATATTTTTCATTCCAAATATTCTCATGATTTATGTTAAATGAATTATATCTACAGTGGATTAATGTGTGAATAATTTTATGGGAGATGTTGAAGACTTAATGAAGAATAATAAACGATCGATATAGTGGTAGAAATGATCACTTGACTAAATGAGTAGTGTTATGTAAGAGTTTTTCCGAATTCTCTAAAACTCTAAACCTAAAAGGTCCTTGGGTATATAAGTGATATAATATTTTAATTTTTTGTTATATTTTTTCTATGGATAAAATTAGGTCACGTTTATTGGTATTAAAGAAAGAAATTCAAAGATTATGTTTTTAGAACCAAACCTAGGCATATAGGTTTGGTGATCTTATAATTAGGGGAGAGATACCTATGAAGACATAGTTCTATTCATAATAGAGGTGAATAAAATATTGGGTTTACTAATGTGATTCAAGAATGAAAAGGACACCTAGAAAATCAATAGAAAGAAAAGAAACAATAAGCTTCAAGGTTGTAAATAAACATGTAAAAAATTATATAAAACAAGTTTTGAGATGATTCAATCCACATTGGGCATAAATGCTTGGAAATGAAACTATAAAAATTATTAAATACTATGAAAATAGTAAAAAATAGTGAGCATATATATAGATTTGAGTAATAAATAAAGTAATAAAAATGAGACCACAAAATTTATTTAAGGATAATTTTCATAAAACTACAGGGTTTATGATGTATCCAATCTAATGATATAGAATATATGAGCATCTTGGATAAAAACACTCATTCACCCCTATAAAACTAAACCAATGGAATGATATAACACAAAAACAAAGAAAAAAGTGAACACACTTACATATCAAGGACTACACGAATAACATATAAATTTCCATTTATAAATATGAACAGAACTATAAAAGAAGGTACTCATATAATCATCATCACAATCTAATTATTATTTAAAAAGGGATATCAATCTACTGAATCAGATATCTAAAAGAATTAGTCATGAGTAGCAGCATGCATCTAGATCTCCTCTCCTCTCATCATTTCAATCTATTTTCTCTAAAAAACAAAATCTAAAAATACAATAATGATTAATGAAGAGGTATATATGAACATATAAAGAATTAAGAAACCATAATTCCTCATATGAATTCATGAAGCTGATTACATAGAAGGATATGTGGGTCACATGTGATGTGGAGTGGGCATATATGAATCGTAAAGAAAAGATGGCGTAACAAACCAAAATAACCTGCAGGTCACATATTAGAGGAAGAGTGGATGCTAAAAAAAAATTTGAATAACAAATAATGAAGTAAAAAATTAAACAGACCCAAGAATAATTAATTTTCACATAGTAATATGTATTTTCAGATTAATCAATTACCATGATCTACCCTATATAAACAATAGGATTAAGCTAAGCGATAGCTAGTAAATGAACACCCATACCCTAATCTAGCATATAGAGGCATAGATGAGTCAGTCCCCCTTAAAATCACTCAGAATAACAATATAAAAATAATTCAAGAAAAAATAACTAAATGCATGAAAACATACATACAATATAGAAAAACTGACATGGAATTAGTAGAAAAAATGACCTATATTTTTTATTTAATAAAAAAATCCATATTCAACATCATGTGATTAATATATATGTAAATTCATAAGAGTAAAAACCAAGATAAAATATATAATTATGAAGAATAATGTGATTAACACGGTATTTTAGTGGTGGAAATTAATTCTCAAATTTTTATAGTAGTTCCTTAAGTTGGTTCTGTGAGAGAGAGGGTCTGATGACCACCAAGATGAGTGTTAATAACTATGGGTTCTATTATTGGTGATGTAGTAGTGTTAAAATCTTTGTTAATGTAAATATAACAACCTAATGATGATAGTGGGGGTATTTCAGTACATTTCTTATGAGAAGAATTAGAATTCGGTTGAGTTTGGTGTGAAAGTGAAGCACTATAATATACCTGTGTGGTGGTTCCCAAGAATTCTATAGTGGTAGTAGACCTTTTTATAGGTGAAACCCTAGGTAGGAGGTACAATACAATCCATATATAATTATTATCATATATATATTTTTTAAAAATATGATAATTCAAGTATAGATGATAGATGAGACCACTAAGAACATGGGAATGCAATTTTGGTGTGTGTAAAATTCCACACTTTTAGAAATTGAAGAATTTATAGCATAAATTTTAATAAATTTAAAATAATTTATTATACAGTTTTTTATACCCCAAGTAGGTCAGTGAATACTTAAGAAAATTTATCATGTTGGTATGTGAATCTGTTTAATATTATAATAATATAGTAATATTAACTTTATATTAATTTTCATATTATTGTTTTTATTATTGTTAAAAAATGTAATTTTTTTCATTATGGAAGATCTCGATAAGTAAATAGTTAAATTTTGTCCTATTTTTGCATAGATCACAAAGGTGGTGTTTCAAAGGTCTATAAAGATCGTTGGGGGGAGTGATATTTGAAGATATTATCAACTAATTGTTTTGATAATGTGACTCACAATTTTTTTTAAAGTATAAATTTTAATTATTTTCACATTTATAATATAGTTATTTCCTTTATTGAGTGATTTAGATATCCTAAGAAAATAAAAATTCTAAAATAATATTTGGATGTGAGAATGTGAATATAAAGTCTGATGATTTTTATGGTGATCACGATACACCCAAATATTTTAGTTAGACCCGTGATAATGAGTACACTTATTATGAATCATTATATAAAGTCATTTTTTATGATGTGATGGTTTGATAGTGTTATTCATGGAAATTATCATTGATGAGTGTATGTAGAACATCTTGGGATGACAAGAAATTGTATGAAATTTGAGATAATAAATGTAAAAAATGAGGAAATTAGGGGTTCTAAAACTTTAATTATTTCTCTTTCCCTATTATAGGATGATAACATACTTAGAGTTTGGTTACATTTTAGGTGGTAGGTTATTTAATGACTTTTATATAAATGTGATATGTTACCCAATTTTATATAACATTAACTAGAGATTCCATTGACGATCTTATGTGGATATTGAAAATTTAACTAAAAAATTTTATTATCTAAGATTTAGGGTGGGGTGATAATGATTTAGATTACTTGTGATGAAGATCTATTAATAATTTTACCAAGGGGTGTCTTCTTAGCTAGAGGTTAGTTTTTTTATTACTCACATTTATGACTTGACCTTTTTATAGTTTTGATTTTTGAAGAATAGATGACACAAATAATTGTAAGGAATATTTGAAATCATTTATTTGGTAGTCATATGGACTAATTTTAATGGTTTATTGGATAATCATGTAGAATAACTATCTAGATTTATTGATAAGTTATGGATTCAAGTTTAAATTCTATTACTTATTATATTTTGATGTTACTTCATTAAAGGGAGTACCATTCACTAAGATCCCAAAAACCTAATGTAGTCTTCTCAAGTGTGACCCAAAAATAATTTATCACATGTAAATTTAATAAATGGATTAATAAACTCTCCAGTACTCCCAATTATTATATTATATTTTATATAAATTTAGTTTACGGGTAAAAATTTCATGTGATGTGCATATGGATTCAATTTGAGAAGTAAAAATGAATGTATTATATTATTATAATGAGATGATTATATGACATTATGAATAATGGGAATTTAGGAAACTAGCTAGTGGGAGTTATCATACAGGACACCTTTATTTTGTTAATCAAGTATGTTATAATATATATACTTTGGTATTTGGTGAGTGGTTTTTATGGTGAGCTTTGTAATGAAATACTTTATCAGTTTTGATTTATTG
Source organism: Viscum album (assembly GCA_963277665.1). Classification (NCBI taxonomy): domain Eukaryota; kingdom Viridiplantae; phylum Streptophyta; class Magnoliopsida; order Santalales; family Viscaceae; genus Viscum; species Viscum album. Next base: position 773,690,857 of record OY728142.1, on the reverse strand, counting down.
ATGATGGAATGTAAGTTTATATAATAGAATTGATTAAATTATAGTAACTATTTTTTTGTGATGGGATAGTTCATTACCTATAAATTTATATATATTACCCTTTGTGTTTTTGAGATTATAAGTATGTGACTATGTTTTATGATTTTAATGCTTTGATTATTATGTTTTCATAATATTGTCTGGTTGTTCATCCATACAGATAAACCTACTAAATTTGTATATATACTCAATTATATATATTAAAATATAGCATTGGAATATATTTTTGGTGGATTTTTCATGTTATGTTTGCATGATGACTAAAATTGATATCAAGATCTTCGTGTTTATGGATTGTTTCATATACTATTGGCATGTTTAGGTTGTTTGAGATGTTCTAAATATTATGGGTTTGTGGTTTTACCATCATAGATAGTTTTTATTTTATTTTATCAAACTCATGAATTATATATGTTTCATGATATAAACTTTTCATGGATTCATTATTATTCATCACTTTGTGGGTTTTATTTTATTTCATATCATTTAACAAGTTCTTCAATGGGTAAGTGATTTTATTTCTAAAATGTACACCCTCAATTCTAGTCACCAACCCATGGAGTATTGAGTTTTCCTTATATTAAGGGGGGGGGGAATTTATTTCATCATCAACTGAGGCGGTGTACGAAAATAATCAAATCATGAGAAAAATAAAATTTCAACTTAGAAAATATTAAACAAATTATCACCACATGAAATTTAATAGTTACCACATCAAAATTATAAAATTTTACACTTATCAACAAGAAAAGAAATTTCAAAATAACTATAGATATTGAACTCTTATATTTGACTCATATTCCCAAGGGTTATACTCTAAACCACCATATGTATAGAGAAATCTCATTAATAAAATTACTCGACCATACAACACCTTCTCTTGATGAACTTGAATATCTACAAGATGTTTTATGAACATCACATCCTTTGTTTATTAATATCACCCAATTAGTTATTTTATAATCATCATGAAAGTATTTCTGAATTTATAACCCATAATTTTTTTTAAAAAATTAACTCCAACATGGGTAATAGTGTTTAATGATTTGTCATTTCATCAATGAACTCTAAAAATTAAAAAGGTTTTATGAACCTCATAGAAATATTACTACCTAGACTAACCATTTTTTGTACATGCTATGATGAAAAATTAAAAAAAATATAATCTCTGACCCCAACAATAATGGTCTTCCCCTCTTGTTCAAATATTAATTATGATTAATTTATTTCCAACCCTGTTCACTCAGGGATCATCTATACTCACACCTCCATATTATACACTAAATATTTTCAAATAATTTCCATATCACCAGTATCTGCCTAAATAAAGGTTGAGTTATAGGTTTTTCCATAAGATAACTCAAATATTTCCATTAAAATAGATGGTTACACTAGTGTAAAAAACGTTTTTACATCGGTTATTTTTCATTTTTACGTCAGTTTTTAGCCGATGTTAATACAGATGACATTATAAATATTGTTTTTTACGTCAGATATTTAAAAACCGACGTAAAAAAACATAACATCATGGCGTTTATCACGTTGGTTATTTAATAACCGGTGTGATAAACCATTTCCCAGGATTCTATCACATCGATTATTAAATAACCGACATGAAAAACTAGGGGGGAGGTTATCACGTCGGTTATTTAATAATCAACGTGATAAACCATTGCGGGGGGTGTTTATCACGTCGGTTATCAAATAAACGATGTAAAAAACCAGGGGGGAGGGTTTATCACGTCAGTTATTTAATAACTGATGTGATAAACCAGTGCGGGGGGGGGGGGGGGGGGAGGTGTTTATCACATCAGTTATTAAATAACTAACATGATAAACTAGGGGGAGGGTTTATCATGTCAGTTATTAAATAATGGACGTGATAAACCAGTGTGTGTGTGTGGGGGGGGGGGGGGTGTTACCACATCGGTTATTTAATAAACGACGTGAAAAAAAATTACCAGGTTTTTTTCACGTTGGTTATTAAATAACCGATGTGAAAAACTAATTTTTTTTTTAAAAATTGAAAGCAATCCTCTGGTCTCCCCAGAAAAAACTAGAAAACAAACCAAGAATTCGTACCAGAAAAACATAAGTAGACCAAAAAAATAACCAAAGAAAAATTAATCATTTACATTGATAACATTTAAAACTTACCCCACTGGACAGCCCCCCCCACCACCTGGACAGCCCCCCTCACCCCACTGGACAGCCCCCACCACACCCCTGGACACCCCCCCACACCCCTGGACTACCCCCCGACCCCCTGGATAGCCCCAAACACCCCTGGACATCCCACCACCCCCTGGACAGCCCCCCGCACCCCTGAAAACCCCCCACCCTCATGTATACCCCCCACCCCATGGAAAACACTACCACACCATTGGACAACCCTCCCACACCCCTGAAACAGAACCAAAAAATTACCAAAAATAGACCAGAACCCCCTCACCCCACTGGGCTACCCCCACCACACCCTTGGACACCCCCAACACCCCCGGACATCACCACCACCCCTAGACATCCCCCAACCCCTGTATACCCCCACCCCCTAGACAGCACTCCCACACCCCTCGACAGCCCTCCCACACCCCTGAAACAGACCAAAAAGTTACAAAAAATAGACCAGAACCCCTTCAATCCACTGTACAACCCCCACCACACCCCCCACACCCCTGGACTGCCCCCAACCCCTAGAAATCCCCCAACACCATTGGACAACCCCCACAACCCTAGACTGCCCACGAACCCCTAGACATCCCCAAACACCCCTGGACATCCCCACTACCCCTTGGAGAGCCCCCCACACCCCTGGAAAATCCCCACCCTCATATATACCCCCACCCCCTATACAAGACTCCCACACCCTGGAAAACCCTCCCACACCCCTAAAATAGGACCAAAAAGTTACCAAAAACAGACCAGAACCCCCTCACCCCACTGGACTTCCCCCACCACACCCATAGACACCCCCACACCCCTAGACATCACCACCACCCCGAGACATCCCCCCAACCTTTTGTATACCCCCACCCCCTGGAAATCACTCCCACACCCCTGGACAACCCTCCCACACCCCTAAAAGAGACCAAAAAGTTACCTAAAACAGACCAGAACCCCCTCACCCCACTGGAAAGCCCCCACCACACCCCACAACCTTGGACTAACCCAACCACTGGATATCCCCCAACACCCCTGGACAACCTCCACCCTTATAGACACCCCACACACCCTTGTACTGCACCACCACCCCTTGGACCCCCCCCCCCACACCCTTGGACACCTCCACACCCCTGCACCGCCCCCACCCCTGGAAAGCCCCTGGACAGCTGGTGTTGGGAGAGGAGGCACCACCATTCCTCAGGGGGCATGCCGATGGAAGGTACATATCACTCCCACATAGAAATCTTGTGATATCAAAATGTTTCACATGTGGGAGTGATGAGTACCTTCTAGTGGCCTTCATCCCCCTAAGGGATGACGATGCCTCCTCTCCCACCCCCTGGACTGACCCCCATCCCAATGGACACGCTGGACCCCCCCCACCCCACTAGATATCCCTCCCACACCCCTGGAAACCCCCCTTACCCCACAAGACACCCCCACACCTCTGGACACCCCCTGGGCAGCCCCCCACTCCCCTGGACAGCCCTTCTACCCTTCTGGAAATGCTCCCATCCCTTGGACTGCCCCCCCACCCCCACTCTCATGGACACCCAAGATACCCCCCACCACACCGAACATCCCTCCTGCACCCCTGGATACCCCCACCCCATTAAATACCCCCACACCCTTGGAACCCCTTCCCCCCCAAACCAGAATCCATACAAGAAAAACCATCATAAGTAGACGAAAATAAGAAGTAGAGCAAAATTAAACATTCATATATATAACATTCAAAACATAAAATTTCAACTTAAAAAAAACTAAATCCAACCTAAATGACTACCAAATACACATCTACAATGATAGTATTCAAAATTACATTTTACACTACAAAAAACTAAAAATCAATCAAACCTGTAAAATAATTTGACCATTCCACTTGTAAGTGTTTGATGTCTTCAGCACTATAGGGTTGAGGGTCATAAAATAGTTACAAATTAAAAGGATAGTATTTAACATGTATAATGAATAAATCAAATAAAATATTATGGAAAAGTTTAAAAGGAAATCTTACCAGGTCAAAGTTCACAACTGTCCCAGTTTTTATTATTTCATACATAAATCTTAACATATAATATCCGCATTCGATGAAGCCTTGTTGTTGATGAAAATTTTGTTTGAATGAGTGTAAATTCAATATATTATTTGTATGTAATAAATAAAATAGTACAAATTATAAATGGTTATTTACCTTTACATTTACATATTTGATCTTTGCACTTCTTTTCTTTGTGTTTTTTCAAAAGTAGATCCATCACCTGTTAGAAAATAATACGAATGGGATAAACTAAAAATTCATTATAATATAGAAAACTATTGAGAAATTGAAACTTAATTTTCCAAAATTTTCTTAAAAATTTCCCGCACATCACCATGGACAGAGAATATCCAATAAAGTTCCTTCTCCCTTGGGTAAAAAACCCCTAACATCCAATGATCACTGATAATTTTTTTTAAGGTTATTCGTTTTTTATGTTAAAAGATAATGAACTCTTTGATAGAGATGTGTTTCATACCTCTCACAAAAAGCCATCATCCAACATTTTGTGACTATATTCTGTTAAAGTATTTTATCAATATAAACCAGTCTTTGTTCCTTATCCAATGCACATGCTAAAGGGGAAATCAAATGCGGGTCTATGAACCCATATACATCTGTCCGTTCATTATTCTCACAAATGTTATAAATATACCTAATACAAAACAGACATAAGCATACATTTTTAATAAATATAATGCAGGGAAAAGGTGTTAAGACTTACATGGATAAAATCTACACCATGTTGATTCCCAACTTATCTCCAGTAATAAGCTCCATGATATCAGATTTCATAATCCACACAATTATTGCACGCCCACAAACATGAGATTCCATTGGAAACTCATAATGATCCACCAAAAAATTTGAATATCTTGACAATCTTTCAAGACTACTAGAATCTGTATCTGATGTCATATCCATTTGTCTTTGTGTTGTCTATACATTATTTATTTACCTTTGAAGTATTCCTGTAAAAATAAATAGAAAAATATATTGTTTTTGAAATTATAAAACAACTTTAATAAAAAAATAAAATAGAAGATATAACATACATAACTATATGGTAATGAGTTGAAGAAGTCTGGATGGAAAAATTCAAAAATGGACCATACTATGTCCAACTGTCATCACCTCATCTGTAGGTAATGGTACTTGAGATAATTTATCTATAATATCCTTTACATTGACCCTCTGATTCTCTACCTCTAATTGTTGATGATGAACAATATCTCCTATACAATATACCAACCCATATGCAACTATATGATGTTTAGGATCATCAATATACAACTCTCAATAAGTAGGAAGTTGTGGTGGAGGAGTAGGATAAAAAATGGGGTCCGCGGGTTGATGTGGGGGAGTGGGAGCTACTGGTTGAGGTGGAGGATAAATAATGGGGTCTGCAAGGGGTGGTGGAGGAGTGAGAGTTGCAGTCTGAAATTGTCTTTTCATGTCTGCAAACATAGACTGTACCAATACTCTAATATTTTCGTCTATTGTCACATTAATATTATAAACTTCAGCCTCCAAGGATTCTATTTTTTTTATAAACACCCTCAATGTAAGTAGTTGAGGAACGTTTCAACACTTTTCTTATCGATACAACAGCCAGATATCCTTATACACGACCATGATGTTTGGGCTTTCCCAATGTTGCAGATAAAATATCTTTCCTCCCAGTAGTTGTAAATACCCCCTATGAGATCTTCTCCTCAAGATAATCCTGTATTAATTAATTGAACATTTCTGTAATGATTGAAATTATAGAAGAAAATATTTAACTTAAATAAATAAAATATTTATCTTACAATCCTCTCAGCTACGATTCTCAAATCTTCTGAAATATATTGCCCTTTTTTGCCCATCTGATCTCTCTTCCATTTTTCATATCTAGATGGATGGGATGGAGGGTCCACCTCTATAGATCTTGAAGACTCAGTTGTTAGTTTTTGTAATTTTTCCGCCATCATTTGTTCTTCCAATAATGTATACCCTCCCCGAGATAAACTATGAGGGTATACATTTTTAGATTGGATCTCCTGATGAGATTTCCTTGTTTGCTATAAATTAATAATAAGAAATCATTAACAAAATATTAATAAGATATTTTATATAAGAAAGCTTATAAATGTTTACATTTCCCTTACCAAAAATGATTCTTTTATTCTACTTTCAACAAACTTTCTCCATGTGTCTTCATATATGAAAGGATATATACGACATGGATTTTCATGACTCCTATGAAAAAAATGAAATTAGATGTGAGGGTTGATTTGAAATCCCTCCATCTCCTGGAAGCCATCGATAAACATTTCTTCCTGACTCCTCTAGTTTCAGGAATATCAAATGTCATATGATAAAGAAGAGGTTAAACATATTATATATACTAGAAACATTTAACTAATAGGAAAACAATAGTAAAAGATCTTACCAAAATCGTCTCCCACAACTGAGAGATTATCGCTTTGTCCACTCTTCCCCACTCATCATACAAAATGCTTATTTTTCTCTTACCCTGAGTGGACACAAAACTCTTAAAATCTTTTGCATTTGGACCTCTAGGAATATCATCCTCATCAAACTCAATGAGTATCCTCTGATCCTACATACGGGCAAGTGATAATTTTGGTAAAAATGTGCACCCACGTTTACCAACTCTTGAACTCTTTGTAGTAATGGGAGTACATGAGGAAGATTGAGGAACATCAAGAGGAGCATGTGAATGTTCCTCCCCAGAGGTATGACCAATATGCTCATCTCCAGAATCATGCGGTTGATCAACTGATTAATCTGTCATTATCCTTCAAAAAAAAACATTAGTTCACAAATATACAAATTCAAATATTTTAATACTACTATAATTAGAAAATAGAAAATTGTACTAAGTTACGTAATAGTAAACATGGTTAATATGATAAGCATGTTAAACAATGGTAAAGATGGTAAAGATAGTCAAGATGGTAAACATGGTAAACATGGTAAACATGGTAATGTAATTTTCACTGAAAAAAATAGATATATAATTTATGTAATAGTAAACATGATAAAGTAAACTAAAAAAAATTAAAACATGTTAAACCTGGTGAACATAGTAAATATGGTAAACTAATTGTCACTGAACAAAAACTATAGATATATAATTAATTTAATGGTAAATATGATAAAGTAAACTAAACAAAAACAAAAAACAAAAAAAAAACTTATACTTATTTTGTTTTAATACACGTTTTAATAAAGAAAAAACTTACAATATCTAAAATTTTATGAAAATAATAAATGTAAACAAGAAATAAACAAATGTTACCTATAATTTTAGGAATGTACAAATGTATTGTTTTCCAAAATTCCTTTGTTGTGATCATTACTTATGGCACAAACCATGTCTTCAACATGCTCATCATTATGTTCTGTTAATATTTCCATGGAAGTAGGGATCTCACATAAATCAACATCTTCATCAAGTTTATCCTCACCAACATATTTTTTCCCTTGTAAAACAATAACCCACTACATATCTGATTGATCTACGACATAAAAAATTTATTTTTCATGTGTTTCCATTGTAAAAGAATCAGTTGTTCCTTCCAATCTATTCAAATTAACAATTGTCATTCCAAATTCATCGTGTCTGACACCATTCTTACCGATAAACCATTTTCAGTTAAAAACATGAACTTTAATTTTAAATTAATCCACTTCACATATGTCTTAAATCACTTTATAATATGCACTTGATGCAGACATTGGGTTTTTGTCCTTAGCACTCGAAAAATGCATTGGTTCTGCAAACACTAATACACCACTATTCTGAACTGTACTTCTGTTGTCCTGAGCTTTCGTATGAAATGTATAGCCATTAATGTCATAACCGGACCATGTTATCACATTTAAACACGGACCACCCACTATCCATTTTAATGTCTCTGATACATCTGATCTACGAAGCAAGGTCTTTTTAAACCATGAAAAAAATGTTTTGTTGTGATAATTGAAAATCCACATTTATTTCTTCTTTGGATGACATTGTTTCAACTCATTAATGCAATGTGATATATGGTTGAGCATCAGCTATGTTATTTAAGATGTATGATTCTAACATCTTCATATGTTCACCTGACAACGATTTGACTTTCAAGCCACGAATCCCCTTTCCGTCATTATTAACTTGTTCATGGAGAAATGGAGGCAAACCTATGTGTTGCACCGCAACCAAGTAGCTCATAGAAAACTCTAAAACCTCCTCATAAATATAATTTTCAATAATGGAGGATTCAGGTCAATATGGATTCTTAACATACCCCTTCAATATTTTCATATACCTTTCAAAAGGATACATGCAACGAAGATATACAGGTCCACAAAGAATTATTTCTCAAACCATATGAATCATTAAATGAACCATTAAATCAAAAAAAAGTTGGAGGAAAATAAATTTCCATTTGACAAAGTATAAAAATTGCATCCTTTTACAAAATGTTCAAAGCATTCACATCAATCACCTTATTACAAATTGAATTGAAAAAATAACACAACTTCATTATAGTCATTCTGATAGGGATGTGCAATATTCCATGCAATGAAACTGGTATAAGTTTTTGCATCACGACATTACAATCATGTTATTTCATACCAATCAACTTCAAGTCCTTCAATGAGACATATTTTTTTACATTTGAAGAATAACCTTGAGGCACTTTGATATCATGAAGACACTGACAAAAGATAATTTTCTCCCTCTTCGATAATGTATGACAAGCCATGGGAAGAAATGTTCGTCTTCTATTAAGAGTGGGAGCTAACTCCAAACATATCCCCATTGATAGTAAGTCTAATCTTGCATTCAACCCATATTTTGTCTTTCCTTTAATATCTAATAATGTTCCAATAAAACTATCACATATATTATTCTCCACATGCATGACATCAATATTATTTTTAACTTCATGATATCTTCAATATGGTAGCTCAAAAAATATTGACCTTTTCTTCCAAATATGTCTATCATTACTAGATTTCTGTGTCTTTCCCAATGTCACATCATGGGTTTTCACCCTCTCAAAATATAGATCAGGAGATAAAGGTTTTAGAGCAATATAAAATTCTTGTGAGCCATTGAATGCCTTTTTTAGTCTTCTATAAGAGTGATCCATAGACAAAAACTTTCGATGACCCATGTACATTGTTTTCCTCCCATTATGCAATTGACAATATGATGTCTATTGTTCGTAAATTGGACATGCTTTATTCCCTTTAACACTGTATCTAGAAAAATTTCCATATGCTGGGAATTCATTTATATTGAACAAAAGAGCTACATACAGTTGAAAATATTCCATTTTATAAGAATAATACACCCTAATACCATCCTCCCATAAAAGTTTCAAATCATCAATCAACGGTGACAAGAAAACATCAATATCATTGACGGGTTGCTTCGGACCAGAGATCATTATACTCAACATGACATATTTGTGCTTCATACAAAATTCAAGAGAGATGTTGTAAATTACCAATAAAACAGGCCATGAACTATGTGTGCTACTGAGGGTCCAGTATGGATTCCTTCCATCTGTGCACAACCCTAGTCAGAGATTTCTAATTTCATTTCCAAATGTAGGATACTGCTCATCAATTTTCTTCTATTGTAGACAATAAACTGGATGATGTATTTTTCCATCACATAACCGCTCATCAGCATGCCATATTAATCTTTTTCCATCATGCGAATTAGAAAATAATCGTTTGAAATGATGAATTATAGGAAGATACCAAAATACCTTTAAAGGGATCTTTGTAATATCTACATCAGCCTGTGATTTTTCTTTCACCTTATACTGTGATGACCCACATTTAGGACACTCTGATAGAAATTCATATTCCTTTTTATATATCATACATTCTTTCGGAAAGGAATGTATTTTCTTGTATCCTAATCCCATCAGGAATAATATTTTCTTGGTCTTATAATGTGAATATAGAAGATCATTATCTTTTGGAAGAATGTTTTTCATCAATTGTAGAAGATCTGTAAAACTTATGTCACCCCATACATGTTTCACATTCAGGTTAATCAATCTTAACACCGACGAAAAAACAGTAAAATCTATATAACCAGGATATAATGGTTTTTCAACATCACCATATAGACACACAACTGTCGGTTCTATCTCAATTTGTTCTTCTGCAATATCACGAATCATTTCTTCAGTTCCATCGGAGTCACCATCTTGCAAATCATCATCATCAGTGAAATTCCGTCTAGTTTCACTATGCCAAATCCAAGGGCTGTAACTCTGATTAAAACCATGAAAAATAAGATAATCTTTTATCTCTTCACTTTTCAACTTCTTTATATTCAAACATTTCAGGGATGGACAGAAAAAAATGTCACTACTTGGAACATTTCATTTAGAAAATTCCAAAAAGGAATCAACACCTTCCTCATATTCATTTCTCATTTGATGTTCTATAATCCAACTTCGACTCATTATTACCTATAACAAATATCAGAATTATATATATTTTTAAGATAATAAAAATATATGTTTATATGAAAAAATTCATAATTTGAATGTAAAACAGTTTTGAAATATATAAAAAAATCTATGCGTATTTAAAAAAATGTTCAGGAATATGATTTTAAAAAGAAAATATAGTTAGATATAATAGTTTTAAATTCTATGGAATCAATGAAAACCATGAGGCCTCCAATGGTTGATAGAAAATTGGAGAAAATAGAGTAAACCTGATAATCAAATCAAATTTAAAATAAAAACTTGGATGGAGAAAATCACAATGTAAAGCCAATCATCACGACACAATGGGGTCAGGATAACTACGCATATTTGAAAACCATGACATGGTCTCCCCTGTAACCCATAATTTTCTCATAGTCGATGACTGCTCAAAATATATATAACCAAATAGAATCATATTGCAACACTAATATCCAAGAAAGAATAAAGTCATCATGTCATAATCTCACAAACCACGATGCAATAGTCAATCCCAACTGACACTTATCCCCCACCCCTCCTGGACACCACCACCCACCTCCTACCACCTTGGACACCCCCCTGGACACCCCCAACCCTCTGGATATCCCCCCGAACAACCCCCAAACCCTATGAATATCCCCCACACCCTTGGAAAACCCCCACCCCCTTAGACACCCCCACCCCCTTGGACCCCCCCCCACACCCCTGGACTGCCCCCCCCACCTCCATGGACACCCTGGACACCCCCAACCCTCTGAACATCCCCCCAAACCCTATGGACACCACCCCCACCCCCTGGACACCCCCACGCCCTTGTACAGGCCCCCACCCCTCAAGACACCACCCCCTTGGACAGCCCCCACCCCCTTGGACACCCCCACCCCTCCTAGACACCCCCACCCCTCTTAGACACCACTACCCACCTCCAACCCCCTTGGACACCCCAACCATCTGGAAACCCCCCGGACAACCCCCAAACCCTCTGGATAGGCCCCCACCCCCTTGGACAGCCCCCACACGCTTAGAAACCCCCACCCCCTTGGACCCCCCACCCCCTAGACTGCCCCCACTCCATGGACACCCTGGACACCCCCAACCCTCTAGACAGCCCCCCGAACCCTCTGGACACCACCCCACCCCCTTGGACATCCCCTAGACACCACCAACCCCTTAGAAAGTCCCCACCCCTCTGGACGGCCCCCCACCCTCTGGACAACCCCACCCCTCTAAACAGCACCCCCACCCCCTTGGACACCCCCACCCCTCTTGGACACCACCCCCACCCCCTACCCCCTTGTACACCCCCCCTGGACACCCCCAACCATCTGAACAGACCCCACCCTCCTAGACAACCCCCCAAAACCTCTGGACGGCCCCCTGGACATCCCCCACACCCACCCATCCCCTTGGACAACCTCCACCCCCTTAGACACCCCACCCCATTGTACCCCCCCCACACCCCTGGATTGCACCCCCACCTCCATGGACACCCTGGACAGCCCCCAACCCGCTGGACAGCCCCCAACCCCCTGGACAACCCCCAACCCTCTAGACAGCCCCCCAGAACCTTGGGATTTTTACCCCAAGCTACTAGTTTTGGCATATCTAGGGATTTTAACCTCAAGCTACTAGTTTTGGTATCATGCCATTATTCATAATGAGAACCATGAAATGTATCTCCTACTTGTAAAAATGCTCTATTGTTCAATTAATCGGGTTTTAATAGAATATTAAGACTTATAATAGTCCACGAAAATAAGTGACATAAATATTTTATGGAACAACAAAAAGTGATACCCAAAATAGAAACAACCAAGGATCCAAAACAAACATTCCACCATGAAAAACCATATATAATTATAAAATAAATCACACTGGTACATGGAATGGGTGTATCACAATTGTTTAGATATAATTTTCAGTAATATAGGTGAATGAGATCATTAGTTGTCAATGACAACAAATATTACCATAAATGTAGGGCATCTGCGAAACAAAAACAAACGAAATAGAAGTAGGTGTGACTTACTTGAATATTGCGAGTCGATCTAATAGATATTGTGATAATAAATAAGATGATGATGGAAAAATGAGGTAAGAGGGTTCAAAATCAAATAATATTACCTAGTTTAAACAAAAAAAATGCAAAACGTAAATATAGACTATCCAGAAAAAAATGAACGAAATAAAGTCGTGGGAGGCTTACCTGAGTGTTGCGAGTGGAGACGATTGATCCGAGGAGAGTAAAGATGATAAACGATGATGAAAAAATGAGTTTAAAAAAACGAGATCGAAGATTCAATTCTAGGTTTTCTGCGTGAGAGAGACGAGTCGCAGGTCTGTCGATCGAAAAATCAGAAATGACAATCCACAGGGCGTGATAAATTTTTTAAATGTTTTATAACATCGATTATTTAATAACCAAAATTATAAAATATTTTTATTACATTTATAATTTTGGTTATTATAATAACCGACATTATAAATGTATCAGATACCTCATTTTTATGTCGGTTATAAAATAAACGACATAAAAAAAGCCACGTGTTGGTTTTTTACATCGGTTATTCTATAACCGATGTAAAAAACACATCAAAAACCACAGTTTTTACATCGATTATTTTATAACCAATGTAAAAACTACCGTGTGTTGGTTTTTTATGTCGGTTATAATACAACTAACGTAAAAAGTTTTGTGGGTTGGGTTTTTATGTCGGTTATGAAATAACCGACGTCAAAAACACCTCAGATGCAGCCTTTTTTACGTCAGTTATTCTATAACCAACGTAAAAAATTTACTCTATTATTTTTTACATAGGTTATAAAATAACCGATGTAAAAAACCTCATATCACAGTTTTTCACGTCGGTTATATATAACCGATGTAAAAAATGGTGACGTTAAAAACATTTTCTGCACTAGTGTTAGTAAATATTTTTCAATTTAAACTCAACCATTGGAAAATTCTATGCCCATTAACTACTAAATTCCATAATGTGAACTATGAAAATATCCTCAAATTTATGATAATATTTTCAATTTTTTCATTGTCAGTGGAATGAGATTCCTTGGAACAAATGGGAAACAAAGGGACATTGAAATATTATCTACATCTATCTTGATGACTGAGGGTAATGGTCTAAACTGATCATTAATAGATCCCCATAAAGCTTCACTACTCAACCATGTATAGTCTGGTTAAAATATCTATTGAACTTGATTCCTTGATTGGAAATAAGTGGATTGATTTCATATTCCGATCAATAAGTACCCACATGGAATAATTCCCTCTTAATTCAAGAGTCAATAAAATAAAAAAATAATTTAAATTTATTCATCATTCTCTTACAAAAACCCAAGTATAGTGACAAACAACTAGAAACATGATGTTTTACTTTTACTTATTAAAATATAATACATTTAGAAACAAAACATTCCTTTTATGTTTTAATCTCATACCATCAAAACTATTTCTTCAAGGCATAGTGCATATTTTATATTCCTAGATGTATTTCTAGATGTGATCTATGAAACTAAAGAAAAAATATCCTCATATATTCTAAAAAAAATTAGTTTTCTATTAAAAGACACCTGGAAGTTCTCATTCACTATCAAACCATAAGTAGAATCTATATTAAAAACCCAATCTCCACATACCTTCACTTTAGGGTCTCCTAGTGAGTCTCTTCCACCCGTTAAAACAAAGTATAAATAAATATCTTAATATATAAGAAGCCTTATACAATAACATAATCCATGACAAAATAAAAATTTACTCTCTAAAAAATTATCTATAACTCATCTTTATATTTCAAAGAAACATCACTATATATATTAGTGATGCATTACACTTTCCTAGATTATATGAAATCTAAAAATCATAAATCTTGATGAATTTCACCCACATTCACTAGAAAAAGTTATAATAACTTGGTGAAAATATATAATAAAAAATATTATGCTCCATGAATTATAAAAGATTTCACCCAGTAAAGTATGTATCCATAGATTTAGTAGGAACACCATATCCAAATTCTTGGACCCAAATATATTATGACCCCATCATTCTTCAATATGAATGATTGATGATGATGTGAAGAATCACTATAAAATTAAAAAAAAATTCCTTACATGGGAAAAGAATTAATAAGATAACTAGTAAAATTATACTTTATGAATTTAAATGTTGACTGATACCAGATTCACAATTGAAAGAATGTAATTTCTTATTCATAGATCATAAGATTTCTATAATTTGATATAATTTAGATACAATCCATAAATAATACATAGAAAACCTACGAAAGCTACATGTATTAAAGATATCCTTATATACTTCTTAAGGAACATATACTTACCTCATATATGGATTCAATCCTACTCCAAACTAATAAATAAAATTTCTAAGGAATTAAACTTCCCATGTATAAAAAAACACTCTTTGATTTTTTTCCATATAACTAATATCATGAGAGAAGTTATAAAATCATTTATTAATGTTCAACCTGATCCTCTTATATCCCTGAGTAAACTAAAATACCAATAATAAATACCAGTATTAAATGATATTGATATGGTAAAAAAATCAATGCATCAACTCTATGAATACCGAGGATTCATTAGAAACTCCAAATGGAATTACCATAAACTCAAAAATGTGATATTGAAATTATTATGTATGCTTATAAACATCACTTTCCTTCACCCTCCTTTGATGGAATCCTACCCACCAGTCTATCTTCAAGAACTAACTATAACCCTTCAAATAATCAAATAATACATCACTCTACAAAAGAGATATTGATTCTTCCCCATTAATATATTCAAATTCTTATAATTAACATGAAAACATAAATTCAAATCATCCTTTTTAGAGAAAAATATGGGTAACCCTCATAAGGATTCACTAGGGTGAATAAATATTCATTTCATTTTATTATCAAATTTAATTTATAGATCATGAAGCTCAACATGTTCTATCGGATATAAAATAATCAATATATAATGAATACCTAGATATATCTGTATTCTAAAATTGATCTTCCATCTTATAGGTAAATATTAAATATCTTTAATTGTAATATTAAAAAATCATTTACCACATATGAAAATTCTATCAATCATAATTGACATGAAAATAATAATTGAACTCACATGTTGAGATGTTATTATTTGAGGCTTAATATTTTGTGACCCATTTCTTTGATCATTATCTATTATTAAAACTATGATATTTTAATTCATATTAGAAAATGTGACCCACTTATGATGATATTAAATACTGGTTTTAACAAAATACAACTAATATACACCAATAAAGGAATTATATTTTCTCATATAAAATAAAAATAGATCCCACTTTAGATGATCACACCTCATCACTAACTCACACCCCTGAATCACCTCAACTAACCTAAATTGTTCCCCCACTAGGTTTTATAACTCAAAGGGCTAATAAAGCCTCTCTATGGGGAGATATAATACCTTAACTAGAAAAAATTTAATAAATGAATATGTTTTTCTAGTGTATAATAAAATATATAAAAGTTTTAAAAATACATAGCACATTCCTTGCACCACCTCGGGTCATTCTATATCATCTACTCCCACTACATAAAGTGATATACTACATATTAATCTACCATATTATCTCGCATTCCTATCTATACATTTACTTTTGATCATTAATTGGTTTTTAAGGATGATAAATTTTTGAACTAAAATATACTATGAATAAAATACACTAGTTTTTATTCATGTTATTCAAGATGCTACAAATAAAACGAGTCTGGTAGATGTTATGGTTAATGAGGTGACCTTTACACCATAACACTATGTTCTATCCTACACTGACCACCCTGATATGATGAGTACATAAATTAATGATATTCTATACTTACATATGAATAAAATATCATATTTTTTCACACAAGATTAGTGGGAACTACAATGTAAAATAAATTTGATTAATGTGGTTTACAGTTATGACCCAACTCCCCTATGAATCAAGGGACCTTTCATCATACTATACCACACATGATCTCTAAAATACTCCCTCAAAAAAATATTATACCCTTACAAGGTCCTCTAAATAACCACATATTTATATAAACCTTTGGAACATATCCATATAGAAAATTGATAAGCCTTCCATGGAATCAATGATCATAGTCCTCTCTCAAAATGGAAATCTCCCCAAAACTCATTCTTACTAAAATTTTGGGAATATCATAATAAAACAATAATAATTAATTTATAATATTGTAATCTATAATTATCATACTTAAAATCCAATATATTGTGGTGATGATGTGATAAAAGATTTTTAATTAAGAACATATCTTGAAATTCATATCAAATATCCATATGGTTGATCATGGAAACATACTGATCTATGAGGACACAACTACCACCCTTACCATTCCTATTTATAAGATCATCACCAACGAAATACAATGATCGTAAAATTACCGAATAATGTAAATGTATTTATTTACTTCCTCTAACTATCGTTATATATCTGAATAAAAAATGGATTCTTCATACTTTAGAAACATCTACAACTAAACAACTCATAAGGTAACTATTTATGCCATTGAAATTACTAAGACTACACTATGATAAACAAAATTAGGTGCTTATGGTGTCCTCTATTATTCCACCTCACAATTTCATTATTATTAAGTATATCTAAAAATAATCTAGTTGTTCAAAAAATGAAAAATGTGAATTTTTATCTTTACACTACCTCAATATTAATGGAGAAATTTTTTTTATAGAGATGTTATAATATCATCCTGGCCAGATGCTATATGATTATTGAACACATACTTATAAAACTAAATAATATATAATACACCATTCCTATAATTATAATACAAAATTGATTATAATTAATCATTATAATTATAAATTCTTTTTATTTCCTAATATGGTTCCCTAAGAATACTTCACATAATTGGTTTTAAGTAATACCATAAACTTTCTACCAAATATAACCATTACCAAAATTACACTACAAACTTTATCCCATAAGCCTCACCTTGAAACCATTATAATATGAATCTCCCCGATATAATCCTCTTAAAATTTCAATAATATTGAGAGTGTCCCCAAAATACCACCACAAATAGTCTATATGGTGGTGATTAACATTATGTGAATTTTAAAAAATTATATGAAACATTATCCTATTAGTTTATTTAAAAACCTAAAATCATATCCAAAATAAACTATTACAAAATCACAAACAATTTTAATGTATAAAAAGGATGGTTATTTCACAGATAGAAATCTATATGAAAAATAGTAAAAAAATATAATAACTTAAAAAAATAAACATACTACTCTCCCGTATCACCATTAGATCAAAACCTTCCCAAAAAAACATTACCTAAAACCACCATTGAATTGATACTATAAGTTTGAAAAGAAACATATAAAATTTTGGCTAGTATAAAAGTATACCCAGTGGGTTCCTATTATATCATCTCTAGAATCAAAATAATAAGCATAATAATGAAATAGTGAGTGACATATATATATTATTAATCAATTTAATTACAAAAACAATAAAAAATATACTTAATTATATAAAAACTTCATTGCATATTATCCATAATATATATCATCATCATTAATAAATATCCTGATTATCAAAATAATTCACAAACCATCATCCACATTTCTTTTTCTATGTTACCAAAACACAAAATATCATTTAACATAACTCATTATTCATATATTAAATTAAGCATCGATAATAACCATAAAACCTTAAATTATTGTAGTTATAAAAACCAAAAACCAATGATTTTGGATTAGTTAATGTATTGTAGTTATTTCTAAAATTTTGAATGAAAATATTATTGATTTAGAGTTGTATATGAGGAAATATATTATAGATATCTATATCAAAAATGTAATCTGAGGAGATTTAGTTATGTGTTTGTAAGTCATCATGTTCTAGATTACTAAATAATATACTAATAAAGGTGATGGATCTTCAAGATTAAATTTTGAAAAATGTGCAACTAGATTTCTATGAACTGATGAGTGATAATGATAGAAAATTGATTAGTTTATAAATTAAATGATCTGAGGTATTTGAGATAAAAAATAAGAAAAAATCTATCTTATAAAACATATAATATATTTTGAATTATGAAGTTACTCTTGGTTTTAGAGATTACAAATTTGGATAATGGAAAAACCTTATTTTATTTGTAAGTTATTTGGATCCCATAAAAGTGATACATAAGAACTTTTATTTCTTAAATAATATTTATGAGTTATCCCAATTCATGGAGATGATGGCTGTATAGAAAATTGTAAAGACCCCAACTCTCATAGACCAGAGCATGTGGTTACTTTATTACATTGACATAAGATATATGTGATTGCATCCCAAAGTAATGAATAGCTTAGTAGTCTTGGTAAACTAGTTATATACTTGAATCTCATATTAAATTTGAAAATATAAAATTAAAAAATATAATGAATGTAAACATTCTACATCCATTAACTCATTCAAAGTTTCATTATTCATGTCCCAAGGATAGGAAAAAATAAGGGGGATCTACATGCTCCAAAATGGTTATGTAAATTGGAATTTTTCATAGAATAAATAATATAATATCAATATAGTATGGTAAAAATGTGAAAACACAAGCCACTAATCAATAAATTTATAAGAAATGATAATATAATAGGAATGAATGTTGATCAAATAATGTCATATAAAAGTCACATAAACATGGAATACTTCCATTTATATTAATAAAATAATCGCATGTGCCTTAATAATTTATTTCATAATTATGGAATTCATAATTTGGATTATTGAAAACAAAACATCGAGTCCTTGTTCCAAAAAATTTTAAAATACAGGTATATATAGACCACAAAATCACTTAAATAAGGATATCCAACTATATTGTATCATGCTACCTATTGATTTATCAAGTGGATATGTAATTATGGACCACAGATTTATCTTAATAAGTCCAATTCATTCATCATATAAATAAAAAATATAACTTAATCATTAAAAATTATTTGAAAACTATCTATATATGAAAAACTAACATACAAAATGTCAATAACTTTCCCAGTTAAACCAATTATAAACCATCAAGAGAAATAGTAACTATGGTATCATTAAAACATATACCTTTTGGAGAATATAATGGTTATTTATTATTATTATTAAATTAAGATACCATAAAAATATAATTAAAAAAATTCTTTATAGAAATACCCTTTTAAATTTGAAATTAACTTTTAAAAACTAATAATTTTCAAAATAGTTGGGAAAACATTTTTATATAAATAAAACATAGAAAATTTTAAAGTATGATTTTAATAACTAATAAATTAAGATAGTATTAAATCATATTCATGCTGATTACATTAAAACAATGATTCCTTTCACATATTCATTAAAAATTCAAAATGCACATCATTTAAAAAAAAGAATATTACATTTAATGAATTTTGTTAAAGGTAAAACTTGGGTAAAAATTTATTTAAAAAATAATTTGAAAATAGTAAAAAAATTAATACATTTTAATTAAAATATGGACATGGAAGAAAAATATTCCCAACTGAATAAAAAACAACATCGACTTTCCTTAAAAAATTGTTCAATATCTTGAGTAATTAAAATAGGAAAATTGAAGGAAAATATATAATTTTGAAATATAACTATATGAGAATAAAATATATATTTTTTAGATATAAATATAATATAGCTTCCCTAACAGAGACTTAAAAATAAGCAATCTTGAATAATGTTGAGATTGTGAAACAAACCCCTACAACATTGGTAACATTTGAATCATTACCCCATGAAATGAATAACTTCAAATGAAACCTTTTATGAATATAAATATATTCATGGTATAAAATATAAAATGGGTAGTATATGTGCCTCATAAAATAATATAGGTGTATAATATATCATATGTACCAACATAGACAATTTTGAGATGAAGTACCCATACAATGATCACGACATTGAAGTGATAATTAATCAATGAATTTATTATGTTTAATAACTATAAATACACATAATAATAGTGTAAATACAACATAAATAAAAAATTACATTTAACATATAAACTTTAAATTATATAATCAATGAAGAAGTGAGATAACCTAATTAAAGAAAATTGAGTTATGAAACACTTAACACTTGGTAACATTCAAGTCAAACACAATTAAATGAAATAATTTTAATTGAAATGTAAAATACAATGAAGTATGAAGGATTTAGGACATAACATATAAAATGGTAAACACATACAGCCTATAAAGGTAATTTAGTGTATAATATTAAAATATTCCCCAATGAAAGGAAATAGAGATGGAATCCCTTACCTTTTATTCGAATCATCACATACATTTTTTATCCTCCAAAATAATAAAATTATGTTAATTATTTAATTTCCTAAGAACCTTTTCTAGGTTTATTATTACCTTTATTTTATTTATTACCATTGTATATTTAATTACACAATCAATTAAGTATATGTTATTTGTTTTGATGATGTTCAGTTCATATATCCAAAATGACTTTGGTAGGTTGACTGGGGAAAATGTTTTGATTGTTACATAATGTAAAAAATAATAATATCAAAATAATAATCTTTTTTATATAACAATTATACTTTTAAAACCATTTATAAAAGATGGTTATGAAAAGACAACTACATTGGAATCATGGAGATGGTTGGCCATACATACACATGAGTAAGGTTTCTATTTTTCAATGATCATGATGTAAAGTAGAAAATTATTATTTTATCTTTATTGAATGAAAATTATATTATAAAACCTTATTATTTATTTAAATAAACCTATATATACCATATATGTGAAACATTGGGGAAAAAAGAATCACATCACTTTGTAGAGATGGTAGTATATACATACACAGAAACGATGTTATCATTATTCAATGAAGAGAAAGGTAAAGAAATATATGATATATTAGTTTTAAATAATGTTAAAAAATTTATGAATATCATATATAGAAATTAAATCCATAATTAAATCCATCCATGATAGGTGGTGATGGAAGATGAATTACATCAATTCCAGAGGAGGTAGTCCGCCGTACACATGAATGACGGTTTGATTTCCCATTTTATGGAAGAGGATATGGATATAGGATATGAAATTAAAAAATACTATTATATGGAATTTACTAGTGTTATTATTTTATCATGGTTTAAGAATATTTTAAGTAGGTGGAAGAATAAATAAAGTTAAAATGTATGGTTATTAACTATACCTCTTCTTCATAAAACCTCTTTAGGTTTATACCCAAAGCCAAAATAGAATGGTTTTATGATTAAAAAGGAAATATAGGTCATGTTGAGGGAATTAAGTAAATAAATTGGGTGGGAATTGGACCTAACCAAATGATTTTGAAGCGTGGATAGAAGAGGATAGGGGGTACCCTTTTATAAGTGAGGGGAAGCTTACTTTCGGAATTTCTTAAATATTAAATTAATATAAATTATTTTTCATGGAAAAAAGATCAATTCTAATATAATTCAAGGAAATGATAATTATTGGTCAATATCATATCATAAAATTAAATTTGGACAAGTTTAGATTATGTTTTTTTACACTTATCTTTTTATTTTAACCTATGCTAACCCTTTTTGACAATTACTATGATAATGAAGTTTTTAATATTTAGTTGTTAAGATGGTTACTATAAAATTAAAATTGTACAATAAATGGACCATGGTTGATAGTTTCAACCATAACCTAATCAATTTTCTGACTATATGGTTTTCAGTAATTTTAAATCATTTCATAAAATATTATTTATTATAAAATATCATTAATTTCGTTTTTGGAACAATTCATTTAATTTAACTTTAAAAACAACATGAATGTAATGGAATTTGAATATAATTAATTTAAAAATAACTAACATGTTATATTTATCTACAAAATTCATGGAACATAACAATTAATTCAATTTATATTACTTTTAATATTTTTAAAACTATTTATTTTATTTTGATATTAACTGAATAATTATTATGTTAGTGTTGAATAGGAATTTAAGGAAGTTATATTATTAATAAATATTATATATAAATTACCATGACTAAAAAATCATATATATTTAAAGTGACTATTTATAACCAAGAATATGTTACTTTTATCCATGTGACAGAATATTATAGTTATTAAAATCAAGAAAGTGACAATTCTGTCTTTACCTTTTACTTAAATATTATAAAGGTAAAAATCAATAAAATATGTCCCCAAGTGGCCATATATTCAAGAAATATATGGATTTAGATAAACTCCACTCATCCAATAGGATAAATAAAAATTTTAGGGTCAATTTTTAGTCCTTATTATATTTTTTTTAATAACAATTACCCTCTTTTTCCTTTTCATGTTGATAGATATTTACTGTAGTTTCTATTCAGGATGACTAAAAATAAAATGGATATATTTACCAAATTTATACCTGTATAATCCAAATATTTAATTCAAATTTCAAGAATCAATTTTAAAATATGGGCAAATTTTAATTTAAAATTAAACCTGTAAAACACGATTGTTTCCAATTGAAATAATTTTGGTTCACATGATAGTTTATTATAGGGATTTGAGTTTTGTGCAATAATTTATTTTGGGTTTACTATTTATAAATGGTTTCTAATAGGTTTTTTCATGTAATAGGAAACACCCAATGGTTCTATATCCATGGAGACTTACTTTACATTGGTAGGTGCTTGTTGGGAAGTTTGGCCAACAATGGTTAAGAACTCACATTGTTCAAGAGGATGGGAGGACAGGATCATCACACACTTTTGGGGGGAATTATTTCCCACTTCAAGACTCTCTTATAGATTTAATAAATGCCCAAAAATCCTTCATTAGTTCCCAAGTATGATATGGTTCACCCATGAATTAATAATCAATTATTAACATGTATGGAATTTAAAATCATCTGTATGTATATGAGGTTCTCCATCGATGGTTTCCTCTTATGTATGAATTAGATATTATTCAGTCATTATAATGATCATTCTGGATTTCTAGCCACAAAGTGGTGTGCTCTGGAGTTTTTTTTCATCCAGGGAGATGTGATTTGTTTTTATTTTGGGACCATACCTCTTGACGACCTTTCTAAATATCCTTGTTAAAGGAATTAGAACCCATACAGTTTGGTTCTTCTTAATGTGGAATATCACACTTTTTAAGTTCATGTTATAAGGACCTAACTGTACAATTCAATATCATGTGGAAATAATTTCTAGGTGAAAAGTTCCTAGTCAATGTTTGTTGTGTGACTTATGATGAAGCAGCATAGGGAACCTGGAATGGATTTGAATTTCTTGGTTGAATTAGGCCCTACTAGGAATATGGCCTAGAAAGAACATGGTTGATTTTTGGTGTGGGGTTTGAACCTTAATAAGGAATTATACATATCCCATTTGGATGGGATTTAAATCCCACATATATTGGTGATATGTACCTACACCTATAGAATCCCTTGGATTTATTTTATAGGGATGTATGGACCTTTGAGAGGATTAAGTTGGGGCTTACTTTAGAGGAGGATTCCTTGATGAATCAATTTGGGGCTATACGAGATGACTTGAATCATGGAGATTTGAGTGTTGGTTTGTGGCTTAGTCCTAAAGAGGATTACAAAATTGTTTGATGTTTGGTTGGGAATTCCTCCTAAAGAGGATGCCCTAGGTTATTTGGGGTTATGATTGGGGATTACTCCTAAAAATGAAGCCCATGATTTAGAAAGGTTAGGGCTTATACCAAGTAGGAGGCCCAATTTTTTTTGTGGATTACACTTGGAATGATTCCCTGGATAGTGTGGCTAGGGCATACTCCAAAAAAGGATTCCCATGGATGATATTTCCAGGCTTAACCCTAAAGAGGATGCCCTGAAGTATTGGTACAATATGGATGTGATGAACACCATCAACCTCTAATCCCACATGAGTCATGATTAGTGTGAGAAAAAAGAGGTTAAGGAAGATCCCTAAAACCACATAATATTCTTTTCATTGAGGTTGGATGCATGTTCTTGAGTGCTCATGCATATGAAGGCACTCTGAAGGAAGGTGAGATGAAGATTCAGAGGATGATCCACGGCTAAAACATTCATATGATTATGTGGATTTCATGACTGTAGAGAGACTCTATGTCAATGATGATTCATGTATGAATTTTAGAAATAAGTGGAAGTGGATTATTTGATAAACCACACACTTCTCCTCCCCCACTTATAGAAGATCTCGATTTTATGAAAGAGATGAGGGGACTCCAGTGACCATTCCCTTTCTGACTTAGTGGCCAGGATGTGAAGAGGAGTAGGAGTGAAACATCCCTTAATAAAGGCTAAGGGATTACTCTAGGTAATAGTCCCTAAAATTGGTCCTATAACAAGGTAGTAGGATTTCATTACATGTTTAATGGAAAAGAATGTGTGATACTCACCATCACTGATTGGAACTAGAGGTTTCGAGTCTTAGATACAACAAGATTAGGACCTGGTCCTAACCCTAGTATCTAAGACTAGGAACTCCCAAAAAATGTCCCTAGGGTCAGGGTCCTCATGACCTAAGGAATGAAAATACACAAGGACCTAGAAGACTCTAAATATCAGGTAGTAAAAGTGTTGTAAAGCTCTGATGAAAGGAATGAAAGTACAAATGGGAGACATGCAGGTGTTCCCTTCTTCAGGGTATTGAATGTTCAGAGAATTCATTGGAGGTTTTGAATTGGCCCCCCTCAATAGAGGAATCCAAAGGGATATGAGCCTTTCCATTGGTGACTTGGAAGAGGGATCAAACGTAGGCTCACATAGGTCCTAGGTTAGAGGGTAGAGGTGTCTCACGCAGGGCCTTAGAGTAACTGGAGGGGCTTCGTGTATGAGGTATATGCATGCATAAGCTGAAAATGCATTGGGAAATGGATGAACTGGGATATAAAATTTGGTCAAGGCTTTATCCCCAGAACCATGGGCCTCCTCATATGTCCTTGTATGGGTCTTTCACAAGTCCTTGATTAGGGAGAGGGGCCTCACATACATGGTTCTTCACTTAGGGTAGGAATGGTCCTCATGCAGGTCTCTTGTGTTTCAGACCCTGAAGGGAATTTGATCCCACTAATCCCCTTTAATCATATCCTCTCTTGGGTATATAGAGCTACCTAAAGGATTTTGGAGACTTAGGTGAAGGGGATTCATAACATGAGCTTGAGGGATTCTTCCAATTTTCCATTCATACAAATGAGGATCCCAAGGGGCCTATTTATAGGAAATAGGGTCACCCTAATTGAATTAAGTTTCCCACACATTCCTTGTGTGCAGGTTTTCGGTGTAGGTTCCCCAAAAATGGGTGAACTTCCATTCAGTGCCATGTAGGGGGCTGCACCAACCTTTTTTGTGTCGGTGTGTGTGCGTAGGGTATCTTGGGAAAGTCCCTTTGATTCTCCTTGAATATTTTTTGCACATAAACATTATTAAGTTATGTTTTATAATATTTTCACTCCACTTGAAAAAATAGAATGTCAAAAAAATCCCCCCATCAAGATTGGATTTGATCAAAAGTTGAGGGTATAATACTAAGATAGAATGGGAAAATATTATGAAGGGTATTTTAGAGAACCACACACATCTTCAGCGTAATAATAGGGTGTAGGTCTGGTGTGTAAGACCCTAGTGTAGGATAGGAGCCCAAGTCCCTGATGAAGGCCAATAGTGTCTATAAATACCATTTCCCCTCTTTTCATTTTCCTATTATTTTGGAATTTTCATGTTCACTCTCTCCATGAAGGTAGTCCTCTCTACTCTATTGTGATTCTGTTTTTGCGATGTTTTCTCAAATAAATTATAGTGGTATATACACTTGAGTAAAGTTAATGTGAATGGAACCTAGCCAAAGGGACTGTGTGTGGAACCTGGTCAAAGGGGCTTCCCATGGAACACGATCAAAAGGGTTGCACGAGCTATTTCCTTTTCTAAAAATTTGAATTCATATTAGTCAAGATTTTAAAATGTCTAGGTTGACATTTTAACTTAATGGGGGAGCTTGGTCACTTCTTATAGGTTCTCAATGAAATCCCTGATGAATTATGCTGAATGAACTATCACACATTCCTCTGAGATGATCAAATCTATTAAGCCAAAGTACTACCACATGGTTGAGTTTTCTCATTCGGACCTAAAGAAGAGTTTGGAACTGAACCAATGGAAGTACTCATAAAGTAATTACCTTCTATTGTATGATAATTTTTTTTGAGGAACTTCTTTATCCTTTGGGTTTAGAGTTAATTTTTGGCATCTTGGTTCATGAAGCATATCAAAAACCCTTCTTACAACATCTCATACAAAGGTTCTTATAATAATCCATGAATAGTTCCCATTGTCTGTGTCATGCATCAAAATAGCTACACTCTAAACCTAAAGCTGCACATCCAAGAATAAAGACCTCATTTTTATGACTCAACCTTCCATGATTCAAAGATAGATCAGATGCAAGGTTGGACGAAGGATATGTATTTTCATTATAGAGGTAGAGTTAGGCTCGAGTGGATGTGGGAATACTATGGGAGCTAGAGTTGCACAAAGTTAAAAAAGGATCTACAATATGTCTGTATCTATGAAGCTATTTGGGTAGGGAAAACCTATGTTCCTAAGAATCAATATATCATCCCCAAATTACTTATCTAATGGAGTTTGCAGAAAAAATATTTTCACTTGATGCATGGTGAAGTCAAAATCATTATGTGGGATGTCTAAAAAATCTCTATAGTTCCCATTATTGGGGAAATGTATGATGATTTCATCCCATGGAAGATAACATGGGGTGATGCTGCAAGGACACCACCATTCAGCCGCGAGATTTTCATGATGGAGAATAATTTTGAGAACCAATATCCTTTACCCATGGGTGATATCTATGCTACAACATGGATTCATGATTTTCTAGAACTAGTAGGAGAAGGTACCACTTATGAGAACCCTTCTATATGTCCCACCTCAGAGAATTGGGGCTCTCCTGGCACATTTTGGCCAACGTTGGAGAAGGGACAATACACCCATTGGGGTTATAATGTCAACCCAAAGGTTGATGAAAAGACACACCTGACCAAATTCCTTGCTATGTGGATAAGAATTTATCTTTTTTATGGTCCATTAGTCTAATGGTAGTGTGAGTATAGGAAATTTTTTATAGTGATCAGACTTGTATAGGGGAAGCACATAGGGTTGGATTCCCCTGTTCTAGAAATAATTTACCACTTCTAACTTTATACATACAACATGAAGACCCCATTAATAATTTTAGGGACGTTTCAAGTGTTGTAGGGGTGGATCAAAACACACTTTATTCCATATTCTATGATGATCCTAGTTAAAATTCTCAACATTGGGTTTCTCCCATTTATTCAGGCTATCTATGGGATCCAGGATATGAACTTGAAGTATGATGAGGTGTTGAGGATGCTGAAAGTGTTGTGGGAATTTATCTTTTTTATGCATGGTAACCCACCGATAGGGTAATTTACCGATGATGGAAAGGAAAATATTTACTATATGAGGTCATATATGATAGCATACATAGACAAATATGATGGTATCTCAATAGATTTGGATCCTGATGGCCATATAGGTATCCAAAATATTGATCACACTACCTCCTTCGGACGCGTCAATCAGGATAGGGGCATGGTATGGCATAGCATGGATTTCTTCATACCCTTAAGGGGTATTGATTAAGGGTGTCCATTAGGTTGAAAACATGAAATATTTTGGTCATGGTATACATGGTAAACATTCTTGAGCAAAAGATGAGGATGTTTAATCTCTAGATCCTTCAAATAAATTTCAAGCAAATACCACCAGGAAAGCTAGGGTCAAGAAGTAAAAACCACCCACACTGAGGAGGTCTAGTCATCATAATTGAGAGTAGATTCATGTTCTATCCCCTTTTTCTCCAATAAAAGTGAATAATATTGAATTGAATCGCAAGTCGAAGGGTGATGAGTGTTACTCACATCCAGCCGCATTAGAGACAAATTATGTGATACCCTTAGCGATTTGAGTTTGGGAGAGCATAACTCGTGATGTCTGAGATGCATGAGAGTTTATATTGTCTAGTATTAAAATCCTAGAGCTGGGTGATATCAGATGACCTTTTGATCTCTAGCCTAAAAAATATTTAATTGAGGTGATGAAGTATCTGCAGGAGTTGGGGGCTTCGATATACAAAACTGATGATCAAAACCTAGACATAAATAAAGTTTATAAAATGTGGGATTGAGGAGAGTTTGAGGGGATATATATTTATCCCAAGAAGGAATGATACATCTACCTCAACCCTGATGATGTATTTCTACTTTCACCCTTTCCCCATTTCATCTCTTTCTTTCACCGTATTTAATTTGGATGGGATTTTATTTTTCAATTCATAAGAGAAGAAGAATAAGAAGAAATATTTGATGGGAGAGAAACAAAACATGTTCTTGAGTTGTTAAGGTATGGAACCACGAGTACCCCTACTGAGATACTGGATTAGGCCCCTGGGTCCGCTGAATTATCCTTGGTCTAGAGGACCATGATGGAGGAGATGGTGGTGGGAACCCCTCAACCATTCCCCCAAGACTCTATTTATAAGAGGAATGAGGCGATCCTTTCTACATCTCAAGAGAGGAAGAGAAATAGGGAAATTAATTTGGTCTAGTTCATGCACTTTAGTATGTGTCTGTGATACCATTTGATACCATGACATGGTTGAAATACTCTTTCTGACCATTATTTTTTATGGAATCTGTGTCTCTTTCCTTCCTTAAGGGATCTGGGATGGATCCTTCAAGGATCGGGGAGGGTTCCCTAGGGGAGACATGAGTCTAGGCTGATGAATCCAATATTATAGTAGACGAAGCATCCATATATACAGAGACATCTTCCCCATGTCTTACGCATAGAAGATAGGGCCATGGTAATGTCAAACACATTCTATTATGTGTAATGTACTATTTCTAAATTTACCCTTATCATGATATTTCATATCCATTTATTGCACCATATGATTCTCTAACATTCAATATTGATACTATCTTCTCCCTAGAAGGGGATGACAGGGATGTCAGATGCTTTGATGAAGGTTTTGATGCTAACCCCAACTCTGTAGGGGAGAACGATACCATGTCTGTTGATTATTTAGATGAGGAGATCGATGGAACCAATTTGGGTCTCGAAAAAAATGAATCAAATTCCCCTACTGGTGAGGATACTGTGAGTATTGATTCCATATATCATGAAATTAGGGATCTAGTTAGTCCAAAAATTGATATTCTAGGTTCCCTCAATGAGTTTAGGGATTCCTAAAAGGAATTGAATGAAAGTGAGTTCTAACATTCCTGAATTTTACCAACCTAGTTGATTTTTATCTCACCTAATGCATAAAATTTTAACTTGTACAACTTTTTCTATAGATAATGTCACTAAGTCACTTCAAGAACAAGGCATCCAAGTTCACCAAAATCCTATTTTTAAGGGAGGTATGACTAAGAATCCAGAAGTTTTTGATTCCCAAGAGTTTTTGATTCTAGCTACAGTAGTGAAAAATCCTAAAGTGATAGAACCTCAAGAGGATATGATCCAGGATATAGAGAAAACATAAGAGGATGCTCCTTTTTATGAGGCTTCTACTCTGGGAGTTGAGGCTATGAGAATTGGAGAGGTATTAATCTAAAAAATCAACCCAACGATGGGTGATTTTCACCAATTGTTTTAGTCACTTCACTTCCTTTGTTATTTTTTGACCTTATAATGTTGAATGGAAGTTTCACCTATTATTTAGTTCCACCAGACTCGAATACTAGGCCTGATATGGGGCTTCTTTTCTAGTTTCACCAATATTGATGGGTGGTGATGAGGCTATTTTTGAGGGAGCAGAACAAGGCAGCTCACTAAGTGCACTAATTCCAGCTTGTGTTACCCCCTCTAAGAGCAAATATGAGTCTGATCGGAATATGCAAGTGGCTTTCCAAACCACATGAGATTCATTCTGGTGGGGTATCTTAAAAATAATAGGGGAGATGCCTCTTGAATAAATTGCATCATGACTTCACCTACTCCCTTTTAAGATTTCCATATTGGGGTATGGGGGATTTAATTACCAAAATATCCATAATGCAGTGAAGGTAATAATTCAGAAAAGGGAGGAGGATAAAATATTGCAGTAATAATAGGTGTAGCTAATGGGCTAATTTGAGGAACTTAGAGTTTCCATAATCCAAGCTGAGGTCATCCAATCCAAGAAGGAAGATTACCAAGATCCCATCAAAGAGAAGCCTCTTCAAATAATGAACCTCAAAGAGGGATTAAATTATGATAATGAATAGGTATTCAAACACCACCGATCCTTGGTAGGGGATTTGAAAAAAAAAGAAACCTTGTTGGTGTGGAGGAGGAGAACCTCTCCAACATTGAGGAGGCCATTACTATAAAAACATATGATCTATAGGAAGATATAGAAATTGGTCAAGGTACAGTTCAAATTTTCAAATTAAATTTTGATAATAAATGGTAAAATTTGGTAGAGAGGCTCCATCATGTGAAAATTTCCCTAAAATTTGAAACATAAATGAAAAGTATAATTATTCTCATTCATTATTGATTACATTTCCATACTCACTGCACTTGTAATAAAACATTAAGAAATGAGTAATATGATTGAATGTTATTGTGTTATAATTACAAAGACCAGGATGAGAGAGAAATCTAATTTTTTCTTAAAACACGGGGCTTAGAGAATGTAGTTTGAATGCTGCTAAGGTTATATGGAAGACCATACAAAATATGTACCTCTTTTGTCATCAACATATTTTTATTACTATGTACAATATAGAGGAGACTTGGTGGGAGAGACTTAGATTTTTCATTGACCTACCTTTTCATGTTTTCATCCTAACATGTTTTATGCCTTTTATCTTTTTTTTACTCAATTTCATTTCCTAGACCATACAGAGTGAGGGTCTGTCGAGTTCAGACTTGATTTTTTTTCAAGAGTTCCATTTTCAGGTTTTAAATTTAGTGAGTACTATCTCTTTTTGAGGGTAGTTTAATGTAATGAAATACAAACTAATTAGATTGGTGTTTTAGGTTGAAATACTTTGACCATAAGTTTTGGAATGATTCCCTAACAAAAGTTTGTCGGTTAAGAATGTTCTGACATTATTTAGATATCTGATGGGGAATATTGATCCATCATTTATTTGGTTTCCAAACCTAATACATAATATTTGGGAATAGAGTATGTATCTCTTATTTAAGAAGTTACCAATAGTTTAAAAACCCGTTTTGTTGATATTTTATGTAAATACAACTGGGGAGTGTTACTACATAGTCAATAGTGGGATCCTTTCGATGAAAAACCCACTTTGTGGGTTTTTTTGTCCTCAAGAATTATAACATTATATCATTGATGAAAAAAGGGATTTTATAATGATTTCTATTTATTAATACCATGATGGGTGGTTCTTTCAAGGGTAAATATCTAATAATGAAGAGAGAATCTATATTGTAACTATCCTTTAATGGGAAACCTATACTATATGAATTTAGTTTGTGAAGATATGGGTATTTTTTTAATATGAGATGTGTCAAGGGGGATGTCCCAATCAAGAAATGGTTGAAGTATCTTTTAGTTTAATTTCATGAAACTCGGACATTGAAAATGTAGTTTGATATCTTACGATGAGGATGTTGTGCTATGTAGTTTAAGGGAATACAAAAAAGGCATTATGTTCTGCAGTTTAAAGTCATGTAGTAAGAAAATTTTTCTATGTAGTTTAAATTTTTGTAGTAAGGACATTATGGGGGATATAATTTAATGCATTTAGTCTTGACTGAAAGACTAATGATTATTCCATTATGGGTAGTCTTTTCAAGAATATACCATCACATTTAGGTGCGAGGAAGGGAATTCCATATGATTTATTCTAGGAATTTCCATATTTAAAGAGTAGTACGGGGAAAGGGTCTAATGGAATTAGAGTATGTCTCTCTTGAGGATGAAGTTAACACTAATTAAAAAACCCATTTTGTGGGAAGTTTTATTAAAAGATGGTTGGGGTGTGTTATATCATAGTTAATGGTGGAATCCCTTAGATAAAAAACTTGTTTTATGGAATACATTATGAAAATACATTTGGGGTGTTTTATATCATAGTCAGGAAAATGATTCCTCAGAAATTCTGACATTCTACTTCTCATAGCTAAAAGGTGATTATAAAGATTTCGATTTCCCTGGTAATAGAGTTCGGTTTTTGGAAGGAGATACCTAAATATGGGAGAAACATCTCAAGTCAAAATAACCCAAGAATTGGGGGAAAATGTTCCCCATGCATGTGTGACATAAACATGGGAAATATGGTTTCTGTAGTTTATGTTCATATTCCTATCACCATAACATCATGGAAAAAACAAGTGATATGTGTACTATTGGACCAAGGCGATTTCGAAGTACTTTGGACATGAGGGAGGAAATAGTAGACCATTGTCTAGGGGGTTCTCAGATATAGATAAATGATATTGGACAAGTATGTGTGAGATGACTACAGACTGAATTAGAATCATGGGTTCCAATATAATTTCATTAAAGTTGACAGAAAAAAGTGTCTTCTCTTGAGGATGAAGTTACCACTAGTTGTAAAACCCATTTTGCGGGATGTCACGCCCAGACTTTGACTCAAGGTATGACTTTAATTTTAAATTTTTATTTCATGAGTTAATTTCTTGTTTACTTCCGTTGGTTGGTTATCGTGTGGGATGAACCTGGTGTGGGTTGTCCGTCGTGGCTCCGGTGAGTGCACGTTGGCCTTACCACACTCGGCGCGCAGGTAAGGCACAAGCGAAGCCGTGCGACTTCGCCGGTTAGCACACGATGCCCGATGTGCGGACATTAAATAACTGGATAAAAATGTATTATGGTTTTATTGGTTATTATTTTATTATTATTGTTATATTATTATTATTATTATTAGTAAACCCTCTCTATTTTATTTTATTTTATTTTATTCTATTATATTTCTATTTTTATTCAATTTTCTTATATTTATTTATTTATTTATTTACATTACTTTTATTTTTTTTATTCCTCCCCTCCTAATATCTCCCCTAGACGCCACCCCCCATTTTTTTCTTTTTTTCCTACCCCTTCTACTCCCCTACGTTTTCCTCCTCTCCTTCTTCTTGTCCTTTTTTCTCTCCTCTCCTTCTTCTTCTCTCATCTCTCCCCGCTCGACCTTCCCCCTGTTTCCCCCTCCTATCCCCACACGCTCACCCTCCCCTCTCTGCCAGTACCTCTTTTCTCCCCCTCCTATCCCACCCCACGCACACCTCTCCTTCCCCTCCCATCTACGTACACCTCCCATTTCTCCTCCTCCCTCCATCCACCGTGCCCCCTCCGTCTGCCGCCTCCCGCTCACCCAGGCCGCACCTCCCTATTCCTAGATGACCTCCTCCGCGACCTCCCCCTACTACTCTTCCCGTTCGGCTTCCCTCCCTACTACCTCCAACATGCCGCCGGCCACACCTCCATCTACCTCCCGCACCCTCGGCCGGATCCCACTCGCCCTGTCTACTACCTAGCCGAAGCTTCACCCCCTACTGTCCACTCGCTCATCCGAACCCCTTCACTACCTATCCTACCCTTTTGGACAACCAAATAACCCTCCTCCCACTTGGCCAACCAAGGCCTTGTACCACCTTTCGCTCACCAGACAGCCACCACACCGCCCCTCAGTCGTCATTCCGACGATTTTCATGGTTATTGGTTTGGTTTTAATTTATTTAATTATTTTTTATTTGTTTAATTGTTAATTAATTTATTGCATTTGTTTAAGTGTTAATCAGTTTATTTGATTATTATTAAATTTTATTTGTTGTTAATCAATTTATTTAATTTAATTTGTTTAATTGTTAATTAATTAATTTAATTATTATTGAATTTGTTCAACTTTTAATTAAATTATTTAATTGCTGATGTTTTTTTGGGACCACTAATGTTTTACTGGGTTGGCATTGAGGTTATTTGGTGTAACACCCGAGAATTTTATGAGAAATATTTTGTTTTTATGTTATATAAATCATCAAAGGAATATTTCACTACACACATCACTTTCTTGGCCTGCTTTACACGCAATCACGACCTTCCTCGATAGCTTGCGTCGTATGCAATACCAAGTTTCACTAAACAACAATATGCTATTATAATATTATTAAAACTAGCTATTATGAATAGTAATAAACACTTTTTGAAATTTTATGAACTTTATTTTTCAAAATTGACTTCATTTGTGGATTTGGAATATCGAAATTAGCCTAGGGTGAAATTTTGGTATTTTTCTGAAAACTTTCAATTTTTGATGAATAGTGAAACCACTAAGTGGTAGTTAAAAAACTAAATTTTTCATAAAACATAATTTTACCGCTTCTGTGAGTGGAATCTCAAAAATCCAAGAGAAATGGTTGATTTCAGTAAGTAAAATGTGGTTCAATGAGATGAAAATAATTTTTGGTGAATAGTAACCTTTTACTTTTATTTACCACGGTTAAAAGTAAATAGGGTAATTAAGGGTAAAAATGATATTATTATTACCCTAAAACATGTCTTAATTATATTGGATAAGTGTAATTCGACAAAAAACAACCTTAGGAATAAAATATGACCATTTAGGCCCACTTGGATTAGATTAGGACATTTATTATTAATTTATTTAAAGAAGGGTTAAAATAGTTAAAATCAATGTTTAATAAGTATATCATTTTTAATATAGGGTTATACATAAGATAAATTCGACTATAAATATTCATTAGAAATATAAAAAGATTTCCTACATAATGATATTTTATTTGTAATTTTTAGACTTTAAATAATTTAATTTATTTATGACACAAAGATGATGTAGTAATTATCTTATTAATGAAATATTGACATAATTGATGTTATAAATACCCAAATAAATATAATTTGATACTTTTTATGAATTACACTAATTTTATAGGTTAATATAACATGTTAGTATGGATTTATTTAACGTTTTTCGAACTAATCATTCTGTTATGATTTTCACAAAAATCAATTACTAAATAGTTTCAAAATTGACATAAAATAGTTTTTAAAACAAATATTATATTAGTAATTTTTATTTTATTCCTATAAATCTATGGTTCGGCCAAATGACTTAGATAAGGTTATATATATTAATAATAAACAACTTGGGGTTTGTTTGGCTGCTTATAGTATGTTTATTAACCTTATATTATAAGAACACAAGAAGACACAGTAAAAGTAAAATTATTTTACTTAATGTTAAATCTAAATGATAAGGTTAAAATAGGAACCTAAACTTGTCTAAATTCTATTGGATGAGAGGATTTCGACCCATCCCAACCTTATATTTGAAATAAATCAATTTGGAGCTATTTAAAACCGAATTTGACTTTATAATAAAATAATAGTTTCAGTTATTCCAAAGGTGCCCCTCTCCTCCCTTATAAAAGGGCACCTCCTCCCCCTCTTCCTCACACCACTTTGAGCCTTCAATCTCGGCCAACCCCTGAAAATTTCTCCTCTCCACTTCCTTAGAGACATCCTAGGGGTCATTGTCTTCTTCAAAGACCAATTTTAGTGCCCTAAAAGGAGATCTCAAAGAGGCGCTCCAAAGAAGAGGTAATGTCCGATTACCAATTCTTTCAACTTTATTTCTTCTTCCACTTATTATTATTTAGTTGTTTCATTATGAAGTAATAAATTCAGTATAAATAATATACTGATATGTTATTATAAGTATGAAACAACCCTATTTCACCACTTATCCATCCTACGGAAAACAAAATCACCACGCGTGCGTACGTACGGAATACCGTCTCCACGCCGTGGTGTAATCTATTTTCCACCACCACCTTATTTTGATGAGTATAATGGTGTAAATAATGACTATATATGACTATTATAAAGTGATATTGATTCTGAAATAGTATACATACACTCCAATACAATCCCACGATCATTGGAACGATATCATCGCTCGTGCGTACGTACGGAATACCGTCTCCACGATGTGATACGACTCGTTCTACATGATCTTAATTGCATAATGATTATATAAATGAATTGAGTGAGTAAATATTATATATATTACACTAATACCATTCTGTAAATGAGGTATCTATAACCTAAAAATAATTATAAGAATTTATTCGACAAAACACGCATAAGAACAAAAAGTAATAAACACCCAAATAAACAAGTAGTAATGAAATATTACTAATAAGAAGCTAAGAATATGACCATATATGATATCATAAAAATAAGTATGATTCTGGAATAAGTCAGTAACATTATTTAAATCATTATACAGGAGTTTTGGACTCTTACGAAGCAAATCAGACCTAAGGTAAGGGAAAATATCACGATCTCATTTTTAACCGAGATTGTTTATACTTTGAAATTTATTGGGGTGTATTTTATCATCCACATCCATGTTTCCTAAATATGTAATATTTTTTCCATCAACCTACAATTTTTTAAATCCAATTTTACCCTTTGATGAGTTTTTAGTAAAATATATGAAAGGAATCTTTTGTCGTTTTCCGTACGAGGTACTTTTTGACTTTTCCGACAAAAGTACGAAGAATGTTTTTTTAACTTATACGGCATGAATGGATTTTTAAAACATTATTTCCAAGAATATTCCTTTACAAGTTATCAAGTTTATTTTTAATCAACTTCTTTTAGTTTATAATTGTATGACATGTTAAGAAAGGAAAAGTGTTTTTGAAGTAGAAATGATATTTTCCTCAAGAATGGAGTTCAACTGTTTTATCAAAATTATTTTCCATCTAAGATAATAAAGGGTTCTGTTTCCATCCCTATTATTACATTTATTTGATAATGTTGTGATGGAATTATTTTTATGAATTCCTTTATCTTATATTAATTGTTTTATGATGTCATGATGTTTAAGAATCCCATTTTTTTTACATGGATTATGCAATGATGTATGATTTATGATTTTGTGGCACACATAAGAATGGTATCATTATGAGATGGGTGGGACCTATATATCCCTCCAATGAATTGGGTAATGATTTCATATCTCATGAGATAGACATGGCTGGAACGGCAGGTTAAACCGGTTCAGTGAAACAGGACTGAAACGAGGAGTGAACTCAGTTCAGAAATGGACTTTGTCCACTAAGATAGTTTTGGCATTGAGTCTTGACTAAAAAGAAATGATTCTCTATGATTATGTGTGTATGCCACAAAGTTTCATGTTTTATGTTATTATTATTGGGATTACATTTCACTACTATGATTTATCCAATGTTATTATGATCTCTTTTGCAGGATAAGATTTCCAAAATGTTATGTTCCTATGAATATGATGTGATTGATATTTATTTTGATTACCCTTACTGAGCATTTGAGCTCACCCTTTTGTATGTTTTATTTCCCCAGGTCAGGAAGACAGTTATTAAGTAGGATATGCCAAAAAGGGACTCTAGATATGATGAAATAAATGGGAGGCAAAGTAGATGCTTTATGAACCAGTTGTTTATGTTTCCCAGTTTCTAAAGACTCTATACCTATACATTCCTTTCCTGGTTTTGGTTATATGTTGTAATAAGTGTACTTCAATTCTGAAGTAATAACAATGTATGTAAAGTATGGGTCGTTATAGTTGGTATCAGAGGAAATGTATAGTCAACCTTTGGAAACAAGGATATGAAAGCCTTAGTAAGAACCCTAAGGTTAAGTCTAATCATAGAACACAATCTTAGTGTTTTAGAAATGGCCATGAATAACCTAGGATAAGACCTTAAGTGTGAAATTTTATTCTTGATTATGTGGTTTTCCTATTATAATTAGTGTT
Organism: Viscum album; assembly: GCA_963277665.1. Taxonomy (NCBI): domain Eukaryota; kingdom Viridiplantae; phylum Streptophyta; class Magnoliopsida; order Santalales; family Viscaceae; genus Viscum; species Viscum album. Next base: position 773,652,163 of record OY728142.1, on the reverse strand, counting down.
GCTAACACTATTCTTCTTGGTTTTAGTCAATGGCTGGAAACCGAAGGAACCACGTTAATGCGGAATGTGACGGGAAATGCAATGATTGTCCCCCTGAGAAACAAAACATTATGGGAGTTGGAATGAAAAATCTTGTAGCCATGCTCACACAACTTTCTCAAGCTATGAATCATACAAGACTTCCAAACGAGCAAAGGAAGGAGCAACATTCTGTTGAATCCTTCATGAGACAGCGTCCACCTTCATTCAGTGGGTCTACTGATCCATTAGTTGCTGAACAATGGATTAGTACTACTTAAAAGATATTTTCAGTTCTTCAATGTTCTGAACATGATAAAGTCGTCTTAGCAGTGTATCATTTGGAAGGTGATGTTGATCAATGGTGGAATCTTATCAAGAATACGAGGCAAAGAGATGAAATTGAGTCCATGGAATGGGACGAGTTTAAGAACCTATTTTTCAATAAGTACTTCCCTCGTATTCTCCGAAAAAAGATAGAGAAAGAGTTTCTTGAACTGAAGCAAAAGGATGATGAATCTGTTGGTACCTATGAATCAAATTTTACAAGACTTCCAAGGTATGCTTTTGGTATTATTATCCAACCTGAGATTAAGATCGGTCGATTCTTTTGTGGCTTAAAACCAAGTCTTCGAAGGGCGCTAGCCATAAGGGACTTTAATAGCTACGAGGAAATTGTTCGATGTGCTCTCAAAGTCGAGATGGAGATTGGAGTAACCCATCAGTCATATGGGTTTGATAAGAAGAGGAAAATGGAATTCAAAGGAAAATATAAAGAGCACACTGAAAAGAAGATGAGCTTTCCCCTATGCTCAAAGTGTGGAAAGAAACATGGAGGGAGTTGTCTTAAAGGGACAAGTAAATGTTTCAAATGTGGAAAAAAAGTTCATAGGGCATTTGAATGTCGCAATGATGGGAAGAAGATGTTTAATGATGCAAAAAAAGGAAGGGATACACAGAATGAACCTACTACACTTCAATGTTTCAAGTGCAAGGAGATGGGGCATTATGACAATCAATGCCCAAATCCAAGGGTTGATGATGATGGTCGACGTCAACAAACTCTTAAGGCTAAATATAAAGGAAAGTCACATACAATTTCTATCAGCGATGTGGAGTACAATAATGATGGGGTGAAAGGTACACTTACCATCTACTCTAAAGTAGAAAATGTTTTATTTGATTCTAGATCCACCCACTCTTTTATTTCTGAAGAATTTTCTAAGGATATCACCGTATTACCTCAACAATTAGATGTTGAGTAAGCTGTGACAACCCCTAATGGCACAACAGTCGCATCAAAAGTTTACAATTCTTCTCCAATCGATGTTTGTGGGAAAGTGCTTCCTGAAAATCTTGTGATCCTTCCTATAGTGGAATTTGATGTGACTCTTGGCATGGATTAGATTTCTTTATATGGATCTCATATCAATTGACAAAGAAGGGAAGTCACATTTCATATTCCAGATCAATCTATGATCATCTATCAATGCAAGGATGAACATAAACTTCCAATGGAAATTTATGTCATCTTATGGGTCTTGATTCCACTAAATGAAGGTTATTTATCTCAAATGGTTAGTGAGAAACTCACGATTAATAATATGCCCATTGTACGGGAGTTTGACGGTGTCTTTCCAGAATAATTATCGGGTCTTCCACCAAATCGTGAAGTTGAGTTTTCAATAGAACTCGTACCGCGTGATTTGCCTATTTCAAATACACCTTATATAATGGACCCAATTGAGTTACAGGAATTAAAGAAGAAACTTAAAGAGAATCTTGATAAGGGGTTCATACGCCCTAGTGCGTCACCTTGGGGAGCACCTATTCTGTTTGTTAAGAAGAAAGATGGATCAATGAGACTCTGCATTGATTATCGATAACTTAAAAGATCACTATCAAGAAAAAATATCCTCTCCCATGCATTGATGACTTATTTGACCAACTACACAGAGCTCAATACTTTTCCAAGATTGATCTTCATTCAGGGTATCACCAATTAAGGGTCAAAAGGGAGGATATAACAAAGACGACTTTCCGTACAAGGTATGGACACTATGAATTTATAGTGATGCCATTTGGTCTTACTAATGCCCCTGCTATCTTCATGGATCTGATGAATAGAGTCTTTAGTGACTATCTTGATCAGTTTGTGGTAGTCTTTATAAACGATATTCTTGTCTATTCAAAGAGCAAGGAAGAACATGAAGATCACTTGAGAATTATATTGAAGAACCTGAGAAAGGAGAAGATTTATGCCAAATTTACCAAGTGTGAATTTTGGCTTCAAAAAGTTGCATTTTTGGGTCACATAATCTCAAAAGAGGGGATATATGTGGATCCAGCAAAAACAGAGGTTATCGAAAGATGGTCGAGACCAACAACAGTAACTGAGATTCGAAGTTTTCTTGGTTTGGCTGGATATTATCGACGTTTTGTGAATGATTTTTCACGATTATCTAATCCACTCACCAAGTTGACTCGGAAAGGAGTTAAGTTTGTCTGGACGGAGGAATGTGAAGAGAATTTCAATGAGTTGAAAAGAAGGTTATCCAGTGCACCTGTACTCACACTTCCTTGTAGTAGAGAAAGGTTTGTGATCTACAGTGATGCATCCAAGAAGGGATTGGGGTGTGTTCTTTTGCAAAATGATATGGTGATAGCTTATGCCTCACGACAGTTGAAAATACATGATCAAATTTACCCAACTCATGATTTGGAGTTAGATGCGGTAATCTTTGCATTAAAAATTTGGAGGCATTATCTTTATGGAGAAAGGTGTGACATTTATACTGATCATAAAAGTTTAAAGTATATTTTCACACAAAGGGAGCAGAATATGCGCCAAAGAAGATGGTTGGAGCTGATTAAGGATTACGACCGCTCTATCCATTACCACCCTGGGAAAGCAAATAAGGTGGCAGATGCATTAAGTCGACAATCCCATGCCAGTTTATCCATGATGAGGATCACAAAAGATCCAATATTTATGGATTTACAAAGAATAGATGTTGGAATTATAATGGAAGGGGGGAAATCGTATCTTTCTCAAATGAATTTTCAACCATCTATACATGTGAATATTAAAGAGGCACAGAAAGAAGATATCGAGTTATAAAAGAAGGTGAGAAATGTTCCTGAATTCAACCTTGATTGTGATGGGATAATAAAGTTCTCGAATCGGGTTTGTGTTCCTCCCATCCCCGAATTAAAGGAGCTGCTGGATGAGGCTCATAGTTCTTCATTCTCTATTCATCCTGGAAGCACGAAGATGTATAGGGACCTGAAAGAGTACTTCTGGTGGGATGGTATGAAAAGTGATGTTGCTGAATATGTCTCTCCATGCTTGGTTTGTCAGCAAGTTAAAGCTGAGGGACAGAAGTCTAAGGGGATGTTACAACCATTTCCTATACCCAAATGGAAATGGGAAAACATCACTATGGACTTTGTCACTGGACTTCCTAAAACATCCGAAGGAAATAATGCTATCTGGGTCATAGTTGATCGTCTTACAAAGTCTGCACACTTCATTGCTATTAGAGAGGATTTATCTCTGGATCAGTTTGCCAGGATATATATAAAGGAAGTGGCAAGATTGCATGGAGTACCACTTTCTATTATATCTGATCGGGATACGAGGTTTACCTCAAAGTTCTGGCGAAGTCTTCAGCATACTCTGGATACAGATTTGAGTTTCAGCACTGCTTATCATCCACAGACAGACGGTCAGTCTGAGAGAACAATTCAGACTCTAGAAGATATATTGAGAGCTTTCTCTATGGATTTCAAAGGTGGTTGGGATCAACACCTACCTTTGGTGGAATTTTCTTATAATAATAGCTTTCACTCCAGTATTCAGATAGCTCCTTATGAAGCTCTCTATGGAAAGAAATGCAGGACTCCAAATTGCTGTGATGAAGTTGGGGAAAGAAAGCTATTAGGACCAGATCTTGTTGATGAGATTGTAGAAAAGTTCAGATCTATTCAACAACACATAAGATCAGCTCAGAGTTGACAGAAAAGTTATGCCGACAACCAAAGAAAAGACTTAGAGTTTGAAGTGGGTGATAAAGTGTTCTTACAAATATCTCATTGGAAGAGAGTAATGAGATTTGGAAAGAAGGGAAAGTTGAGCCCTAGGTATATCGGTCCTTTCGAAATACTGGATCATGTTGGGAAGGTAGCTTACCGATTGGCGCTTCCACAAAATCTCTCTCAAGTTCACGATCTGTTCCATGTATCTCTCCTGAGAAAGTACATACCAGATCCTTCACATGTAGTCAGCTCAGAAGTTGTACCGCTGGAGCAAGATCTTTCTCATGAAGAACAGCCGATAGAGATACTGGATCGTAGCGAAAAAGTCCTACGAAATAAGACCACTCGCTTGGTGAAAGTTTTATGGAGGAACCACCAATTAGAAGAAGCTACATGGGAGCTTTAGGATATGATGAGGGAGAGATATCCTCATCTGTTTGTTACAAAGTGACGAATTTCGAGGGCGAAATTCATTTTAAGGGGCGTAGAATGTAACACCTGAGACTTTTATGAGAAATATTTTGTTTTTATGTTATATAAATCATCAAAGGAATATTTCACTACACACATCTCTTTCTTTTCTTTCTTTACACGCAATCACGACCTTCCTCGATAGCTTGCGTCGTACACAATACCGAGTTTCACTAAACAACAATATGCTATTAAAATATTATTAAAACTAGCCGTTATGAATAGTAATAACCACTTTTTAAAATTTTATAAATTTTATTCTTCAAATTTGACTTCATTTTTGGATTCAGAATATCAAAATTATCCTAGGGTGAAATTTTGGTATTTTTCTGAAAACTTTCAATTTTTGATGAATAGTGAAACCACTAAGTGGTAGTTAAAAAACTGAATTTTTCATAAAACTTAATTTTACTACTTCTGTGAGTGAAATCTCAAAAATCCGAGAGACACAGTTGATGTCAGTAAGTAAAATGTGGTTCAATGAGATGAAAATTATTTTTGGTGAATAGTAACTTTTTACTTTTATTTTCCACGATTAAAAGTAAATAGGGTAATTAAGGGTAAAAATGATATTATTATTACCCTAACACATGTCTTAATTCTATTGGATAAGTGTAATTCGACCAAAAACAACCTTAGGAATAAAATATGACCATTTAGGCCCAATTGGATTATATTAGGACATTTATTGTTAATTTATTTAAAGAAGGGTTAAAATAGTTAAAATCAAAGTTTAATAAGTATATCATTTTTAATATAGGGTTATACATAAGATAAATTCGACTATAAATATTCATTAGAAATCTAAAAATATATCATACATAATGATATTTTATTTGTAATTTGTAGACTTTAAATAATTTAATTTATTTATGACGCAAAGATGATGTAGTAATTATCTTATTAATGAAATATTGACATAATTGATGTTATAAATACCCAAATAAATATAATTTGAGACTTTTTATGAATTCCACTAATTTTATAGGTTAATATGACATGTTAGTATTGATTTAATTAAATTTTTTCGAACTAATCATTCTGTTATTATTTTATCAAAAATCAATTACTAAATAGTGTCAAAATTGACATAAAATAATTTTTAAAACAAATATTATATTAGTAATTGTTATTTTATTCCTATAAATCTAAGGTTCGGACAAATGACTTATATAAAGTTATATATATTAATAATAAACAACTTGGGGTTCGTTTGGCTGCTTATAGTAAGTTTATTAACCTTATAGTATAAGAACACAAGAAGGCACGGTAAAAGTAAAATTATTTTACTTAATGTTAAATGTAAATTATAAGGTTAAAATAGGAACCTAAACTTGTCTAAATTCTACTGGATGAGAGGATTTCGATCCATCCCCAACTTATCTTATAAATAAATCAATTTGGATCTATTTAAAACCAAATTTGACTTTATAATAAAATAATAGTTTTAGTTATTCCAAACGTGCCCCTCTCCTCCCTTATAAAAGGGCACCTCCTCCCCCTCTTCCTCACACCACTTTGAGCCTTCAAGCTCGGCCAACCCCTTCCAATTTCTCCTCTCAACTTCCCTAGAGACATCCTAGAGGTCCTGGTCTTCTTCAAAGACCAATTTTAGTGCCCTAAAAGGAGATCTCAAAGAGGTGCTTCAAAGAAGAGGTAATGTCCGATTACCAATTCTTTCAACTTTATTTCTTCTTCCACTTCTTCTTATTTAGTTGTTTCATTATGAAGTAATAACATCAATATCACTCATATACTGATATGTTGTTATAAGTATAAAACAACCCTATTTCACCATCTATCCATCCTATGTAAAAAGAAATCACCGCGCGTGCATACGTACGGAATACTGTCTCCACGCCGTGGTGTAAACTATTTTCCACCACCACCATTTTACTTGGATGGGTATAATGGTGTAAATAATGACTATATATGACTATTATAAAGTGATATTGATTCTGAAATAGTATAAATACACTCCAATACAATTCCACGATTATGGTAATGATATCATCGCTCGTGCGTACGTATGGAATACCGTCTCCACGATGTGATGCGACTCGTTCTACATGATCTTCATTGCATAATGATTATATAAATGAATTGAGTGAATAAATATGATATATATTACACTAATATCATTCTGGAAATGATGTATCTATATCCTAAAAAGAATTATAAGAATTTATTCGACAAAACACGCATAAGAACCAAAAGTAATAAACACCCGAATAAACAAGTAGTAATGAAATATTACTAATAATAAGATAAGAATATGACCATATATGATATCATAAAAATAAGTATGATTTGGGAATAAGTCAATAAAATTATTTAAATCATTATACAGGAGGTTCAGACACTTACGAAGCAAATCAGACCTAAGGTAAGGGAAAATATCACAATCTCATTTTTATCCGAGATTGTTTATACTTTGAAATTTACTATGGTGTATTTTATCATACACATCCATGTTTCCTCAATATGTAATATTATTTCCATCCACCTAAAATTTTTTAAATCCAATTTTACCCTTCGGTGAATTTTTAGTAAAATATATGAAAGGAATCTTTTGTCGTTTTTCGTACGAGGTACTTTTTGACTTTTCTGACAAAAGTACGAAGAATGTTTTTTTAACTTATACGAAATGAATGGATTTTTAAAACATTATTTCCAAGAAGATTCCTTTAAAAGTTATAAATTTTATTTTTAATCAACTTTTTTTAGTTTATAATTGTATGACATGTTAAGAAAGGAAAAGTGTTTTTGAAGTAGAAAGGATATTTTCCTCAAGAATGGAGTTCAAGTGTTTTATCAAAATTATTTTCCATATAAGATAATAAAGGGTTCTATTTTCATCCCTATTATTACATTTATTTGATTATGTTGTGATGGAATTATTTTTATGAATTCATTTATCTTATATGAATTTTTTTATGATGTCATGATTTTTAAGAATCCCATTTTGATTACATGGATTATGCAATGATGTATGATTTATGATTTTGGGGCACACATAAGAATGGTATCATTATGAGATGGGTGGGACCTATATCTCCCTCCAATGCATTGGGTAATGATTTTATATCTCATGAGATAGACATGGCTGGTACGACAGGTTAAACCGGTTCAGTGAAACAGGACTGAAACGAGGAGTGAACTCGATTCAGAAATGGACTTTGTCCACTAAGATAGTCTTTTCATTGAGTCTTGACTAACAAGAAATGATTCTCAATGATTATATGTGTATGCCACAAAGTTTCATGATTAAGTTATGATTATTGGGATTACATTTCACTACTATGATTTATACCATGTTATTATGATATCTTTTGCGGGATAAGATTTCCAAAATGTTATGTTCCTATGAATATGATGTGATTGATATTTCTTTTGATTACCCTTACGGAGCATTTGAGCTCACCCTTTTGTATGTTTTATTTCCCCAGGTCAGGAAGAAGGTTATTAATTAGGATATGCCAAAAAGGGACTCTAGATATGATGAAATAAATGGGAGGTAAAGTAGATGCTTTATGAACCAGTTGTTTATGTTTCCCAGTTTCTAAAGACTATATACCTATACAGTCGTTTCCTAGTTTTGTTATATTTTGTAATAAGTGTAATTCAATTCTGAAGTAATAACAATGTATGTAAAGTATGGGTCGTTATACTTGGTCTACTGTTTTAGGAATTTTTGATGGATCCGTGCGGTGTGACCGTTGCGTAGAGGGAGTGTTGTGTTGTATCGCTTTTTCATACCTACTTTGAGGTATGTGGTTTCTCATTCTTAGGTTATCTGATCAATTAGTCTGCTGGTTTAATTAAATTAATATGCCTTTAATTTAATCACTGTTTTGATTTGTTGGTTTTGGTTGGTAGAATTTGTTGTTTTATTTTTATCAGTGTCATGTTTAGGTTGTCAGGTTTTTACTGTGTTGTGCCTTTGGTTTTTGAACAAATGCAACAGTTTAAATTTGATTCCTATTATAGTCTTAGTGTGCGTCTGAGTGAGTTTTGGCATTGATGATTGGGTTGTTTTATTTTATTTAAAACTACTAAACCAATTTTTTAAATGTTTGATAAATTTTAGTTTGGTTCTTGGAATTGTGTAGTTTATTAGACTGTGCAGTTTTTTCACGTTGTGTTCTATTTCTGAGGATCTCTTTTGTGTATAATACCTTTAATGGTTATTTGTTTATTCATTTATATTGAATGTGTAAGTTTGATGGTTGACTTATTTGACATCCCAGGTGTATGGTGTTTGACTTAGTTGACATCCATGTGCGTTTTGTCTTGAACTTGATGATTAGGGTGAACTTTGAACATTGAGCACAAAAGGGAAAGCCTGGGTACTAGGTGGGAAGACTAGACTAGCATGCTAGTGATTCAGGAGTGGCCCCGACCTAGTTTCACTTAGCTGGATTGACACTTACATCACTAACTAAAACATGGATGATGACTGGATACCACTAGGTTATGGAGGTGTTTCCCTACTAGTGGATCGTGCACGAGAACGTATGATATGGATTATTTGGTACACCGAGACGTGAGGTTCTAGGGCCCCACATAGCTTTAGTCCCTTTAGGGCCTCTCCCACTTTAATTTCTCCTATGTGACTATATACTCATCACTGGTTGATTGTGTGACTTCTGTGGTGTAAAAAGGTAAGAATTTCTTTATTTTCTTTTAGTACTGAAAAACCTGTTCTCTATTTGAAACTGTCTTTCTTTAAAAACTATTTTCATTAAATTGTTAGTGCATTATTTATTTTCATTAATTTAAACCCGCAAACTATTTTGGTCACCTAACCTTTACATGCTAAATCTTTTCTCTGGTGCCAACCTATTGAGTGATTTCTCACACCCTACTTACACCCTTGAGGGTAAGTAGATATGATTATGTCTAATGTAGGGAAAGGAAAAGGTTTTGATAGGGGTGGTCCAAGTTGTTAGCTGCTTCTTCTGACTTGGCGTTAGAGGTGAAGGCCGGATGGTGGTATCCCTCCATCAGGTGATAGTTGCTAACTTGGTTCTTGGTCACCCCTTTTCGAGTTAGTTGTGGTTGGGTTGTAGTTATTTTTGAGGCTCACTTTTGTTTTCTAAATACTTGTGGTTGCAACGTTGTTTATTTGAGTTCAGTTTACTTGTGGTTATTTCTAATTGTTTATACGGGTAAATCATTCCCAAAATTTCAACTTGATACCTGGGAACTTGTGACAGTCCGTGAGGATCGGGAACGCCCTTTGGGCCTTGCCGAAGGCTGGGTCGGGCGTTGGGTTGATGGTGACCCGACTTGGTTCGTGAAGAAATGGTATCAGAGACATAGGTTTATCCCTTTTTTTATGTTATTCGGGATGATTCTGGATAGACATGAGTTAGAACTGTTGGGGCTCAGAATTCTGGTTGCGAGTAGGGTTCCTAGCTATCACGCCTCGTGATAGACACAGAGTCACCATGGGATGTCAGGATGCTTGTTGACTTATTTTCTAGGTGGTACGTACAAGCTGTAGACTATGCGTGGACACCAGGTGGGAAAGTAGAGTTTTGACACAATGTTATTGTTGCAAGTTTGGTAGACTGATGATTATTTATCTTGCTGAAAATTTGTTTTCTCTAGTGATATGAGATATTGATGATGTTCTTTTATGACTGTTTCTCTTTGCAGAAAGATGCCTCCCTGGAGAGATCACATGCACACACGGGAGGAAGCCGGAGAGAGTTATCCTACCCCGCTTGATCATAGATTGGTATAGGTTGTAGTCTGAGTTGTTCAAGATTTAGGACAAGGGGAGAATCCTGCCCACACCCCTATTCCAGCTAGAGGGGATCAATCTGGCTCCAAGAAAGATAGAGCTCAAGAGTTTCGGAAGAATAAACCTCCCTTTTTCCAAGGTATTTCAGAACCTCAGGAGTTAGAGGAATGGATTGAAAATATAGAATGCATGTTCGAATTCCTTGACATGCCCGTGGAAGTCAGGGTAAATTGTGACACTTTCTAGCTAGAGGGTTCCAGTAAAAAATGGTGGGAATTAGTGATTCAGGCCGGCAAACATGAGCATATGAGTTGGAAAGATTTCAAATTTATCTTCAATGATATGTACTGTCCAAAGTTCCTAGCCTATGCTAGATCCTGGGAGTTCATGGATCTTTCACATGGGAATCAGACAATGATGGAGTATGCAAAGCGCTTTGATGAGCTAGTGCGATACGCACCTAAGATCGTTTCAAGTGAATACCTGAAAGCTCAAAAGTTCAAGAAGGGCCTTCGACTATAAATCCACTATCAGGTTTTCTTATTCAAGCTGGGGACTTATGCCAAGGTGGTCAATCATGCTTGCATGGTCATTATTAACCCAAGAGGAAAGTCAGGGTTTTCTAGATTAGTGTTAGGTTTTGGCAGTTGCAGTTCTTTAGAGAAGAAGAGGAAGTCTGATGAGCAGTGGAAGAAAAGTGGTGGAAGCTCAAGCCATCCCTCCAGGCAGACTTCATCTGGGGCTTATGATATGAGGTTCGTTGTGCGCCATCAGTGCGGAAGGGAAGGGAACATACGATCTGTATGTCTCACCCCTCTGAGGCCTTGCTACCAGTGTGGGATCATGGGGAATGTACAAAGCTTTTGCAGAGTGACGCGCCCTCACCAGAGTGGGACTGGATCTGTGGATTTCGGGGGAGTATCAGTGCAGTCAAAGCCTACCAGGATGTCGGGATATCGGTTTGGTGGCCGTGGTGGTAGGACCAGATCGTCTTCAGGGCAGTGCCAGATTAGGTTAGAGCCACAGGCAAGCAGTCGTTCTCAGGTAGGGACCAGACATCTTCATTTTGTGGATCATGCACCAGCGGGATCTGACGTAGGGCCTTCAACTGTTCGAGGTACCATTCTGATTACATCTTCTATAACTGTAGTTTTATTTGATATTGGTGCCTCAGTTTCTTTTATATCTACCCATCTTGTGAACTTTTTGATCCTTCCAACTGAGATTTTATCTATTGCAATGGAGTTAGTAACACCGCTGGGTAAGAAAAAAGAGCACGGTCTTAGGTACCCATTGTGCGCACTCTCTGTGTCAGGATTCGAGATGGAGTGGGATTTCTTGGTCGTTTATATGAACCTGTTTGATGTGATCCTCGGCATGGACTGGCTGGTGTGCTTTCAAGTGCATATTGACTGCTATCGGTGCCAAGTCAGCTTTACGACACCAGATGGGAGTCCTTAGATATTTCATGGAGAATGGGACCCTCAGTCGGGTCGTGTGGGACCTCCACTCCCTGAGTTGGGAAACCTTGCTTATCAGTTGTCATCGATCACACTAGAGGACGATGGTGGTGTTTCTCAGGGTGGGTTACCTCGTGCAGTGGATGATTTCCCAGAGGTCTTCCCAGATGATTTTTCAGGCTTACCCTCAGAGTGGGACATGGAGTTCTCGATTGAGTTGGCGCTAGGAACACAGCTTATATCTCTTCCCTCATATCACATGGCCACCACTGAATTTAGGGAATTTAAGATACCGCTAGATGATTTGGAATCCAAAGGATTCATTCTCCCAAGAATCTCTCCTTGGGCCCCCGCAGTTCTATTCGCGAAGAAGGCCGATGGAACCCTAAGGTTGTGCATTTATTATCGGAAATTTAATAAGGTGACCATCAAGAATAGATACCCTTTGCCCCGGATTGATGATTTTTTCAACCAGCTGAAGGGGGAAAAGTGGTTCTCCAAGATTTATTTGTGTTCGGGATACCACCAGCTCAGGTTGAGAGAAGCATATATCCCAAAGATAGATTTATAAAGCAGTTATGGTCACTTTGATTACTTGGTCATGGATTTTGGATTGACGAATCCTCCTACAGTTTTCATGGAACTCATGAATAAGATGTTCCACCAATATCTCGACTCATTTATCGTGGTATTTTTGGATGACATACTGGTTTATTCAGGATATGAGGAGGAGCATGAGCATCACCTGCGGATTGTTTTGGTCACTTTGAGGAACCATTGAATATATGCTAAACTCTCAAAGTGCACGTTCTGGATCAGGGAAGTGAAGTTGTTGGGTCATTTAGTCTCATAACTAGGGGTTTCAGTGGATCCTGAGAAGATCAGGGCATCTATGTCGTGGGAGCAGCCGAGGAATGTGTTTGAGATCAGAAGTGTTTTAGGCCTAGCAGGCTATTACATACATTTTGTCTAGGACTTCTCTTGGCTCTCCTCCCCCATGAATGCACTCACCTAGAAAGGGGTGAAGTTCGACTGGATCCCACAGTGTTAGGAATATTTTAAGGAGTTGAAGCGGCAGTTGACCACTGCACCTGTGTTGACCTTATCAGAATCTGGAAAGGTCCATATGGTTTATTGTGATGCTTCAGGTACAAGCCTCGGGTGTGTGCTCATGCAGGATGACCATGTGGTGGCTTATGGTTCTCTCTAGCTTTGGACGCATGAGAAGAATTATCTAACTCACGACTTGGAGTTGGTAGCGGTGATGAATACTCTGAAGACGTGGAGTCACTATCTCTTTGGGGAGAAATTTGTGTTCTATTCTGACCATAAGAGCCTAGCCTACATTTTCTCTCAGAAGGATGTCAATCTGATGCAGTGCCGCTGGATCGAGTACCTGCAGGGTTTTGAATTTGACATTTTTTATACCCCAGGAAAGGGTAATGTGGTGGCCGATGATTTAAGAAGGAAGGTACCAGTTCAAGACTTGAGGAAGTCCTGCGATGAGTAGACTTTGATGGGGCTCTTCACCCAGATGCACCTAGAGAGCATGGAGCATAGTGGGGGTACTTTCTTGGCTAGAATTAATTTGAATCCCACTCTTCTAAAGTTTATTCAGCAGGGGAAGCCCGATGATGAGCTATGTCAGTGATATATGCAGTCGTTTCATGGTGGGGAGACACCTTCTGATTGGTATTTGTCTCCCGAGGGGATCTTGTGCTTCAAGGGCCGTGTTGTGGTGCTGTTGTCTTTGAAAAAGGTGGTGATGTAGGATATCCACCAGTCTCAGTGGGCCATCCATCCTGGTACCACCAAGATGTATTACGATGTTCGTCTTTAGTTTTTGTGTCCAAGTATGAGATGGGACATAGTCGACTTTGTGTCGAGGTGCTACACTTGTCAGTAGGTAAAAGAAGAGCATCAGAGGCCATCTGGGTTGCTTCAGCCACTACCCATTCCTACCTGAAATTGGGACAAGGTCTCCATATACTTCATCATTGGATTGACTTGGACACCTCAAAGGAGGAATTCAATTTGGGTTGTGATTGATCGTTTGACCAAGTCATCTCACTTTATCCCGATCAGAGATACAACGAAGGTAGATGAGTTGGGCCGCTTGTTTATTCAGGAGGTGGTCAGACTTCATGGTGTGCCATTGGAAGTTGTTTTTGATAGATACCTGCTTTACCTCTTGATTTTTGGGAGGCCTTCAGAAGGCTTTGGGGTCGCAGATTAAGATGAGCACGACATACCATCCTCAGACGGATGGCCAGACAGAGCAGGCGAATCAGATTCTGGAGGACATGCTTCTTGCATGTGTGTTAGATTTTGGTGGATCATGGGATATCCATTTGGGATTAGTCGAGTTTTATTATAATAAAAATTACCAATCCTCTATTATAATGGAACCCTTTGAGGCACTCTACGGTTGGCCTTGTCGTTCTCCTTTGTGTTGGGCTGAGGTAGGAAAGACCACACTCTTGGGACCGAGCCTTGTTCAAGAGACATCTGAGAAGGTCAAGATGATTAGGAAGTAGTTGTTGAAAGCTCAGAGTCACCACAAATATTATGTAGATCAGAGGCGGTGGGATCTTGAGTTTTTAGTGTGGGAGAAAGTGTTCCTAAAAGTGGCCCCTCGCTTGGGTCACCACCGTTTGGGGAAGCAGGGAAAGTTGACACCAAGGTATGTCGAACCTTTTGAGATTATTGAGAGGATTGGAAATGTGGTATACAAGTTAGAATTACCTTCTTAGTTGACAATGATTCATGACGTATTTCAAGTCTCCCAACTATAAAAGTATAACCCCGATCTGTCGCATGTGTTGAATTGGGAGGAGTTGGATATTGAGCCAAACTTATCAATGTTTGTGCGACCAGTGCGAGTAGTGGATACTCAGGAGAAGGTGATGCATGGGAAGTCCATTCCTTTGGTTCATATTCTATGGCATCACGAGAATGACAAGCATGAGACTTGGGAGCGTAAATCTTGGGTTGAGTAGGAGTACCCATTTATATTCTCTGATCAGGCTTCCAATTGACTTTTTGAGGGTGGAAAGTTTTCATGGTGGGGAGAATTGTCATGCCCGGACTTCAACTCAAGGTATGACTTTAATTTTAAATTTGTATTACATTAGTTAATTGCTTGTTTTCTTCCGTTGGTTTGTTGTAGTGCGGGCTGAACCCGATGTGGGTTGTCCGTCATGACGCCAGTGAGTGCGCATTGGCCTTACCTCGCTCGGCGTGCCAGTAAGGCACGAGCGAAGCTGTGTGACTTCATCGGTTAACGCGTAGTGAACGATGCGCAGGCGTTAAAAAACCAGATAAAAATTTATTATGGTATTCTTGGTTATTATTGTATTATTATTATTATTATATTATTGTTATTATTATTATTAGTAAACCCTATTTATTTATTTTATTATATTTCTATTTTTATTCAATTTTATTTTTATTTATTTATTTATTTACATCACTTATATTTTTATTTTCTTTTTTTTATTCGTCCCCCTCCTAATATCTACCCTAGCCTCCACCCCCTTTTTTTCTTTTCTTTTTTTCCATACCCTTTCTTCTCCCCCACATTTTTCTGCTCTCTTTCTTCTTCTCCTTCTCTCCCTCCTCTCCTTCTTCTTATCTCTTCTCTCCCCGCTCATCATTCCCCCTATTTCCCCCTCCTATCCCCGCACACTCACCCTCCCCTCTCCCTCATCCCCTCTTTTATCCCCCTCTTAACCCCCCGCGTTTACCTCTCCTTCTCGTCCCATTCGTGCGCGCCTCCCCTTTCTCCTCCTCCCTCCATCCGCTGCACCCCCTCTGTCTGCTGCCTCCCGATCACCCAGGCTACACCTCTCTATTCCTAGACGACCTCCTCTATGACTGCCCATACTGCTCCTCCTGTTCGGCTACCCTCCCCGCTACCTCCAACGGGCCACCGACCAAACCTCCCTCTACCTTTTGCACCCTTGGCTGGATCCCACTCACCCCGTCTACTACCCAGCCAAAGATGCACCCCCTGCTATCCACCCACTCATATGATCCCCTTAGATACCTATCCTTCCCTTTTGGACAGCCATGGAACCCTCCTCCTGCTTGGCCAGCCAAGGTATTGCACCACCTTTCCCTTGCCGGACTGCCGTCGCGCCGCCCCTTAGTCATCATTCCGACGATTTCCATGGTTAGGGGGTTGGTTTTAATTTATTTAATTATTTTTGATCTGTTTAAATGTTAATTAATTTATTTCATTTGTTTAAGTGTTAATCAGTTTATTTGATTATTATAAAATCTGTTTAGTTGTTAATCAATTTTTTTAATTGAATTTGTTTAATTGTTAATTAATTAATTTAATTGTTATTGAATTTGTTCAACTGTTAATTAAATTTTTTAATTGATGATGTTTCTTTAGGACTGCTGATGTTTTAATGGGTTGGAATTGAGGTTAATTGGTCTACTGTTTTAGGACATTTTTGATGGATCTATGTGGTGCAACCGTTGTGCAGCTAGAGTGTTTCACTGTATCACTTTTTCGTACCTACTTTGAGGTAGGTGGTTTCACATGCTTAGTTTATCTGATCAATTAGTCTGCTGGTTTAATTAAATTAATATGCATTTTATTTAATTGCTGTTGCGATTTGTTGGTTTTGGTTGGTAGAATTTGGTGTTTTATTTTTATAAGTGTCATGTTTAGGTTGCCTAGTTTTTACTGTGTTGTGCCTTTGGTTTTTGAAAAAATGTAGCAGTTGAAATTTGATTCCTATTAGAGTCTTAGTGTGAGTCTGAGTGAGTTTTGGCACTGATGATTGTATTGTTTTATTTTCTTTAAAACTTCTAAACCAATTTTTCAAATGTTTGATAAATTTTTGTGTGGTTCTTGTAATTTTGTAGTTTATTACACTATGTCGTTCTTGCACGTTGTGTTCTATTTCTGAGGATCTATGTTTTGTGTAATAACTTTAAGGGTTATTTTTTTTATTCATTTATATTGAATGTGTAAGTGTGATGGTTGACTTAGTTGACATCCTAGGTGTATGGTGTTTGACTTAGTTGACATCCAGGTGTGTTGTGTATTGACCTTGATGAGTAGGGCGAACTTTGAATGTTGAGCAGAAAAGAGGAATCCTAGGTACTAGGTGGGCGGACTAGACTAGCATGCTAGTGATTCAGGAGTGGCCCCAGCCTAGTTTCACTTAGCTGGATTGACGCTTACAACACTAACTAAACCTTGTTTGATGACTGGAGACCACTAGGTTATGGAGGTGTTTCCCTACTAGTGGGTTGTGCATGGGAACTTATGATATGGATTCTTTGGTACACCAAGACGTGAGGTTCTAGGGCCCCACACAACTTTAGTCCCTTTAGGGCCTCTCCCACTTTTTTTGCTCCTGTGTGATTATATACTCATCACTGGTTGATTGTGTGACTTCTGTGGTGTAAAAAGGTAAGAATTTCATCATTTTCTTTTAGTACCAAAAACCCCGTTACCTATTTGAAGCTGTCTTTCTTTAAAAACTGTTTTCATTAAATTGTTAGTGCATTATTTATTTTCCATAATTTAAACCTACAAACTGTTTTGGTCACCTAAACTTTACATGCAAAATATTTTCTCTAGTGCCAACCTATTGAGTGATTTCTCACACCCTACTTACACCCTTGGGTGTAAGTAGATCTGATTATGTATGATGTAGGGAAAGCCAAAGGTTTTGAGAGCGGTGGTCCAAGTTGTTAACTGCTTCTTCTAACTTGGCATTAGTGGTGAAGGCCAGATGGTGGTATCCCTCCATCAAGTGACAGTTGCTGACTAAGTTCTTGGTCACCCCTTTTGGATTTATTTGTGGTTGGTTTGTAGTTATTTTTGAGACTCACTTTTGTTGTCCAAAGACTTGTGGTTGCAACATTGTTTTTTTGAGTTCAGTTTACTTGTTGTTATTCCTGGTTGTTTATACGGGTAAATCGTTCCCAAAATTTCAACTTGATACTCGGGTACTTGTGTCACCCCGTGGGGATCAGGAATGCCCTTAGGGCCTTGCCGCGGGCTAGGTCGGGCGTCAGGTTGATGGCGACCCGAATTTGTTCGTGACATGGGATGTTTTATAAAAACCCAACTGGGTCATTTTATTTATTATTAAATAGTGGAACACTTTGGCTAAAAATCCCATTTTATGGACTACATTATGGAAATACTATAGGGTTTGTTACAAAATAGTCAGGAAAATGATTCCTCATGCATCATAAATTCTATCACCCGGAGATGAAGAAAGATTTTGAAGATTTGAAAGTGTACAATATTAGGAGTATGAAAACTGGAAGGGATATGTGTGAGCACAAATGAAACATTCAGACTGATATTTGACTTGAAGTGTATAGTCCCTTTAAAATATTGAATCATATATAGAATGGGGAAATCTTTTTATCCTTGGTGGACCCCCTAATGAGGGGACCCAAATTAATATATCTTGTATATATTTTTGTTTTTACATAAGAGAGGGGGTACTCTTCCTTTTCTTGTGAAGTTTAGCACCATGTAGTAATGATAAAAGAATTTCAACATGAAGAGAAAGTGAATACTATGTCTAGGCTAGGGCATAGGACCCAAGCATCTCTACGTATCTTTTTAGAATAAGAATCAAGCCACATGTTGTTCTAAAATAAAATTTACCTGCACTGAATGAATTCATCAATGAGGAAAATGGGTTTCATTATTTTTAATATTGGTTCATTCATAGGGTGAGAACTCATATTGTCTCCTCTAATGCAGATCTTACTTATATATGGGAGAGTAGGGATATTTCCCGTATTATGATGTGGATGGGACTAGTGTTTATGATCTAAATTTTACTATGCATCTCATTGAAATGGGAACCAATCCACACATAGTTCTTGATGAAGTTGTGTAGTTTATTGTCATGTGATGAGGACATCAAATGTGCTTTTTAATGTATTATAGCTAGGACCATGGTAACCCCCAGGTGAATTGATATGCCTTACCTACACAGGGAATATTTTTACCAAAAATAATAATCCCATGTGATCTATGATCAGTGTGATAAATAAGGAGTGGTAAAGGTTTCTTCCACAACAAAAAGGAAACACAAGTAAAGGATAGAAAAATTTGGATTCTGTGGTGCTTGGGCTAGGAGATACGATCCATGTGTCACTACAAATCTTATTAGGATAAGAATCAATCTATACTTAGTTATTGCAATCCTATTCTATTTGACGTCATGTGGTGAGAATGAGTATGAACCAACATGAAAGAAAGGAAATGTTGTGATTGGGCCTAAGGATGGAAATATGGACGTCACTACGTATCTCATGAGAATGATAATAAATCCACATTTATTTCTTGAATAATTGTGTAGTTTAACATCATGTGAAAAGGAAATGAGATTCAAAATATGAAAAGTGGTAATGTGGATAGACCTGAGGATAAATCCTAGTAATCACTACATACCTTGTTGAAGAAATAATTTTTCCACAGATAGTTCTTGGGAGGTATCCTATACAAGTCTGACCCATGCACTGGAAGATGATTTTTTTGTGGTTGGTCCTAGGATTGGATATCTGAGCATCACTGAAAATCTCATTGGAATGAGAATAAAGCCACACATAGTTCTTGAAAGATTGTTCCTCACATTAATTAGGATTTTATGTGGGGAAACAAGATTTATTATTTCTTAGGATGATGGTTGGACCCAAAACATGAGGTTTAGGCATTAATACACATCCCATTGTAATGGGAATCAGACCATGTGTCCTAGAAGTTTACCTGTGTAGATATGATAATACACAAGGAAAATAAAGTGGGTATTCCCATAATTGTGGATGGAAAAATGATAGATGGTCTAGGAATCACTATTTATCTAATTGGAATGATAATCCATCCACATGTAGTTCTAGATAGGATCCTACCATTTACTATCATGAGATAAAAGAGTGATAGTTTTGGGACTTATGCCTTGAATGGGGGCCCATGAACAACTTTAGGGTGGAGATGATGTTATTGGGGATTATTCATGGGAGTTTCTTATCCATTATTCCTCATGTTTGAACAGGAGGGAATCTCGACCCACTGAGGGGTCAGAGGGATATGGTTAGGATATACACTTGAGATGGAGGACCATTTTTAAGGGATCACAAGAAATATCGTAACTTGTGGTTATTTGGGATTTATTTAACATTGAATGAGAGGAACATTAACCATGAAATTTAATGTCATTCAGTGAGGAAGAATAATATCTTTCAGTTTTAGGTAATACAACTAGGACCGTATATCGTATAGTTTATCATCATACAATAAGGATGATGATGCTACACAATTTAATGTCATGTGAAATTGATTTTATGCCATACCTTTTAAGTTAATGTGACAAAAACCATTATTAAGTTTAACATCTTATAGATGGAACATGGTCTACATGATTACATGAAGTATTTCATCAGGAACCTTGCATTTGTTAGTGTTATAATGATCTATCTATCCATTGAGATCAAGGAATAAGCGCTGTTAGAATGGAAATTATGTATGGAGTAAGGTCCTCACCGCTTTTATTTGGGTTTTATAGGCTTACTTAATGGTATCATTGGATTTATAAGGACCAATACTAGTTTTCCTTGGAGGAATGAGTAGAGGTAGACCTTATTGTTAAAATCTCGTACTGTCTGATTTTGATATACCTCCAAGTAATGCATGGTGTGAAATCTTTTCTCATATAGTAGCTCCAATAAATCCAGTAATTTCTAGGATTTATCATCTATAGATAACTAATTATAGATAGAAATATAGAGTGATGGAAACTGGAACTCAATAGGCTGAACTGTTTCAGTTCCATATACTAGCGAGTACGGGGTTGCCTGTGTGGCAGTACATGTCATAGTATGGTAATCCCATAAGGCACAAAGGATATTTTCAGGAAAATAATTTTTATCTTTATCCACCATTTTTTGGATTATGTTTGATACCGTCTTATTGAAATCCTCTATCTATCCATTAGCTGTCACATGATAGAAGGATGAATGGTTGGACATGATATTGCATTCTTCGTATAGTTTTTCTACCTCATTAGAACATAAGTTTTTTCTGTTTTCCATTAGTATTCTATGAGGGACACCAAATATGGTAATGATTTTTGATTTTATAAATCTAACAATGATTTTTTCCTGACGTATATGAGGGGTGATGCCTTAGAACATTTGGATAATAAATTAGTAGCAATTAAGATGTATTTAAACTATTTGAATGTAAATGGAGGGTAAGTCCCCCAAAAAATCCATTCTGCATATGGAAAATTTCTAGGATTATTTGGATATATGTATAAACTATAGGGGTTTATGGGTGATGTTGGCATGTATTTGATATGAATGAAATTTCTTGGTTAACTTTGTGCAATGTCATTGAAGGCCAGAAGTATCGAAGACTTCTGATTTGATTAAAAATCCTATACCTTGACTGGTGGGCATCAAAATCTCCCACATATACTTCTTCCATAATAGAAACACTATATTCTCTATCGATACATATAAGAGGGACTCCATAAAATCCTAATCTTTAGAGTACCATTTGGTGATTTGGTACATCATAAAGGGTGTAGTTAGCTACTCACCACCAAATTTGCTCATTCCCAGCTTTGTCTGATGGGAGTACTCCATCTTGGAGGTATTAAATGATATGAACCATCCTTCCCATGGTAGGACCATATAGCTAAAGTATAGGGAGAACTTCATCGATATATTCTATTTAAACATGAAAAAAGGAGAGGCCATATGGTTATTGGTAATTCTGATGATTGTTTCATCCTGGTTTGGATCATCCAGAGCTATAACAGAATTTTACAATGCATCAGCTTTGGTATTCTACGACCGCGGGATGTGGGTTGATTCTGGATCTATTGAGAAGTATACCATTAACCCTAGGACATAATCAATAAGGGGGGTTAAATCTTAATTTTTGATTGCATAGTCCTCATTAATCTATTTGATTACATACTCTGAGTCACCTTTCACCTCCAGGTGACCCATCAATATTTGGAGTGCCAATTTCAGGCCTGCAATAGGGGATTGATATTCTTCTACATTATTGGCACAACCTTCTACAAATATGAAGGAGTAATTCAAGACTACCTTTACTAAGGAAATAAGAACAGTCCATAAATCAACTTTTTTGAGCTTATGGTCTTCTATTATCTTCCCTATTAGGATCTTAGATGCACCATCAAAATATATTTCACACATTTGGATGATGTATTGAACAAAAAATATCTCTTCATCAGGGAGTTTAGTATTTAATGAAATTGATTCTACAGATGGTTGTTCTCCATGAAAATATTATAAGACATGACTGTTCACTTCATTTTAGAGCACGAATTGTATATAAAATTGTTGTAGAATAACTACACACCATGCCAGAAATCTTATCATCATAGGTTGTATGAGGATATATTTGTGTGGGTTATTTCAAGAGACCAATTGGACCTCATGGTCTTGCAGGTACTACCTTAGTTTTTGGACTACAAAGATTAACTCCATACATCTCTTCTCGATATCTGAATAATAAGTCTTAGCATTGATCACGGTTCTACTAAGATAATGAAGGTTTTATTCATTCCCAAAATTGTTCATTTGTACAAGAAATAACCCTAGTGATCACTCCAAGGTTATAACATATATTATGAGTGGATTTACCTCAATAAGTGGAATTAATACTACTAGGGTAAAGTGTTTATTATTGAAGGTGTATAATGATTACTAGTAGTCACTGGTCCTTTGATATGTAACCCCCTTCTTCCCATGTTTGGTGAAGGGAAGACACTTTCCTGTAAGGTTGGCTATAAAGTTATAGATATTTTCCAATTGTACCTAAAGTCCCCTCAAATATTTATGGTTTTGTGATGGTGAAATGATAAGGATATATTTTTTTCCTCAAGGTAAACATTGATTCCATGATGGAATACATAAGAGCTAATAAACTTCCCTATGGTTACACCCAAATCATATTTTATGGGTTTGTCTTCAGGATATGCTATCGTAGCTTGTTAAAGATGATATCCATGTTAGTTAAGTGGTCAGAAATTTATTAGGGCTTGACCACTGAATCATCAAAAAAACATTCAAAAAACTTTCATAGGATGGGTTTGAATAAGTAATGTATGGCATGATGGTATGTGGTATTGGCTTTATTCAAGACAAAGAGAATTAACTGATATCATAATACTCTATGGGGGGATCTAAAGCCGGTGAATTCTTAATATTTTGGAGAAAACACAATTTATTTGTACCCTAAATATCCATCCATGAAGGATAGTGTCTGATAACCATCTTTTGCATCTATCAGGAGCTCTATGATGGTAACTGAGAAGTCATCCTTCAGACAATGCCAGTTGATATCTTTGAAGTCAATGAAAACTTTGATTTTCCCATTTTTCTTCTTCAATGGGAAAATTTTGGCTCTACATTTTAGATTTTATACCTCTTTGATGAAGTCGACATTAATGAGTTTATCCATTTAGCCTCTATTTTTGAGGTAGGAGTTAGATTTGTCCTTTTAGATTCATGCATGTTCCTCTGGTGGTCTTCTAGAAAACCCAAGTGACGGGTGGAAACTTTGAGGTTAAGGACTGAAATTTATTTGTAATTATGGGAAATAATATCTTAGTGTTTCTTCAGGAAAATGGTATACATTTATTGTTCTTAAATATTCATAGCCACATAAATCCATGTGGGTCACAGATATTCTAATGTACCCATATTTATCTACTTGAGCTCATCAATAGTGGTGGATACACCTTCATCAAATGATGGAGGGGTATCCTTGAGGTCTTCATCTTCTTCCTCTTCCTCATGATTTACATTTTTTACTTCTTCTTGGGAAGTAGGTGATGAAATAAGTTCCTCGAAGGGAGGAGAGTAATCACTATTTAGACATCCAAACTATGAAGCGACACATTTGGGCTCATTTTCTGGTATGAAGAATTTTTAGAACTACAAATAGGAAAACAAGGACTGATAATGATCCTATTTGTTTTCCCCATTTGGAATGATAACTTATTATATTTTATCTAACATAATAAGACTTTTTTGAAGCTTAAGGGATAGAATAAAAACATTTTTATCAAGGCTTTCTGTATTTCTTGGAGATTCGACATGTCCCCCAATGCAATCAGTCTTATCTTCCATGATTGATATAATGAGGATCATTGGATTTTGGCTCAAATTTTAACCCACATATTTGATTTGGTTGATGGGATGCACATACTCCACACTGATCTATTTTAAAGGAATGGCTGAAATCATCTAGAGACAATTAAGGGCATTGATCAAAGTAACATTATCAACCATGGACTGTTTCCCTTCTTTATGGTCGAATCCTACATCAATATATTATGAATCATAGGTGCTGAATGGGGAATTTTCCCTATGAAATGTCTGAATTTGATCATCAACACAATATTTGAAGCATTGGTCATACGATGAGGTGATAATCGCATGCTGATGTATCCAAGGTATTTCTGTTAGGACATTAAAGGCTTTATCCTATCTAACAACCATAAATTCAGAGTCAGACATGAGATCCCTGAATTGAGTCCTGTGTATGATTTCACTGAGAGGTTTTTATCAATCTTATCCTAAACCTATAACATTAGGGTAGAGGGGGATAAGTGAGATTCATTGAAGCTTGGATGATTAAGTGTTCGAATTAGGTTTAGGTTGACTCCTGATTCATTGTCAATGATAGATTTTTAGACATCAATGTCATTTATCCTACATGGTATATATAAGGGTTTTACATGAACTTCTATGATGGATTCCTCCTTCTAGTCTATGAAATATTTGACCATTTTTAATTGTATAGAATCATTCTCTGCATGATAGAATTCAGTAGAAACAACCTCAACTTAAAAATCTAGAGGTCTCAACAAGGCCTCAATGATTGCTTCCCAATGGTATTTTGATTGACTCAATGCTTCCATTATTGAAAACATGTCTAGAACCAAGGATAATTATTTAAAAACATCATATTTCTAGTCCAAAGGTATGAACTTCCTAGAATGGGGTGTTATTTCATAGGTTCTTTGGGGGGTGATGTCATAGATGTAGATAGATCAATCCTTCAAATATGAGCCTAATGTACTTCCAATCTTGTTGGATTGTGATATATTAGTCATATAACATTCCTATGTTGATTAGGTGGTATAATATACTCTATATGATCTTCTAGGATGATCATGTTAGGGAAAACCCTATCATGTGTGGGAGAATTTCCTTATTCTTATTGAGTTTTCCAAAGATCTCTCCCATGAGTTTCATTTGTGTAGAAATTTTGAGAAGGAGAATTTTTAAAGTAGTGACTCATGGAACGACCACATCTTCTGCTCCATCCTTAACTATAATGACCTCTTCCTTTAGTTACCAAATCAAGTGTTGGGAATTTTAGTTCATAATCACACTCATCATCTGAGAA
The DNA here is from genome assembly GCA_963277665.1 of Viscum album. Classification (NCBI taxonomy): domain Eukaryota; kingdom Viridiplantae; phylum Streptophyta; class Magnoliopsida; order Santalales; family Viscaceae; genus Viscum; species Viscum album. The sequence continues at coordinate 773,626,974 of OY728142.1, read as the reverse complement.
GGGATTAATTAATTGAATAATTTTAACCAAATTAGAGAAAAACACTTAATTTGATGGATATTTTGTTTGATGTGTGGAGACTTGTTGTACCATTTGGTGGGGTGGTGCCCGTACTTGTGAAACTGTCGACATGAAGTCTGATAAGTTCAAGGGTAAATTTTCACTTGACATGAGACCATATTCCTACATTTTCTTCTTACCCTTTTGGACATATCACTTTTTAAAGGACTGAATTTTATAGGAATGAGGTGTCAATGAATTTGGATGTGTTTTAGCGGAAGTGGCCAAAGGCATAGTCACCATGTGAAACTATTCTTAGAGGATAAAATGAGTTCGGTTTATCATTTTTCTAACCATATAGTTATTAAAATTCAATGTACGCTATTCTCTTCCTATGTATTAGTGGTAGAGACCCACACTACTTGTGAAAGTGAATTTTTCAGCTTCACTTGCCTGAAGTCCACCATTTTTTATTGGAGGTATTTAAAAACGAAACACTAAAAGATATTGTGCTCCAATAATAGATGGAAGGGGAATAAATTTGGATGAATTAATCAACCTCTTTGTGGGATTCCTAGGATTTTAAAATGCTATTACGATGTTTTCCAATTCTAATATGAAGTATTCAAGGACTTGGTAATTTCTAAAATAATATACCTTATTTTCCATTTCTTAAAAATATTTTTTCCTCCACTCTCTTTGATCATCCAGATGAGGTGAGATTTATTTCTAATTCTTAGGTGGTGAAACAACATGATATGGTACATAATTTAGAGTAGGAGTGGGTACATGGATCTACTTAAGTGTAACAGTGGAATCCTATGATTTTCAAATTCTCCTTCCCTGAGTTAGTGGAATTACTTGGGACATTGCCTTAGTCTCTACAACATAGTCTTCTACTTTTTGATCAATCACTACAAGGTCCCAAAACTCTCTAGTACATTTCATAGAAATCAATGGTGTGCACAACTCATTGAAAATATTATCTATACATATGGGAAAAAATATTCTTGAGGGAGCTATAGGTTTAGGTAATATTTCAATCCTTTACATTGAGTGATGAAATCTGAGACCCTTTCATTCTCCCATTGTTTACATTTTATGAGACTGAGGACTATTTTCTTCAGCAGTGTTGAGATAAATAAGAAATGAAACTTATAATGGAGGTCTTCCCACCCCATAATTGACTGATCCTGTAAAATATTATACCATACAATGGATGCCCCCTAAATTATTTTCCCATAGCACTTCAGTTTTACTACCTCCTTTTGTTCAGGGGTCCCCATCATGGGATCACAATGAGAGACGAAATGCATCCAATGACACTCTGGGTCTCTCGATCCATTGAAAATGGGAAAGCTTGGGTTCCCAAAGTTTGATGAGGGAGGATTCAGATATACCCATTCGGGGTAAAGCTTCTTTTCTAGTTGTATCAATGCTCATCGTTCCTCTATTGTTTCTAATTGAGTCATTATTGACTCTAGAGAACTCATGATTACTTGAGGAATATCTAGATGGGATAGATCTTGAGAAAGTGTAGCAGCTGGTAGGTCCATGGGTGGCAGTACCGCTGACATTTTATATGGATAGCCCATAGGGGTAGGCTTGTAAGGATGTGGTTGACCCGATTCTAGTTGTGAACCCAATGGAGGGAATTTACAATGTACTACTATGGGATCAAATTATATTATTGGTTGGTACCCAATATTGATTGGGTGTTACAGACCCCCTACAGTTGTTATGTTGTGTCCTCTTCTTCAAGGTACTCTAGTTGGGGGTACGAGTTGAGGATATGATTTCAGATTATATATAGTAGGAAGGTTTCCTCAGAGTAGTTCTGCATTGGGTCTCCTCAATTCTTTAATATCCTCCTCCTATTTAGAAAATCATACTTCCAGATAAAGGGGATTTAATACTCCATGAGGTAGGTGATGTAAAATATGACCTTTACCCTTTCATTGTTGGATGCATTTTTAGGAGGTAGGGATATATTATTTGAGTAAATTCACAAATTTAGGGAAAGCTTTTGGTTTCGGGTATGGACACCTCCTTCAATTGTTTTAGTGTGGACCAAATTATGAGTTGGAACTTCCTTCTCTAACTCCTCTTCTGAATTTCCTTCATGTTCTGTAGAGTCTCCATGGAGTTATTAATTATATTCAATAATACATTACACAACATAGGAATTATATCAGTGTCTCTATAGGGGTATCCACTTCTACACCCTCCCCAAGGCCTTATCCTTTCCTATGTTGATTCTCTAGGAGCTATTTGGTAGATAGGGATATAAATTGAACTTCTAGATAGTTAAATTGTGAGAATTTATAATGAGGATACCAAATCATGGGGTGATAAAAACTAGGATGATTCAATCTATGTCATTTACCCTAATCAGGAGAAGACTAATATCCACTAAGGAGGGGGTTGTTGAGGTAAAAAATCCCCCATACCCATGGGTTGGGGATATTTATATTTTTATTTCACAACCCCTAGGGCTTGGTTTACTGACCTCAAGGGTTGGATTATAAAATACCGTATCCCTATGAGCTGGGGTTTCTCTTGAACTTCCATGGATGATACTGCTATAATCACCCTTATAATTTTACGGGATTTTTTTTCTGATCATTGGATGGCTGCATTATACAATATGCACTTGGATCACCCATTTCTAAATGTCATTACTCTATTTAATTTTTTTTGATATCTCATGGATTATTTCTCACAAATGGGAAGCTTTCTAAACATTTTCATATTCTTAGTGAAAAATTACCTCAATAAAATGCTCTCTTCTGTACTGACATTGACAAGAGTTGGTTGGGACTAGTTTTTTTAGAACATATCTAGTTGTGAATAATGTCTATTTACTGAAGTAGAATTGAGTCTATGACATTAAATGATACTAATTTTTGTATACTTTTCTAGTTAGGGATCATGGTAAAATGCAATGATCCATGTGCACCCCATCCTATGATATGAATATCAGATAGGGCATTTGGGATGAATTGTCATAATCTATTTAACCTAGTGAGGCATGTACATTGAAGGGATACATGTTGTTTCTTTGTATGTGGTGTAGCTAGAAGATCTTCCAAATCAATTTAGAATTTAATTCCTTATATTAACTTCACATGATTTTGATACTCATCATAGGGTATTAATTTCACTCTCATGTTACGAAGAGTTTTTCATATATTGAGGCGGATTTCATGCACACAATCTTATGAAAATGCATCTGGAATGTTTTATCGAGGGGTGGATAAATGGAAGAGCATGATTGGTATGTCATATTTAGATAGATTTTTGCTCATTTTTATCATTTATTCTTCATATTTCACTAGATTTTCTTCTACTTTTTCTGACCAGAGTGGATGATTCCCGACCAATTCATCATAAGAGGTGAGATTAATTAGGAATTTCTTTATTATGTTGCAGGGAATTCCATCTAAAGAAGGTTTGGTGAATGACCATCGCTTTAGGATATATTTTGGATGATAATTAATTTCACTCTCCAATTACATAGAATTAGACCTGACTGGTATTGTTTTACTAAGTTCCTCATGGTAGGGGGTCTTTTTCATCACTACATCACATAGGCGAGGAAACTTTTGTTATCGTGAAATATTACTATGGAGAGAAATTTCAATGTGAGTTCCATCAAGTGGAGGGCCACTATAGTGAATTACAAAAATGGGTAAACCCTCTTACTCCTTGATCTCCCAAAAACAGTGAGGGCTTTCATGGCTCACATCAGAATATGGGCTCTCAAGATCAATCAGATTATGGAAATGAAGCAAGCCTTCCTATTGAAGTTCCTAGAGGGGACCTTCAGGATTACATCTAATTCTCACATAATTTGGTAATGATATTGTAGGATCTAGATCTTCCATATATTAGAATTTCAAGTCTAAAATAACTACAACATTAAGTAGAGTGGGATTGTAGATCTGCTATTTTTCTTCCAATCATCATTGGTGAGGCATATTCTTGGTTTCTCTATTGCAAGCAATTGTGGGAAATTTGACAGGGGAAGTAGTTTTCATTAGAATGGGTTTGTTTCTTCCTTGGAGTGGCCATTAGGATATTCCAATTCAGACTGATTGAATCAGTATTGTGTTCACAGTTTGGTTGTCCATATATCATTTGAAAGTTTTCCTCATGACCATCCTGGATGAGACCAGAGGTGTGTGTTTTCTCTGAGGCGAAGTATTGAGGAGAAAACCAATTTTTTGGAATGGAGCTATGATTCCATCCCTCTTTCACTACTATCATAATTTTTATGATGTCCTAGAATGTTTTTAGGTTATTGGCATGAATTTTATTCTACTATTCACCATTGTTGGGATATACTTGGCGACTTCAGCTATTGCAATGGGGATATATTCCTAACCCGTATCTAGAGAAAGTTTATATTAGTGATCTTATCCTCCCTTTACTATATGTAGATACTGATATTACTCATGTATGAGGGAAGAGAGTCGTTTCTCCCCCCTAATCATCACTATGACTTTATAACTGACTTCTTCAGATGCTGTAAAAAAACTGATGGTAGTCTTGATGAATACATGAAGGTATGTGTGAATTCTCATGAATTATTTCCACACTTGGTTGGAGGCATTCATTGGGTGATGTCAGATGATTTATTTGGAAGGATTTATAAATGTAGGTATGTGTGTGTTCCTACGTGCCGCATGCCACTGAATTTTAATGGAAGTCTTCCTTAGATGCTGTCTGATGAGGATGTTGGATGACTGAATTAAGGTGGGTGGGTGTATGTTCCCACTTTTATTTGGACACCAAATTAGATTTGTGGGATAATCTATATGGGAGAGGGGTGTGGCCTTGCTCTATATTGGCTGGTCACTGACCTTGGTTGTTTGTCTTGCATTTTTGGGTTAATCAATGGAGGATGAAACCCTCATCATGTTGATGGATCACTACCGTGCGATGTTGGTGATGGAAATTGCTAGTAGGAGCCTTTTTGAAGGACAAATCTGTCTTATAAATGATGTTGTATGTGGCCTCTTGATCCACCTCCCTGAGATATGGGAGGGACTGATTTTCACTTTCTAGGGATAAGCTCATGAAATAGTTGAATATGGCGGTCAACACCATTTTCTTTAAGACCACCTATTGTCACTGACCAGATGAGTAGTGGGGCTTGGTGAGCTAGAGGGCCTTCCAAGTGGCCTCCAGGGTTGGGATGGTACTGTGTTGATGATACTCTCATACTAGTGCATTAGAAACCTAGTATTTAAGATGCATGGTTAATGATAATGTCCTCTTCTTGGATGAAGACCCTGCCTAAACAGTAGCTGGGATGTACATTTACAGAAGTCTGAAGGAATCCACGGGATCGATGGGAGTTCTAGGAGAACGTGCCTGAATATATAACAAACAAAAACAAGAAAACCTCATCAAAGAAACATCTCATTTGAATTAACACATGCATAACTGATTATCTTGTTGGACCTCTTTATTTTTGAGAGAAAAAGGGGCCTGTAATGTGGATGATACTATCATCTTGGTTAAGGATTCACGTCGGATTCACCATTTTTTCTAACAAAAATGCATTTGGTTTAATCGATGGTTGATTGTAGTGATTTGAGTTTCTTGAAATTATTTACATCAGGTTCACTATTTTCGAACAGTTTCCATACGGTTTATTCTTGAATCAGAAATACTCAACAGTTTTGTATCTATCTGGACGTACTTTCTAAACGTAGTATCTTTTTGGAATGATTGGACAATGATGCTTAGGAACTCACATTGGTCAATAGGATGGGAGGTCGGGCTCATCACATCCTTTTGGGGGGAATTATTTCCTACTATGGGACTCTCTTATCACTATGGGAAAAATGATATTTTGTGACATGTTATTTGTGATGGGAATAGATCCTATCGTAAATAGTCATTCGAAGAGATTATTTGTAATGAGGACGTCAACCCATCGTAAATAATTAGTTTTTTTGCGATGGGATTTGGGGTCCCGTCACAAAAGGTTTGGTACGGTTTGACACAGATTGTGTGGCAAATAATGGGAAGGGTATTTGCAACGGGGGGGCCTCCCCGTCGCAAATACCGAGTGGCGGTAAATACTATTTTGCGACGGGATCTGCCCCGTTACAAATAATGTGTCGTCAGGTCACTATTAGCGACGAGACTCGTCGCAAATACCCTTTTAACCGCCGACAGTAATTAATGCAGCCGAAGGTATTTGTGATGGGACTCTCATCACTAATAGTACAATTGCAAATAATCTAACCTATATATACCCCCATCGGTTTTTTTCATTCTTCCTATCAATTCCTACTTTCTCCCTCTCTCCAAACTCTAATTTTAGAGTTAAAATTTCTCTCAGTTTATTTTTTTATGAACATGTTTTGAAGTCCTCAACACCTATAAGAGATCAAGTTTAAAGGTATTTATGTTTTAATTAATTTAATATTTATTTCATTTTTTTATATTAATTTTAATTTTTGTTAATTAGTTGTAATTAAATTAGATCTAGATTGTTTCTGTAATAAGTATTTATTTGTAATAATAAATTGAAATTATTAGTACAAATTACTAATAACTAGTAGTAATTAGGAATTATTAATGATAATTAGTAATGAATATAAATAATTAGCAGTAATTAGTTATTAGTAGTGGTATTTTGCGGCAATTTGTAATAATTAATAGTAATTAACAAAAATTAGTAATAATTAGTGGTAATTAGTAGTAATTAGGAATACATAGTAATAATTCGTAAAAAATAGTCACAAATACTAATAATTAGTAATAAATACTAATAAATACTAATAATGACTAATAATTAAAAATAAATAGTAATAAATATTAATAATTAGTATTAATTAGTAACAATTAGTAATAAATAGTAATAAATAGTAATTAATATCAATAATTAGTAATAATTAACAATAATTAGCAATAATTAGTAATAATTAGCAATAATTAGCAATACTTGCAATAATTAGCAATAATTAGAGATAATTAGAAATAATTAGAAATAATTAGCAATAATTAGCAATAATTTCTAATAATAAGAAACAATTAGTAATAATTAGCAATAATTATTAATAATTGGTAATAATTAGCAATAATTAGTAATAATTAGCAATAATTAGAAATAATTACTAATAATTAGCAATAATTACTAATAATCGGAAATAAGTAGTAATAATTAAGAATAATTAGGAATAATTAGGAATAATTAGGAATAATTAGGAATAATTAAGAAAAAATAGCAATAATTAGCAAAAATTAAAAATAATTAGCAATAATTAGTAAAAAAAGTAATAAATACTAATAATTAGTAATAAATACTAATAAGTACTAATAATTAGTAGCAATTAGTTATAATTAGTAATAAATAGTATTAATTAGTAATAATTAATATTAATTAGTATTAATTAGTAATAAAAATTAATAAAAACTGATTAATACTAAAAATTAGTAATAATTAGCAATAATTAGCAACAATTAGAAATAATTAGTAATAGTTAGAAATAATTAGAAGTAATTAGTATTTAACGGTAATTAGTAATAATTAGTAATAATTAGTAATAATTTGGAAAAATAGTAATAAATAGTAATAATTAGTAATAAATAACAATAAATACTAATAATAAGTAATAATTAGTAATAATTACTAATAATTAGTAATAAATAGTAATAAATAGTATTAAATAGTATTCATTAGTAATAATTACTATTAATTAGTATTAATTAGTAATAAATAGTAATTAATACTAATAATTAGCAGTTGATACTAATAATTAGTAATTAATACTAATAATTATATATAATTAGCAATAATTAACAATAATTAGAAATAATTAGCAATAATTAGCAATAATTAATAATAATTATCGATAATTAGCAATAATTAGCAATAATTAGAAATAATTAGCAATAATTACTAATAATTAGCAATAATTAGAAATAATTATCAATAATTATCAATAATTAGTAATAATAAGTAATAATTAGCAATAATTAGCAATAATTAGTAATAATTAGTAATAATTAAAAATAATTAGAAATAATTAAGAACAATTAGAAATAATTAGCAAAAATTAGCAATAAATAGAAATAATTAGGAATAATTAGTAATAATTATTAATAAATAGGGATAATTATAATAAATTGTAAGAACTTCGTACAATTTCTTATGGATTAGAGGCACTCCTTTTGCTTGATGACTCTTCTACATTCAACTCTCACTGACTCAAAACATTATAAAAAATGTGCTACTTCGTATGCATATAAAATCTCATATGCATGAGATTGGATATGCATTCATAGGAACACATTTTTCATAATGTTTCAGGCGGTGATAGTTGCAAGAATACGATTCATCGATGAAAAGGGGGATCTTTTGTCTGACAACTCATTTACTTGCATCTTTCTCACACTGAAATCACAGTGAAGAATCTGTTCAGAGGTACGCTTATGCATTATCATATGCACGAGAATGGATATGCGTACCTCCAAGCATATTATTCATTGTGATTTCAGTGTGAGAAAGTTACCAGTAAATGAACCATCAGATAAAAGAGTAGCCGCCAATCCACTGAAAATCATGTCACCCTCAACTAGTGGTCATTATTATGAAGTAGCTATAATTATTTATCTTCTCTTTTTTGAATAGTGTTTTTTATTTAGAATTATTCAAAAATATTAATAATTTTATATTAAAAAAAAGAACAAGGAAGTCGACAACAATCATTATTAGATGACCACAATTGGATAAATTGGTGCAAAAATCCAAAAGTTCTAGTTTAAATCCAAAATATATTGATGGTGTTGAAGCTTTCTTATCATTTTCATCATCAAAACAAGAATTTGTTTTAGAATTCACAATTATGTGTCCTTGTAAAAAATGTGCTACGAGAATGTTTGAAACATTTGAAAACATTGGGAGACATCTCTTGCATTTTTGTTTTCAACCAAATTATGTTTTTTGGTATCAAAATGGGGAACATGGTTCTGGAATTGATACTAATAATTTGATTTTGGATCCATCACGATTTTAAAATTTAGTATATGATGTTGTAGGCCCATATGTTCAGCAAAATGAAACTTAGGATGATATTGACTTAACTCTTGAGTTGGAACCATATAAATTTTATGATTTGTTGTGGTCTACTGAGGATGAATTATATCCTGGTTACAAGATATAAAAATTAGAAGCGGTAGCAAAATTTAGAGCTATTAAATCTGATAATGGAAAGTCAAAAAAATATTTTTATCAGATATTTTATTTAGTTAAAACACTATTACCTGAAGAAAATGTCTTTCCTAAAAATTAATATGAGAGCAATAGGCTGGTTTGTAATCTTGGCCTTAGTTATCAGAAGATTCATGCATGTGAAAATGATTGAATCTTATATTCTGGTGAAAATGAGTTATTGGAAAGTTGTCCCACATGTGGATAATCAAGGTATAAAGAAGCTCAACTAGGGAACTCTAGATTGATTCCTGTAAAAAAGTTGAGATATTTCTGGCTTACACCCAGGTTACAGAGTTTATTTATGTCTCAGAACACAATGACAATGATGTCATGGCACAAAACGAAAATTTCAACTGATAAAATCTTGAATCATCTATCTAATGGTGATTCCTGGAAACATTTTCACCAAGTGAATCCTTCTTTTTCTTTAGAATCCTGGAATGTGCGATTGGGTATTTATACTGACAGTTTCTATCTGTTTTCTTCTTATAGTAGTCAGTATTCATGATGGCCTATCTTTATAACTCCATACAATTTACCTCCTTGGATGTTGATGAAGGTGACTTATATCTTTTTGATCTTATTAATCCTCGGAAACCCGAAAAATAATATTTATGTTTATTTTAAACCATTGATTGATGATTTAAATTCATTTTAGATTAATGGTGTTAGTACATATGATGTTGCTGTGAAACAAAATTTCCAACTAAAAGCTACGTTGATGTGTAAAATTAGTGACTTATCGACATATGGAATGTTATCTGGTTAGAGTAAACATGTTCTGAACTCATGTCCTTACTGTATGAGAGAAAACAAAGAATTTATTCTCATCAATGGAAAAAAACATTTCTATTTTGACTATCATCTCAAATTTCTTCCAACCGATCATCCTTTTTGGAGGAATAAATCTCATTAAAGAAAAGGCTCAATTGAAAGCGATGGACCTCCAAAAATGATCTCAGGTACAGAGTTAAAATCAGTTTTATTTTCATTTCTTCTCATCACATTTGGACAAACAATAAACCAACTAAAAATTCATGTCTTTTGGAATGAACACAATTGGATAAAATAGATCATTTTTTAGGAAATTCCATATTCATCTGATTTATTGGTGCTCTATATGTTGGATGCCATGAATATTGAGAAGATCTATTTTAATAATTTATTTCATACAATTTTGGATACACCCGGTAAGACCAAAGATAATGTAAAGGCACGATTAGATATTTCCCAAATTTGCAGGCGACTGAAATTTGAACTATTTAAAAATGTCAAATCATAGGGGTTAATAAAGGCAAAATCAGCTCATATATTTTCCAAAGAGATTCACTTATTATTTTTTTAGCAGATTGAAGATTTGAGACTTTCAAATGGCTATACTTCCAATTTGCATAGATGTGTTTATAATGGTCATATAACTGAATTAAGAAGTCATGATTGTCATGTTATAATGGAAAATATTATACAAATTGTATTAAGAGGTTTGTTGAATTCTATGATTTGATATTTGATAATAGACATATCATATTTTTTTGAGACATTTGTGCGGTGAAAACAGACTACGATGCACTAAAAAAATTGGAAGAAGATGTTGTTGTAATTATATATAAATTGGAAAAAATCATCCTTCTAGATTTATTTGACTCAGTGGAAAATTTGATAATACATTTTCCACATAGATAAAAATGTAGAGGTCCAATATAGGTTCGATGGATGCACCCATTCGAGAGATGCATGCATAAATTGAAGAAAAAAGTATGTAACAAAGCATCAGTTGAAGGCATAATTGTTGAATCTTATTTATAAGAGGAAATTTCATTTTTCTTCTCTCATTATTTTTTATTTGAATATCCCTCAAAACACAACCACATGGGATGGAACGAGGGGAATGTTGATGATGAAATGGAAAATCAATTATATGTTTTTAATCAGCCAGAGCTTGCCTTTGGAAGAGTTCACGAATGATAGATTTTAGATGATGAACATCACAGAGCCCATACATATGTTCTTCTCAGTTGTGAAGAAATGACATAATTTTTACTATGAGTGATTCTATCACCTATTCTATAATTTATGTTACATTAATTAAACTTATTTTATTTTTAGGTTATATGATAATAATATCGAGAAATAGCTTCCACAAATTACTACAGTTTTCATGAAGAATGCCGATAATTTTTTTTCTCAATGGTTTAAATAAATGGTAAGATAATTTATTGATGGTTTAACATATCAATTCATTTTATTATTTATTATATTGATAATTGTTTTTAAAAACATTTAGGTGACTCAACATGCTTATAAAACTGATAAGTGATTGTGTATATTAAGTAACCCATAATCCAAAATGGTTAAATATTATAATGCATATGTGGTGAATGGTTTTAGATTTAATACACAAGAATATAGGGAATAAAAAACTAATGAACAATGGAGTTTTCTTGAGATGATCACATCATAGAGAAACTAAAAATTTCTTTCACAACATGCTAGATGAAATTATTGAACTTTTTTATCTAGGAAAAAATTATATAATGATTTTTAAATGTCGGTGGTTGGATACTGAGAGAGTATTGTGTGTTCATCTGACTCATGGAATCAATTATATTAAATATAAAAGTGTCCTTGTAGTAAATGAACCATTTTTACTGGCTCAACATGTATATAATTTTTTTTACACAAAGTATTGTTCTACTTCTGGAGACCTGAGTGATTAGTGGAGCATAATAAAAATAAAATCTCAGGAAAATCAGTTTACTCAAAGTTAATTTAGTTCTTTTGAAGTGAAAGGAATTGAAATTTTTCAAGAGAATAATCAAAATCCATATTTTTCACAAAGAGACATGAATATCGATGATGACACCCCATAATTAAGGGTCGATGTTTACGATGATGTAAATGATGTTACAAATGATTTTTAAATGGAAAGAGATGATAAAAATGAAAGTCATATAAATATTGATGATTCCGAGGATGAATTTTAAGACATTGACATCGCCGGATATGAAGATGATGATGGGGGTGAACATTAACACAATTAAATACTAGTTATAATCATAACAAATATATATATATATATATATAATAGTTATTTTTAACTATTTGCTAACAATAATCATTTTGTGTTTCATATGGATGATGATCTATTTCATCAGTTGCAGGAGGGTGAGCTACCTTTGGATGAGGTGGATTTGGGATCATCTGACCCATAGCCTACTGGTGGTTTAGGAGGTACACAGAGGGGGCACGGTCTTGCACAAATTATGATTCATGATCCTTTCCCCGATCGACATCCACATATTGGATTAAATCCATGCATGTGGAGGTATGATAACCTATGTATTTTAGTTAGCTTTCATTAATTTATTTATATACTAATTGTTTTATTATTTGTATTTTTTTCACAGTTTTGTGCATATATTTGTTTTACTAGGGAGCGCTATCTTGTGCAATTATTTTTCTCAGCCATGAATCACATGGGAATAGATTCCCATTGACGTGTAGCTTGACATGTTTGATCATTGGCTGGTACATAAATAAATAATATTTATTTTGAAATTTATTTCATTAGTAAATTGATATTATAAATTATTTTTAGGGTTTATGGTATCCCATCAATGATAGCATGTGTGACGCTATCCACGCTGCATGGTAGGTGTCTATGCATGACCGTTTCTATCAGTTTTTGCAAAATTTTCGAAGGAAGACCATGAGGAAAGTGTGAGTGGAAGTATTTGATGAGTCATGTAGATCACACCAACTAGAGTACATTTCATGTCACATTGGGGATGGATTATGTTCACACTAGTTGGGTGGTGGATTTTAGAGGATATCTTTATTGGGCTGATAGAACTGGGGTATATAGGAGGTGACGCATCGATCTGGTTGTCGTACATTCAGTACACATAGAGAGCATATGGTAAGTAATTTTTTTAAATATTTTATATAACATTAAATATAAATAGTTTATTTTATATTCACATATGTAGTCAAGCAGCCTGATATTATAGAGTATGACATTTATTGGAGGATGTACAATGATCCAGCCACGGGAGATATTAGAGGTGATCACCAACATCATATTGTGGTCAGTATTATTTATTTTTTAGTTTGAAAATTAACTATATATAATATTTTCACTATTTTAATTTCAAATTGGAACTGAAGGAGTCATACGAGGATGTGACCTCTCAGACACAGGCTAAGAGTAAGGCTGAGACGGCTGATCAGACTAGTGCCCACCATTTTGATGAGATGACATAGATGCAACTGACCTAGTATCGCTTCGAGAAGGGTCAAGTAGTTGGTATTGACTCTCATTTGACTCATGAGACTTATTATGGTACTACTGCTATGTCAGAATCCAGCTTGAGAGTAGCTTGTGGAGATGCATCATCTTTTGGCTCATAATATCAGGAGTAGCTACAAGCTTAGAGTGAGATTATAGAGAGTTTGCACAAGTAGTGGGAAGAGATGTGTCAGCAGTAGGAAGAGATGTGTCAGCAGCAACAACAGTAGTACGAGGAGGAGATGCATCAATGGAAGTAGTAACATCATGATCAGATGGATTACATGCACCGTCTGACTCGTAGTTTAGGGATGGTTTTTTCTATACTATGTTCTCTAGCTCCTCCACCTCCTAGAGAAGACTATCCCCCAGTTATTTTTTCATGTTAAAAACATTTAAATTCAATTTTTGTGGTAATATTAACTATTTACAATTTTGGTCTTTTATATTTCTGCGAATATTGCATAATTTAATTTTTTTTATTTTTAATATTTTATTATTTTATTATTTATTAATAGTATTATATTTTTTAATGTTTTTTTATTTTACTAATAATAATAATAATAATATATTATTTTTTTATATTTTTTTGTGAATATTGAGAATTTTAATATTATATAAATTTTTTATTATTTTAATAATATAAAGTTTATTTTTTAATAAATAATAATAATAATTACATTATTATATTATTAGTATTTTTTTATAATTAATATTATAATAATATAATTTTTTATATTATTAATAATAATAATATTATTATATAATATAATATTATTTATATTAATAGTATTAATAATAATATTATTTTCTAATATTAATTTATCATATTTTTATTGAATATATATATATATATAAAATTTTATTAAGTATATACGACGAGACCCTTTGCGATGGGAACCCATTGCAAATAGATTATATATTTTTTTAAATAACAATTTACGACTGGAAAACTGGGCCCGCCGCAAATATTTTTTTGGGACAGGTCTGTTGCAACAGTTATATATATATATATATATATAATCGGAAAACTATTTACGATGTGAAAACAGGCTCTTTGCAAATACCTTTTTGCGTCGGGACCATCATAACAAGTTTATATATATATAATATATATAATCAGAGAACTATTTGCGATAGGAAATCATTCCGTCACAAATATTATTTTTTTGCGATGGGACCATTATAGAAAAAACTATTTGCAATGCATGTTTCTACAATGAGATATTTACAGTGAGGCCCCATCTTAAAAGATCATTTGTGATGGGATCCCATTGCAAATAGCCCGTTGCAAATACCTCAAATTCCTATAGTGTATAGATTCAAGATATGTTCATGAATTCTTCATTAATTCCCAAGTATGATATTGGTCAACCATGAATTAACAATCAATTATTAATATGTATGAAATTTAGAATCATTTGTATATATTCAAGGTTCTCTATTGATGGTATCCTATTATGTACTGATTAGAGATTCTTTTGTCGTTATTACGATGACACTGGTTTTCAAGCCATGAAGTGAGGATTTATGGGGTGTGTTGTCATCCATTGAGATGAGAGTCATTTTGATGTTGGGATTTTCCCCATGGATAAGATTCTTGTATATCCTTATGAATGTAATAAAAAACCATGTAGTTTAGAGCTTCTTATTGGGTCACAGCATACCTTTTAAGGTCATGTGATAAAGACCTAACCATACAATTTAGCATCATGTGGTAAGGATGTATAAGAAAAAGGTTCATAGTTAATGTTTGGTATGATACTTTTCCCGAATTATCCCAAGGAATCTATAAGGGATATGAATTTATAGGTTGAATTATACCTTTCTAGAAATGTGGCCTAGAGGGAACAAGGTTGATTTTGGGTGTTGGGTTTGAACCTCAGGGCGGTTTCCTATGTATCCTATTTGGACGACAATTGAAGACCATGTAGTTTGGTGATAAAGACCTACACCTATGGAGGACCTTGGATTTGTATCATAGGGGAGTATGGCCATTTGAGAGGATTATGTTAGGCCTTACTCCTAATGAGGATTCCATGATGAATTAATTTCAGTCCCTGAGAAATTACTTGACTCATGGAGATTTGGGGTTTGATGTGGGGCTTACATTTGAGAAGAATTCCTGGATTGTTTGAAGTTTTTTTGGGGCATACTCTTAAAAACGATTCCCTAGGTGAATGTGGGTTGTTATTGGGGCATACTCTTGAGAAGGAAGCCGATGTTGGTGAATTGTTGGGTATTATACCAAGTAGGAGGCCCATACATGGTTTGGGATTACACTTGGAATAATTACTTGGGTAGTGTGACTAGGGATTACTCTTAAAAAGGATTCCCATGGATGATATTTCAGGGATTACTCCTAAAAAAGATTTTCTAAAGGCTAAGGACCATGTAGATTTGATTACCACCATCAAACTCTAAGCCCATGTGAGTCTTGATCGATGTGATAAACAATATGAGATGAAAGATCTAGGAAACCACACAATATTCTTTTCCCTGAGGTTGGATACATGTCCTTGAGGACCCATGCCTATAGAGGCACTCTAAATAAAGGTAAGAGAGAGAGAGTCAAAGGATGATCTCATTCCGAAAGATGCATACGATGGAGTGGATGTAATGATTGTGTCTAGCCTTTGTGTCCATAAGTTATTATGAGTCATGATTGAACATTAGAAACAAGAGGAATTAAAAGACCAAGAAAACCACACACTTCTGATTCTTCACTAATGGAAGAGGATGACAGTAAGGGTGATAGGAAGGGACTCTGATACCCATACCCTATCTAACTCGGTGTCCAGGTGGTGAATAAGAGTAGGAGTTAAACCTCCGGAAAGAAATTCCAAGGGCTTAATTTAAGAGGGATTCCCTAAAATTGGTTCTGTAGATAGGGAGGTGTACCTCATTCCATGTTTAATGGAAAATAAAATATGATCCTTACCCACCCTGCCTAGAACTGGATTCTTTGGGTTTTAGAGAAAATAAGGGTAAGATATGGTCCTAACCCTTATATTTGATACTGAGACCTCCCCAACACTATCCCTAGGGCCGAGGATATTATGAATAAGAGAATGAAAATCCACATGCACCTTGAGGACCCTTATTCACGGAATTTCAAGTTAGGAGGATTTGGGGGAGGTTTTATATTAGTCCCCCTCAGGCGAGGAATCCAATGGGAGAGGATCCATGCCATTGGTGACTATGAAGTTGTATCAAGTGTAGGCTTAAACATTTACTAGATTAGAGGGAAGAGGTGTCTCACATAGGGTTTGGGAGGAACCGATGGAGCTTCATGTAGGGGGTATAGGATTATGTGAGCTTGATATGGCTTGTTCAATGGACCACATGGGAAACAAAACTAGGGAGAGGCTTTAGCTTAGGCACCATAGGTCTCCTCAGGTATCTTAGGATTTTTCTCACACAAGTCTATAATTAGGTAAAGGGGCCTCACCCAGGTGGTTATTCACTTAGGGGAGGAGGAGACCTCATGTAGGTGTCTTGTGTTTCATACTCTTAAGATAATTTTATCTCACTCACCCCCTTAGTTCCCTTATCTCTCAGGTTTTAGAGAGATACATAAAGGAATTTGGAGACCCGAGTGAAGGGGATGCATGATTAGAGAATGAGGGATTATTTTCATTTTCTATTCATCAAAATTAAGACCCAAGGGTCTTATTTATAGAAAACATGGGTAACCTAGTTGAAAGAAGTTTCCCACATAGGTCTCATCTGTAGGTACCCTGTGTAAGAGTGTCCTTCCATTCAGTTCCACGAAGGGGACTACTCTAGCCTTTTTATGTATAGGTGTTTGTTTGTAGGGTAATTTTGGAAATTACCTTTGATTATCCTTGAGTTTTTAGTGTTTAAACATTCCTTAGGTACTTTTCTTAATATTTTAACTCCACTTGAAAAAATGGAGTGTCAACAATGATGAAAAGATGTTTATTATAAAAATTCATTTTAAGTATAAAAATGTTGGTATACAAATTTCAAGTATAGAATTCCTTAAAAATAAACCCTTAAATGTATGCATGAAAAATTGGTGTGGGAGGTTATTGAGGAGTAGACCCTTTGGGGAAGATTTATTCCCAAAAGAATAATGATAAAACTTGACTTATCAAAAGGAAGCTACTACTCTTTATGGAATATCATCAAACTTAATATCTAAACCCTTCAAAGTAATTCCCCATTGGACTATAGGAAGGGATAATATCTCATTAACACATCATAACTGGGATATCTCTTGTCTAAAATTACCTGGATGTCTCCTTCTAGTTATTTCATTCCACGAAGCATGAAAGCATATGAGATTCATCAATACTGTTCTGGATGAGAAACAACAAGCTATTTTTGACCACCTCAAAATTAATAGTGATATAGAAAATGTTTCATTATTGGGTCCTCATTAGGAAATTTATCTGCAAGGGATTTCTATAGAACTATGACTTTTTTGATCATGTAGACAATTGGGGGTAATGTGTTGTTGTGTAAGGAGATCCTCGCAAAGAAAAACTTCCTTTTTTGGAGAAACTTAAATAGAGCACTAGCTATGGTAAATCTTATTAAACACACATGTATTAACTGGGTATCCATGTGATCCTTTTGTGTAGATCACCAAGAAGAAATCATGGTGCTCCTATTCTTCAAAGGAGGATGGGCTCATGAGGTGTGGGAATAATTTGGTGACTTCACCAGTTTCTCTTCATGGGAGACACAATGGATTCATTTTCTTCATAAATGGTTCCATGGAGATGGGGATGTAGAGTTAGAGAATAAATATAGATAACTGGTCCTTTCATCTGGCTATTGGTTCATCTGGTAGGTGCATAACAAAGCCCAGTTTGATGGAATTTCTTATACTGGGAGGAATCTTGTTATCAGATCCCACAACCTCCTAATTGATATGGTCTATCTCCTTAAAAATTGGGTGGTTGATCATACTATTAGAACGATATCTGCTAGCAGTTCCCTCTCCCAACTGAATTTTCATACCAATCAAGCCCGATGGGTTAGATGGTACCCCCACATCTTAGGTCTGAAACTGAAAATAGATGGTTCATATTTCATGGGTGTCATGAGGGGAGGAGGAGTAGTTAGGGATCCAAGGAGTGCTATTTTTTCATTTTTTGCCTACTTTGGCTATGGAGACTCTCTACAGGCAGAGTCTAGGGAATTGGATACATGTCTACTCTTATGTAGATAGAATAATATTAGCCTTGAAACTGTATAAATAGACTCCAAAACACTGTACAAGTCCCTGCACGACTTTGTTACTATCCCTCAGTCAATTACATATATCATCGGATGATGCAAGGGTTTAATAAAAAATCATATGAGTATCATTCATACCTAGTGAGAGGGTAATAAAGTAGAATATTTTCATATATAAATGGTTGAACAAATAACTAATATTTCTTGCTTTATCAGCTCGAACGATTTTCCATTTGAGGGGATTAACCTTGTGAGAGGGGACTCACTTGGTCTCCATTATTTTAGGCCACACTAATTTTATATTGTCCTCAGTTTGCAGTTTTCCTTTCTTATATGCTTGAGTTTTGGACTCATATAGAAAATTAAATAAATATGATGACGATGATGTTGAGTTTTCAATAAAAATCATTATTTTTCCACTATTCATTGATAAACAAAACTTTTTAGAAAAATATCCAAATTTCACCATAATATAATTTTGAAATGATGTTTTCAAAAATGATATAATTTCTATCAAATAGATTTCTAAAATTTTTATAAATTAATTATAATATTTTCTCATAAATTTAATTAAAATCCTTTCCTAAGAAAACTTATTTTTTGAATAATAAAATTACTACTAAAATTTTAGTGATAATTTAAAAATCATTTATCAATAAATTTATATCGAGTAGGAAATTTACATATATTTTATAAATTATCTAATAATATTCAAACTAACCCATTTAAAATCTACGTTATCAAATAAATATTTAAATAATAATATTTCATGGTTCATTTAGGCTTGGTGTTATGTTTTGTATACCCTATAAAATATAGATTTATTTTTAAAATATCGGGGTGTTGTATTATCCCACTATAATAAATTACATCATCATAATTTGAACTTGATCATGTTAATAAATAGTTTAACATCAAAAAATAAATTTATTTAAAAAACACATTATAAAAATGGTCAATAAAACATCCCTTTAAAAATGGGAAAGGAAAGTACGGAGGTCACATATATATGTTTCCAAATAAAAGAACATTAGTGGGAAGTGAAAATATAAACATTGAAGAAAATCATAATATAAAAATAATGATGGATAGTGATAGAGGTAATTGATCACAAGAAACTGAATGATCATGATAATGTTAACAACCAAAAAACCATAAACCAAAGATTTGTGAAAGGGGCCATAAATTTATCACAAATGAAGGTAATATGATAATTTTTTTGTTTTAGGATCTTTTTACAAGAATTATGGAATTACTTAACCATATAGACTATGAAACTAAGGAAATATAATTACTTGAAATTTATAATTTCACCCTTTAATCAATTTCCACCACAATATCATATTTTTCTCTAAAAAAAGAGATTTTAGGATGATTTTTTTGTTCTAAAAGCACTATAATTATCGTCTAAAACATCACATAATCCAAAAAAGGATAACAAGATATTCTTCCTATATTTATACATAAACCAAGACAAATATAATTACCACAACGTATGATAATTCTAAAAATTTATAATCATTTATATGAATAAATTATTTATTTTACTTAAAAATTTCCACAATAACACCAAAGGTTCAACATAGATTATTTCAGAAATAAATAACCCTACATCACAAATAACTTCAACATTAAATAATTTTTTTAACCAAAAAAATCATCTAATATCCATTATCTTATAACAAAAAAAAAAGAATTATTCCCAAATAAGACTTTACATTAAACCTATAGTTTATATATAACTCAACCCAATAAGACACCTCCCAAAATATTAGTAACCACTATAAAATCCAAAAAAATAAAAAAAAATTTGATCTTATAATATGCTTCCCAAAATAAAATTAATATTTATCTATAACATAATTTTCAAAAAATAAATATAATACTAACCAAAACATCATGTGTGACAGTGGTAGGATTTTCACCATTTTCAACCTTCAGTTGTGGGTTCAAGTACTGTGACCTTTCATATATGACATGTTGTCGTTTTTACTAAAAATATATTATATAATTCTGATAACGTCCCCAAAAATATGTTAAAAATACTTAAAAATTTCTATAATAATCAAAGATAAGACAAAATTTAATGGTTAACAATACCTTTAAACTCATGTACGCAAAATGTAAAATCATTATTCCTCAAATATATTTTTTACTAAAACCATACTAAACCGAAAGATTATATTAGTATAAACATCTAAAAAATTACTCATAATCATATTATAAATCCAAAAATGAAAACATAAAAAAGTGAATCTATTAATTTAATCTTATAACTAAACTTATAATGATCTTCCCATGAAAAATTAGGTTTATCCCATATCACTATTCCATACTATAGGTATCCAGAGGTTTTATTCTCTCATTCACTAGAATGAATTTTAAAAAAAAATGTGAATTAAAATAAGAATAGCCACATAGATTGTCAAACATGGTTCATAGTATGGATACACTCACTATGTATAAGAATGATGTCTAATATATATTCAAACAACTTTTTTTAAGGGATATTACACACATATATATCTGTGCTAAAATGATACCCACTTGAAGTATCCTACTAGCATTGTATTGCTAGGAAAACAAAACCATGTCTACCTTAACAAAACATTAGGATGCTATACAATACTTATACTTATCCTCAAAGTCAATTATAAGTTTATTATAGTAGTCCAAGACCCACACTCTAAGATCCTATGCTAAAATCTATAAATTTACATTTTTGGATATGATGCTGATAATTATTACCCACTTTTTTCCCATAAAACCATAAAACATCAAAAGGAAAACATGGTTCACTTACATTGTGGAATACCTTTTACATTCTGGAATACCTTTTGGGATATGATCTCCCTTTATACCCAGATTTTATTATTTCACAACAGGTCATCAAAATCATCTTGGGGAAATACTTATAGACATGAGTTCCTCAACACAATTATTTAAAACCCTAGTAAGAGGAAACAAAAGAAGGGTGAACTCAGATGATCAGTATGGGAAAACATAATCTTTAACAATTGAATGATATTAGTGAACATAAGAAGAGTATAAGGGTATGATGACAGAATCAAAATTCTTGATTAGAACATATGAATATTCATACCCATCAATACCTAGATAATGAAACATTAAAACATGGAAAATTCAAGAGTCATTAGAATCAGTAATCATAAGCAATGTTATATCAATCTTTATCATTAGAAACATTATAAACAAATAAAAATCTTATGGAAAAATTATTGGTATATTGTAAAATCATCTCATTGAACCCTTACAGAACCCTTATAGAAATTTTTCAAATAGAATAACCAATATTGTTTAAATCCATCTTCAGATTACCCAATGCATTAGACCGCTATCTGGGCACACCCATCATATAATATATAATGGGCTCACACAACACTCTCTGGGTGCACCCATTATTTATAATGTCTAAGAACCAAATATATAGACAATTCATAAAAACTCATTGAAACAACCTTTATTCTTTCTATAACATGATTATCCCATGAGAAGGAAATTGGTTCCACTATAATATCATTGAATCATGATTACACTATAGATACTAAATGGTTTCCAAAAAAGTATATTTTAAATATGATTAACCCATGGAAAATAAATGGGTTAAAAAATAATCTATTTGAAACATTATTAACCCCAAGAATGGTAATCGGTTCCATAACAATATCATGAGAACATGATTAACCCATGGAAAATAAATATGTTCCAAAATAATATCTTTGAAACATTAGTAACCCATGTAAAAGAAATGGGTTATAAAATAATCTCTTTGAAACATTATTAAACCATTTAAAAGAAATGGGTTCCAAAACAGTCTCTTTAGTACATGATTAAACCATGGAAAAGAAATGGGCTCTAAAACAATCTCTTTCAAACATGAGTAACCCATGGAAAATAAATGGGTTGCAAAAGAATATCTTTGAAAAACAATTAAACCATGGAAAAGAAATGGGTTCCATAAAAATATATTCAGAACATGATTAATCCATGTTAAAGAAATGGGTTTCAAAAATAATTTCTTTAAAATACGATTAACCTAGGAAAATGAAGTGGGTTCCATAACAATCTCTGTTGTATAAAATTGGTCTATGGAAAAGAAACATGTTTGGTAACAATATATTTGAAATAAACATAATCCATCCAAAGAATTATTGAGGATGGTATTAATATAAATTATTTTTATTAGAGGATAAGTACTACAAGGGTGGTTTATGTTCATGTATGGAGAAAACCTTAAAATATCATTAAAAACATTATTGAGGAAAATAATAATTAAATATTCCAAAAAATTCCATACCACTTTGAAAAATTTGAATCATTAACCCCATGAGTGGAATAATGTTAAATAAATCTTATAATATCTTGAGAATAAGTAGATGCATGATATATCATGTCAAAGTATAAGTATATACACATCATAAAATAAGATAGGTTTATAACATAACAAACATCTCAAATAATTAAAACTGTGACAAAAATATTTGAACACTTTGGTAACATTGAAATCATAAAACCCATGAAAGAGAGATAATAAAAAAGATATGTAAAACCACATAAATTTTAGGACAATATTTATAAAATACATTCAGTGGAATCATATACACCATATAATAAAAATAAGTGGTGAATATGAAATAAATATCATAGAAATAAAAGTGAGATGAGAAAAACCCTTAAAAGTGTAGGTTCCGGGTGCAGTGGAATCGTGGTTGGGATGGGATCCAACTTTGATTTTTACCATGATCAATGATTATTCCAGGATCAATACAACAATGAAATCTAGTCTCCACAGAATATAATCAAAGATTTAGATAAAGAAGAAAGAGGCCCGAAACCTTGAGAGAGGATCTTACACATCATGATTATAATTAAATTAATTAATTTCATAAATAAAATAATACCTGGGTCTTCAATATTTTCTTCGTTGATGATTTTGATCATATGTAATGACCCTTTCAGATTACATCATTGAACTTGTAAGGATCCAAACAAGAATCCCTCTAGCGGTGATCTACACGTGCTCTAATGGCCTTCGATCGATACCGCTCTTTCTCCGGGTGCTAGTGCGGTGAAGCGAGTGTCTTGTGTCTGTCATTCTTGATCACTTATTCTTTGGTCTTGAATAACGTCTCTTGTTCTTAAGAGGGGAGATAAGATGATTCGAGATAGAAATTGTTTGGATCAACAATTCTCAATTCACCAGGCATGTGGTGTGGTATATGGCACAATAGGCGTACTTTTCTATTTATATACATGGAATTTCAATTACAATATTTAATTGCATAACAAAAATTAAATACATTCATGAACTTAGAGAAAACCCATGCATTTAATAATAATACTGTGTCATTATTTATGGTGTGCCAACTTGCAAAAAACATAATTGTAAATAAAATTCTGCATCACAAAATAATAGCAACGTTATTTAATTTGTGCCAACTAGTTAAATAATTATTTACCGTCATGAAAATAATTATTTTACTACCAGACTGACCTTGGTATGATTGAAATCCACTTCTATTTATTGAACACCCGAATAAATAAATAAATAAATTTTATTTAATTTATGTGATCATTTTAACATGAATAAAATTATTCCAGAGCCTTGAGAATCATATTTATTTCATTAATTAAATTCAAATAGAATTTAACCGAGACCACCAAAATCACTTAGTGTGTGACCCTCTAGGATTATTTCTCGTTGGCATTAGGTGGGCTTGCCTAAATTCGAAGAGTACTGTCTAGCAATGGGTCAAGGCACCCAAGAGAAAGAACGTAAAGTCATAACAATGACATCCACATACAAATTCTAACTATGTAATATAATCCCTTTGTAGCAATATATCTTCAAGCAGGTTTCATGATTGTGTCATCAAATTTTATGCTTGATACGTCATTCTCTGACTACTTGAAATAAACTCATCGTTACACCATTGACATGGAATTTCGCGCAACTATTCTATTTCAATAAAAGGGATGAGATATCAACTTACATAAATGGAAGGGACAAATCCTTCCTCGACTTATCCATTAATAACATGCCACTTGTGATGTACCCAACGTACCCTACTTCCCGCCAACTGTCTGCATGACAGTTTTCGTCAGCAAATCAAAGTGCATAAGTTCTGACATGTATTAATGATAATATTAAGGCCTAAGGATTATTACACATGCTCGCAGATAGAAATTCCCAATGACCCCAAAACATGCGGAATTCCTACTAGTGGGTATGTTCTCATAATCTCTTCTCTTTAAGATTACCAATTTCAAACTTCATGAGAGGAAGTCTCATTTGCATACGAGTACTCGCACCTGACAGTATTCATGCTATGTGTCCCATAATAGTATGTCATCTAACCTCATAACTATATTTAAGCATATTTCTATATCATTTCAAGGCTTTCATCATAGAGGGAAACTTCAATGACCTTATCAATATAACAAATACTCTAGGACATTATTACATCATAGTCATGTATAACAATGAACAATATGTGATAATACATTAAATATCCATGTAATAAAAGTAAAACCAATTGGTTATATGACACAAACTCTTACAAATTCCTCTTGGAATAGGGCCAACTGCCTATGAATTTCAGTCCACTAGACCTCACATGATGATCATGTTTCTGTTTAGTCAAGTCCTTAGTTAAGGGGTCCGCCATGTTGTCTTCCATGTAAATACTACTCATTTCAACTTTACCTCTCTGAGAAAAATCCCTCAAGATATGACACTTTTTTAGTATGTGATTCATCCGCTGATGTGACCTTGGATGTTTTTCAAGATCCACTGCTTCAGTATTATCACGGTACAATGTGATGGGATCTTTACTGCTAGGAATCACATCTAGCCCATGGACGAAAATTTTCATCTAAACTACATATTTAGTTGCCTCAGAAGCTACGATATACTTGGAATCTGCTGTATAATCTTCTACCACGCACTACTTTGAGCTCTTCCAACTCACTACACCTCCATTTAAAGTGAATATGTATCCCCTTTTTTAATTCAAGTCATCTTGATCAGTCTGGAAACTAGCATCCACATATCCTCTGATGACTAGCTCCTCATCTCCTCCATAGGCCAGGAATATATCCTTAGTATGCCTTAGATACTTTAGGATAGTCTTGACTGCCATCCAATGGCAGTCACCTGGGTCAGCTTGATATCTTCCTACCTCACTCAATGCATAGGTGACATCCAGCCTAGTACATATCATGGCATACATGACCGATCCAATCGCTAATGCATATAGAGTCATTTCCATTATCTTTCTTTCCTCAGGTGTCTGAGGAAACATTTTCTTGGAATCATGAATGCAATGTGATGCTAGCAACAATTCCATCTTAGATTGTTCTATACTGAATCTCTTCAGTATCCTATCAATGTTTATACTTTGACTTTGGCCCAACAATCTCTTGGATATATCACGATGGATATTGACCCCAAAAATATACGATACCTCGCCCAATTATTTCATAGGGATACATTGATTCAACCATGCCTTAATAGAATATAATACCGGTATCCCATTTCCAATAAGTAATATTTCATCAACATATACTATTAAAAAAATGACTGCACTCCCACTAAACCTTTTGTAGAAACAAGGCTCACATTCATTCTTGATAAAACCAATTTCTTTTTTGGATTCATCAAAACGAATGTTCCATGACCTAGATGCTTTCTTTAATCCATAAATGGATTTCTGCAACTTTCATACCTTATTGGAATACTTTGGAGTCACAGACCCTTCAGGTTTTGTTATGTAGACATCTTCCCGAAGGTTCTCATTAAGGATATCTATTTTGACATCCATTTGTGAAATATCATAGTCATGGTAAGTTGAAAGAGAAAATATAATTCTGATGGATTTCATCATTGAAAATGGTGAGAAGGTTTCACCGTAATCAATTCCTTGACGTTGTTTAAACCCTTTTGCAACCAGTCGTGCCTTATAGGTACCGACTTGTCCTTCCATGTCCAGTTTCTTCTTGAATACGCATTTTCAACCAATAGGCTTTACATCAACTTGAGGATCTACCAAAATCCAAACTTGGTTTTGGTACATGGAATACATTTCAAAATTCATTGATTCTTTCCACATGGCAACATTCGTGCCACTTACTACTTTCTTATAGGTTAGAGGATCATTATTATCAACTAATAATGAGTCACCATCCCTAGTAACTAGAAAACTGTACCGTTCTGGTTCTCTAAACTCTCTTTTGCTCCTACTCAGTACTTGTGTCTTTGGAATAGATTCTTCTTCCATGGGGATTTGTGGAATCTGTTCCTATACCAACTCTTGTGTACCTTGAGCCTCGACTTCATCAAAGTCTATCTTTCTCCAACTATCTCTTTTGGAGATGTGCTCCCTCTCATGGAATATGGAATTTATCTCCACTATAAACTTTGTTTATGAGGGGTTTTATAGGTAATATCCTCTTGTTTCCTTGGGGTATCCTATAAAGGTACACTTTGTGCCTCTAGGTGAAAGTTTGATACCTAAAGAGGCCTTAACAAATGCTTCGCTACCCCACACATGTAAATTAGATAACATGGATTTTCTTCCACTCCATAACTCATATGGAATACCATTTATTGATTTAGTTGGTACTTGGTTTAGTATGTGTGCCGCTGTTTGTAACGCATACCCCCAAAAGGATAATGGAAGACTTGCATGACTCATCATTGATCTCACCATGTCCAACAAGGTGCGATTCCTCCTTTATATTACACCTTTCCATTTAGGTATGTAAGGAGGAGTGAGTTGGGATAGGATCCAAAACTCTCATAAGTAATCAATGAAGTCCTAATTAAGATATTCCCCACCTCGATCTGAGCAGAGTTTATTAATCTTCTTACCAATATGGTTCTCAACTTCATTCTTGTATTCCTTGAACTTATCAAAAGAATTTTACTTATACCTCATTAAGTAAATATATCCATATCTACTAAAATCATCAGTAAAAGTTATGAAGTATGAGTACCCACCCCTTGCTTTAACTAGAAATGGTCCACACAAATCGGTATGAACCAATTCGAGAAGCTCTTTAGCCCTTTCACCATTCCCACCAAATGGGTATTTGGTCATTTTTCCTTGTAAACATGCATGACATATGCCAAGTGGTTTTAGTTAAAAATAATCTAAATATACATCTTGATGTAACTTTGTCAAGAGTTTCTCATTTACAAGAACTAGCCGGTGATGCCAAATTTCGGTGTGGTATGAGTCATGTGAAGTATCTTTTTTATCGATTTTCATTACTTGGATTGTGTAATCCAACACATAAAGACCATTGTATAAATGTGCTCTACCAAAAGAAATGATATCTTTATAAAAGAAGCAACATTCATTTCCAAACTTGAAAAAAATCCATCTATATCTAGTCTGGATACAAAAATTATGTTTTTGGTTATAGAATGCACATTAAAACAACCCTTTAACACCAAGATCATCTCATTTGGAAACATGAGGTGGTAGTCCTCGAGAGCTACAACAGCAAGTCTGGCTCCATTGGATGCACATAGATCTACCTCCCCTCGATCAATCATCCAGAATCTACTTTGTTCCTGTATTTGGATACATATGTGAGCACCACAATCTATATTTAATACCCAATTTATAGAAAAAGAAAGATTTCATTCGATAACAAATGCACCTAAAGCTTCCCCTTGATTATTAGGCTGGGTGTATTTCTTCTTCCAGTGGCCCTTCTTGCCACATACAAGACAAAAAGCCTCTTATTCCCTTTCCCCCCCTTTGATCTTCATTTTATTGGAAGGCCATAAATAATCTTTGGGCTTAAATCTCTTTTCCTTCCCTTTAATCTTATTTACAATAAGGAAAAAGGGTTTTCACACTTCATACCTTTTTCCACTTGGAGAATGAGGATAAAAAGATGAAATAGATACTTCTCAATGTTGTTCATATTTTAATTGAAAATAAAGATAGAGAATTCCTGAGGGAGTTATGTGAGAATGAGATTGGTGCCCAGTACTTTGGGGAGTTTAAACCCTAGAACCTCTAGGCGCTCAATGTAGCCAATGAGATTTAATATATGAGGCCTAGCAGGGGAACCTTCTCCAAGAATACTCTGAAAGAGTGCCTTAGATATCTCAAACATTTCCTGTATTGCTCTCTCCTGGTAAAGACCATAGAGGTGCTCGAGCATTCTATAAGCATTTATGTTTTAATGAGACTTCATGAGCTCACTAGAAATTGATGATAACATCAAAAATTGAACTTCAACCACGTCGTTCATATATTTCTCATAGACCATGAAATCCTCATCACTCACCTCATTGGAAGGTAGATCAGTTAATGATGAATCTGACACGTAAGACTTCCATTCATGGTGTAGGATAACCCAAAGGTGTCTAAACCATTCCTGGAAGTTACTGCTGGCAAGGATGTTGTATTTATCCAGAATTGATCACAAGGATAGTGTGGTTGATGAGATTTTCATTTTTATTCTACAATTAAGAGTGAAAATCATTATTACTTTCTTGATTATAATTTATGAGAAATAATAATTTTTATTAAGTCTCCCAATATTTTATCAAGTTCCAATGTCCCTCACCATTCAACTCAGAATGTCCAGTTTCCATGACATTGTAGTGGAAAGGATCCATATTCCCATTTGCATAACCTCAAAAAGGGCTGGTCAAGCTATTAAAAGGTATTTAGGTAGGCAGATCTTTTCCAACTGTGGGCTTGCAGTTCCTTGATCTATTGAGTGGACTCCCCAATCCTGAAATCATGACATTGGATTTCCTCAACTCTTGCCTCCAATATTACACCAAGTATAGTAAGGAATACTCCTGTTGATGTAATATGGTTAAGTCTACCTGAAACCTTTCATAAGGGAATCCTGTATAAAAGTAAGTGTCCCAACAAGGGTTGGTCAAACACATAGTTTTATTGAGTTTTTCCCTTAATAAAGCAACAGAAGGCTTAATCTGACTTAATATTTTATTTGATGGATTTTTATCTCTTATGCATAAATTGATTATTATCACATGATTGTTAATATTAAGTGGAACTCAATTAAGTGATTAACCATGTCTTGATAATATTTACGCGTATGTCTGGTTTATTTTAGTTCCATCTTGCATTATTTTTTTAACTTATTAATTATGTGATCATAACAACACATCCATAATGATAAACCATGAAAATAAAATAAATAAAATAAAGTAAATGGAATGATCTTGAGATTTTCTAATGGTTAGTTTATCTAGAGGTTGATAAACTAACTCTGGACTAGGGAAAAAACTCCTTGATCCTTTTGGGTTTGTGTTTACAGCTTTCACCTATCCACCTCCGTATCTCCTGGGATTGGTTTCATCTCAGATCCATCTTGAATCGCCTTCACTAGCTTGAGAATTCTATCCATTACATATGCAATTTTTTAACACACAAGTAGGTGAGGGGTAAAAGGGGGTTTTACATAAAATAAACCTTGGACGCACATGGCCAGCATATTAACGAGGAGAATGCTCGGAGGCCAACAAATTTAATTCAAATAAATAAATTAAAATAAAGCATTCACATACAAAGGTATTGGTCTATCTCATGATCATCCATACATGCAACAATATTTACACATAAATTAAACTAGCATTCAATCTTTAATCATTCTCATTTAATATAAATCACGCTTGAATAAATTAATTATCATCTTTAATTAATGAATCCTTTTATCATAAATCCTTTTCTGAGTTTCTTTGAGATTCTCATCCATCATAATTTTAATTAATTCATTTAAAATTATCTTTGTATGTAACTTGTACCTTGGAGGTAACCCAGTTAATTCTTATTCATAACTACCCAATGAGTAGAAATGAACATTACACAAATGTTAAATTAAACATATATATATATAAAACACCTATCATGTGTTGTGCCTTAGATTTACACCTGAACGATGGTACACGTCTCAAGGGTTTGTATATTATAATAATAAATTTTAATAAATTTGTGTAATTTGGATGATTACATGATGTGTAGTTCGAACTACATGACATGTACTATTTACACCGTCTATCTGAAGTATATGCCTGGGGAAACGACGTGTGAGTGTACTTTAGAATTATTTAGAGTACACGATGTGTCTAGTGGGTCACACGCCAAGTATTTCCTTATTACACAGTCTCCAGCTGAGCAAGCCATGTATGGGGTACACGGTCCAACCATAACCCGAAGGGACTACATACCGTATCCCTTAGGCCACACGACATGTAATCCAGAAATGGCGTGCCACCTATTCCTGGTCAACCCAAAAAGTCATTTAAAACATAGGAAGACTCCAACACATGGCTTGGTTTGGAAGACCAGTCTGATGCATTGAATCTTGACTACACGACGTGTATTGCTGAATACATGTCGTGTGTTCTGGTGTTGTATGGCCTAAAATATTTTCCCCCTCCGGATGAGATCCACTATTTTATTTTAATCAAAATTAAAAGAAAAGATAATTTCTGTAAGGTGAACGAGAAATGAAATAGGAGGAATAGATCTTGAGATTCATATTTGTAGAACGATTAACTTGAATTGAAACAACTAAATTATTAAATACGTAAGTTATGAACGAAATATTTAAATAATTATAAAATTTGATGTAACCCCTCTGATACCACTTGTAGGTTCCAGGCGCAATGAAAGCTTGGTTGGGAAGAGACCCAATTTTGATTTTTACCATGATCAATGATTATTCCAGGATCAATACGATGATGAATTCTAGTCTTCACGGAATATAATCAAAGATTTAGATAAAGAAGAAAGAGGCCCAAAACCTTTATATAGGATCTCTCACATCATGTTTATAATTAATTTAATTAATTTCTTAAATAAAATAATACCTAGATCTTTGGTATTTTCTTCATTGATGATTTTTATCATACGGAATGACCCTTCTAGATTATCTCATTGAACTTGTAATGATCCAAACAAGAATCCATCTAGTGGTGATCCACACGTGTGGTGTGCTATATAGCACAATAGGCGTACTTTTCTATTTATATTCATGAAATTTCAGTGGCAATATTTAATTTCATAGCAACAATTAAATACATTCATGAACATAGAGAAAACCCATGCATTTAATAATAATACCGCGTCATTATTTATGGGGTGCCAACTTGCGAAAAACGGAATTATAAATAAAATTCAGAGTCACAAAATAATAGTAGTGTTATTTTAATTTGTGACAACTAGTTATATAATTATTTACTATCTTGCAATTAATTATTTTACTACTAGACCTACCTTAGTCTGCTCGAACTCCACTTCCATTTATTGAGCACCCGAATAAATAAATATATAATTTATTCTCTTAAATAAATATTTTCTTTAAAAACTAGTAAATAAATATCTATTAAATGTTCAATAAAATAAATAAATATATTTTATTTAATTTATATGATCATTTTAACTTGAATAAAATTATTCCATGGTCTTGAGAATAATATCTATTTCATTAATTAAATTCAAATAAAATTTAACTGAGACCACCAAAATCACTTAGTGTGTGACCCTCTAGGATTCTTTCTCATTGTAATGAGGCGGGCCGTCCTAAAGTACAAGAGTACTATCTACCAATGGGCCAAGGAACCCAAGAGAAAGAATGTAAAGTCAAAACAATGACATCGACATACGAATGGTCACTATGTAATATAATCCCTTTTTCACAATATATCATCAAGAAGGTTTCATGATTGTGTCATCAACTTTTATGCTTGATATGTAATTATTTGACTACTTGAAATAAACTCTTTGTTACACCATTACCATGGAATTTCATGTGACAATTTTATTTTAATCAAAGGGATGAGATATCAACTTCCATAAATGGAAGGGACAAATCCTTCCTCGACTTGTCCATTAATAACATGCCACTCGTGACTCACCCAACATACCTTACTTCCAACCAATTGTTTACATGATGGTTTTCATTAGTAAATAAACATGAGTAATTTGTGAAACATATCAATGATAATTTGAAAGTCTAGAGATCATTACACATGCTCGCAGATAGAAATATCCGATGACACCAAAACATGCAGAATTACTACCAGCGAGTCTGTTCTCATAATCTCTTATCTTAGAGATTACCAAGTGAGAACTTCATGAGAGGATGTCTCATTTTCTTACGAGTACTTTCACCTGACGGTTTGCATGCTATTTTTCCCATCATAGTATGCCATCTATCCACATAACAATATTTAAGAATGTTGTTATAGCATTTCAAGGTTCTCATCATAGCGGGGAACTACCATGACATTATCACTGTAACAAATACTCTAAGACATTATTACATCATAGTAATGCAGAATAATGAACAATATGTAATAATACATTAAAAATACATGTAATCAAATTAAAACAAGTTGGTTCTAAGACACCAACTCTTACAAAAATATCATATAATTTGAGTGACCATAAATCAATGAAATAAGTATGTGTGGAAATTTTAAATCTAAAAAATAAAATTTAAAATACAAAATAATACAATCATAGGTCATTTCACACATAATATTATAATAACATAAATAATGACAAAATTTTTCACCAAATAAATGGAAATTGGGTTATGAAATCCATTACTACTTGGTAAATATCAAGTAAGACCCCATTGGAGGAAATAATTAAAGTTGAATATTAAAATACCATTAAATATGAATTATTCATGATATTAAATTTAAATGTGGATTTATTTACAAAAAATATAAGAAATTAGGTGCACAATAAAAAATTATACCTCAATGAATGGAAATTGAGACGATGCCCTTTACATTGAGTCTGATTTTTCATGATTGTTCTATATCGTCCTAAATAATAAACTTATGTTAAATTTTTTATTTTGTTCATAACCTTTTTAAATTTTATTATTATTTTTATTTCACTTATTAAAAATTTATTTATAATTACATAATCGATATTGTTTAAGTTGGATGTTTTGACCATATTCGGCTTAGGTGTCAAAACTGACTTTGATAGGTTGACTATGGTAAATAAAGATATTTTTTAAGAATATATAAAATAATATAAATTAAATAATTATAAAATTTTTATATAAATTATACTTTTAAAATTAAATAGAAAACACAATTATGAATAAGTAACTAAGGTTATGATTATGGAGATGGTTGGTCATATGTAGGCATGAGTAATGTTCCCATTTTCATTGATCATCATGGAAATAAGGTAAGTAATTTTTATATTTATAGAATGAAAATTACATAATAAATACTATATTATTTAGTTATATATACTTATATAGATCATTATTGTGATTTGGTGATGAAAAATGAAGAATCACATTATTTTGAGGAGGTAGTAGTCCACAGATCCACAAATGGTGTTTCACTTTTTCAGTGTGTGAAATTCAAAGAAGAAAATGAAATTTTATATGACTAGATAGATAATTATTTCATTAATATCATAAATATTTCATTTATATCATATATTTTTATCAAATCACTATGTAATAAATTATATGTAAAGTCTGAACGTATCACATCACTTTGAAGATGCGGTGGCCCACACATCCACAAACATTGTTATCTTATTCCAAAAAATTAGAAAAAAATGAAGTTATGTGTTATATAATAATTATATAATTATTAATAAATCTAAAATATCATATAAAAATAGTATTTACATCATTATTACCAACCATTAGAGGTGAAAATTAAATAATGAAAAATATCAGTTCAGAAGGTGGCAGTCTGCCATAAACATGAATGATGGTTGTGTATCCTATTTGATGGAAGTTTGTAAAGGTGTAGGTAAAAAACATAACGCAATAACATATTAGTAAATTTAGGATACTGAGTTTATTCTATAATCACGTAATATGTATAATTTATGTGTTTTTTGAAAGAAAGAAAACAAAATTGATCATTGAAGAATGTTACATTTTCTCAAGAATCTCCTTCTAGTTTACACCAAATGAATTCCTTGGATTTATTTATTAAAAAAATGAGGCTTGTAGTATGAGATGATATAATTTGTGAGATTATTTATGAATTTTTTTGATTATAAAATATGGCTTGAGAGGTGTCAATATAGGGGGAGTGTGAGTGTCTTTTTATAGTGGAGAGGGAGTGACATTCTTGTAAATATAAAAAAGGTAATCATTATTGGGAAGAATCCCTTACATCATATACAACCAATAATTAACCAAATTATATAAATGTGGGGATATGGTTGAATCATATATAACTGATGTATTTTGGACAAGTATTTAGGTCATTTGGCCACTTAAGATTACTGTTTAACCACTAAGTAAATGTAGTTTAACTTTAATTGCTGTAATTAATTTTAATAACTTGCATTGATATTTTAGTTAAAAAAATAATTTTACCCAATTTTAAAATTATAATTCTTTTATTCCATGTATGGAATAAATTTTTTCAAATTCCAATAACATAAGTGTCATAAAATAATTTAAAATTAATCATACAGACATGATGACACAACGTGTTTTTAAAGTGAATATGTTCAAAAGTTAGATTTTTTAATATATAAATTAAATGTGAAATTAATTCCAGTAACCTAAATTGGTTTAAATGATATAAAATTTAACTAATTATACCTTAAAAAAATTAATAACAAATTTTAACACTATAATTTATTTATAAAAAAACAATTTTTGATTAAAATTCGGTGTCATTCACTATTCATAAGAGTATGAAAGTTCTCAAAGAATTACCAAAAATTTATCCAAAGTAAAATTTGATATTCAAATTAAAAAAAATATGTTTATTTTTTCAAAATAATAATAATAATAATTTTTTAGAAATTATAATTAAAATAGGTGCACATTTTAATGGCGATAAAACTCTCTTCAAGAAATATACAAATTATTATTCTTAAAATTATATTTATTCTGATCTTAACCCTATCAAAAAAATTTGTATGAATTTAATTTTTTTAATAAATATATTACATGTAAATTTAATTAATATATTTATTTAATAATTATTAATTTAATTTATTAAGATAAAATGCCATTCTGGTCATAAAAATAGTTTTTCATAAAAACTCATCCTTTATATTACACTAGTTTTTATTTTCATTTCTAATTAAATAGTCATAAAAGGATTCATTACATAAACATATGTAAACCATATATTTATAATATATTTAATCATATTAATTCCCACCATTCTAATTACTATGTGACAACTATTATGTTAAATAAATAATATTATTAGTATATTGTTGTTCGGTAAGACTCAACCTCACAGATAACACAATTTGTTCAAGAAAATAATTGTTACATGCGATAGAAGATAAAAATGGTGTTGGGTATAGTGAAATATGAACTATAAATTTAATGAAACATAATATATCAAATAATTTAAATTAATTTTAAAGAATATATTTATCAAAATATCAGAATGTTACATCTTATCCCCTTTAAATGATTTTTCCCTTGAAATTCTTCTTGGTTATCAAAGGATTAACAATTTTTAAATTCATTTGTTGAAACCCACATTATAAAAAGGATTAATAAAACATCATTTTGAAAAGTAAAAGTGGGAAACATAATTTTCAATGGATTTTATATATAACTAGAATTAAAAATAGGTATATCTTTGATGGAAAATTAAAAGATTTATTTGGAAGAAAAAACTTATTCCTATGGGATAAGAGAGAGTTATAAAGAATGTGGTAAATAGGAAGTCAGTGAAGACAATACCACAAACCAAATAGTTGGGGGATAATTCATTTATATCATCACAAAACTTGGTAATAGGATACTATTTAATTTTGAGATCCTTTTCCCAAAGATA
The DNA here is from genome assembly GCA_963277665.1 of Viscum album. NCBI lineage: Eukaryota > Viridiplantae > Streptophyta > Magnoliopsida > Santalales > Viscaceae > Viscum > Viscum album. The sequence continues at coordinate 773,590,407 of OY728142.1, read as the reverse complement.
AAGGATTATTTCACCATATATAACAAGAGCATAAGAAAATATAATAAATGAACAAGTTAATTTCATCCTTTACCATAATATCATAATTTTCTCCAAATTATGAGTATTAAAGTGGATTTTTTTCACACCTTAATAAGTAAAGTTAAATTTTAAAGAACAAAAAATCATAAAATGGATAATACGATATTTTAACAGTGTTTAAACAATAACAAAACAAAAAATTATTAAAACATGATAATATTATTATAATAATGAACAAAGCTTCAAACAATACATTAATATTAATACTTAAATAGTAATACCCAAAGTTAAATCTAAATTATTCCATAAATATATATCTTTAATATTTTTCAAGCATTTCCTAACTAAGTACAAAATCCAAAAATTAGAAGGATTTGATCATATGTTCTACCAAGATAATAAACCATTTTTCCTCAAATAAAATCATCTATATTTTTATAATAAACACATTCATTACTTGTAAAAAATTTCATGCTAATCAGGACATTGTCTAGGCTAGTGGTGGTGCAGAAAACCCTTATCATTCTTTGGTCATGGGTTCAAGCCCCACCGCCTAGCCGAACATGATGGGTTCTCACCCACCATATGGGTTTCCCCCCTTTTCCTTAATCGTAAAAAATGAATACTCTATAAAATAAACCTCATGTTTATCATTGGGGTTACAAATAACTCATCTAATAAAAGTCTCAAAAAACATCATAGATAACCTCAAAGTTTTTACTACTTAAAAACCTAAAATGGGGAGTCAAAGAATTTGAAGTTATGATCAAAATTAATCTTACGGACCTATGACGATATCCATAACTCTTAATATCACCTCATATAAAAAAAATCAAAATATACAATGTTATATAAACAAATCATTGATACCAAGTATAACACCCTAGGACCCATGCTTCAGGATCCTATACTGAAATCCATAACTTTGCATTCCAGGCTATGATGCTGATAATTGTGACCCAATTTTTTTCCATCAAAACTTATAACCTAAAAAGGAAAACTTGGATCAACTAAATTATATAGGAACTTTTAGGATTATAGTCTTAGATAATTATGAAAAACTCTTAAATAATCAATTCAAATCAACTTTAACTCATAAAAAATGGTTCACAAAGTTGATCATCATCTCCTGTTATACCTATATTTTCTTATATCACATTACGTCATCAACATCATCCTGATTAAATATTCTATATACTTCAATTTATCAATATCGTTCTCTAAAGAATGGGTAAAAACATATGAATGGTGATCTTAGAGGTTAAATAAGTGAAAATATAAAAATTAACAAATAAATGTCATCATTGAACATAATAAGAGCATAAGGGTATGATGAAATAATCAAAATGAATGAGTAGAAAATATGAATATTTAAACCCTTCAATACCTTGATCATGAAACATGAGAACATAGAAAAATAAAGAGTCATAAAAGTCAATAATAATGTTTCATATGATATCAATATTGATCATTAGAAACATTATAAACACATATAAAGCGTAAGAAAATAATATTGGCACAGTAAAACATAATCTCATTAAACCCTTTTAGAACCTTTAAAAAACCCTTATAGAACACTTACAAATGGAAAAACCAATATGTTCGACTTCTATCTCCAAGATACCCAATACATCATAGTGATATCTGGGCGCACCCATTATATAAGCTATAATTAGATCACCCGATTCTATCTGGGGGAACCCATCATTTATAATGTCCATGAGAGAAATATATGTATAATTCATGAAAATTCACCGAAACAACATTTATTCTATTTATAACATGATTAAACCATTAAAATGAATATATTCCAATAAAATCTATTTGAAACATGATTATCCCATAGAAAAGAAATGGGTTCCAAAAAAATATTTGAAACATGATTAACCCATATAAAAGAAATGGGTTAAAAAATAAATATATATGTAATATGATTAAACCATGGAGAATAAATGGGTTCCATAGAAATCTCTTTATAACATGATTAACCCATGGAAAACAAATGGGTCCCATAACAATCTTTTTAGAGCATGATTAAACCATGGAAAATAAATGGGTTATAAAAGAATCTATTTGAAATATGATTAACCCATATAAGAGAAATGGTTTTTATAACAATATTTTTAGAACATGATTAACCTATGGAAAATAAATGAGTTCCAAAATAATCTAATTGAAACATGATTCACCCATGGAAGTGAAATGGTTATAAAATAATATCATTGAAACATGATTAACCCATGGAAAGAAATTGTATCCATAAGAATCTCTTTAGAACATGATTTAACCCTAGAGAATAAATGGGTTCCAAAAAAATATCTTTAAAATGTGATTCACCCAAGAAAAATAAGTGGGCTCTATACCAATCTCTTTAGTACATAATCAACCTGTGAAAAAATGGGTTTCATAATAATTTCTTTTAAAAATTTCATAAATACATAGAATTAATGAGGGTAGAATCAATAGAAAATATCCCCAGTAGAGGATAAGTAACAATAATGGGTTTTTACATTTATTAATGTAAATAACTAAAAATATCATTAAAAACATTATTTAATAAAATAATTTTTAAACATTCAAAAGTATCTAATAAAACATTGAATAATTTTAATAATTAACTCCGTGAATGAAATAATGTTAAATAAAACTTATAATATCATGAAAATAATGATATTCATGATATATTATGTCAATGGATAATTATACACACCTCATAAAATAATATAGGTGTATAATATATCAAACATATCAAAGAAGGAAAATTGTGACAAAAATACATTACCACTTTGGTAACTTTGAAATCATAAAACACATGAAAGAGAGATAATGAAAAGAATATTTAAATATGTGTAAATGTAAGGATAATAATAATAAAATAAATTCATGGGAATAATATACAACAAAAAATAAAAATAAATAGTGAATATGGAATATATCTCATAGAAATAATAGTGAGATGAGAAAACTCTTGAAAAGATCGTATCATTGGACTGAGAATAAATCAATGAAATAATAATATGAGATAATTTTATATCCAAAAAATAGAAGTGGAAATATATAATAATAAAATCATAGTTCATTATATATATATTCTTGGCATAAAATAACCAACTATATATAAGTTTAACCCAAGGAATAAAAATTGAGTTATGAAACCTCTTACTACTTGGTAACATTGAATTAAAACCATATAAGATGAAATAATTCAATTTTAAACATAAAATAACATGGAATATGAATTATTTATTATATTAAATTTTAATTTTTAATAATTTACATCATATATAAGAAATTACATGTATAAAAATAAAGTATTCCTCAATGAATAGAAATTGAGATGAAGTCCCTTACCTTGATTCTGACTTGCCATGATTATTCTCAAAATTAATAAACAATAAACATAGGTTATTTTTTTTAATTTCTTTATAAAATTTTATAAGTTTTTTATTAATTTTAATTCAATTATTAAAAATTTACATAAAATTACTTAATCAATAATGTTTAACTATGATGTTTTGACCATATTTGACTTATGTATCAAAACTATCTTCGATTGGTCAACTATGGTCAATGAGGTTATGAATTTGAAATATAAAGAATAATAAATGTGATATAATTATAAAACTTTTACATAAATTATAAATTAAAAATCATAAATTAAATATGGTTATGAAAAATGAACCAAATTTACAATCATGAAGATGGTAGGCCGTACGTACGGATGAGTAACATTCCCATTTTTCAACGATCATTATAGAAAGAAGGTAAGTAATTTTTTTAAAGAATTAAAATTATATAATCAATATAATAGTATTTAATTATACATACGTATATATATATATAATTCTTGATATTTGGTAATGAAAAAGGAATAAACACATTGCTTTGAGGAGGCGATAGTCCACACATCCACAAACGATGCTATCACATTTTTAGCGAATGAAAAGAAAAGAAGAAAATGATATATTATAAAAAAAGATAGATAATTATTTTATTAATATCATAAAATTTTCATTTATACCATATATGTTTATTAAATTACTCTTTAATACATTCCATGTTAAATGTGAACATATCACGTCGCTTTGATGAGGCGGTAGTCCACACATCCAAAAACGATGTTATCATTTTTTCCACAAAATAGAAATCATATAGTTATGTGTTATATAATAATTATATAAGTATTAAGACATCTTAAATATAATATATATAATATAAAAATAGTAATTATATCATTATTAATAACCTTGATAGGTGGAAATGGAAGAATAAATTACATTTGTTTGTGAGGTTGAAGTCTACCGTACACACGAATGATGATTGCATATCCCATTTGATTAAAGTGTGAAAAGGTTTTGGTATAAGACATAACATATAAATATGTCATTAAATTTAGGATAATTAGGTTATTATTTAGTAATTGAATTAGGATAATAAAATTGTTTTAAGAAAGAAATTAAACAAAAGTGATCGTTAATGAATGTTACCGCTTTTTTGGGTAACTCCTTTTGGTTTACTCCAAAGGACTTACTTGGATAGATTTATTCCCAAATTGAGTCTTCTAGGATAATAGGGGTAATTTGGGAGATTATTTTTTCATGGATTTAATTAACCAAAAGGTATTGGGAGATGTTAATAGGGGGGATGGTGAGTGTCTTTTTATAGTGGAGAGGGAGTGACATTCTTGTAAATATAAAAAAGGTAAACACTATTGGGAGATCTACATTACATCATGTTCCCCAAATAATAAAAAAATTATAGAAATGTGGGGATATGGTCAAATCATTTCCAGAAAATAGTTATGAGATGAGTTTCTAGTTATTTGGCCATTTAAGATTAATTTTTAACCACCAATTAAACTCAAATTTACCTTAATTTCTATAATTAATTTTAATTAATTTCACTATTATTTTAGGTGAAAATATATGTTTAACTTAATATAAATTATTATTATTAAAAATATGGAATAAATTTTTCCAAAATAAAATCACATTAGATGAATAAATTAATTTAAAATTATTCTTGTAGATGGGAAAACAAAGTGAGGTTTTAAAGTGAATATGTTCAAAAGTTTTTCTGGTTTTTATATCTAAATTAATTGAGAAACTGATTCCCTTGACCAAATTTGGTTTAAATGATATAATATATATATAATTATACTATAAACCCAATTAAGAATATAATTTAACACTATAAATTAGTTAGAAAAAAAATAAAATTTCAATTAAAATTCGGTGTCATTCACTATCCATCAAAATATGAATGTTCATAAAAAAATATCATAAATTAACCCAAATAAAATTTTCAGATTTTGATTTAAAAAATGATGTTTATTTTTCCAAATAAAAATTATAAAATTTTTAAAAATTATATTTAACATATGTTCACCATTAAAAGGCGGCAAAACTTCCTTTAAAAAATAAATTGATTTCTATGCTTAAAATCTAATTAATTATTAACTTAACCCTATTAAAATTTTTGGATTAATTTTAAAAAATTTGTTTAAATATATAAAATATAATTATAATTAATATATTTTTATAATAATTATTAATTTAATTTATTAATATAAAACTCTATTATATTCTTGAAAACAGTTTTTCATGAAAACTCATCCTTTATATTCATTTGGTCTTTGTTTTAATTTCTAATTAAATGTTCACCAAAGGATTCATTATATAAACATGTGTAAACAATATATTAATAATCTAGTTAATTATATTCATTCCCACAATTCCAATGGCTATGTGATAAATATCATGTTAAATAAATAATATTAATAGTATATTATTGTTTGGTACGACTCAACCTTGCATATAACACAAGACATTGAAAAAATTCAATTTTATATGCAATACAAGATAAACTTTTTGTTACATAAAATGAAAGATAACCTTTTTAATTTCATGTAACTCAAGCTATCAAGTAATTTAAACTAATTTTAAAGTATTTGTTTCTTAAAATATCATAATTTTACAGTTACATTCTCTAATAGATGTTTTTCCTAAATCTAGTTCCCAAGGTTTCTACTAAATTTCTTCTGATACCAACTTTAAATTCCCTGACCATAGCCGCCCATATTCTATGGTTACTTTATTAAATTATCATAAGATACCAGTGATAACATCCCAAAGGATCAAGTAGTTTAGTTTTATTTTTAAGATAAATATTTACTTGAATCTCACCTTACATTTAAAAACATAACATTCAAAACATAATGAAAATAACTATTCTGCATCCTTGATCTCATTCCAAGATTCATTATTCATATTATTGGGAAAGGAAACAAAATAAGGGTGAGCTTAGATGCCTAGTAAGGGTAATTTATAGTTGAATTTATCATATAAAAAATAATACATAATCAATATGACATGGTAAATAATGAAAAAGACATTCCATTAATTAATTACTTGAGCATCAAGAATAATATGGAAGGAAATAATGTTGATAAAATAATAAGATATAACTTATCACAGTAACATAAAACTTTTCCTTGGATATTATTCAAAATAATCACATGGAAATTAATAATTCATTTCATAATGATGGAATGCATAAATTTAGATATCTGAAACATATCTTTGAGACCTTAATATAAGATAGTTTATACTATGGGTAAGTACACACCAAAAATCCAATTAAATAAGGATATCCAACTATTCTTTCTCATTATAACTGCGAATACATCAAGGGGAAATGTAGTTGTGTGACCCATCCATAAATTAATGAGTCAAATGCATTCATCATATGAATAAACAATACAACTTAATCAATATACCTTATTAGAAGACTATCCATATATGAAGAACTAGTATTCAAAATGTTAACATCATCCCTAATAAAACTAACCATAATCAATATATAGAAATAATAATGATTTTATGACTACAATATATCTATAGTGAATAATTAATGGTATTTTTTTACCGATGAAAAGAAATTCCATAATAATATCATTAAAAACATTCTTGATGAAAATATACTTCTCAATTTGAAATTTAATTTTAAAAACTAAAAATTTCTAGAATGTTATGAACATTTTTTTATTATAAAAAACAATAAAAAAATTATAAAGGGAGCTTCAAATTAATTATTTTTCATATAGGTGGTAAATTATATTTATGTCAAGTAAGTTAAAACATCGATTCCTTTCATATTTTTGGTAAAAAGTCAAAAATTACCACATCACAAAAATGAAAATAAGGTTTGTTTAATATATTTCTATAAAATGAAAATTAGGTAAAAATTTATTTAATAAATCATCATATAATAGTAAAAACATTATTTAAAATATTTTAATAAAATTATGGACATGGAATAAAAATAATCTCGACTAAATAGAAAATAAAGTTAGTTTTCATTAAAAAAATTCTTATGACCACATGAGTAATTAAAAGTGAAAAATTAAAGGAAAACATAAAATTTAAAAAATAAATAATTTAGAAAAAAAATATTGGGTTTAATATAGAAATATCATATAAATTTCCCAATGAATACTTAAATATAAACAATCCCAAATAATGATGAGACTGTGAAATAAACCCTTACCATTTTGGTAACTTTTGAAACATAAACCTAATGATAGAAATATCATAAAATGAAATATTAAATACCAATAATATAAATATATTCATGATATAACATGTAAAATGGGAAGCAGTCACACCTCATAAAAGAAGATATGTGTATAACATAGCATATGTCCCAAGGAAGACAATTTTTAGATGAATAACCCTTGCAATGACCATAACATTGATGTGAGAATTAATCATTCAAGTGAATATGTGTAAAAAATTTAAATCAACAAAAAAATATTTTAAATACAACATAAATAAAAAAATATCTATTTAATGCATAATATTGACATAATATAATCAATGAAGAAGTAATATAACCCAATATAATAAATTTTAGTTATGAAATACTTACTATTTGGTAACTTTCAAGTTAAATCCCCTTGAATAAAATAATATTAATTAAAACCTAAAATACCATGAATTATAAATAATTAATGATATTAAATGTAAAAGGGGAAACCTATACACTATATAAAAGAAATTTGGGGCATAACATTAAAATTTTCCTCAATCAAAGGAAATTGATATTGAATCTCTTACCATAGGTTTGACTCATCATGTAAATTATTTATATTCATAAATAATAAAATTATGTTAAATATTTACTTTCCTATGAAAAATTTTCAAGTTAATTATTCATTTAATTTTATTTATTACCATGTTATATTTAATTACATAATCAATTAAGTTCACGTTAGATGTTAGGATGATATTCACTTCATATATCCAAAATGACTATGGTTGGTTGAATATGGAAATAGTGGTCATTGTTCTATCATATATAGAATAAAAATTATTAAATAATTATCACTTTTATATATAAATTTTACTTTTAAAACAAACCATGAAGGATGGTTATGAAAAATGAATTATGTTATAATCATAGAGATAGTGGGTCATACGTACACATGAGTAACATTACCAATTTTCAATGATTATGATCGAAAAAAGATAATAATTATTTTATCTTTAGAAAATAAAAAACTTATATATATACCATAAATGTGATTTAGTGGGGAGATATGAATCACATCACGTTGTGGAGGTGGTAGTCCACACGTATGAACAAATGGTGTTATCATTATTAAATGAATGGATAGGTAAGTAAATATATGATATAAAACTTTTACAAAATAATAAATGTGTGATGAATATCATATATATATATTAAATACATCATTATATCCTACTATGAGTGGATGTAATGGAAAATGAGTTACATTGGTTCCCGAGGCGGTAGTCTACCGTACACACGAACAATGATTTCATTTCCCATTTAATGGAAGATGAGATGGATATAAGGTATTACATTAAACCAAAAACATCTTAGTAAATTGACGATACTATTTTTTCATATATTATCTTAGTTGAAGAATACTTTAAGGAGGTATAAGAATAAATAAAATAAAAACAAAATGTTATGAACTATACTTCTTCTTCAGACAACCTGTTTAGGTTTATACCTAAAGCCTTACTAGAGACGTTTTATGATAAAAAAACTCTAGGTAACAAGTAGGTATTTAATGAGTGGGTTTGGGTAAATATTGGCTAAAATAAAAGTCTCTTTAAGTGTGTATAGGAGAGTAGAGTGGTTCCCTTTTATAAGTGATGGGAGAAGAAATTTTGTAATTTCTTAAAATGTAAAATTAATATAAATTAATTTTCATGAAAAAGGGATCGAAACAAATATAATTCATTAATAGGATGATTATGGGTAGAAACTATATCAAAATATAATATTTAGACAAGTTTATATTAGTTTTCCCCTTATATCCTTGAATTAACCTGCATTAACCCTGTTTGAGAATTACTGTGATAATAATGTGTTTTTCTTTAGGGTTCAATATTTTTACTATAAAAAGAAAATTTTCCAATAAATGGACCATGGTTGGTATTTTCGACCATATCCAAATCCCTTGGATGAAGATAGGATTTTTATGAAATTTAAATCATTCAATTTTTTTTAATTTTAAAATATAATTAATGTCATTTTTGGAATTATTTTTTTAATTTGACCTTGAAAACAACATAACATCAATGTAATTAGAATATAAACCTTTTAAAAATCACTAAAATATTATGTTTTTAAAAAAAATTCATTTAAAAAAATAATTATTAAAATTTCATTTATTTTAATATTTTTATAATTATTTATTTTATTTTTCAATTAATTGAAAAAACACTATATCAACATTTCATAAGAATATAAAATAATTATATCATTACTAAAAATTATAAATAAATATTTTTTTAAAAAAATTATTTATCTTTTAAGTGACCATTTAGAATATAGAAAAAGTTTCTTTGTATCCCTTTCCTAAAATATAAAAGTTATTAAAAGCTATAAAGTGACAATTCTTTGTTTATCTTTTACCGAATTATTATAAAGGTAAAAATCATAGAAATATGGCATGAAATGAACATATATTGAAGACATGGATTGAAATGAATGAACTATACTCATTAAATAACATAAAAGCATGACTTAGTTTCAATATTTAGTCCTTATCATATTATTATTAACCTCAGTTACCCGATATACCCTTATAATGGTCATAAATATTTACTATAGTTACATTAATAATGACTAAAAATAAAATGAACTTATTTACCAAATTGGTTCATATTAATAATAATATTTAAATAAATTTTAAATATTCAATTTAATAATTTTATTGAATTTAATTTGTAATTAATCTCTTAAAATGTGATGCATAATGGTTTTTCAAAAAAAATATATTTTAAATATAAAAATATTTTTATATAAATTTTAATTATAAAATTAATTATAAATAATATAATCATATTATATTGAATTAAAATGAACTAATAAAATTATAAAGATATTCCAAAATTTAATATGACTTCATAAACACTTTATAAGAAAATATAGTTTTTAATAAAAATTAGTATATTTTCACTATTCTTTGAAAATGAACTTTTTAGAAAAATCTAAAAAATTTACCATAATAGAATTTTTATGTGATGATTTGAAAAATGATATCCTTTTTATAAAATACTATTTCTATAATTTATTGAAATTAATTAAAATATTTTACCATAAAAATAAATAAAGACAATTTCTGAAGAAGTCATAATTTTTGATGATTAAAATGAGTTTACAAAACATTGAGTGATTATTTACTAAGAATTTATCATTAAAATTATATCAAGTTTTAAATTTACATATAACTCATAATGTAGTTAATCCCATTCATACCCACAAATTTTACATCTGGGTTATAATGGTTATATTTAAATAATAATAGTTTATGGTTCGTTTATGTTTAGTGTTGTGTGTCATATATGCTATCAAACATAGTTTTCCTTTTAAAATGTTAAGGTTTTACAATAATAGTCTGAAATTTAAATTATATTATGCTACATTGATCTTTAAATGAAACTTACATCATGATTTTTTGATAAAATTTATCTATTCAAGTTTAACTAAATTAACAAATTCAAAGGGGGAGACTAAGGAGACTGGTGATAAAGTATCAATAGGATAAAATGGATATAAATTTACTAAAGTAAGATGATTCAGAAGACTGAACAAGAAGTTATCTGAAATATATATCCATGAGATAAAGCAATATAATTTATATAGGCTAATTATATGAATCAATGTTATGTTAGTTGATTTTTACAAAGTTCAAGAGATGAAGTAAATCCCAGTGTATTCAGTAGTAAATGGTATTTTATTATTATATAGTTATAGATTATAGATCATGAGATGAATCTAGAAGGAATTTAAAGATGTTGAATTGATTTATTCTAAAAAAATAGATGTTATAATGTTATAATGGTTATAATATGATTCAATAAAAATATATAGTAACCAGTAGATAAACTAGAAGTTAGAGGATGCAAGATTGATATAAAACTTGTGTTATATAAATTTATATCAGAACAATAGAAACTCAGAAGATATGCCACATTATGTCTGAAGACTATAAATGGTACATGATCAAGAGATTAGAAGGGAAATACGAAATCAGATATGCTAGTGATGCCATGTTTTCTTCTAGAAATACTAGATGTAATTAAACTAAAATAAGCCAGATCTTTGAGTGCTTTTACTTTATCATTAGGGGTATTTAATTTTAGGTATGTTATTAAAATATGGATGTTATAGTTATAATATTTATTAATTTTAAGTCTTGATTCTAGATGATATTTTTAGAATGATTGGAAATCGTTGATGTTAAATTGTGTGGGAGATTTTATGATGTCAAAATATTATATCTCTAGAGAGTTCAATAGTGTTATACTAAGGCTTAAATAGGTGGAAGATACAGATTGTAAAAACAATTCTATAGGATAAATTCAGGTTAAATAAATTCCATTTTCATTCACAACTCATGATTACGAAGAATTTTTGAGAAAAAAATATAGTGAGCTTAACCTAAATGTTCTATAAGATCTCTATGGTTTAATAAGCAGAGCTAATATTATTTGATAATTTTATATTAGTTAAGACAACACATAAATTCTGTAGGATTATTATGTTTTGATGACAAAATATAAACTTATGATAGTTAGAGTTCTATATTTATATGTTCCAGTATTTTTTTTTGGAAAATGTAGATTCATTTCCTTTTGAATGCTTATAGTAATGTAAAACATTTTTTGTTTAATCATACTGAAGTTAAATTTATCCCTCCATATTCAATTTTATTTTTATTTTAAATATACATGATCTAGTATAAAGATCCTATTGGTATATATAAATGGTTTTCTTTAAGAGATAACCTATTTCTATTCATTTGGGTCATATAGTGAACATATTTGTCTTAGGATAATAACCCAATGCAGTAATATAACAACCCTGAACCAACACTCTCTAATCTAGTGAAAAAATATAATATATTCACATCTGGTGTTTATAACATTATTGGTAATTAAATTTTAGTCACAAAAAACTAACAAAAACATTGGAATATATTGAATCACTTATATACTCAAGGAAATTTTGGGTTGAGTGTTTTATAAAATTTAGACAAACTCTTTCATAAAATTACACATGTCTTTATGTGAGTATTTTTATAATTATACAAATATTTTCTTATTCCACATATATTCTTCTTCACCTCTAACATGAAACCCTTATATACATATCTTACTTAACTTATTTCTTTATAAATTTGGGAAAACTAAATATAATAAGGGTGAGATTAAATTCCCGATAAGGGTAGAAATAAGTATTAACAATTGAGTGTCTTAAATAGGAATATAAGGGTATGATGACATAATCAAAGTGCATGAGTATAACATAGGATAATATCATACTCATAAAAAATAGATCATAAGTCTTGGGTCTTGGTATACAACTTTAATATAAGAAAATATTCATATGAGTCAATAATCATTAGCCATGTGAAAGAAATAATTGATAAAAGGAAACATTATGACTCACAGAAATCATTGAAAAACGATGTAGGTATCATTGGACATTAACATTCATCATGAAATTATTTAAATAGTATAATTCCCATAATCTATTAGTAGTAACTTACATATGTTAAATTTTACATTTCTTAGGATTTACTTTCAATAGTAAACTCCATCATGTCTTAGGATTATTATAACCCATTCATCTCTTAGGAGTAACTTCCATCATGTCAATTTCTTCTCGTTACCTGATGAATTAGAAGGATATAAAAAACCCTCTATCCAATATCTAACAATATACCTTAAGTATTTGGGTACACTCCTTAATAATGATTTCATCAACAATGACAATGTACCATATCATGAAACAAAACACATGGATGCTTTCATTTCATCACCACTGTTATAACTTCATTTACCCATGAAAAAGAAATGGACTTCCTAAAATTATCTCTTAAACTATCATCACAAGACATCCATATAAATAATATAGATATTATAATAAGATTTTATTCCTTGTGAAGTATATAAATCATTAAAGGGCGTTGACTTAGATGAAAATACCTTTAAAAGAACATTTTATACATTTCATTGAAAATAAGAGAAAATACCCTATTCATTTGACAATATTAAATAAAATTTCTAAAATATTGGGGAAATTTTTTTTTTGAAAATAATTGGTGAACTGTATAAAGTAATAATGAATGAAAATAATGGTTATTATGGTAGGAAAATGCATTCATGTTATAAACATTAAAATTAAACATTATTTTTAGAACATTGTTAGTTAAAAGTGACATGTATAAAAAATATTTAGAAATTTACTTTTAAACATTTTAATATAAGGTAAAATATCATAGAAGATAATTTTAGAAAATTATTTTTGTTTAGAAAATGTCATTTTTAAAAAAATTTAAATAACTTAGAGGAATTGTTTGTTTAAATGTATTTAAAAAAAATTATTTTTTTAAAGAAAAACCCATTTAGAAACATTAAAAACCTAAAAACCTTTGAAATAAAGAATATAAGAAGGAACCTAAACTATCATGACCATAAAAATAGGAATTATATTATATTTAACAAGTCATTTTATACCCCACGTAAATGAATATAGGCGAATCAATCAAAACTTGTTTCAAAGAAGGAAGTGTGAGAGGATAAATCCTTAAAAGTTGGGAAATTATTGAATAAAAAATCCATTGAATGTAGGAAAATAACATGATTATATAAAAACCATAATTGAAATAAAATAAAAGGTTAACAAATTAATGGGGAAATAAGTAACATATAAAATAAATCATGGTGTATAACATGAATTATGTCTCAAAGAATTGAAATTGAGGTCTGAAAAACCCTTATAAATTTTTATAATAGTTGAATTAGTATCTCATGAAAGAGATAACTTCATAGTAAATTTATAAATAATGTTCAATACTTAATTAATGATATAATATCTCAATAGTAATCATATACATCATATAAATGGAATTAGGTTCATAAAACACTACAAAAAATTCATAATTTAGCTGCAGTTCAATAAACCCAAATATTGTTTTTTTTTAGAATTTAGCATTGATTTTTCAACAGATGCTGCAAAATTTTATCCATTTACAAAAAATAATCTTTCTTCTTCAAGACCCACATACCCTAAGCACCACCCCCATCTACCTCGAGAACCTCTACCCCAATTTCTCACCCCCACTATATTTCTCCCCTCACCAGTGCTCCAATTTCCCCTGAGCCACCCTAAGCCCTTACTGGTGGTTTGGTTTCCCCTGAGCCCCCTAAGCCCTGAGCCCTCATTGGTGCTCTGGTTTCCCCTAATCCCCTATAACCGTCTCCATATCCTTCACTATCACTCTCGTTTATCCTGATCCCCCTCTACCTCACCCTCATCTGCTTACTGGTTTCCCTTAAGCCCCACCCCTGAGCCTCCACCCCCTTGCTTCCTACCACCTCTTCTACCATGATCCATACCCACTAGGAGTTTATTAGGTAAAACCTAAACTGGGTTCCACTATAAATCATAGGTAATTTTAGTTTGGTATCATTCACTTTATTTTAGATCTCTTTTAATCTATCCCATTCCTCTCCATCTTCCATAGTGGATTAATTTTATTCCTTGGTTCCAGTGGCTCTGATTGACTATGAAATATCTCATCTGGAAAGGAAATGACCTATTTAAAATTAATATTTTCTTTCTTCCTATTTTATGAATATTAATATGTTTAATAATTTTCCATTATAATCCATGGATTATATAAAATTTTAATCACTTGTATTTCTTCCATGATAATAGCTATAAAGCCATTACTTAAGTGAATATAAGGCAAGAAATGTGATCTTCTTCCTTGATTTGTTCTCCTCAAGTGACAATAGTGTTTACCTAATTCAAATCCCTTGGTAGATGGTTGATATTATCTTTTGGGTGAAATATATCTTTCTCATAAGTCCTTAAAGAGATAGTTTACAATTAAATTGGTAGGTGTCCCCCTTATTCCTCTCATATCTAGAGATATATAAACTAGAAATGGTATAGGGTCAGGTGAACCATATTAAAACAAAGATTTTAAAACTATTAAATGTTTTTCCTGAACCCTTCATGGTTAAATGATTTGTTTTTTGACTCCTATATGGGTTTTACATTTTTATATTGCTATTTTAATTAAATTAAAAGTCTTTATTTATATCATATACTTTCTCGGGATTCTTACTACTTTGTTATGCATAGAAAAGTATTAAAAGATAGATATTCATCATGTTTTTTCATGTTCATCATTTAAAAAAGTGATTTCATAGTTTTATTGCATTCCATAATTTTTATGTTTATCATGAAACATGCCATTAGACTTGTTGGACATGTTGATAAAGTAGAATAAATATATGTTATTATTTATGAAACCACAACCTATTGCATTTATATTATTTATACCATGTCTTCAATAATGTTTTTCATTATATTTGTATGTATTTTTAATGCCCTTAGTATATATCACAATTTATTTTGGTTTCCTAAAAGTATGAATTGTTTGTTTCTTAATCAATATATTATTCTTCATTTAGAATTATACTAGTATGAAATAGATATTTCCTATGAAATCTCTTATACTTTGTTTAGTTTTCTACTGGTATTTTAATTTGTCTCATTTTATATCTGTTATATCCTTTATATCAAACTACTAATTTGAATTAGTTTCCTAATATTCTATATATTATATATTTTTTAGTTTATTATTAATGGAAATTAGTTTTTCCCTGTTTTACCTCATTTACATTTCTTCGATTACTATTAGTATGAACTAAATTTTGGTTATTCAATTCCATATGAATTTATTATAATAAAATTAATATTATTTAGTAATTAGTTATATCATTCTTTGGGAATTGTTTAAATTTCTCAAATTATTCATTTACTTTTAGTTATTTTACACCTTATACTTTTATTGAACTTAATAACATGCATGAATTCCCATTTTGGTCTTTAAATGGTTTCAAATTGTTCAATTACTTTGTATTGAACTTGGTCACATGAAAAACGTTTGTTAAAATTGCAAATGAATTTTCTAATGGTAATTAACTATTTAAATGGGGTGTTCGACAACAGTTTTTTTCTTTAAAATGTGTGTGTGTTTTTTTAGAGGCATATTTTAGTAATTTATGATAGTTTAACTTTAATATTTTTTTAAATAGTATGAGATTATAAGTCACATGGTGGATTTAAATGTTTTTAAAAGGTGAAATTTTGGTCTTGAAAAATGTGTGTTTGAAATTAGTTCAATTATTTTGAAGAGGGGTTTCTTACCTTAAAAATTTATATTTTTTAAATAGTTAGATTTATCAATTGGTTTTAAAATTTCCATTTGATAAATGGTTTTAAAAGAAAATTTGAATTTTTTTCTTAATGATTGTATGATTTTTTTCTTGAATCTATTTTTAATCAATACTATCAATATTTTATTTCCCTTTTTTACTTTTACATTTTAGTACTTATATGAAACTTCTTATAACTACTTGGTTTAGGTTTTTTTTTTCACTTCCATTTATCTCTTTTCCAACTTAGTAATACTTATGTTCTTTAATTTTGTTAATTAAGTATAGGCACATTGTGATATATATGGATAAAAGATGGATCAAATTAATGAGGAACATATTCCAATATGCTATGGTTTTGGATGAGTTTTTATGTTTTTAAATATCTAATTGATCTATTGATGGGACAATAATATGTCCATGTCCTAAAGATATATTTAGAAGATGTTTAGAGAGACATAATTTTTTTGAACACTTGATATTGAATCAATTCTCTACCCAATATTTGTGATGGATTTGTAATTGAGAATTGAACATTATAGAAAGTTTGAGTACTAATTTCAATCAATATAATGAGATACCAAATTCATCAAAAATGGAAAATGAAATGAAGAAACTTATAGAAGATGATTTTAGAATTTCAAGACGAAAACGTCAACATCAAAACATATCAGAATATCCAATTGAGGGTGCTACAAATAGTAATTTTACAAGTGATGTTTTTGAGACTATAGGGCAACCAAATAATGATTGTAACATATCATTGGATCATCCTCTTGATTATGCAGAGACTAATGTAAGAGAAAAATTCTGTGAGAAGAAAAATGTGTTTCATTATTTAGTTGATGGTGGAAATAAATATATATAATGTGAATATTTTATATTTTAAAAACTTTCTGTTCTACCAAAGTTATAGCATATCAAATTCCTATAATGAATTAAAAATAAGGCAATGTCCATGATATTAGAATTGTTGTGTGATGAATTTTTTTGAAGCTAATATCCCCGAGGCTTTTTGTAAGTTGGAGTGGATACTCAAGAAAGGGGGGGGGGGGGTGAATTGAGTTCTCATTAAAATTTTTGTAAAAAAACTTTATGATTAAAATCCTGTAATTCAAAACATCAAAGTCAATTAATGGATTAGAAATATAAATGTTTAATTGCTCAACAAGTTTCTCTAAGGTTGATAAGTTCTCAGTTGAATCAATGTAATTAATAATTCAACTTTTGAAATTGGTTTACTGAATTAAGAATATATACACACTAACTAGAATTAACTATTAGAGTAAAAGTAAAACAGTTTTATGTTTTAGAAAATATAGGCAGCAGATAATAGAAAAACAGAGCATAACAAAAGGAATAGTACACAGTGAAGTAAAACAAGAGGTTCAGTCTGAATTCGAGACTTAATCCTCTCCACTTGGTGATCACTTGTCACCAAGTAGTTTATATTGAAAATAAACATGATACACAACCTGTATTAATATTTACAACAGTTTCTACAAATAGTTCAGGTTCCACAACCTCTACCACAGTTCTATGTGGGAAATCAACCAACCAAGCCACACAAGGATTCTTCCACAGTTATGTGTGGAAAACAAGAGTTGAGATAGTTTTGAGTGGGGATTTCCAGTATCCCCCAGTTAAAGCACAAGAGACAATGTGTGTGCAATAAAAAAATGCTGTTCAAAAATGTCAAATAAGAAACACAGTAGAGCCATAGAAATTAAGATGGAGTTCAGAATACTCTATGTGTTTGAATATTAGCTTTGTACTTCTTGGAGTTGAGTAAATGAAGGTTTTGTTTCTTATCTATAGGTTGTCTCCAAAACATATTGTTGCAACATTCATGTACCGGATTCCATGTACTGAGATGTTCAACTTCTTGGTACAATGGTTCCTTGAACCCCAACCTTGAATATGTTTTTCCAAAAGATCTTCATGAATCTCTTGGATTTTCTGTATAAGCACTGGAGTGTTCTTCTTCTTGTTCTTCAGTAGTTTCTTCCCTTATGCATTTGACTTGTGAACTTCATCACCCCTTTGTTTTTCTATGTGCCTCTATATATATCTTCTTTTTATTTGGTCTTTTTCTTTCGTATTTGAGGTCTGAAAAAAGTGGTACATACATCACGTGCAATCTTTCTTGTACCTCATACTATCAAGATATGGTCTCCAGATATGTCTATAACAAATATTAATTAATTCATAAGCATTAAAGTTAGAAAATATGACCGTTAGAAAAATATCAAGAATTTGACGAAGTAGAATTTGAAAAAGTAAGGGTATCAGTAGACTGGTAATGGTAGCCATCGCATCGGTAGGCTTCAACAGTAGGTGCACATCGACAACCTACAAATGTAACCTTCCAACTGCAACCTTTAGCGGTAACCTTTAATAGTATTCTTGCATCGGTGACCATGTAATGGTGACCTTGTAATGGTGACCTTTGTATCGGTGACCTTGTAACGATAAACTTTGTATCAGTGACCTTTGTACCAGTGACCTTGTAACAATGACCTTTGTATTGGTGACCTTTGTACCAGCGACCTTGTATCGGTAACCTTGTAACGGTGACCTTTGTATCAGTGACCTTGTACTAGTGACCTTGTAATGGTAACCTTGTACTTAGATAAATTCTACACTACAAGCTTAACCAATCAAGCAGTGAGATTGAGACTATATGAAAATTACTTCATAGAAATAGGAAATATTAATGAAATATAATTATCATAGAATGAAAATATGGTTCTCACTTAAATGAAAACAAGATTTGGGATTATCAAAACATGATTTGGGATTATCAAAACAGGTGAGTCCAACAATTTCCCCCTTTTTGGTATTCACAAATTATGTCATTGAATATTTAGATTTAAGAGTTTTGAATCAATGTTAAACAAATCGGCTAATGTCATCAGTGATGTGAGCATACCCAAATATTATGGAGAACACTATATTTAAGTCAGAATGTAACACCCGAGACTTTTATGAGAAATATTTTGTTTTTATGTTATATAAATCATCAAAGGAATATTTCACTACACAGAACACTATCTTGGCTTGATTTACACGTGACGAAGCGTTGTCGTGTGTGCTCTCAAAAATATTTATACTAAGTACAACACAGTGGCTGACCTAGGTCGTTCTCTTGAGGAGCTTTTGTGGTTAATAAATCACTACTTCGAGTACACCTAATCTAATTCTTTTTGTTATTTAATATTTTATGAAATAAATGTAATTTAATAAAATAAATGAAATTCATAAATCAGAAGAAACTAAAATTTAATTCTAAATTACCATGCAATGCTAAACAAAATGTAATTAGGGAAGAAATGATGTTCTCCTGAGAGAATATTCAGGGAGCACCTTCATTGGCCAATTTCAAATATTCTTAGTGTACACACTCCATCGTATGTGTGAACCCATTATCCAGTTATGAATGATAATTATACTTAGCAATCGCAAAGCACACCTTCCATCCACCTCCTCAATCGAGGGAAAATGGTTGTAGATTAAGAAGTTAATCTTTAGACAACCATAGTGAGGATTACACACACTATAAATTATCCTTAGAATTAACTAAAAGAATATTAAAAACATGGTATTGGGTTCAAGAACCTGATTACTACCTCGGGATATTCCTCAGATTAGTTACTCATGATCATGAGTATTATAGTTCACAATGGTAAGATGAGAGGAAGAGAATAGGGTGAATCCGTGGACACAAAAATAAAAACAATGCATGAATTTATTAGAAATCTAAATTACAATTGAAAAATAAAAATAAAGAAATGAAATAAAATAAAAAGAAATGGGGAAGATTTGCGGCCGGACTCCCTCGGTGGAGATCTCCTCCTTTGTTCCTTGAAGGAATGGATGGAGAATGGGATGGAGAATGGATGCTTTGGGAAGGAGGTGAGGGCCTCCTTTTATAGGCAGAATTTGTCCCTCAAATGTCGACGCGTTGTAGACCCCTTTAATGACATATTCACGTGTTTCACCCTTCATTAATGTTGTTCATAAATGTCTTGTACGTTCACCATCAAAATGTCAGTGCATTTGGACAAGTGATTAATTCGTTATGTCCAATTTACTCTGAGAATGTATTCTGTCCAGTCAGAATCATCAAACCGCAAACCACCGTTTTGTAATGAATTAATGTCCCTGAAAACGGCCATTTAAGGCGTGAACCCTTAATGAAACTTGTTCCAAATCTTCTTATCCGTCTATCCACAAAGGTTCAGATCCATTATAGTCGTTTTGAGCGAGTTATTGATATTTCATTGAACGTTTTTTTTGGATGAAATTTCCAGGAAGCTTCCTTGGTGTTCCTGAATAATCTTCAACTTCATTGAATTGTTTGGACCTCAAGATGGTCGAATCAGATCCTGGTCCAGAAGAAAAAGTTGAAGGAAATAAAATTAAGATTCTAAAAAAAATTTAATCAGAAAATTTGGAATTTTATTTTTCCTAAAATGACCAAAATACCCCTGACGTAAAATTCTGTCAAAAATCTAGAATTAGTCGTTTTTCACATTTGGGTTCAAAATAACACTAAAACCTAAAAACATGACAATTACCCATTCAATAACACTATGGTGGGATTATAAATAATTATTGACAGTATAAAATATATGAAAATATGAGATTCATCACTCCCCTACACTTAAACATTGCACTCCTGGGCAACCATCTTATATCCAAATCAAAATCCACACAACAATAAAAAATGAGAAAATGTCAATGATTTAATCCAAAATAGAATTCCATCATGTCTCATATATGAATTATAATTCTCTATTATTTTCATTTCAATCACTAAAATTTGTTAATCCTCATAAATCAATCCATGTCCCAATCAAAACCTACCTCACATTGAATTTTTTTTTCACTCTTCACTCAAGAGAAATTGAATCTAGAGTTATACTAATACTTGAAAATCGCATGTATCACCATAGGTTGGTGAAAATTCTCATTTCTCCACAACGTGAAACATAAAAATGAATTTAATCATGAGTGCTTTAATTAAAGGTTCAAATGATTCTGTGGCTTAGGGTTGGTGGGAAAATTATTGAAAAAAAGTTTCAGGCTAGAAAAAGGAGGTTTGACTTTTAAGTACAATTCATGATTAATTCAAGTGAAAACATAGAAAATTCCTCACTCAATAATGATTGTAAATGTGAAACACAACCCCACCCCTCTTTATGACATGGTACATGAGCCAATAAGTGATTATATCATATAAGTTCTCCTCTTTTTTTTTTCAAAGCTCCAGAAAGGCACAACTTTAATTTTTTTTATGGAGAATGAGCTGAAAATTGAATACAATGAATGAATGAAAATTCAAGACCTTGATTTTTTTGGGAGGGACATGAGTCATAAAAGAATGTACAATGAAGAATTAAATCTCATCTCCATTTTTTTGTTTTCTTTTTTTAGTATAAATGGATGAAACAAATAAAGCACAATAAAATGACGACACTTGCCCAATTCTCTTGTTATCCACTGCGCAAAGTATTGACACACACCTCGAATCACCCATCAATGATACACATCCCAATTAACACACATGAAATTCCCTTCCCCCACACTCAAACTTGAAATATCCATGCAAAAATATTAAAAGTGCGGGTAGGTGAGGAAAATTTTTCTTGTAATGTGGCTTAAACCTATAAGGCAATTCCTGGAATCTAAGGGCTTACGGAGGATAAATGTAAATGTGGGTCTCAGGATAAAATGTGGATAGCCAAAGAGATTCCTAAATCATTTCAAATACATTCCATGAAATCCAAAGATTCGAAAGAGAATATTCACAAATTCTGGTTCTCACACAATATTCATGTTTCCCTCAAGAAAGTGTGGGTATTAGGAAGAATATGTAAAAGTGGTTTAGAAAACCTCACAGGATTGGAAAAAATATTTTGAGTCAGTTGTTTCATGGTCATGGATTTCAAAAATCAGTCAAACTCATACAAATGATTGATAATGCAATTCAAGAAAATGTTTTCACATCAACAATCATTTAAAATCCATTATTTCAAAAATTATTTCAACTCTTTCAAAATAAACTGTTGTGTGAAAAGTGATAGGAATATTAATTAAAGCTCAAAAATCCTAAAAATATAATAATAATAAAAATGAAAATCACACGAGAAGAAATAAGTAGGTTGACACTCCCCCACACTTAAATTTAACTACCACTTATTTCAACTCAACAAAATATAAATATAAAGGTAGAAAATCAAAGGGAAGGAAATATACAACCTGACATTATTTAAGAAGTGGATGCCTTTAGTTAAGCTCTTAGAAACAACCACTTTAATACTACAAGAAATTAATAAAAATAAATAATAAAAATAAATAAAAAGAATGAGAAAAGTAAAAGAAAAGAGATAATGCTTGGTTTAGACCCCCAAGCGGGTGCTAGGTTTTTACTGCCCCTAGTCAGGCAGTTTCAGTGGATTATCCCCGATCAGAAGGTGGATGTGGTTTCTTTGAGATGAACCACCACATGTGAGTTTTACTAATGTCCATGATTAAACACTGAAAGTAGAGAACCCCAAATAAGATAAGAATGTTCCCAACCCCAGAGAAATAATAAAGAAGAAATTTGATTTTCTAAGTGGGAGGGAATAAAAGATAAGGGTGCTCCCTGTTAACTTCGGTGGTGTCCTCCTCCATGTGCTATAAAAGTTGATGTATAGGAGTTAGTCGCACCACCAAAAGCTTCTCCAGATCTTTTTCCTTGATTACCACCACTTGGGTGGTCTCATCATCAACATCCAAGGCCTGATCCATTTGTGCTATATCCGAAATTTCAGGAAAGGAGAAGTCAAAAAACAATTCAGTTTGAATAAAATTAAAAGATGACGAATCAATAAAGAAATATTCCCTTTCAAGTAAGTCAGCTTGGAAATTGATTTCTTCTGACAAGACCATTGGAAACTTCATCTCAGCAAGTACATCTTCTTCTTCATCTTCCAAATCAAGATTGAGGTCAAAAGGTACATATTGTTCAATATCAAGCATGGGAGGATCATGTTTTAAGTTATCTTCAACAAAGTTATTCCAAGATTCTTCCAAAAAATGTTGACCTCCCATTAGTGCATCAGGTGGAATGTGTACTTCTGGGACCCCCTCGAGCAATGGTTGAGTGCGGGATGATGTGATAAGTTCTTTTAGAAGTTCTTTCTCACCCACCTCAGGTTCTTTAACATAAAAAATTATTGGTGAAATCAATTCCACCACTAGTTCTGGTTCAGGTTCTGGCTCATGTTCGGATTGCTCTTGGGATGTGCGTACATATTCAGCAATCCATTCTATTTGGCTCTCCAGTTTTTGAACTTTATCACTAATCCTATGAAATTGAGCATCAAGTTCATTGCAAACATTTTCTGGCACATGAGATTGTTCAGTCCATGAATAAAAATTTGAATTGAAAGACATCATGAACAAAGAAGATTTTTTTTTAGTTTTTGAAATTTATGATTTTTTTTGTTTTTTTAAATGAAATGAAATTTATTTACACAATGTGAATAAAAAATAGTTAATTAAAACCACTTGGCTCCCCAGAAATGGAGCCAATTTGACGAAGCATTGTCATGTGCGCTCTCAAAAATATTTATACTAAGTGCAGCACAGTGGCTGACCTAGGTCATTCTCTTGAGGAGCTTTTGTGGTTAATAAATCACTACTTCTAGTCCACCTAATCTAATTCTTTTTGTTGTTTAATATTTTATAAAATAAAATAAATTAAATAAAATAAATGAAATTCATAAATTAGAAGAAACTAAAATTTAATTCTAAATTACCATGCAATGCTAAACAGAATGTAATTATGGAAGAAAGGAAGTTCTCCCGAGAGAATATTCAGGGAGCACCTTCATTGGCCAATTTAAAATATTCCTAGTGTACACACTCCATCGTATGTGTGCACCTCTTATTCTACACCAGTTATGAATGATAAGTCTACTTAGCGATCGCCAATCACACCTTCCATTCACCTCCTCAATCGAGGGAAAATGGTTGTAGATTAAGAAGTTAATCTTTAGACAACCATAGTGAGGATTACACCCACTATAAATTATCCTTATAATTAACTCAAAGAATATTAAAAACATGGTATTGGGTTCAAGAACCTGATTACTCCCTCAGGATATTCCTCGGATTAGTTACTCATGATCATGAGTATTATAGTTCACAATGGTAAGATGAGAGGAAGAGAATAGAGTGAATTGGTGGACACAAAAAATAAAAACAATGCATGAATTTATTAGAAATATAAATTACAATTGAAAACTAAAAATAAAGAAATGAAATAAAATAAAAAGAAATGGGGAAGATTTTCAGCTGACCTCCCTCGGTGGAGATCTCTTCCTTGGTTCCATGAAGGAATGGATGGAGAATGAGATGGAGAATGGATGCTTTGGGAAGGAGGTGAGGGCCTCCTTTTATAGGCATAATTTTTCCCTCAAATGTTGACGCGTTTTATACCCCTTTAATGACATCTTCACGCATTCCACCCTTCATGAATGTTGTTCATAAATGTCTTAGCCGTTCTCCCGAAAAATTGAAGCACATTTGGACAAGTGATGAATGCATTATTTCCAATTTACTCTGAGAATGTATTCTGTCCAGTCAGAATCATCAAACCGCAAACCACCATTTTGTAATGAATTAATGTCCCTGAAAATGGCCATTTAAGGCGTGTCCCCCTTAATGAAACTTGTTCCAAATCTTCTTATCCGTCTATACACAATATTTAAGCTCCATTATAGTCGTTGTGAGCGATTTATGGATATTTCACTGAACCTTCTTTTTTTCTGGATGAAATTTCCAGGAAGCTTCCTTGGTGTTCCTGAATAATCTTCAACTTCATTGAATTGTTTGGACCTCAAGATGGTCGAATCAGATCCTGGTATAGAAGAAAAAGTTTAAGGAAATAAAATTAGGATTCTAAAAAATTTCAATCAGAATATTTGGAATTTTATTTTACCTGAAATGACCAAAATACCCCTGACGTAAAATTCTGTCAAAAATCCAGAATTAGTCGTTTTTCACATTTGGGTTCAAAATAAAACTAAAACCTAAAAACATGACAATTACCCATTGAATAACACTATGATGGGATTATAAAAAATTATTTACAGTATAAAATATATGAAAATATGAGATTCATCAACACGCAATCACGACTTTCCTCGATAGCTTGCGTCGTACGCAATACTGAGTTTTACTAAACAACAATATACTATTAAAATATTATTAAAACTAGCCAATATGAATAGTAATACCCACTTATTGAAATATTATAAATTATATTTTTCAAAATGGACTTCATTTTTGGATTTGGAATATCGAAATTATCATAGGGTAAAATTTTGGTATTTTTATGAAAACTTTCAATTTTTTTTGAATAGTGAAAACACTGGGTTACTATTTAAAAACCGACTTTTTATTTAAATAATTATTTATTTTATTTAAATTTATTTTAGGTCAAAATTGATACATAATACCTATATAAGTTCAATGCAATTCATTGGAGTCATTTTATAATAATTTTAGATATATAAAAATTTTATTGAACTTTTGACCGTCTTTTACCCACCTCCTAGGAGAATTTGCAAATTTACATAAAACTTAATTTTACCGATTTTGTGAATGGAATTTCAAAAATCCGAGAGACACGGTTGATGTCAGTAAGTAAAATGTGGTTCAATGAGGTGAAAATATTTTTTTGGTGAATAGTAACTTTTAACTTTTATTTACCACGGTTAAAAGTAAATAGGGTAATTAAGGGTAAAAATGATATTATTATTACCCTAACACATGTCCTAATTCTATTGGATAAGTGTAATTCGACAAAAAACAACCTTAGGAATAAAATATGACCATTTAGACCCAGTTGGATTAGATTAGGACATTTAATATCAATTTATTTAAAGAAGGGTTAAAATAGTTTAAATCAAGGTTTAATAAGTAAGTCATTTTTAATATAGGGTTATACATAAGATAAATTCGACATAAATATTCATTAGAAAGATAAAAAGATTTCATAAATAATGGTATTTTATTTTTAATTTTTAGACTTTAAATAATTTAATTTATTTATGACACAATGATGATGCAATAATTATATTATTAATGAAATATTGACATAATTGATGTTATAAATACCCAAATAAATGTAATTTGAGACTTTTTATGAATTCCAATAATTTTCTATGTTAATATGACATGTTAGTATTGATTTAATTAACTTTTTTCGAACTAATATTTCTGCTATGATTTTCACAAAAATGAATTACCAAATAGTGTCAAAAGTGACATAAAATAGTTTTTAAAACAAATATTATATTATTAATTGTTATTTTATTCTTAAAAATATAAGTTTCGGAAAAAGGACTTAGATAAGGTTATATATATTAATAATAAACAACTTGGTGTTCTTTTTCCTTGTTATAGTAAGTTTATTAACCTTATAGTGTAAGAAAACAAAAAGACATAGTAAAAGTAAATTTATTTAACTTAAAGTTAAATCTAAATGATAAGGTTAAAATAGAACCCTAAACTTGTCTAAATTATATTGTATGAGAGTATTTAGACCCATCCCCACCTTAGCTTAGAAATAAATCAATTTAGAGCTATTAAAAACTGAATATGACTTTATAATAAAATAATATTTTTAGTTTTTCTTAAGGTGCCCCTCTCCTCCCTTATAAAAGGGCACCTCCTCCCTCTCTTCCTCACACCACTTTGAGCCTTCAAGCTCTGCCAAAAACTTCCAAATTCTCTTCTCCACTTCCCTAGAAACATCCTATAGGTCCTGATCTTCTTCAAAGACCAATTTTAGTGCCCTAAAAGGAGGTCTCAAAGAGGCGCTTCAAAGAAGAGGTAATGTCCATTACCGATTCTTTCAACCTTATTTCTTCTTCCACTTATTCTCCCTTAGTTGTTTCATAATGAAGTAATAACATCAGTATCAATCATATACTTATATGTTATTATTAGTATGAAAGAACCCTATTTCACCGTCTACCCATCCTACGGAAAACGAAATCACCGCGCATGCGTACATACGGAATACCGTCTCCACGCCGTGGTGTAATCTATTTTCCACCACCACCTTACTTGGATGAGTATAATGGTGTAAATAATAACTATATATGATTATTGTAAAGTGATATTTATTATGAAATAGTATACATACACTCCAATAGAATTCCACGATCATGGGAACGATATCATCGCTCGTGCGTACGTACGGAATATCGTCTCCACGATGTGATGCGACTCGTTATTCATGATCTTCATTGCATAATGATTATATAAATGAATTGAATGAATGAATATGATATATATTACACTAATAAAATTTTGAAAATGAGGTATCTATAATCTAAAAAAATAATAATAAGAATTTATTCGACAAAACATGCATAAGAACAAAAAGTAATAAACACCCGAATAACAAGTAGCAATGAAATATTACTAATAATAAGATAAGAATATGACCATATATGATATCATAACATTGAGTATGATTCTGGAATAATTCGATGACATTATTTAAATCATTATACAGGAGGTTCCGACACTTACGAAGCAAATCAGACCTAAGGTAAGGGAAAATATCACAATCTCATTTTTATCCGAGATTGTTTATACTTCGGTATCTACTAGTTGTATTTTATCATCCACATCCATGTTTCCTCAATATTTAATATTATTTCCATCCACCTACAATTTTTGAAATCCAATTTTACCCTTCGGTGAGTTTTTAGTAAAAGATATGAAATGAATCTTTTGTCGTTTTTTGTACGAGGTACTTTTTGACTTTTCTGAAAAAGGTACGAGAATAATGTTTTTTTAACTTATACGGCATAAATGGATTTTTAAAACATTATTTACAAGAATCTTTCTTTAAAAGTTTTCAAGTTTATTTTTAATCATCTTCTTTATTTTAAAATTGTATGACATGTTAAGAAAGGAAAAATGTTTTTGAAGTAGAAAGGATATTTTTCTCAAGAATGGAGTTCAAGTGTTTTATCAAAATTATTTTCCATATAAGATAATATAGGGTTCTATTTCTATACCTATTACTACATTGATTTGATTATGTTGTGATGGAATTATTTTTATGGATTCCTTTATCTTATATGAATTGTTTTATGATGTCACGATGTTTAAGAATCCATTTTTATTACATGGGTTATGCAATGATGTATGATTTATGATTTTGTGGCACACATAAGAATGGTATCATTATGAGATGGGTGGGACCTATATCTCCCTCCAATTCATTGGGTAAAGATTTATATCTCATGAGATATACATGGATGGAACTGCAGGTTAAACCGGTTCAGTGAAACAGGACTGAAAGGAGGAGTGAACTTGGTTCAGAAATGGACTTTGTCCGCTAAGATTGTCTTGGAAATGAGTATTGACTAATAAGAAATGATTCTCTATGATTATGTGTGCATGACACAAAGTTTCATGTTTTATGTTATGATTGTTGGGATTACATTTCACTACTATGATTTATCCCATGTTATGAAATTATGATCTCTTTTGTAGGTTAAGATTTACAAAATGTTATGTTCTTATGAATATGTTGTGATTGATATTTCTTTTGTTTACCTTTACTAAGAATTTGATCTCACCCTTTTGTATGTTTTATTTCCCCATGTCAGGAAGAAGGTTATTAAGTAGGATATGCCAAAAATGGACTCTATATATGACGAAATAAATGGGAGACAACGTAGATGATTTATGAACCAGTTGTTTATGTTTCCCAGTTTCTAAATACACTATACATATACGGTCCTTTCATGGTTTTGTTATATGTTGTAATAAGTGTACTTCAATTTTGAAGTATTAACAATGTATGTAAATTATGGGATGTTATAATTGGTATCAGAGGAAAGGTATAGTCAAATTTTTTAAACTAGGATGTGAAAGCCTTAGTAAGAAACCTAAGGATATGTCTATGCATATAACACAATCTTAGTGTTTTAGAAATGGCCATGAACAACCTATGATAAGGCCTTAAGTGTAAAATTTTATTCTTGATTATGCATTTTTCCTATTATATTTAGTGTTGATCACACTATTCTTCTTGGTTTTAGTCAATGGCTGGAACCCAAAGGAACCATGTTAATGCAGAATGCGACGGGAATTAAATGATTGTCCCCCTGAGCAACCAAATGTTATGGGAGATGGAATGAAAAATCTTGTAGCCATGATCACACAACTTTCTCAAGCTATGAATCATGCAGGACTTCCAAATGAGAAAAGGAAGGAGCAAAATTCGGTTGAATCCTTCATGAGGCAGCGTCCACCTTCATTCAACGAGTCTTATGATCCATTAGTGGCTGAACAATGGATCAGTACCACTGAAAAGATATTTTCAGTTCTTCAATTTTCTGAACATGATAAAGTCATCTTAGTAGCATATCGTTTGGAAGGTGATGCTGATCAATGGTTGAATCTTATTAAGAATACAAGGAAAAGGGATGAAATTGAGTCCATGGAATGGGACGAGTTCAAGAACTTATTTTTCAATAAGAACTTCCCTCATATTCTTCGAACAAAGATGGATAAGGAGTTTCTTGAACTGAAGCAAAAGGATGATGAATCTGTTGGTACCTATGAAGAAAATTATACAAGACTTGCAAGGTATGCTTCTGGTATTATTATCCAACCTTAGAGTAAGATCGATCGATTCTTTAGTGGCTTAAAACCAAGACTTTGAAGGGTGTTATCCATAAGGGACTTCAATAGATACGAGGAAATCATTTGATGTGCTCTCAAAGTTGAGATGGAGATTGGAGTAACCCATCAGTCATATGGGTTTGATAAGAAGAGGAAAATGGAATTCAAAGAAAAATATAAAGAGAACACTGAAAAAAAGATGAGTTTTCCCTTATGCTAAAGTGTGGAAAGAAACAAGGAGGGAGTTGTCATAAAGGGACAAGTAAATGTTTCAAATGTGGAAAGGAAGTTCATCGGGCATTTGAATGCCACAATGATGGGAAGAAGATGTCTAGTGATGCGAACAAATAAAAGGCTACACAGAGTGCACCTCCTACACTTCAATGTTACAAGTGCAAGGAAATGGGGAATTATTCTAATCAATTCCCTAACTCAAGTGTTGTTGATGATGATCGATGCCAACAAACTCTTAAGGCTAAAGACAAATAAAGTCACATGCAATTTCTATTAGTGATGTGGAGTATGATAACGAAGTGGTGAAAGGTACACTTACCATCAAATCTAAAGTATAAAATGTTTTATTTGATTCTGGATCCACCCAATCTTTTATTTCTGAATAATTTTCTAAGGGTATCACCGTATTACCTCAACAATTAGATTTTGAGTTAGTTGTGACAACCCCTAATGGCACAACAGTCGCATCAAAAGTTTATAATTCTTCTCCGATTGAAGTTTGTGGGAAAGTGCTTCATGAAAATATTGTGATCCTTCCTATTGTGGAATTTTATGTGATTCTTGGCATGGATTGGTTTTCTCTATATGGAGCTCATATCAATTTATAAAGAAGGGAAGTCACATTTCATATTCCAGATCAATCTATGATCATCTATCAATGCAAGGATGAACATAACCTTCCAGTAGAAATTTATTCCATATTATGGGTCTTGATTCCACTAAATTAGTGTTATTTATCTCAAATGGTTGGTGAGAAACTCATGATTAAGAATATGCCCATTGTACGGGAGTTTGATGATGTCTTTTCGAAGGAATTTCCAGGTCTTCCACCAAATCGTGAAGTTGAGTTTTCAATATAACTCGTACCGGGTGCTTTTCCTATTTCAAAGACACCTTATAGAATGATCACAATTGAGTTGAAGGAATTGAAGAAGAAAATCCAAGAGAATCTTGATAAGGGATTCATACTCCTTAGTGCGTCACTTTGGGGAGCACCTGTTCTGTTTGTTAAGAAGAAATATGGATCGATTAGACTCTGCATTGATTATCGAGAACTTAACAAGATCACTATCAAGAAAAAATCTCATATCCCATGCATTGATGCCTTATTTGATCAACTACGCAGAGCTCAATACTTTTCCAAGATTTATCTTCGTTCAGGGTATCATCAATTAAGGTTCAAAAGGGAGGATATACCAAATACAGATTTCCGTACAAGGTATGGACACTATGAATTTATAGTGATGCCATTTGGTCTTACTAATGCCCCTGCTATCTTCATGGATTTGATGAATAGAGTCTTTAGAGACTATCTTGATTAGTTTGTGGTAGTATTTATAGATTATATTCTTGTCTATTCAAATAGAAAGGAAGAACATGAAGATCACTTGAGAATTATATTGAAGACCCTGAGAAAGGAGAAGCTTTATGCCAAATTTACCAAGTGTGAATTTTGGATTAAAAAAGTTGCATTTTTGGGTCACATAATCTTAAAAGAGGGGATATCTGTGGATCCAGCCAAAACAAAGTTTATCGAAAGATGGTCGAGACCAACAACAGTAACCGAGATCCGAATTTTTCTTGGTTTGGCTGGATATTATCGACGTTTTGTGAAAGATTTTTCACGATTATCTAATCCACTCACCAGGTTGACTCGAAAAGGAGTTAAGTTTGTGTGGACGAAGTAATGTGAAGATAATTTCAAGGAGTTGAAAAGAAGGTTATCCACAGCACCTGTACTCACACTTCCTTGTAGTGGATAAAGGTTTGTGATCTACAGTGATGCATCCAAGAAGGGGTTGGGGTTTGTTCTTATGCAAAATGATATGGTGATAGCTTATGCCTCATGACAGTTGAAAATCCATGAGAAAAATTACCCAACTCATGATTTGGAGTTAGCTTCATTTATCTTTGCATTAAATATTTGGAGGCATTATCTTTATGGAGAAAGGTGTGATATTTATACAGATCATAAAAGTTTAAAGTATATTTTCACACAAAAGGAGCTGAATATGCACCAAAGAAGATGGTTGGAGCTGATTAAGGATTATGACTGCTCAATTCATTACCACCCTGGGAAAGCAAACAAGGTGGCAGATACATTAAGTCGACAAGACCATGTTAGCTTATCCATGATGAGGATCACAAAAGATCCAATATTTATGGATTTACAAGGGATGGATCTTGGAATTATAATGAAAGGGGAAAAATCTTATCTTTCTCAAATGAATGTTCAACCATCTATACATGTGAAGATTAAAAAGGCATAGAAAGAAGATGTAGAGTTACAAAAGAAGGTGAACAAATGTTCCTGAATTCAACCCTGATTGTGATGGGATAATAAAGTTCAGAAATCGGGTTTGTGTTACTCCCATCCCTGAAATAAAGAATGAGCTGCTGGATGAGGCTCATAGTTCTTCATTCTCTATTAATCCTGGAAGCACGAAGATGTATAGGGACCTGAAAGAGTACTTCTGGTGGGATGGCATGAAAAGAGATGTTGTTGAATATGTCTCTCGATGCTTGGTTTTTCAGCAAGTTAAAGATGAGAGACAGAAGTCTAAGAGGATGTAACAACCATTACCCATACCTGAATGGAAATGGGAAGACATCACTATGGACTTTGCCACTATACATCCTAAAATATCCAAAGGAAATAATGCTATTTGGGTCATAGTTGACCGTCTTATAAAGTTGGCACACTTCATTGCTATTAGAGAGGATTTATCTCTCGATCAGCTTTCCATGACATAGTAAAGGAAGTGGTAAGATTGCATGGAGTACCACTTTCCATTATATCTGATCGGGATCCGAGATTTACCTCAACGTTCTGGCGAAGTCTTTAGCATACTCTAGATACAGAGTTGAGTTTCATCACTGCTTATCATCCTCAGATAGACGGCCAGTATGAGAGGACAATTCAAACTCTAGAAGATATGTTGAGAGCTTTCTCTATAGATTTCAAAGGTGGTTGGGATCAACACATAACTTTGGTGGATTTTTCTGATAATAATATCTTTCACTCCAGTATTCAGATGGATCCTTATGAAGCTCTCTATGGAAAGAAATGTAGGACTCCAACTTCCTGGGATGAAGTTGGGGAAAGAAATCTATTAGGACCTGATCTTGTAGATGAGATGGCAGAATAGGTCAGATCTATTCAACAACACATTAGAACTGCTCAGATTTGACAAAAAAGTTATACCGATAACCGAAGAAAAGACCTAGAGTATGAAGTGGGTGATAAAGTGTTCTTACGAATATCTCCTTGGAAGAGAGTAATGAGATTTGGAAAGAAGGGAAAGCTAAGCCCTAGGTATATCGGTCCTTTTGAAATACTGGATCGTGTTGGGAAGGTAGCATACCGATTGGCGCTTCCACCGAATCTCTCCCAGGTTCATGATGTGTTCCATGTATCTCTCCTGCGAAAGTACATACCTGATCCTTCACATTTACTCAGCTCAGAAGTTGTACCACTAGAATAAGATCTCTCTTATAAAGAACAACCGATAGAGATTCTGGATCATAGTGAAAAAGTCCTACGGAATAAGACCACTCGCTTGGTGAAAGTTTTATGGAGGAACCACCGATTATAAGAAGCTACATGGGAGCTTGAGGATATGACGAGGGAGAGGTATCCTCATCTGTTTGTTATAAAGTGACGAATTTCGAGGGCGAAATTCATTATAAGGGGGGTAGAATGTAACACCCGAGACTTTTATGAGAAATATTTTTTTTATGTTATATAAATCTTCAAAGGAATCTTTCACTACACACAACACTAGATTAGATTTATTTACACGCAATCGCAACCTTCCTCGATAGCTTGCGTCGTACGCAATACCGAGTTTCACTAAACAACGATATGCTATTAAAATATTATTAAAACTAGCCATTATGAATAATAATACCCATTTTTTGAAATTTTATAAATTTTATTTTTCTAAATGGACTTCATTTTTGGATTTGAAATATTGAAATTAGCCTAGGGTGAAATTTTGGTATTTTTCTGAAAACTTTCATTTTTTTGATGAATAGTGAAAACACTGGGTTACTATTTAAAAACCAAATTTTTATTTAAATAGTTATTTATTTTATTTAAATTTATTTTAGGTAAAAATTGATACATAATACCTATATAATTTCAATGAAATTCATTGGATTCATTTTATAATAATTTTAGTTATATAAAAATTTTATTGAACTTTTGACCGTCTTTTACCCACCTCCTAAGAGAATTTACAAATTTACATAAAACGTAATTTTACTGATTTTGTGAATGGAATTTCAAAAATCTGAGAGACATGATTGATGTCAGTAAGTAAAATGTGGTTCAATGTGATGAAAATAATTTATTGTGAATAGTAACTTTTTACTTTTATTTACCACGGTTTAAAGTAAATAGGGTAATTAAGGGTAAAAATGATATTCTTATTACCCTAACACATGTCCTAATTCAATTGTATAAGTTTAATTCGACCATATACAACCTTAGGAATAAAATATGACCATTTAGGCCCACTTGGATTAGATTAGGACATTTAATATTAATTTATTTAAAGAAGGGTTAAAATAGTTAAAATTAAAGTTTAATAAGTAAAAATTTTTAATATAGGGTTATACATAAGATAAATTTGACTATAAATATTCATTAGAAAGAAAAAAATATTTCCTACATAATGGTATTTTATTTCTAATTTTTAGACTTTAAATAATTTAATTTATTTATGACACAATGATGATGTAGTAATTATATTATTAAGGAAATATTGACATAATTGATGTTATAAATACCCAAATAAATGTAATTTGAGACTTTTTATGAATTAAAATAATTTTATATATTAATATGAAATGTTATTATTGATTTTATTAACTTTATCAGAACTAATATTTCTGTTAAGATTTTCACAAAAATCAATTACCAAATAGTTTCAAAATTGACATAAAATAGTTTTTAAAACAAATATTATATTATTAATTGTTATTTTATTCCTAAAAATATAAGGTTCTTCCAAATTACTTAGATAAGGTTATATATATTAATAATAAACAACTTGGGGTTCGTTTTTCTTGTTATAGTAAGTTTATTAACCTTATAGTGTAAGAAAACAAAAAGACACGGTAAAAGTAAAATTATTTAACTTAAAGTTAAATCTAAATGATAAGGTTAAAATAGAACCCTAAACTTGTCTAAATTCTATTGGATGAGAATAGTTAGACCCATAACCACATTATCTTCTAAATAAATAAATTTGGAGCTATTAAAAGCCAAATATGACTTTATAATAAAATAATATTTTTAGTTTTTCCTAAGGTGCCCCTCTCCTCCCTTATAAAATGGCACCTCCTCCCTGTCTTCCTCACACCACTTTGAGCCTTAAAGCTCGGAAAACCCCTGCCAAATTCTTTTCTACACTTCCCTAGAAACATACTTGAGGTCCTGGTCTTCTTTAAAGACCAATTTTAGTGCCATAAAAGGAGGTCTCAAAGAGGCGCTTCAAAGAAGAGGTAATGTCCGTTACCGATTTTTTCAACTTTATTTCTTCTTCCACATCTTCTTCATTAGTTGTTTAATTATGAAGTAATAACATCAGTATCACTAATATAATTATATGTTATTATAAGTATTAAACAAACCTATTTCACCATCCATCCATCCTATGGAAAACGAAATCACCGTGCGTGCGTACGTACGGAATACCGTCTCCACGATGTGGTGTAATCTATTTTCCACCACCACCTTACTTGGATGGGAATAATGGTGTAAATAATAACTATATATACATATTGTAAAGTGATATTGATTCTGAAATAGTATACATACACTCCAATACAATTCCACGATCATGGGAACGATATCATCGCTCGTGGGTACGTACGGAATACCATCTCCACGATGTGATGCGACTTTTTCTACATGATCTTCATTGCATAATGATTATATAAATGAATTGAATGAATGAATATGATATATATTACACTAATACCATTCTGGAAATGAGTTATGTATAATCTAAAAAAAGAAGAATAAGAATTTATTCGACAAAACACACATAAGAACAAAAAGTAATAAACACCCGAATAATAAGTAGAAATGAAATATTACTAATAAGAAGCTAAGAATATGACCATATATGATATCATAAAAATTAGTATGATTCTGGAATAAGTCAATGACATTATTTAAATCATTATACAGGAGGTTCGGACACTTACGAAGCAAATCAGACCTAAGGTAAGGGAAAATATCACAATCTCATTTTTATCTGAGATTGTTTATACTTTGGTATTTACTGGGGTGTATTTTATCATCCACATCGATGTTTCCTCAATATGTAATATTATTTCCATCCACCTACAATTTTTTAAATTCAATTTTACCCTTTGGTGAGTTTTTAGTAAAAGATATGAAAGGAATCTTTTGTCGTTTTTCGTACAAGGTACTTTTTGACTTTTCCGACAAAAGTACGAGAAGAATGTTTTTTAACTTATATGGAATAAATGGATTTTTAAAACATTATTTCCAAGAATCTTCCTTTAAAAGTTTTCAAGTTTATTTTTAATCATTTTCTTTTGTTTAAAATTGTATATCAAGTTAAAAAAGGAAAAATGTTTTTGTAGTAGAAAGGATATTTTTTACTCAAGAATGGAGTTCAAGTGTTTTATCAAGATTATTTTCCATCTAAGATAATATAGGGTTCTGTTTCTATCTCTATTATTACATTTATTTGATTATGGTGTGATGGAATTATTTTTATTAATTCCTTTATCTTATATGAATTGTTTTATGATGTCACGATGTTTAAGAATCCCATTTTTATTACATGGTTTATTCAATGATGTATGATTTATGATTTTGTGGCACACATAAAAATGGTATAATTATGAGATGGGTGAGACCTATATCTCCCTCCAATGGATTGGGTAATGATTTATATCTCATGAGATAGACATGTCTGGAATGGAAGGTTAAACTGGTTCAGTGAAACAGGACTGAAATGAGGAGTGAACTCGGTTCAGAAATGGACTTTGTCCGCTAAGGTAGTCTTGGCAATGAGTCTTGACTAATAAAAAATGATTCTCTATGATTATGTGTGTATTACACAAAGTTTAATATTTTAAGTTATGATTATTGAGATTACATTTCACTACTATGATTTATCCCATGTTATGAAATTATGATCTCTTTTACAGGTTATGATTTACAAAATTTTATGTTCTTATGAATATGATGTGAATGATATTTCTTTTGTTTACCCTTACTGAGAATTTGAGCTCACCCTTTTGTATGACTACTTTCCCCAGGTCAGGAAGAAGGTTATTAAGTAGAATATTCCAAAAAGGGACTCTAGATATGATGAAATAAATGGGAGACAACGTAGATGATTTATGAACCAGTTCTTTATGTTTCCCAGTTTCTAAAGACACTATACCTATACGGTCCTTTCATGGTTTTGTTATATGTTGTAATAAGTGTACTTCAATATTTAAGTATTAACAATGTATGTAAAGTATTGGTCATTATATAGAACATATAAAAAAACATATAAACACTTCTTTCCTAGAGAGAATTCATGTTTTGAATATTGTGTCCCCCTTGAATATCTTCTCCCCCTTTGTGATTGAAAAAAATATTGCAGAAAAAAAATAGTGAAAAGAGAGGGTCTTTATAAATAAACCAAGAGTACAATATACAAAAATAATTCATCAATACCTATCAACTAAGATAGGTCATACTCAATCCACATTAGAGATGTCCATTGGAGCTTTGGACTTGGAACCTAAGGAGGAAGGTTCTGAAGATAGAGGGATATGCCGAGGGATGGCAGTAAGTAGTGTAGGAGGAGAAGATAGCGAGGCATCAGTGGACCTATAGTGAGTAGATATCTGAGGAATTATTAGCGTTAAACTTCTGATGTCATGGGAAGGAGTCATCAAAGGAGCAATACTGGTGGAACCTGAGGCAGTTGAAGAAGCAGGAAAAGCAGGGGGAACAATGATGGGAGTGCATTCTACATGGAGAAAAGTAAAGAGAAGATTATTGAAGTCCATAATAATGCTTCTCCATCTTTCCATAGTATAAATAAAATCATCCTTATTCTCCATGAATCTTTCCAAAGTAGGAGTCAATTCTCGAAGCTTGCTCACTTGGTCTTTAAATTCCTGAGTGTCAGGTGGGATCCTCAAGTTCTCTAATAGAAACTTGAAGTGACCATCCATCTGATGCTTAGTGTAAACCTGTTTGTAATAGAATTCAACTTGACCCTTAATATATTTCTGATCCTGAGCAGATTCTCTTAGATAATATCCCACAAGATTATGAATATCCCTGGTAATGGAAATGACCTGAGAGTTTGAGGAGCTACCACCTAAGAATTCGACCACTTCTTCTCTGATAATGGTCCTAAAAGCTTCAATGTCAACTGGAGGAGAGACTGAAGTAGAAGAAGATGCACCTAGAGATTTCACAGAGAAAGCCACAGTCACCTTTAATGATTTGATCAACCCACTGATTAACCTTTTTACATCATCATCTTTCCCTTTCAAATGGGTTTATATAGACTTCTTAAAATCCTTAATCACTGTTACCATTTTACGAATCACACTTTTAACATATCTAAGGTCCCTGTCCACATGAGCTCTGGAAGCCATATATGCATGTAAGCTGGCAATAGACTATTTCATTGATTTCATAGACTCTACCAAATTTCTTACCTAATTTTGACATTCTTTGTCCTCATGTAACATATATGAGTGAGAGGTAGAGACTATCATTTCTACTGCGGATGTCATGAGTTCTTGATTGTGAACTATTGTTCTCACTGTCTTAGTGTTTTTCTCATCAATACACCGCTTCAGTTCTGATTTCAATGAATCCAATTCATCCTTCTTTACATAGTCTCAAGGTAACAAAACCACTGGCTACACAATGGTAGTTTATGATACTGTAGTAATTAGAGGGCTTCTGATAGGCTGGTCATCTTCACAGTCTCTATAATCTAGGCCTAAAACCACAAAGCTAGGATCTTATATCTAGTCCTCTATATCATAAGAAACATAAACTGATCCTGTGGAAACAGGTTCCTCTCCCTCACTTGGAGTATTCTCTTGAACAACCACATCTATATCTATCTGACCTCCTTAATCAACTTCATCAAAAAGAAGGTTCATAGCCACTTCCTCTCAGAATCTTCAACTACTTCCAAAGCAAGTCCAGCTTCAACTGAATCAACAAATTCTTCATCTCTATTTTTTACCCTTTCTGTATGTCCTATTAAAAGACTAAGACTTAGACATTCCTCTTCATTTTCAGTAGCAACTATCTCAAAGTCTTCATGAATTGATTCAGAGTCCTCATCCTTATCTGAGGTATCTATAACTTCTCTTAAGACAATTTCATCCCCTTCTTCCTCACTGGTTTCCTTATCACTGTCACTTAGGACAATCTTCCTTCTAGAAAATATATTCGGTGGGCTAGCTCACCAATGGATATAGTAGGACCATGAGGATTATAGGGAAGGATAGGGTCACTCCTATCATCTATAGGAGATTCCTATCTTTCTTGAACATTAGCATCTTCTTCTCCATCTTCATCTGAATGAGCAGTTTATACGTCATCAGGCTTAAGACTAGTGTCTCTCTTATTATTAGGCCTATTATGATGAGTCACATGATTAAATTCTTCATACAACTTATCCTTATCATTCAACCATCTCCTCATCCATGTATTCTAGTTAATCTTCATCAGCTTGCAGATCACTTTGGTGATGCAATGGTTATCTTGTACAACAATAGTTTCCTCCTTATCTCCAGCAACTCCTTTCACTTTCAACATATGGGATATCAACTTAGCATAGAATAGGGAATTGGATTTGGAACTAGTCTTGGTCATATATTCTAGTTCAATAATCAATAGCCTACATAAGTTGATCTTCTGTTCATGCTTTAACAGATACAAGATAAAGACATCTTGATACTTTAGAGTTGAAAATTCCCCTCTCATGGGACTTAAAACATGTTGAATAAACTTGAAAAGAATCTTATCTTCTCCAACCATTTCAACAGCACTGACTTTACTAGGAATTCCATTTTCTATCATTTCAGCTATTACTTCTTCTTATTAGAAGAACTCACTAGTGAGAGGCACCACTTTTGAGTAAAAATAAATAAAAAAAATTCATGTGGAACCCTCAAGCATTTCACCCATTTAGTAGAGGATAATCTCACACTTGCTCCATTCAATTTGGAAGTCATCCGGTACTCATCCTTAGATTTCTTGAACTTAGGGTACTCATAAAATTCCTTCACCAACTTTGGGTAATAGGGTCCATTGTTGTTTTCAAAACATTAAACCTAGCCCTGAGCTTCCAGTGTCTTAAGTACTAACGACCGACTCGAGAGTATCCATTCTGAACTTAACTCCATCTCAAATACTATTTCCCTCTTGAATAAATGCGATTTCAGCACCTTTTCCACTTATTGGATTCTTCAACTAGACTCATATCTAGGTCTCTTAGGATCAGGCACGTATCCTTTATCAGCAATAGATGACCTTTTGACTCTTTTCATCGATCTAGAGAGGTTCAAGTATTCATAAGAAGTTTAGGTTATGAGATTAGGGAGAAAAAGGTTCAGGAGAGGGATTGATGTGGATTAAGAATTGATCTGTGTTTTAATTTTATCAATTAGGGATCGAAAAATAAAACAGATAAAATGAATAACAAATATACAGAAAATGTTTCAAATTCTGACTGAGAGCAAAAAAACATAAAGTCATAGATTCAAGTCCTCTATCGGTAAGGAGGTATTGGTAAGGTCCAACGGTGAGGTCCTATAGGTATGGTATAATGATGAGGTCCTATCAGAAAGGTATAACGGTGAGGCCCTATCAGTAAGGTCTAACGGTGAGGTCCGATTAGTAAGGCCTAATAGTGAGGTCTAATAGTGAGGTCTAATCGGTAAGGTCTAACGATGAGGTCCTATCAGTACGGTCTAATGGTGAGGTCCTATCGGTAAGGTATAACTATTAGGTTCTAACAGTGTTGTTCAATAGTGAGGTTCTATACCTAAATAGTTTATCATACCTAACTCATGTTTGATGTAATTTAACCTCTCATAATTCAAAGGATTTGTGAATATATCCGCTAATTGGTGTTCGGTTCCAATGAATTCGGGAGTGATATCACTTTTTTGATAATGATCTCTCAAAAAGTGATGTCTCTCATAAATATGCTTTGTCCTAGCATGAGATACTAGATTTTTAGAAATGTTTATAGCACTTGTGTTGTCACATTTTATAGAGACATGTTTGAACTGATATCAATAGTCTAGTAAAGTGTGTTTCATCCACAGAATTTGAGCACAACAACTACCAGCATCTATATATTCAGCTTCGATAGTAGATAATGAAACATAATTTTGTTTCTTACTACACTAGGATACTAGTGACTTGCCTAACATGTGACATGTTCCAGAGGATCTTTTTCTATTTAACATACAACCAGCAAAGTCAACATCTGAGTAACTTATTAAATCAAACGGTTGTCCTCTTGGATAGAACAGTCCTAAGTTGGCAGTATATTTGAGATATTTGAAAATTATTTTAATAATAGTTAAATGAGATTCTTTTGGATTATCTTGAAAACAAGCACACATGCATACACTGAACATAATATCATGTCTACTATCTGTATGGTAGAGCAGACTCACTATCATACCTCTGTAGTTGGTTTGATCCACTGGTTCACTAGTTTCATCAGCATCCAACTTACAAGTAGTTCCCATAGGTGTATCACTACCTTTACTACTATCCAAACCAAAATGTTTTAAAAGATCCGTAATGTATTTACTTTTATTTAAAACAATACAATTTTATCTTGAAAAATCTGAATTCCAAGGAAAAATTTAAGTTCTACCATTAAAATCATTTCAAATTCATTTTGCATTATTTTTGAAAAATAAGTACCTAAAAAAATTTAGAAGATCCAAAAATTATATCATCTACATAGAATTTCACTATTAAAAAATCTTGGGAATTGTTTTAATAAACAAAGTAGGACCTAATATTCCTTTAGTAAAAACTTTTGAAAAAAGAAAGGAACTAAGTCTATCATACCTAGATCTTGGAGCTTGATTTAAACCATATAAACCTTTAGAAAGTTTAAAAAAATGGTTTGAAAAAATGGGGATTTTTAAAACCAGGGGGTTTTTCAACAAACACATCCTCAACTATATACCCATTCAAAAAAAAACTTTTAATATACATTTGATAAAGTTTAAAATTCAAATGAGTTGCATAAGCAAGTAGTATCTGAATGCCCTCTAACCTAGCTACAGGTGAAAAAGTCTCCTCATAGTCTATTCATTCCTCTTGACTATATCCTTGTGTAACTAACCTAGCTTTGTTTCTAACTATATTTCAAGACTTATCAACTTTGTTCCTAAAACCCCATTTAGTGCCTATTTTCAAACTGTCTTTAGGTCTTTCAACTAGTTCACAACCTTTTTTTATTCCAAATATATTTAATTATTCTTGCATATCCATCTCCCAAAAATCATCAATGATAGAATCATTAATATTTTTGGGTTCAGGCTATGAAAAAAAAGCTTGATGTCCAACCTGGTTTCTCAGAGAAGCTCTAGTTTGTTTCACACTATTTAACTCACTTACTACAACATATAATGGTTGATTTTTTGAGAGTTCTAATACCTCTAGAAAGAGTTGATCTAGACTCCTCATGGTTGTGTATAGGTTCAGACTCAATAGGTGCAGATTCTGGAAGATTCCCAGAACAAGGTACTTTTACAAGGTGTTCACTATCATTATCATTAAGGTTCAGAATTGACATATCTTCCTCAAGATATTCAAGAGAGGTTTTGGGGTCATGTGGATCATTCTCATCAAATTTCACATGAACTGACTCTTCCACACATTTGGTTTTCTTATTGAATACTCTATAGGCTTTACTCGAGATTGAGTAACCTAGAAAAATTCCTTCATCACTTTTGGAAGAAAACTTATAAATATTG
Organism: Viscum album; assembly: GCA_963277665.1. Taxonomy (NCBI): domain Eukaryota; kingdom Viridiplantae; phylum Streptophyta; class Magnoliopsida; order Santalales; family Viscaceae; genus Viscum; species Viscum album. Next base: position 773,546,629 of record OY728142.1, on the reverse strand, counting down.
TTCTTATTGTAAAGGATAAAGACTTTGCAACCAAAAAAATCCTAAGTAGTTATCCTTAGGCTTCTAATTATTCCAAAGTTCATAAGGGTTCTTCTTAAGAACATGTCTAATCAAGACTCTATTGATGGTATAACAAGCTGTATTTATAGCTTCAGCCCAAAAATAAATAGAAAGATTATATTCAATAAGAAAAGTTTGGTAAATCTCTTGAAGTGTCCTATTTCTTATTTATACAACTCCATTTTGTTGAGATGTCCTAGGAGTATAGAAATTGTGACTATATCCATTGTGTGAGCAATAAGATTCAAACTCCCGATTTTCAAACTCACAACCATGATCACTTCTCAAGGTCTTAATTCTAAGTCCACTAAGATTCTCTATAGATTTAGGGTATTTGATAAAATAAGAACAATATTCACTTTTGTGAGCCATAAAGTATACCCAAGTGTACCTAAAAAATCATCTATAAGAACATAAAAATAGTGTTTCCCATTTAAATTTGAAACTCTTGATGGTCCAAACAAGTCCATGTGAACCGACTCAAGAAGTTGAGAAGTAGAGACTTCTTTATTTGGTTTGAAAGAAGCATTGTGTTGTTTTCCCTTATGACAGGGATTGAAAACTTTGTTAAGTAGGAATTCCAGTTTAGGTAAGTCTCTAACTAAACCATTCTTAGTCAGTTTCCTAAGTGAGTGCACATTTCAGTGTCCTAATCTTCCCTGCCACAACCAGGATTCCTTATGAAAATCATTTAAACAAGAAACATTTTTCTTGGCTAAGGAATTTAAATCAACATCATAAACATTCTCATTTCTAAGAGCAGAAAACATTAAATCATTTTTAGAATTAAAAACACTACATGCATCATTTTCAAACTTGGCATTAAATCCATCATCACACAACTCAGAAATACATAGAAGATTGTATTTTAACCCATCAAAAAAAGTACATTTGAAACTAATATAGTATTAGGGTTACCAATCTGGCCTATGCTGACGATCCTCCCTTTAGCATTATCACTAAAAGTTATATGTCCACTATCAACTCTTATTAGGCTCTTGAAGAAAGAGTAGTCTCTTGTCATATGTCTTGAACATCCACTGTATAAGTACCATATAGCTTTACAGGAACTCTTTAGGCAACATCCCTACAAAAAAGATTAGGCATGGGGTAACTTTGGTACCCTGATTTTCTTGGGTCTAGAGAGGTTATCAAGTAAAACTTTGGGAACCCATATTTTCTTCACAGATTTCCTATAATCAGAAGATATATTTTGAACCATAAACACTTTGTTTGGTTCGTTAGAGATTTTTTTTTCAAGAAATAGTCCAGAACATGAACTAGCTGTGAATTGTCCATATTTTGGAACAAATTTAGTTTTAATAATCCTTCTATGTCCTAGTTGATATCCTAGAATAGTTATATATTTTGGGGTAATCTGTTTTCCTAGAAACTGAGTCAAGGTATCTCTACCAGCAGTAAATTTTTCAAGATCTCTCTTTAATTGCTCATTTGATAATTTGAGTTAAGTATTTTTTTTTAACAACTGAGTACATTTTACTTTCTCAATATCCAGACCTGACTTATAATTTTCATTTAAAGCATGTTGACTCTTTAATGATTTATATTTTTCCTTGAGATCATTAAAGATATCCTCAAGAAATTCACAGTATTCAAATAATTCTTCATTATTCAGATATTTATTATTATGTGATTCACTCTTATTCCCAGAATAATAGGTATTATGTATAAGAGAATTAAGTGTTACCTCAGATGTTTTTATCATGAAACATAAGTTAGCACAGTTGTTCTGTTCACTATCCAAAGAATCAGATCCACTGGATATATCTTTTAAAGTACTCAATGTAGATTTCATATCCTTTTTATAACTCTTTCCATTATCTTCATATTTATTCATAAATTTCAATTTGGGTCATTTTGCCTTTACATGACCTTTTCATTTTCACTTATTGCAGATTATTTCATTTGAGTTGTCATTCCATTTTCAGTCTTTCTTCCACTGTCCTTTAAAATCATACTTTCCCTTGTAGTTTGAATTCCTAAATAGTTTCCTCTTTCAGTAGAACTTTTTGAACCTTGTAGCAAGATGATCCATCTCTTCATCACTATCTGAATCTGATTCTTTACTTGTGGAACTGTCTACAAGATCTTGAACCTTTTCTTTATCTTTGTTCTTTGAGTTTTAAGTCTTGAATGCTACTGACTTCTTCCTTAGCTTCTCATCTACATCTTTATTTTCCTTAATCTCTTCTTTGTACATCATAAGTTTTCCAATTATCTCTTTCACTGGAAGTTTGCCTATGTCACAGGAGTCCCAAATAGAAACAGAAGTTCCCCTCCTTCTGTCAGGTAGGAATCGAAGCAGTCTCATGATCTGGTCCTTGCTATCCACTGGTTTCCCAAGCAGACTCCTGGTGTTCACTATTTCATTGAACCTGAGATACATTTTAGAGATAGGTTCATCAAGCTTCATTTTAAAATTATCATATTTAATAGTGTATGTATTTAATCTCATTTCTTTAACACTGGTTATTCTCTCATGAGAAATAGCTAAAGTATCCCAAATTTCATATGCAGTTTTACAAGAAGATATTCGATTGAATTCCTCATCACCTAGAGAACAGTACAAGACATTAATTTCTTTACAGTTATTATCATATATATCTGTAGTTAACTGAGACCATGTGTCCCTAATAGTAATAGGCAGTACATGTTGTTCTTCAATTGTTTCCCAGATTTCAGGTCCCATGCTCTCTAGACACATTTTCATTTTTAATTTCCACTGAGCATGGTTGTTAATATTAAATAATGGTGGCCTGTTAGTAGCAACACCCTCAACTCTATTTTCCATAGTTCCTTAGAATGTAAAAAATTGAAAATTTAATATGACATAAATTTTAAGATCTTTAATATACAACTAAAATCACAGTTGAAAAGAATTTGAACACTTGAAAATAAAATTAACTAATCATCTGATACCAAATTTTGGTCAAAGTGGATACTTAAGAGGGCGGGGGGGTGAATTGAGTTCCGATTAAAATTTCTTTTAAAAAACTTTATGATTAAAATCCCCTAATTCAAAACAGCCCAATCAATTAAGGCATAAGAGATATAAATTTTTAATTTCTCAACAAGTTTCTCTATGGTTGATTAGTCCTCAGTTTAATCAAGGTAATTACCAATTCAACTTTTGAAACATGTTTACTAAATTAAGCATATATACACACTAACTATAATTAACTATCAGATTGAAAATAAAACAGATTTATGTTTTAGAAAATATACATATCAGATAATAGAAAAACAGATCATAACAAAAGGAATAATACATAGTGAAGTAAAACAATAGGTTTGGTCTGAAGCCGAGACTTAATCTTATCCACTTGGTGATCACCTGTCACCAATAATTTTATATTGACAATAAACTTGATACACAACCTGTATCAGGCTTTACAACAGTTTTGAAAAACTGTCCAGGTTCCACAATTTCTACCATAGTTCTACGTGGGAAAACAACCAACCAAACCACACAAGGCTTCTTCCATAGTTATTCTTGGGAAACAAGAGTTGAGATAGTTTTGAGTGGGAATTTTCAGTATCCCCTAGTTAAATAATAGGAGACAATGTGTGAGTAATAAACACGCACTTCATAGAAATGTAAAATAAGAAACATAGTAGAGCCATAGAAATTAGGATGGAGTTTATAATGCTCTATGTGTTTGAAGATCAACTCTGGACTTCTTGGAGTTGAGGAAATGAAGGTTTTGTTTCTTCTCAATAGGTTGTCTCCAAAATAGAGTGTTGTAACTTTCATGTACTAGATTCTAGGTATTGAGATGTTCCACTTCTTAGTACAAGATTTCCTTGAATCACAACATTGAATATATTCTTCAAAAAGATCTTTGTGAAGAGTTAGGATTTTCAGTATAAGCACCGGAGTGTTCTATTTCTTGTTCTTCAGTAGTTTCTTCCCTTATGCATTGGACTTGTGAACTTCATCACCCCTTTGTTTTTCTCTGTGCCTCTATATATATCTTCTTTTTTTCGATCTTTTTATTTCGTATTTGAGGCCCAACAATAGGGGTATATACATCATGTGCAATCTTTCTCGTACCTCATACTGTCAAGATATGGTCTCCAGATATGTCTACAACAAGTATTAATTAAGTCATAATAATTAAAGTTAATAAATATGACCATTAGAAACATATCAAGAATTTGACAAAGTAGAATTTGACAAATTAAGGGTATCAGTAGACTGGTAACGGTATCCTTCGCATTATTAGGTTTCAATAGCATGTGCACATCAGCAACCTACAACTGTAACCTTCCAATTGTAACCTTCAGCGATAACCTTTAATAGTAGGCTTGCGTTGGTGACCATGTTACAGTGACCTTGTAATGGTGACCTTTCTTTTGGTGACCTTGTAACGGTATCCTTTGTATCAGTGACCATTGTAACGGTGACCTTGTAATAATGAACTTTGTATCAGTGAAATTTGTACCAGTGAACTTGAATCGGTAACCTTGTAACGGTGACCTTTGTATTAGTGACCTTGTACTGATGACCATGTAACGGTAACCTTGTACTTAGATAAATTCTGCACTGTAAGCTTAACCAATCATGTACTGATATTGAGAGTATATGAAAATTACATCACAGAAACAAGAAATATTAATGAAATATAATTATCATAGAATAAAAAATGGTTCTCACTTAAATGAAAACAAGATTTGGGATTATCAAAACATGATTTGGGATCATGAAAACATGATTTGGGATTATCAAAACATGTGAGTCCAACAATTTTTATGATATGATTTTCTTAAACAAGCATTGTATGGATTATAAAAAAATACATTTTATTCTAAATGATTGTATTCTTTATTAGGGAGATGATTTAAGAACACATGATTTCAAAAAATGTTCTTATTCTAGATTTTATTCAACGAGTGATGTTGGAAGTCTAAAATAATATACTACTTTGAAGAAGAAGAAAAATAACCCACCTAAAAAGGTTTTTCATTACTTCCCATTAAATCCTCAATTATAAAGATCATTAATGTCAATAAAATTCACTGACAAAATGAAGTCGAATTCTATATATAATAATAATGATGGATTAATGAAACATCAAAGATATTCACAATTTTAGAAGAAATTTGATTCATTGCATCCAACTTTCTCATCTGATACTAGGAATGTGTGATTGGGATTAGTTACTGAGAGATTCAACCCATTTGAAACTTTTACAACCAGTTATAGCATTTGGATGGTTGTTTTTATCCTTTGTAATATAACGCCGAGGATGTGTATGAAACCAATGTATTTTATCATTTTATGGATAAATGTCTATAAATGATATTGATGTATAATTACAGGCTATAATTGTATAATCATAAGAGTTATGAAGAAATGGTGTTTAGAAATATGATGCATCTTCTAGAACAATTTTCAAAATGCGTACTTCTTTAATGTGGACCATTAGTGACTTCCCTAGACTTGGGAACTTATTTGGTGGGAAAACATACATTGGTTTGTTTTGTCCAATTTGTAACTTTGATTTTGATCTCAAACTACTAAATTATAGTAAAAAATGGTTCTTCTTGTGTCATCTAACATTTTTCATTGCATGTCATATATTTCTGTTGAATAAGTCAAAATTGAATGGTTATATTGAGTATAGACCACCTCTAAAGTTGTTGAAAAGTTCTAAAATATTGTAACAACATGGAAATGTTCATTTTTTTGGGAGGGAAAATCATTTAAACGATAGTGGGAAATGATTTTAAAGTGCATCGTCAAGTGAAATTATAACATAAAAATAGATGAAAAAATAGTATATTCTTCAAACCCCCATATTAGGAATTTAATTTTCTATTGAAAAACCATGATGTTATGTATATTGAGATAGTTTTTTTGATAATTTTATCTTCACATTTCTTACTAAGCATGGAAAATTTAAGGACCATCTCAATTCATGGAAGGACATAAATACATTGAACAAAAATTATGTTATCTGGCTAGATGATAATGGAAATTTTTCTATATATAATTTTTCTGTAAAATTTTTGGATAAAGATACATTAATTATATTTTTAAGAAATATGAAGTTATATAATGGTTATTCAAGTAAGATATCAAGCGGTTTTGACTTGAATAATTATAGGATACCTGGATTGAAAATTCATGATTCACATATATAGTTATAGAAGTTACTACCATTGGCATTGTATACATTATTACCAGAAAAGGTTATCGAAGTTATACTCCAATTTTGCACATTCTTTATATAACTATGTGAGAAAACACAAAACCAAACTAATCTTGATAAATATGAGGATATATTTGTGTTGACACTTTTTTCAATGTAGATGATTCTTACTCCATCATTTTTACTATCATGATGCATTTAACAATGAATTTGGTCAAGGAACCTAAATTAGGAGGCCTTGTTCATTAAATATGGGTGTATCCAATTGAGAGGTAATTTATCAATATGTTTTTCAAATTAAGTAAAAAACTCTTGGAACTTAATTACAATACATAATTATGTTTTCTTTATTTTATTTCACTGATATTTTGGTAATTTGAAATCACACATTTAAAACAAATATCAACCTAAAAGATATATTTATAGAGGATATTTAAAAGAGGAGTGTCTTAGATTTTTATATAGATACTTGGGTGATGTTGAGACATGATTAAATGGAGTTGTATGTGTTTATGACACATTAAATCAATCTCAACTAAAAGGGAAATAAAAAATATTTCATACTATTGTCTAATCAGTTAGGAGGATCTCAAATACTATACTGAAAAAAATAAAATTTTTATAGGCACATAGATATGTGCTTTTGAATATTAAAATTAGATATCAATTATAGAAGAGATCAAGATAAAAAAAGAGATAAATGAGAATCTGAATAGGAAAATGAGAATGATATTACAAAATTTGTTAATAAATAGCTTATATAATGGTTTTCACATTATGTAAGTTCGTAAACATTGTAATCCATATGAATATTATGTTGAAACATATTTGGTAAATATTATAATTTATATTAATTTTTTAGATCATGAATACAAATACTCGGTCTATTTTATTAGATTATTTGATGTTTTTGTCTTGAGATCCTCTAAAACAGGGTAAACAATTTGATTCTTACAATGTCAATGGATTTAAATTTCATACAGTAGATCAAGAATAAGGTTGGAAAACACAGAATAGTGGAATATATATAGTTTTAAAATTGGGATACTATGGAATGTTGACTGATATTATCAAATTAAACTTCCAAAATCATTTTTATATTATTTTATTCAAATTAAAGATGTTCAATATTACTAGAGCTATTAAATTTTATCCATTGAAATTTAATTCTATAAAATTCTATCACTTGATGGATGAAGGTGACTGTGAATTACATGATTCATATATCTTCCCATCGGAAGAGAAAATGGCACATTATGTAGAAGATGTTATGGATTAAGAGTGGAGTATAGTTGTTCACATAAACCAAAGAGAACTATATTATATGGGTGATAAAGTGGAATATTTTAAATCTGACATTGAATCCCATCAACGGTAAGAAGAAAACATATTTTTCCATCATGATATTGAAAATATTTGTCTTGTAAGGGTGGTTGAAGTAGATAAAGTAATTATGGGGTATGATAATGAAATTATTGAAGAAAAAAACTACTACATGTGAATTCATCCATTAATCTTTCAACCACTTATGTTATATGTGTAGTCATTCATTATCATAGCTATGCATATTTTTTTGTCAGTACTGTGCATTTTTTATCATTTTTAATTTTTTTTATGCATTATTTTTTTTCAAATATATGTTATGAAGTTAATTTTCTTTTATTAAATGATATTAATTCCAAGGAATAATAATTTAAATTATCCTTTTTGACTCCCAGTTGAAATTTCTTGAACTACACTGAAAAATGATTATCAATTGGACTCCCTCCCTATAGAATCAGAGACACCCTTCGTCTACCACCCTCCAGCGTCTCTCAAAGCCTCCACCATTATTTCAGTGTCTGAAACACCCTCTCTATTCATCCCATCAATATCTAGGATAGTGCCTCCCCATTCAGTAGGATCATTAGTGTGGGAAGATATCATCACTCCTTTTTCTTCATGAGTATATTTTAGTGAAATAGTTATAGGTACAAATTTCAATGTGAATAATGTTATTGAACTTTTTTATAATATTAATTAATTTTTCATAAAATATGAAAAAATGTTACAATAGAGATAATTATGAATAGTACAAATGTATACAGTCTAAAAAGATTGAAGATATTTGTCCCATTTTATTTTTATGGGGTCTCCATAGATGATTATATAAGATTATTTAGCCAGATTCTAGGCCAACTAGTGACAGATTTGGTTACCCTTCTGATTAACTATGCTGATTTGAGGCATGTTCTTCAATATTTGAAAAATTAAGTCTTTGATTCTATTATAAAATTAATTTTAATGCATTATTTTTTAATTGAATGTGATTATGTTATTAAATCTAAATATTTTCAAAAAATTAATCTCTTTGTATAGATGTTATTGCACTTTATCATTGATGATCTTATCACATAAAAGTGGATGTGAAAAAAATTGAAGAATAAATGGAATTATTTTTAATGGAGATTATGGAATGAATTCAATGATACATCATTGACCATTCAGTAGCTGCATTATAAGGTTCCTAAAGGGGTACCAAGAGAGCATTGAAAGGTATTTGTTGATAGACATTGTCATAAAAATAAAATGGTATTAAAACATATATTATTATATTAATATCATTTTATATATATGCATTCATATGACAAGGATATGAAATTTCATACATTAATATCAAATTAAATGTTATTTATTTTAGGATGTTTCAAGGAAAAATGAATCAATTTGAGCTAAACAAATCATCCCTGACACTACCGGGTCAAAGGATTTCTTCAAAAACAGATTGAATCTGGCCATGTTTCCATTAGTTTAAATATTAATAAGATAACATTTTCTATTCCATATATTAATTTTCTTATTTATCTTTGTTCAATGTAGTTAAAGAATTTGGGGCATGAATTATTCCAAACAGAACCTTGGTTGGATATGTTGGAGTTAGTGTCCCAGGTCCGACTATTTATACTCTGATTACATGGATATTCAATTTATTACACATTAATAAAACTTATTATTACATATTTTTTGGTGTTTATGACTCTAATGTAATAATTCCCTTAATGATACATCACATTGATAAGGTTATAGCAGTTCCATTCCATGATGAGAACCTTGACGTGCTATGATGATATTCTCAAATAATGTTTTACGGCTGGATAATGTGCAATGATGGGGCACATAGTATATAGAATTTTAGGTGTGAGTAATCATACGCTTATGAGGATTATTCTCATGATTTTTTCACTTGGTAATCTCTAAAATGGTATATTATGAGAACTGACACACTAGTAGGAATTCCGCATATTTTGGTGTCCTCATATATTCTTATCTATAAGTGTGTGTGACGGTTCTTAGAATTTAATATTATTATTAATTCATGTTACAACTCACGTAATTAGATGTATTTCATAAACCATGATGATAATAGTTCATGGAGAAGTTGGATATGTTGGGTTCCTCATGAGTGAAATGTCATTAATGAATAAGTTTAGGAAGGATTTTCCCTTCCATCTTTATGGAATTTGACATCTCGACCCTTTGATTGGAAAAGAAATATCACATTAAATTCCATGCTCATGGTGTAATGGAATATTTATTTCAGATATTCAAAGAAAGTCCTATCAATCATATAGTTTGGTGGCACGAATGTACAACCTGATTGATGAGATATTGTGATAAAAAGGATTATATTACACTGTGAGCGTTTTTATATGGTTGTAGACACTGCAACATTATGTTCTTTCTCTTGGGTTCCTTAACCCATTGTTAGATAATAATCTCGGACTTTAGGCTCACCCACCTAATTGTAATGACAAATAATCCTAGAGGGCCACACACTAAGTGTTTCCATTTATCTCGATTAAATTATATTTGAGTTTAATTAATGGAGTAAATATTACTTTCAATTTTTAGGAATAATTTTATTCAAATTATATTCATCGCATAATTTAAATATATATTTACTCACCAGCTTGTGAATAAAATATTTATTTTATTTATTGAATATTCTAATAAATGTTTATTCACTATATTTTGAATAAAATATTTATTTATGAATAAAATATTTATTTGGTTGTTCAATTAATGCTAGAGGAGTTCAAACGGACAAAGACCGAGTCTGGTAACAAATATTAATTAACAAGACCATTATATAATATTTTTTATTGCAGAAGTTGGTGTGTGCCACAAAATAATAATAATATAATTATTATTATGTTTAATGGGAGTTATTAATGTTAATTAATGTTTTTTAATAGCTGATATAAAATTAAATAATATTTTAACAAAAGTCCAAACTTTATGAATTAGCATCTATGCCTATTGTATAGAGTATCCAAAAACTGAGAATAGAAAATTGTTGTTCACAATGAATTCTCTCTCAAATACTCCTTCTATATCCCTATCTAGAAGAAAAAATGAAATATATATTTCTTCAATACCAAATAATGAGAGATCAATAATGAACAACACAAGACATTCGAATCACCTTGTTAGCACCCAGAGATTGAGTGGTGTTGGTCGGAGATCATAGGAACATGTGTGGATCACCGGTAGAGGGATTCTATCCTTGGATCTCATAGTTCAATGAAGGTAATCCAAAATGGTCTTTTCATATGAGTAACATTCACTAGAGAATAATATTCCAAACCCTAGGTATTTATTTCTATAGATATTAATTAAAATAATTATAAATTTGATGTGAAATATCCTCAATGTTGGTTTCAGGTAATGATTATTAAAATAAATTTCAACACATATCCCACCATCGCATGCTTCTTATGTTTCCGGAACCAACAAGTGGTATCAGAGCAGTCAGATTTAAGTTTATAATTATTTATTATATTATTAACCTATTAGAAATTGTGGTTATATTTTTATTTCATATTATTCATTCTTTAATCTGATTTTAATTAATATGTTATCGACATATTAATATTTTTCATTCAGTGTCTCATTTTCTTAAAGGTATAATAACAACTAAAGAATGATCAGAGATGTCATTGAGAAGTTCCAAATCATTGGCCGATAAAACTGGGTTACACAATGTGCGATCGAATCTCATGTGGTATACCCATTCAAATTGTATTTATATGCATCAATAAATTAATTACACATGGTGATTTTATTGCACAACTCATGTTGAACGAGCATGTGACTTTGATATATGACAACCAAGGTACAAGCTGTGTAGTAGTATATATATACCATGTAGTCTCCCATGAATGGACAATATTAAAATTACATTAAAAATATAATTTTAGAAAGAAAACCTTGTTTTGTTGATTTGCACACTATTATGTGTTTGAAAATTTTATAATGGTTTTAAAGAATTTTAAATGCTCAATTAAATTGTTGTAATTAATATGTCATTATTGTTTCTACCGTTTATTTCTCATGAATTCCATTAATGAAGGGTATGTCCAAATAATATCATATTACCATTAATATGAAGGGGATTTAATTAATTAATTAATTAATTAATGCAATCAAGTTTATCTTAAATAATAAAAGAATGAATAATGAAATTAATGCTCGATATTTACCATTGCATATTCATTGTATGTATTACCATTCCTAATATTGACCAGGAACTGTGTATGTGTTGGATGTTTTAATTTAAATTATTTCCTGAGTTTGAAACTATGTAATATTTAATTAAATAATGGCCTTCAAGTCACCCCTCCCTCCATTATTATGTAGTACCTGTGTGTCCAAGGATATTTATACAATCACCTTTGACAAATCCTTTGGTTCCCCTTACCTACATGTGAGTAATAAAAATTTGTAATTAATGGAGCATCTAAGGGTGTGTGGAGACAGTTCAAGAAGAAACCATAATGATGCCAACCCATGTGATACATTGGTGGACATGTGGAATACAATAACTCATTCCAAGACCAGTAATAGAAGTTACATCCCCTAGGTCAAAGGTTGATTTAATTTCTTCTCATGAAATAAATCATTAGATAAAGCTTGTGAATGAGTCATTTAATTAATTAATTATTTCTATCCATGAAATTATTTATTTTATCGATGTACGGTTATGATAATATAAGTAAATGAATCAATGTGAAAATATAGAAATTAAATAAATTTTTTATGCATAAATTTTTTATCCATCATGGTTAATTAATTAATTAAAATCCACTTAATATTAACAAGGAATTTAAAGGATAAAACAAGATACAATTTATTCATAATAAATATACATATCTTAATTAAATATAACGTCAGACTAAGACATTCATTACTTAATTGGGAATGACACCATAGAACTAAACACTCTCTTTTGTTCCTACAAGTGCAGTTAAGATACCTCATCTTTGAGTTGGATTCTATTGTGAAAGGAAGGAACACATCATCCACAATATGCAACCTTCTCAATCGACCATGCATGTAGATCAGGGGGAGCGGATGCTGGGTTAGGTGGTAGCCTCCGAACAGTGGTTTGAAACTGAATATTGATGGCTCATAGATGTAGGGGGTTATTAGGGGAGGTGTGGATCTTGGGGACTCTTGGGGATCAGTACACATCGCTTTCAGTGCTTACTATGGTCCGGGAAACTCCTTGGGTGCAGAGGTTCATGCCCTGTTCTCTGGATTAATTGTATGTAGGAGGTGGGGACTTCTAGTTGTAGAGATTGAATCAGACTCTGAAGTCCTTGTGAAATCTTTATAGGGTTTCCAGATGATACCTTTGGAGTTGACATATCTTATTCATAAATGTAAAGTGGAGACCAATCAAGGAAGGATAGTTCATCATAGTTGGAGGGAGGCCAACTTTGCAGCAGACTCGCTTGGTCACATGGGTAGGCAGGATGAGGAGCTTATGGTTTATGCCTGTCTTAACTCTCTACCCGTTGAATGTATCAGTGTAGTACAAGGGGATTCCCTTGGCCTTTACTTCTTTATCCCTCCTTTAAGGTTTTCCCCATTTATTTTTCATTTCAATATCAATAAAAAATAACTTATAGTAATAAAATTAATGGGGATCCTTTCCACTATAATGTTAAAGTAATTATACATTCTGAGTTCAATAGAGAGGGCTATTGAGACTTGATAAAATATTGGGAGATTTAATAAAAAATAAATAAACACATTTAATTTATTTTATCTCACTTATTTTGTAATCAAGAAAAGTAATAATAATATACTTACTTTAATTGTAGAATAAAATTACAAGTTTATCATCCATACTATCCCTATGATCAATACTGGAGAAAGATAACCTCTAAAAAGGAAGTAACTTTCAGAAGTGGTTTAGATGCCTTTGTGTTATGCTATGAAATGAATATAAATCTTACATGCTAGAATCCGCAATTCCAGATCCACTAGATAAAGAGGTGAGTGAGGAAGAGTTCATTTTCTATGAAAAAAATTTGAGCGATGCAGTCAATGTTCAATGTTTACTGATTTCATCAATGTCTAGTGAACTAATGAAGTCTCATGAAAACATGGATGCATATAACATGATTGATAACCTCGATAGTCTTTACCAAGAGAGAGATATATAGGAAAAATTTTATATTTCCAAGGTGATATTTTAGAGAAATCTTGGAGAGGGTTCCCCAGTTGGGCCTCATGTTGTCAAGGTCATTGAATACAATGAGAGCTTACAGGTTCTAAGATTTAAAATCCCCAAATAATTGGGCACCGAACTCATTCTAGAATCACTATCTCAGAGCTTCTCGATATTTTTTATGAATTTTAATATGAACAACATTGATAAGTCTATTACAGATCTTTTTACTCTTCTTTACAAAGTAAATACAGACATGAAGCATAAAAGGCATTCCGTCTTTATGGTGAATAAATGTGAAGGGAAAGTGAAGATCTTTAATCCCAAATCTTATTCATGCCCTTCCAATAAGAGGAAGATAAAGGGGAAAGAAATGTAATATGATGTTGTCTGTTTCACATGTGAAAAGAAGGTCCACTGAAAAAACAACACCTAGACAAAAGGGCAAGTGGAAGCTTCAGGTCTGTTTGTGATTGAGTGTAATTTATCTATTTCTAAAAATTGGGTATTAGAAAAATATTTTGGATCTCACATATGTATTAAAATCTAAGAACCAATTATATTTAGAATGATTAACCATGAAGAGGTTTATCTTCAAGTATCCAATGGAGAAAAAATTGCTTCTGTATCTATTGGGGACTACAACCACAAGTTTCCAACCAGAATGAGCTTGGTATGAAAGGGTTTTTATTATGTTCCTTTAGTTACCAAAAACATTATTTATATACCAAAACATGATACAAATGGATTTATTTTCAAATTTGGTAATAATATTTTTTTTGAAAATAGAATTTTGTATGGTATGAAGCATTTAAATAAAAGGATTTATGTGTTGTATTACATGAACAAACTAATGGTAATTTATAATCAGGTTACTTCACATGAATCATACCACACCTAACTTTGGAACCACCAGATTGGTTATGTAAATGAAAAGCGATTGAATAAATTACATCAAGATAAGTATTTAGATTATTTTGAAGTAAAAATACATGGTGTATGTCACACATGTTTACAATGAAAAATGAAAAAAAATTCCCATTTAGTGGTAATGGTGAAAAGGATAAAGAGATTCTGGAATTAGTTCATACCAATGTGTGTAAAAAAATTCATATTAAAGGAAGGGGTGGGTTCTCATACTTCATAACTTTCACTAGTTATTTTAGTTGATATGGATATGTATAATTAATGATGTTTAAGTTGGATTCTTTTGAAAAATTCAAGGAATAAAAGAATGAAGTTTAGAACTAGATTGGTAAGAATATTAAGATACTTATCTTAGAATATGGGTGAGAATATATTAATCAAGACTTGATTAATTATATATAGAAGTTTGAGATTTAATATTAACCCACTCCTCCTTATACACCTCAGTAGAAAGGTGTATGTGAAAGAAGTAACTACACCTTCTTGGATATGGTGAGATCAATGACGTGTCATGTGATTTCAACATTATCCTTTTAGGGATATGCATTACAAACATAATAATACATACTAAAATGAGTTCCAAATAAGGCAAAAAATGGTATAATATACCAATTATAGAATGGAAATAAACCCATTTATCTTTATTACATGTGTGGTGTTGGGAAGCTTTTGTTAAGGCCACTTCAAGTAACAAGATTTCACCATGATTCACAAAGTGTATCTTTATATGATATCCCAAATAAATAAATGGATACTACCTATACAATATTTTAGACATAAAGGTTGTGGTTGAATGAAATTACACATTTATTGAAGAGGATATTATCTATAAAATAGATATTGGGAGTGAGATAAACTTTGATGAAGTCCATACTCAAGATAAACAAGAGTTGGCGCAAGAACGAATTCCAAAAATCCCTGTGGAAAAAGAAATTGTTCTAGGGACACAATTACTGTGTAGAAGTACTAAATAGGCTAGAGAAACATGAAAAATTAGGTTTTATAGTCATCGAGGATGGTGAATCATTATTATTTGATAATAATGATCCTCTAACCTATAAATAAGCAATAAGTGGAACAAATATTTCCATGTGGAAAGAGTCCATGAATTCTAAAATGGATTCCATGTACCATAACCAGGTCTGGATTTTGGTAGACCCTTCATTAGATGTAAATCCATTAGTTTTTAAATGGGTATTCAAGAAGAAAATTGACATAGAAGGATAATTCAGTACCTATAAGGTGCGATTGGTTGCAAACGGATTTAAATAGCATTAATGCATTGACTATGATGAAACATTTTCACCAGTTTCAATGATGAAATCCACTAGAATTATACTTTCCATCAGGGATTTCCATGATTATGAGATTTATAAAATGGATGTCAAAACATCATTCCTTAATAGGAACCATCAAGAAGATGACTATATGTCACAACCCAAAGGGTTTTTGACTCAAAATGATACCAACAAGGTATGAATGTTTCAAAGAACAATTTATGGATTGAAGTAAACATCCATGTCATGGAACATTCATTTTGATGATGCAATAATGGAATTTGGTTTCATAACGAGTTAATGAAATACATGTGTTTATTAAAGGTTTAGTGGGAGTGCTATTAATTTCTTAATAGTATATGTTGATGACATATTACTCATTCGAAATGAAATAACGGTCTTACATTCTATTAAATAGAGGATGAATAAATTATTCACTATGAAGGAATTGGAAGAGGCAACATATATTATTAGGATCAAGATACATCATGATAGATCCAAGAGATATCTATTAATATGTAAAATTACATACATAGATAAGATACTAAAGAGATTCAGTATGGAACAATCAAAGAGTTGATTTATCCTGCATCCCATGAAATACATCTTTCTAGGAAAATGTGACCTTAGAAACATGGGAAAAGATGCATAATGATAAGGATTCCATACGAATTTGTGATTGGTTTAGTCATGTATGCCTCTGATATGTACTAGGCTAGATGTCACCTACTCATTATGTGTAGTAGTAAGATATCAAGATGATTTAGGTGACCACCATTGGATAAAAGTCAAGACTATCCTTAAGTATATGATGAGTACTAAGGATATATTCTTTTTTTATGGAGGAGATGAGGAACTAGTCATCATAGGGAATGCATATTCTAGTTTTCAAACAGATCAAGATGACATGAAGTCACAAATGGGATACATCTTCACCTTGAATAGAGGTGCTGTGTGTTGGAAGAGCTCAAAGAAATCTATGGTTGCAGATTCTACAGTAGATTCTGAGTATATTACGTATTCAGAAGAAGGTAAAGAAGTAGTATAAATGCACAAATTTTTCCATGATCTTGATGTGGTACCTTATAGTAAATATCCCATCACACTCTACTGTGATAATACTATAGAGGTAGATCTTGAAAAAGATCCAAGGTCACATAAGTAGATGAAGCACATAGTTCAGAGATATCATTTCTTGAGTGATTTTTTTGAGATATTTGATGTTATAGTGAGAAGTATTTATACAGAATACAATGTGGTGGAACCCTTGACTAAAACATTCTCTCAGGAGAGACATGAATATCATGTGAGGTCTAACATACTGAATTTCATAGGAAGTTGGAACTAATCCAAGTGGTATTTTTTGGGATTTGGTGTCCAAGGAACAATTATTTGTACTCTGATTACATGAATATTAGATTAAATGAATATTAATAAAACTTATTATTACATATTTTTGTTTTTTTTCTTCATGACTATAATGTAATAATTTCCTAGAGTATACTTTTCACTAATATGGTCATAGATGTTCTCTATGATGATGTGAACCTTGATGCACTATGACGATATTCCCAAATAATTTTCTATGTTTAGATAATGTGTTATGATAGGAGAAATAGTACATAGAGTATCTGGTGCAAGTACTCATAACCAGATGAGTCTCATTCTCATGAAGTTCACACTTAGTAATCTCTAATATATGAGATTATGAGAATAAACCCTCAAATAATATTTTTACATGTTTTGGTTTCATCAGATATTCTTATCTACGAGAATGTGTTATAGTCCTTAGACATTAATATTATTATTAATGAATGTTAAAACTTTCATACATAGAAGTATTTCATAAACTATGATGACAATATTTCATGGTGAAGTTAGATATATTGGGTGCATTACAAGTGAAATTTCATTAATGAATAAGTCGACAAAGGATTTTTCCTTCCATCTTTATAGAAATTGATATCTCGACCCATTGAGTGGTATAGAATCATCGCATTAAATTCCATTTCCAAGGTGTAACGACATGTTTATTTTAGATATTCAAAGAAATAAATATAAATGATATAGGTTGGTGACATATATGTGAAACCTTCTTGAAGAGATATTGAGATAAAGGGATTATATTACACATTGAGCGTTTGTATGTGGTTGCGAACGTTGTGAGATTCAGCTCTTTATCTTGGGTTCCTTGACCCGTTGATAGACAATAATCATAGAATTTAATAAAGCCTTCAATGAAAAATATTCCTAGAGGGTCACACGCTAAGTGTTTTCATTAATCTCAGATAAATTATATTTGAGTTTAATTAATGGAATAAATATTATTCTCAAGTTTGAGGAATAATTTTTATTCAAGTTATATTGACTGCATAAATTAAATGAATATTTATTCAAGGGATTGTGAATAAAATAATTATTTTATTTAATGAATATTTTAATTAAAATTTATTCTCTAGATTGAGAATAAAATATTTATTTATGAATAAAATATTTATTCTGTTATTCAAAAAATTATAGAGAAGTTCCAATGGACCAAGATCGAGTTCGATGAAAAATATTAATTAAGAAGCCCATTATATAATATATATTTATTGTTAAAGTTGGCGCACACGAAATAATAATAATTATAAAATTATTATTACATAGAATGAAATTTATTACAGGTAATAAATTTTATTTAATGGATAGTATGTAATTTAATAATATTTTTACTCCAATCCTAACTCTATAAATAGGTAGCTATGTATATTATATAGAGTATCCAAAAATTGAGAATAGAGATTTTTTGCACACAATGAATTCTCTCTCAACTCCTCGTCATCTCTCCCAATCAAAAATAGGAAGTTAAAGAGAGATTTCTTTAAGGCTAAAGAATGAGCGATAAAAAATGAACAATGTAAAAAATTTGACTTTCTGTACTAACACCCAAAGATAATGTGGTGTTGCTTAGAGATCATAGGAGAACATGTGGATCACCACTAGAGGGATTCTATAATTGGATCCTTAAATTGAAAAGAATATAATCTGAATGGGTCTTTTCAGATGATAAACATTTACCACGAAAGAAATTTTCTAAGCCCTGATATTTATTATTTTAGATATTAAATAAATTAATAATAAATTTGGTGTTCAATATATTCGCTCTTGGTTTTTGGAAATAATTATTAAAATATATTTTAATATATATCCCACCATCGCACACTTACACAATACCCAGAACCAATTGGATTCTCATACAAAACTTGATGAGAGTTATGTTAATGATACCACCAAATAAGTTAGGGTATGAATTCATTTTTCATTGTAATAACTTATTATCAGTTTTCACTATGTTAATATGTATTACTTAAAATATGACTGATATTTGATTTATGCATAAAAAAATAACTATGGGATGAAAATATTGTGTCGTTCCTTTTGGTCTCCTAGTATGTTCCCATTGATCATGCCATTGGGAAGAAGAATCATGATCATGTGCATGAGATGGGTTTGGGACCATGAACATATGACGTATTTGGATGGCCACCAGGGATTGAGACAATATAAACACTTTATTTTAGTTTCTCTCTGAAGGATCCCAACGCATCAGTAACATGACGGTTGGGAGGGACCAACATTTCCTTTTCCGTAATCGATGAAAAATATGGGATCAAAACGATGATAAACACAAATATCCATGGATTAAGATCAAATATCTAGACAAAAGAATAAAAGGTCACCAAATCCTATAGAGAGGATCTAGCACATAAAATTTATAATTAATTTAAATAATTTATATAGAAAATAAATAGCTGTATCTTCGGTAATTTCTTCATTGATGATATTGATCCTCTGGAATGACCCTTCTGTATTGTCTCACTGGGATTATAAGGATCCAAACCAGAATCCCTCTGGCAGTGATCCACATGTGTTTCGATGGTTTCCAATCGACACCAATATTTCTTCAGGTACTAGTGTGGTGAAGTGAGTGTCTAGCATCAGTCATTCTTCATCTCATGTTATTTAAAATACAAGAACACCTCTCTTTATTGAGATGGGAGAGGATATTATTCAAGAGAGAAATTTTTTTGGCAGAAAAATTCTCTCACCACTGGCATTTCAGTTCACCAGCAGTAATGTTACAATAGATGTATCTATCTATTTAACAAAATGGGGTTTCAATTATAATATTTCATTAAATAAAAAAAATTAAATACATTCATAAACTTAGAGAAAACCCTTTCTACATAATAAATATAAAAAAACCATTATTCTTGGTGTGCCAAATTGAAAAAAACAGAATCATAAATGAAATCTGGTACCACATAATGATAATAATGTTATTATTATTTTGTCTTATGCCAACAAGTTAAATAATTATCTTATGTCTTGAAAATAATTATTTTACTACCAAAATGGCATTGGTTTTCTCAAACTCCACATACATTTATTGAACATATGAATAAAAAAATAAATAATTCATTCTCCTAAATAAATATTTTATTTAGAAAATAGTAAATAAATATTTATTTAATCTTCAATAAAATAAATAAATTTATTTTATTTAATTTATGCGATCATTTCAATTTGAATAAAATTATTCCAAAGTATTGAGAATAATATTTATTCCATTAATTAAATTCAAATAGAATTTAATCAAGACCACAAGAAACACATAGTGTGTGACCCTCTAGGATTGTTTCTCGTTGGCATTAGGCGGTCTTGCCTAAATTCCAAGATTACTATCTAGAAATAGGTCAAGACACCCAAGATAAAGAACGTAATGTTGTAACTATGACATCCACAAACAAACACTCACTGTGTAATATAATCTCTTTGTCTATCTCATCAAGCAGGTTTCATGTTAGTGTCATCAACTGGTTTTCTTGGTACATCTTTCTTCGACTACCTGAAATAAACTCATCATTACACCATGGCCATGGAATTTAGGGAGACCATTCAATTTCAATTATATGGTAGAGATATCAACTTCCATAAATGGAATGGAAAAATATTTCCTCGACTTATCCATTAATAACATTTCACTCATGACACACCCAACATGCCATACTTCCCACCAATATATGGCGTGATAATTTTCATTAGTAAATCAAAGTGTGTGAGTCATGACATACATTAATAATAATATTAATGTCTAAGGACCATTAAACATGCTCGTAGATAGAAATATCTGATGACACCAAAACATGCATAATTTATACAGGCGAGTCTGTTCTCATAACCTCCCATGTTGAAGATTACTAAGTGCGAACTTCATGAGAAGAAGTCTCATCTTCTTATCAGTACTCACACCTAACAGTTTTTGCAGTATGTATCCCATAATAGTATGTCATCCAACCTCAAAACTATATTTAATAATATCATTATAGTAATTTAGGGTTCTCATCATAGCGGGGACCTGTTATGACCTTGTCAATGCGAAAAATACTCTGGGACATTATTACATCATAGTCATGAAGAATAATGGAAAATATATAATAATATGTTTAATATTAAAATAACTTAAATATTCATGTAATAAAATTACAAAAAGTTGGTTCTAGGACACAAATTCTTACAAAATTTCACTTGGACTAGAGTCACCTGCCTACAAATTTTAGTCCGCTAGACCTCAATTGATGATCATGTTTATCCTGAGTCAAGGAATTATTCTAGGGTTCCACCATATTGTATTTAGTGGAAATGATACTCAATACAACATGAAATCTCTGAGAAAAATCCCTCAAGAGATGAGACTTCCGAAGTATGTTCTTTTTCCATTTATGTGACCCTGGCTCTTTTGCGAGAGCCACCGCTGCTATATTATCACAATAGACTATGATGGAATATTTAATTATAGGCACCACAAACAGATCTTGGATAATTATTATCATACAAAATTATTCTTTATATTCCTCTAAATCTACGATATACTCAGACTCTTCTGTAGAATTTTTGACCACACTCTGGTTTTAGCTCTTCCAACTCACAACACCTCCTCTCAAAGTGAAGATGTATCCCTTCTGTGACTTTATGTCATCCTAATTTGTTTGGAAACTGGCATATGCATATCCTATGATGACTAGTTCCTCATATAATCTATAAACCTAGAAAACATCCTTATTATGCCTCAAATACTGAAGGATATTCTTTACTACCATCCAATGGTCGTCACCTGGGTTAGCTTGATATCTTCCAACCACACTTAATGTGTAGGTGACATCTATCGAAGTACCTAACATGGAATACATGAATGACCCAATCACTAATACGTATGGATTCACTTACATTATCTCTATTTACTCATGTATATAAGGAAACATTTTCTTGGAAAGATGAATTCCATGTGATACTAGCAAGAATCCCTTCTTGGATTGTTCAATACAAAATCTATTTAGTTTCTTGTCAATGTATGTACTTTGACTTATGTCGAGTAATCTCTTGGATCTATCACGATGGATCTTAATCCCAATAATATATACTACCTTTCCTATGTCCTTTATGGAGAGGCATTGATTCAACCATTCCTTAATAGAATGTAATACTGGTATCTCATTTCCAATAAGTAATATGTCATCAACATATACTAATAGGAAAATGACTGCACTCCCACTAAATAGTTTGTAGACTTAAGGTTCACATTCATTCTTTATAAAACCAAATTCTATTATGGATTCATCAAAACTAATTTTACATTTCCAGGATTCTTTCTTTAATACAGAAATGGATTTCTTCAACTTTCATATCTTATTAGAATCTTTTGGAGTCACAAACATTTCAGGTTTTTTCATGTAGACATCTTTCAGAACGTTCCCTCTAAGGAAGGCTATTTTGAAATCCATTTACAAAATCTCATAGTCACGATAAGTGGAAATTTCCAATATAATTTTGATAGTTTTTAGCATCATAAATGGTGAAAATATTTCGTCGTAGTCAATGTCTTGATGTTATTTGAACCCATCTGCAATCAGTCATGCCTTATAGGTACTGAATTGTCTTCCTTTTCTAGTTTCCTCTTGAATTCTAATTTTCAAACAACATGATTTATGTCAACTAGAGGATCTACCAAAATCCATACTTGGTCTTGGTATGTGGAATCTATTTCAAAATTCGTGGATTCTTGCCACTTGGAAGCATCTGTGCCACTTACTTCTTCCTCTTATGTTCGAGTATCATTATTATTAACTAATAATGAGTCACCATCCTTAGTAACTAGAAAACTATACCATTCCAGTTCTCTAACCACTATTTTACTCCTACACAGTACTTGTGTCTCTAGGATAGATCTTTATTCCATAAGGATTTGTGGAATCTTCTCCTGTACCAACTCTTGTGTATCATGAGCCTCGACTTCATTGAAGTCTATCTCACTCCTACTACCTCTTTTGGAGATGTTCACCCTCTCAAGTAATATGGTGTGTCTTTCCACTATAACATTTTTGTTTGAGGGTTCTTATAGGTAATATCCCATTTTTTTCTTAGGGAATCCTATAATGGTACCCTTTGTGCCTTGGGGTTCAAGTTTGTTACCTGAGGAGGCCTCGACAAACGCTTCGCTACCCCACACATCCAAATTCAATAACATGACTTTTCTTCCACTCCAAATCTCGTATGGAATAACATTTATTAATTTAGTTATTACTTGGTTTAGTATGTGCTCTGCTATTTGTAACTCATATCCCCAAAAGGATAATGGAAGACTTTCATGACTTATCATTGTTCTCACCATGTCCAACAAGGTGTGGTTCCTCCATTCGCTTATACCATTCCACTAAGGAGTTTAAGGAGGAGTGAGTCAGTATAGGATCTGAAACTCTTGTAATTAGTAAATGAAGTCTTGAATAAGATACTCTCTACCTATATCTGAGCTGAGTTTCTTAATTTTCTTAACAATATGGTTCTCAACTTCATTCTAGTATTACTTGAACTTATCAAAATAATCTGTGTAACGACCTGAAATTTTGAAGAAATTATGTTTCGTAACTTTTGGTGTTATTTTGTTTTATACTCAACAAAACTGTTTCATTTAATAAAATGAGTATAATTAAAATAAAACCCTTGTGTTTCAACTGTTATATGAACATTGGTCAATACGACCGTGGGAATCTAAATTTTACGATTAACTTCTATAAATACAAGTGATCTCGATTAATTAATATAGAAAGAAGATTCGATGGCCTCATCCAGTAGTCTTGGGACGATCATAGACCATCTGATGGAACTCATGAAGGAGGTAGCACCTTTGGGATTTTCTCTGGACCAAACCCAAGCTGAAATTCATCGTGTAAAGCTAGAATGGAATTTACTTTAGGATAAATTCAAGCTTATAGAAATCACTACTCGGGCAATGTTGGTCGAGCCACCCTCATATTCTATCAGCTTAGCACACCTTACACTTATGTCGTATTCTAGTGTTATAAGGGGCTATGTAATGAGACCATAACTTCCTTGTGTAATCCTTTGAGATAAATAAAATTGTGATTTCTTCTTATATTGAATTTTTTGAATTTTCAAATGTTTGAATAAAAATAGGATGTATATTATTGATTAATTTTGGAAAAAGGATATTTCAAAATATTTATGTAAACCATAAATAATTAATGACGTGTAATGATTTTCAAAAAATGGTCTTTTGGAAATGTGTCCAGTAAGAAATTTAGAATCTAATAAGATCAAATTAATTTTCTATGAATAGTAAATTATGAATAGTGATTTTACTTATGATTAGTAATGTGACCAAATGTATTAAGTAACTTTACTTAATAAAGTGTTAATACAATTTAGGCACCTCGATTAAGTAATGTGATTTAATAAAATAAGTAAATAACTATTTTAGAAATTATTGGTCAAGTATTAGTTTTTTTAGGTGAATAGTGTTTTTTATATAAAAATTAAATTAAAAATACTTAGAAAATTATTTTTATAAAATGGAGTTCATTTTTAAAATTAGTGCATCAATATTTGGTTAAGGTGAATTTTTGGGATTTTTCTGAAACAACTGAATTTTCAGTGAATAGTGTTTTTATTTAAAAATTAAATTAAAAATATTTAGAAAATTATTTTCTTAAAATGGAGATCATTTTTGAAATCAGAGCATCGATATTTGTTTAAGGTGAAATTTTGGGATTTTTCTAAGAAAGTTGAATTTTCAGTAAATAGTGAAAATACGGTTTTTGAGTTTCAGGCATTTAATGACATCATTAAGGATGTAATAATTATGAAATAATTCTGGTCGACTTATTAATAGTAAGATAAGGTATGAGGTGTCCCAAGTTACCAATACCATGGGCAAATACCATGGAAAAGCCCATGGTTTTTCCAATACCACCTATGAGGTGTCCCTTGGCCATTAATGCCTTATCCCCTCACTTCCCCTATAAATACCAATCCATTATCTCATAATTTCCATTACAAAATCCTTCTAAACAAATTTCTGGTCTCCTTACCTCCCAAGGAGTCCTCCCAAGGCGCCCTCAAGCCTCCAAGGTCCCGACCTTTGAGTTTTTGGACTTACGTTTTAAGGTAAGGGATCCTACCTCTCTCTTTCTTTTCATGTATTCTCCTTTATGTCATTTATTTTATGCTCCATGTTGTTATATTGGGGATGTTATTTTATATTAATCTTAATTTCATTTTCATGTTCATATGATGCGAGACCCCCTATTTCTCTCATCAATTCATTTTAATAATGTTTAAGTGGCGCCGTTAGGCTGCCGAATTTTTATAAGGGATTCTTTCACCCTTCTCATTTTCAAGTTCTATTTTTATGTCAAGTATTTCAAGTTATTTTCTTTTATGTTGGGGAGTGATATCTATATCCATCATACTTTTATTTTATGTTCATATGATGAGAGACCCTATTTTATCTAATCAATTCATTTTTGTAAGTTTTATGTGACGCCGTTAGGCTACCGAATTTTCATAAGAGAAATCTTATTTTTGTCTTCCTTCCATGTTTTTCATTTCATATGGTATGTCTTTAAAATTTAATTACCATGTTCTTATATCATTTATATTATATCCCTCTACTGTTTTTTGGATCATTTATGATTGGGTGACCCATGTCCCCTCTCTTTTCTGTGTTTTCTAAAACCCTGCAACCTAGCAATTATGCTGCAGAATTTGCATCTCAAAATGTATCTCTCTTTTTCTCAAATTATTTTATTTTATTAAGTGAATACTCAAAACTTTTTATTATACAAGGGTATTCACATATATATTAAAATATTCTATTTTAAATTCGGGTATTTACATATATGAAACCTAATTTCCTTTTCCGTTGGTTTAAAGTGACATAATGATCAGATCTTTAAAACAGTTTTTAAAATGTTATGATTATGAAATGAAACCCATTTATTTTATGATATATGGGTTATTTATGAAATTTTGATGATGATATATGTGTCTCACATGATAATAAATACAAATTAAGGGTGTTACTTGATATCACTCCAATGCATTGGGTAAATACTTAATCTCTAGAGATGACCATTCTAACGATACCTTGGTGAATAACCTTGGAAATTTTCTAATGACACGTTGGGGATGGACCTTGGTGATATAGAAATTATTGTATAATTTAAATTTTGTAGCCACATCTTCATGTTATGAAACATGTTATTTTCATTTCTATATGCCTCATGATCTATTTCTCATGCCTTAATGTTATTTTTCAAGATTTTATTGATGTATCTCAAGTTCACATGTAAAATGGTTCTCCTGCTTCCCTTACTGGGCCTTCTGCTCACCCTTTCCTTTGATTTATGCTCCCAGGTTATGATATTATGTAATGAACTTAGGATGAAAAATTAATAATCCTTTTAAGTGTTTAAGATGATTTTTTTATTTTGTATTCATGTTTTTTTGTTCCTGATTTTCAAGACACTAGACTTTAAGGATCCTCTGTATGTAAAATGTAATGAAAAGTTATGTAATAAAAAGGATGGATGTTATAGTTTGTATCAAAGGATAGTTTAGTTATTTATGGAAATTATGATATGAAAAATTTAGGAATAACCCTATAGAAAAGTTTAAATATAAGAAATATTCCTGGTATTTTGGTGAGTATTGAGTAAGTGGTTTATCAAGAAAATATATCCCTGTCTGGATACGAGCCGGTAGAGGTGGCTCTGGCACAGATGTATATAGGGGTAAAACCCAAAAACACCACTTTGAGAAAGACTCAAACGGGAAATGGTACACAACAACGGGCCTTTCTGCACTCTTGGTTATGACACTCCTAGTTGATATGTTTGGTTAATCGCAAGCATTTTATGAATCGTTATGAAGGAATTAAAGAAAAATGTAATTTTCCTAAGCATGATTTTTTAAGACATAAAATCCTTTTTAGTTGAAAGATTCATAAATGAAATAAGTTTCTCACGAATTATTTATTCTTTTAGAAGATTTCCCCATCATCTAGGAATACATTTACATATTTCCTGAGGAGTTACCCGGACCTCCCCTAGAAATAGAGGTAGAGTTATCCATTAAACTCATATCTAGATCTCATCTGATGTCAACGACCCCCTATAGGATGGAAAATGTGGAGAAAAAGTAATTAAAGAAACAAATCTGAGATCTTTTGGAGAATGGGTTTATCCAACCAAGTGTGTCTCCTTGGAGAGCACCAGTTCTCTTTATGAAGAAGAAGGATGGATCAATGTAGCTATGAAGTGATTATAGAGAACTGAATGGGATCACAGTGAAGAACAAATAATCCCTTCCATGAACTGATGACTTATTTGACCAACTTCATGGGACTCAATTCTTTTCTAAGATTGATCTTCGTTCTAGTTATCATCAATTGAGGGCGAAGAATGATGATATTCCAAAAACTTCCTTCCAATCAAGATATGGGCATTATGAGTTTGTTGTTATGCCCTTCAGACTGACTAATGCACCTGCTATTTTATTGGATCAAGAATAAGTTGTTTTTTGGAAACTTATGTTTTATCAAATGAATATACATTGTAGAGGAAAATGATTTGGTGATTAAATGATAAAGGTTATTTTTAATGATGTTTTCTCTTTTGGAGTACTATATGCCTATGGGAAATAAAATAATATAGGATTTAATTTGAGTAGGAATGGTTGAATTTATTTTGTAGGAATTTATGTATTTATTGTGGACATATGGTGATTTGGTTTATTTCTGGAAAATGATGAACCTAGCATAAAGAATATGTGAATAGGTTAATTACACTTTAGTATGAGAATTTAATAGTAGTCCATGTTATTTGAAGATAAATATTAAGATTTATTGGGGAAGAATATGTCACTAAATCCTTCTGAGTTTTGGGTTCCAATCTTAGTTTGGATTATTCTAAATAATTTTAAGGATGGTTGTGTATTGAATGGTATTTTTGGAAATTTGGGTACTTTTTTTTGAATTTTGGAGATTAATAGTCATATTTCTTTTTATATAGGATTATCCTTTTTGGGGATTATATGATCTTGTACTATCATTTTTAGTTTTAGTTGATCACTAAAGACTAGGAAAAAATATAGTTATTCTTTTATGTTTTATGTGATTATCTAGAAGATGATTCTTGTGCTTTTGATGAGACCAAGTCTTTTTGAATGCTCATTGTTTGGAGAAATTACTAGTCTTGGTGGAAACTTATTAAGGGATGAAACTCTACTTGAAGGTAAATATATTTCTTTATGTTTTTATTCTATGTAGTAAATGAATTCCTCAAAATTATGAAAAGGAACGTAAAACAAAAATGTTGTGGGTTTACGTTTCCTACTGGGTAATCAAAGACCGTTTAACACATCTTAAGTTTGTGATCTTCTTGTTGTTAATTTTCCCCTAATCAGGTTTTCTATAACTCTACATCAGAACTTGACCCTTTTTTTTCTCTTCCATATAAATGTTTTCCTACATGGAATCCTAGTATGGGTTTACTTGGGTGACCTTTGTACTTCCCTTTCTTTCTTTTAATGTAATAGTTTTACTAACTCTTTTCGGATGTTGGACTTTCAACGAAATTTCCAAGCCCAATTTTAAAATTGCAAGGACACAATTTCTTAAGGGGGAAGATTGTAACGACCCAAAATTTTGAATAAATTTTGTTTCGTAACTTTGTGTATTATTTTGTTTTATACTCAACAAAACTATTTCATTTAATAAAATAAGTATAATTAAAATAAGACCACTGGGTTTTGACTGTTATATGACTGTTGGTCAATAAGACCATGGGAAACTAAATGTTACGATTATTGTCTATAAATACAAGTGATCTTGATTAATTAATATAGAAAGATGATTCGATGGCCTAATACAGTAGTCTCGGGCCGATCGAAGCCCATCTGACGGAACTCAGGAAAAATGTAGCACCTTTGGGCTTTGCTCTAGACCAAACCCAAGTCGAACTTCATCGTGTGAAGATGGAACAGAATCACCTTTGGGAGAAGTTCAAGTTTATTGAAATCACTACTCGGGAATGTTAGCCGAGCCACCCTCGGATTCTATCACCTTAGCACACCTTACACTTAAGTCCCAAGTTGGAGTTATAAGGGGCTTTGTAACGAGACCATAACTGCCTTGTGTAATCCTTAGAGATAAATAAAATTGTGATTTCTTCTTATGGTGAATTTCGTGAATTTTCAAATGTCCGGATAAAAATAGGATGTATATTATTGATGAATTTTGGAAAAATGATATTTCAAAATATTTATGTAAACCTTAAATAATTAATGATGTGTAATGATTTTCAAAAAACGGTCTTCTGGAAATGTGTTTAGTAAGAAATTTAGAATCTAATAAGTTCAACTTAATTTTTTTGTGAATAGTAAATTATGAATAGTGATTTTATGCTTATGATTAGAAATGTGACCAAATGGATTAAGTAGCATTACTTAAGAAAGTGTTAATACAATTTATGCACCTTGATTAAGTAATGTTATTCAATAAAATAGGTAAATAACTGTTTCAGAAATTATTGGTTAAGTATTAGTTTTTTGGGTGAATAGTGTTTTTATTTAAAAATTAAATTTAAAATATTTAGAAAATTATTTTTATAAAATGGAGTTCATTTTTGAAATCAGAACACCGATATTTGGTTACGGTGAATTTTTGGGATTTTTCTGAAATAATTGAATTTTTAGTGAATAGTGTTTTTATTTAAAAATTAAATTAAAAATATTTAGAAAATTATTTTCATAAAATTGAGTTTTTTTTTCAAATTAGAGCATCTATATTTGGTTAAGGTGAAATTTTGGGACTTTTCTGAGAAGGTTGAATTTTTGGTGAATAGTGAAAATACAGTTTTTGAGTTTCGAGCGTTTAATGACATCATTAAGGAAGTAATAATTATTCAATAATTCTGGCCATATTATGAATAGTAAGATAAGGAATGAGGTGTCCCAAGTGTCCAATACCATGGGCATGCCCATGATTTTGCCAATACCACCAATGAGGTGTCCCTTTGCCATTAATGCGTTGTCCCCTCACTTCCCCTATAAATACCAAGCCATTCTCTCATTATTTCCATTAAAAAATCCTCTTAAATGAAGTTCTGGTCTACTTACCTCCCAAGGAGTCCTCCCAAGGTTCCCTCAAGCCTCCATGGTCCCGACGATTGATTTTTAGGACTTACATTTTAAGGTAAGGGATCCTACCTCTCTCTTTCATTTCATGTATTCTCCTTTATGTCATTTATTTTAAGCTCCACGTTCTTGTGTTCGACATGTTATTTAATATTCATCCTACTTTCCTTTTCATGTTCATATGATGAGAGACCCCCTATTTCTCTCATCAATTCATTTTAAGAATGTTTAAGTGGCGCCGTTAGGCTGCCGAATTTTTGTAAGGGATTCTTTCACCCTTCTCATTTTCAAGTTCTATTTTCATGTCAAGTATTTGAAGTTACTTTTTATTATGTTGGGGTGTGATATCTATATACATCATACTGTTATTTTATGTTCATAATATGAGAGACCCTATTTTATCTCATCAATTCATTTTTTAACATTTTAAGTGACACCATTAGGCTACCAAATTTTCATAAGAGAAATCTTATTTTTTTCTTCCTTCCATGTTTTTCATTTCATATGGTATGGCTTTAAAATTTCATTACCATGTTCTTATATCCTTTATATTCTGTCCCTATACTGTTTTATGGATCATTTATGATTGGGTGACCCATGTCCCCTCTCTTTTCAGTGTTTTCTAAAACCCTACATCATAGCAATTATGCTGCTGAATTTTCATCTCAAAATGTATCTCTCTTTTTTCAAATTATTTTATTTTATTAAGTGAATACTCAAAACTCTTTATTATAAAAGGGTATTCACATATATATCAAAATGTTATATTTTAAATTCTGAGATTTACATACATGAAACCTGCTTTCCTTTTCCGTGGGTTTAAAGTGACATAAAGATCACGTCTTTAAAGCAGTTTTTAAAATGTTATGATTATGAAATGAAACCCATTTCTTTTATTCTATATGGGATATTTATGAAATTTTGATGATGATATATGTGTATCACATGATAATAAATACAAATTAATGTTGAACCCTGATAGCACTCCAATACATTGGGTAAATACTTAATCTCTAGAGATGACCATTTTAACGATACCTTGGTGAATAACCTTGGTAATTTTTTAATGACACCTTGGGGATGGACCTTGGTGACCTGGAAATTATTGTCTAAGTTAAATGTTGTAGCCACATATTCAAGTTATTAAACACGTTATTTTTATTATGATATGCCTCATGATCTCTTTATCATGCCTTAAAGGTATTTATCATGACATTATTGATGTATCTCAAGTTCACATGTAAAATGTATCTCTTGCTTCCCTTACTGGGCCTTCTGATCACCCTTTCCTTTGATGTATGCTCCCAGGTTATGAGATGTTGTAATGAACTTAGGATGAACAATGAAGAAGCCTTTAAAGTGTTTAAGAAGAATGTTTTATGTTGTATTCAAGTTTTTTTGTTCCTTATTTCCAAGACACTAGACTTTAAAGATCCTCTGTATGTAAAATGTAATGAAAAGTTATGTTATAAAAAGGCTAGATGTTATAATATGACCTATACCTCATTAAGTAGAAATATCCATATATACTAAAATCATTAGTAAAAGTTATTAAGTATGAGTACCCACTCCTTACTTCAACTGAAAATGGTCCACACACATTGGTATGAACCAATTAAATTATCTCTTTACCCCTTCCACCTTCCCCACTAAATGGGGATTTAGTCATTTTTTCTTATAAACATGCATAACATACACTATGTGGTTTTAGTTCAAAAGAATCTAAATATCCATCTTGATGTAACTTTTTCAAGAATTCCTCATTTACATGACTTACATAGTGATGCCAAATTTGGGTGTGGTATGAGTCATGTGAAGTATCTTTGTTATCGATTTCTATTACATGGTTTGTTTAATCCAACACGTAAAGAACGTTGTATAAATGTTCCCCACCAAAAAAAATTATATCATTATAAAAGAAGAAACATTCATTTCCAAACATGAAAAAAATCCATCTCTATGTAGTTTGGAAATAGAAATAACGTCTTTGGTCACATAAATAACATAATAACAACCATTTAACACCATGATCATCCCAGTTGGCAAAGTGAGGTGGTAGTCCCCGACAACTACAACATCAAGTCTAGCTCCCTTGGCTACACATAGATCTACATCCCCTTAGGCAATTTTCTTGAACCTACTTGGTTCCTATATTTTAATACAGATGTGTGCACCACAAGATATATCCAAAACCCAAAAATTGCACTTGATAACAAACACACATGAATCTTCCCATTTATTCTTTGAATGGGTGTAGTTTTTCTTTTAATGGACCTTCTTTCCACATGAAAAACAAATAGACTCTTGTTCCCTTTCCCCCCTTGATCTTATTTTTCGTTGAAGGGTGTGAAGAATCTTTGGGATTAAATTTCGTCACCTTTCTCTTTCATCTTACTCACCATATGGAAATATGGATTGTCACACTTCATATCTTTCTCCAATTGGTGAATAAGGATAGGAATATCAGATAGAGACTTCTCAATGTTGTTCATATTGAAATTAGCAACAAAATTAGTGCATATCTTAGAGAGTGATGCAATAATTAAGTAGGTAACCAGTTCTTCGGGGAGTTTAAACCCTAGAAACTCTAGGTGCTGAATGTAGCCAATGAGATTTACAACATGAGGCCCAGCTTGGAAAACCTCTCTATTCTTACATCGAAAGAGTTTCTAGGATATCTTAAACCTTTCCTACATTTCTCTCTCATGGTAAAGACCATAGATGTGATTGAGCATGGTATACGCATCCATGTTTTCATGAGACTTTATGAGTTCACTAGAAATTGATGAATGAATCAAAATTTAATGTTGACCACGTCGTTCATATGTTTTTATTAGACCAAAAAAACTTCATCACTCACCTCTTTGATAAGCAGGTAAGGTAATTCTCACTCTAGAATGTAAGACTTCCGTTCATGGAATAGAACAACCTAAAATCATCTAAACCATTCCTAGAATTTACCGCCAGTGAGGATGTTGTCTTTATCTAGGATTGATCATAGGGATAATGTGGTTGAGGTTGTCATTTTATTTTATAATTAAAAGACCATAATATTAGTACTTTCTTGATTATATTTTATGAGAAATAATAAATTAATTTTATTATGTCTCTCTCCATTTTATCAAGTCATAATGGCCCTCACCATTGAACTTATAATGTCCATTTTCTTAGAAATTCTAGTGAAAAGGATCCATATTCCCCTTTTTATAAACCCAACAAGGGTTGGTCAAGCTATTTGAAGGTATTTAGGTAGAAATGTCTTTACCAATCATGGGCTTGCAGATCCTTGATCCATTGAGTGGAATCCCCAATCCTGAAATTCTTACTTGGATTTCCTCGACACTTGCCACCAATATTACAACAATTCTAGGAAGGGCTACTCACATTGAAGTAATATGGTTAGGTCAACCCGAAGCATTCCTAAGGAATTCTTGTATAAAAGTATGTGTCCCAATAAGGGTTGGCCAAACACATATTTTTACTGTGTGTTTCCCTTAATCAATAAAAGAAGGCTTAGTCTAACTTAATATTTTATTGAGTGATTTTTATCTCTTATGTGTAAATTACTTATTATATTTATCACATTCTTGTTAATATCAAGTGTAACTTACTTAATTGGTTAACCATGTCTTGATAATATTTATGCATAATCTGTGTTTATTTTAGTTCCATATTGCATGCTTATTTAATTCATTAATTATGTGATCACGAAAACACCTCCATAATGATAAACCATGAAACTAACAGAAATTAAATAAAGTAAAAGGAATGATCATGATATTTTCTAATGGTTAGTTTATATAGAAGTTGATAAATTGACCATGACCGAGGGGAGAAATACCTTGAACCTTTTTGGTTCATGTTTACATATTTTCACCTATCCACCTTTCTATCTATTGGGATTTGTTTCATCTGAGCTCCACCTTGAACAACCTATACTAGTTTGGGAGATCCGTCCATTATATATGCCTTTTAACTCGCATTTAGGTGAGTTATTAAAAGGGGGTTTACATAAAATAAAACATGGTCACAAAGGACCTACATATTAATTAAGAGAGATGGCTCATAGGGCAACAATTTAATTTAATAAATAAATTATAAAAAAATTCAAATACAAAGGTCCGGTCTAGCTCATTGATCATCCACATACATGCAAAACATTATTAAATTAATAAAAATAGAATTAAATTATTTAATCATTATCATCAAGATGAATCATTCTTGAATCAATTAATTATTATCTATAATTAATCAATCCTATTATATTAATTCTTTTTCTGAATTTCCTTGAGATTCTCATCCTTGTACATAAATGTACCTTGAAGGTAACCTGGTGAATACCTATTAAAATCTACCCAACATATATTATATTCGTATATTGTTTTACTCTTCTGACATATGGCATAAAGGACTCCTCAATTCATATAGTTAAAACATGTGTTAGGATTTATACATGATAAGTAGTTTTGAACATTATACAAATATTAATGTTTTAACTTTGAGTAATTTGGTAAAGTTAATGACATGTAGTTTCAACTACACAGTGTGTACTACGTTCACTTTCTTTCCTGAAGTAAATTCCTAGGGACTTAGCGTGTGAGGTGTACTTCAGATATTTAGAGGTACACGGCGTGTACAATGGGATATATGATGCGTTGTCTCCACATTACATGGTTATTGTTCAGCTCAATCTATGTATGGGATACATAGATTGGACCATGACTGGAAGGGACTAAACATTGTGTCTAGTGGGATACATGGAGTGTAATCTGATAAGCATGTGCATATATGTCCCGGTCAACACGTGGTGTAAAATTTATTACACTGCTTGTAATAAATTCACATGTCTTGAGTAATTTCTGAATTACCCCAGATGTGTTGAACATGACTACAAAACGTGTAGTCTAGATTACACAGCGTGTGTGGATGAGAACATGATGTGCAAGTCCGAACACGCGATGTGTACTTTTTTGTCACCTGGACAGAATCATCGGTGCCTCCTGATGAGTTCCTCAATTTAATTTTAATCCAAAAATTATTCATTTATATTAGATCTGTGAGAACTAAAAGAGGAAGAATAGATCTCAAAATCTAGATTACAAAAATGATCAATGTTTAATTGACAAACTAAATTATTAAATCATAAATCATCAATGAATTATTTAAATCATTATAAATGATGATGAACACTGCTCTGATACCACTTTAAGGATTCTAATGCAGTGGAAGCATGGCAGTTGGGAGGGCCCAAATTTTCATTTTCCATAATTGGTTACCAATATGAGATAAATACAAAGATAAAGTCCAGTATCCACAGATTAAGATCAAAGATCTAAAAAAATAAGAAAAGGGTGCCAGATCGTAGAGGGAGGATCTTATGCATAATGTTAATAATTAATTTAATAATTTCTTCAGAAGTTAAATTCCTGGATCATCGATACATTCTTCGTTGATGATGTTGATTGTCTGGAATGACACTTCCAGATTGTCTCATTGTGCCAGCGAGTATCCAAACTAGAATCCCTCTAGTGGTGATCCACAGGTGTTCCGATGGCCTCTAATCAAGACCACTCGTTATCTGGGTGCTAGTGTGGTAAAGTGAGTGTCTTTTATAGGTCTTTCTTGATCTCCTGTTCTTTAGTGTTGAATATCATCTCTTGTAATTGAGAGGGGAGAGGAGAGGATTTGAGATAGAAATTGTTTTGGATCAACAATTATCTCACCCTCAGAAATTCAATTCACCAGCCATAATGTCACAATATATGTACTTATCTATTTAATGACATGGGATTTTGGTTACAATATTTAATTTCATAACAACAATTAAATACATTAATAACCTTACAGAAAATCTATGATACATAATAAAAATAACAACACCATTATTCGTGGTGTGTTAACTTATTCAAAATGGAATAATAAATGAAATCCCATGCCACATAATGATATTAGTGTTATTATTAGTTTGTCTTGTGCAAACTAGTTTAATATTTATTTACCATCTTGGAAATAAATATTTTACTACCAGACCATCCTTACTCTGCTCAAACTCTATTTCCATTTATTGAACACCTGAATAAATAAATAAATTATTTATTCTCTTAAATAAATATTTTATTTAAAAATTAGTAAATAAGTATTTATTAAATGTTCAATAAAAAATAAATTTATTTTATTTAATTTATGATATCATTTTAACTTGATTGAAATTATTCCACAGTCTTCAAAATAATATTTATTCCATTAATTACATTAAAATTGAATTTAATCGAGAACACAAGAAACACTTAGTGTGTGACACTCTAAGATTATTTCTTATTAGCATTAGATGGGATAACCTAATATCCAAGAGTACTGTCTAACAATGGGTCAAGGAACCCAAGAGGAAGAACTTAAATTCTTAACGACAAAATCCACATACGAATGATCACTATTTAATATAATCCCTTTGCCTCAATATCTCATCAAGCAGGTTCCATGATAGTTTTATAAAGCTGTTTTCTTGATACATATTTCTTTGAATACCTGAAATAAATTCCTCATTACACTATAGACATTGAATTTAGGGTGATGGTTCTATTTAAATCAAATTGTTGAGATATCAACATTCATAAATGGAAGGAAAAAATCCTTCCTTGACTTATCCATTAATAACATGTCACTCGTGACACACCCAATGTACCCTACTTCTTGCCAACATATGGTGTGATCATTTTCATTAGTAAATCAATGTATGCAAGATGTGACATGAATTAATGATAATAATAAAGTCTAAGGACCATTACATAAGCTTTTAGATAGGAATATCCGATGAGACCAAAACATGCAGAATTCATACATGTGGGTATGTTCTCATAACCTACCATATTGAAGATCACCATGTGCGAAATTAATGAGAAGAAGTATCATATACTTATGAGTACTCACAATAATCACTCTGTATACTATGTGTCCCATCATCATATGTCATCCAACCATAGAACTATATTTATGAATATTCTCATATCACTTCAAGGTTATCATCATAGCAGGAAATTATTATGACCATGTCAATGTGAAAAATACTCTTGGACATTATTATATCATAGTCATTTTGAACAATAAAATATATATAATAAGATGATGAATATTTAAATAAATTAAATATTCTTGTAATCGGAGTAGAAAAAGTTGGTTCTAGGACACCAACTCTAACACTCCCTACCTCAAGATGATTAGATTAATTTCATTGGAATGAAAATCACAATTTAGGAACAAGGGAATTATATAAAGATGAAATATTAAATGGTTATTTTTCTACATAAAGTGTGGATCTATCCCCAGTGATATTGCATCATTTGATGGTAGTGAGAAGGTAAATCACACAACTTAATAATAATTTATTAGAAAATATTTTGTTGGTTTTAAGTTTAAATTTTAATATACAATATTGTTTAATTTTCAAAAAAAATTCATGAAGGTGCGGGTAACAGGGAGTGAATATAGAGATGGAGAGGGTGTCGATCAATGTTCATCGTGTAGTGATTAAGGTTCAATTTGGATGCAGTGATGATGTGTAACTAAAATAATGATATACTAACACTAATATGGTGATTTAGAAACCATGTTGTTTTTTTGGTATGCATATCTATATTTCCATTACATTTCATAGAAATATATATTCTTGGTTAATTTTATATTTTTTACTCTGATTTTTTATTTATACTAATCATAATTAGGATCTTCAAGTTTTTTTTAGTACTCTATGAAATTCCACCTATAATTTTTCCTTTCAAATATAAAGTCTCTTTCAACCATTTATGAGTTTTATTTAGTTCTTACTTTCTCTTGGTAATTCACCAAGTACTACATGGATAATTAATCATGCTATTCAACTTGCATTGGGGCATCCCACTAGTATGTTTCTTATTTGTTAAACATATAGATTGTTAGCATCAATCTCCTCCTAGATAGTAGAACTTAAGATAGTTTATTTAAAGAGATAAAGTTAAATTATGTATATAAACTCCAAAAAACATTTCTATAATTGTAATGTTGACTTAAAACTCAATTAATGTAATAATATACTATAATAATTATATATAATGAGTTTCTTGAATATCTTCATGCAATAATATGAAACATTTATGACATCATGGTCCTACTTTTCTAAATGAT
Source organism: Viscum album (assembly GCA_963277665.1). Classification (NCBI taxonomy): domain Eukaryota; kingdom Viridiplantae; phylum Streptophyta; class Magnoliopsida; order Santalales; family Viscaceae; genus Viscum; species Viscum album. Next base: position 773,507,999 of record OY728142.1, on the reverse strand, counting down.
TATTCTTCATGTAGTATTATTAATGGAAGAAACATATTCAATCATATTAAAAATTATTTATTACGAATAATACTTGATAAAACATAAAAATATATTCACATAAAAATTATTGAGAACACTAAACTACCCCATAGTTTTACTCCATAACACATATTAAGTTCATCCATATTACCTTCATATTTATGGATGAAGAATATAAGAAAAAACATAGTGGGTTACTAATCGAGTTAATATTTCATTATTTTTCATGTGTAATTAAATGATTTAATTAGTTCCAATTAATCAATTTGAGGTGATTTTAATTATTTTATAATTTTTGGTGAATTTTTTGAATAATTGTCAAAATTGCTTAATTAAAGAAATTTAGCAGCTTTTTGGATCTGCTGTTGTTAGAGCATAAATTTTACAGTTTTTATCCAATTTTAGTGATTCATTTTTTGTTGTATTCATTTGTTGGTGGTATTAAAATTTTTCTTCTAGACCCAGATCCAATTCAAGACACATTGGACTAGAAAAATCAATCAAATAGAGAATGTTTTTTCTAGCCAATAGGATGGACCCACCTAAGTACTAGAGGCATATCTCATCCAAAAAATATCCAAATGAGATGATTCCATTTGGGTTGGAAATAGAACTCTGAGTATCATTTTCAAAGTAAATTTATTATATGATTTAGGTCATTAATATACTATTTAGTTCCCCAATGTGTGGGGAGTTGAGGAGTATCATTAGGAAGAAAAATTCTTATTCAGTAATTCAAGAATAATATTTCTGAAATCGGTCCAAGAATATTATATTTTGAGGGAGAATTATAATGATATAGAGGAACTGCTTTTATGAAGACACCTTACTGATATTATAGCTTTTATCATGTGAAATAAACTAAAAATTTTGGACGATAGAATCTTATAAGGAAAGTTTTACACCCCTAAACCCTTTAAATATGAGTGTCCACTGCTATTTAAAGGGGTTTAATATGGTGAAGGAGGGGATGTGATGGTGGATTTTAACCTTTAAGAACTGTTGATTTTCTATTTTTATTTTTTTAGTTTTATAATGATCTCTTCTTCCACATTCAATGCTGCTACCCTTCATATGGAGGGGTAAATATTTTGAGTGATTGGGGTAGGGGATTTTTCCTTTTATAATGTGTGAGTCTTTCACATTAATTTAAAAGTATCTTTTTTTATTGAATGGTTTATATTTTAAATGGTGTAAAATTATCTTAATGTGATCATGGTTAGGGTTTTGGTATCCTTAACTCTTTATATATTTGGTTGACGATATTTAAATTCCCTCCATGTAGTGTAGTTTTTCTTGATTGAGCAGATTGTGTCAGGTGGGGAGTGTCTAGTGATTATTGGAACATGTGTGGAATGAGTTAATTATTTCTAGATCTATAAGGATAAAAAATTCCCAATCGATAATTGACTTAGTTTTTTGTGGATGGTTTATGAATATTCATGCCCACATGAGTGATTTCCATTTCATCCTTTTACCAAGGGTGATTGAAAACATGATCGAGTCATCATTCATTTATCATTCAATGCGAGGAGAGGGGGAAGATTTTAATGACCATGATAACATTGAAAAAAGTGATACTACCCCAAACCCATCACTTTTTTTTAAATTTGTGTTCAATCATTATTTTAATTTTTTTATTTCTTTTTAAAACTCAAAATATTTCAAAAAAAAATATCACTTATTTCTCTAATTTCAAGTGACAAAGGCGATTGTTGAGTTATCCTCTATAGAGACAACCTAGGTTTACCAATATACTACATTCTAACACATGAAATATTTTTTTTTGTTACACCATATGATAGACACTTTTCAAAACATTGATCCATCTCTAGGGAGGTAGTGCCAACAATCTAATTTGTACATTTTGTAAATAATTTTCTTTTAATTGATTTAAAAAAACTAAAAAAGAAATTTCCATGATGTATGCCAACAATAATAATACTACTTGGATTGAAAAATCATAGGTTCAAGGAGAAATGGTTGACAATTATGAGGTGTACCTATTATAAAAGGTTGATAAACTCACTATTTTGGCCATGAAAATATTTATTGGCCATGTTATAGGTCTCTCTTTTCAAGAAAATCTGGAAACTATTAATCAATTCAAAACAAATTAACAAAGACTAGAGGCTAAGGCATTATTTCTTTTGGATGATGAAACTGAACCTGAACCAGAATCCAAACTAGTGGTGGATGTGATTTCCTAAATCATCATTAAAACAGAGGATCATTAATACCTACTTATAGCTAGTTAAATTCAGCTATAAGAGGAACCTCCAACTATGGAAGCAATTGAAGCTGAACAAACCTAGAAAGATGATATTTTCATGAACTCATTATCTTCTTATTTTTTGGAAACTGAATTTAGTATCACCTATAATTGTTTCTCATTTTTAGATTCAGATAACACTTATACTTCCATAGATGATGAATATGAATAAAAATTATATACATCTGAAGAGGAATATATGGATCTCCCTAAACTTGTTGAAAACATAATGGAGGGAGTTCAAGAGGAGACAAAATTGTCTTTTCTTGAAGAAATTGTAACTTCTCGGATTCGGGTTCTACACGACGGGTGCCCCGAACCCGGTTGGTCACATGACCTCAAGCACATTTCCCTAAACACTAGAGGCTATTGACTAGCAGCGAGGCCCCAGGTCTGATAGTGTGGAAACTATTCCCTCATTTGTCAAAATGTAGCACAATGGATGAGCTAAATAACATAAAAAATGGAAGCAGTAAACAATATTGAACTGAAATGGACAACTAAAGTAAAAGAGAACCAGCACTTATATATATAACGATGCAGAATGTCTCTATTCTATGAAATTATCCAAAACCAGTTACAATGGAATACAATAAAATACAACAAAAGTACTAGTACAATGGAACAACATAGAACTGTCAGCCGTATCGCAAGACTAAGCTTGGTTTCATTCTCTCCTACTCCTCAGCAACTATCAAGTACCTGTATAGGGACTCTTTCCCCTATCGACACCTGCAACAATATAATCTGTTTGGGCCAAAGACATGACCCAAATAGGGTGTGAAAAATAAATCCCAGTAGGCAACCACTAAAGGCCCGTGCCCAACTGTCAGTGAAAAAGTGCAACAACAGTGTGTAATAGTAAATGCAATAAACTAAGTAGCACTCCAAAGTAACTAACTACCAGTTATATTTCCATTTTAATATTCATTTAATAATTCAATTTAAGATATCACCACATTGAATATTCTATGTAAACAAGTCAGTGTCCTCCGACATGAAAGCTTTTACCCTCAGGTAAACAGAATCTTGCCCTCAGGCTAATAGAACCACGCCCTCAGGCTAATCAGAACCATGCCCTCAGACTAATCAGAATCATGCCCTCAGGCTAATCAGAATCATTCTCTCAGGATAATTAGAATCATTCCCTCATGTGATTTACCTCAGTCATAACAAAGTTTTCCCTCAGGCATGGATGTATTGTCCTCATATATAAGAAATGTATCCCTCATGCGAAAGAGAACATTGCCCTCTGGCTAAGTAGTACCTTGCCCTCAGGCTAAACAAACACTTCTCTCAGGCTAAATAGAATACTGCCATCAGGTGCAAGTAATAGGGTAGAGGCCAACATATAAGGAAGAAATTATATATAATTCCTCTCAAGGAAATTTTAATCATGCTACATTTATGGTATACCCTTGGGTAAATTGGCCAAACGACTAAACAGAGGAACGCACCCCCAAAGTGGTCCTGGATACAAGCAACCATCCCAAACATAAGGTTACAATTACATTAAAATACCTATAAAATTCTATGTATATAATTCTTCAAGGACATATCCATATGACACCCCATTCATGGGCGCATATCACAACGGTACACAAATTCACCACAACAGTTGGAAATAAACACTAGACCACCTACCTTGATCACCCCAGATCGGTATACGTGAACGACGAATCCTGAAACAAATGAGAAAGGAGAAGATATGAGATTAACATAATCTTGTTCAAACTCAAATAACTTTCCCTCAAGAAAAATTTGGTAAGAATTTCTCTGGGAGAAGGAAGTGCTTACCCTCATGGTTCAAAAGAGATCGACGACGTAGGAATCGGGTTCCCTGTGTTTGGTCGGGAGATCCTCCAAGGTCCGGACATCTCTCTCCCTTTACTACGGTGTTCTATGCTTTTTCTATGAACATAGGAGGCTACTGCCCGTTTTAAGAAAAAAAACAAACTACATGGCGTGTACTCCCAATTACACGACGTGTACTTTTCTCATTTAACTGTTCATCTGACAGCTATTTTTTTCACCGCCAAACTGTTCACTTGTCAACATGAGTACATGACGTGTATTCTCGATTACATGGTGTGTACTGTCGCTTCGCTGGCAGCTGCCTCCACCGCCTTACTATTCACCTTCCGACTGAATACACGGCATGTAAATACCCTGTACATGGTGTGTAGTCAGTTTTTACACCCTTCATCACCGACATGACTACACGCCCTGTATACTCATCCCACACGGCTAGAGTACATGGTGTGTGGAAATGTACATGGCGTGTACTTCCAAATTTGGGATTCTTCACCATTTTCCTCATTTTCTCAAAAACACTAAAAGAAAAAGGGAAAAAATAAACTTGTACCTCATGAAGAAGAACTGGGTTCTTACAAACTTCCCCATTTAAAGAAATTAGTTACCAAATTTCCCTTCCAAGGGTGGTGAAGATAAATCTTAGAACAAATCTTGCTACTGAGAATGTACATCAGTCTCCTGCTCCCAGGTTTCATCCTGCACTTAGCCATGCTGCCATAACACCTGTATGAGAGGAACTGACCAGCCTTGGGGAACCTTTGTGATCCTATCTACGATACGAATCAGATGCTCCAAAGGGTTGCATCAATCTGTAGCTCAACCTCCTCGGGCTGAATTATGTGAGACGGGTCTGAATGAGAATGGTGTAGCTGAGATACATGGAAGAAGTCATGCATGGCTCCATACCAATGTGTTAATAGCAACCAATAGGCAAATGGCCCGACTCTCTCTAGAATATCAAATGACCCCACATACCTCGCTGAAAATTTACCCTGTCTCCTGATCCGCCTGTGACCCAACCTCGAAAACACATGCAAGAAAACCTAATCTCTAACCACAAATTACAAGGGTTGTGTACGATGATCAACATAATATTTATGATGAGACTGTACAGTATCCATCTGCTTCTATATCAACTAGACCTTCTCTAATGTCTGCTGCACGAGATGTGGTCCTAGTAAAGCCGCCTCACCTATCTCCAAACAGTATAGGGGTGATCGGCATTACCTACCATATAAATCCTTGTATCGTCCCATATAAATAGTTTCCTAAAAACTATTATTATAGGAAAAAAGACTAGGGGTATATGCTTCTCCCAAGAGCCCCTAAAATCTAGGACGCATGCACGCAACATGTCCTCAAGCACCAGTATCGTACGCTCTGACTGGCCATCGGTCGGAGGGTGGTAAATTGTGCTCAGAAGCACCTGTGTACCGAGTGCCCTCTGAAAAATATGCCAGAAACAGGACATAAAACGAGCATCCCAATCTGAAATGATAGAACGAGGAACCCCATGAAGACTTATGACCTCTCAGATATACAACTTCCCGATATCGTGAACTCTAAAGGTCTCCTTGATCAGAAAAAAGTGATCTACGTTTGTAAGTCTATCCACAATGACCCACACAACATAATTTCATCGAGGTGAACTCGACAATACCATCACGAAATCCATCGCAACATCATCCCATTTCTTTTCCGGAATGGGTAACTACTGTAACAATTCAGCTGGCCTCTGATGCTCCACCTTCACCTGCTGACAGGTGGAACATCTAGTAACAAAACCAGCTAGTTCTCTTTTCATACACGACCACCAATACTAATGTCTCATGTCACATTAAATTTTGGTAACCCCAGGATGAAATTCTCAAGCTGAAGCATGAAACTCATGCTTCAACTCCTCTTAGATGTCCCCTAGAACCCACACTCATCCATGGAAACGTAGTACCTCATCATCGCCTATCGCCCAACTAGGAGGAGGTTCTTTACTTGCCACCGACTCCAATTGAACTAGGCCTTATGAATTTGATAGCTGGATCATCCTCACTCTATCCAGGAGGGTAGAAGTCATAACCAAGGAAGAAAGATAGGTTTTCCCACGACTATCGTGCACCCCCAAATGCATCTTAAAGAACAAATCCATAAGCTGCCACTCACCACTGGCCTCCTGCACTGCCTGCATCTGAGTCTTCTTGCTCTATGCCTCAGCAACTACGTTACATTTACCAGGTGTATAGGCAATCTCAAAGTCTAAGGATTGAAGGTATTCAACCCACCTTCACTGTCTCAAATTCAGGTCACCCTGAGTAAGGATGTACTTGAGACTTTTGTGGTCAGTGAAGACCAAAAAATGATATCCCAAGAGATAATGTCTCCAACAGTGAAACTCATGAACAACTGCAACCAACTCGAGACCATGCATCAGGTAATTCCTCTCATGTGACCTCAACTACTGAGACCCATATGCAATAACCAAATCACCCTGCATCAACACTGCTCCCAGCCCAATACCTGATGCATCATAGTAGATTTTATACCTCTTCCCTTTCTCTGTAAGTATCAGGACTGGTGTTGATGTCGACCTTCCCTTTAGCTCTTGAAAGGCTGTCTTGCAAGCTTCTGACCAAACGAACTTCACTCCTTTCTTAGTCAAACCCGTAAACGATGCTTCTAAGCGGGAGAAGTCTTGTATAATGCGCCTATAGTAACCAACCATCCCCAAGAAAATTTGTATCTCAAAAAAATTCTTAGGATTCTCCCAGAAAACTAATGCTCTTACATTCTCTGGGTCTAATGCAACTCCTTCCTTTGAGATAATATGAACCAAGAAGTGTATCTAGTCCATCAAAAAGTGGCACTTTGAGATATTAGCATATAGCTGATGCTCTCTTAGTGTACACAATACGATGTCAATATGTGTAGCATGTTCATGTCGAGTGAGAGAGTACATCAAGATATCGTCCACAAAGCCTACCACAAAAGAATCCAGATAGTAGTGGAACACATTATTCATTAGAGCCATGAAAACTACTAGCGCATTCGTGAGTCCGAATAGCATAACCAAGTACTCGTATAGACCATATCTTCTCCGAAATGCTGTAAGAGGTATGTCTGATGGTCTAACATGCAACTGATGATATCCGAATCTCAAGTCAATATTTGAGAACACTCGTGCTCCATGAATTTGATGAAAAAGGTCATAAGTCCTTGTTAAGGGATATCAGTTCTTAACCATCATCTAGTTTAGTTTCTGATAGTCCACACAGAGTCTAAGGGTACCGTTAGCCTTCTTAGAGAATAGAATAAGCAAACCCCAAGGAGAAGTAATCAGTCGGATGAAACCCTTTGTCTACAACTCCTCCAACTGCCTCTTGAGCCCCTGCAACTTTGGTATAGCCATCCTATAAGGAGGAATGCACCCCAGTGCTGCTCCTGGCACAAGCTCAATAGAGAAATGCACCTCTTGCTCTGTAGGTAGACCTGAAAAGTCATCTAGTAATACATCCATGAAATGATCAACTACCGGAGGGAAATATTTCTGAGAAGTTCCCTGATCATCCAGATATAAGCTCACAATCTGGGCTGTCGCTCCACCTCACTCACGATGCTTGGGTCCAACCCAGCTTGCCTGGACATCCCATTCACCCCTGTATAGAAACTCTTCTCCCTCTAGTGACATGAAACTCATTCTACAATGGTAGAAATCAACAATGGCTCGAAAAGGTACCAACCAGTCCATCTTGATAATGACATCAGAAGTCGTCATCTCTAAGACATAGAGGTCCCATAGAAAGTGACACCCACCAACCTCTATAGGGAACTCCCTGCACTGACACACACCAACCATTCTAGTTCATAATAGAGTGTCTACCACCATAACACCATAAGAAGAAGAAACACAGAGCCCAAGGATCTCTACAATGGGCCCAAATATAAAGCTATGTGTAGCACCCGTATCAAAAAGTACCGAAGATAAACCAGAAGCTACTAAAATACTACCTCTGATAGTGGAAGGTTCGAAATCCTACTTTTGTTGGGTCTGTTACACCACATATTCCTGCCTAGGGCTGTGACCCTGCAACATAGCCTGGCTATCCTGAGCTATCCCACCCTACTGCCTCTGAGATCCTGGTGTCTGGCTATCACGGCCACATCCACCATCTCTGCCTGCATGCCCTGACGTATTCCAGTTTCCCAACTAGTAATAAGCTTCTAGTCCTGCTTCCACACGTGGAGTCTGCACATAACCTTTATCATTATCCACTGGTATAAACACCTTGAAAAATCACTGCAGATGGCCCATCTTGCCACAAGCTCAACACTCCCCTCAATCTCGGGGAAACTAGGGTCACTTGTTCCCCTCCCTACCGCACTAGTAGCAAAAAACTGGGGCACCTGAAGTATTATTCTGTATAGTACTGCCATTATGAGAGAAGTACATCTATTTATTCCTATTACCAATAGAATTAGTACTAGAGAATGGTGCTGAACCACCCTAGCCCACACCCCTAGCTTCCCGCAGGTTCCGCTCAGTAATCCGTGCTTGGTTCATAATAGCATGCACTGTAGGAAACATGAAAACATTCACAAGTTCTCGAATGTCATATTGAAGACCATACTCAAAGAGTCTGGCCCTCAACGTCTCATCACCCACCAGAATGGGTGCAAAAAACTGAACCTCGGTGAAGCGAGCAGAATAATCCATCACTGACATGGCACCCTGCTGCAGATTCATGAACTCTCGAGCTAGATCTGCCCTCAGCATCTCTGGGAAAATGAAGTCATAAAAATCTCCCTGAAAATCTTCCCACCCCATGTTGCGGTGATGCTCAGATTGGGTGGTAACATCCCACCACCTCTTGGTGGAATCACACAGCATATATGTCACGAGCTAGACCCTCCACTCAAGAGGAGTCTCAAGATTCTTGAAAATAGTCTACATAGACCCCAACCAAGATTTTGTAGCCTGTGGTCCTCCATCCCCTGAAAACGTAGGCAGATGCTGCTGCTGGAAGATACTTGTCAGCTCTTCCATAGATGTGGCAGCTGGCGGTGCTCCATGGAAGGTCTGTATAAACCACATAATGCCTACATGAAACTGCACATCATCGCCTGTGCCTAGTATAACGTCTGACGCCGCATCTGGCTCTGCTGGAGGATCCATTGGTATCCCATGGCCTACCATTTCCAGAGTATAATCATTTCCGCTATCTTAGAAAACAACCGATGGTCTTCTTGACGGCATGGATCTACAAGTTCAAAACACGCCTCAGATTTAATTTTATCAAAGGCTAAAAAAATGAGACCAAGAAGGGAATAGGAGAAAGAAATAATTCAAGATTTTCAAAACTTGACTACACTGCATGTATATAAACCACACGGAATGTTCTCGAAATCCATTCACATGGGTGTGTACTCCAACTAAAACTGGTCATGTAACACCCAAAACACACGGCGTGTCCTCAGACTACACGGCGTGTACTTGAATCCTCCTTCCCTGCCCGGGTCCTTCCACACAGCTAAGGCACACAACTCTCTTCTGAACAAGACTGAACGACGTGTATAACATCTACATAGCATGTATGATTTAATTTCCAACTGCCCGTGTCATTTGTTACATGGTCAACTACTCGACTGACACTACACGACGTGTTACACCCACACACGACGTGTACACCACCCCATTTCCCCAGCCACCTGGCCAAGTCCACATGGTCTCTCATCAGTCATGACTAGACGATGTGTCTCGCGGGAACACGACATGTACTAGGTAGGGTAACACCGACCTATGTTGTTCGTGACAGGGATGGGTACCTGGTTCAGACTACACGGTGTGTACAATATTGACAAGATGTGTTCAAACAAAGATTTCCCTCATTTGTGTTGTTAGTTACATGGGCGGTCTTCAGGTCAACACTACACAACACGTAAAACTGGTACACGGCGTGTTTCCCTAATCCAAGCCCAACCTCGTGTCCCTGGCCACATGGCCTATGTGATGGGAAGAGTCTAAACAGCGTGTACATAGGGTACATGGCGTGTACTTAAAAATTCTAATTTTCTTCCTGAAAAAAAGATTAAATGGTGTGTAATCATAGACCTACACGGCGTGTATCCTAGGTTTTTCGGACAGTAAGCCTTCAAAACTACTTCGGATCCTAGAACACACTAAAATGAACACCTATGTGCCAAATTTCAATCCCTGAGGGCTCATACTTCCAGCGAATCAATGTTTGGAATCTTATACATGTTATAAACAAATTAAACAGTCAATGATCCACCAAATTCCGGTCATTGAGGGCCCATATGCTTCAAGAACCAAATTTTGGCATTCATTCTACTAACCTTACATAACAATACCGTATCAAATTGCAGGTAGTTATCAAAACAACTATCACAACAACATGATTTTCTAGCACAACATCTATCACAATGACATGCAATTTCTAATGCACCTACATGTCATGGAAACTATTCATGGAAGGTGATTCTAACATGTTCCTAAATGATGCATGAGACGACATACCCTCATCTCATCAGGTTGTGACTAAATAGAACCCATGTATAACATATAAACAACAAAATCACAAGTGCGTCACCCAACGGTGAAAATCAAATCAACTTTAAATTGAAGAATTAGTAATATTGCAATACACGAGGTAGACTGGATTTTCCCCATACACGGGTTAGATACTCCCAGGCACAGCTTATTACCAAGTACCATATCCATCCTATCCCTGAATAAGGATCCAAATAGTAAGTCTAAGAAAAGAAACTCCTTTGATACCACTTTGAAACATCCTGGATCCGGGTGCTACACCACGGGTGCCCCGAACCCGGTTGGTTACATGACCTCAAGCACATTTCCCCTAATTCCAGAGGCTTCTGACTAGAAGCGAGGGCCCAGTTCTGATAGTGGGGAAACTATGCCCTCATTTTTCAAATTGTAGCGCAGTGGAAGAGCTAAATAACATACAAAAACGGAAGTGGTAAACAATATTTAATTGAAAAGGACAACTGAAGTAAAAGAGAACCAGCAGTTATATACATAATGATGCAGGATGTCACTATTCTATGAAAGCATCCAAAACTGGTTACGCTGCAATATAATACAATACAACAAAAGTACAAGTACATCAGAACATCACAGAAAAATCAACAACATCGCAAGCCTAAGCACGGTCCCTTGCTCTCCTACTCCTCAACAACAATCAAGTACCTGTATAGGAAGTCTTTCCCCTATTGAAAACTGTAGTAATATAATCTATTTGGGATAAATACATGACCCAACTAGGTTTTAGAAATAAATCCCAGTAGGCAACCACTGAAGGCCCATGCCCAACTGTCAGTGAAAAAGTGCAACAACAATGTGCAATAGTAAATGCAATAAACTAAGCAGTACTCACAAGTAACTAACTACCAGTTATATTGACATTTCAATATTCATTTAATCATTCAATTTAAGATATCACCACAGTGAATATTCTAAGTAAACATTCAGTGAATGTAGAAATAAAAACTCTTACCCTCAGGTAAACAGAATCTTTACCTCAGGCTAACAGAACCACGCCCTGAGGCTAATCAGAACCACACCTTCAGGCTAATCAGAATCATGCTCTCAGGTTAATTAGAATCAAACCCTCAGGCGATTGAACTCAGGCATAACAAATTATGACCTCATGCACCGAATTATTTTCCTCAGACATAAGAAACATAATCCTCAAGCAAAACAAAACATTGCCCCTCAGGCTAAGCAGTACCTTACCCTCAGGCTAAACAAACACTGCCCTCAGGCTAAATATAAAACTGCCCTCAGGAACTAGTAACAGGGATGATCCCAACATATAATCAATAAATTATATAAAATTCCTCTCAAATCAATTTAAATCATGCTATGTTTATGGTATACCCTTGGGTAACCTGGACAAACAACTAAACTGAGGAATGCACCCCCAGGGTGGTCCTGGATCCAAGAAACGATCCCAAACGTTAGGTTATAATTACATTCAAATACCTATACAATTATAGGTATATAATTATTCCAGGCCTCAGCCATACAACACACCATTCATGGGCGCGTATCACAACATTACACAAATTCACCACAGCGATTTGAAATAAACAGTAGACCACCTACCTCGATCGCCCTTGATCGGTATATGTGAACGACGCCTCCTGAAACAAACAAGAACGAAACAGGTCAGAGATGAATATAATCTCATTCAAACTCAAATAACTTTCCCTCAAGAAAGAATTGGTAAGAAGGGATCTAGGATAAAGAAGTTCTTACCCGCGCGGTTCAAAGAAGATTGACGACGTAGGAATCGGGTTCCCAGTGTGAGGTCGGAAGATCCTCCAAGGTCCGGCCATCTCTCTCACTCTCCTTCAGTGTTATAAGCTTCCAATGTGAATAGAGGAGGACACTACCCATTTTAAGTGAAAAAAAACTACACAGTGTGTGATCCCAAGTACACGGTGTGTACTTTTTCATTTAACTGGTCCTCTGGTGGCTATTTTTTCCACTGCTGAACTGTTCACTTGTCGACATGAGTACAAAACGTGTATTACAAATTAAACGGCGTGTACTATTGCTCTGCTGGTAGCTACCTCCACCGCCTTACTATTCACCTGCTGACTGAATACACAGCGTGTAAAAACCTTATACACAGCGTGTAGTAAGTTTTTAAACCCTTCATCGCCGACAGGCCTACACACCCTGTATACGCATCACACATGCCCAGAGTACACGACGTGTGGAAAAGTACATGGTGTGTACTTCCAGAATTTTGGATTTTCCCCATTTTCCTCATTTTCTCAAAAACACTAAAGGAAAAAGGAAAAAAAAGAAACCCGTACCTCTAGAAGAAGAACCGGGTTCTTACAGAAATATAGATGCATGATGCTAAATTTTAAGGGTAAGAATTTGATATTGATTCTTCAAGTTTTATTTTTTTTTCAAATAGAATTACACTTGAAATTTACCTTTGAATATTTCATTGATGAAACATACCCTGAGAAATCACTGGAGAATAAACAAGAGGTTGTGCAAGTGTCAACCAAGATTTAGGAGAACTCATTATTTTTCCTAACCCACCATACAAGACATATCTCATTTTCGCGGGGGAGGATTTGGCGCACTATATCAATGGAGTTAATAAAAATAAGGAATAAGTGAAATATTTACAGAACATATTCTATTGGTTCTTCTCAAAAAAGCATTACACACCACCAAATTGAGGATAACCAACTAGAACTACCCATCAGGAGGAAGTCAAAACTAAAGGCCAAATTTGGGGATTAATCAATATTCTATCCTTATATTATCATTATATATCTATTTTATTTTTTTCTAATAAATTTCATATGTTATATTTTCTAATTTTTATTATAGGGTTTTAGAGAATAGATCATATGATCTTAACTCAAGATGGCACTACTAATAAGTCAAGTTCTACATTTCCATAACACATTCTTTTTTGATGTCATTAATTTTAAAATATTCTTACACATTAAATATATTTGAATTAATTATGGGCACTACATAATTTTAGTATGGCAGAGGGATTCTTTGTAGTTTAGTTTATTTATTTGTTTTTCAATTTTTATAAAAAAAATTCATTTTTTTGAAATTTTGTGTGTTTTCTTTTAATTTTTTATGTTTTTCAAATTTTGAGCTTAAATGATTATAATCACTATTTATGAAAATTATTCCCATGAGTGATCCAAGTATTACCATGAAACCAAGATTACATTAAGGATTAAATGATTTTTTTCAAGTTTAAATATCTGTTAATTTCATGAAAGTTAATCTGATTTTTGAACCCCATGACCCATATCACTGTCTTTATCTTTTTAATCACTTTACTATGAGGATTCTAAAACATTATTTTCATATCCTTTTCATTCACCTCAAATCTTTAGAAAACCAAACCATTCATTATTTAACCATAAGTTGATTTATTCTAATAAAAACATAAGGGATTGAAGTACTTGGATTTTAAATTATTGAAGAATTGATTTAGTATTAAATTACCCTTTTCAAGAGAAAACTTTTTATTTTGGACTTCACCATACATTTAATCCTTTTATCCCTTATAATCCATGAAAAACATGTTATTTTAGCCACATTAGAAGCCAATTTTCCATATCCAAACTTCTCTTAAAGTGAAATTAAATAATCTAGTTGATATTATGTGTAGGGTAATCTGTCTTTTGGTGTGATAAATAATTTTTTACAACTTTGGTTGGAAAATATAATTATTAAGAGATGTGTTTAATTTTGAAAAAACTAATTCTATTGAAATTTGTTCCTTTTATAGATCTTTCATGAAAAGGAAAGCTATGATTTTCTAGAGTTTCTAATGTAGAAATTAATTTGTGCCTATCTAGAGCATTCGTGAAAAAATATTTATGGGAATATTGAATTTTTTTTCTAATTAACATTTGAATATTTTTAAAATAAACTAATTTTCATGATTATGAAGCTAATTTTCTACCACGGGGTGTGAGAAAGAGACCATACTTGATTGAAAATTCGAATCTTCTAATTTTTCTTCAAAAAGAGACAAACTCTCCTTGTTATTTATTAAATGTTTTACATAAAAATACTACCAACCAAAATCCACATAGCAACCTTATAATGTCATCATGATAAAATCATTTATTTGACTCATATTGGGTGGTTATGTAGTAATTTATCAATCCTATTGTGACCCTTTCATGAGTTTGGATGAGAAAATCCTTGTTTAAAATTAACATTAGTGAGATAATAAAAAGTTATTTTGAAGTAGTTTCCTTGTGAGAATGGGAGGAGAAATTAAGTGGAAATATATTGAATGATCTGAATGTATAAATTGAAATATTTTTGTATGAGTCATGATATCTTTTATTTCATGGTGTGGAATTAGTGGATCTCATGGGTATGTGTTTTGAATTTTATTTGATTTCAATTTGACACTAACTTGTCCATGAGTCCAAGTGAAAAGTATATGGGTGTTAATAGAGTTAATATTTTTCATTATTTTTCATATGTTATAAAAATATTTAATCCCTTACAATAAATAAATTTAAGGTGTTTTGAATTATTTTTTTTATTTTTGGTCAATTTTGTGATTAATTATGAAATTTGTTTAATTTGGGGAATTTAGCAGTTTTATGGTGCTTTAGTTTTTTAAGAATAACTTTTAAAATTTGATCCAATTTAACTGATTCATTTTTAGGTTTTTTTTCATGGGATTAAAATTTGACTTATAGCAATTCAAGTGACAGTATCCCTAAAAAATATATCAAGTGGATAAATTTTTATCGATAATAGAATGGATCCCACATCAGTAATAAAAGAATATATCATCCTAGAGACATACAAATGAAATGATTCTAGTTAGATTGAAAATAGGATTTTGACCCAAATTTTAGCATTAAATTTTATGGATAATTTTTTTTCATTAATAAATCCATTTAATTCCCCAAAGTGGAGGGATTTGAAGAGTATCCTTAGGAAGAAAACATCTTCTTTAGTAATTCAAGCATACATTTTTTGAAACTTTTCCAAAGAATCTGAGAATTATATGGAGAATTCAAAATATATATGGGAAAAAAATTTATGAATACAAATTTCCAAGATTTATCCATTTATCATATGAAATTAACTCAATATATTTTGGGAGGAAATCGAGAGGGAAAATTTTCCACCCCTCAACCATATAAATATGAGTGTCCACTTCCATTCAAAGGTTTTGATGAAGGGGAAAGAGGGTATGTTCTTGAGGATTGGAACCTTTATGTGCTATGGATTTTCTCTTTTTATTTTATTACTTTCATAATTCTATATTATTCCCCATTAAACTATATTACCATTCCTATAGAGGGGTAAATATTTTGAGTGATCATAGAAGGGGGAGTTCTCCTTTTGTAATGTCAGAGTCATGCAGTTAAATTTAAAAATATATTTTTCTATTAAATGATTTAAATTTTAAGTGGTGTTAAGTTCTATTAATGTGATAATGCTTAGGGTTTTGGTTTTATTCATTATTTATATATTTGGTTGAATATCTTTGAACTCCCTTTCTCCTAGTGCAGTTTTTCTTGATCGAGAAGATTTTTTAAGGTAGTGAGTGTCCAGAAATAATTGGCACATGTGTGAGATAAGTGAATTATTTAATAATTTAAAATGTGAAAAAAATATTGATCATGAATTGAATTAGTTTTTTGGGGATGGATTATGAATTTTCAAGCACACACGAGTGGTTTCCATTGCATCCTTCAACCAGGGGTGATTGATAACTCGATGGATATAACGACCCATACATTACATACATTGTTATTACTTTAGAATTGAAGCAAAATTATTACAACATATAACAAAAATAGGAAAGGACCATATAGGTATAGTGTCTTTAGAAACTGGGAAACAAAAACAACTGGTTCACAAAGCATCTACACCGTCTCCCATTTATTTCATCATATCTATAGTCTCTTTTGGCATATCTTACTTAATAACCTTCTTCCTGACCTAGGAAAATAAAACATACAAAAGGGTGAGCTCAAATGCTCCGTAAGGGTAATCAAAAGAAATATCAATCACATCATATTCATAGGAACATAACATTTTGGAAATCTTATCCTGCAAAAGAGATCATAATAACACGGGATAAATCAGAGTAGTGAAATGTAATCCCAATAATCATAACTTAAAACATGAAACTTTGTGCAATACACACATAATCATAGAGAACCATTTCTTATTAGTCAAGGCTCATTTCCAAGATATCTTAGTGGACAAAGTCCATTTTTGAACCGAGTTCACTCCTCGTTTCAGTCCTGTTTCACTGAACCGGTTTAACGCGCCGTTCAAACCATGTATATCTCATGAGATATAAAATATTTACCCAATGCATTGGAGGGAGATATAGGTACCACCCATCTCATAATTATACCATTCTTATGTGTACCACAAAATCATAAACCATACATCATAGCATAACCCATGTAATAAAAATGGGAATCTTAAACATCGTGACATCATAAAAAAATTCATATAATATAAAGGAATTCATAAAAATATTTACATCAAAACATAATCAAATCCATGTAATAATAGGGATATAAACAGAACCCTATATTATCTTAGATGGAAAATAATTTTGATAAAACACTTGAACTCCATTCTTAAGGAAAATATCCTTTCTACATCAAAAACAGTTTTCCTTTCTTAACATGTCATACAATTCAAAACTAAAAGAACTTGATATAAAATAAACTTGAAAACTTTTAAAATAATCTTCTTGGAAATAATGTTTTAAAAATCCATTCATGCCGTATAAGTTAAAAAAACATTCTTCTCGTACTTTTATCGGAAAAGTCAAAAAGTACCTCGTACAAAAAACGACAAAAGATTCCTTTCATATATTTTACTAAAAACTCACCGAAGGGTAAAATTGGATTTAAAAAATTGTAGGTTCATGGAAATAAAATTACATATTGAGCAAACATGGATGTGTATGATAAAATACACCCCAGTAAATACCAAAGTATAAACAATCTCGGATAAAAATGAGATTGTGATATTTTCCCTTACCTTAGGTCCGATTTGCTTAGTAAGTGTCCGAACCTCCTGTATAATGATTTAAATAATGTTATTGACTTATTCCAGAATCATACTTATTTTTATGATATCATATATGGTCATATTCTTAGCTTCTTATTAGTAATATTTCATTACTACTTGTTTATTCAGGTGTTTATTACTTTTTGTTCTTATGCGTGTTTTTTTGAATAAATTATTATACTTATTTTTAGGTTATAGATACCTCATTTCCAGAATGGTATTAGTGTAATATATATCATATTTATTCACTAAATTCATTTATATAATCATTATGCAATGAGGATCATGTAGAACGAGTCACATCACATCGTGGAGACGGTATTCCGTACGTACGCACGAGCGATGATATCATTCCCATGATCGTGGAATTGTATTTGAGTGTATGTATACTATTTCAGAATCAATATCACTTTATAATAGTCATATATATTCATTATTTACACCATTATACCCATCCATGTAAGGTGGTGGTGGAAAATAGATTACACCACGACGTGGAGACGGTATTCCGTACGTACGAACGCGCGGTGATTTCGTTTTCCGTAGGATGGATAGATGGTGAAATAAGGTTGTTTCATAATTATAATAACATATCAGTATATGAGTGATACTGATGTTATTACTTCATAATGAAACAACTAAAGAAGAATAAGTGGAAGAAGAAATAAAGTTGAAAGAATTGGTAATCGGACATTACCTCTTCTTTAAAGCGCCTCTTTGAGATCTCCTTTTAGGGTACTAAAATTGGTCTTTGAAGAAGCCCAAGACCTCTAGGATGTCTCTAGGGAAGTCGAGAGGAGAAATTTCCAGGGGTTGGCCGAGCTTGAAGGCTCAATGTGGTGTGATGATGAGGGGGAGGAGGTGCCCTTTTATAAGGGAGGAGAGGGGAACCTTTGGAATAACTAAAAGTATTATTTTATTATAAAGTCATATTCACTTTTAAATATCTCCAAATTTATTTATTTAGAAGATAAGGTGGGTATGGGTCTAAATAATCTCATCCAATAGAATTTAGACAAGTTTAGGTTCCTATTTTAACCTTATCATTTAGATTTAACATTAAGTAAAATAATTTTACTTTTACCGTGTCTTCTTGTCTTCTTTTACTATAAGGTTAATAAACTTACTATAAGAAGCCAAACGAACCCAAAGTTGTTTATTATTAATATATATAACATTATCTAAGTCATTTGGCCGAACCTTATATTTTTAGGAATAAAATAACAATTACTAATATAATATTTGTTCTAAAAACTATTTTATGTCAATTTTGACACTATTTAGTAATTGATTTTTGTGAAAATCATAAAAAAATGATTAGTTCGAAAAAAGTAAATTAAATAAATACTAAAATGTCATATTAACCTATAAAATTATTGGAATTCATAAAAATCCTCAAATTATTTTTATTTGGGTATTTATAACATCAATTATGTCAATATTTCATTAATAAGATAATTACTACATCATCTTTGTGTCAAAAATAAATTAAATTATTTAAAGTTTAAAAATTACAAATAAAATATCATTATGTAGGAAATATTTTAAGATTATTAATGAATATTTATAGTCGAATTTATCTTATGTATGACCCTATATTAAAAATTATATACTTATTAAACTTTGATTTTAACTATTTTAACCCTTCTTTAAATAAATTAATAATAAATTTCCTAATCTAATCCAAGTGGGCCTAAATGGTCATATTTTATTCCTAAGGTTGTTTTTGGTCGAATTACACTTATCCAATAGAATTAAGACATGTGTTAGGGTAATAATAATATCATTTTTACCCTTAATTACCCTATTTACTTTTAACTGTGGTAAATAAAAGTAAAAAGTTACTATTCACCAAAAATTATTTTCATCTCATTGAACCAAATTTTACATACTGACATCAACCATGTCTCTTGAAATTTTGAGATTCCACTCACAGAAGCGGGAAAATTAAGTTTTATGAAAAATTCAGTGTTTTAACTACCACTTAGTGGTTTCACTATTCATCAAAAATTTAATGTTTTCAGAAAAATACCAAAATTTCACCCTAGGCTAATTTCGATATTCCGAATCGAAAAACGAAGTCAACTTTGAAAAATAAAATTTATAAAATTTCAAAAAGTGGTTATTACTATTCATAACGGCTAGTTTTAATAATATTTTAATAGCATATCGTTGTTTAGTGAAACTCGGTATTGCGTACGACGCAAGCTATCAAGGAAGGTAGCAATTTCGTGTAAAGCAAGCCATACAATTGAAAGATTCCTTTGATGATTTATATAACATAAAAGTATCGGGTGTTACATTCTACCCCCCTTAAAATGAATTTCGCCCTCGAAATTTGTCACATTGTAACAAAAAGATGAGGATACCTCTCCCTCATCATATCCTCAAGCTCCCATGTAGCTTCTTCTAATTGGTGGTTCCTCCATAAAACCTTCACCAAGCGAGTGGTCTTGTTTTGTAAAACTTTTTCGCTACAATACAGAATCTCTATTGGCTGTTCTTCATAAGAAATATCTTGCTCCAGCGGTACAACTTCTGAGCTGAGTACATGTGAAGGATCAGGTATGTACTTTATCAGGAGAGATACATAGAACACATCATGAACTTGAGAGAGATTTGGTGGAAGCGCCAATCGGTAAGCTACCTTCCCAACACGATCCAGTATTTTGAAAGGACCAATATACCTAGGGCTCAACTTTCCCTTCTTTCCAAATCTCATTACTCTCTTCCAAGGAGATATTCGTAAGAACACTTTATCACCCACTTCAAACTCTAAGTCTTTTCTTCGGTTGTCGGCATAACTTTTTTGTCGACTCTGAGCTGATCTTATGTGTTGTTTAATAGATTTGACCTTTTCTGCCATCTCATCAACAATATATGGTCCTAATAACTTTCTTTCCCCAACTTCATCCCAACAAGTTAGAGTCCTGCATTTCTTTCCATAGAGAGCTTCATAAGGAGCCATCTGAATACTGGAGTGAAAGCTATTATTATAAGAAAATTCCACCAAAGGTAGGTGTTGATCCCAACCACCTTTGAAATCCATAGAGCAAGCTCTCAACATATCTTCTAGAGTTTTAATTGTTCTCTCAGACCGACCGTCTGTCTGAGGATGATAAGCAGTGCTGAAACTCAACTTTGTATCGAGAGTATGCTGAAGACTTCACTAGATCTTTGAGGTAAACCTCGGATCCCGATCAGATATAATAGAAAGTGGTACTCCATGCAGTCTTACCACTTCCATTACATATATCCTGGCAAGCTGATCCAGAGATAAATCCTCTCTAATAGCAATGAAGTGTGCAAACTTTGTAAGACGATCAACTATGACCCAGATAGCATTATTGCCTTTGGATGTTTTAGGAAGTCTGGTGACAAAGTCCATAGTGATGTTTTCCCATTTCCATTCAGGTATGGGTAATGGTTGTAACATCCCCTTAGACTTCTGTCTCTTAGCTTTAACTTGCTGACAACCCAAGCATCGAGAGACATATTCAGCAACATCTCTTTTCATGCCATCCCACCAGAAGTACTCTTTCAGGTCCCTATACATCTTCGTTCTTCCAGGATGAATTGAGAATGAAGAACTATGAGCCTCATCCAGCAGCTCCTTCTTTAATTTGGGGATGGGAGGAACACAAACCCGATTCCTGAACTTTATTATCCCATCACAATCAAGGTTGAATTCAGGAACATTTCTCACCTTCTTTTGTAACTCGACATCTTCTTTCTATGCCTCTTTAATCTTCACATGTATAGATGGTTAAACATTCATTTGATAAATATACGATTTCTCCCCTTTCATTATAATTCCAAGATCCATCCTTTGTATATCCATAAATATTGGATCTTTTGTGATCCTCATCATGGATAAACTGGCATGGTCTTGTCAACTTAATGCATCTTCCACCTTGTTTGCTTTCCCAGGGTGGTAATGGATAGAGCAGTCATAATCCTTAATCTGCTCCGGCCATCTTCTTTGGCACATATTCATCTCTTTTTGTGTGAAAATATACTTTAAACTCTTATGATTAGTATAAATGTTACACCTCTCTCCATAAAGATAATGCCTCCAAATCTTTAATGCAAAGATTCCCGCAGCTAACTCCAAATCATGAGTTGGGTAATTTTGCTCATGTATTTTCAACTGTCGTGAGGCATAAGCTATCACCATATCATTTTTCATAAGAACACACCCCAATCCCTTCTTGTATGCATCACTGTAGATCACAATCCTTTCTCCACTACAAGGCAGTGTGAGCACAGGTGCACTGGATAACCTTCTTTTCAACTCCTTGAAATTCTCTTCAAATTCCTCCGTCTAGACAAACTTAACTCCTTTACAAGTCAACTTGGTGAGTGGATTAGATAATCATGAAAAATCTTTCACAAAACGTCGATAATATCTAGCCAAACCAAGAAAACTTCGGATCTCAGTTACTGTTGTTGGTCTCGACGATCTTTCGATAACCTCTGTTTTGCTGGATCCACATATATCCCCTCTTTTGAGATTATGTGACCCAAAATGCAACTTTTTGAAGCCAAAATTTACACTTGGTAAATTTGGCATAAAGCTTCTCCTTTCTCAAGGTCTTCAATATAATTCTCAAGTGATCTTCATGTTATTCCTTGCTCTTTGAATGGATAAGAATATCATCTATAAAGACTACCACAAACTGATCAAGATAGTCTCTAAAGACTCTATTCATCAGATCCATGAAGATAGCAGGGGAATTAGTAAGACCAAATGGCATCACTATAAATTCATAGTGTCCATACCTTGTACGGAAAGCCGTCTTTGATATATCCTCCCTTTTGACCCTTAATTGATGATACCCTGAACGATTATCAATCTCGGAAAAGTATTGAGCTCCGCATAGTTGGTCAAATAAGTCATCAATGCGTGGGAGAGGATATTTTTTCTTGATAGTGATCTTGTTAAGTTCTCGATAATCAATGCAGAGTCTCATTGATCCATCTTTCTTCTTAACAAATAGAACAGGTGCTCCCCAAGGTGACACACTAGGGCGTATGAACCCCTTATCAAGATTATCTTGAAGTTGCATCTTTAATTCCTGCAACTCAATTGGGGCCATTCTATAAGTTTTCTTTGAAATAGGCAAAGCACCCGTTACGAGTTCTATTGAAAACTCAACTTCACCATTTGGTAGAAGACCCGACAATTCTTCCGGAAAGACATCATCAAACTCCCATACAATGGGAATATTCTTAATCATGAGTTTCTCACCAACCATTTGAGATAAATAACCTTCATTTAGTGGAATCAAGACCCATAAGATGGAAAAAATTTCCACTTGAAGGTTATGATCATCCTTGCATTGATAGACAATCATAGATTGATCTAGAATATGAAATGTGACTTCCCTTCTTTGGAAATTGATATGAGCTCCAAATAAAGAAATTCAATCCATGCCAATAATCACATCAAATTCCACTATAGGAAGGATCACAAGATTTGCAGGATGCGATTTCCCACAAACTTTGATTGGAGAAGAATTATAAACTTTTGATGCGAATGTTATGCCATTAGGGGCTTTCACAGCTAAATCAACATCTAATTGTTGAGGTAATACAGTGATATCCTTAGAAAATTCTTCAGAAATAAAAGAGTGGGTGGATCCAGAATCAAATAAAACATTTGCTACTTTAGAGTGGATGGTAAGTGTACCTTTAAACACATCATTATCTTACTCCACATCACTGATAGAAATTGCATGTGACTTTCCTTTATCTTTAGCCTTAAGAGTTTGTTGACATCGACCATCATCATCGACCCTTGGATTTGGGCATTGGTTAGAATAATGCCCCATCTCCTTGCACTTGAAACATTGAAGTGTAGTAGGTTCATTATGTGTATCCCTTCCTTTGTTTGCATCATTAGACATCTTCTTCCCATAATTGCGGCATTCAAATGCCCTATGACCTTCCTTTCCACATTTGAAACATTTACTTGTCCCTTTAAGACAACTCCCTCCATGTTTCTTTCCACACTTTGACCATAAGGGAAAGCTCAACTTCTTTTTAGTGTGCTCTTTAGATTTTCCTTTGAATTCCATTTTCCTCTTCTTATCAAACCCATATGACTGATGGGTTACTCCAATCTCTGTCTCGACTTTGAGATCACATCGAATGATTTCCTCGTAGCTATTAAAGTCCCTTATGGCTAGCGCCCTTCGAAGACTTGGTTTTAAGACACCAAAGAATCGATCAATCTTACTCTCTGGTTTGATAATAATACCAGAAGTGTACCTTGCAAGTCTTGTAAAATTTACTTCATAGGTAGTAACAGATTCATCATCCTTTTCCTTCAGTTCAAGAAAATCTTTCTCCATATTTGTTTGGAGAATACGAGGGAAGTACTTATTGAAAAATAAGTTCTTGAACTTGTTCCATTCCATGGACTCAATTTCATCTCTTTGCCTCGTATTCTTGATACGATTCCACCATTGATCAGCATCACCTTACAAACGATACCCTGCTAAGATGAATTTATCATGTTCAGAACACTGAAGAACTGAAAATATCTTTTCAGTAGTACTAATCCATTGTTCAGCAACTAATGGATCAGTAGACCCGCTGAATGAAGGTGGACACTGTCTCATGAATAATTCAATAGAATGTTGCTCCTTCCTTTGCTCATTTGGAAGTCCTGCATGATTCATAGCTTGAGAAAGTTGTGTGAGAATGGCTACAAGTTTTTTCATTCCATCTCCCATAACATTTGGTTTCTCAGGGGGACAATCATTGCATTGTCCGTCGCATTCTGCATTAATGCGGTTCCTTCGGGTTCCAGCCATTGACTAAAACCAAGAATAATAGTGTGAGAAACACTAATTATTATAGGAAAACCACATAATCAAGAATAAAATTTCACACTTGAGGTCTTATCATAGGTTATTCATGGCCATTTCTAAAACACTAAGATTGTGTTCTATGCTTAGAATTATCCTTAGGGTTCTTACTAAGGCTTTCAGATCCTAGTTTCCAAAGGTTGACTATACCTTTCCTCTAATACCAACCATAACGACACTTACTTTACATACATTGTTATTACTTCAGAATTCAAGGACACTTATTACAACATATAACAAAACCAGGAAAGGACCGTATAGGTATAATGTCTTTAGAAACTGGGAAACATATACAACTAGTTCATAAATCATCTACACTGTCTCCCATTTATTTCATCATATCTATAGTCCCTTTTGGAATATCTTACTTCATAACATTCTTCCTGACCTGGGGAAATAAATCATACAAAAGGGTGAGCTCAAATGCTTAGTAATGGTAATGAAAAGAAATATCAATCACATCATATTCATAGGAACATAACATTTTGGAAATCTTATCCTGCAAAAGAGATCATAATAACATGGGATAAATCATAGTAGTGAAATGTAATCCCAATAACCATAACATAAAACATGAAACTTTGAGGCATACACACATAATCATAGAGAATCTTTTCTTATTAGTCAAGTCTCATTTCCAAGACTATCTTAGTGGACAAAGTCCATTTCTGAACCAAGTTCACTCCTCGTTTAAGTCCTGTTTCACTGAATCGGTTTGACCTGCCGTTCGAGCCATATCTATTTCATGAGATATAAAATCTTTACCCAATGCATTGGAGGTAGATATAGGTCCCACCCATATCATAATGATACCATTCTTATGTGTGCCACAAAATCATAAACCATACATCATAGCATAACCCATGTAATAAAAATGGGAATCTTAAATATCGTGACATCATTAAATAATTAATATGAGATAAAGGAATTCAAAAAAATATTTCCATCACAATATAATAAAATCCATGTAATAATAGGGATAGGAACATAACCCTATATTATCTTAGATGGAAAATAATTTTGATAAAACACTTGAACTCCATTCTTGAGGAAAATATCCTTTCTACTTCAAAAACACTTTTCCTTTCGTAACATGTCATACAATTCTAAACTAATAGAAGTTGATTAAAAATAAACTTGAAAACTTGTAAAGGAATATTCTTGGAAATAATTTTTTAAAAATCCATTCACTCCGTATAAGTTAAAAAAAACATTCTTCTTGTACTTTTGTCGGAAAAGTCAAAAAGTACCTCATACGAAAAACGACAAAAGATTCCTTTCATATATTTTACTAAAAACTCACCGAAGGGTAAAATTTGATTTAAACAATTGTAGGTGTATGGAAATAAATTTACATATTGAGTAAACATGGATGGGGATGATAAAATACACCCCAGTAAATACCAAATTATAAACAATTTCGGATAAAAATGAGATTGTGATATTTTCCATTACCTTAGGTCCGATTTGCTTCGTAAGTGTCCGAACCTACTGTATTATGATTTAAATAATGTTATTGACTTATTCCAGAATCATACTTATTTTTATGATATCATATATGGTCATATTATTAGCTTCTTATTAGTAATATTCCATTACTACTTTTTTATTCGGGTGTTTATTACTTTTTGTTCTTATGCGTCTTTTGTCGAATAAATTCTTATACTTATTTTTAGGTTATAGATATTATTGGTCGGAGTGGAAACTCAAGAGGGGGGTGAATTGAGTTCCAATTAAAATTTCTGCTAAACACAATTTCTATTAAAATCCCCCAATTTCAAAAACAAATTAAACTGTAGTGAATTTATAAAGATTATAAAGGTTTAATTAGTTTCTCAAAGATTGATTAATTCTCAGTTAACTTAATCTTATGATTAAATGAACTTTTGAAACTAACTTACTGGTTTATAATAAATATAAACACTTGCGAGTTTAACTATCAAAGTAGCTTTGAAGATAAATTATATTTCAAAGTAATAGCAGCGGAATATGAAATAAATGTATATAGTATGGATATAGATTTTAACTAAAAACACAAGAGTTAACCAAGAGGTTTAGTCTCAAGCCGAGAATTAGTCCTCTCAAAATTTATATAAAGTGATCCACACCCTGGATCTGGGTTAACAACAGTGATCACACAGTTCAGGTCAAGAGACCTCTACCACAGTTATACGTGGGATAACAAACAACAGCTCAAAGCTGTCCAGGTCACACTCGACCTCTACCACTATCCACAGTGGGAAATAAAGGATGTAAAGATTGTGAGTGAGGATTTACGAATCCTCCGGTTATGTTTCAGGAGACAGTGTGTGTGTAATAATTAACAGGCTACACACACTGTTCGTAATGCAAATACTAAATCACTTAGAGCAAGATATAGAGTTTAGAATGGCTCTGGTGATTGCAGTGAAGCTCTGGACTCCTTTGGATTTGATCAGAAATGGTTCTGAGTCCTTCTCTGGTATTTTTCTAAAAAACAGAGTATCGTTTCTTTTTTCAGTGCTTCCAGCTTTAGCTTGGTTATCGGCTCAGAAAATGAAGTGTTCTATATTGTTCTTCTTTAACATAGATTGCTCGATGTATGCCCTATGTTCTGGAGTCTGGTAGTAGTAGTCTTGTGAGTGCAAGTTCCCCAGTTGTTCTTGGCACGTTTTGAGCTTGATCGCAAATGTGTTCTGTGTGCTCGATCTCTTCAAGTCTATTGTCTCACTCACTTTCACTGATACATACACGATGTCTTTTATGCCTTTCTTCTTTTCTGAGAAGAAGGAATGATTATATGCTTTTCAATCGTACTAGGTACGGTTTCTTGAAATGGCAACATAAATCATTTAATAACATTAAATGCATCAAAAGTAACAAATGTAGCTGTTAGTGTAATAAACAAATAGTGTCGAGGATATAGTGTCGAGGATATAGGATTTGACTCTGCAATTCATTATAGGTAGTCGTTTGTTTGTAAACGTGTACGGTTGACTCTGTCTAGGATCTTCCATCGGTAGCTCTTCAAACTCTTATCGGTGGCTCTTATCGGTAGCTTTTATCAGTAGCTCTTATCGGTAGCTCGATGAACTTAGTTCCATCGGTTGCTCTTGGATGTCGGTAGCTATTTGTCTATCGGTAACTCTATGTCTATCGGTAGCTCTGGCTGTCGGTATCTCTATGCATCGGTAGCTCTGGCTGTCGGGAGCTCTGGCTATCGGTAGCTATCCGTCCATCGGTAGCTCTGGCTGTCGGTAGCTCTATGCATTGGTAGCTCTGGATGTCGGTAGCTCTGGCTATCAGTTGCTATCCGTCTATCAATAGCTCTGTGCATTATGCATATCGGTAGCTCTCTTTAGGTCTGTGATACTTACACTTGACTGTCTTATGAAAAACACATCTAATTCACTTAGAATCATTTCAAAACTTATATAAACATGGATAATCGAGATTAACATAAATAAGAAATTATTTTAACCTTATTATTAACTTGATCATCAATTTGAAAGAATTAAAGTGTAGATCAACAGTAATTGTGAATATCATAATATATGAAAACATAATTGGGATTGTTAAAACATATGAATACAAGATTGGGATTATCAAAACAGGTGAGTTCAACAATCTCCCCTTTTTTGATAATCACAACTTATGATATGGCCATTTTAAGATAGTATAACATTAATATTCAATTTTCTCAATGAAAACAGTATCAGAGGAAATAGGAAATAGTAATAGAAAGATATAGATCAAAAATTATCATAGGTAGAATTAAATACAATAGTATTAGAGATAAGGTTTGAAAGAATTAGTACCAAAGAAGGAAAGGTAGGAAATAGTATCAAAGGATCCTCCTTTGATCATATTTCTCCCCTTTTATATTTCTCCTTTTATATGGCTCCATTTATATTTCTCCTTGTATATTTCTCTCCCTTTTTGATAATCAAAAAGTGGGAAAGGAAACATAGAAAACTGATAAACTGAGATAGTGGAAAGAAAGGCATTTGTATTAGATTAGACAAAAATTACATAAACAGAATAAAAAAAATGATTCCTATCAAACATCCTTGCCACTTTATCAATCCAGATCTTCAATGTGAGATGTTCCCTTGGGATCAGAAGAGAATTCAGGTGTGGAGGATACTGGGGAGAACTTTGGAATTCCAGAAATGATCAGAGGAGGCTGAGCAACTGATACAGTGCCGGGCCTGTATTGGGAAGTCCTTTGAGTGATCATATGTGTGAGACTTCTTATGGCTTGAGCAGGAGTCATCTGAACCGGAGACGCAGTAGAGGCAGAGGCAGGAAAAGCAGGAGGTACAATGACCGGTCTGGCATCCACATGTAGGAAGGGCAGCAACAGGTTTCTGAAATCCATTATAATGCTTCCTCCTCTCTCCATTGAAGACACAAAATCATCTCTATTTTCAATGAATTTATCCAAAGCAGGAGTAAGCTCCCTGAGCATACTAACCTGCTCTCTGAAGGCCTGAGTCACTGGAGGTAACTTTAAATTCTCAAGCAGAAGTTTGAAATGGTTGGTCAGTTGTTTCTTGGTATAAACCTTTTCAAAATAAGTATCCACCTTATTCTTGATTGCTTCTTGAGAAGCAGAGGGCTATCTCATGTAGTCCTGGACGATTTTCATTATTTATCTGGATAAATCCCTGGTATACAGCACAACTCAACTTAAATCTGATGAGTCCACAGAGCCACTGGTTGAAATAGAACCAAGCTCCTCCTTCATCAGAGCACGAAATTGATTCAGATCAATTACAGGTTTTGGAACTAGAGGACCAAGAGAGAAGGATACAGTTTCTTTGAAGCTTGTGGTCAACCCACTAATTAGATTTTGCATCTGAGAGTCCTGATCTTTGACATGATCCTTCACAAGTGTTTTGAAAGCTTCAAACACCGAGACCAGCTGACTTACAACACTCTTCACATAGGCTAAATCCTTATCAGCTTTAGATTTTCAACTCATGAAAGAGTCTAAGGCAACAACAGATATCCGTAGAGCTTCAAGATCTGCTTCTAGCCTAGAAGTTTGAGTGTGGCACTCCTTGACTTCTTCCATTAGCTCACCCACAAAAGTTGACAGATTGCAACCAAGAGAAAGCTCAAAATACCTTTCTAACAACTTCATTTCTTCACCAAAACAGTGCTTCATCTCAGCAATAGAGGCACTGAAGGATTCCTTCAGCTCATGCTTTAGGGATTCGAGGTCAGACTTTGTAACAAAATTAGTAGGAGCAACTGTAGTAGATACTCTTTCAGAAGATAAACTGACTACAGAGTTAGTCATGACTGATTGAATCGAGGATACTAAAAAATATTCCATTGTATTTACTTCTTCTAAAAAACTGACTTTGAGATTTTCTTTCAGCACATCTAAATCATGTACTCGGACCACATCAGTAGGTAATAACTCAGGATTGATGTCATAGCTGATCTTCGGTATATTCAAAGATACTTCATTATCAAAATCAAGATAATCCAAACTAAGGACTATAAAACTTGGTTCTTCTACCCAGTCTTCAGATTCGATAGTCACCATAACATTTCTAAACTTGGTGTGATGCTCCCCCTCAATGGGTGAATTCTCATATATAGCAACTACATTCTCTGCTGGTCTTTCTTCATCATAATCTTCCACAACAACTTCCATCGCTGCAGCAGCAAGATGATTTTCTAGAATAGGTTCAGCTTCTCCTCTTTCTCTTTCTTCATCCATAGAAGGTACAACTGAGATTCCAATAACTGAAGTCAGACTCAATTCAGTAGAATCATATAATTCAGAGACATTCTTTTCTTCCTCTACATGATCAGAGACCAACTGGTCTTCCTCATTAGCAGGTGTCTCCACTTCTGCTAGCACTTCCTTTTCTAAAGACATAATTTCAGCAATAGGTCTTGGAGGAAAGTCAGGATCTCCTCCCTCATCCATAGGAGTTTCTTCCTCTTCTTCTTCTTCTTATTCTTCTTATTCTGACTCATCACTGTACTCAGGTTCCTCGTCATCAGTTCCTAGACTTGGATCTCTTTTAACCTTTGTCCTTGAAGGATAATTCACAGGATTAAATTTATCATATACCTTTTGGTCATCATTGACCCATTCCCCTCTCCACGGATTCCAATTAATCTTCATATATTTGCAAACTGTAGTAGTGATACAAAATTTGTTCTTCACTACAACTGTCTCATCTTGAGACTCAGCTATCCCTTTCACTTTTATCATTACAGAAATCAGCTTAGCAAAGAATAGGGCATTAGTCTTTGATTTCGGCCTTGTCATATCTTCCATTTGATTCATCACCAATCTGCACAAATTGACTTTGACATCATGTCTTAAAAGATGTAGGAGATAGATATCCTGATATCTCAAATTAGAAAAGTCTCCTCTCCTTGGTATCATCACATGTTGAACAAACTTGAACACTAAGCTGTTCTCTCCATCCATTTCTGCAGCAACCACTTGCCTTGGAGTTCTATCACCAGTCAGTTCTTTTAACGCGGTCTCATGATCAAAAATGTCACTGGTAGGTGGCATTACTCTTGATACATATCCAGACACACCTTCATGAGGAAATTTTAAGCAATTAGACCATTCTACTGATGAAAATGATAGCACTTTACCATTTACAAACGAAGATACTAAGTTCTCATTCTCTAACTTCTTGAAGCTTACAAACTCGTAAAACTGTTTTACCAACTTTGGGTCGTAGGGACCGTTGTTATTTGAAAAGCAGTCTACCCATCTTTGAGCTTCCATAACTTCGAGCACCAAGGACTTGCTGGGAAGCAACCAGTCTGTACACATCTCTTTTTCGATCACAATAGCTCTATTTTGCAGATGAGGATTTACTGGTCTCCTTCCTGACCTAGTTCTAACAGCACTACTCGCTTCTGGATCAGACTTCTGACTTTTTTGCTTTAGGCTCAACACAGTCTTCTCGGGTGACAGGAATTTTGGTTTTTGCCATCGCTGGTTCGAGGGATCTCAGGTTTGCAGAGGGTTCAGGTTATAAGGTTCGAAGGTAAAAGGTTTTGGGTTCGGTGGAGTGAGAAGTGTCTTAGACTTAGTTTTATCATTTAGGAATCATAAGTTAAATGAATAAAAATAAAATAAAAAACAGTTCAGATTCTTGGCAGTAGACAAAAGATTTAAAATAGCGCTTTGTCGGTGATGATTTTTATCGGTGATGATTTCTATCGGTGAGGATTTCTATCGGTGAGAATTTCTATCGGTGAGGATTTCTGTCGGTGAGGATTTCTATCGGTAAAGATTTCTATCGGTGAGGATTTCTATCGGTGAAGATTTCTATCGGTGAGGATTTCTATCGGTGAAGATTAAAAATCCCCAGCTCGTGCCTAATGTAACATAACCTGTCCACACTTAAGGGTTTTGTGAAAATGTCGGCCAATTGATGGTCAGTGCCGATAAATTCAAGAGAAATATCACCCTTTTGATAATGATATCTCAGAAAATGATGTCTTACATCAATGTGTTTAGTTCTTGAGCGAGATACCGGATTCTTTGAGATGTTTATTGCACTAGTGTTGTCACAGTTAATCGAAACATGCTTAAAATCATATCCATAGTCCAAGAGAGTGTGTTTTATCCACATAATTTGTGCACAACAACTACCAGCAGCTATATACTATGCTTCAACAGTGGATAGAGCTACATAATTTTGCTTTTTACTACACCAAGATACTAAGGATTTTCCTAATAAATGACATGTTCCTGAAGTGATTTTTTCTGTCTAATTTGCAACCAGCAAAGTCAGCATCTGAATAACTCATTAACTCAAAGGATTGTCCTTTTGGATAAAATAAACCAAGGTTAACAGTCTGTTTGAGATACTTGAAAATTCTTTTAACAGCAAGAAAATGAGATTCTTTTGGGTTAGCTTGAAACCTTGCACACATACATAAACTGAACATAATAACTAGTCGACTAGCAGTAAGATAAAGTAAACTACCAATCATACCCCTATAATTGGTTTGATCCACTGGTTTCCCAGTTTCATCTATATCCAATTTACAGATTGTACTCATAGGAGTTTCTCTCTCCTTAATACTATCCAAACCAAAACGTTTTAAAAGATCCTTTTTATATTTACTTTGATTCAAAATAATACCATTTTCATTTCGAAATACTTGAAATCCAAGAAAGTATTTGAGCTCTCCCATTAAACTCATTTCAAATTCATTTTGCATAATTTTTGAAAAATTAGTACATAAAGAATGTTTAGAAGATCCAAAAATAATATCATCAACATAGATTTGTACAACTAAATCATCTTTAGAAATTCTTTTAATAAAAAGATTTGGATCAGCAATCCATTTAGTAAAACCTTTTGAAATATGAAAATTGCTGAGTCTATCATACCAAGCTCTTGGAGATTGTTTTAAGCCATATAAAGCTTTAGAAAGTTTAAAAACTTGATTTGGAAAATGGGGGTTTGCAAATCCAGGAGGTTGTTCTACAAAAAACATCTTCAATTATAAAACCATTTAGAAATGCACTTTTGACATCCATTTGATATAACTTGAAATTTAGATGTGCAACATATGCAAGTAAAATCCTAATGGCTTCTAGTCTAGCAACAGGTGAAAAGGTCTCCTCATAGTCTATGCCTTCTTCTTGACTAAATCCTTGTGCAACTAGCCTAGCTTTGTTTCTAACTATGTTTCATGATTCATCAACTTTATTTCTAAAAACCCATTTAGTGCCTATTGTTAGTGTGTCCTTAGGTCTGTTAACTAATTCCCAGACTTTTTTTCTTTCAAATTGATTTAACTCTTCTTGCATAGCCATTACCCAGAATTCATCAACGATAGCATCATTAATATTTTTGGGTTCTAGCTAGGAGAAAAAAGCTTTATGTTCAACCTAATTTCTTAGAGAAGCTCTAGTCTGTGTTCCTCTATGAAGATTACCAACAACAACATCCAAAGGATGATTCTTTAGAATTCTTGTTGATCTAGTAAAGGTAGGACTCGACACTTCCGGTGCATTAGTAGGTTCGGGTTCAACCAAAACAGATTCTAGAAAAAGTCCAGAACTGGAAGTTTTTATAACAGGTTCTTTGGATTTATCATTAAGGTCCAGAACAGAAAAATCTTCTTCAAGATTCACAAGAGAGGTTTTAGGCTCATGTGGATCGGTTTCATCGAATTTGATGTGAACAGATTCTTCCACACATTTGGATTTCTTATTAAACACTCTATAAGATTTACATGAAGTAGAGTAACCCAGAAAAATTCCTTCATCAATTTTAGAAGAAAAATTGTCCAGATTATCCTTTGTGTTAAGAATAAAGACTTTGCAACCAAAAACTCTGAAGTAATTAACCTTAGGCTTCCTATTGTTCCACAACTCATATGGGGTTTTCTTAAGAACAGGTCTGATCAAGACTCTATTGATAACAGAACAAGTTGTATTTACAGCTTCAGCCCAAAAGTAAATAGGCAGTTCATATTCATTGAGCATGGTTCTAGCTATTTCTTTAAGGGTTCGGTTTCTCCTTTATAGTACACCATTCTGCTAAGGTGTCCTAGGAGCTGAAAAGTTATGAGTGTAGCCATTGTGTAAGCAATAATATTCAAAGTCTTGATTTTCAAACTCACGGCCATGATCACTTCTCAGGGTCTTAATTTTGAGTCCACTAAGATTTTCTGCAGACTTGGAGTATTTAACAAAGGAAGAATAAGCTTCACTTTTGTGAGCTAAGAAATATACCCATGTATATCTTGAGAAGTCATCTACTAGAACATAGACACAGTGCTTCCCATTTAAACTAGAAAATCTTGATGGTCCAAACAAATCCATGTGAACCAACTCAAGTGGTTGAGAAGTTGAGACTTCTTTCTTTGATTTAAAAGAAACTTTGTGTTGTTTTCTCTTTTGACAGGGATTACACACTTTGTCATTTGGGAATTCTAATTTAGGTAAGTCTCTAACTAAGTTTTTCCTAGCCAGTTTTCTAAGTGAGTGAATGTTGCAGTGTCCTAATCTTCTGTGAAATAGCCAATATTCCTTATGAAAAGCATTCAAACAAGGAATATTTTGTTTAGCTAAAGAGTTTAAATCAACAGCATAAACATTTTCAGTCCTTAGAGTAGAAAATACTAAAGCATTTTTGGAGTTAAAAACATCACAAGAATAATTTTCAAACTTAACATTGAAACCATCATCACATAATTGAGATATACTAAGCAAGTTATATTTAATTCCATCAAAGAATAAAACTTTAGAAATTAATACTGAGTCAGTGTTACCAATCTGGACTAGGCCGATGATTTTTACTTTAGAGTTGTCACCAAAGGTGACATGACCTCCATCAACCTTTATTAAGATCTTGAAGCAAGAATAATCTCCAGTCATGTGTCTTGAGCACCCACTGTCTAAATTCCATATCTTCTTGTGACAGCACTTCAAGCAGGTCTCCTATAAAACAGATTTAAATAGAAAATGACTTTGGTACCCAGATTTTCTTGGGTCTAGATAGGTTAGCAATTAGGGCTTTAGGTATCCAGATTTGTTTTATTGGTTTTATACAATTAACAGAAGTAACAGATTTTGAAAGATAAACTTTATTTGGTCTATAACTATATGAATATCCTGTTAAGCATATGAATTTCCAAAACTGGAACTAGCAATATTTTTTTTCAAACTTAGGAATAAATCGGGTTCTGGTGAACTGTCTCTGTCCAGGTTGGTATCCTAAACCAGTAGCATATCTAGGTGCAACTTTCTTTCCTAGCATTTGAGTTAGAGCATTCTTTCCATTTGTGAATTTTTCTAAGTCCTTTCTGAGTTGCTCATTTGACAGTTTCAGTTCTGTATTTTCCTTTAATAGTTGAGAATTCTTTTCCTTTTCTATATCAAGATCATATTTATTCTTAACACTTAAAGCATACTGTTTCTTTAAACCCTTGTATTTGTCTTTAATCTCATTACAAGTTTCTTATAACATATCACAGTATTCAAATAGTTCAGATTTTGACATGTTTTCCGAATCAGAATCATCTCTAGAATAATATGATTTTAAAACAGGAGTATCAGATGTTACCTCAGAAGTATTTGTCATGAAACAGATGTTGACTCGATTCCTTTCAGAGTCCGAATATTCGACTTCACTTGTGCTATATTCCGAAGCACTCCAGGTAGCCTTCATGGCTTTCTTATACTTCTTGTCTTTTTAATCATATTTCTTTTTGAATTTTAACTTTGGACAGTTTGCTTTGATATGTCCTTTTCGCTTGCATTCGTAGCAGACAACTTCATCAGTCCTGTCAGCTTTCTTCCAATCCTTTTTCCGTTTGCCTTATTGAACATACTTTCCTTTGTAATTTGTTTTCCAAAAGAATTTATTTTTCCTATAAAACTTCTTGAATCTCCTGGCTATCTGAGCCATTTCTGCATCACTGTCATACTCTGAGTTTTCACTTGTTGAACTCTCATTCTCCATTTGTATTTTCTCCTTCTCCGTACTCTTCAAAGAAGTAGACTTGAAAGCTACAGATTTTCTTTTTGGTTCATCATCTTCCTCTTTGTTTACTTTGAGCTCTTCTTCATAAATCATCAATTTTACAATAAGTTCTTTGACAGGTAGAGCAGAAATGTCACATGATTCTCTGATTGAGACAGATGTGCCTCTCCATCGGTCTGGTAGACATCTCAAGATTCTCATAATTTGTTCCTTTGGTGGAACATATTTTCCGAGTGAATTCATCGTGTTGAATATCTCATTAAACCTGAGATACATGTCAGAAATAGGTTCATCAGACTTCATTTTAAAATTATCATATTTAATAGTATAAGTGTTCAATCTCATTTCTTTAACATTATTTGTTCCTTCATGAGAAACAGCCAAGGTATCCCAAATTTGAAAAGCAGTTTTGCATGCATAAATTTTGTTGAATTCTTCATCTCCTAGAGAACAGTACAGAGCATTCATAGATTTACAATTATTATTGTAAGCACTCTTTGTAGGTTCATCCCAAGTAGATCTATCAGTAGTGGGAATTTTGTATTCAGATTCAATAGCAGTCCAAATATCAAAACTCATGCTTTCTAGATGAATTTTCATTTTAAGTTTCCACTGAGCATAGTTATTTCTATTAAAGAAAGGTGGCCTGTTAGTAGCAGCACCCTCAAGTCTATTATCCATTATAAACAAAATTTAAAGAGATAAAAATTTAGAAATAACAGAAATTTTAAGAACTTTAAAATACAACTAAAATCATAGTTGAAAAGTAGAGAGTAAATAAAATGTTTTTCAAAACACACAACCTCTGATAACAAATTTTGGTCGGAGTGGACACTCAAGAGGGGGGTGAATTGAGTTCCAATTAAAATTTCTGCTAAACACAATTTCTATTAAAATCCCCCAATTTCAAAAACAAATTAAACTATAGTGAATTTATACAGATTATAAAGGTTCAATTAGTTTCTCAAAGATTGATTAATTCTCAGTTAACTTAATCTTATGATTAAATGAACTTTTGAAACTAACTTACTAGTTTATAATAAATATAAACACTTACGAGTTTAACTATCAAAGTAGCTTTGAAGATAAATTATATTTCAAAGTAATAACAGCGGAATATGAAATAAATGTATATAGTATGGATATAGATTTTAACTAAAAACACAAGAGTTAACCCAGATGTTCAGTCTCAAGCCAAGACTTAGTCCTCTAAAAATTTATATAAAGTGATCCACACCCTGGATCTGGGTTAACAACAGTGATCACACAGTTCAGGTCAAGAGACCTCTACCACAGTTATACGTGGGATAACAAACAACAGCTCAAAGTTGTCCAGGTCACACTCGACCTCTACCACTATCCACAGTGGGAAATAAAGGATGTAAAGATTGTGAGTGTGGATTTACAAATCCTCCAGTTAAGGTTCAGGAGACAGTGTGTGTGTAATAATTAACAGGCTATACACACTGCTCGTAATGCAAATACTAAATCACTTAGAGCAAGATATAGTGTTTAGAATGGCTCTGGTGATTGCAGTGCAGCTCTGGACTCCTTTGGATTTGATCAGAAATGGTTCTGAGTCCTTCTCTGGTATTTGTCTGAAAAACAGAGTATCATTTCTTCTTTCAGTGCTTCCAAGTTCAGCTTGGTTATCGGCTCATTAAATGATGTGTTCAGTGTAGTTCTTCTTTATCATAGATTGCTCGATGTATGCTCTGTGTTCTTGAGTCTGGTAGTAGTAGTCTTGTGAGTGCAAGTTATCCAGTTGTTCTTGGCACGTTTTGAGATTGATTGCAAATGTGTTCTATGTGCTCGATCTCTTCATGTCTCTTGTCTCACTCACTTTCACTGATTCATACACGATGTCTTTTATGCCTTTCTTCTTTTCTGAGAAGAAGGAATGATTATATGCTTTTCAATCGTACTTGGTACGGTTTCCTGAAATGGAAACATAAATCATTTAATAACATTAAATGCATCAAAAGTAACAAATGTAGCCATTAGTATAATAAACAAATAGTGTCGAGGATATAGTGTCGAGGATATAGTGTCGAGGATATAGTATTTGACTCTACAGTTCATTATAGGTAGTCATTTGTTTGTAGGCGTGTACGGTTGACTCTGTCTAAGATCTTCCATCGGTAGCTTTTCAAACTCTTATTGCTGGCTCTTATCAGTAGCTTTTATCGGTAGCTCTTATCAGTATCTCGATGAACTTAGTTCCATCGGTTGCTCTTGGCCATCGGTAGCTATCTGTCTATCGGTATCT
Source organism: Viscum album (assembly GCA_963277665.1). Classification (NCBI taxonomy): domain Eukaryota; kingdom Viridiplantae; phylum Streptophyta; class Magnoliopsida; order Santalales; family Viscaceae; genus Viscum; species Viscum album. The sequence goes on along the minus strand of OY728142.1, from coordinate 773,469,658 downwards.
CTATGTCTATCGGTAGCTTGGGCTGTCGGTAGCTCTATGCATCAGTAGCTCTGGCTGTCGGTAGCTCTGGCTATTGGTAGCTATCCGTCCATCGGTAGCTCTGGCTGTCGGTAGCACTATGCATCAGCAGCACTGGCTGTCGGTAGCTCTGGCTATCGGTAGCTATCCGTCTATCGGTAGCTCTGTGCATTATGCATATCGGTAGCTCTCTTCAGGTTAGTGATACTTACACTTGACTGTCTTACGAAAAACACATCTAATTCACTTAGAATCATTTCAAAACTTATATAAACATGGATAATCGAGATTAACATAAATAAGAAATTATTTTAACCTTATTATTAACTTGATCATCGATTTGAAAGAATTAAAGTGTAGATCAACAGTAATTGTGAATATCATAATATATGAAAACATAATTGGGATTGTTAAAACATATGAATAAAAGATTGGGATTTTCAAAACAGGTGAGGTCAATAGATACCTCATTTACAGAATGGTATTAGTGTAATATATATCATATTTATACCCTCAATTCATTTATATAATCATTATTCAATGTAGATCATGTAGAACGAGTCACATCACATCGTGGAGACGGTATTCCTTACGTACGCACGAACGATGATATCATTACCATGATCGTGGAATTGTATTAGAGTGTATGTATAATATTTCAGAATCAATATAACTTTATAATAGTCATATATAGTCATTATTTACACCATTATACCCATCCATGTAAGGTGGTGGTGGAAAATAGATTACACCACGGTGTGGAGATGGTATTCTGTACGTACGCACGCACAGTGATTTCGTTTTCCGTAGGATGGATAGATGGTGAAATAGGGTTGTTTTATACTTATAATAACATATCATTATATTAGTGATACTGATGTTATTACTTCATAATGAAACAACTAAATAAGAAGAAGTGGAAGAAGAAATAAAGTTGAAAGAATTGGTAATCGGACATTACCTGTTCTTTGAAGCGCCTCTTTGAGATATCCTTTTAGGGCACTAAAATTGGTCTTTTAAGAAGAACATGACCTCTATGATGTATCTAGGGAAGTGGAGAGGAGAAATTGGTAGGTTTTGGCCGAGATTGAAGGCTCAAAGTGGTGTGAGGAAGAGGGGGAGGAGGTGCCCTTTTATAAGGGAGGAGAGGGGCATCTTTGGAATAACTAAAACTATTATTTTATTATAAAGTCAAATTCGGATTTAAATAGATCCAAATTGATTTATTTAGAAGATAAGGTGGGGATGGGTCGAAATAATCTCATCCAATAGAATTCAGACAAGTTTAGGTTCCTATTTTAACCTTATCATTTAGATTTAACATTAAGTAAAATAATTTTACTTTTACCGTGTCTTCTTGTGTTTTTATACTATAAGGTTAATAAACTTACTATAAGCAGCCAACCGAACCCCGGGTTGTTTATTGTTAATATATATAACCTTATCTAAGTCATTTGGCCGAACCTTATATTTTTAGGAATAAAATAACAATTACTAATATATTATTTGTTTTAAAAACTATTTTATGTCAATTTTGACACTATTTAGTAATTGATTTTTGTGAAAATCATAACAGAATGATTAGTTCAAAAAAAGTAAAATAAATCAATAAAAACATGTCTTATTAACCTATAAAATCATTTTAATTCATAAAAAGTCTCAAATTATATTTATTTGGGTATTTATAACATCAATTATGTCAATATTTCATTAATAAGATAATTACTGCATCATCTTTGTGTCATAAATAAATTAAATTATTTAAAGTCTAAAAATTAAAAATAAAATATGATTATGTAGGAAATATTTTTAGCTTTCTAATTAATATTTATAGTCGAATTTATCTTATGTATAACCCAATATTAATAATGATATACTTATTAAACTTTGATTTTATCTATTTTAACCCTTCTTTAAATAAATTAATAATAAATGTCCTAATCTAATCCAAGTGGGCCTAAATGGTCATATTTTATTCCTAAGGTTGTTTTTGGTCTAATTAAACTTATCCAATAGAATTAAGACATGTTTTTGGGTAATAATAATATCATTTTTACCCTTAATTACCCTATTTACTTTTAACCGTGGTAAATAAAAGTAAAAAGCTACTATTCACCAAAAATTATTTTCATCTCATTAAACCACATTTTACTTACTGACATCAATCGTGTCTCTAGGATTTTTGAGATTCCACTCACAGAAGTGGTAAAATTATGTTTTATGAAAAATTCAGTTTTTTAACTACCACTTAGTGGTTTCACTATTCATCAAAAATTGAAAGTTTTCAGAAAAATACCAAAATTTCACCCTAGGCTAATTTCGATATTCCGAATCCAAAAATGAAGTCAATTTTGAAAAATAAAATTTATAAAATTCCAAAAAGTGGTTATTACTATTCATAACGTCTAGTTTTAATAATATTTTAATAGCATATCGTTGTTTAGTGAAACTCGGTATTGCGTACGACGCAAGCTATCGAGGAAGGTCGTGATTTCGTGTATAGCAAGCCAAGCAAGTGAAATATTTCTTTGATGATTTATATAACATAAAAGTCTCGAGTGTTACAGTGGAGGAGTATTTCATTTATCATTTAATAGGAATAGAGGGGGGGGGGAATGCTTTTTATGACTATGATGACATTGAAAAGGGTGATCCTAACCTGAAACCATCACTATCTCCATCCATTTGTGTCCAAATTTTATTTCAATTGATTTTTTTACTTTAAAAACTCAGACAATTTCAAAAACAATCTTACTTATTTTTATAAATTTAAGATACCGACATGATTGTTGAGCTCTCTTGTCCAAGGACAACCTGGTTAAACCCCATATTGAATTTTCACTTAAGAAATATTTGTTTCATTCACACCCCAAAATTGTTACATGTCTGTTATATATTTATACTAGATGAATCACCACTCTCGATTATGAAATTTTTTTATTCTACCCTTAGAGATTGTGAGAAGGTGTTTTGAGGGGTTTAAAGTAATCTTTACAATGTTATCAATATGTAAATTTTAATGTGATAAATTATTTTTAAAATATATTGTAACCTTGTCACATAAGTGTTTGGGTGAATGAATTAAAGGACTTTATTCATCCTTCGCCTCTTTTTGGGTCACTTTCAATATAAAATTACAGTTTTTATAGATTAAAGAATGGGTAATTTTGGAAATTCTTGTCATTATAATCTATAAAAGTGGAATTCTTACACCAATTGAAATACACACCTGATGTTTGTTCATTTATAAGTTCATATTCTATATTTCATCTCTAATAATGAAATTTCTTGTTCGGAATCGCCCGATTTTAAGATGAAACTGTATGTCCTCAAAATAAGGAAAGTTTGGAAGTGGGAAGTCAAAGTTATTATTTATAAGTAATAAATAATTTTCCTTATTTTTTTACCTTAAAAGCAATTTCATCTTATATCTAATTTATCTCTTTATTACATCTAGATAACATCATTATGCTTATATAATAATGTTATTACAATAAAATCACATCATATGATTTCATATGCACATTAAATGTGCATGATCATATGAATTGATATATAACTCACATCCTTGATTTGAATGATATCACTACTCTCATCATATGAACATTTCCATGACAATGTTCATATCTATGGTTGGAATAAATACCAAAACCAAAACAAATAACATGTTTGACAACATCTCACATGTCCATGGTTGACATGAACACCCAACCCACATTTCCATCATAGTTCCCAACATCATTGGAATGACCATCAAACTCAATACACATAACCATTCTATAAAATAATATTCTAATGTTTTTAATTCTCACCCAAATCATTTTAAAAGGAACACATATTGAATCCAATCAAAGACAATCTCAATAAACATCAAATATCATTATTCATGTTAATTAATTGCTATTTATTATCAATATTATATTATGTTTTTTTATTATGGTTTTCTATAAAAAGAAATTGACATGTTTTTATTATGATTTTATTATACTACAATAGTTTTTTTAGATAATATAATACAATATATGTATTTGTTTGGCTATTTTGAGGATTCAATTTTTGTAGCAGTATTATTTTTTTGAAAATCGATATTTAGAGGTTGTTTAAACTATTATGATATATTCCAAAAATATTATTTAGTGGTGGTTTGTATCAGTATTATATATAGAAGAAAATTTTTAGTGGTGTTTTTTGGTTATAGTGGTGGTTTCCCCTCCAAAAAAATGTTGAGGGGATAATGGAGGTTTAAACCACCGCTAAATGGAATGAAATGAATCTAAATGGATGGAAACAAATAGAGTTGGATGCTAATGAAAAATTTAGTGGTATTTTTTGGAAAACATCATGAAAACATAATAATGGGGGTGTTAACCATCTATAAATTAAAAAAATATCATCTTTCAATCGAATTTGATATAGTGAAACCAGACATGTCTCAAAAAAATAATATCGAGATGTATAATCTTTACGAAGATCATATAATTGAAATTAGAATTAATTAATGAAGTGATTTTGTGTGATAATTTTAAATAAAAAAACAAGTTGAAATATAATATAATATAATAAGATTCCATTTTACACATAATCTTGGTATATAATTTTCAATTAAGTAGAAGTATAACCCAATAAATGAAAATTGAGTTAAGAAACCCCTTACCTCGAGCCCAGATTTTCTATGTTTCTCATTTAAATACAATAAAATAAAATAAAATAAAATATTTAATTATTTAATATCTTTTTATAGGATTATTACATCATAATTAAACAATTTATTATATTTATTTAAATTTCATATTTAATTACATAACCATTTTAGTCCATGTGAGGTGTTTTCAGGACGTTCAGTTCATAATTGAAAAACAAATTTGGTAGGGTGACCATGATCAAAGGGGTCCTAGAAAAATGATATCAAAAATAATAATCATGAAATAATAATTATTTTTATAAGTAAAATATTTTTCTAAACCATCCATGAATTTAATACATGAAAGATGAATCACATCGCTTCATGGAGGTGGCAATCCACATGTACGCACGAACGATGTTAACATTTTCTAATGGATGGAAGAGTAAGAAAATAGATGATATATTATATTTAAAGAATTATGATTATTTCAAAAATATTATTTATATAAATTGAATCTACCATTATAAACAACCACGACATGTGGTGATGGAAAAAGATTCTTATTGCTTTATGGAGGTGGTATTCCACATGTACCAATGAGTGGTAATTTCATTTTACATTTGATGAAAAAATGAGATAAATATGGTTATCAAATTAACATAATAACCTATATGTATATTTTATATACTGATGATATTTTATTGTAATTTTTAGGACATAATTTATGGAGGTATAATAAGAATTAAAATGAAAACACTTGTTTAATATGATTACCACCTCTTTGAAGAACTAACTTTGGATATCTTCAAAAGACCCTAGGGATGGTATTTTAAGAAGAAAATAACCTCTATAATGTCTATAAGGTAGTTTAAATTTTTTATAATAGGTTTTTTGAGATATTTGGCTCATGAACTATGAGGAATAAAGGAGAGGTGGTTTCCTTATATAAGAGAGGACAGGGGAGCCCTTGGAATTACTTAAAGTATTAAATTAATATAAATTATATTATATATTAAATTGGCACTAAATTGATTTATTTATAATATATAAATATTATGAGATTAAATAATATTATATAATATAATTTAGATATTCTTAGATGTTGTTTTCACTCTTATATCAATGTTTTAACACCGGTTAACCCTTCTGATGATTACCATAATATAAAAAAATTACTCTATAAGAGTCTATAAAGTTATTATAAAAGGAAACGTGATCTATAAGTGGAGAATGGTTGATATTATAGACCATATAAAAACATAATTTACATATATAACATTCTTTAAAATTATAAATCATAAAATAAAATATTATTTTACATAATATACCATTAGATTCTTTTTTAGGACTATTCACATAAATTGAATTTAATTTCACAAAGACAGTAAGAAAAATATAATATAAAATTATAACACAACAATAACATATTATATTTTTAAAAAAATTAGTGTAACATAATAACTAATCAAAATTTTATCACTTTTAACATTTTTAAATCCATTTACTTTATTTTTGTATTAATTGAGTAAGTATCCTGTTGACATTATGTAATAAGTTAAGGTAACTATTCCACCAGTATAAAATAAAAATAAAATATTATGATAAAAAAAATCAATATTATTTTAAATGAACATTTATAACCAAACATAACCTCCTTTTATCCCTATAAAAAAAATTATAAATAGAAAATGAATAGAGTGAAATTTTGTTTTTATTCTTTAATTAAAATAATATTAAAGTCATTATAAATTTGTTTCATGAAATAGACACATTTTAGAAAAATGGATGGTAATTTTAGAAAAAATATCATATAATAAGACAAATACAAATGTTAAGGATACTTTAAGGCCATATCATATAGTTTTAACCTTGGTTTATCCATTTTACCCTTACTAATGTGGAAAATATTTACTATATTTAATATTAATAATGACAAAAAATAAATTCTAAATATTTACCAAATTTAAACATTATAATTCATAATATATAATACATTTTATCAAATTCAATTCCTATGAGATATTAATTTTAAAATAAATTTGAAAAATGAAATGAAAAAACATTTTAAAAAAAATGTTTTTATGTCCAAAAATGACATTATTCTAAAATCTAGTGTAGTAATGGTTCATATGTAATTTAATTAGATTAAATATAATTAAATTATTATTATTTTAATTTAATATAAAATAAAAATGATAGTTTTACATTTAAATTACTTCATTTATTGAAAAGAAAAGACAGTTTTACAAAAATCATTATTTTTCACCATTCACTTAAAAATAAAACTTTTTCAGAAAAATATAAAAAAATAACACCAATATTAGACTGAAATTATGAATTAAAATTTATATCATTTTTATAAAATAGAATTTATAAAAGTATCCAAAATTAATTATAATATTCTCTCAGAAAAAATATTAAAATATATTTTAAAAAAATGTATTTTTGAAGTATAAAAGTAATTTTCCAAACATTGAGTGCTTATTTCCCAAGAATTTATCAAAATAATTTTTATTGGGTAGAAAGAATACTTATTTTAAAATGTGGTTACACCTATTCATACCCACCAATTAAATGGTTAGGTTATAATGATCGTATTTAAATGATATTATTTCTATAGATTATCATAATTTTCTTAAAGCGCTATATTTAATGTTAAGAAATATACTGAGCTTATTATTATTCTAAAATAATTTTATAGGGTGTCACATTCTCCGATATATAAATATATTTCATCCTCTAAAATTTATCTTGGTAATCAAAGGTTCAATATTTTAAAATAACCTTATTGAAAACTCACATCGTACAAAGGGATAAGGAACTTATCATGAAAAACAAGTGTGGGAAACATTATGGTTACCTAAAATAACACATAATCATGTTCCTAAAAATGGCTAGAATATATGTGAAGGGAAAATATGGACAAAGAGGAGAAAAATAATCTCTAAATAATGATGGGGAGTGATAGAGGAAATTAACTAAAAGAAATTAAATGATTAAATGAAATTTAATGAACACAAAACCATAAATTAATAAGTGATTAATAAGACTATCAATTCAATAGAAATGAATGTAATAGGATATCATTTTTTATTCCAAGATATTTTTCATATAGTTTAGGAATTCCATTAAAATTTAGACTAAAAATGTAATGAAATATACTTACTTTATTTTCGTCTAATTCATAAGATCATTTTCTTACTTTGGTTTCAATTTGATCAATTTCCACTTTTATTTCATCTCTTATTATAATAAATAAGTATTCAAAATTATTTTTTCATTTCTGAAGCTCTAAAATCAACTTCTTGCAGATTACACGATCCGGAAATGTATAAAAAGTTATTTCTTCTATACTAAGACATTAATAAAAAACAAATTATTTAGGAAAAGGTAATATAATTAAAAAAATGTATAAATATTAATATCAAGAAATAATACATTTAATTCCAAATTTCCACAATAACACAAAAGGTTCACCTTTGATCATTCAATAAATAAGTAATCCTATTTCCCAATTACCCTTAATTTCCTCAATATTAAAGGATATTTTAACCTCAATGTTTATCTCATAACTTTAATATTATATCCCTAAACATGTAATATAAATCTTCACAAATAATCCTTTAGGTTAAACCTAAGAGTTATATATTAATCAACCCAATAAAACATCTCCCAAAAAATAATTAACCACATAAACAATCCCATAACTTAAAAAATACAAAGGGGTTTCTTTTTATATGAACTTTTGATCAACCTTAAACTTATAAACTTGTTATAGTATCCATAAATATTAATTTAACCTCATATAAAAACATCATAATCTCAAAAGTTATGTAAACCCTATCACTAATACCAACTATAACAATCCTAGATGCATAATCCCATATCCAGTGATAAAAATTTAATCCTTACATTATTGTCTTTGATAACAATAATCATGATACAATTTTATTCATCCAAAACACTCGAAATCATCAAATAATATTATATTAATTATATACATATGGAAATTTTAGGTTTATATTTCTAGAGACAAATACATAAGTAACATTATGCATGTATTTATGCGATCATTTTCCTATTATACACATCTTTTCTTAGTCCACATTAATTACTAATAATCTCTAACATGAAACCATTAAAGAAATATAATACATAAGATATTTATTTATAACCTTTGGAAAAATAAACATAAGAGGAGTGAGCTCAACTGTTAATTTAGGGTAAAAATAAGAATTTGACATTGAATAAATTCTGTGATAATATAAGGGTACGATTACGTAATCAAAGTGCATGATCATAACATAGGATAATTTAACACCCCTAAATTGAAAGATAATAAGTCACGAGTAATAGAATAAAACTTTAACATAATATAATATTCATATTATTCAACAATCATAAGCCATGTGAATATAATCCTAGATCAAAGGAAACATTTTAACTTACAACAAGCTTGGAAAACTATAAAGGTATCTTGGGACAATAACCGTTCAACATAGAATCACCTAAGAAGGATAATTTTAATAATATAATATGATTAACATAAATAATTTAAATCCTAAATCAATTAGGATTTAGTTTTATCAGTAAAATCTATCATCTCGTTGGAGTAACATAACTCTATCATATCCTAGGAGTAACTTTCGTCTAGTTAACTCTATCTCATTATCCAGTAGATTGGAGGGCTATAAAATAACTACCCAGAACATATCATAAAAATTCCCATTATCAATGTGGTACACTCTCCAATAATTTTTACATCAATAATTTATAAGTATCATATCATTAAATGAAACACAATGACACCTGCATCTCATCAATACTATCATAGCTTTATTTTCTCAATAAAAAGAAATGAGACTTCAAAAAATCTATTTAAAACAATCATTATAAGATATCCATATAAATAATATGGAAAATATTGTAAGATAATATTATTATTGAGGTAGTGTAATCATTATAGGATGTTTTATTACATAGAAAAACCATTAAAATAACATTTAAAACATTTCTTTGAAAATAAGGGAAAATACTCATTTATTTTGAGAATATTTTATAAAATTTCCATAATATTGGGGAAAATATATTTTTTGAAAATAATTTTGGAATTTTAATAATTAAGCTTCAAATTAATGAATGATCATGAGAATGTGAAACTTCATTCATGTCATAAATGTTAAAAATAAACATTCTTTTTAAACCTTTGTAAAGTGATTAAAAAATGAACCACGATGAAAAAAATCCAGAAACATAATTTTAAATATTTTGAAAACATAAATAGTATTGAAAATAACCATAGTAAATTATTTATGTCTAGAAAAAAACAATATTGAAATAATTTTAATAAAATTGAGGCAAGTTTTGGTAAAAAGTATTTAAAAACATCAATATAATGTTTTTAAAGAAAACCAATTTTACAGATATTTAAAACCCAAACATATTTTAAAGAAATAATATAATAAGGAACATAAATACCATGGGTATAAAAAATAATGATATTATATGTCTAGATTCACTATACAGACCATGTAAATAAATATATGTGTATCAACTGAAACACATCTCAAAGAAATAATTTTGAGATGAGAAACCCTTGCAACTCCAGTAATGCTTGAATAAAAAATCCATTGAATGAAGTAACATAACATGATTTTATAAAACCTTTAATTTTTATAAATAAATATATTAAAATAAACTCATTTGTCCTTAAATACAAAATAAAATAAATCATGGTGCATAATTTGAATCATGTCTCAAATAATTGAAACTAAGACACTAAAATCCATTGTTACTTTACATGACATTTTTATCAATATTTTATGAAAGATATAACTTAAAAGGAACATTATAAATCATTATAAAAGATTAATTTAGTATATAATACATCAATATGAATCATATACACTTTATAAAAGGTGTTATTTATAAAAATCAAGACATGTCTCAAAGAAAAAACTTTGAGATGAATAATCTTAAAGAGATCATATCCTTGAAATTAGAATTAATATATGAAGTAATTATGTAAAAAATTTGTAAATAATAAATAAATAAGTGTTAATAAAAAAATAATAAAATCATATTTCGTTTCAGAGATAATAATGACATGACATAGTTTATGATGTAGAAGTATAACCTTTGATTGGAAGTTCAGTTAAGAAACCCCTCACCTCGAGTCGATATTTTCAATGTATATATTTTAACTCATGAATAATAAAAATAAATAAATTATTTAATTTTTTAAGATCATTTTATAGTGTATTCATTTATAATTAATCCATTTATTTCATTTTCTCAATGAAATATTTAATTACTTAATTGGTTAAGCCCACGTTGAGTGTTTTGGGGATGGTTAGGTCATAATTGGAAAAAAATTGGTAGGATGAACATGGTTTAAGTGGTAATGGTTACACCATATACCAAAAAATTATTATTAAATAATTATAATTTTAATATGTTAAATATAATTTTAGAATCATCTATGAAATGCATACTTGAAATATGAATCACACCGCATCATGGAGGTGGTAATCCACATGTATGCACAACGATGTTACCATTTTCCAATGGATGGAAGGGTAAGAAAAGAGATGATATATTATATTTATAGAATAATAATTATGTTATTAATATCATATATACATATCAAATATATCATTATAAAAATCCATGGGAGGAAATGATGGAAAAGGAATCATGTGCGTTGCGAATATGGTAGTTCACATATATGCATAAGCGATACTTTAATTTCACATTTAATGGAAAAAAGATCAATAATGTTTTGAAAATAATAATAATATAAGTATATGTAAGACACTGATTTTATAATATCATAATGACAAGTTATAATTGAATGGTGCATAAAAAGAAGTAAAATGAAAACGATTGGTTAAAATGATTACCTCTTCTTTGAAGAAACTTCTACGGGTCTCTCCTTAAAGACCCTATGTATGGTCCATTGAGAAGAAAAAATCATTTATAATGTAGATGAAGAAGTTAATACGTGGTTTTGGTATGGAATTTTTGATCTATGTGGATCAAGAAGTGTGAGGGAAAGAGGGTAGTTGGTGTCTTTATATAAGTTAGAAGAGGGTCACCCTTATAATTACATAAATCATTAAATTAATATAAAATAATTTCAATACAAATATGGATGAAAATTGATATAACTAGTATCTAATATTATTATTTTTCCAAATACTCTCATAAAACAAAATTAAAAAAATTTTAGGTGATGTTTTCAACCTTATCTATTTATTTTACCCATATTAACCTTTTTAACGATTACCACGATATCATTGCTTTTTTACTCTATAGGAGTAATGAAAGTAACATTAAATTAAGTAACCCATAAGTGGATAATGTTTGATAATATAACCCATATACCCACCATTTTTCTTAACATAACATTTTAAATAATTTTAAATAAATTAATAAAATATTATTTAACATAATATACAATTAATGTTATTTTCAGTACTATTTACATTGTTTTACATTAATGGCATAAATATTGTTATGGAATTATAATATAAAATATTTAAAATTGATAATATGTTATATTTAACTTTAAAATTCATGTAACATAATAAATCATCCAAATTTTATTTCTTATAATGTTTTTAAAATCATTTTCATTATTTTTATATTACTTAAACAAACTTGGTGTCGACATTGTGGAAGAATTTAAGGTAATTATTACATAACTAAAAATTTAAATAAATTACTATGATAATTTTTTTTAATATTTAAATAAAACATTATTACAAAAAATAACTTCATTTTATTCATATGAAAACATATTATAAGTTTTAAAACATTGAGAGTGACATTTGTTTTTATTATATACTTAAAATCATATTACGGTTACTATTAATAGAAAGTGGCAAAAATATCTAATTTTTATAACATTTAATTATTATGGTAAAAAATACTCATAAAATAAAATATATATGAGTTCTAGGGTGATTTGTAAGACTTACCTCATATTTTAAACCCAGTTTTACCCTTACTAAGCTAAAAAATATTTACTTTTATTACTATTTAAAATAGAAAAAATAAAAGAGAACTATTTAAAAAATTTGAAAATTATTATTAAAAATATGGAATCAATTATATAAAACTCAATTAATATAAGGGTTAAAATGTAATTTTAAAGAAAATGTGTAAAAACACAATGATTTTTTTAGAAAAATGTGTTTTTATGCCTAAAAATTAACTTATACAAAAATATTGAATAATAATAATTCCTTTGTAATTAATTAGATTATATATAATTAAGGGAGACTATTCTACTATATGATAAAATTCAAAACATAATGGTAAATTTTAATTTAACATATTTAATGAGAATAAATGACAATTTAATAAAAATTAGTACTTTTAATTATTCACACAAAATTAAATTATTTTAGAAAATTATAAAAAAATCACCCTAAGATAATATTGAAATGATTATTTCAAAAATAATATAATTTTTATTCAATAAAATTTGAAAAATTGATATAAATTAATTATAATATTCACTCACAAAAAGTAATAAAAACCTTTTTTTCAATAAAACATATTTTTTATGTATTAAATAAATTTACAAAAAATTTAGTGCTTATTTACTAATAATTTATCAATAGTTTTTTATTTTTTAAGAAATTTATATATATATTTCATAATTCTCCTACTCCAATTTATTCCTCAAAATTTAACAACTCTATTATAATGATCATATTTTAATTATAATATTTACATAGTATATCACAAGTCGATTAATGCTTTGTGTTGCGTGTTAAGAAAGTTATCAATCTTATTATTCTTTTAAAATAAAATTTCAGGGTGTTATAATAAGGTGTGAATATCCATAATGTGGAATAAATTAAAAAAACCATTTGATCCTTATATTTACTTTTATTACTACTGCATATGGTTAAAGGTGATATATAATCTTGAGAGGATCAAAAATCCATTATGTCTCATAGAATAATTTCAAAATAAAATAAAATTTAAAAAAACACCATCGATTAAAAAACATTTCTCATTGGTTTAATATATTCATAGGAACTTAAATATGTATAAAAAAATGTTTTAGATGTTGTATTATTATGAACAATCACATGTGAGTTTGAGGAAAACATGAATATCCATGAAAGGGGTTCATCTTTGAATGACATGGGTTTATAATGATACATACTTATAGTTCGCAAAGGGAAGTGGATGTAACTATAATAAAGTTTACTCTTAGGTAAAAATATATCCATCATATATTGTTCAAATACTTATAAATTTAATCCCCCTTGACACAGTACAATTGGTATCAGAGTAATGATTCCCTATATTAGATGTTAACATTTGTGAATACTGAAAACATCAATTCAGTTCATAATAGTGGTATAAATATATTTCATGAAAAAATATCATTAATGGATAAATAGGATGATTACATATCAATTTTCACTTTACTGATAATAATTCCATGTTTCTACTATGGGATTTCCATTATTGGTGAAATATGGTCCCTTGAAATTTAATGGAAAGAGAAACCATGAGGATAATGTTAAGGAAATTAATTCCATTTCTATAACTTTATCTAAAAATATTTTCATGAATGTAATGTGTCTATTAAATACTTAGGAAACATTATACAAACTTGAAATCATCTTTGAAGGAAAATTGAAAGTAAATGATGTAAAACTTTAGATATATAGATGTAAATTTGAATATTTGAGGATGGATGATGAATATATAATTAATGAATATCTCACAAGAGTTAATGAGAGTTTTAGAAATATAAATAGATTAAGAGACACTTTAGAAATTCAAAAAATCATTAATAATAAGGTGTGCTACTTTTTTGATAGGTACGATCAAAATTTTTTGCATTAATAAATATAAATGACTAATCTCTTAATGAACAACCTATCATACTGGTTATTTACAAGATGAGGAATTATCTTACATTTAAATAGAAAATCAAAGATGAGATAACCAATAGAGCTATGAGGAATCTTAAAATATGAGAATTAGTATACTTGAGTTATTATGAATCAAAATATAAAGAAAATAAGGATAAAGAATATAAGAGGATTGTGTCTCTTATCTCAAGGAAACTTTTTCAAAGGAAAAGGTATGGACAAAGGTAAAATAACACTCAAATGTTTTACATGTGTTGGGATATAGAACTTTGTAATAAATTTTCTAATGAAACTAGGTTTTGATTATGGGGATGATAATATTTAAGAAAACCCCAAAAGAAATAAATTTATTAAAAATTCATTGGAGGAAAATAAATCAATTCAAGGTAAGAATAGGTGCTAAATAATGAAAAGAATAATTATATGGATAAAAGATGAGGAAGTGAAATCCATTGATAATAGTCCATTTTGTGACCGAGTTTCTGAAAATTTTAGGACCGTCAATGACCATGTTAAGAAACATGATTAACCTTTATGTAGTAAAGAAAATAATGTTCAAAAAACTTACATGGAACACATGTTGAAATTAAATATTGAGTATTTTATTTAAAAAACACTAAAATAAAGAAATATATTAAGACATTGAAAAATAAATATGAATAGATGAATGGAGGAAGATAAATGTTTCTAAAAGAGGAATACACTTGTGTTAAGGAAATTCAAAATCCTACTTTTAATGTTTTGAAACAAGGAAAAGTGATTACAGATCAGAATGGAAAAGTTAACAAAAAAAGAAGAATTTTGTAAGAAACAATAATGTTTTCCTAAAGATGAGAAGACATAGAATAATATGGGGGAATATTTTTAAAATTTTATGAATGTTAATGGTTAATCATCTCAAGATGATTGTAACATTGACCTAAAAATCCTGGTTGAATTTAGTCTAGCGAAAATTGAAGATAAATTGAATTTTTCTTACTTTCTACGTACTACTTCTTAAAATGAGAAGGTTTGGGTTGAAAATAATTGTGAATAATATTTTTCTATACCAATGAATGTTAAGAGTAATATTAAGATAGATTTTTCCTCATGAAAATGAAAATAAAATATACAATTAAATTGGAACTGTATGATATTTTCTTAAAAAACTAACATCAATATGAAAAATATGAGTTCAATGGTTATGTTGGTGCTGTAGAATTGTTGTCCATAAATAAAATAGATCTTATAACAATATTCCAATACCTAGTATAAGGAATGTAAAAGGGGTTTAAACACTAAATAAAATGGAAGAATCTTTCATAAGTCGAATTAAAATTTAAGGAAAGTAAAATATACTTTTAAAAGTTCCTCTAATTTATCCACCCAAAATAGATTTGACTGCATTAATGATATTTTCAGAAGATGGGACCAATTGGGTCATTGTGATAAAGAGGTAATTACAAATATTTTGGAATATATTACTTGTTCCAAAAAATAAAATGAATCTTTTAAAAGAAAGATAGAGGAAAAACCAATTTTAGTTGTGGTTGGTCTGAAAGCTATAAAAATGGTAATTTGTGGGAACTTGTTAGAAATTTATCCTATCATATAGCATGTGATATGTTATAATTGAAAAATATTAGATAAAATAAAGGAGGATAAGTTTACATTGAAAATCATATTTCCTTAAAAATAAAAGGAGTTTATATAAATGAAATAAAATTTAAAATATAATGTCCAAAGATGTTCTAGTTTTTTATGAAATTAAACACAAATGAATGAGTGTTAGCCACATTTTTGATGATGGAAATGAAAATATAATTCTAAAAAACTCTTGAATAACCTAATTATACGATGATGAAGGTATTATCACTAGGGGATATAAAACCAGTTTTAATTTATTATATGTTTTAGACCCCAGTAATAATTTCAATTTCACTATCTAGGATGAAAATAATTTTTCGCATTAAAGTATTGAATATGTTGGATGGAAAATTATGATTAGAATCTCAACGAAACATGTGGTTAATGATTTTACAAAATTTAAGAGGAAAGAAGATTAAATTTTTGAGTAATGTTCAAATAGAATTATGGTTGGTGGAATCAATAAGAGAATAGAGATTTAATCTACCATACCACTTATGCTTCCAAATTCTAATTTATGTGGATTGAGGAGACATAAATCCATTATGGATGACCTTTAAATTATAACTTTTATTGATTATATCCATCACAAGACTAAAGTAATCATTATAAAATATAAATATAATGTTATAGAGTTGTTCAAAATATTTATAAGGTGGGTTTAGGAGATGAGACTATATATTTCAAAGTTGAAAGATGATAATGGAAAGGGAGTTCATAAAAATTTAAATTAATTCCTATATGAAGAAACATAAATTGAAAAACCAGTATAGTGATATCTACACTACTTGGAAAAATGGAGTTTGGTTAAGGGAAAATATATTTTTGGTTGATATGTGAAGAACCATACTTGCTAAATATACAATTCTATGTTCTTTTAGAGTGAATTTTTATGCGTTGTAATACATATATGTAACATACCATACCAGTTTGGGAGTGTACTTGTTTAAATTTTTGAAAAACCCCCAAATATATTAAAATTTATATCAATGTCATAAATTTAAAATTATTATATATATTTTAAATGTTTTGGGTTATTATATATGATTAAGAGTTAATGGGGAGTGATCTGGGGGAAACTATGGAATAACCAAGTGTATTTCAACCTGGTAAAGGTTTTTGATGTGTTAGGATTAGTCTATAAATAAAAAAGGTAGTTGATCCAAGTATTATGGATAGTTTTTGTTATTTTTATTATTTAAGAGGTTTGGAGAGGCCTAGGGAGTACTGCAGCCAATTCGAAAAATATTGGAATGATTTTGGAAATTATGAGGTTTTAGTTATTTTCCATAAAATTTCTAATAAAAAACCTTTTGTGTAAAAATTATCATATTTATAAAATGTTACGTATCATTGGGAGGGTAAAAATGACTTTTATATAGGGGAAAATTATCTTACATATCGAAAATATATATTACATCATATTTTTTACCAACTAAAAAAATATTAGTTATGAAAAAATATATTACGTATGGTTTTCCCACAAAGGAAAAAATATTACATGCTTAAATAAATATATAGCATATGAACATGTGTGTTACATATTGAGGAAAATATATCATGCATGAATAGATAGATTACATATTGATTTTTAGGCTAAGGGGATAATCCTATCGGAGGAATAATATATTACATATGAACATAATATATAATGTACCAAAATTTTCTAAGTAAAATATCATGCATATTAGGATTAAATATCACATGTATGAATATTATGTTCCACATCATATTTCACCTAACTAAAATATTATTATTTTGAAAAAATTTATATTGTATGAATTATACCTAAGTAAAATATTTTATGTATCATAAAAAATATTACACACAAAGTAAAATATGCTATGTAAGGGTTTAATGTATCAAATATTGAGTTTTTACAAAGTAAAATATATTATATATCTATAATATATTACAGATATTCTGAAATATCTTACATGTTACGTTTTTATAAAGTTAAATTATAAGGACCCATCCTCAAGACATTACATAATCTTGAATTAAATTAATAATTCACATTGAGGATCTTTTCAGGTTTATAGTTTTAGAGAATTAGGCTATAAATATTACATTACATCTCAAAAAAATTACAAATTAGACGCTTCTACTCAGTTTCCATTTTTTTTCATAAAATAAAAACTCTTAAAAAAGGGGCCATGTCTAGTTTCATGTTTTAGAAAACATGACTTTTCCTTGATCCCATCATTGACCCTATTCATCCTTAAGTCCTATGAAAAACATTTCAAAACTTGGGATGAGAATAAAAAGCTTAGTAAGGGTTATAAAATAAGGAAAGGAAACATTAAACCATCAATAAATAAAAATCAAAGAAACCATACTTTTCAATCATAACATACCTTTGGAAGTCATAAGATTTGAGAATAACACACAAAAATCATAAATCATAAAGGTAACTTGTGGAATCCATATCAAACTTACATTGTAGCATTCATAGAAATGTAGGGAGTTAAATTTTGAATATCCATCATAGGATATTCCTTAAATATCTTAGGATAAAAACTCATGTTTACCTCCATCACATTACCCAATGCATTGGAGAGCTATATCGGGCTCACCTGCCCTAGGTTTATTACTAAACCACCCATATTCATAAACAATGCCAAATAAACATAACGTAGTCATAACAAATAAAACAAGCATAAAGGAAAGATGACATTTCTAAATTTCTATCACAATATATTATTTCCAGATATTGACATATTCAATTATTTATAAACCATTTTCAAAAACAATTTAAAAAATTTAATAATGAGATTTTTGAATCAAAGTGTCCCATACCACTTTGAAACTTTTAAATTAATTATCATTCGAAAACATTAATGTACATATAAATAAATCCTAAAAACCATTATTAAAACATGGACATTAATGAGAAATATTTAGATGAATAAATCTTTAAAACATTTAAAATGATATTTTAGGAAAAGAGTTTTTAACAAAATGAGAGACACTTGAATACAAATAATTGATAAATAACATTTAATCATAACATTATAATATCATGAGAATAAAGGTATTCATGATATAATATTCAAAAGTACAGTATATATACTATATAAGGGTGAATTGGTTCATAAAAACAATGAAGTCTCAATGGAATTTAAATTGAGACGAAATCCCTTATAAAGATAGTATCCTTAGATTAAGGATAAATCAATTGCATAATTATGTGTGACCAATATAAATACACTCAATATGATTGGATATTCAGTGTAAATCAATCATAGGACATTAACACATGTTCTTTTAAAAACAACACCAATGACCTGGATGTTTAACTCAATGAATGGATATTGAGTTAAGATTACCCTTATCAAGTTCATATCAATAGATTGAGAAATTATAAATGGAGTGATTATGTGTATCAAAAGTTTATCCACATAAATAGGAGTGTAAATTAATAAATAAATAGATAGTTATTCCACATATAATCACATCATGACATAATCAAGAATTATAAGATAATCCCAAATAATGTAAATTTGGGTTAAGAAGTTCCCTTATGAAAATTCAGCAGCTTAATGGCGTCAACTAAAAATTCATAAAATTATCTAATGAGAGAAAAAATGGTATCTCATAACTTTGAAATAAAATTTACAGCAATAAGGATATAAAATAACATATCCCAACATAAGAAGATGTAATTTAAATGATATAACAAAAAGAAGTCTTTTAAAAAGAGAAGGGTGAAAGGTTCCTTTACTGATTTGGTAAATTATGAAAAAAACACCTTATGAAAAAATGTTCATAAAATGAAGATGTAAATACCCATAAATTAAATAATATTATATAAATAATACAATCATTGGTAGTAAATACACAACACAAAAGGAAACAGTGGAAAGTATAGCACGAATCTCACGAGAATAAAAAGTGAGATGAAAACCCTTAACCACGTTGTAATCAATCGAGTCATATGTACAAAAGTTAATAACAACCAAATGAATCACATAATACCATAAAAATAAAGATAATCATGATAATATATATCAAATTGAATTAAAAAATACACCACATTCAAGAAATAATTGGCGAACAATGGAAACCCACAGAATTAAAAGTGAGATATGAAACCCATTACCTCGTCTCCGACTTGAACCATTCATTATTTAATCTCCAGAATAATAAACTAAAGTTAATTTCTAATTTCTTAAGAAACTTTTCCATGTTTATTATTTCTTTTATATAAATTATAACCATGTTATAAACATTATGTAATCATTTATGTTAATAATGGTCGTTTTGTTTATATTTGGAACATGAGTCAAAAATTAACTTCTTATAATTACAGGTTGTTCATGTGTTAAAAATTAAATTATATAGAGAATTATATTCATGATTTAGATATCATATATATCATATATATCCAGTATATATATTTATTTATAATAGTACATAACATTTGGAGGTAAGAAATGAAATGCACCGTTCATGGAGACGGTAAGCTGTACATACGCATGAACACTACTTGAATTTATATTTAGTATTTTTAATGGAATGAAAAATTAATGATTCATAGGTATATTATCGTTATAATATAATACAATAAATATAATTTATGTAACTCTATCCTTTATATGGTCCATTTATGGCATGAACGAGTCATATCACTTTGAGGGGACGATAGACCGCACTTCCTCAAAAGAAGTTATCGCATTTACCAATATTGGAAACCAAAAAGGTATGATAAAACTGAAAAATAAAGAATTATAGATACAATATAAATATAATATATATAACATGTAAGTACAGTGGAAACATAAGTTCCACCATAAGAGGTGGTAGGAGAAGATTGAACAATCATTGTTTCATGAGGCAATATTTCACCGTCCAAAGAAACAGTTTGTTCTTTACCCATTAGATGGAGGTGTGTTAAGTTTAGTTAAAAATATTATCCTAAAAACAACATATTATATTTATTATAATTGTTTTTTTATAAAATAAATGAATAAAAATATTTTAGGGGGTTTGAGAAGTAAAATAAAACAAAATAACACAAGAGAAGACGTTACCTTTAAATCGTGTAACTCCCTTTTGTTTGAACCAAAAATAATTTCCTGAAGTGCCTTATTCCTTAGGAGAGAATTATAGGTGAAAAAGATGGATGTAGAGAGCTTAATGTATAAGATTTTGGATGATCCATGGGGATTTATAGGTGTGAGTAATGTGTTATAAGTGAAGGATTTTATAAGGGGGAGGAGGGGCTCTTTAGGAAGGTGTTAAAATAAAATTTTATTATATAATTATTTTCCATTTATAAGGGTTGAAAACTTATTAAAGTCTAAGAAAAGATGACTCATGGTCGAAATAAAATCATCCAATAGAAATTGGACAGGTTTTGGATATTTTGTTAATCTTCATAATCTTATTTATTTATATCATTCGTTATTGAGGTAAACACTACATCATTATTGTGTTATATATAATTTTATTTATTTGATGTATAAAAATTATAAAAAATACCATGATGTAGGAAATAATTTTAGAATTAAAATTAATATTTATAGTCTAAGTGATAACTTATATAACCCCATGTAAAAATTTATTTACTAAAAGATATATGTTTAAGTCATTTTTGCCTACACTTTAAATTAATTAACATAAAGTGTCATTATCACTCTTAAGTGGCTCAATGGGGTCCCAAAATAGACCCAAGGATGCCCATGGTCTGCAATGACTCATAAAATAAGGTTAGTACAAGTTTTTATGTAATTTTATTATATTATATTATTTTTTATACATTGAATTACCCTATTTACCTTTAACCGCGATAAATAAAAGTCAAAAGTTACAATTCACAAAAAATTATTTTCATCTTATTAAACAAAATTTTACTTACAAATAACAATAATGTATATCAGATTTTTGAAATTCAATTCAAAGAAGCGATAAAATTCATTTAAATGAAAAAGTCTATTTTTTAACTACCACTTAGTGTTTTCACTATTCATCAAAAATTGATGGTTTTCAGAAAAATATAAAAAATTCAGCCTAATATATATTTGATATTCTAAATTAAAAAATTATGTCTATTTTACAAAATTAAAAACATATATAATTCATTAATTAAATTAAAATTAATTCCTACTATCAAAACAAAAGACTTGTTTTTTAAGAAATAATAACTATGAAGAGATTGACATTTGTTTATGTCCAAATTCATTGTAAAGTTACTTCCAATGAAAAAAATTGGATTAATTGGTAAAAATATAATCTAATTAAACTTTAAAACCAATTAAAAAGATAATCTAACCATATAAATGTATTATGTTAAAAGGCAGTTTTGAATTAAAATACAATATTTTTCATTGTTCATTAAAAAAATGAATTTTACCAGAAAAATTCCAAAATATTACTCAAAGTAAAATTCGATGTCCAGATTCCAAATAATAATTTTATATTGTCAAATATAATATATAAAATTGACAAAAAATATATTTAAAAATGGTTCACCATCAAAAGGTGGTAAAGCGACCTTTTAAAGAATATTAGCGTGTTTTGTAACACCCGAGACTTTTATGTTATATAAACCATCAAAGGAATCTTTTTCTACACAATACTTTCTTGGCTTGCTTTGCACGCAATCACGACCTTCCTCGATAGCTTGCGTCGTACGCAATACCAAGTTTCACTAAACAACAATATGCTATTAAAACTAGCCGTTATGAATAGTAATAACCACTTTTTAAAATTTTATAAATTTTATTTTTCAAAATGGACTTCATTTTGGACTCAGAATATCGAAATTAGCCTAGGGTGAAATTTTGGTATTTTTCTGAAAACTTTCAATTTTTGATGAATAGTGAAACCACTAAGTGGTAGGTTAAAAACTGAATTTTGCATAAAAATTAATTTTACCGCTTCTGTGAATGGAATTTCAAAAATCCGAGAGACACGGTTAATATCAAGGACTAAAATGTGGTTCAATGAGATGAAAATAATTTTTTGGTGAATAGTAACTTTTTACTATTTTTACCGCGGTTAATAGTAAATAGGGTAACTAAGGGTAAATATGATATCAATATTACCCTAACACATGTCCTAATTCTATTGGACAAGTGTAATTCGACCAAAAACAAACTTAGGAATAAAATATGACCATTTAGGCCCACTTGGATTAGATTAGGACATTTATTATTAATTTATTTAAAGAAGGGTTAAAATAGTTAAAATCAAAGTTTAATAAGTAAATCATTTTTTAATATGGGGTTATACATAAGATAATTTCGATTGTAAATATTCATTAGAAAGCTAAAAATATTTCCTACATGATGGTATTTTATTTGTAATTTTTAGACATCAAATAATTTAATTTATTTATGACACAAAGATGATGCAGTAATTATCTTATTAATGAAATATTGACAAAATTGATAATATAAATACCAAAATAAATGTAATTTGAGACTTTTTATGAATTCCACTACTTTTCTAGGTTACTATGATATATTATTGTTGATTTAATCAACTTGGTTCGAACATATAATTCTGTTATGACTTTCACAAAAATCATATATCAAATAGTGTCAAAATTGACACAAAATAGTTTTTAAATCAAATATTATATTATTAATTGTTATTTTATTCCTAAAAATCTAAGGTTCGGCCAAATGACTTAGATAAGGATATATATTAATAATAAACAATTTGGGGTTCTTTTGGCATGTTATAGTAAGTGTATTAACCATATAGTGAAAGAAAACAAAAAGACACGGTAAAAGTTAAATTAATTAACTTAGAGTTAAATCTAATTGATAAGGTTAAAATAATACCCTAAACTTGTCTAAATCCTATTGGTTGATAGGAGTTCGACCCATCCCCACTTTAGCTTCGAAATAAGTCCCTTTGGAACCATTATAAACCGATTTTGACTTTAATATAAAATAATATTTTGAGATATTCCTAAGGTGCCCCTCTCCTCCCTTATAAAAGGGCACCTCCTCCCCCTCCTCCTCACACCAATTTGAGCACTCAAGCTCGGCCAACCCCTGCCATTTTCTCCTCTCCACTTCCCTAGAATAATCCTAGAGGTCCTGGTCTTCTCCAAAGACCAATCTTAGTTCCTTAAGTGGAGGATTCAAAGAGGCGTTCCAAAGAAGAGGTAATATCCATTACCGATCTTTTCAATTTCTTTCTTCTTCAACTTCTTCTTCTTTAGTTGTTTCATGATAAAGTAATAACATCAGTATTACTTACATACTGATATGTTATTATAAATATTAAACAACCCTAATTCACCTTCTATCCATCCTACGGAAAAATGAAATCACCGCGCGTGCGTACGTACGGAGTACCGTCTCCACGCCGTGGTGTAATCTATTTTCCACCATCACCTTACAAGGATGGGTATAATGGTGTAATGAGTAACTATATATGATTATTATTAAGTAATATTGATACTGAAATAATATATATATATTCTCCAATACAATTCCACGATCATAGGAACGATATCATCACTCGTGCGTACGTACGGAATACCATCTCCACGATGTGATGCGACTCGTTCTACATGATCTTCATTTCATAATGATTATATAAATGAATTTAATGAATGAATATGGTATATACTACACTAGTACCATTCTGGAAATGAATTATCTATAACCTAAAGATAAGAATAAGAATTTATTCGACAAAACACACATAAGAACAAAAAGTTATAAAGACCCGAGTAAGAAGTAACAATGAAATATTACTAACAAGAAGCTAATAATATGACCATATATGATCTCATATCAATATTTATGATTCTGGAATAAGTCAATAACATTATTTAAACCATTATACAGGAGTTTCGGACACGAACAAAGCAAATCGAACCTAAGGTAAGGGAAATATCACAATCTCATTTTTATCCGAGATTGTTTATTCGTAAGTATTTACTGGGGTGTATTTTATCATCCACATCCATGTTTACTCAATATGTAATATTATTTCCATCCACCTAAAATTGTTTAAATCCATTTTTACCCTTCAGTGAGTTTTTATTAATACGTATGAAATGAATCTTTTCTCGTTTTTCGTACGAGGTACTTTTTGACTTTTCCGACAAAAGTACGAAGAATGTTTTTTTTAACTTATATGGCACGAACGGATTTCTACTGTTTTATAAAGCCTTATCTTAATGAATCTTCCTCTAAAAGATTTCATGACTATTTTCAATAAAATCTCTTTCTTTTAAAATTTCATGATGTTTTGTGAAAAGAAATTGATTTTGAAGAAGAAAGGATATTTTCCTCAAGAATTCAATTCAAGTGTTTTATCAAAATTATTTTCCATATAAGATAATAAAGGGTTATGTTTCTATCCATATTTTTACATTGATTTGACTATGTTGTGATGGAATTATGTTTATGAATTCCTTTATCTTATATGAATTGATTTATGATGTCATGATGTTTCAAGAATCCCATTTTTGTTACATGTGTTATGCGATGATGTATGTTTTATGATTATGTGGCACACATAAGAAAGGATTCATTATAAGATGGGTGGGACCTATATCTCCCTCCAATGCATTGGGTAATGATCTTATATCTCATGAGATAGACATGGCTGGAACGGAAGGTTATTTCGGTTCAGTGATACAGGACTGAAACGAGGAGTGAACTCGGTTCAGAAAGGGACTTTGTCCACTAAGATAGTCTTGGCAATGAGTCATGACTAACAAGAAATGATTTTCTATGATTATGTGTGCATGCCACAAAGTTTCAAGTTTTATGTTATGATTATGGGGATCTCATTTTCACTTCTATGATTTATTCCATGTTAAGATATTATGATCTCTTTTGCAGGTTTTGATTTTCATAAAGATATGATATGATTTTTATTTCCTTTATTTGCCCTTGCTGAGCATTTGAGCTCACCCTTTTATGTTTTCTTTTCCCCAGGTCAGGAAGATGGATATTAAGTAGAATATGCTAAAAGGGACCCTAGATATGATGAAATAAATGGGAGACACTGTAGAAGATTTATGAACCAGTTGTTTATGTTTCCCAGTTTCTAAAGACACTATACCTATACGGTCCTTTGTGGTTTTGTCATATGTTGTAATAAGTGTGCTTCAATTTTGAAGTATTAACAATGTATGTAAAGTGTGGGTCGTTATAGTTGGTATCAGAGGAAAGGTATAGTCAACCTTTGGAAACTAGGATGTGAAAGCCTTAGTAAGAACCCTAAGGATAAGTCTAAGCATAGAACACAATCTTAGAAATGGACATGAATAACCTAGGATAAGACCATAAGCATGAAAATTTTATTCTTGAATTATGTGGTTTCCTATTATAATTAGTGTTGCTCACACTATTCTTCTTTGTTTTAGTCAATGGCTGGAACCCGAAAGAACCGTGTTAATGCGGAATGCGATGGGAAATGCAATGATTGTCCCCCTGAGCAACCAAACGATATGGGAGCTGGAATGCAAAATCTTGTAGCCATGCTCACACAACTTTCTCAAGCTATGAATCATGCAGGATTTCCAAACGAACAAAGGAGGGAGCAACATTCTGTTGAATCCTTCATGAGGCAGCGTCCACCATCTTTCAGTGGGTCTACTGATCCATTAGTTGCTGAACAATGGATTAGTACTACTGAAAAGATATTTTCAGTTCTTCAATGTTCTGAGCATGATAAAGTCATCCTAGCAGTGTATCGTTTGGAAGGAGATGCGGATCAATGGTGGAATCTTATTAAGAATACGAGGCAAAGGGATGAAATTGAGTCTATGGAATGGGACGAGTTCAAGAACTTATTTTTCAATAAGTACTTCCCTCGTATTCTCCGAACAAAGATGGAGAAAGAGTTCCTTGAACTGAAGCAAAGGGATGATGAATCTGTTAGTACCTATGAAGCAAATTTTACAAGACTTGCAAGGTACGCTTCTGGTATTATTATCCAACCTGAGAGTAAGATCGATCGATTCTTTAGTGGATTAAAACCAAGTCTTCGAAGGGCGTTAGCCATAAGGTACTTCAATAGCTACGAGGAAATCGTTCGATGTGCTCTCAAAGTCGAGATGGAGATTGGAGTAACCCATCAGTCACATGGGTTTGATAAGAAGAGGAAGATGGAATTCAAAGAAAAATCTAAAGAGCACACGGAAAAGAAGATGAACTTTCCCTTATGCTCAAAGTGTGGAAAGAAACATGGAGGGAGTTGTCTTAAAGGGACAAGTAAATGTTCTAAATGTGGAAAGGAAGGTCATCGGGCATTTGAATGCCGTGATAATGGGAAGAAGATGCCTAATGATGCGAACAAAGGAAGGGATACACAGAATGAACCTACTACACTTCAATGTTTCAAGTGCAAGGAGATGGGGCATTATGCCAATCAATGCCCAAATCCAAGGGTTGATGATGATGGTCGACGTCAACAAACTCTTAAGGCTAAAGATAAAGGAAAGTCACATGCAATTTCTATCAGCGATGTGGAGTACGATAACGATGTGGTGAAAGGTACACTTACCATCCACTCTAAAGTAGAAAATGTTTTATTTGATTCTGGATCCACCCACTCTTTTATTTCTGAAAAATTTTCTAAGGGTATCACCGTATTACCTCAACAATTAGATGTTGAGTTAGCTGTGACAACATCTAATGGCACATCAATCGCATCAGAAGTTTATAATTCTTCTCCGATCGAAGTTTGTGGGAAAGTGCTTCCTGCAAATCTTGTGATCCTTCCTTTAGTGGAATTTGATGTGATTCTTGGCATGGATTGGCTTTCTCTACATGGAGCTCATATCAATTGCCAAAGAAGGGAAGTCACATTTCATATTCCAGATCAACCTACGATCGTCTATCAATGCAAGGATGAACATAACCTTCCAGTGGAAATTTCTTCCATCTTATGGGTATTGATTCCACTAAATGAAGGTTATTTATCTCAAATGGTTGGTGAGAAAATCACGATTAAGAATATGCCCATTGTACGGGAGTTTGATGATGTCTTTCTGGAGGAATTACCGGGTCTTCCACCAAATCGTGAAGTTGAGTTTTCAATAGAACTCGTACCGGGTGCTTTGCCTATTTCAAAGACACCTTATAGAATGGCCCCAATTGAGTTGCAGGAATTGAAGAAGCAACTCCAAGATAATCTTGATAAGGGATTCATACGCCCTAGTGCGTCACCTTGGGGAGCACCTGTTCTATTTGTTAAGAAGAAAGATGGATCAATGAGACTCTGCATTGATTATCGAGAACTTAACAAGATCACTATCAAGAACAAATATCCTCTCCCACGCATTGATGACTTATTTGACCAACTACGCGGAGCTCAATACTTTTCCAAGATTGATCTTCGTTCAGGGTATCATCAATTAAGGGTCAAAAGGGAGGATATACCAAAGACGGCTTTCCGTACAAGGTATGGACACTATGAATTTATAGTGATGCCATTTGGTCTTACTAATGCCCCTGCTATCTTCATGGATCTAATGAATAGAGTCTTTAGAGACTATCTTGATCAATTTGTGGTAGTCTTTATAGACGATATTCTTGTCTATTCAAAGAGCAAGGAAGAGCATGAAGATCACTTGAGAATTATATTGAAGACCCTGAGAAAGGAGAAGCTTTATGCCAAATTTACCAAGTGTGAATTTTGGCTTCAAAAAGTTTCATTTTTGGGTCATATAATCTCAAAAGAGGGGATATCTGTGGATCCAGCAAAAACAGAGGTTATCGAAAGATGGTCAAGACCAACAACAGTAACTGAGATCCGATGTTTTCTTGGTTTGGCTGGATATTATCGACGTTTTGTAAAAGATTTTTCACGATTATCTAATCCACTCACCAAGTTGACTCGGAAAGGAGTTAAGTTTGTCTGGACAGAGGAATGTGAAGAGAATTTCAAGGAGTTGAAAAGAAGGTTATCCAGTGCACCTGTGCTCACACTGCCTTGTAGTGGAGAAAGGTTTGTGATCTACAGTGATGCATCCAAGAAGGGATTGGGGTGTGTTCTTATGCAAAATGATATGGTGATAGCTTATGCCTCACGACAGTTGAAAATCCATGAGCAAAATTACCCAACACATTATTTGGAGTTGGCTGTGGTAATCTTTGCATTAAAGATTTGGAGGCACTACCTTTATGGTGAAAGGTGTGATATTTATACTGATCATAAAAGTTTAAAGTATATTTTCACACAAAAGGAGCTGAATATGCGCCAAAGAAGATGGTTGGAGCTGATTAAGGATTATGACTGCTCAATCCATTACCACCCTGGGAAAGCAAACAAGATGGCAGATGCATTAAGTCGACAAGACCATGCTAGTTTATCCATGATGAGGATCACAAAAGATCCAATATTTATGGATTTACAAAGGATGTATCTTGGAATTATAATGGAAGGGGAAAAATCTTATCTTTCTCAAATGAATGTTCAACCATCTATACATGTGAAGATTAAAGAGGCACAGAAAGAAGATGTTGAGTTACAAAAGAAGGTGAGAAATGTTCCTGAAATCAACCTTGATTGTGATGGGATAATAAAGTTCAGGAATCGGGTTTGCGTTCCTCCCATCCCCGAATTAAAGAATGAGCTGCTGGATGAGGCTCATAGTTCGTCATTCTCTATTCATCCTGGAAGCACGAAGATGTATAGGGACCTGAAAGAGTACTTCTGGTGGGATGGCATGAAAAGAGATGTTGCTGAATATGTCTCTCGATGCTTGGTTTGTCAACAAGTTAAAGCTGAGAGACAGAAGTCTAAGGGGATGTTACAACCATTACCCATACCCGAATGGAAATGGGAAAACATCACTATGGACTTTGTCACAGGACTTCCTAAAACATCCAAAGGCAATAATGCTATCTGGGTCATAGTTGATCGTCTTACAAAGTCTGCACACTTCATTGCTATTAGAGAGGATTTCTCTCTAGATCAGCTTTCCATGATATATGTAAAGGAAGTGGTAAGATTGCATGGAGTACCACTTTCTATTATATCTGATCGAGATCCGAGATTTACCTCGAAGTTCTGGCGAAGTCTTCAGCATACTCTGGATACAGAGTTGAGTTTCAGCACTGCTTATCCTCCCCAGACAGACGGTCAGTCTGAGAGAACAATTCAAACCCTAGAAGATATGTTGAGAGCTTGCTCTATGGATTTCAAAGGAGGTTGGGATCAACACCTACCTTTGGTGGAATTTTCTTATAATAATAGCTTTCACTCCAGTATTCAGATGGCTCCTTATGAAGCTCTCTATGGAAAGAAATGCAGGACTCCAACTTGCTGGGATGAAGTTGGGGAAAGAAAGCTATTAGGACCTGATCTCGTTGATGAAATGGCAGAAAAGGTCAGATCTATTCAACAACACATAAGAGCAGCTCAGAGTCGACAGAAAAGTTATGCCGACAACCGAAGGAAAGACCTAGAGTTTGAAGTGGGTGATAAAGTGTTCTTACGAATATCTCCCTGGAAGAGGGTTATGAGATTTGGAAAGAAGGGGAAGTTGAGCCCTAGATATATCGGTCCTTTTGAAATACTGGATCGTGTTGGGAAGGTAGCTTACCGATTGGCGCTTCCACCGAATCTCTCTCAAGTTCACGATGTGTTCCACGTATCTCTCCTGAGAAAGTACATACCAGATCCTTCACATGTACTCAGCTCAGAAGTTGTACCGCTGGAGCAAGATCTTTCTTATGAAGAACAGCCGATAGAGATTCTGGATCGTAGCGAAAAAGTCCTACGAAACAAGACCACTCGCTTGGTGAAAGTTTTATGGAGGATCCACCAACTTGAAGAAGCTACATGGGAGCTTGAGGATATGATGAGGGAGAAGTATCCTCATTTGTTTGTTACAAAGTGACGAATTTCGAGGGAGAAATTCTTTTTAAGGGGGGTAGAATGTAACACCCGACACTTTTATGTTATATAAACCATCAAAGGAATCTTTTTCTACACAATACTTGCTTGGCTTGCTTTGCACGCAATCACGACCTTCCTCGATAGCTTGCGTCGTACGCAATACCGAGTTTCACTAAACAACAATATGCTATTAAAACTAGCCGTTATGAATAGTAATAACCACTTTTTAAAATTTTATAAATTTTATTTTTCAAAATGGACTTCATTTTGGACTCAGAATATCGAAATTAGCCTAGGGTGAAATTTTGGTATTTTTCTGAAAACTTTCAATTTTTGATGAATAGTGAAACCACTAAGTGGTAGGTTAAAAACTGAATTTTGCATAAAAATTAATTTTACCGCTTCTGTGAATGGAATTTCAAAAATCCGAGAGACACGGTTAATATCAAGGACTAAAATGTGGTTCAATGAGATGAAAATAATTTTTTGGTGAATAGTAACTTTTTACTATTTTTACCGCGGTTAATAGTAAATAGGGTAACTAAGGGTAAATATGATATCAATATTACCCTAACACATGTCCTAATTCTATTGGACAAGTGTAATTCGACCAAAAACAAACTTAGGAATAAAATATGACCATTTAGGCCCACTTGGATTAGATTAGGACATTTATTATTAATTTATTTAAAGAAGGGTTAAAATAGTTAAAATCAAAGTTTAATAAGTAAATCATTTTTTAATATGGGGTTATACATAAGATAAATTCGATTGTAAATATTCCTTAGAAAGCTAAAAAGATTTCCTACATGATGGTATATTATTTGTAATTTTTAGACATCAAATAATTTAATT
The DNA here is from genome assembly GCA_963277665.1 of Viscum album. Classification (NCBI taxonomy): domain Eukaryota; kingdom Viridiplantae; phylum Streptophyta; class Magnoliopsida; order Santalales; family Viscaceae; genus Viscum; species Viscum album. The sequence goes on along the minus strand of OY728142.1, from coordinate 773,437,801 downwards.
TATTTATGACACAAAGATGATGCAGTAATTATCTTATTAATGAAATATTGACAAAATTGATAATATAAATTCCAAAATAAATGTAATTTGAGACTTTTTATAAATTCCACTAATTTTCTAGGTTACTATGATATATTATTGTTGATTTAATCAACTTGGTTTGAACATATAATTCTGTTATGACTTTCACAAAAATCATATATCAAATAGTGTCAAAATTGACACAAAATAGTTTTTAAATCAAATATTATATTATTAATTGTTATTTTATTCCTAAAAATCTAAGGTTCGGCCAAATGACTTATATAAGGATATATATATTAATAATAAACAATTTGGGGTTCGTTTGGCATGTTATAGTAAGTGTATTAACCATATAGTGAAAGAAAACAAAAAGACACGGTAAAAGTTAAATTAATTAACTTAGAGTTAAATCTAATTGATAAGGTTAAAATAATACCCTAAACTTGTCTAAATCCTATTGGTTGATAGGATTTCGACCCCTCCCCACTTTAGCTTCGAAATAAGACCCTTTGGAACCATTATAAACCGATTTTGACTTTAATATAAAATAATATTTTGAGATATTCCTAAGGTGCCCCTCTCCTCCCTTATAAAAGGGCACCTCTTCCCCCTCCTCCTCACACCAATTTGAGCACTCAAGCTCGGCCAACCCCTGACATTTTCTCTTCTCCACTTCCCTAGAATAATCCTAGAGGTCCTGGTCTTCTCCAAAGACCAATCTTAGTTCCTTAAGTGGAGGATTCAAAGAGGCGTTCCAAAGAAGAGGTAATATCCATTACCGATCTTTTCAATTTCTTTCTTCTTCAACTTCTTCTTCTTTAGTTGTTTCATGATAAAGTAATAACATCAGTATTACTTACATACTGATATGTTATTATAAATACGAAACAACCCTAATTCACCTTCTATCCATCCTACGGAAAAATGAAATCACCGCGCGTGCGTACGTACGGAATACCGTCTCCACGCCGTGGTGTAATCTATTTTCCACCATCACCTTACAAGGATGGGTATAATGGTGTAATGAGTAACTATATATGATTATTATTAAGTAATATTGATACTGAAATAATATATATATATACTCCAATACAATTCCACGATCATAGGAACGATATCATCACTCGTGCGTACGTACGGAATACCGTCTCCACGATGTGATGCGACTCGTTCTACATGATCTTCATTTCATAATGATTATATAAATGAATTGAATGAATGAATATGGTATATACTACACTAATACCATTCTGGAAATGAATTATCTATAACCTAAAGATAAGAATAAGAATTTATTCGACAAAACACGCATAAGAACAAAAAGTTATAAAGACCCGAGTAACAAGTAACAATGAAATATTACTAACAAGAAGCTAATAATATGACCATATATGATCTCATATCAATATTTATGATTCTGGAATAAGTCAATAACATTATTTAAACCATTATACAGGAGCTTTGGACACGAACAAAGCAAATCGAACCTAAGGTAAGGGAAATATCACAATCTCATTTTTATCCGAGATTGTTTATTCGTAAGTATTTACTGGGGTGTATTTTATCATCCACATCCATGTTTACTCAATATGTAATATTATTTCCATCCAACTAAAATTGTTTAAATCCATTTTTACCCTTCAGTGAGTTTTTAGTAATACGTATGAAAGGAATCTTTTGTCGTTTTTCGTACGAGGTACTTTTTGACTTTTCCGACAAAAGTACGAAGAATGTTTTTTTTAACTTATACGGCACGAACGGATTTATACTGTTTTATAAAGCCTTATCTTAATGAAGCTTCCTCTAAAATATTTCATGACTATTTTCAATAAAATATCTTTCTTTTAAAATTGCATGATGTTTTGTGAAAAGAAATTGATTTTGAAGAAGAAAGGATATTTTCCTCAAGAATTCAATTCAAGTGTTTTATCAAAATTATTTTCCATCTAAGATAATAAAGGGTTATGTTTCTATCCATATTTTTACATTGATTTGACTATGTTGTGATGGAATTATGTTTATGAATTCCTTTATCTTATATGAATTGATTTATGATGTCATGATGTTTCAAGAATCCCATTTTTGTTACATGTGTTATGCGATGATGTATGTTTTATGATTATGTGGCACACATAAGAAAGGATTCATTATAAGATGGGTGGGACCTATATCTCCCTCCAATGCATTGGGTAATGATCTTATATCTCATGAGATAGACATGGCTGGAACGGAAGGTTATTTCGGTTCAGTGATACAGGACTGAAACGAGGAGTGAACTCGGTTCAGAAAGGGACTTTGTCCACTAAGATAGTCTTGGCAATGAGTCATGACTAACAAGAAATGATTTTCCATGATTATGTGTGCATGCCACAAAGTTTAAAGTTTTAGGTTATGATTATGGGGATCTCATTTTCACTTCTATGATTTATTCCATGTTAAGATATTATGATCTCTTTTGCAGGTTTTGATTTTCATAAAGATATGATATGATTTTTATTTCCTTTATTTGCCCTTGCTGAGCATTTGAGCTCACCCTTTTATGTTTTCTTTTCCCCAGGTCAGGAAGATAGATATTAAGTAGAATATGCTAAAAGGGACCCTAGATATGATGAAATAAATGGGAGACACTGTAGAAGATTTATGAACCAGTTGTTTATGTTTCCCAGTTTCTAAAGACACTATACCTATACGGTCCTTTGTGGTTTTGTCATATGTTGTAATAAGTGTGCTTCAATTTTGAAGTATTAACAATGTATGTAAAGTGTGGGTCGTTATATGTTTCATGCTTAATATTGGATTCATTATCATTTTAAGCCTCTAAAATTTATTGGGTAAATGTAAAAACATTTAAGAAACATTTATAATAATATAATGGTTATTTTTCTTCATTCCTTCTAATACAAAGACTATGCATTAACTACAATTTAAAATAATAATAATATATTAATATTTTTCAGTATAACTAAATGTTTTGTGCAACGTAAGTTTTCAATGAAGCCTGTTGTTGCATATCTGGTATGCCATCGAACATAGCCTCCTATTTAATGTAAAATTAATATTTAATTAAAAAATTTGAATAAATATGAAAAATTTATTGTCTTTATTTACCTGGGATGTTACATCCTTCCCCCTTTTGGGAATTGCCTCCTCGCAATTTTAAAATTGGGCTTGAAAACTTCATTGAAAGTCCCACATTAGAAAAAGAGTCAATAAAAATATCACTTTAAAAGATAGAAATAGAAATACAATGGTCACCCAAGACAAAAGATACTAGGATTCCATGAAAACATGGATATAGAAGAGAAACTAACTCTCATAGATTAATAGAGAGTGATAGAGAACTTGATCACAGAAAGTTAACCACCACAATACCATAAATTTGTTTTTGGGTAAAAGTATGATGATAAAAGAGAGATTATGACATTTTTTCTTCAATATCCTTTTCAAAGAGTTGAATAATTTTATTAATAACTAGACTGTGATCATATGAAAATATACTTGTCATGTGGAGTGTCTTCTATTAATAAAATTCTACCACAAACTCATATTTTCTCCAAAGGGTAAGTATTCCAGATGACTTGGTCACACCTAAAGTTCTCAAATCATCTTTTAGTGTATCGTATAATCTAAAAAAGATGAACTATATATTTTTGTTATCTATAGACATCAACCAAAACCAAAATTGGTTAGTACAAGATCAGATAATCCCCAAAAGGATAATCCTTTATAAAAAGAAATAATACTTTTAATCTCTAAAATTCAACAAAAGAACCCAATTTTCAAGAAATAACAGTCAATATACAATTGTCCTTAAAATTATTTAAAAGAATACAAACTAATATTGAAACCAAAAACTCAAATTTATTTAATCACATAGTCTTCCACAATAAGTCTTATCATTTATCTCCAAAACATTGACTACTCTTAAAGTCTCATACTGAAGTGTAATTAACCTAATCACATATTCTATATGATAGTTTAATCATTTCCATAAATAACCCAAATCATCGTATGTACACAATAAAAACATAGATTATTCCAAAATAATATTTCAACCATTACTCTGTAAAAGAAAAGATTACTATTTCCTGAATAACATTTTCACATATCAAACTTCATAGTTACTCATATTAGAAAAAGTCTTCCAAAGTAACCCCATCATCAATAGATCCGTAATACATTTAATCATTTCATCATCCTAAAATGTACCATAACTCTTGAATCCCTTATATGTAGACTTTTTACTCATTCAACATTCTTCATGATCCATTATCCATTATTTTCCAACATATTCCATAATACTTCATTCCTACAAAAAAAATCATGAATCATATCCTAATATTCTATAATATCAAAAAATATGTTAAGAAATAATCCTTACCTTTGATTGGTCATTGTTAGTTTCTTCACCCTTAATAGGAATTTCATTTTGTATTGGTAAACATATATTTTTACAATCCTGGTGATCCAATTCCCAAAACTTCTTTGTTGGACATATGTTAGTATAATGACCATGAACACCACATTTAAAACATTCAATTGATCCATAAAAAATAACTTCTTTCCCTTTCCTAGAGTCAACTGGAGGATTCATTTTTTCAAGGAAGGTTCTTTATTTATGAACTTCATTCCCATATCTATAGAATCCTCCCATACCTTTGAAGCATTTTCCTCGGTGTTTCTTTCCACATCCTTGACACATAGGTTTTTGAACATACTTATCTTTATGATTATTACCTGAACTTCTGTAGGGATTTGTTTCTCACCTATACAGTGCCTTATATAAATCACCAAGATTCATGTGGTCAATAATGACTCCAGATAGTTGGTTGAGAATAACCACAAGAGTTCTCATTATAGATACAATTTCATTCAGTTTCTCATTCAGAAAACCATCACAATTTTCTTCACATCTATTGTTACTTTGATGCCTGCCAGATCGAACCATTGACTAAAACCAAAAATTTAAGTGTGATTATATATGTAAAATCATCATATATTATCTTACAAGGAGGGTAAACACTAAAACATATTTTTTCTTTTTATCTTAAACTCATTCGATTTATATAAAAAACCTATGACTCTTTCCAATATGCTAACCGTTATGGTTATGTCACTTATGATTAAATAACACCCTAACCTCTAAAGTTATCTAAAATGACATCTGATTCCAAATATAAGGAACCAACCATAAAAATTAGATAATCTTGAATTAAATTAATAATTCACATTGAGGATCTTTTCAGGTTTAGAGTTTTAGAGAATTATGCAATAAATTTTACATTACATCTCAAAAAAATTACAAAGTAGACACTTCTACTTAGTTTTCATTTTTTATTTCATAAAATAATAACTCTTAAAAAAAGATTCATGTCTAGTTCCATATTTTATACAACATGAATTTTCCTTGATCCCATCCTTTTCCCTATTCGTCTTTAAGTCTTGTGAAAAAAATTTCAAAAAATTGGATGAGCATAAAATGCTATGTAAGGGTTATAAAATAAGGAAATGAAATGTTAACCAATAAATAAATAAAAATCAAAGAAACCATACTTTTCAATCATAACATACCTCCTGAAATCATAAGATTTATGAATAACACACAAAAATCATAAATCATTAAGGTAAATTGTGGCATCCATATAAAACTTACATTGTAGCTTTCATAGCTATGTGGGGAGTTACATTTGGAATACCCATCATAGTATATTCCCTAAATCTCTTAGGAGAAACCTTCCCATTTACCTCCCTCACATTACCTAATTAATTGGAGAGATATGTCGGTGTCACCCGCCCTAGGTTTATCACAGAACCACCCGTATTCGTAAACAATGTTGAAGAACCATAATGTAGTCATAACACAAAAAATAAGAATAAATGAAAGATAATATTTATACATTTATATCACAATATATTATTTCAATATATTAACACAATCAATTCTTTATCAAACCATTTTCAAAAACCATTTAAAACATTAGTAACGTGATTTTTGAATGAAAGTGTCCCATACCACTTTGAAACTTTTCAATAAATTATCATTTAAAAACATTAATTTCTATATAAATAAATCCTAGAAACAATTTTTAAAACAAGAATATTAATGAGAAATATTTAGAATAATAAATCTCTACAAAATTTAAAACGATATTTTAGTTAAAGAGTTTTTAACAAAATGAGAGACGCCTGAATAAAAATAATTGAGGAATAACATTTAATCAAAAGTTTATAATATCATGAGAATAAAGGGATTCATGATATAATATTCCAAAGGACAGTAAATACACCATATAAGAGTGAATTGGTGCATAATAACAATGAAGTCTCAATGGAATGTAAATTGAGATGAAATCCCTTATAAAGATGGTATATTTAGATTAAGTATAAATCAATTACATAATTATGTGTGAAAATTATAAATAAACTCAATATAATTTGATATTCAGTGTAAATAAATCATAGGAAATTCACACATGTTCTTTTGAAAACAAAACCAATGATTTGGATGTTTAACTCAATGAATGGAAATTGCGTTAAGATTACCCTTATCAAGTTCAAATCAATGACTTATGAAATTATCAATGGAGTGATTATGTGTGTCGAAATTATATCCACATAAAGAGGAGTGGGAATTAATAAATAAATAAATAGTTATTCCACACATAATCATATAATGACATAATCAAGAATTATAATATAATCCCAAAGAATGAAAATTTGGGTTAAGAAGTTCCCTTATGAAAATTCAGCAGCCTAACGACGTCAATTAAAAATTATGAAAATGAGTTGATGAGATAAAAAGGGTATATCATCATTTGGACCTAAAATTTATAGCAATAAAGATATATAATAACATATCTCAACATAATAATATGTAAATTAAAATAAATATCAAAAAATAGTTTTTTAAAAAGAGGAGGGTGAAAGGTTCCTTTTCAGATTTGGTAACTTACGAAACAAACACCTCAAGAAAGAAGGATAATACAATTAAGATGTAAATACCCATAAATTAAAGTCTATTATACAAATAATAAAATCATGGGTATTACATACACTACACAAAAGGAAATAGTGGCAAATATAGCACGAATCTCACGAGAATAAAAAGTGAGATGAGAACACTTTACCATGTTGTAATCAATCAAGTCATATGACCAAAAGTTAATAACCACCAAATGAATCACATAATACCATGAATAAAAAGATAATAATGATAATATATATCAAATAGTAGTATAAAATACACCACAATCAAGAAATAAGTATCAAACAATGGAAATCTCATGAAATTAAAATTGAGATAAGAAGCCCCTTACCTCATGTCCGACTTGACCCGTTCATTCTTTAAAATGGTGAATAATAAAATAAAGTTAATTTATAATTTATTAAGAACCTTTTCAAGTTTATTATTCATTTTTGATCACTTATTACCATGTTATAAACATTTTGTAATCATTTAAGTTAATAATGGTCATTTTGTCGATATTTGGTACTTGAGTCAAAAATGAACTTCTTATAATTACAAGTTGTTCATATGGTCAAAATACCATTTTATATAGAATTATATTAATGATTTATATATCATATATATTATATGTATCTAGTATATATATGTATTTATAATCGTATATAACATTTGGAGGTAAGAGATGAAATGCACCGTTCATGGAGACAGTAAGCCGTATGTACGCATGAACTCTACTTTCATTTATATTTCGTATTTTTAATGGAATGTAAAATTAATGAAATATATGAATATTATAATTACATTATAATATCATATATATAATTTTCGTAACTCTATCTTTTATATGTTTCATGTATGACATGAACGAGTCATATCACTTTGAGGGGGTGGTAGCCCACACTTCCTCAAATGAAATTATCGCATTTGCCCATAATGAAAACCATAAAGGTATGATAAAAATGAAAAATAATGAAGTATAGAGAAAATATAAATATAATATATATCACATTTAAATATATTTCTATTACAATTTCCACCATAATAGGTGGTAGGAGAAGATTGAACAATCATCATTTCATGAGGCTGTAGTTCACTGTCGACAGAAATAGTATGCTCTTTACCCATTAGATGGAAGACTGTGTAAGTGTAGTTCGAATAATTATCTTAAAACAACCTAGTATATTTAGGATACTATTTTTGTTATAAAATAAAGGTATATAAATATTTTAGGGGGTTTGAGAAGGAAAATAAAACCAAATAACATAAGAGAAGACGCTACCTTTAAATCCGGTAACTCCCTTCGGTTTGAACCAAAAGGATTTATTGAAGTGACTTATGCCTAAGAGAATAATTCTAGGTGGGAGAGAGGGATGTATGGAGCTTAATTGAACAGAGGTTTGATGATCTAGGGGGCTCGAGCAGTGTGAGTAATGGTTTAGAACTAAGGGCTTTTTAAAAGAGGGAGGAGGGGATCTTTAGGAAAGTGTGAAAATATTATTTTATTTTATAATTATTTTTGGTTTATAATGTTCCAAAACTTATTAAAGTAAAATATAAGACGACTAATGGTAGAAATAAAATCATCCAACAAGAATTTAATAGGTTTTGGATATTTATTTTAATCTTTATAATCATATTTATTTAAATCATTCGTTAATGAGGTAAACACTACATCATTATTGTGTCATAAATAATTTTACTTATTTGATGTATAAAAATTATAAAAATACCATGATGTAGGAAATACATTTATATTTCAAATTAATATTTATAGTTGAAGTGATAAATTATATAACCCCATGTAAACATTGATTTACTAAAAGATATATGTTTAAGTCATTTTTGTCTTTACTTTAAATTAATTAAAATAAAGTGTCATTATCACTCTTAAGTTGCTTCATGGGGTCCCAAAATTGACCCAAGGATGGCCATGGTCGGAAATGACTCATCCAATAAGGTTAGGACAAGTTTTTATGTAATTTTATATTATTATAATATATTCTTTTTACCTTGAATTACCCTATTTACTTTTAACAACAGTAAGTAAAAGTCAAAAGTTACTATTCACCAAAAATTATTTTCATCTTATTGAACCAAATTTTACTTAATAATAACAACCATGTATGTGGTATTTTCTAAATTCAATTCACAGAAGAGGTAAAATTTCATTTAAATGAAAAATTCGGGTTTTTTACTATTACTTAGTGTTTTCACTATTCATCAAAAATTGAAGGTTTTCAGAAAAATATCAAAAATTACACCTAATCTATATTTTATATTCAGAATTAAAAAATGATTTCAATTTTACCAAATTTAAAACATATAAGTTTCATTAATTAATTTAAAATTAATTCCAACTTTCAAAACAAAACGCGTGTTTTTTTAGAAATAATAACTATCAAAAGATTGACACTTGTTTATGTCCAAATTAAAAGTAAAATTAATTCCAATGACCAAAATTGGATTAAATGGTAAAAATATAATATAATTAAACTTTAAAACCAATTAAAAATATAATCTAACCATATAAATAAATTAGGGTAAAAGGCAATTTTGAATGTAAAATACAGTATTTTTCACTATTCATTAAAAAATGAATTTTATCAGAAAAATACAAAAATCTTATCCAAAGTAAATTTTGATGTCCCGATTCTAAAGAAAAGTTTTATTTTGACAAATATAACATATAAAAGTAACAAAAGATATATTTAAAAAGGGTTCTCCATCAAAAGATGATAAAATGACCTTTTAAATAATATTAGTGTTCCATGCTTAATATTGGATTCATTCTAATTTTAAGCCTCTAAAATTTATTGGGTAAATATAAAAACATTTAAGAAAAATATTTAATCATAATTTCTTTTATTTGGTTCATTACCACCAGTACAATGACTATGCATTAACTACCATTTAAAATAATAATATTATATGAACTTTTTTCAGTATAATTCAACGTTGTCTGCAACATATGTTTTCAATGAAACCTTTTGTTGCATATCAAGTATGACATAAAATATATCATCCCATTTAAAGTAAAATTATTATTTAATTCGAAAATTTTAATAAATATGAAAAATTTATATTATTTTTTTACCTGGGGTGTTACACAAATACCTCATGTATGAATAATATGTTATGATTGAAGTAAAATATATTACATGTGTAGTTTTTCTTAAGGTGAAACCTTATATTTTTAAAATATTCTAAGAGTACTACAAAAAAGATATATATAAGGTTATTTATAAGGGATAAAATATATGTATTTACTAATATCTTAAACATCTCATAAAATATTATTTATCAGGCTTTTCTTTAAGGGTAAAACCGTAGGTATGAATGAAATAAGTTATATATGGATTTTTTTGAAAAGAAATATTGAAAATGGTATATATATTAATTATGGAGGGGAAATTGAGATTTTATAAAACACTTAAATACATAAGATAATATATTTATTAAATATGGGTCTTATAAGGGAGAAAAATATGGGTTTTGGTAGGAGTTTCTATTCATTCAATTTTTTTTTTAAAATGAATAATGTTTATTTTTATCTTAAATATTAAATAAATGTTAAAAACACATATTTGTGGGAAATTTATGCTCTTCTATGATCTATATAAATAAAATATGTTTTATTTAGAGATCTCATCACTTTCATCATATCTAAGGGATATATTCATCATTTACTAATAAATTTAGGTGTCGTGTGACCCAGGTGGTAGTTAAAGGAAATTATATCACTATGGGACTTATCTCTCTCAATTTCTCTAATTGTTTCATAGTCTTATACTTTTTAAGAATGTTTATAACCTATATAGTCTCATTTATTATATATGTTATGTATAGAGATTAAAATAGATGTTGAAAAATATTTCTATTGGTAAGATAATATATATCTTATATATGGACCTTCTAGGGGAGATATGTATGGTTTTTGGTAGTGTTTTCCAAACAGTTATATTTTTTTTGAAAAATGAAAAGTGTTCCATGTTTTTATAATTATTAAAAAAATGTTTTTGAACACACATAAGAGGTAATATTGGTATGTTCCTTGACCATTATACCAAAAATAAATTCAAGTGAGGGATCTCATCCCTTTCATCATCTCTATGAGAGAGCTTCCTCATTTATCAATGGATTCAAAAATTGTTTGATCCCAAAGGAAGTTAAAAAAATATATCCCCCCATTAATTACCTCTATCATTTTTTCACATTGTTTCATATTCTCACACTAACTATGTATATTTTTTTCAAGATTCAGGGTTTTTGATAAAAATAGGTTTTCAATTATTTCAACTTGGATTAACAGTTAATATTCGATGACTGGATAAATTCAAGAATAAGGTTAGTGGTCCTTAAGTTATCTATTAAGTATCCCATCATTCATGTTTATGAGTGATGTGTTATCACATCTACCTTACATATTCTTGACCTAAAAATTTATAAATGAATTATATTTTAAATCTTTATCAAATAACCCTTCTTCAACCAACCTTTAGTCCGTTGAAGAGTGTAATACTTACCGCTGGCCAATAGGTTAGGTGGGATTGATTTTAGAAAATACTAGGAATTTAAATTGGTTACCGATGAGGTAACCTAACCATATAATAAAATTTGTTTATTTAATATCCCTTCATTGTTTACTATACACATCAACATACAATTTGGTTCAAATATTTCATATTTTGGGATATCATTGGTGGTGGAATATTAATTTGTAATCACACCATGATCAAACTACCATGGGTAACCAAATACACCTAATTGTTATAGGAAAGGATAAGGTAAATTACTCTATGATTTATGGTTGATTGAAATGGATAGTATGAATCACGGTATATAGGATCAAGGAACATTTTTTTAGAGTTTACCTAGTTTTGTTAATATTTGATTATTTTTAGACTTTATTATATATGATATAACAATAATGGATCTTGATTTTACCTATGTTCCTTATATGACTTGTACACCATTCATTTTGATATATCATGGGGTGTTCCATATTTATTTTCACTTTTCATGATTCATTTTACCTTGTTCTTTTGGATTCATGATATTGTTATTATTTTTCATATTGTTTCGAACTATGATATAAGGTTATTGCCTCAATAATGTAACACTATAGACCCTGATTTCTAATCAATAAACACTATAATACAAGGAGGTGTGTTTTAGGTTTTTTATACCTTTGATCTAGTTATAATTGAATAAGCTAGTCCATGTTTTCAAAATGTAAAAATGAGAAAATTCACCTACAACCACAGTTTAGAACTGTGGCTATAGGTCCCAAAACTATAAAGGCCATATCCACTGAAATATGTCATCCATAATTCAATGATCTAAGCCATGGAAATAGGTTATATATACACATAGTTTTAATAGTTTTTATTTTCTTTTACTACCATGGTTTAACCATAGAAATTATGGCCTAATACCATGGTTAATGCTATAGAAGTAGGCCCTCTATTTCCATGGTTTAAACCATGGATATTGCATAGTTTAACCATAGAAATTGGATCCTAAAACATTATTAAAATAATGGTAGTAGGTTATCTAAAGCCACAGTTTTAACTGTGGATGTTTCTTGATACCTCAGTGGTTTAACTATGGTAATTAGAGAATATTTCCATGGTTTAAACCATGGATATATCTTCTATATTACATAGAAAAACTCTCACCATGAACCTCAAACTATTAAAGGTAACATCAAGACACAATGACAATCATTTCATTAAGCTTCAATAAAAAACATTTATCTTTTAAATGATTTTCATAACCATTAGGAATACCATTAATGAATCATCAAATAATGTTCAATTGTTTTATGATACTTAAAAGGGATGAAATGAAATGATTCTACACAATATCAAGTATTTCAAGATAAACACAACATATTAATATAATAATCACACCATCACGGAAGTACTAATAAATAGAGAATAGGAATTTTAAAATTAAGCAAAAATATGTTTCCCAAAATATAAATTAAATCCTACAAAATAAACGAGGCGATATTGAAAGGATTAAAATTTGTTCCATGGTTTATTCACCCATAATATATGATCCAAAGACCAAGGTTACCATAACATCTATATCACATAATAGATATGTTAAAATAAGAGGAGACTTTGAAAAATCTAAATCAGATTCCAAGATAAAAATTGATTTTAACATTCTAAAAAACAATTCATTGATTATTTATCCCAGAATTAACTATAATGGTTACCTTGTTGATACTTACAATTTAAATCTCAAACAATAAGTTTTTTCATTAATAATTGAGGGAACCAAATCACTTTTACAATAAGATTTGAAAGGGATGTTGAATGGAAAATAATTTATTAAAAATACAATGAATAGGTCAATTAGAGAAATTAAAATATGAATAAATAGATAATGAAACTAAATATATAATCAATAATATAAGTTGGATAATCTTAAACCCTAAATGAAATAAATGGGAAAAATTCTAACACATATAGAGGGAAAATACTAGATCAAAACATATGATACTAAATGAACTCATGTAATTTATGTAAGATTCTAAAATAATATAGACTAAAGGAAAGGGTTCTTCATAAAAGAGTTTTTATCCCATAATTATCTAAAAGTGTTTAGGTTAAATTAGTCTTTCATAATCAATTCATAATGTATATTTAATGTAACAACATATTTTATTTGATATCATTCCATGTCCATATCCAATATGTACTATTTCCATCAGTTATTATATTTCTAAGCTCTAGACAACAAGGCTTCAAATGAAGAGATAAAGTTACTATTTCTCACAAATGATATAAATGATACTATAAATATTCATAATTAAATATTATGAGTCAAATAAAAATATATCCAGTTTTATTAGAAAAATTGTGAATACCGGTCTTTAACTTTTATACAGAATTAAATAAAAATAGTTGTGTACTATCCATAAATGAAAAAAATAATGAGAAGGTGGAAACCCAAATAAATTTTCACAATTCATTTTCCCTTTGTGACATCTTGGTAAGACTATGAAACAATGCATCATATACGAGTTTAACATATGCCTGGAGAGAAAAATCCTGACACGGAGCCAAGTTGATGATGATTTAATTCATATTATCATCATTAAAAATCAGTTTTAAATTAATGAGTTCAATAATTGATAATATTGAATTTTATAATAGACCTATGGACAATATTAAGATTACAAATTAAAATTATTGAGATGATGAAGCACTCATATATTCTTACATAAATATATATACAAAAAACATATAACACACAAAAGAGTGAAAATAAAAAAATCACCATAATTCTTGATGGTTTTAGTTGTATGAATTATTTCTATAATTACACAAATTAATCCAATCATGTAGAAAATAAATAAAATACATGTATTGGTAAACTAATTTTAGAATTATTTATGTAATTACATAAACTAATCTAATAAAGTAAAAAATAAATAAAATATACTGATTAGTAAACTCATAATTTATATTTAAAAATGAATTTAAAAATATTTTGAAAAGTAATAAACCACTAAATCATATTATATAAAATTAACCTTCCATTTTTATCATATTTTATAAATATAAAAATTATCAAAATAATGACTTTGGAAATTATTTGTGTCCAGAAATATGAAATAATGAAGATTACATTCAGTTATAGCCCATGCTCCCACTCCCTTACATAATCTACACCCCCTAAAGAAATTAATTTAAATGAAACATAGAAAAAGAAAAATAAAAAAAATTCCATTTAAAAACAACTATGATTAACAAACACTTATTTTTTTGGTAAACATATGCTATAAACTAAAATATGGATCTGAATCATGTAAATTATATTCTATACATTTTCCATAATATTCTATGAATTTACCTCTATCATTTGAAATATAGGACCACAAAAAAACAAACACCCAAGAATTTACATATAAGAATAAAGGGAAAGTGAAAGGGAAAGGAAAAATATGATTTATAACAAATGATGGTACACAAACCAAGGGAAAAACTAATAATTTTATTCAATAAGTAGATTAATCTACACTAGACTAATCTTAAATAAATGACTAGAGAAGACATTGACACAAACAAGAGATTTATTAAATTTAATTTTTATATTAGACACTAAAATATGGTTCATATAAAGAAATTCAAACAAATATATAGCTATACATATCATTCAAGGACACCGACTAAAAAAAACCAAAGTGGATGACATTGTGTCAGAATAACATTTATTGGGTTACCACATTAAAAATGCTTGAAAATGAAAAATTAGACACCATAGAACAAACATATATCACATAATCCCAAAACCATGTTTTCAATATTTCATCTTGAAAATACCACTAATCATATAATAAGTAATATCACAATCTAAATTAAAACAACCTACCCTTTTCCAGCTCCGTGCATACATAACCACCTAAAAATCCATGATAGTGTAACATCTTTTTCAAATTACTCAAGTCTCCAAAAACAAAAAATACCTCAAGATAAATAAAAATGTACAGACTCATAAATTTATGGGTTTGAATCATAATAAATTTTACATTACATAAAATAATGATACTACCATCTCAAGGAAAAATAATAAAAATCTATATAACTAAAACCAAATGTGTAAACACTAATTTTGGTTTAAAAAAATAATTTTCCTAAATCACCAATAGGCTTACAAAAGAAATGTAATTCCAATGTTTGAAAAAAAAGAAACTAACATAATAAAATGATTCAAGTTCCATTATATATAATTATAATACAATTTAACCATTAAGAATCCATATATCAAGGATTATCAACACTGAAGATAATACACAGACAAAAAACACACACTAATTCACTAAAAAAATATAATACAAAAAAAACTATTCCATTCATCAGAATACATGAATGACTCTCTAAAATTAAAAAAATCACCATTTCAGTACCTTCACAAATGATTTTTAACATTTAAAATCACTATAAAGAAAAAAACTGATCGAAAAGATGGAAGTGAAATATGTACCGTTGAGTAAATAGACATCACCCGTCCTATTTTAGAAGAAATCATTCCATGAACTTTAATCATAATAAATCACATATAAGAAATTAATTAGAACAAAGTGAGATATAATGAGTTCTTATGTGTATGTGATCAGTGTGTTAACTGTGCATGATAAATGATACAAGACTCAATAACCAATAATGAAAAACAAATATTCCAATTAATATTTATAGTTGGTTTAGTTTTTGAGCTTTTTATGACATGTTTATTAAAGTTTCATAGACTAAACAACACATTTATATAAATACCTCACAGACTAAAAATTAGAAGAAATATCCAAATCACCATGAACCACATCAAGGGAATCAATACAAATTCTCACGTACGGAAACAAGGATTATAAGTCTCCCAAATAACACCGAATCCAATAAAAATACATTTTAATATCAATTTGAGATGATTATGGAATTAAATTGTTAAAGGGATAAATAATTTATGTCAATAAAAACCAAAAACCATCTTATAGAATGTTTCATAGAAATGAAAAATAGTTATGGAAAAGATATTGAAACTGGAAATACATTGGATGGTGTTAATGAGATCTGGTAGATGGAGAACCAACTAAAACATTAGGATTATATTAATTCAAACATGAAAAAGGATTTGGGAAATTCAGACCATTAGAACTACATGAGAAGATAATTTTGGTAGGAAAACACATAATAACTCTTGATTTTGGGAAATATTTCTTTGAAGAGGAAAATGATGAAATGAACATTTAATTTAAACATTTATAAATAACTTCTCTTATAGAAGAAAATGAAGAATTATTATTTAAAATTCAATAACTGAAGTAATAATCTAGAATTTAATTTCAAGAGGGGATAAAATCTAAAAATCCCTGGAAAGGAGGCTAGAATTATATGGAAATATTTATAATGAGATGGAATATTTTATACCCTTTTCCATATACGTTAATGGAGCTTAAAATTAGATCAAGGGGAGTTCTCTAGATTTATAAGAAAATTTATACCTAAAAAGTGTCCAAAATAGTTTTGAATAATTGGGAAACAAAACCCAAACCAGAAAAAGATGAGGAAGAGACTCATTCCTATCTAGAGGTAAAGATTCCATAGTTTTTAGAAAATTATTTTATACATGAAATGAACGAACAAAAAAACATAAAGTTCAGAATTTTTTGATATCTTGTTGTCTAAAAAATATGTTAAAATATAAAGTGTCAAGATAGAATATAAAATATAAAATATTTAAGTGAATATACATGAAGAAATGTTGAGAGATCTTTACTTCAAATATCGAGGCTCCAACATGGTCAATAAGATGGATATGAGGAAGGAGTTCGATAGGATGGAGTGGGGATTTATCAAAAAGGTCCTTACAATGATGGGTTTTTTTCTTGGGCTTCCGACCTTATTTTCAGATGTGTTAGCTCCCCATGGATGGCTGTCTCTTTCATGGGGAATACTCACAGATTTTTTAAGACCATCTGAGGAATGCGTCAAGGTGACACACCGTCTTCTGGCATCTTTATTCTCATGCAAGATACTCTTAGAAGGTTGATCATCAAGGGTATTTCTGATGGGGTCATCTTACCCATTCATAGAGAAGTGTAGGCTCCAATCTATATCACACTTGATGTTTCATGATAATCCAGTTATTTTCATGAATTCAGGGAAGAAATCTATCCAAGTCCTTCAAAAATTATTAGAGGAATATTTCTATTGGAGTGGCCATATCATTAGTAGAGAGAAGAGAAACTTTTATGTTTTTGAATCTTGAAAAGAAAGCAGAGTGTTTGTTTTAAGCATCATTTTGAACATACAGCGTAGAGTATTTTCCATGGAGTATCTTGGATCCCCTGTTTCTCTAGGAAGACTCTGTATTAGGGACTTCGACAAAGTGATGCACAAAATCACGGATCATATTCTCAATTGGAAAAATAACTTTCTATCCTTTAGAAGCCGCATCTCTCTTATCAACAACATTCTTTCTACAATCCTAGTGCATAATCTTGATTCCTATAATGTGCCGAAGGGTTTCATATGGTATATTAATAGGATCCTCACACATTTCATCTGGGACGCACAATCAGAGGAGAAGATACATTGGGTTTCATGGGGGAAGATGGTGAGGCCAATTCACGAGGGAGGGATCAATGTAAATAACTTAGCAGTCACAATATAGTTAATGAATGTGAGGCTTGCATGGGAGATTATCGAGGAGCGTACCTTGTGCGGAAATCTTATATCCCAAAAGCACCGAACCAGTTTTGCTTCTCCTTCTGCTAATGGGTCGTCTTTATGGTCCTCTGTGTGTACATCATTTCGAACATCCTTCCACATTCGCAATGGATCATTGGTGAATCTAACATCCTCTATTAGTTTCATAACTGGTCTGGTAACAGACATGCCTATCCCGGGTGTCCCACTCCTACAATCTCCTTCAAGGAATCGATACACTATCCAACGTTTTTTAGATTAGTTCTGAATTCGACTCAGCAGGAACTTTTTGACTCCATTCTCATTTCCTCAGAGTAGGATAGGTGGATTTTTACTCTATCTGTCTCATGGATATTTAACTCAAAGGACTATCGTAGAATGACCGTCTCTCAGGACCATTATAGAAAATGGAATGGGATAATCTGGTGCCAAAAAATCCCTAATAAACTCACCTTTATCCCCTGGAGAATTTGTAACAATGTTGTAGCATCTAATTCCAATGTCAAATGCCTCAGCATTTGCATGGCCTCCTACTATCATTGTTGTATGGATAGAAGAGAAGAGAGCACAAGCCATATTTTCTTTGAAGGGGTTTTGGACTGCATGGTTTGGAGTACCTTTGGGGTCTTTACAGATTACTCACCGCAAGTGGCCAGCATTGATGTGTTTCTGGAGCATTAGTTTCAGGGGTCTGAGGGTTCAGAGGGGGAAAAATGGCAAGCTCCTTGATTTATAACGTGGGATGTTGGTGATTATGGAAATCCAGAAACTGATCCAGGTTTGAGGGGATTATTTCCACTGGAAGGTCCATCATGGGAAGATTTTGGTACATGATGGTTGAGCTGATTTTCCATTTTGGTAACTGGAAGGAGGATCCATCCATTCATTTGTTGGGTCTCCCTGTGGCTGTAGTTCATCTCATTATCTCTAGGGGGAATTGGATTTGATGGGTTCCTCCTGAGATCAGCCTAAAGCTCAACACAGATGGGTCCTGTGTCTTGGGGGACAAGAAGGGAGGTGGGGTGGTTCTTGATGCTAGGGGAAGCATCGTCCTGGTGTTCATAGCTCAAATTGGGAGTGGAAATTCAGTCCAGGTGGAGGCTAAAGCTGTTATCTCAGGTCTGTCCATCTGTAGTGATCGAGAAATTTTTATCTCCCAAGTGGAGACTGATTTTATGAATATCTATGATGCTTTACTCGTGAAAGGATCTGTCCCCTAGTCAATCTCTTCTATCATTCGGTAATTCAAGGCCCTCCTGAGCAACAACACTCTGGTCACCCACACTTGGCGGGAGGGGAACAATGTGGCAGACTATTTGGCCTCCCCGACTTCTCCTAGTACTTTGTTTAGTTTTCTTTCTAATGCATTCGTACTTAAACCTGAGGGGGTGAACTTTATTAGGGCTGATGCCCTTAGCTTGCATTACATTCGGCCTCTGTAGGTCCTGGATGTTCTCTTCCTCTATCTCTTTCCCTGTAGCTCTCTTTTCCTAATAATAAAATTATAATGTTGAGTGAGTATAGTTTTTCCATAGATGAAGCTATACGAAAGAGGTACTATTTTTGAAAAATACATTTCATATATTGATGTGAACATGTTATGAACAATTTTTTTGTAGTTGGGGTTTGGAGTAGAGTTAAAAACCCCATAATACTACATCTTTGATAGGGATTCAAAACGCATTGGGTGAAGGTACTATAGAAACACTATATTGGTACTTTCAAAGAACTGCAGTAGTGGAAGAACTATAGAACCAATGAAATTGTAGTAGTGAAGGGCATTGTAGTAGGAACTGTAGTAGCGGTAGTACTATAGTAGGTATTCGAGCAGTCTGGATGCTATTGAATCACTATTCACCAGAGGGCCTTTGGGAAAATATACGGGTCTTCCAGTCCATGTAATTTGGTTTAATGGTCACTGGGCCTACAATCCATGTAATGGGTTTTTTAACCTCAAAATAGGTCCTTTGTTTCAATAAAAAAGTGGATTTGTCCCCAACTTAAAAAAATTAATATTTTTTTAAATAAATGAATGAAATATAAAGCCTAGGTGCATACCATAGGGGTTTTATCTAGTCTAGATAACTAAAATCATGAATTATACAAATCATCTTTTGTAACATGATGCTACATTAACATCATACACCTAGTAAGAAATAATAGAAACTATGAATTTTATTAGTATGTTTAGAGCCAATAGAACATATATAAGAAACTATGATTATAAATAAAGATCATTCCTATATATTAGTTAATAAAATAAATAAATAAATAAATAAATGATATATATGACAAGAGGAATAACAAAGAATGAAAAATTTAATAATAGTTGTACAATTAATTTTAACCTAATAGGTCATAAATAATATGTTAATTGGGCATCATAAAACCAAAATCCTGAAATAGTAAATAAATAGATAGAGACAGACCTTAAGATGTTAAAAATATGAAACAAACCAGGCCAAGAGAATAAAATAGTGTATAATGTACCTGGTATAATTTGAAGTAGTAGATATAAATGAAATAATTATAATAGTAGTCATTCCATCTTGAATCTCACTGATATTTAATGTATAACATTAAACTATAGTCAAATTCTTATATGACAAATATAATTATTGTGCCACCTTATTAATCATATATGGAATCTCTATTCCATATAAGTGTCTTGGAAATTGAAATTATTGTGTGATATATTTATAATTATTTAACAATGATTACAATAAAATTATGATATTCATGAAAGTAAATATATGATATATTATGATATAAAAATGGAAATTTATTTTTAATAGTGGGTTTGAATGCTAAAGTCAACATACTATGAATACAACAAACCGGGTTAAGGAACATCATCACAAATTCTGGTTTAACATACATTTGATGTTATTTCCCCCTTAAAATAAGTACCATATTCCTCTTAACCATTTTTCCTAGAATTTAACAAACCATTTAAAGCACAAAAATATTACACTAGTAAAATATGGTCTCAATATTCCAAATTTCACATCAAGGTTAATTATCCAGCAATTACCAAATTATTCTTCATACACAACCATTTAAGGATTCATTTATAACCATTACATATAAATTAATCATTTAAATCAAAACTTAACGAACTCGGTAAAGGAACATCACACATTATGGTTTAACATTCACCAGACTTGCTTTCCCACTAATAATGTGTTTATTATGCGTTATAAAGTTAAATGAATAAATAGTAAACCTAGAATTAAACCATGGTATATTTTTGAAATGCTGATGAAATACTATAATAATGTGTTATTAAACAATTATAAAAATATGGAGGATCTAAATTTAAAAAAACAGAATTTGAAAAACTTCTTGTACTTTTTGCAATCAAATTTTGTTAGAAGGAAACATGAGAATTAAAATCGTTCAATGTTAAATTATTCAATGAAAGGTGAAATTACCCAAAGTAAAGGTAGAGATGGGGTGAAAATAAAATTGTGTATGTATTATGGTAATTGTATAGACATAATCATAATCATAAGCATAAGCGAACCATAATTATATGAATAAGAATTATAATTATTAGAATGTATATATATGATAGTGTATCTATAAACAATAATCAGTAACATAAAAATTTCTTTGGATGGTTACAAATTATGTATTAATTTCAGTATTTAAGTAACATAGTTTTTTTATAAGAATAATATAAAGTAACTATACTTTTTAGGAAATATATATTACAATATTTAAAATTAAATATGTTATACAGTACTTTTATAAGCCTAACTATACGAATAATCATAAGCATATGATTAATCACATGCATAAACAAATTCACTTTAAAAATAGAAATTTTTATGTATTTCATTTCATTATATAAGCATAGAAATATGAATAAGCATATACTAAGATGTGAGAAAATCATAAAAAATTAATATATAGAAATGAATAAAAAATAGAGTTGAAAAGGGGATTGTGTTTAAATATAAGTCCCAAATATCCACTATATAACAATTAATTTGGTTACTGAATAAATATTAATCATAAATAACTCCTATATGATAATGGAATAAGAGTTTATAAATCTTTGGTATATCATTAATAAAGAAGAATAGAAGTCATACTTGGAAGAAAAAAATGTTTCCCATTTTTTTGGAATTCATTTTCTTTATAATGAAAGGGAATTAAATGGGATATTTAATTTTATTCCCTCCTAAGATATAAAAATCCAAATGGATGATTGTATTTCTAGTTGGATGAGAATCTTAGACATGAAAAACATCCAGAAAATTCCTCTATAATAAATAGAGTTTTAATAAATGAAATAGTATTTTATATTTTAATTTAATTCAACACACAAAAGATTCCATATTATAAAAAATACACTTCCATAAGGTATTATAGATTAAATCCATTGCGCTAAATACTTAAATCGATCATATAATGTTGGATTTTGAAAATGTAGTTAGATTACAAAAGATATATTATAACGTATTTGAAAATGACGAATGACATGAATATTTAAGCGAAATAAGTAGTAAATAAATTTCGATTAATACGAATATAAAAATTGTGAAAAGTTAGTTTGATTAAAAATTTAAAATAAGTGCACAATTAAGGTTATATTAAACATAAAAACATAACAAAATGATTTGAGTTTACCTAAATAGACAAGGTACATTTTCATAACCTAATACAACCTCATTCAAAACATTTTATTTTCAAAATTTCAGAATATCACCACCGAACTTGAACACATTAGTTTTGGCTACATTAATTTTGGGTTATAAATTATTCAAAAATCAATGATAATGTTTTCATCATGTTTTATGTTACTCTCTCTAAGACCTTTCATTTATCCATGTTTCTTTATAGTAGTTTAATATTTATATACAAAACATATAAATATATAGATATATTCAATAACAATGAAGAAAACTTTTTTCCAAAAAACATCTATCAACTTGTTCTTATTAGGATAATTATATTGACAAATACCAACCCAAAAATGGTTGATAATTGAATATAGATAACCTAGAGGTTTGTAGTGTAATAAATGTATGGTTAAGTTTCCATTTTTATTTTGGAATACCTTAGGCAACCTTTGACATTAACCCCTTGGTGATCTAGTAGTACTATAAAAATTGTAAGAATAAAAATGTTTAGAATTAGAAAAACAACAATAAAAATAAACATTAAAAATTAAGTCAAGTAACACAAGGAATTTAAATTAAAATTTAAATGGAAAGAAAAAATGTTATGGTATTTTGTAATGATAATTAACTAACTATTGATATTTCCATTAACATCTGTAGATACAACCACATTATTAGATTAACACCCACAAATGTCAAATGGAACACCAAAACCTTGAATCCCTTGATTACTCATATTATATGAATAATTCTACAGTGAATGAGAATATTAGATAAAATAGAGATTGAATAACGATATATAAAATCATACCTAACTTTCTTCACTTACACTTTTTCTATAATTTAGGGAGGTGTTTTTTCCATCAAACGAAAAATTTCTACTAATCAGTATAGAAGAACATATTTATTTTGTATAATGTGGTTCCCTTATAAAGAACTGACCTTAAAAAATTACACGATCATGAATTTTAGTCAAGAACTTTCATTATTTCATATTTAGTATCTTTTTTAGGTTTATAGTTTCATAATATTATGACATAATATATACATAACAAACCACATTCATACAAAGAGGGTACTACTAAAACAATATCAATTTTTTCATAATATATAACATTTAAAAATAAAACATATTTTCTCTGAGAAATCATCATAAAATTTAACTTTAATTCCTATTTTCTCTGACTCATCCTTATAAAATGTTAAAAACATTTTAAAACATGTGATGAGCACAAAATCTTAGTAAGGGACATAAAGAAAGAAAAACCATTAGACCAGTGAAAACATGAAAACCAATTATAAACCCTTTTCATGAAAACTTATAAGAATGCATAGAAATATCATTTATTTTCCTCAGGATATATTTTATATAACAATATTACATTCACCCTTACACATAGAATAACCTTTCATTCAACTTTCATCTTTAGAGTACCCAACTCATTGGAGAGCTATAATGAAGCTCAACCGTCATATCTGAAGCTATATTGGGCTCAACCCAACATATCATGAGCCGTAAAGGGGCTCAAATCATCATATCTTGAGGTATAATGGGATAAAACTAATATAAACTATGTAAGAGGAACATATCATGAGTAAAAAACTTGATAACTCATTTTAACCCTTGAACAAAACACATTCATAATTTCAAAATTCCATTTTTTCATAAAAAAATCCCTCCTAAAATATAAAATTCATGCACAAAATAATGAAATAATATTCTTAAAAAATAACTATGAAAACATATAATGGAAACATCATTTTAATACAGAATAATGAAATCAATTGAAA
Source organism: Viscum album (assembly GCA_963277665.1). Lineage (NCBI taxonomy): Eukaryota > Viridiplantae > Streptophyta > Magnoliopsida > Santalales > Viscaceae > Viscum > Viscum album. The sequence goes on along the minus strand of OY728142.1, from coordinate 773,413,169 downwards.
CTAGTCACACCATATAAAAAAAGAACAATCTTTTTTAATAATGTAAAAGAGACATTTAAAAGGATTTTAAAAGGAAAGTTCCTTACATAACACATGAAAAGGATCCCATTTAGAAACAAATAAAATAAATTAAAACATTAATAAATATATAGAGACATTCCTAAAACCATTTTTAAAACATGGAAACTAAATATAAATATTCTGAAGAATAAATCTATAAAACATTTAAAACTATGTTTTAGTTAGAAATTCTCTTACCTTGGGTTTGAATTATTTAAAATGTGTTAAAATATCATGGATAATGGTTTGAATAGTGTCATTAATATATTAAAAAACTAAAAACATGTTTATAATTCCTTAACTTTTCTTTTTATAATGTTTTCTATCCATTTATTAACAACATTTTGTTATTTTCACTGTTTCGGGTGTGTTCTTTTCATGGTTTCCAAGGTTGGTTTATTTATGATCTTCCTTGTAAAAATGAAATAATAATCTAGAAGTGATAATATATATAAATTTAGGTAATTTTAAACAATTACATGTGAAATTAAACTTTCCATGATTCCAATAAAAGGGAAATGAAAAATCATCATCCACGAAGTCGGTGAATTAATGCACAACGAATAATGATTTTTGTTATTTAAAAAATAAAGGAGAATATGAGAGATATTATCTGGAATATTCCATAAATAAAACACAAATACATTATATATGTGGTACAAGAGTTTCCCTGAAACATTGGATAAGATGTGGGGACAATGTTTAAGTGAAAAAGAATTTAAAAGAGAAGAAAAATGAACCTTCTGGAAAAATTCCCCTTGAGAACCACTTAAAGGTTCTTGGAAGTGGTATTTTTGTGAGACCTGAATCATAGTATTGTGGAAATAGATGAGGAAGAGGGAATTTTCTATAGTTTATTTGAAAAATATGTCTTGAGGTGATGATAATTTGTGAAAGAGGGTGCCTCCTTTTATAATTGAGGTGAGGGGAAACATATGAATTACTCGAATTATTAAAATATATAAAATTTATTTTAGGTTTTAAGACTTAAAAAGGGATAAAAATCCTATTATATCATATTTTAGAACTAATACTTTCATTTTTGGCCATGTTCAAAAATTTAGTGATTTTTAAATAATTTAATAAAATATTTTATTCATGGATTTTTTTTTCAAATTAAAAACTATTCACAATCATGAATTTAAAAACATAAAAACGTTTAAAAATTGAATTATATTATTTATTATATATTATAAACATTAAAATTACCTATATAAAACATTAATTGAATTACAAATAGAAAATTATATTTATATTACTATTTTTAAAATAATTTATTTTCTATTTTCATTAATTTATATTTACTACATCATAATTGATCAAGCCATTAATGAAATTATGTATCACCAAAAAATTAAAATTAAAATTTTATGAAAAATATAATTACATTATATTTTTAAATACTATTCTATTTTGAAAAAAACTTCTAGAAAACCTCATTTAAAAATATTATACTAATTGAAAGTTAAAGTGTGAAAAAGTTGTCTTTCTTTTTAATAAAATAAAAGAAAGGAACAAATGTGATTTATGTGGGTCCAAAAGGTCCATAATTAGAATCCAAACATAATAATGGTTGTTATTTTAATATATATATATATATATATATAATTTTTTATAATTATTTTGGTCATTTAATATTTATTATAATTTTAATAATTTTTAATATTTTTTTTAGGATTTCACAAGCACTGCATCACCATTGCACAAAAATTAATTTTGATTATTTCATATATAAAAATTAAAAATAAATAACTATCATAATAATAATTTAATTAGTTTGAAAATAAGATTCTATTTTCATTAATTATTTATATTCACTCATATACATGTCAAAATAACATCTTAAAGTTGTTATTTTGTCTTTTCTTGCCCTGCGCAAGCATTGCATAGTCATTTGGACAAGATTAATGTTATATAACTATTAAATTATTAATTAATATGAAAAACATCAATATTAAATAAAAATTAATAAACGTGTCTTTATAATTTTTGTCACTCAATTATTAGTTATAAAAAACCAAAATTGATATTGTCAATGCTATGCAGACACTGCATCAACACGGATAATAATTTTTATACTTATCATTAATAGAATATGATTTTCAAGTTATAGGTTATTTTTGTAAAATATTACTCTTATAATATCATTATTTATTTATTCAGTCACACCCAGACCTGTGTAATTATTATTTTATTATTTTTTATTATATTTTTGTGTTCGGTTTTAGACAAGTGCATAGGTACCACATAGCTAGTAGAGACCGTGCAGACAGCCCGGGCACCGGTGCGACAGCTTCTGGATTGGACAGAAGTTCACGCCCAGTACGCGCAAAGTCGTTAGTGGCATGTGCAGACCGTGAAGTTGCGTTATTCAAATAAAATTATTGTTAATAAAATGAAATTATTGTTATTAGTTATTACCAGTATTGTTATTAAAATTATTAATGACTCTTTTTATATAAAAACTAAAATTGTTAAATTTATTATTATGATCATTATGGTTACTAGTATTATAATTATTATTAATGAAATTTTATTAGTAAACAAATTTTTTATCAATATTATATTTTTATTAAAGTTATTATTATTATTATTATTCCTATGTAGTTGGGGTTTGGTTTAGTGTTAAGCACCCATTAAATCTACATGAAAATTGGGGGTTCAAAAACCATTGGGCATAGGTTACTGTAGCAGCGGCGGCAGGTCACTGTAGTGGCGACAGAGCACTGTAGCAGTGGCGGGTACTATGCAGTACTGTAGCAACGTGGGTACTGTAGTAGTACTATTCAAAGAATGGGCTTTGGGCCAAAAAAAATGGGCCTACAGGTCATGTAATAGGCTAAATTCCCACTGGGCCTTCGAGCTATGTAATGGGTCTCCCTCTACCCAATTAAAGAGGTCTTTGCTTTACTTTTATAATAAAATGAGGCTTCAGCCCCAACCTTTAAAAAAAATATTATTATTCCTATCTTTATTATTTTATTAAGGTTTTTATTTTATTTTATTTTATCTTATTCCTTTATTTATTACTTTATTTATTTTTTTCCTCTCTTCCACACAGCTATCCCCTTTATCCTCACCCAGTTTCTGCACACTTCCCCCCTTCTTCTCCCTGTTGTAGTCCAGGAACACCGTGCCTGACTCACCTTCCCTTCCACGCACCCGCTCCAGCACCGTGCCCCCCTCAGAACCCCTTTCTTACGCTAGAAACACCCTCGTCCTCTCGTACCCCTCGGCCTCCTTCCCTTCTCAGCCCACATGCACGACCTTGCTGACAACATGCACCATGCCCTTGCCTGGTCTCCCTCTTCTCCTGCTATCCAACCCAACTCTGGGATCTACCGCACACTTTCAACGCACCCTCGGATTCCCGAACTCCTCCTTCTCAAACTGCAGTACCCCACCATGTCCCCCTCAGGCCATTCCCAGCTTCGGCCTCCCTGCCCTGCGACAACACCTCACGCCCAACCGACCTCCACGCTCCTGCCTCACAGTGACGCCCCTCCTTCTGCCACACCCAGCATCACCTGCATCTCCCAGTATGCGCACATCCGACGCTACCTCGCGCCTCCAGCACTGCCTCACGCCTCCATCCCCTTTGTGCTCCCAACCTTCTCCCCATTTAGATCCCAGCAAACAGCCACCTCAAATTCTTATTGAAGGTAGTCCTCTCTCTGGACGACCAGACGATCACAATCCCCCCTATCCGGTCGGCCTCCCTCTCCGCTACAGTGTGACCCAAACCCCCTACTGCCCTTTTTAGTGTGCGACATGACCCCCCTGCTGGCTGGGTTGCCGGCGTGCCTCTCTCCGGCTGGTCTCCTCTCTGGTAGACGCAACCATGCTGCCGCATCCCTATTTGGTGCTACGACCCCCTGCACCTGCTGTCCAAAACCCCCTACACCTGCACCACCATGACCACGCACCCACATGCTGACCCCATTCCAGCCATTGCACACCTGGCACACCTCCGACTTAGTGTGTGATTCCCTCCTACAGCCAGCTCCCAACTTAGTGCGCCCGACCAGCGTTCCCCTATTCTGTCCGACTAAGCACCCTACTCTCTTCTGTGGGCCAGCGCGACACCCATCCAAGCAGCTCCTTTTCACCCGTGGCCTCCTTCTTCTCCCTTGATGCAGCGCGAGTAAGACTACCTCAATCCCCCTATCCGGTCCCTTCTTCACAGCCCCTCTCTTTGTCCGGACCTCCTCTTCCAGCAACCCTCGGACCAGCTCGCGACCTCCTCCTGTCTGGCGACCCCTTTTAGATCATTGCACTGACTCCTACCTCATTTTTTTGCACGACTAGTTTCACTCTCAGTTTGCAACTACGCATGCGTCAAACACCAACCACTGAAGGTGGACTGTGTTGGTTCGTTTCATTTCACATGCACTGAAGTTTTGGTGAGGTTTCTTTGTCTTTTTTTTTGATTTATTTTAAATTATCATTTATGTGTTTTTAGTTATCTTTACAGTTGTAGAAAATTGGAGAGGTATTTTCGTGATATTATAGTCGTTAGTAGGTTTCACTTACTTTAGCGCGAGTGTGAGATGTGTCGCATCGTCATAACCGAGCTGCAAGTCGAGGTAGGTCCCCAAATACACTCTCTTTTAAAATTAGAATTTATTAATTACTTGATATTTCATTAATTTTCAGTAAATAAGAAATATTATTAGATAATTCATTTTGGAATAATTACTTGATGTTAAAAGATTTGTTTATTTTATACACGACACTTGAAATATTTTCTTGATGAATTGACTTACATTAGTGAAAGAATTCCAATTTGTTCTTTGAACATAATTCATGGAATTTCATATTTAGTTTTGGTTTGATGATATATGATTTATTATAATGCATGAGAAAGTATTTTTTTCCTCTTGAGAAATGAGGTTTTTCTTTAAATTTGTTTTAGGACCGTTTGGCACATTAATATAATAAATTATTTTGAAAACCCTCTTTGGAGTGACTCAGAGGTGACCTTATTGTTCACATCGATTTTATGTGAGTTGTTTGTGGTGTTTGTGCATCATGACTGGTTACTTGATTGAATTTTTTGACTCCCCCTTTTAGTACACGGGTTAACATGGGAACCGGGAAAAGTAAGTGAATCTTCTGAGAATGATTACTGCACTAGTTTAGATTATGCACTGGGTATTGGCCTATAGCAGAGAGGTGTTTTATTATTATTGCTGGGGGATTGAGCCCCTCGATTAGGATATATAGGGAGATGATCGGGCGTTAGGGTGTTATGACGTCATTGAGTAGGGCATTCCTTCAGGATGAGTCACATGTACAATACGTTTTGGATTTTTCATGAGCTTCTAGGTTCGACCCATGTTTTCTTTTGTATTTATTTGTTTGTGGAGAACGATTGTAAGGTATTGTTTAGTTGCTGGCCCCTGTGTGCCACTTTTCTCATTTCCCTTAGTGTGTTTTGTGTTGTTTTCCATTTTTTTATAATAACTAAAATATGGGTTTTTAAATTGTTCGAAAAACTATTTCATAAAAATGTAATGCACCTTTTCCATTCAAATATTAAACTTGTTTTTAATTCAAAGGTCAATGGACTATTACTTGATTTAGAAATGAAATTGTATGTGTGTGTAAAAACCCATATTTTATATAATTTAGTTCAAACCTAGAATTGATAAATTCTCTATTTAAAGCTAGTGGAATAGATTTTTGGGCATGCCTACTATGTTTTAATACTCACACCTATAGTGTTTTCCTATTTTTTGTTTCTGTTACAGGTTCAACTTGATCTTTCTTACCATGGGTGAGAGTTGGTTGTGGTTTGGTGAGAGACTCTTGGGGTCGTGTGGAGTTTTGGTCGTGGTCAGGTTAGTTTATTGTTGTTGGTCCTTCTTACTTTTTGTGTTGTTTATTTTCTTTTCATTGTTCTATTTTCTTCCTGCTACTTTATTTATTTTCATTAGGATAAATCATTCCTTCTTGATCTCATTTGATGCCCTGGAGCTTCTCGCCAACCTAGGAGTATTGGGAACACCTCTCTGTCCATGTCGCGAACTGGATCAGGTGATCGGTTCAGGGTTGACCCAGGTTGGTTCATGAAAAAAGGTATTAGAGAAGGTTGGATCTTGAGAGGACCTTGTTTTTCAGAGTGCCCGTTATTATTTAGGGTCTCCGGGGTATAAGGATTTGGATTTTCAGGACCTGAAGTATAAAAATGTTAAGGAAGTCATGAACCCTTGCTCATTGTGAAACCTTGGTTGCCATGGGATGTTCGGGTTTGTCGATGTCCTTGATTCTTATAGTTTTTTGGTATTGGGAAATGAAATGGGAGCTAGGAAAGTGACCTCAATAAGCTCGCATGGTATGGAAAGCCATGTGGTGTCAGGGGAATTACCCTAGAGTGCTCCTTGTGATGGTGGTGTAACTGGGATATGTCCACCAACCATATGTTTGAGTCACCCATCGACACTAGTTTCTCCTTGTGGATTGTTTGGGTCTTCTTTACTTCAAAAAAATTGTTTTGTAAAGTTTTATTTTGTAAATTGTGAAACATTTAATTTAAAATGGCAATGATTATGTTTTAATTTCACTCCTTGTTTTCTTGTTCCATAGTGTTTTCCCCCACTAAGGTTTTATGGATTCCCAAGGTGCAGCTTTGAATGGTGTATCCTTATAAAATCCTCTAGTTTATCATTCCATGTACCATGTCTTTGAGTTTCAGAAGTTGAACCCTCCCCTCTTTAATTGGAAAACAGATCCCCTTTAAGAAGAGGAGTAGTTGTGGAATATTGAGAGGAACATTTGTTCTCTCATGCCGCCTAAGTCATTAAAGGTGAAGTTCGATTCCTTTATGCTTGAAAGTCCAACCTGGAAGTGGTGGAAGTCCGTGTCTCGAAGCAATCCTCGAGAAGATCTCACTTGGGAGTTCTTTAAGTCATCATTCATCCACCAATATTTATCTAAGGTGACAAAGTTGTGGAAGAGGATGGAGTTGTGTGGTCTTCAAGAAGGTGTTGGATCGGTGTTGTAATTATTTTGTAATTTCCTAGACTTGGCTCTGTATGAACTGATGAATGTTGTAAATGATCCCGTGAAGGCTCGGAATTTTGAGCTTGGATTATGTCCTGATATGCAGTAGAAGGTGGAAGAGTTCAGCATAATCACCTTCCCTAATGTGGTAAGAGAATATTTCCTCGCTGAAGTTGAGTTAGCAGGAGGATATGAGGTGGTGAATCATCCCCCATCCTTGGGAAGAAATGAAGAAGATAACGATAAGAGGAATGTGAAGTGGCCTGATACTGGTGGTACTGGTAGAGAAATCAGGAGGCCTTCAGAACTTCAGTCATCTTCCTCACAGTGCAATGCCTTGATCTATCACCAGTGTGGTAAGCAAGGACACAAGAGGCTGATGTGACAAAATAATCCAAGACCCTGTGACACCTGTGGGTGTTTGGGTCATGTGCAACGATTCCGTCAAGGTGTTTACAAGAAGCACACTGAATCCAAAACTGACTCGTCGAAGGTCACCTCGGCCCATCAGTAGGAGTAGGACCATATTTGGGGATCAGTTTGGAGTTTCCCTCTTTGTAGTGTTCCTTAGATGTAGTGGTCGTCTCTTATAGCGTTCTTTGGTATTTATTTTCCTTCAGTTATAAGAATAGTTCTTATCAAACCTATTTGAAACCTTTATTCTAATGGATCTACATTTGGTAAAACTTTGGTTCATGTGTTAGGTTTGGGAATTTTTGATGCCTGACTGTGAGGAAGAAGATGCTTTAATCGTAAGGGCTCTAGCCATAGGTCCCAGAGTGAAGCTGGGGCATAGTCAGGAGAACCTCAGTTTTGTGAGAAGACCTTGGTATAATCTCTCTTTTTAGTGTATCGTGGGTTGTGTTCTTATGAGGGTGCAACGTTGTTGATATGGAGATGGCAGTAGTTTCGATGATCTATCAGTTGGACCCTTCCTTTCTCCCCCTTGTGGTGGGGGGTTTTTGGTCCGTGCAGAAAGCTTTCAAGTTCGGTTAATCTCTTCAGTCCTTATGGTGGGGTGACCCATCGTAGGTCTCGTTGAATTCAATTTGGCTTGATTCTTATGGTGGGGAGTTCGTCCGGGCCTCCCCTTGTCAGTATCAAGGTTTCATTTTGGTGGTGTTTAAATTGTTTGTGTTTTGAGGATAAGTTTCATGTCATGGGAGTTTGGTGTTCATTTGGATCGATCAATTAGAGGTGCTTAAACTTTTGGGGGTGAGTTACACTTAAGGAGTTTCATATTGGGTCTAGGTCTTATTGTGGCTACCTGGTGGCGGGAAGCGTTGTGGTGGGGAGAATTGTCACACCCCGACCAGTCTAACTATTATTTTATTATTTTTGATGGGATTTTTGTGTTGGGTTTTAGACCAGTAAGTAGGAACCACATGGTTACCAGAGACTATGCAGACAGCCCGGGCACTGGTGCGGCAACTTCTGGATCGGACATATGTTTACGCTCGGTTAACACAAAGTTTCTAGAGGCACACACGAATCACGTAGTTGTGTTATTAAAATAAAATTATTATTAATAAAATTAATTTATTGTTATTATTTATTACAAATATCGTTATTAAAATTATTAATGACACTTTTTATATAAAAACTAAAATTGTTAAATATATTAATTTGATCACTATGGTTACTAGTATTATTAATTATTATTATTATAATTATTATTATTAATTAAATTTTACTAGTAAATGAATTGTTTATCAATATTATATTTTTTATTAAAGTTATTATTATTATTTTTATTATTATGAGTAATAAAAATAACAATAATAATATTGTTTTTTAAATTATTATTATTATTCCTATATTTATTATTCTGTTAAGGTGTATCTTTTATTTTATTTTATTTTATCTTATCCTCTTCTTATTTATTTATTTATTTATTTATTTCTCGACCTTTTTACTCTCTTCCTTGTGGCTGTCTCTTTTCTACTCTCCCCATTGCGACACACTTCCCCTATCCTTCTCCCTATTGTAGTCCAGTAGCACCGCGCCTGACTTCCCTTACCTTATGCATACCCGCTCCAGCACCCTGCCCCCCTTGGCCCCGCTTTCCTGCCCCGGACATGCCCTTGGACTCACACACCCCTTTTCCTCCTGCCCTGCTCAGCCTACATGCATGGGTTTGCCGACTTCCTACACCCTTCCCCAACCTGTTTTCCCTCTCCGCCTGTCGTCCAACCCGTAGCCGGGCTCCAATACGCCCTTGCAGCGCACCCCCGTACACCTGACCTCCTCATGCTCGAACTGAAGCACCCCACGATGTCCCCCTCAGGCCATTTCTAGGTTCAGACTCCCTTACCTTCGACAGCCCCACACACCCAGCCGAACTCCGCGCTCCATCCTCCCAACAACACCCCTCCTTCAGACACACCCAGCGCCGCCTGTGCCTCCAGGTCTGCGCGTTTCTGGCATTGCCCCATGCCTCCAGCCACTTCACACTCTTGGCCTCCACCCTGTTCAGATCCCAACTGAAAACCACATAACCGTCTTACCCACACCACTCCTCTCTCCAGACGACTAGACAACCACAAGCCCTCTTGTCTGGCTGACCTCCTTCTCCCCCGCAGTGCGACCCGAACACCTTACTAACCTTTTCAGCATGCGACGAGACCCCCCTACAGACTGTGTTTCTAGTTTTCCTCCCTCTACCTGGTCTCTTCTCTGACATCCACACTCTCATTTCCACATCCCACTTCGGTGCTATAACCCCTGCACCTACTGTCCATGACCCCCATCCCTGCACCGCCCTGACCATGCACCCGCAGGCCGATCCCCTTCCGGCCACGGTGCGCCTAGTGCACCTCCATCTCATCGTGTGATGCCATCCTCCGACCAGCTCCATGCTTAGCGTGCCCGACCAGTGCTCCCCTGTTCTGTTCGGCAGAGCACCATCCTCCCCTCTACTGGCCGGTGTGACACCCATCTTAGCAGCTCTCTTACACCCGCGACCTCCTGCTTCTCCATTGTTGCAGCACAAGCTGGACTGTCACGAACCCCTTGTCTGGACCATTATTCACAACCCCTATCATTGGCCGAACCTCCTTTGCTGGGGACCCTCCGGCTAGCTCACAACCTCCTCTTGTCCAGCCACCCCTTTCTGATCGTTATGCTGACTCCTTCCTCATTCATTCGCATAGCGAGTTGCACACATATTTCGCAACTGGAAGCACGACAAGCACTCGCCGCTGGAGGCCAGTGGTGTGGGTTCGTTTCATTTTTCCCGTACTGATGTTTAAGTGATTTTTCTTTGTCTTTTGTTTGAATTGTTTTAAATTATTTTTATCTATTTTTAGTTATCTTTATGGTTACAACGCATTGGTGAGGTATTTTCATGATATTTTCAGTCGTCAGCAGGTTGTTCATATATATGCGTGAGCGTGAGACGTGCCACATCGTCATAACCAAGCTGCAAGTCGAGGTAGGTCCTTCACTACACTCACCTTTAAATTTTGAATTTATTAGTTACTTGATATTTCATTAATTTTTAGCAAATGAGAAATAGTATTAGATAATTAATTTTTGAATAATTAATTGATGTAAAAAAAGTTGTTTAATTTATACACGACACTTGAAATATTTTCTTGGTGAATTGATGCCCAATAGTGAAAGGATGCCCGTCTTTCCTTTAAATATAATTCATGGAATTTCATGTGTAGTTATGGTTTGATGATAAATGATTTATTCTGATGCATGAGCATGTGTTTTGGTTTTCTTGAGAAATGAGGGTTTTCTTTAATGTTGGTTAAGACCTATTTGGAACGTTAATAAAATAAATTATTTTGAAAACTATATTTGGAGTGACTCGGGGGGACCTTGTTTTGAAAATCAATTTTGTGCGAGTTGTGCATAATGTTTGTGCATCATGATTGGTTACTTGATGGACTTATTTGACTCAACCCACCCCCTTTTAGTACATGTGTTGACATGGGAACCTGGAATAGGAAGTAAATATTTTGAGAACTATTATTGCACTAGTTTATATTATGAACTGGCTAGTGGCCCATAGAAGAGAGGTGTTTTGTTACTATTTCTATGGTATTGGGCCACTCGATCAGGCCAGGTAGGGCGACGATCTGGAATTAGGGCGTTATGACGTCATTGAGTAGGGTATGTCTTCATGATGAGTCACATGTATAGTGCATTTTGGATTGTTCAAGATCACCTAGGTTCGAACCATGTTTTATTTAGTATTTATTTGAATGTGGTAGGCGATTGAGAGGTCTAGTTTGGTTGTTGGCCCCTGTGTACCACTTTTTCCACTTCCCTTAGTGTGTGTTGTGTGTTATGTGTGGTTTTCCTTTTTGATAATAACTAAAATTTGGGTTTATAAATTGTTGGAAAAATGTTTTTAAAAAATGTAATGCACCTTTTCCCTTCAAATATTAAACGTGTTTTTAAATTAAAAAGGGAAATGTATTGTTTCTTGTTTTAGAAATGAAAGTGTGTGTGTGTGTTGAAACCCATATTATATATATTTTAGTTAAAAACTGGAATTGATAAATTTTCTATTTAAAGGTAGTGCATTGGGAATAGTTTTTTGGGCATGCCAACAGAGTTTTAATACTCACGCTTACAGTTTTTTCCTATTTTTAGTTTTTGTTGCAGGTTCAAGTTAGCTTTCTCGCTATGGGAGAGAGTTGCTTGTGGTTTAGTGAGAAACTCTCGGGGTCATGAGGTGTTTTGGTCAGGTTCAGGTTAGTTTGTTGTTGGTGGACATTCTTCATTTTCATGTTATTTATTTACATTGCATTGTACTATTTTCTTCCTCTTGGTTTATTTATCTTCACTGGACGAAATGATTCCCTCTTGTTCTCTTTTGATGCCTTGGCACTTGTCGCTAGCCCGAGAGGATTGGGAATGCCCCTCGGGCCATGTTACGGACAGGCTCAGGTGATTGGTTCAGGGTCGACCCTGGTTGGCTGATGATATAATCAATAAATTTAATAAATTTTATGTCCCAAAAATTTCTTCATGACATGAAATAAATACCGTATTTTTTAAAAAACCACATTTTTAATATTCATCAAAAATTAAACTTTTTTAGAAATTTATCACTACGGGAAAAAGTGGTATTAGCGACGGGGCATAATCCCAGTCGCAAATAAAGAGTTATTTGTAACAGGATATTCTCACCCGTCGAAAATGGTTTGGCGCGAAAGATATTTGCGACGTGATCCCCTTCCCATCACAAATAATCCCTTTTATTGACGCCCATAATAAATGTGGTCGAGGTTATTTGCGACGGGCCCGTCGAAAATAATACCAATTGCGACGGGAATACCGTCGCAATAAACCCCGTTGCAAATAATCAAACCTATAAATACAACCATCCTTGACAATTTTTCTGAATCTGAACTACTTTTTACTAGTTTATATGTGTTGAGTGAGTTTTGTTTTGCAAGTCGATTTCAAGGAGGTTGCGGGGATCATCCTACAAGTACAACAAATCGAAAGCTCGAAAACCAGTTTAAGGTTTTTTTTTGAATTTTAATTCAATATTTATTTAATGTTTTTGTTTTATATTTTTACATTAGTTTTTATTATTTCTTATTAGATATAATTATGTTGTATTAAGGTATTAAATTTAATTTGTTAGATTTCATTATTAGTAATTAACAATATTTAATAATTAAGTGACTGTAATTAGTAATTAATAACTTTAATTTTAATTAAAGATAGTAATTAGTAATTAATGAATGTAATTAGTAGTTAATGAATGTAATTTGTAGATAATGAATGTAATTAGTAATTAATGAATACAATTTGTAATTAATTGAATAATTCAAAAAAATAGTAATAATTGGAAAAATTAACAATAATTAGCAATAAGTAACATTAATTAGTAATAATTAATAATAATTGACAATAATTACAAATAATTACCAATAATTAGTAATAATTAACAATAATTACCAATAATTAGTAATAATTAGTAATAATTATCATTAATTACCAATATTTACCAATATTTACAAATAATTGCCAATAATTGTCAATATTTTCCAATATTTTCCTATATTTACAAATAATTACCAATAATTGCCAATAATTGACAATATTTACCAATAATTAGGAATAATTACCAATAATTAGGAATAATTACCAATAATTAGGAATAATTACCAATAATTAGGAATAATTACCAATAATTAGGAATAATTACCAATAATTAGCAATAATTACCAATAATCAGGAATAATTACTAATAATTAGGAATAATTAGCTAATTAGAAAAAACTAGCGTGATCAACATCTTTCTCAATTATCTTTTCATCTCTGTATTAGTTTTAAGAAAACTTCTGTCTCCATATGTAATATTTGCATTCTTTTTTAAAATTATCAACCTACTCAACAATAGAGAGGTGAAAGTGAATGCAAATATTACATGTGGAGACAGAATGTTAAACACATAGATGAAAGGAGAAGGGGATCCCATTGCAAATACCAATAATTAAGAATAATTACCAATAATAAGGAATAATTACAAATAATTAGGAATAATTACCAATAATTAAGAATAATTACCAATAATTAGCAATAATTAGGAATAATTACCAATAATTAGGAATAATTAGTAATAATTACCAATAATTACCAATAATTAACAATAATTACAAATAATTAGTAATAATTACCAATAATTACCAATAATTAAAATATTTACCAATAATTACCAATAATTGTCAATATTTAGTAATAATTACCAATAATTAGTAATAATTAACAATAATTACCAATAATTAGTAATAATTACCAATAATTACCAATATTTACCAATAATTAACAATAATTGTCAATATTTACTAATAATTAGGAATAATTAACAATAATTAGGAATAATTACCAATAATTAGGAATAATTACCAATGATTACGAATAATTATCAATAATTAGGAATAATTACCAATAATTAGGAATAATTACCAATGATTAGTAATAATTACCAATAATTACCAATAATTACCAATAATTAGGAATAATTAACAATAATTACCAATAATTACCAATAATTAGTAATAATTACCAATAATTACCAATAATTAGTAATAATTAACAATAATTACCAATACTTAGTAATAATTAACAATAATTACCAATACTTATTAATAATTACCAATAATTACCAATAATTACCAATAATTACCAATAATTACCAATAATTGTCAATATTTACCAATAATTAGGAATAATTATAAATAATTAGGAATAATTAGTAATAATTAGGAATAATTACCAATAATTAGGAATAATTATCAATAATTAGGAATAATTATCAATAATTAGGAATAATTACCAATAATTAGGAATAATTACCAATAATTAGGAATAATTACCAATAATTAGTAATAATTGCCAATAATTAGTAATAATTAACAATAATTAGTAATAATTACCACTAATTAAAAATAGTTATCACTAATTACTAATAATTAACAATAATTACCAATAATTAGTAATAACTAAAAATAATTAGTATTAATTAACAATAATTTGTAATAATTAGTAATAATTACCAATAATTACTAATATTTACCAATAATTTCCAATAGTTCCCAATATTTACAAATAATTGCCAATAATTGTCAATATTTACCAATAATTTGGAATAATTACCAATAATTAGGAATAATTACCAATAATTAGGAATAATTACCAATAATTAGGAATAATTACCAATAATTAGGAATAATTACCAATAATTAGGAGTAATTACCAATAATTAGGAATAATTTCCAATAATTAGGAATAATTACCAATAATTGGTAATAATTACCAATAATTAAGAATAATTATCAATAATTAGGAGTAATTACCAATAATTAAGAATAATTACCAATAATTAGGAGTAATTAGTAATAATTTGCTAATTGGAAAAAACTAGCGTGATCATTATCGTTCTCAATTATATTTTCATCATTGTATTGGTTTTAAGAAAACTTCTATCTCCACATGTAATATTCGCATTCTTTTTCAAAATTATCAACCTACTCACCAATAGAGAGGCGAAAGTGAATGAAAATATTACATGTGGAGACAGAATGTTAAACACACAGATGAATGGAGAATTGTAAAATAATATAGAAAATTATATTATTTTAATATTAATAATAAAAAATACTAATAATGTAATAATGTTATTATTATATAATTAATATTTATGAAAAAACAATATTAGTATTATTAAAATAATTAAAAATTTATAAAATATTAAAATTATCAATATTTGTAATAGGTTTTGCTTTATTCTTAACATGTTCAATTCTTAAAGGGTCAATTTTTAGGTCTATCTCAATAAAAAGTTTATGTCAGTTGTGTCTGATGTAAACTCTATAATTATCCTTGCATGAGTGCATTTTCTAACAAATTATTCAAAACTAGTAATGATTTTATATTTTATAGAATAATATGGAACAACGAGGTCGTCAACAGTCATTATTAGATGACTGCATAGGGATATATCAACGTAGATATCCAAATGGTTCTGGTTTAAATCCATTATATATAGAGGGTGTGGAGACTTTTTTAGCATTTATGGCATATAATCTAGAATTTGTTTTAGAAGGCACAATAAAATGTCCATGTAAAAAATGAGCACTGATAACATTTGACACATTTGACAAAGTTGGGGGACATCTCTTGAGTTTTGGTTTTAAACCGGATTATGTTTTTTGGTATCAACATGGTGAATGCAGTTCTACAGAAGGTGATACTAACTTGATTCTGGATCCATGCCAGTTTCAAAATTTAGTACATGATGTTGCAGGTCCATCTATTCAACATACAGAAACTCAAGATGACATTGATTCAACTCCTGAGCTGGCATACTCTGAATTTTATGAGTTGTTGAGGTCTGTTGAGGATGCATTATATCCTGGATTCCAGATAAGAAAATTAGAAGCAGTTGCAAAATTTATGGATATCAAATTCGATAATGGAATGTCAAACACGTGTTTTGATCAAATATTTTCTTTGGTTAAAACACTTTTACCCGAAGGAAATGTTTTTCCTGCAAATTACTATGAGAGTAAGAGGCTGGTTCAGAATTTAGGAATTAGTTTTCAGAAGATTCATGCATGTTCAAATGATTGCATTTTATGTTCTGGGGAAAATGATTCGTTGGATAGTTGTCCCACTTGTGGGAAATCGAGGTATAAAGAAGCTCAACATGGAAAGTATGGCTTGATTCCTGTAAAACAATTGAGATATTTTCCTCTTACATCCAGACTTCAGCGTTTATTCATGTCTAAGAATACATCGATAATGATTTCATGGCACATAACTAATATTTCAACCGATAAAAGCTTGAATCATTTGGCCAATGGTGATTCATGGAAACATTTTGATAGAGTACATCCATCCTTTCCTTTAGAAGCCCAAAATGTGCGACTGGGTCTTTCTACTGATGGTTTCTGTCCATTCAGATCTTATGGTAGTCAGTATTCATATTGGACTGTCTTTTTAACTATGTACAATTTACCTCAATGGATGTTGATGAAATAACCCTATATCTTTTTGACCTTACTAATCTCAGGACATCCGAAGAAGAATATTGATGTTTATTTGAAACCATTTATTGTTTAATTAAATATACTATGGAGTACTGGTGTCAGTACTTATGATGTTGTTGCGAAATAGAATTTCATACTAAGAGCAGCATTGATGTGGACAATCAGTGACTTCCTGGCTTATGACATGTTATCTGGCTAGAGTACACATGGGCCGAAATCATGTCCTTACTATATGGGAGAGAACAAGGCATTTATCCTCATCCATGGAAAAAACCTTGCTATTTTTACTTTCATCACATATTTCTTCCAGCTGATCATCCTTTTCATAGAAACAGATCTCATTTTAGAAATGAGACAGTTGAAAGGGATGGACCTCCTAAAATTCTATCAGGTACGGAGATAAAATCAGTTGTATATTCATTACCTCCCATCACATTCGGACCCACAATAAACCAACAGAAAATTTCTGGTGTTGGGAAAGAACACAATTGGCTAGAACGTAACATATTTTGGGATTTTCCATATTGGTCTGATTTTCTGGTCCGCCACATGTTGGATGTCATGCATATTGAGAAGAACTATTTTGATAATTTGTTTCATACAGTTTTGGATACACGAGGAAAGAGCAAAGACAATGTAAATGCATGATTAGATCTTGCTCAAATTTACAGGCGTCCAGAACTCGAGCTGTTTGAGAATGTCAGAACAGAAAGGTTAATGAAACCAAAATCAGCTTATAGATTGTCCAAATAAATCCGCTTATTATTTTGTCAATGTATTGCATATTGGAGAATTTTAGATGGATGTGCTTCCAATTTGGGTAGATGTGTAAATAATGGTAATATTACCGGATTAAAAAGTCATGATTGTCATGTTATAATGGAAAGACTTCTACCCATTGGATTAAGAGGTCTATTGAATTCTGTGATATGGGATTCCATAATAGATGTATCATATTTTTTTCGGGACATTTGTGCGGCGACAACAAATCACGATGCTCTATGCAAACTTGAAGAAGATGTTGTTGTAATTATATGTAAACTGGAAAAAATATTCCCGCCGTATTTCTTCGACTCAATGGAACATTTGATATTAAATTTTCCATATAAAGAAAAATGTGGAGGTCCGATACAGTTTCAATGGATATACCCATTGAAAGATGCATGCAGAAATTGAAAAAAGAAGTACGTAACAAAGCATCTGTTGAAGGATCTATTGCTGAAGCTTATTTGCAGGAGGAGATATCTTTTTTCTGCTCCCACTATTTTGAATCTGAGTATCCTTCAAAACACAACCGCATGGGACGGAACGAGGGGAATATTGATGAAATCGACAATCAATTATCTGTTTTAACCAGTTAGAGCTTGGTTTTGGTGGAGTTCATGAACGATGGATTTTAGATGATGAACATCACAGAGCTCATACATATGTTCTTCTCAACTGTGAAGAGATGATATCATTTGTACTGTAAGTGATTCTACTACTTATTATAATATTTATGTTACAATAAATAACTTTTTTTTATATATTGTATGATAATCATATCAAGAAACAATTTCAAAAATTTACAGCAGCTGCTCTTGAAAAATGCATACAAAATTTTTTTCTCAGTGGTTTCAAATACTGGTAACATAAATATTTCATACTTTAACATCTCAATCTATTTATAGTTTACTATTTTGATAATTATTTCACAAATTTTCAGTCGTCTCAACATGCCGAAAAAATTGAAAAATGACTTTGTATATTGAGTAACCCACCATCCAAAATGGTGAAATCTTTTAATGCATATGTGGTGAATGGTTTTCGATTTCATACACATGCATATGGGGAATAAAAAAACAATGAACAATGGAGTTTTCTTGATAGGATCTCATCATAGAGAAAATGAATTTGACTTTTATGGCATACATGATGAAATCATTGAACTCTGTTATCTAGGAGACCATTACATAACGATGTTCAAATGTCGGTGGTTCGATACTGAGAGAGGCGTGTGTGTTCATCCGAATCATAGAATCATCGATATTAAATGTAAAAGTGTTCTTGTAGTAAATGAACCATTCTTACTGGCTCAACAGGAACATCATGTTTATTATGCAAAGTACTATGCTATGTCAAGAGACATGAATGATTGGTGGAGAAAAATAAAAATTAAAATTCGAGACAATCAGTTTAGTCAAAGTGAATGTGCTTTCACTGAAGTGAAAGGAATTGAAGTTTTTCAAGAGAGTACTCAAAATCAATCTTTGTTACAAAGAGACATGAGTATCGATGATGAAACCCCTCAATTAAGAGTCAATGATGATGATGATGATAATAATGATATCTCAAATGAATTTGAAATGGTAAGAGATGAAGCAACTGGAACTAAAATAGATATCGATGATATTGAGGAGGAATATGAAGATGACATTGACAGATATGAAGATGATGATGAAGCTGAACACTGATACAATTCAATGGTAGTTATATATAATCATAACTAATATATATGTATTTATAATAATAATTATCAATTAATTGCTAAAAACATTTATTTTCTGTTTTAGATGGACGAGGACACATTTCGTGAGTTGGCAGATGCTAACCTATCTTTCGATGCAGACGAGTTGCTGGCACCTGACCCTCAACCTGAAGGCGCTTCAGGGAGTACACGGAGGGGGCGCGGTCTTGCACAACTGATGATTACTGACCCCATCCCCGAGCGACGTCCATGTCTTGGGTTCGATCCACGCACCCATAGGTGTGATAACCTGTTCATTTTACTAAGATTTCATTAATCTATTTACATAATAAATGTTTGATTATTGTTTTTAATGTTTTCCACATATAGCATTTGGACAGGGCAGCGCTATTTTGCACAACTATTTTTCTCGTCCATGGACGACATGGGAGAATATTCTTGTTGATGTGCAGCAGGCCAGGTTCTGTCATTAGTTGGTACATACATAAATAAATAATTTTTATTTTGAAATTTATTTCATTTATAACTTGATATTTTGAATTATTTGTAGGGTTTATGGTATCTGATCGAGGATACCATGCGTGATGCCATCCACGAAGCATGGGAGGTGGCCATGCGTGATCTCTTTCATTAGTTTTTGCACAATTTTAGAAGAGCTTCCATGAAGAAAGCAGGAGTGTCAGATTTTGACGAGTCATGTAGAGCACACCGACCAGAGTACATTTCATCCCACGTATGGGATGGATTATGTGCACACTGGTTGAGTGGTGGCTTTCAGAGGAGATCATCGGTGGGGAGGTAGAATCGGGGGAGACAGGAGGTGACTCATCGAGCTGGGATTCGTACTTTTAAAACTCATAGACATCATTTGGTACGTACATTTTTTATAAATATTTTTTATAACTTTAAATATTAACAATTTATTTTATATTCTTATAGGCTGTCGAGCACCCCGATATTACGGAGTACGACGTATATCGGAGGATGTACAGTGATCCAGCTACTGGGGAGCTCAGAGGTGATCACTAGCGTCACATCGTGGTCAGTATTATTTGTTTTCATGTTTAAAAATTAACTGCATATAATATATTCACAATTTTAATTTTAAATTGCAACTACAGGAGTCATATGAGACCGCAACATCACAAACCTGACCTGAGGGTCAAGTCAAGGCATCAGATCAGACCAGTGGCCATCAGTTTGATGAGGAGGCATGGATGCAGGCGACCCAATATGCCTTCGATAAGGGCCAGGTAGTTTTTATCGGCTCTCGAATGACTCCCAAAGATTATTATGGCAGTGCTGCGATGTCGGCGTCCAGCTCGAGAGGAGCTCGTGCATCTTCTTCCACTACACAGTATGAGGATCGGTTACGATCTCATATTGAGTTGATAGAGAGTCTCCAAAAGGAGAAGGAGGAGATGCGTCGGCAGCAACAACAACATGAGGAGGAGCGCCGACGACATTAGCAGGTGTACGAGGAGAAGATGAGTCGGTGGCAGCAGCAGCAACAGGAGCAGATGGTGTACATGCGCCGACTCACTAATGCATTAGGGATGGAGTTTCCTCCACCAGAAGATCCCCCCGCCCCCTCCTCCTTCAGATTAGTTATTGTTTGATGTTATAAAATTTGTAAATTTAAAATATGACATTTTTTCTATTTAGAGTTTCTATCTCTCTTATACTGGTGTCAATATTGTATTATTTAATTTCTATTTATTTTTAATACTTTATTATTTATTATTGGTATTTATTTTAATGTTTGTTTATTTTATTAATAATAATATTACTCTTAGTATTTTATTATTTGTTTATATTTCTTTTTGCAAATGTTGATAATTTTCATATTTTTATTTTCTAATTATTTTAATAATATTATATTCAGTATTTTTAATACATAAAAAGTTTCAAAAATTTTAATTAAATTTATAATTTTTTAATTATTTATAATAATATGAATTTAGTATATTATTATTTTTATATAATGTTATATTATTTATTTTACAATATTAATATGATTAATAATATTATTCATATTTTATAATATTAAATTTTTATATATATATTTAAATTTTTTAATATTTTAATTTAATTATAATTTTTTAAATATTTGACTGATTTTTTGTTATAATATTTGAATGAATTATAATTGTATTATTACTATTATAATATTAATTAATTTTTTTTATTAATAATTTTTTTTATTTTTTATACATATTTGCGATGGGATAATCATCCCATCGCAATTAAATTTTTTTAATTTTTTTTAAATTGCCTATTACGATGGGCCCGTCGCAATTAATTAATTATTTTTTTTTGAAATAAAAATTAACGCTTTCATGATGGTATTCGTGGCCCGTCAGAAATAACATTTGCGACGGGCCCATCACAAATGTGTTATTTAAAGTTTTTAATATATTTATCGATTAGTATTTGCGATGGGACATATTACCATCGCAAATAACATTTTTAGCGACAGACCCATCGCACATAGTGTTAGTTGCAACGCCATTTACCGCAACATGTCATTTGTGACGGACCCCCATCGCAAATAGCCTTTTGCGATGGGATCCCGTCGCAACTGACCCATCGCAAATGGGCTTATTTCCAGAAGTGTATAAAAAATTAATATTAAGTTAATTTCAACATGATGAATTCAAAAATGAAAATATTTTTGTCAAAATAAAATTTCATAATTTAATAAATAATGTTTTAAAATAAATAACCATAAAATATTTTTTTAAATTATTATTTAAATAAAAAATAAATTTAAAATAAAATTACTCTATAAATCCCTAGGTTATTTCATTCTCCCCCTTTTTATATTACATCATCACAATTTTTATTCACATATTGAACAGACAAGTATACTTTTTTCTCATAGAATTTTTAGATTCCTATCTTTCTTCTTCTACCATGTGGTTTCTACATAAAACTTTAACGTGGTAAATTACATTGTTCGAAAAAACAAGATCTCTTTAATAATGAATCTGAACAGGTTTCTCTTCATAAGATAGGTTCTCTTCCAACCGAACTACTTATGGGATCAAGACATGAGTTGGATCTGGCACACAATTTCTTAACATTGAGAGATGAAAAACACTTTGTACCTGGGATTAACTCAGAGGAAAATCTACTCGGTATGAAACAAGTCCAACTTTGTCAATGATTTTAAAAGGTCCAATGAACCATGAACTTAACTTTCCATTCTTATCAAAACTCATAAGACATTTCCAGGGAGATAATTTAAAGTGAACAAGATCACCTGCCTCAAATGAAAGGTCTTTCCTCTTATTATATACTTAACTTTTCGGCCTTCTCTGAGCCTTCCCCATGTGCCCCTGAATCAAGTGAAAATTTTATGCCAATTCCTCTACTTATTATGGTCCAATCAACTTCCATTCCTTGACTTCATCCCAAAATGATATATTTCAACACAACTTTCCATATAATTTCTCAAAAGGTTCTATATGTATGCTGAAATAAAAATGGTTGTTATAAGAAAACTCAACTAATGAAAGATTTTGATTCCCAATTCCTTGGTAATCCATTGAAAAAGATCATAGCATGTCATCCAATGTCAAAATTTCTCGATCAGACAGCCCATATGATCGAGGATGAAAATCTATATTGAAATTTAATTCAGTTCCCAATGTCTTCTAAAGGCCTTTCCAAAAGTAATATGTGAACATGGGATCCTGATTTGATACAATGAAGAGAGGAACTCCATAAAACCTGAAAATGTCATTGAGGTATAGTTGAGAAAACTAATTTAGAGAAATAATGTCTTGAATAGGAAAAACAATGAGAAATTTTAGTCAAATGGTTAATAATTACCTATTTTTCATTGTTACCTCAAGATATATTTGGCAGTCCTACCATAAAGTCCATGGATATATTTTTCCATTTCCACTTTGGAAACGGAAAAGGAAAAATTATCCCCTTATATAATTTTCATTCTAATTTAACCTATTTATATGTCAAACATTTCACTATAAAATTAAAAATATCTCTTTTCATTCCATACCACTAGTAATACTCTCAGAGATCCCTGTACATCTTAGTGCTTCCGGGATAAAGTTAAAACATAGAACTATAAGCTTCACATAACAAATATTTCTTCAATTGAGAGTCACATGGAACACATAATCTCTTACCAAACCTCAAAACACAATCTTTATCCATATTAAATTCAGTGAAATTACATTTCTTAACCAGTTTTACCTTTTTGTGTAACTCATTGTCTTCCTTCTGTGCTTTCTTAATTCCGTATGATAGAGAAAATTTCACTAACACTAGAAACAAAAAAGAGGTATTTACTACACCAACATCTTTAAAGAAAAAATTTGTTAAATCATTCACTAAGGGGAAATGTTCCAAACATATCATGGTTAATGTAGCATTATTTTTCCAACTCAAAACATCATCAACTCTCTTTTCTTTTCTAGGATGGTAATGGATCATGAAATAATAATATTTGATTAGTTTCATTCATATTCTATGTATCATTTTCCATTCCTTAGGATTAAATATATACATAAAACTATTATGGTCAGTATATATTTTATATTTTACTCCCTAAAAAAGATGCCTCAAAATTTATAATTTAAAAAAAGCAGTAGGTTATTTTAAATTATTTGTAGGGTTATTTAACTCATGAGGATTCAATTTATGTGAATCATAAGTAATTACAAAATAATTTTTTATGAGAAGATAATGAAGTCCCTTCAAAGAAGTATCACTATAGATGACAAGTTCACCATTTCATGATGGTAGGTTTAGAAATAGTGCATTCACTAATCTTTTTTTTCAAATACTGAAAACAATCATCACATTGTTTAATCAAGATGAATTTAACTCTTTTTCGAGTTAACTTAGTCAATGGGATAGATAAACATGAAAAGTTTTCAACAAACCATAGGTGATAAACTACCAAACAAAGAAAACTACAAATATAGGTTATATTTGTATATCTTTCCCATTCATCAATAAATTTTATTTTAGCAGGATCAACAATTATGCCATATTTAGAAACAATGCGAACACAAAAAGAATTTTTTCAACCAAAAATTACACATCCTAAATTTTCCAAAATATTTATTTTGTTTTATATTTTTTTATAAAACCCGTATATTCTTATCATATTCCTCTTTACTTTTACAATATACCCGAATGTCATGAATAAACACAACCAAAAAATTATCCAAGAACTCATGAAATATTTTATTCATAATATTCATGAATACAGTAGGTGACTTGGTTAACCCAAATGACATTAGAAAAAGTTCATTATGCACATATCTAGCATGGAATGTAGTATTTAGAATGTCTTCTTCCCTCACTTTCAACTGATTGTACCCCAACCTCAGGTCAACCTTCGAAAAATAATGTGCTTCTTGGAGCTAATCAAACAAATCATCAAATTGAAGTAAATGATGGTAGTTCTTAACAGTGATATTATACAAGGCTCCATAATCAATACAATGTCTAATTGAACCATCCTTCTTTTTAACAAATAAGACAGGAGCACACCATGGTGAAGTGATGGGTCAAATGAATCCATTATCTAATAATTCCTGCCGGTATTTTTCCAACTATAGAAGTTTCACTTGAGCCGTTAGATTAGGAGGTTTAGAAATTGTGTTGTCATTAGGAACTAAGTCAATTGTATTCTCAACCACTTGATTAGTAATAAAAATAGAAAAATTCTTTGGAAATACATTAAGATACTCATTTAACACTTGTACATAATAAATCTGAATGGTTCCCTGTATTCTCAACAATGTGTGCAGGATAAAATTCATTTATATCTTTCAATAGATTATTATCTTCTTGATATGTTATCAAGGGTATGAGTTCATTTTTTTATAGAAACTGAATCTATTTTTTTAAAAATAACTTATTTTCCTCTATAATCTATATTAACATGATAAAAATAAAGCTAGTACTTACCCAAAATAACATCAAACTCTACTAGATCCAATATAACACGATTTGAAGGTAATATATTTCCACATAAATGGATAGGTAGGTTCTTATAATTTTTTTATCCTTAATATTTCTACTAGATGTTTTACCATGAGTTCTACCTTCATTTCAGGGGGTGGAATTTTGAACATAGTAGAAAATTTATCATAAATAAAGAAATGCATGGACCTTGAATTAGAAAACACATTTGAAAATTTTATAAAGACAATAAATGTACCTGATACCAAATAATTTTATGGCTCAAAATACACTGAAGTGGTTTTAAATAATTTTTCCACACCCTTCTCCTTCCAATCTTGCTGATTCCCTTCCCGAGTGAATCTCTTTGGGAAAAAATTAGAAAAATATCCCAATTGATTATAGTTAAAGCATATCACCATTTAATTCTAATTAATTTTCAGATAATTTCCCTTAAACAAATGAGAAATGTTCCCAAATATAACAAATTAATTGAAATTCCAAATATTTACATGGCAATCTACATGATTCTTTTTACCAAACTTTTCAGAAGAAGGGAAACTGATTTTATTACCTCCAGATTTCTTTGGTTAAATCTTTCCCAATGCCTTCCGACCAGACCACTTCTTATTCATATCATAACAGGGAATATACATGTCAGAAAACTCCATCTCAAATTTTTCATCACAATGAAAAAGTGTCTCATAGCTTTTAAAATCTCCTAAAGCCAAAGCTCTTCGTAAAAATGGTTAAAAATTGGGTAAAATATATTAATTTTAATATTGAAGTCCCATGTAAAATGTAGTATATACCTGGTCAGTCTTTTAAAATTTTCTTCCTATACTACCAAATAATAATAATCTTTCTACTTCAGTTCCATGAATTGTTTCTCTATTCTGATTTAAAAAGTTTTAGGAAAATATTTTTCTAGAAAAAGACTCTTCAAATCATCCCATTCCAGACTATCATGATCATCTCTTTCTATTTTATTCCTAACCATAGACCACCATTTATTAGATTCACATTAAAATCTATTAATGGATAGTATTACATTTTTGTGTTCCGAACATCCCATGATATAAAATATATTTTCTAGAGCATTAAACCATCTTCCAGCTATCACTGGATATATGGTTCCACTGGATGCTGGAGGATGTTTCCTTATAAAATAATCATCAAAAGACATGTTTTTTAATGGTTTATCAGGTTCCTCTCTATTATGGATACCTAAATAATTTATCACCTGAGTCAACTAATCCATTACTGTAACAAACTGCTCGGTTCCAATTCCCACCATTCCAAACTGTAGATTCGAAATGATATCATTCAGTCGATGCCTTCTTACTTTAGCTTCCCTATTTCCTCTATAGAAAATAAATTACAAATAGATATATCTTATATGAAGAGAAATAGTAATCTTTAAATACTATATAATTTCTAATAAATCATAAAGTAAATAACATTTAGGGTATTATATTAACATCTTCATAACTACTAAAGTTATCTAAAACATCCTATGATACCAACTATACCGACCCAACCTTAAAAAATTACATAATCCTAACATTTAATTAAGAACTTACATTCTTTAACATTTTAGATATTTTTAGGTTTAGAGTTTTTGAATATTAGGACATAATACGTACAAAACAAGCCATATTCATACAAAGAGTATACTACTAAAACTCTATCCATTTTTTATAATATAAAACAATTTAAAAAAATATTTTTCTTTGAAAAATAATCATAACATTTAACATGACTTCCTTTTTTCTTTTTCACATCTATATAACCTATGAAAAACATTTTAAAATATTGGTTGAGCACAAAAAGACTAGTAACGAACATAAAGAAAGGAAACACTTAGTCCAATGAAAACCTGAAAACCAATTATAAACCCTTATCTTTAAAACTCATAGGCATGTATGAAAACATCATGTTGTTTCATTGGGAAATATTTAACACTAAAAACATACATTTATCCTTACACATGGAATAACCATTTGGCCAACTTTCATCATTGGAGTACCCAATGCATTGGAGAGATATAATGGGGCTCTCCTATCATATCATGAGCTATAATGGGATCAAAACAAAATAATCTATGTACCAATAACTTGAAATTAATAAAATACTTGGTAACTCATTTCAACCCTTGCACAAAATAGATTTAGATTTTCAAAATACTTTTTTTTTCATAAAACAAATCCCTTTTAAAATATAAAAATCATGCACATAATAATGGAATAATTTTTTTCAAAAATAACTATGAAAACATGTAATGGAAACATCATAGTAATATATCATCATGAAATCAGGAGAAAATTCTCACTCCACATAAAAAAAGAATAATATTTTTTAATTATGTAAAAGTGACATTTAAAAGGATTTTAAAAGGAAAGTACCTTACATAAAACCTGAAAAATATCCATTTTCAAAACATGTAAAATAAATTAAAAAATTAATAACCATATAGATACATTCTTAAAACCATTTTGAAAACATAGAAATAAAATATAAATACTTAGAAGAATAAATATTTAAAATATTTAAAATATTGTTTTAGTTAAAGAGTCCCTTAAATTAGGTTTTAATTTCTTAAAATGTGTTCAAACCTCCTGTATAATGGTCTTAATAATGTTATTAATATATTAAATAACTAAAATCATGTTTATAATACCCTATATTATCTTGTTATAACATTTTCTACCCATTTATTAATAATATTCTCTTATTTTTGTAGTTTTGAGTGTTTTCTTTTGATGGTTTCCAAGACCTGCTTATTTACGGCCAGCCTTTTTGAAATGAAATAATAATATATAAGTGTCAAAATATATATATTGGACATTTTAAACAATTACATGTGAAATTAATCTTTATATGATTCTGGTAAAAGGGAAACATAAAATCATCATCCACGAAGGCAATGGATTAATGCACCATATACGTTGATTTTCATTATTTAAGAAAGAAAGGAGAAAATGAGTTATATTACAAGGAATATACCATAAAAACAAAAATAATATAGTATATATGTGATAATAGACTTTTCATGAAATATTGGATAAGAGGCGGGGATAAGGTATAAGTGAAAAAGAATTTAATAGAGAAGAAAAAGGAACCTCACTTATTGAAAAATTTCTCTTGAGAACCCCTTAATGGTTAGTGAAAGTGGTCTTTTTGGGGGACCGGAAGCATAAAAATGTGTAATGGTATGATGATAATGGAATTTGGAATAGTTTATCTGAATAATATGGCTTTATGTGATGAAAATTTGTGATGGAGGGTGCCTTCTTTTATAACTGAGGTGAGGGGTAACAAAGGAATTACTCAAAATATAAAAATATAAAAATTTTATTATAGGGTTTAAGAATTAAAAAAGGGAAAAAATAAAATAATATCATATTTTATTCCAAAAATTTTCATTTATGTCCTTTTCAATTTTTTTTAGACAATTTATCATAATATTTTATTCATGGAAAAATAATTTTTCAAATTAAAAACTATTCACAATCATGACATTAAACACATCAAAAAAAGTTTCCAATTTGAATCAAATTATTTATTATATCTTATACATATTATAATTACCTATATAAATTTTTAATTGACTTATAAACATCATATTATATTTATTTTACTTTTTTTAAAATCATTAATTTAATTTATTAATTAATTGAATTATTACAACATCATAATTGTTCAATACATTAAGGTAATTATGTATCACCTAAAAATTTAAAATAAAATTTAATGAGAAAACAAATTCCATTATATTTCTAAATAATATTATTTTTTGAAAAACATTTCCGGAAAACCTCATATTAAAATATTATACTAATTGAAAGTTATAGTGTGAACAAGTTATCTTTCTTTTTAATAAAAGTACATAAAAGGACTAATGTGATCCATGTGGGTCCAGAATATCCTCAATTCAAATAAAAACATAATAATGGTTTTTATTTTATTGTACAAGAGGTTTTATCCAAAATTTGTGTGATTTTATAATTCTTATAATTTTAATATAAACATTTTAGTTATTTTTCTTATGCTTGAACAAGCATTGCACATGAATTAATGCTAATTATTTAAAATACTAAAATTAAGAATAAATAATTATCATAAAAATAATTTAATTAGGTTCAAAATAAAATAATATATTCATTAATTATTTATATTTTCTCACATATATAACAAAGTAACATCTTAAATTTGTTAATTCTTCTTTGTTGACCAATGCAAGCATTATAGAGGCATTTGGACAAGATTAATGTTATATTACTATAAAATTAGAAATTAATATCCAAAATCACAAATAATACATAATAATTATTAAATGAGTCTTTAAAATATTTTTTAGAACTCAATTATTAATTATAAAGACCAAAAAATGATTTTGTTAATTCGGCGCATGCACTTCGTCGAAATTGAAAACAATTTTTGTACTTATCGTGAATAGAATACAATTTTCATGTTATAAGTTACTTCCTTACAAAATTACTACTATAATATCATTATTTAATTATTTAATAAATTTAATAATTTTTATATCACAATAATATCTTCATGAAATCGCAAAACAATACCATATTTTATAGAAAAGTGTATTTTTTACTATTCACAAAAATGTAATTTTTTCAAAAAATTCTATAAAATTCATACAAAGATAATTTGAAAATTTTGAATTGAAAAAAATAGTTTTTTCAAAATAAAATTATATAATTGAAAAATTAATTTTTTAAATAAATAACCATATAATAAATTATTTATTTTAAAAACTTATGTTTAAATTAAAAATACAAATAAATATAAAAAGAAATTATTTTATAAATACCAATGCTGTTACATAAATTATTAGAGAATCATTAAAAAGTAACTATTTTAGACTTTTCAACAATAATATATAAGGAAATTATCTATCCACATTGGAATAGTTAAAATAAATAAAAACCAGTATATGTTTTTCCAAATAATGTATTGTTTTTCAAGAGGCCAACCAACAAACAAAGGAGCCAAAAAATAACACCACTAAGAAAAAAACCTCCATAGTCATGAAGGACCTAAACAAAAAAGATACCAACTCCAAAAATTACCATAAAATATCATATAACTATTCTAAATACACATCAGTTCTATATAATACAAATTAGCTCTCGTAAATACATATATGTTCTATAACACAAGTATATTTTTAAATAATGAGAACATATAACATACAATGAAATAAGAAAATAGAAAAATATTTTTCATATAGAATGTGAAAACCTATTTGAATATCCAATGTATTGTTTTTCTATTTCAAAATATCCACATGTTACATGACCATAAAATTATTGGTGTACAATCAATACAAAAGACCAACTATATAATCAAATAAATTATAGAAATTATGAGTATATTTAATAGAATATGTATCGTGAATACAATAGCACACCTGTATGCATTGGTATAATTGCTTCAGAATTTTATATTTATGAAAATCTAATATAACATATCTGAAAACCCTAAATTAATAAATAATATAGGTTATTAAAAAAACTAACTAAATTAAAATGTTAAAATATATAATGAATAAAGGGAAGAAATAAAAAATAGATTTTCATAAGAAAAAGTAATGGACTAATATGATAATACATAAACAACAAATTAAAAATATCCTATTAAACATAAAAATATTTAATGTAGACATATATAAAAAATATATACATGTTTTTAAATATAATAATTTATTTTTCATTAGAAAAATATTTTTCCAAAATTATTGGAAGAGGGAGATATTGTTAGAGATACCAAAAATAACTATATTAAACGTCAATATGTTAAAATTAATATTAGTAAAAAAATATATTTTTATATTGGACATGAAAATATTTAATATTAAACATAAAAATATGTAATTTTATACATTTGTAGTTTTTTATATGCAACATAATAATATTTTCATGCTAAATTGATCGATAAAAATTAACACTATATGAATTATTATAGATTAAAACAAAATCCATGAGTATATTTATATGATGTCAAATTTTCCCATTGCTTTAATCCTTGAGAGGTGGTTTATATAAACATAATTCAAAACTTATGTAAAAAATTTCAACCATGATATAATAAAGAACAATTTATTAGAATGCTTACAAACAAAATACCATACTAAATTATACGTAATTAGCCATCAAAGATCAATATTAAAGAATATGATAAAATATTATAATTAAGCCCATGGAATTAGAATTTGGATACCAATTTTTTAGTAAAATTAATAAAATAAATTATAATACATTCAATAAATTATTTTTTTTAAACATAAAAAAATGGAGTGGAGAAAATTCGACATCTATCATAAGTCTTACTACCAAAGAATATATATTACTCAAGTCATTTGGGTTTCTTTTGGATTAGCATGAAAACCAAGCACTAACAAAGGGCTAATTAAAAAGTAGAATAAATGATTAAGTTAATATTTGTAGATGAGTGTTTAGATAATTAGAAAAATGAAATATTAATGCCTGTGATATTGATAATAGTCATGTTGATAATACATGATATATAATAATGAGTAAATTTTTTTAAAAAAATATACATTGAACAATTAGAGAGTCAATATTATAATAACAAATATTCATCCTATGTGAAGGAGTAATTTTATACAGTGAGGAAACTATTATTGTCATCTAAAAACATACACAGTGATGTGATAATCAAACCTAATGAAAATTAGGTAATAAATCTAAGAAATCATACCTAGTGTAATAATTTTAAAAAACTAAACACTAATAAAGATCCACATGATAATTAAGAAGAAAAAAAATATACAAAATATTACCCAATGAAAATTGGAGAGGATATGGATAAAAAATAAAAGAAACCCATCTCAGTGGAAGAAATAAAAGGGCGTGTGAGGAAGTAGAACCTTATTGGTTCATATGTTGCTGGATTTGATATGATTATACATATTTGTATTGGAGAAAATTAGAGTTAATAAAAATCCATCCATATAAATTGAACAAATATTTGATAAAATAGAAAAAAAATCATTCATACAAACCCTACTACATGCCAATCAGAAGAGGTCAGTCTGGGAGCATTGAATGGTGTGATGTGGAGGAGAAACCGGAATGTGGTAATACTACAGATACATATTAAAATGTGTTGAAGAGGTATTTATACCAAAGGCATAGGTGGAGGTGTAGGTATAGGAGAAGGTAGAGATGGAGGTAGAGTCATGTCATAGCCATGTCGAAGTCATGTTGAAGTTGCTTTAGAGCCACATTAGAGTCATATTAAAGATGTGTTAGAGGAGGAGAACCAGGATGATGTGGGGTGGCCATGTTGGAGGTGCACTGAAGGAGGAGGTGGGGAGGATTCCTTAGAGAAGCAACAATGAGAAGGTGGATTGGCGACATCAGTGGAGGAGGATCTTGGGAAGGTTGGGTGGTTGCATCATCGTCAATGGATTGAAATTGGGTGGCATCATTGGGGGAGGAGGGTCATAGAATAAGATATTGTGAGTATTAAAGAAAAGGGGAGGGGTATACTACCATGATTATTTTTTGTCATGTGTAATTATGTTATTCTACAACCATAGTTTTTATAAATCATGGTTATATAAGTGTGTTTATAACCTCAATTTTTAGTATTGAGTAGTTTAGAGTGTATTTTATTTTATTTTACTATTTTAGAAAATCAGGCTGAATATAGGTTATTATTGAAACATGGTATATTTCCCTTACCTGAGAGTAGAAAAATAGTGTATAATGGTAATACAGGTTTCCAGGGATGGTATTTTTGTTCTTGGTTTTATAATTAATTGTTGA
This sequence comes from Viscum album, assembly GCA_963277665.1. Classification (NCBI taxonomy): domain Eukaryota; kingdom Viridiplantae; phylum Streptophyta; class Magnoliopsida; order Santalales; family Viscaceae; genus Viscum; species Viscum album. The sequence continues at coordinate 773,380,350 of OY728142.1, read as the reverse complement.
GCTACTTCACAAAGTGCGATTAACTTACATCTAGGTTAAAATTTATGAAATTTTATCTATTGGTTGTGATGTAAATAGAGCATGTTTTCATTCATTATAATAGAAACATAGGAATAAAATTTCATTATTATGATTTACTATTATTTTTTTACTCGGCTATGAGATAGAATTTGGTTATTTAAAGTGTTATCATTAAAATATATGGAGTTTTCCCATATAAAATCATAGCAGCATGTTATTTAATAAATTTATTAAATGGATGGAAATATTTAATCATAGTTACATATTGTTCTCATTATTTGGTGCTAGTAAAATAAAATACCAATTATAACTTGCAATGTATTTTCCTCTATAACTTTTAATTAAAACATCATTAAACTAATCTATAATTATTGAAAATAGTTTTATATGATAATGACATTGTGTAAGGGTTTTTTGTGCAATAGATAGTTCTCATGACTTAATATTTCCATGATAAGAGATGTATAGGTTTGTAGGATGATATTAAAATTAAATTTTTCTAAAAATTATGATATAGAGAAAAATTAAATATTTTTTATGGAACATGTCTATAATTGTTGAAGGATTCATCAATGAGAAAATCTAGTAGAATGATCCAAGAATGGTGATTAGCACACTGCATTGGCGGTTGGGACAGAGCCTCATATTGAAATTCCCTAAGATTTTAAATGTTTAACATCATCTATAGTAGTGTATATGACAGAAAAAAACAAGATTATAAGATAGTGTAACACTCCCAAGACTTTATGATGTATCCATTCTCTTTGATAGCTGGCAATGAACGCAACACTGGGTTTAAAAAAAACATGATACTGTATTAAAATATTATTATTTAAACCTAAAAATTACAACATAGCCATTAAGTTGATGGTTATAAATAAGAATAACTAAATTTTGTATGTTATATGCTTTACAAAAGTATAAAATAAATTCAATTATTATAAAATAATTAAAAATAAAATAAAAACCATTTGAAATTTTTTTTTTCGGAAAAACTTTATCATTCTAAAAGGTGGTTTAGTTACATATTGTAAAAATATTCTAAATTAAAACTATATTAATTTAAGAAAAAAATATTTTAAAAAATTAAATTAAAATTTTAAATTATAATATCAAAATTATCTTAGGGGTAATTGGTTTTTCTGAAAAGGTTCATTTTTCGATGGATAGTAAAAAATACCGATATTTATTAAAAACTACCTTTTTAATGGATTTATAAGCCCCAATTTATTTTTATTTTGTTTTAAAAGTAAAATTATTTTAATTTCATACTTTTTAGTAAAATATATTTTATTATAATATATTTTATATTGTATTTTGATATATTTTTTTTAAGATTGAACGTTCTTCTTTTAGAAAACTATTTTTTGACACATCTATGTGTTCAATTTAAAATTAAATTCTGATTTTTTGAGTTTAATATAGAATAATGAATTATATATTTATAATAAAAATAATTTATATTTTCGAAAATAGTAAACTTAATTTGTGGTCATAATGAATAGTGAAAATCATAAAAATTATTTACCAAAGTTAAAGTAAAAATGGGTTTACTATTGGGTAAAACAGAAATGAGAAGGGTTAAAAATGACCCAAGATAGGTATAATTACTATTTTACGGTCATATTTCGACCTAATAAGCTATTATGTTCTAACATTAAAATTTTTTGAGTCATTATCCAAGATAAGAACCTGGGTGGAAATATTCTGTTTCAAAATTCCAAATGTGTCCTCTCCCCCACTTATAAAATGGCTCCCCTCTCTTCTCCATTCCAAAATTAAAAAAATTCATCACTCCAAAAAATCTATGCAAAAATTACTTATATTTTTTACTCCCATAATCCTATAATATGTTTTTCCATAAATTCAATATAAAATGTATTTTGATGCAAACCAAAAGAAGTTGACTAAATAAGAGGTTATGTCCCTAATCGAGCATTTTATTTTATTTCATCGTCCTCTAATTAAAAATATTTTTAAACTAATATGACTTCATAGTATAATTATTTATATATAATAAGATTTATTTTTGTTAATTTATGTACCTAAAACCATATCCTTCTCACACAAATTGGAAATGAAACTGTTGATTGTGTGTTCGACGGACTTCCATCTCATGAACCATCATAATTCATTCTCCAACACTATTTTTCAGGGATATATATAATGATTTATTTAATGATTATATTTGATATTTATGATATAATTATAATTTTGGAATTATAATATGACATATACATTCTTAATTTCCATCTTGTAGGAAGTAATACATCATCATTCATGTTTACGGTGAACTACCACCCCACGAAGAGATGTGATTCATTTTTCACTAATACTTTACATAAAAGGAAAATGGATAAATTTAATGAATATATGTGATATATAAGACATTCTATTTAATATGTAAAATTCATATAAAATCCACTTCTTTACTCTTTTAATCACTAGTGAATTTATAATGACACTCATGTATATATACGATCTACCGTCTCAACAAAGCAAAGCAATTCCTTCCCTATGATTGAAATTATATAATAATTATAAATATTTATATAAAGATAATATTATATTTATATCATAAATATCTTTTTTTATATTATATAAATATAAAAAATGTTCAATATCCATAATTTTGATAAAGAGACATACAAGAGAAAATAAGAAAATTCACACAAGAAACAATGGTGAAAATGAGATATTATTAAAGAATGTGTAATAATATGTTATAAAAGGATCATATAAGACATTTTAAATAATAATATTTTTATGTTATAGTATAATAACATGTTTAAATACACAATACTGGAAAATAAATATCGTTCCACTAAAGGGAAGTGGGATGTAAGGGTTTTTTAACTCAATTTTTCATTCATTAGATTATACATCTTCTTCATTGATTATATTATGACAATATTAGGTGAGAAATTAATTTTTATTGAATTATATTATAGTTACACTTTTAATTTTATCGATATATATTTTTACACATAATCATCCCATTTTTATCTCTCACCTGAATGATATGAACTTTTTTATGGTTTCCATATCAAAAAAATTTTATTTGAGTAATAATTTTTTTGTACAAAAAAATTTATTTTATATAGTTTATACACATAACCTTTACATATTATATCATTAATCCTTCATAATTATTGTTATTTTGATTTATAGTAAAATTAATTCATTTATGGGGTTTATTATTAAAAAGTTAAAAAAGTGGTTGGAGTCTATGCTTCAATTTTATTTTAATGAGGATTGTTTTTTCTTAAATTTCCATTGAAGAAAATTATTTTTTCATTTTCTAATGAACCCCTTTAATTTTCTTATCCACATGTAATTCATGAAATTATCAATTAATAGTCCCATTTTCTTCACTTTGGTACTTAAAATGATTGATAAATGTTTTTTAAAGAAATCCGACTTCATTTATCTCTTTGGTAGAAAATCCATTTTCTTCCAAATCCATGTTTTCTTAAAATGTGTTGATTCTTTTTAACAAGGTCATTTAATTTAATATTTAACGTTAATTTTATTTTTACAAAATGTTTTAGATTAAATATATTTCCATTCTAAAAATATGGTGTCCTATTTATTTTTCTTTAAAAAATACGAAAGTAATATTTCTTTTAACTTATTCAGTATGAATGGAAATCTTTCACCATTATGACCACTCAATGTTTTATATATCATTTTTTAAGATTCAAAGGATATTTTTTGTTTTTTCCTTTAATGTTTGAGAATTATTTAGATCTTAAATAAGTTTTTTCAAAATGGAAAGGATATTTTTCCAAAGAAGTGTTCAAAGTGTTTTTCCCATTTAAGATAACATCCTTTAATGGTACTATATGTGAAAATGTTATTTTCCTCATGATTGTTCTTAATATTTTTGAAATCATTTTCATCGATGATAGTATATATTGATGTTAATGATTGATTATAAATTATGTATATATATCTCTCACATATATACCATGATTATTTTCACTTCCTTTTATGGGATAATACATACCTTATGGAAATTTATCAAATTAATTCATCATAAAATTTATTTTAATTATGATATAATGATATTTTATGCACCCCATTTTATTTCTATGGGTAATTTTTATACTATACCATATGATTGATTAACTTTATTTGGTACACATATATCATGAGAATGTTATGATGGGGGTATCTAGATAGTGATCCAATGAATTGGTTAATGTTATAGTCTCATGAGACATCATGTTTGGGATTATGGAGTAAACCTAATCTATTATGGGAATTTGTATTTCATGTGATATTGTCTATAAAATTATCCTTAACCCATGTTTATTTTAATCTATATATTGTTTCCACATTTCTTATGATGCTATAATATTATGATAACAATTTTTCATGATATTATTCATTGCAATTACCCATGATCCTTCTCTTTTCTGATATCATGTTATACCTTTGACTCACATGTTATGATTCCTTATCTTTTTTATTCCTTTAATGGTATTTTATCTCACCAATTTTTTATATGTATTCCCTAGGATATATTATGTAGTGTTAAGAGATCAAATGGATTTAAGAGGCCACTATGGGATAGAAAAAACATATATAAACGCCATGTTTTAGTTCCCTTTATTTTATTATAGTCCCAGACAAATAAATATACTTGGACTTAAGATATTCGGTTTGTAATTGATAAATGTTTATGTTAAAAATTATGTAATGATATGTGTAAAAGTAATGTGACTCCACACTTTTTATTAAAGACTAGTTTTAGTTAACCTTTGTAACAAGGATGGAAAAAATTTAGTAGGAACCCTAAAGATAATTCTTTAAATAATACTATGCATTTAAAAATATCATGGAATCTTGGAGAAGTATAGAGAAAGTGGTTTCGAAGAAATTATATAACTATTTGATTATTATAAGTAGAAATTGTTCTAGAAATTTTGTTTCTAGGTTTAATAACTGTAAAAAGGTGAATCAGGATGGACTTGAGTGTTTCTTGTTACTTGAGAATGGGTCTTTGTATACATCAGGATTGAAGCTACTAAGGGATATGCAATTGAAATTCACAAAATATTTACAAACCATCATGAAGGATTTGAATAGATAAATACTAATAATGATTTTGGATAAACCTACTGTGTATTGTATTTAAAAAAATATATCTTGATTTTGACATCCTATAAATTATTTTTCACGATTATTTGGTTTCCCACTATGATTATAATTTATCAAACTATACATTGTTTTTTAGTCAATGGTTAGAACTAAAAGGAATCATGTTAAAAATTAATGTGATAGAAACTAATGTTATTATGAGAATCCAAAATGGATGATGAATAGTGAAAAAGATATTGTTGTCAAAAAAAAATAAGATATTGCTATATATAATTAACAACGTGAACATACGTGAGAGTCCTAAAAAGTTAAATAATATGGGGATAATTTTTTTGAATGTAGATGTGGATGTTAACATAGAGGAAAGAATATTTGGATTCCTAAATTCCAGTATAGTGGGAAGAAGTATGAAGAAAAATATCTCAAATGGAGGGTAAGATGTGTTCTCTTTGGAAAAGATGGTTGTAGAGAAAATAATTTCCATGTAATTCAATGTCATATATATAGTGAACTTGTGAATTATCTAAGTAAATTCCCTATAGTTAGGGTTATCCCTTAGAACATGGAAGGTTCTATATTACACCAAATCATTGAAGTAATTGGGTTGATGTATTTATGCATTAGGATTCAAGAATTATACTTCAGAGGTTTTTTACCCATGGTATTTTGGTTATAATAATTATAAAACATCTAAGGGTTATGTTAATTTTAGATTAATATATGTCTTCATGTTAGTTTACCTTAATATTCTTGGATATCATCATGGGTTTATGAGTTTAAACTTTATCATAAGAAACCCAAATCTTGGTTTTAAGTAAATTAAATTCTAATTGACTCATTATATTTTGGGAGATGTTTTATTGGGTTGAAGCATATATAATATTTTTTTAACATAAATCATTATTTTTGAGGAATATTATTTTGTTTTTAGAGATATAAGATGAAGTACTTTAAGGATAGAAAATTATGGAATGGATTAAATTTATATTTGGTAGTTAATATAATGTTATTATAGATTAATAAATTATATGGGAATACATGTGATAACCATTTGGGTTATAGTAAAGACAATAGGGAAAGATTATTTCTATTTTGAGGATAACGTGATCCATTATAAGATTATTTTAGTATTATAGTCATGAAAAATATATCTTGAATTCCTATAATTTTGAGAAAATATGAGTTTGAGGGGAAATTATTAATGTATGAAATTGATCATATCAAGTATATTTACTTATGTTCTTTATATGGATGGTAAATGGATCCCTCAAAAATAGGGAAATGATCTTGAAAAAAATATTATCGTAGTATATTCCATTATGAGAAATAAAATTTTATTTAACTCATCATAAATTTATATTTTGAGGTAATTAACTTTAAATTGATAAATCACTTTCTTGAGATCAATTATCTCTATAACTTTCCATAATTTTTTATTCTTTTCAACCATGAACTTATATTCACTTTCCATTAATGTTATCATATTTAGAAACCTACTTATGTGATGAATTTCATATTTACATGTTCTTTGTTTATAAGATAATTTTTTAAATCTTTTTATGATGTTGGTCTATCCAACAAAGGGATTTTAAAATTTCAAACCCTTAATTTTTTAGATCAATATTAAATTATGAGGATACAATTTATTATAGAGGTAGAATGTGATACATTTAAATTTTAAAAGTAGAACTTCATATTTGTTAGTTTATATGTCAAAATATTTCATAATTATAATAAAATTTAACAAACCATAGACATTATGATATATTTAATCACTTTGATAGCTTTCAATGCATACAACATTGAGTTTAAAAGAATTATGATAATTGGTTAAAATATTACTATTTAAACATGATCATTAAAATATTGTTGTTAAGTTAGAGGGTATAAATATGACTGATTAAATTATGAAAACTGCATGGTTTTCTAATGTATAAAAATAATTTAATGGTTATCTATTTATTATAAGTAAAATAAGAACCATTTGAAAAAACGAAATGTTTTCTGAAAACCATTATTTTTTAAAAGGTGGTTTAGTCGTTCTTTTTGAACATAATGTAAAATTATTTCTGTCTACTTATTGAAAATTTATTTTCAAAAATTAAAATCATTTTTTAATTATTATATTAGCATTATATTATTGTTAATTATTTGTACATTTATGAAGAGTTTTATTTCTTGATTCATAGTGAAAATACTGATTTTCAATAAAAACTGCATTTTCACTTTATAAATTTACAAGAACCATTTTATTTTAATATGTTTTTAAAAGTAAAATTAGAAATATTATATATTTATTAATCCAAATTATTTCATTTTATTCAAATTCATATTGACTTTTTATATAATTTTTTTTCAATCTTTTGAATGTTTTTTGTTTGGAAATCATTTTTTTGACACATCTTTGTGTATAATTTTAAACTAAATTATTTCAATTTAATGATATGAAACTGGAAAAATGGATTCTGAATTTTTAATAATATTAATTTATATTGTATAATATTTTTAAATTAATTTTTATCATAATTAATTGTAAGAATAGTAAAACTTATTTACCATAGTTAAGGTAAAATGGGTTCATTGGGGTTGTTAAAATAAAAATATAAGGTTTATAAATAAACAAAAACGTTTCTAATTAATATTTTCATGTCATATTTCTACCTTATATATTATAACTTTTTACAATTTCCCATTTTCTATATTTTTTCCATGAGAAAAACATGGGTGGAATTCTTTCATTTCGAAAATTCTAATTGTGTCCTCTCCCCCACTTATAAAATCCCACCACAACTAATCTCTTTTACACACTCTAAAAACATATTTGTTAAAAAAATAAATAAATAAATAAATTCTATACTTTACTACCCTAATAATATAATCCTTTTTCGGTCATAAATCTTTCTTAGGAAGGCTTTTGATGCAAACCAAAAGAATTCATCTGAAGAAAAGGAAACATCCTTAATCGAGTATTTTATTTTATTTCTTCCTTCACCTCATTCAAAAAATATAAAACCATGATGATATAATAAAATAATTAGATTATATGTGATAATTTTGTGTGTGTGTTATGTTCATGACCTTTAACAGTCTCCCTCTTTATAAAATTGGAAACAAAACCATTGATCGTGTGTATAGTGGACTACCGTATCACGAAACAACATAATTTGTTCTCCATAACATCTCTTAATGGATTGACATAATGATTATATATGATATTTATAATAAAATTATAATTATGGTATTACAATATCACATATACCTTCTTACTTTCCAGTCTGTAGGAAATAATATAACGTCATTCGTGTGTATGGCAGACTACAATCTCATGAAGTGATGGGGTCATTTTTCAATAACACATTACATGTAAGGTAAAAAGAAAATATTTAATAAATATAAACAATATATATAAAATTAATTTTTTTTTAAATTAATATGCAATCTAATTCTATACCCTTTCACTCGTTAAAAAAATGATAACGTTGCTCGTGCGTAAGAATGACCCATTTTCTCCACAAAGAGATGTGATTCATTCTCTATGATCAAAAATAAATAATGATTCTAAAGATGAATCTAATGAAAAAAATAATATTTATATGTAAATATCATCATATAAAAAATGAATCTATAGCATATGTTTGGGATCCAAAACATTCATGATGAAATGATAAGGAGAAAACATTGTAACTAACACCCGAAACTATAATTAAAAGGAATGATTATTAACTAATGAGTAATAAGATGTTATAAAAGGATATTACATGATATTATAAATAATAATATGTTTCTGGTATAAGCTAATAATATTTTTAAATCCACTAAATTGGATGTCAAAAATAGATCCACTAAAGGGAAGGAAGATGGAAGGGTTTCTTAACAAAATTTTAATTCATTAGGTTATCCATCTACTTATTTGATTATATTGTGACAAGATTTTGTGAGAAATTAATTCGGATTGATTTAGAATTTATTTTCTCTTATTTTTGTCGATATAATCTTTTTACACAAAATCACTTTCTTTATCAACTATCACCTCAATGATAGGAACATTGTAAGGGCTTATATCTCAAAACATCCTTATTTGAGGAACGTGTTCTTTTATACACATAATTTCATGTATATGGAGTAAATAATTCCCATTTACATATTATATCATGAATCCTTCATAATTAAGGGTATTTTAAGTATAAATTAACTTCACTCATGAGAGTTATGATTCAAAAGTTACAAATGTGGCTAGGGTTTATGATTTAGTAACATTTTAATCGATATTATTTATAATTGAATTTCCATTAATGGAAATTATTTTATTGTTGTTTGATAAAACCATTTCATTTTATTATATTCTTTTTATTCACGATGTTTTTAAGTAATATTATTAGTTTTCAAAGAAAATTTGACATTATATCTCTCTTCAATAAAAAATCCTTTTTCCTCCTAAACCATGTTTTCTCAAAATGTTACAAAAAATGTTCTTCTATTATAATTTAAATTCATTTTTACCCTCAATTGTATTTCTAAATTTCCTTTAACAAGAATATTGCTTTAATTTTTCAAATATAGTAATTTTTTACTTTTCTTAAAAAATGGGAAATGATTTTTTGTTTTTAACGTATTCAGTATAAATGAAACCTTTCCACCATTAATAACACTCAATGATTTAAATCATCATTTTTCAGTTTCAAAATTCATATTCAAGAAATATTTACTTTAATTTTTTTATAAATTTTTATATCTTAAAAAAATGTTTTAAAAATGGAAAGGATATTTTCCACAATAAATGTTTGAAGAGATATTTCAAAATAACTTTCTATCTAAGATGAAATCCTTTCATGTTACTCTATGTGAAAATGTAATTTTTATATAGAATACCTATTAATATTTTTAATTTTTTTTCATAAATATAAAAAACCTATTATGTTATGTTTTTCTTATAATTATATATATATGTATCCCACATATATACATAGTTTATTCTTCATTACATTGATGGGGTAATACTTTCCTTAAGATCATTTCTCAAATGACTTCATCATGAATTTTTTTTTAATTATGATACAAAGAAATATTAATCAAACCCATTCTATTTCCATGAGAAATTATTATACTATTCCTTATGATTTATTTAATTTAGGTGGAATACATTGATCATTAAAATTATATGATAGGTGTTCCCATATAGTGTTCTAATGAAAAATTTAATTTTATAGTCTCTTGATAAGTTAGGTATTGGATTAGGCAGTATACCTAATTCATAATGGTACTTTTTCTTCCATCTGATATTGTCTCAGAATTTATCCTTGGCTCATGTTTATGTTATTTTATATCTTTCTCCCACATTTACTCTCATTACATGATATTATAATACCATGTTCTTTATGATATGATTCCATTTAATTACTAACAAGGCTTCTATTTTATGATATCATGATATACCTTTGACTCAAATGTTATGTTTCCTTATCATGTTTATTTCCATATATTTATTTCAAGATCATCACTTTCATCTATGTATTCCCTAAGTTAATCTATGAAGTGTTATGAGCTCAAATGGATTTAGTATCCCACTATATATAATATTTTAGTTTTCTTTGTTGTATTTTGATCATAGTATTCTAAATACACTAGTCCTCATGGTCTTTAAGTTATAATTTATAGATGTTATGTTAAAAATAATATAATTATATGTGTAAAAATAATGGTTTTATATACATATATCTCCATATAATGAAATGGATGTTCAACTTTATGAGAGCTTATTATGAGTGGAGTAATCTATAGAGAGGGAGAATTCAAAAAATGAACTTGTGATGTTTATTTTACTCAATATTTTTTAATTTATAATCTACTATTTTATGTTGTGGAGGGTGATATATAGGTATAACATATATAAGTGGGGTAAATGTATATGATCTTCTATAATTTGTATACACCAATTAATAGGATGGTGAAGTTAGTAGTTTATATTCTTTGAGGCCTAGTGAAGCATTGGTGGGATAGTTTTCTCTTAGAAGAATAGAATGTGGAGTTAACCTAAAAGTATTTCCAAAAAATATTATTTGATCATTTATTTATTGGTACTCTGTGAGTAAAAAAGTCCATGTATTTTATGAACCTCACATAGGGATGTTTGTTTTTGTTAGAATATGATGACCACTCCAAGGAACAATAATTTTCCCCCAAATTATTTACAGGGATGATATATCCTAGATGAGGTGATTTAAGGAGAGGATGGGATATGAGATTTGAATATAGAGGAATATATTCATCCTTACATATTTTATAGAAGTTTTCAATTAGACCTCGGTTACTTGGAGGAACTTGAGTGACAGAAGAGGTATACAATGGGTGGATTCTAGTAGAGAACCCAACTGTTGATCCTTAGGATGTAGAAAGTAATGATATGATGATACACTGAAGGAAAGTTGTAGATAGTTCATGTTTCATAGTTTTTCATCTCTTCCCGCATTGGGAGACAATGCAGTGAAGTGTTATCAGTGTGGCTGACTAGGTCATATCCATCCTTATTATACCCGACTACCCATTGAGTGCAGATTATATGGAAGGATATGAAACCTACACATGTTTAATAGGAATAATGAATAGTTTTTCAGTGATATATGATCTAAAATGTAAAAGGATTCTAGGGATAGATCATCTATAACCTGATATGTTGGTAGCTGGAGTTCTACTGATTTTTAGGTTGAGGTGGAGGACGTGGTTCCCAAGAGAAGGGTAGGCAGTGCCAATAGAGTGGTGATTTAAAGGGGATATACCCAAGGTCCCAAGTTCATGGAAAATATAATTATATGTCTTTAGACCCACCTGCACTAATAAATATGTTAGACTATTTATTTTATGTGGTATTATTTCACTGGAATCTAATCTAGCTACGATCTTATTTGATACATGAGAGTCACATTATTTTATTTCTACTCAGTTCATGGATGGATTATGGCCAAACAAATTTTTATCGTACATAGTTATATCAATTGACATCTCATTATGGGCATGATACAAGGGATTAAATGACGTAGAGAATAAACCCTTATGATCAATGACTATATACTTCTATGGGACTAGTTTTTACTACATGATATTTGCTTTAAATTGATCCTCAAGAAATATTGTTAGTGACATATTGATTTGTTATCAAAAGTTATTGCCAATAGGTGACATATACATATCTCAAGGGTGGTAGTCATTTCCATGATAGATAATGGTACTAATAATTGGGTTGTGATGGACTGGGCCATCAAAAGCCGCCAGAGATTACAATGTAGGTTTGTTGTATTATATTGGATAATGATGGAATATAGTAGGTAGAATTCACTCATATTATTTACTTATTCTAAGATGTTTTCATTAAGTAATTATATATATTCCACCCAAAATATATACTGAGTTTACTATCGATGTCATGCCAAGTGAAAATCGTATATGTAGTCATCCTTACATGATAGATCTATTAGAGATCCAAGATATAAAGGATTAATTAGAGGACTTATAGGAAAATGAGTTCATATGGATGATTATACCAGTTTGAGGTGACCAAATAATATTACCCAAGAATTAGGATAAAAATATTACGATATGTGTGGAATATCATATGTTGAAAAAGTGATAGTCATGAACCAATACCCATTTTCTTTTATTGATAGTGTATTTTTCCATCTTAGTGGATCAAGGATATTATTTAAGATTTACTTGATTTTAGTTTATCACCAACTAAGGGTGATACCTTTATAAATTTATCACATTACATTATAGAGCATACATGGTCTTCAAAATTACTTATTAATGTTGTATAATTTCAATAATAAAATAGTGATATTCTTGACCTTGATGAATCGAGTCTTCCTCTCCAATCATGAAACTTTTATGGTTGTTTTTTTCAATGAGATAAATGTGTATTGCATATCAAGGTAGGATCACACCCTATATCTTGAGATAATTCTATGAAAAATAATAGATCATAATCTATTTCCTAGATCTTGAAGTTCTAATTCTACATTTACCTGGTTAACTTCTTTAGATAGTTAATATATAAGGATGGAGTATTTTTAGACCTCTAGAATTATAGAACTATCGTTTGTTATGAGTGACACAATAATTTTTTTTTAGATTTTCATAATCTTGGGATTTGATGGTTATTATATGAGATTTATTCAATACTTATCTTACTTGGATGTTTCAATGATAGGCCCAATCAAGAAATGGGTAAAGTTGTATTGGTTATAATATTATGAGAGAACCATGCAAGAGTTAAAAAGGAGAATAAAAAAACATTGATCTTGAACATTCCTGATCTAAGAAGGGAGTATACCTTATTCATTGGTACATTAGGATTCATACTACAAGAGTTCATGGTAGAGAATGATCATGTGTTTAGTTATGGATCCACATAGATGAGGAAACAAGAGCACAACTACCTAAAAAATGACTTAGAGTTAGCAGAAGAGATGCATTCCTTGAGGTATTAAAAACATTACCTATTGGTTGAGTGGAATAGAGAACTTAATTTTTCTTTTATAACTATTACATCATTTTATAATAAAAAAACATAACAAAGATAAAAATCTTGGATCTACTGGTTTAGTGTATTTGGAAAATTTGGATCATACAAAACTTGTATTTAATAAAATATAAAAATTTATTTAAATTTTTATTCTTTATCCATATAAAATACCTCATTCTAATTAGTTCATGTAATCACTAGAGTATATAAATAAAATAAAGGGGTGAGAAAAAATCCCAGTTAGAGGATTAATAGGGGACATGTGTCAATATAACATGGGTGAGCATAATAATGATCATCATATCATAAGTATAGGATTAAAAGTAACATCATAAAAGAAACATGTGATAATTTCATGGAATATTGAAATTTATAAAAATGAAACATCATGTTATAGTTTTCAAATACCACACATAGTTATGAAAAAACCTAGCATCATGTTCATGCATACCATATGTGCTTAATCATAACATAATCATTATAAAAAAGTCTAGAATCATTTTCATGCATATTACACATTATCTAATGAGATAAATCACATCACTCAATTCAATGGATTGATATATAATTATGGGCCCACCCATAAATTATTATATTTAAATAACCATGCATATTGCATTGAACATATTACAATTATAGTCATGAATTAACCCCTTTAAATGAATGAGTTTCATTAGGATTTCATTAATCATGATTTCCTAAATCATCTAAGTGTTCCCAAATTAAAAATGGAAAAAATATTTTTTTATAAGTATCATAATTCTTGTGTGATGAATAAATAACTCAAGATGAGTTATAGATATTATTTGTAAAGAAGATTTATTTTGGGAAATCATTGTATTTGTCATAAAATCAAGACGGAAAATTTTATATCCCTGAAAATACAAGGAAAGAATAATGAAATTATATTTAAGGAACATTATAGGGATATTTATACAAATTATTCCATGAAAGTGGGATAACCAAAAGAAAATGATTTATGTTTGAGAATCCCCTTACCTTAATTCCCACTTTATTTCATCAATTTTTTACCTCATGAATAATAAAAATAGATTTATTAAAAAAATGAAACACAAGTGAATTTTATGAATTTATAAAACTATTTATTAATTATAATAATTGGATTATATGTCTTAATTTCAGTTTATGAAATTTAAGTGTTCTTATATAATGTTTTTTTAAATTTCATTTTTTTCCTTAGATTTTTCTATTTTAATTAAAATTAATTTATTAAAAAGTAGGATAAAATAGAAAATATTACAATAAATTTATTAAATTAATTTTATATAATACATAATTAATAATATCTATCCATGAAGGTGGTTATAATATTTTTCTTGGCAATGTCTTCAAAGTTGGATAACCTACCTTTAACAAGACATTATCAAAATAAAGGTAAAGGGAATATGCGATTTATATTTGTCAAAAAATATGATAATTACATTAATTTAACATAATTAAAATAATTTTAAATTAATTAATAATAAATTTTATAGTATTTAGTTTTGAAAATAAACTGGAAAAAGAAGAAATATATGGGGAACAGAGGGAAAAGTTAATAGATACTTACTCCATGCTCGACGTAACTTCTCTTGTATAGCACTATAACTCCATTGGTGATTGGTGTTAGGTTGATCATGAATATCCGTAATTATTATAAGGGTATTTATAGGTAGTATTTGAGAATATATTGGTCTTTTTAATGGTTGGAAAGAGTGTTTTTCCATGAAAAGGTAGAGGGGGTATTTATACTTGAGGAGAGGGGTATTTTTAGAATAAAATATTGAATAAAATATTATATAAAATATAAAATAAGTAATAGTGAATTATTCACAATATAAATCATATATAAATTCTATATAATGGGTTTAATTATTTTAATAACAATTATAATTCAAATTCATTAATTTATTAAAAAGAAAAGCTGAAAAAACCGGAAATTGATATTTTAATGAATCAAATTTTACATTAGGTCTTGGAAAGTGATTTTTTGGTTTGTAAATTAAGATTATTATTTTTAATGAATCATTTATAAAATTGAATATATCATGGATAAACATCGAGTTATAGACAATATTATTTCATTATTATATCACGAATGATGTAATTTACAACACATTGGTTCTGTGAAAAACTGTATTTTTTCTATTCACCGAAAAACTGATGTATTCCAAAAATTTACTAAAAAATCCACTTAGGAAAATTTATACATATTTATTCCAAAAATATGAATAATTTTATAAAAATAAATTTCTAAATTAGAAAATTTTAATTTTTAATATAAAATTATGATTTTTACAAAATACATTAAAAAAAAGTTTATAAAAAATGTGCTAATATTCTATTTGAGTTTTTTAATCATCTAATTTATTTTTGGGAATCATAACATTAAACTTAACATACATTGATAATGATAAATATTATTTATATCATAATTTATTATTTTTTGATAAAATTACTATTCCATTGGTGAGGTTACCAATCCCAATAGTTAGGTTACTGTTCTTAACGATTAGGTTACTAATCCAACAATATCATTACTATTTTAGTGGAAAAATTACCTTCAATATAAACCACTCTTTTATTTAATTCAATAATAAAATTAATTCATCTGAATGTTATATATTTCCATTTTCTATAATTTTTCTTGGTTTACTGAATTTTTTTTCTTTAAATACTATTTTCTTTGGGGGAGATGATTCTATTAGTTTCAGGAGATCCATATTTTCAAATTTTAACTTTTCTATTTTATATTTTTTTTATCAAGAAGTAATTTTTTTATTTTAATTGGTTTTATTACTGATTAATGTAACATTATTTTGTAATGAAATATTATTTTTTCAGTTCCGTTATGGGTATAATACTATGTACTTTGTCGTATAAAAATTTCAATTTATGATACCAATATCTTTTATAATATTTGGGTTTTTACATTATAACTACCTTTATAAATTTAATCCCCTAAATTTCAACTCATATTATCGTTTATGTATAGGTGAGGTAACTTCTGTTTCATTATTTCATTTGGTTCCCATGTCGACTCCTCATACTTATGGTTCCTCTAAAATACTTTCAAAATGTGAGTTGTATTTTTCGAATAGATCTTTGAATCTACTATCCATGATCTTCACTAAATTATTTTCATATTAGGGGTCATCATCTGGTTATAACACCTTTGGATTCAGTGAAAGTGAGGGATGAGGTGTGTACTTTCATAGGAGTGATATGTGGAACATGTCACAAACTTGATCCATACTTGGTGGAAGTGCAAGATAATAGGATATTGCCCATATGAGATTTTAGATCTTAAAGGGGAAAATTTCCCTTGGGTTAAGATTCAATTTTTTTTCTAAACCACATGAATCTCTTCATTAGTGATATTTAATGGAAAACATTATCTCCAACATCAAACTCCAACTCTATTAGATGATTGTCAGCATAACTATTTTTTCTAATTTTATAAACTATTATATGTTATTGGATGGCTAGAAAATTATATGTAATATCCTTCACATGGTTAGGTAAAATTATATTTTGTTCAAAAAATTCCTCCCAACAAGTAAGAATTCTACATCGCTTCCCCTATTGTTCTTCATATAGAGGGGTGAGCTTGATGACCAATAAAGGGAAACCATTTACATGTTTTCATGAGGAATGTTAATAAGAAATGAGAAAAAGAAAATAAGTCATAAAATAATAATAAAATAGGATTCAAAATATTGAAATATAGATAAAACATTTAACTTATACATTCATAATAATATCAACAAGGTTAATCACCAAGGTGCCTATAATGTCCTGGATCTGGGTTCCACACAAGAAGTTCCCCAAACCTAGTCGGTCACATGAACTCAAGTGCATTTCCCCAAATGTCATAGGCCACCAACTAGCAGTGAGGGCCTAGGTCTGACAATGTTTACATTGAATATTCACCATAGTGAATATTAAATGTAAACATTGTCCTCAAACATGAAAATACTTACCCTCGGTCAATCAGAATTGAAACCCTCAGGTGACTTCCCTCAGGAATAATGAATATTGCGCTCAGGAATACAAGATATTTTCCTTAGGCATAGAAGCTACTGCCCACATGCATAAGGAAAGTTTCCCTCAGGCTAAACAAAACATTTCCCTCAGGCAAAGAAAAACACTACCCTCAGTATAAGAAAGTAATCGAGATAAGTCCAACATAAATGCAAGAAATTTATATAAATATTTTCTCTCAAGAAAAACTCAAAACATGCTATAATCACGGCATACCCACGGGTATCCTGGCCAAACGCCTAAACAAGAAAAACGCACCCACATGGTGGCACTAAATTGAGACAATCATCTCAACAGCAGTATATAATTATCAATTAGATTACCTATGAAATTATAGGTATCTCAACAGTCATGGTATCAACCATACGACACCCCAAACATGGGCACATAGAAAAATAGTACACAAAATCACATCGACAGTTGGAAACAAACACAAGACAAACTACCTCGATCTCCTCTAATTCCTGTACGTGAAAGGAGCCTCCCAAAACTATCGAGAATGACGTAGATCTGGGAAAAAAATTTACCTATTCAAACTCAAATAACTTTCCTTTGGAAAATAATTGGAAGGAGAGGTTCATGAAGAGAGAAGATCTCACCCACGCGGTTCAAACAAGATCGTCGGCGAAGGAATAAGAGTCCCAGTGTGCGATCAGGAGATCTTCCAATTCCCGACCTCCTCTCCCGTGGATCCCATCAAGTTCTATGCCTCCTCTACTGAAAGAGGGGGCTACTGCCTATTTTTAATGAAAAAACATAACTAAACGGTGTGTACTCTCAAGTAAATGGTGAGTACTTTCCATTTTTTAACTTTTCCTGTGGCGACCACTTTCCACCACCTCACTGTTCACCTGTAAACTTGGTTGCACGGCATGTCTTACTAACTATACGGTGTTTACTATCATTCCACTGGTGACTACTCTCACTTCTTTACTATTCACCTGCTGACTGATTACACGACATGTATTACTATGTACATGTCATGTAGTTAGTTCTTACACCCTAAATTGTCGAGAATCCTACACTCCCTATATTCTCATCCCACACATCCAAAGTACACGACTTGTGGAAAAGTAAAAGGAATGTAACCATAAAATTGGTATTTTCCCCCATTATCCTTATTTTCTCCAAAACATTAAAGGAAAAGGAAAATAATAAACCCGTAACTCATGAAGAAGAACTGGGTTCTTACAAACTTCTCCCCTTAAAGCAATTCGTCCACGAATTCCCCTTCCAAGGGTGGTGAAGATAAAGATGAGAACCACTCTGGCCACTGAGCATGTACGTCGGTCTCCTGCTCCCAGGTTTTTTCCTGCACTCGACTATGCTTCCATAACACCCGTACGAGAGGAACTAATCGGCCTCAGAGAACCTTCATGCTCTTATCAACAGTACGAATCAGATTCTCATCAAAGGATGCATCAAACTGAAGTTAAAACTCATCGGGATGAAAAATTTGAGATAGGTTTGAGTGATAACGGCATAGTTGAGATACGTAGAAGACATCGTGCATGGCTTGGTACCTCTGTTGTAACTGCAACAGATAAGAAACCAGCCTGACTCTCTCCAGAATATCAAATGACCCTACATACATCAGTGAAAGTTTACCATGTATCGTGATCCACCTATGTCCCAACCTTAGTGACACACACAAGAAAACCTGATCCCCGAACATGAACTCCAATGGTAGTCTGTGGTGATCTGCATAAGATTTCTGACGTAACAATATAGTAGCCATCCACTTCCAAATCAACTAGACCTACTCTGAAGTGTCCTGCATGAGACATGGTCCAAGTAAAGCTGCCTCACCTACCTCTATCCAGTACAAGGTTGATAATCATGGAATTCCATATAAATCCTCATAAGGTGCCATCTCAATTGTTTTATGAAAACTATTATTGTAGGAAAACTTGACCAGGGGTATGTGCCTCTTCAAAGAGCCCCCAAAGTCTAGGACGCATGCACGCAACATGCCCTCTAGAACCTCTATCGTACGCTCTAAATAGCCATCGGTCTGAGGGTGGTATGTTGTGCTCAGAACCACCAGTGTACCCAGTTCCCTATGAAAACTCTTCTAGAAAAATGACATAAAACAAGCATCTATATCATAAACGATATAACGAGGGATTCCATGAAGATGTACTACCTCTCGGATATACAACTTCCTAAGTTCATCAACACCGAATCACTCCTTGATCAGCAAAAACTGAGATACCGTCGTAATTTTGTCCATAAAAACCCATACGACATCATTACCTTGAGGTGACCTCGGCAACCTAGTCATGAATTCCATCGACATCATCCCATTTCCATTCCAGAATAGATAACTGTTGTAAATGTCCAACTGGCCTCTGATGCTTCGCCTTCACCTGTTTACAGGTGGAACATCTAGTAACAAAACCTGCTATGCCTCTTTTCATACCTGGCCACCAATATGGACATCTTAAGTCACTGTACTTTTTGGTAACTCTGGGATGCACTACCCAAGCTGAAGGAGGAAATTCCTGCATCAACTCCTTGCGTATATCCCATGGAACCCACACTCGTCCACAAATACACAATACCTCATCATCGCCTATCATCTAACTAGGAGGAGGGTCCTCACATGCTACCAACCTTAGTAGAACTAGGCCTTCTAAATCTGATATGTGTTCTATCCTCACTCTATCAGGGAGGGTAGAAGTCACAACTAAGGATAAAAGATAGGCTCTCCCCTAACTATCATGCACCTCCAAATGCATCTCAGAGAACACAACCATCATCTACCACTCGCCACTGACCTCCTGCACTGCCTGTATCTGAGTCCTCCTACTCAGTGCATCTGCTACTGCGTTACACTTTCCAGGGTTATAGGCAAGCTCAAAGTCGAAGGACTGAAGGTATTAAACCCACTATCACTATCTCAAGTTCAAGTCACACTGAGTAAAGATGTATTTAATACTTTTGTTTTCTGTAAACACCTCAAAGTGTTCTCCCAAGTGATAATGTCTCCAACAGCGTAATGCATACACAAATGCAACCAACACAAGGGAATGCATCAGGTAATTTCTCTCACGTGGCCTCAATTTCCAAGACCTGAACACAACAAATCGATCGCCCTGCATCAACACTGCTCCCAGACCAATACCTGATGTATCACAGTAAACTGTATAGCTCTTCCTTTACTATGGAAGTATCATGATTTGTGCTAATGTCATAATTCCCTTCAGATTCTAAATGGCTGCCTCAAAATATTCTAACCAAAATAACCTCACACCCTTCTTATTCAAACCCATCAATGGCGCTGCTAAGTGGGAGAAGTCCTGTATAAAGTTCCTGTAGTAACCAGACATCCCCAAGAAACTCCGTATTTCAAACACGTTCTTAGGATTCTCCCAAGAAACCACTTCTCTCAATTTCTCTAAGTCTACCACGACTCCTGCCTCTGAGATAATATGCCCCCGGAAGTGAATCTGGTCCATCCATAAGTGGCACTTTGAGAGCATAGCATATAACTGATGCTCCCTCAGTGTACTAAAAATGATATCAAGATGGGTGGCATGGTCGTATCGAGTGTGAGAGTACACCAAGATATCATCCACGAAGACAACCACAAAATATTCCAGATATGAGTGGAAGACACGATTAATTAGATCCATGAAAACTGCTGGCACGTTTGTGAGTCGGAATGACATGAACAAGTACTCATATAGACCATATCTGCTCCGAACGGTTACAAGCAATATGATCGATGTTCTAACGTGCAACTAATGATATATGAATCTCATGTCAATCTTAAAGAACACTCATGCTCCTCAATGTTGATCAAAAAGACCATAAATCCTTGGTAAAATATTTTAGTTCTTAACCGTCAACTGGTTCAGTTTTCGACAATCCACACAGAGTCTCAGGGTACCATCTACCTTATTCATGGACAGAACTAGAGAAACCCAAGAATATGTACTAGGTCAGATGAATCCATTGGCTTGTAACTCCTCTAACTTCCTCTTGAGATCCTATAATTCTGGCGTAGCCATACTATAAGGAGGAATGTACAATGGTGCCGCTCATGGCATAAGCTCAATAGAGAAATCCACCTCTCACTCTAGAGGAAGACCTAAAAAGTCATCCAGGAAGACATCCCTGAAAAAATTGATCATTGGAGGGAAATCCTTCTGACAAGTGCTCTGGTCATCCGGATATAAACTCACAATTTGGGCATTCACTCAACCTCACCCACAATGCTCAGGTCCAACTCGGCTCTCCTGAACATCCCATTTACCCTTGTATAAGATCTTTCCTCCCTCTAGTGACGTCAAATTCACCCTGTGACAATAGCAATATACAAAGTCTCGAAAGTGTACAAACCAGTCCATCGCAAGAATAAAATCATAGGTTGTCATCTCTATGTCATTGAGGTACCATAGAAAGTGACACCCACCAACCTCTATGCAACACTCTTTTCACTGACGCACACATACCGTTCTAATCCCCAAAAAAGTTTCTAATGTCATAATATCAAAAAAAGAAAATAAACACAGAGCCGAAGGCTCTCCACAATAGGCACAGATATGAAGCTATGTGTAGCACTAATATCGAAAAGTATCAAAGATAAAATTGAAGCAACTAAAATAGTACCTCTGATAGTGGAAGGTCCGGGATCCTGATCCTATTGGGTCTGTTGCACTGCATATTCTTGCCCAGTGCCACAACCCTATGACATTTCCTAGATACCATGATCTGAACCACCCTTCTATCTCTGAGATTATGGTGTCTGGCTACCATGGCCAAGACCACCACCCTGGATTGAACGTCCTGAAATATTCCAATTCCATGACTAGTAAGAAGCTGTTGGCCCTACTCCTGCATGCAAAGTATGCACATAACCCATCTCACTAGTCACTATTGGAAATTCCCTATAGAAATTATGAAGATGACCCATATTGACGCAAGCTCGGTACTCCACTGGGTCACGGGGACACTGAGGTCTCTTGTGCCCCTCCTTACAACACTGGTAGCACATTTCCTGGCCACCTATAGAATTCTTCTAGAAAGTACTGCCACCATGAGATAAATCCATCTGCCTCTTTCTCTTATCGGTAGAAATAGTTCCAGATACTGGTGTCGAACTGCCCTGTTCCGCACTACTAGCTTCCCACAGGTTCTGCACAGTAATCAATGCCTGATTCACAATAGCATGAATTGTAGGCAACCTGAAAACATTCACCAGCGCTCGGATGTCATATCGAAGACCATCCTCAAAGCGTATATCCCTCAACATCTCATAAACCACCAGAATGTGTGAAAAATGATGTAGCTTGGTGAAGCGGTCATAATAGTCCATCAATGACATGGAACCCTACTACAGATTCATGAATTCTTGAGCTTGATATGCCCTTAGTTTCTCTAGAATGAAAACATTAAAAAATACTACCATAAAATCTTCCCACACCATGTCTCTATGATGCCCAGTCTGGGTGGTAACATCCCACCATCTTTTGGCGGAATCACACAGCATGTAAGTAGTGAGATTGACCCTCCTCCCAGGAGGCATCTTCAGATGATCAAAGATCATCTGCATAGAACCCAACCATGACTCCGCAGTCTGTGGTCTTCCATACCCTAAATACTTAGGTGGATGCTGGTGTTGGATTATACATGTCAGTTTTTCCATAGATGTGGCAACCGGCGGTGCTCTCGGGAAGGTCTGCATAAACCGCATGAATCCTTGATGGAACTACGCTTCCGCGCCTGTGTCCCATGTAACGGATATCACCACATCTGGCACTACTGGAGGATACATAGGTAGCCCATGGCTTACCGTCTCAATAGTATAATCATCACCACTCTCTTGGTGAACTACTTGAGTTCGTCTCGGTGGCATGACTCTACAATTTCAAATACACTTATTTGATTAAGATCATCAAGGACTAAGAACTAAAAGCGTAAGAAGGGAACAAGGAAAAGAAAAATATTCAATTAGACAAACAAGACTATACGGTGTGTATAATAACTACAAGACATGTTCCTTAGGTCTTTCACATGGGCGTTTACTTCTACCAAAACTCTTCGTGTAACACCCCAAACACACGATGTGTTGTCCTTACACATGATGTGTACTTGAATTTTCTTCCCCTTCCCGAGTCCTTCTACATGGATAAAGCACACGACTCTCCTTAGAACAAGACTACATGTAATGTTTGAGGCCTACATAGCGTGTACTAGATGAGCTTCATCGACCCATGTTGTTCGAGACATGGCTGGATACATGACTCATACAAGACGACATGTACTAGAAGGACACAGTGTGTACTAGAAAATTTAACACCAACTCGTGTTGTTGGTTAAATGACTGGATTCCTAGATTACACTACACGACATGTTCAAAAGTGACACGACATGTTTAGGAGAATATTTCTCCATCCATGTTGTTATTCACATGGCTGAAACATGGTTAACATGACACGACATGTACAACCGGTACACGGCGTGTTCCCTCTAGAATTTTCCCAACCCGTGTTTATGCCTACACGGCCTATGACATGGTTGGAAACTACACGGCATGTAAATAAGGTACATGGAACGTACTTAATTTTTTTTTCATTTCTTCTTGAACAGAAGAGTACATGGCATGTTCATATAACCACACGCTGTGTTGTTTGGTTTTTTAGACGGTAGACCTTAGAAACTACTCCAGATCCCCTTTTTCTTAAATTTTAAGCATTGGTATGCCAAATTCCAATCATTGGGGGCCCATACTCCTCGCAAACCAAAGTTTAACACCCAACCTTTCACATTATAATATGAAACACAATAATAGGCTGGATCATTATCCACTAAATTCCAGTCCAAGAGAGCTCATACTTCTCAGGAACCATTGTTTAGCATCCATAAACCCAACCATAACATGTACTAATACCCAATCAACTATAGCTATATCTATCAAGGTACCTATCACAACAAAATGAATTATATAGCACAAAATCTATCACAACAAAATGAAATTTCTAATGAACCTACAGGACATGGAAACTATGCACAACCTATGATTCTAAAATGTGCCTAAATGATGCATGAGATGGAATACCCTCATCTCATCGGGTTGAAATTAAATAGAACCCAGGTATAAAAATTTAAAAAGTACACCACAAGTGCGTCACCCAATGGTGAAAATCACATCAATTTTAAAAATCATAAAATGAAAATCCCAATTTAATTTGAGCCAATCTTACCTTTACCTTCACACAGGGTAGCTACTCTAGGGCATAGTTTATTACCGAATCCCTTAACAGTCCTTCTATTTTCGTTGTATCCAAATAAATAAAATAACTCCGAGAAAATAAAAGCCCCTCTGATACCACATTATAACGTCCCAGATCTGGGTGCCACACAACGGGTGCCTCAAACCTAATTGGTCACATAACCTCAAGTGTATTTCCCCAAACAATAGAGGCTACCGACTAGCAGTGAGGGCCCAGGTCTGATTGTGGAGAAACTATGCCCTCATTTTTTAATGTGTAGCGCAACATAGAAATAAAAACATACCAAGGAGGAAGTAGTGAACAATACCATGTTCAAACAGACAATGGTACTGAAGTAAAGAAATGACCAACAGTCATATATATGATGATGTAATATGTCCCTAATTAGAAGAAAAAAAACCAAAATAGGACACAATA
Organism: Viscum album; assembly: GCA_963277665.1. Classification (NCBI taxonomy): domain Eukaryota; kingdom Viridiplantae; phylum Streptophyta; class Magnoliopsida; order Santalales; family Viscaceae; genus Viscum; species Viscum album. The sequence goes on along the minus strand of OY728142.1, from coordinate 773,355,006 downwards.
CAATCTAAAACAATAAAAAACATAAGGTACAATTATAACAAAGGAAAATAAAACAGTGCAACAGGAACTCAGCATCATCGCAAGCCAAAGATTAATCCCATGCTCTCCTACTCCTCTGCAATAATCAAGTACCAGTATAGGGAATCTTTCCCTTATCTACACCTGCAACAATATAATTTGCTTAGGGCCAAGACATGACCCAAATAGGGTTTGAGAAAAAAATCCCAGTAGGTTACCACCAAAGGCCTGTGCCCAACTGTCAAAGAAAATGTGCAACAATATTGTGCAATAATGATATGCAATAAATTAGGAAGTACTGAAAATTAATCATTCCTACTACTTATACTGCCATTTTAATAATTACTTAACAATTACATTCCTCCACTTTATCTTTGTAGGTACATCGTAAGAAATCACCACAGTGAATATTCAATGTAAACATTCTCCTTAGACATGAAAATATTTACCCTCAAGAAATCAGAATCAAAACCCTCAAGTGACTGCCCTCAGGAATAATTAATATTTCCCTCAGGCATATAATGTATTTCCCTTAGCCATGAAAGCTATTTCCCATAAGAATAAGAAAAGTTTCCCTCAGGCTAGATGACACACTACCCTCAGGCTAAGCAAAACACTGCCCTTAGGCTATGCAAGTAACTAGCCCAAGACCAACACATAATCAAGCAATATATATATATATATATTCTCTCAATAAAAATTCTAAACATGCTATAATCACAGCATACCCATGGGTATCCTGGCCAAACGGCTAAACAAGGGAAACACACCAACGGGGTGGCCCTGAATCAAGACAACGATCTCAACTGCAGTATATAATTATCAATTTGATTACCTATGAAATTATAGGTATCTCAATAGTCATGGTCTCAACCATACGACACGCCAAATAAGGGTGCGTAGCATAATGGTATAGAAAATTATCTCGACAGTTGGAAATAAACACCAGACCACCTACCTCGATCTTCTCTGATCGCTATACGTGAAAGGCGCCTCTCGAAACAACTGAGAACAACATAGATCTGGGATAAAAATTTACCTAGTCATACTCAAATAACACCCCTTAGAGAAATAATTGGAAGGATAGGTTCATGAATAGACAAGATATCACCCGCGATGTTCAAACAAGATCATCGGTGAAGGAATCAGAGTCTCAGTGTGCGATCAATAGCTCTTCCAAGTCCAGAACACCTCTCCCTTGGCTCTCATCGAGTTATATGCCTCCTATACCAAAATAGGGGGATAATACATGTATTTAATGAAAAACCATAACTACACGACATGTACTCTCTAGTACACGACATATACTTTCCATTTTTTTACTCCTCCTCTGGCGGCCACTTTCCACTGCCTCATTGTTCATCTGTCGACTTGGTTACACGACGTGTATTACCAACTACAGGGCGTGTACTATCATTTTGCTAGCGGCTACTATCACCAATTTACTGTTCACCTGCTGACTGATTACACAATGTGTATTACTAAGTACACGTCATGTAGTCACTTCTTACACCCTGAATCATCGACAATCCTACATGCCCTATATTCTCATCCCACGTAGCCAATGTACACGGTGTGTTGAAAAGTACATGGAGTATACCCAGAAAATTGGGATTTTCACCCTATTTTTTTATTTTCTCATAAACATTAAATAAAAAGGAAAATAAGAAACCCGTAACTCAAGAAGAAGAACTGAGTTCTTATAGTGTGGTTCATGAAAATTACAATGGTTAATAAACAAGGTATTTGTAAAACATATAATCTCTAGAGATTAAATTATTAACCCAATTAATTTGAGTTATATTTTGGAAAAAACTACATATGCATTAATTAATTTGAGCCACATATATCATAATCATTAATTTAATTAATATCCCATGGAGAATGAAGAATTACTTTCTTATCAAAATCATGGTGTTTCAAAACTGCTTAAAGACATGATCATTATGTCATTTTTAGCCCAGGAAAAGGGAGTGTGGGTTTTTAATGTGTAAATAAAAAAATAAAATAAATCATATTCATATATAGGTGAATCACCTTGGAAAATAAATGGATTTGGGAATTCAAAAACACAAAATAAAATAGAATTTATTATGGAGAAGCGATATGTTTTTAGAAGTGAATTAAATGACATAATGGGTATAAAACATGGATTTAGAGTAGGGTAAAATGAGACGGGGAAAGGGTATCACATTAATAAAACATAATTTATCATTAATGGTATTAAAAAATGGTAGTATAATAGAGTAACCATAAAATTTATTAGATATATATTAAAATAGGTTCTTGGATTGAACAGAATAGAAGGATAATTACCTTACCTTGATGAGTTACTCTTAGTTATTGAGGAATGGAAGTTTGTGGGATTGATAACACCTTGGCTGGGACACCATGTGTGGTAAAATACCAGAACATCATTATGTATATATTTTTATTGAAAATAAAGGGAGAAATGGGTGGGTGTTTTAAAAAAAGTGAAGGGTTTGATTAATAATTTTCAAATATAGGCCTTGGAAATCTAGGTTGTGGAAAAAAGAAAAAACACTATATTTCCCATGGTTTTCTCCCATAGTGCTAGATATTTGGGTCCTATTTTATGTTATTTTATCCCCCATGAATTGAGAATCCTATTATGTTACTTAATTTTTATTTGAAATATAATGTTTCCACAAAATAATGTTTTTAAAGTCAAAGTTTTCATTTAAAAATTCAAAAGTAAATTATACGTTTTAAAATTGATTAAAATCTATTAAAATAATTGATATTAATAAAAATACATATTTTTAGTCTTTTATTTTAGTTAATTAATTATTAAATCATAAATAAATAATTAATAAATCATTAAACATATCAAAAAACCCAAATTGTATTTTTACTATTAATAAAAAAAGTATTTTATAATCTTCTCACAAATTCAGCCTAACTAAATTTAGAAATAATAATTTTGAAAATTATGTTTATTTTTTCATAATAAATCTATAAATATAATAATTTTAACTTCTAATAATAAAAATAATTATTTATTATAAAAATAATTTGTTGAAATGCGTAGTAAAAGTTCTAAAAGGTAAATATTTTCAAGGACTTAATAATATTATTTAATCATTTATATGTGAATAATATTGTTTTTTTAATACTATTTTATTATAATAAATATCACTCATATTACCATAATTTATTATAAAAATTTATATCTATATTGGAAAGTGTAATTTATGTTTGAAAAATAAATTTATTCAATTCCATATCAATTAAACCTATATTTTTATTAATCAAAACTATACATAAAATGGAATTGATGGAATAAATATTTTATTTATGAAAAGTAATTATACTTTTAAGTAACTAATTTGAGGACACATAACCCCTTATAACACCCATGTATGACTTAATGGTAAGGTGTTCGATGGTAATAGATTAATGGGCTGGATCGACTAACATTGACTAAGTAGTAATTTACTCTAAATTGAAATTATAATTTAGGTTATTTTATTTTAGCATCACTTGTTAAATCATAGATTGTGCTTGGTCAATGGTGAACCCTAGGGATGATACCTCCATCACATGTACCAAATAATGGTCTTCATATGACATGACTCTATTGGTTGATTCCATCACTTCTTCTTTTTACAATAATTATCCATTTTCATTTACACATATAAAAAATAATTATAATGTTAAAATTATTAACAATAGTATAGTTTCCAATTGTAATATTACCAATGGTTATGTTTGAACAATGGTCATATAATGGTCAAATCCAAATGGTCACATTTCCCTTTATAGTCACTTTAGTATTAAATAGATACGATTTTATTATGTATAATATAATATAACACACATTTTCTTAAGAAATATATACCATTTAAAAATTCTGGGTCATTACATTCTTCCCCACTTATGAAATTTCACCCCTTAAATTTTAACTTGTTCTCTCAGTTGAGAAACAACATGAGTACTTTTGTCTCCTTATCCCTTATGGTTCCCACGTATCTTCTGTATATTTATGGTTCCTCTACAACACTTTTATTTGGTGGGTATTCTTGTTTCATAGAACCTTGTATCTATGGTCAATGATCTCCATGGGATGCTCCTCATAATAGTCGGCATGTTCTAGTTATACCACATATAGATTTAGTATATGTGAGGGATCCGTTATCTAATTCCTAATGAAAGATACATGAAATACATCATGAATGTGAGAATGATATTTTGGAATTACTTTCAGATAGGCCACTGATCCTATAAGATCATGGATTTGATAGGGACCAATGTACCTTGAGATAAGCTTATATTTCTTCCCAAACCACATGAATCTCTTCCATAGTGATATTTTAAGGAATGTTTTTTTTCAAACATCAAACTCCTAGTTTTATTGATAGTTGTCCGCATAGCTCCTATAAAAAATCTGAGAAGCCTTTATATATTGTTGGATGGGATGAATGTTTTCTATCATCTCTTATAGAATATCAGGGCCAGGTATATTTCTCTCACAAACTTCAACCCAACAAGAAAAACTTCTACTTCAATTCCCATATAGATCATCATAGTGTTCCATTTAGATACTCGAGTGGAAGATATTTTTTTATGAGATCTCAACTAATGGTAGGTGTTGATCAAATCCTCCGTTAAATTCTATTTAGAATGTTCCCATAATTTCCTTGAGTGTCTAAATTGTGATTTCATATTGCATATTAGTTTGGGGGTGATAGGCCATGTTGTAATTCAATTTGGTATTTAGATAATTTTTAATACATCTCCAAAATATTGATTTGAACCTTGGATAACTATCAAGAATGATACAAAGAGACACCCCAAGAAACCTCACCACTCCCTTTTTGTAAATCTTGTCAGGATGGTCAAGATATAAATCTTCCCAATTAGTGAAGAAATGGGAAGTATTGGTGAGTTGATCCACTATAACCCATATCAATTTGTTTCATTTTTATTTTCTTTGGATACAAGTGAAAAATTCCATAGTGATATTGTCCCACTTCCATATTGGTATGGGTAGTGGTTGTAATACCCTTTTATAAAGTCATCGCTCTGACTTCATCTTCTAACATACCGAGCACCATGAAGTTTAGTTGGAAGTGTCCCATTTCAAATTATCCCACCAATAAGGAGCATGGAGGTCCCTATAAATTTTAGTGCTTCCAGGATGTATTGAGATTGTAGAGATATGAGATTCATCCATTAGTTATATGTTTATCCTTAGAATAGATGGAACAAATAAACTTGTATGAAATTTTAGTGAACCATCTTGATCAATATTGGACTTGGAGAACTTCCCCAATTTTAATATATGCTATATTATTTTGTGAAAAAGGATATTTTATTTGAGATTTATTGATATTATATAGTAGTGATGGTTGATAAATAATTTAGGATATGATTGATAATTCCCTTCCCTCACGACTCCCTGAAAAAATATTATCTTGGCAAGGTCAACTGATATTCCTTCATTGGTTACAATTTTCCCCATGAAAGAATCTTGTTGAAAACAAATTTAAAATTTTATCAATTTTTAAAATAGACTCTCCTTAGAGTTTGAAATATAACCCTTCTATGATCCTTATTCTACTCACAAATTTTGGAATATATTATAATATCATCATTAAAAACAACCAAAAACTTATCACGAAAGTCCTTAAAGACTCTATTAATCAAATAAATAAACATAGCAAGAGAATTAGTCAAGCCGAAAGACATAACACTGAAATAATAACTACCATATCTTGATCAGAAGGTGGTCTTTGAAATATCATCTTTATTACCCTTTAATTGATGTTAACCAGACCAAAGATCGATCTTGGAGAAGAATTGAGCCCCTTGAATACAGTTAAATAAATCATCAGTCATTTGGAGAGGGTAACTGCTCTTCACCATGATCTTGTTTTGTTCTCTATAATATATTCATATCCACATTAATTGATATTGACTATTCACAAAGGGAACATTTTCTCCCTAGGTAGACACACTGGGTCAGATAAATCCCTTCTCCAAAACATCATGCAGTTGTTTATTTAATTTCTCTAGCTCCCCATTTTCCTTTCAATATCGGGTCATTGATATCGTGTTGGATCCAAATATGAGTTCAATAGAGAACTATACATCTCTTTATAGGGGAGGTTGAGGTAAATCCTTTAGAAATACATCAATGCATTCCTGAATGATGGGGATGTTTTCTATTATTATGATTTTATTTTCTTCCCCCTCTTCACTGATAATCATCATAAATATGTCTTTCAGTGGTTCTTCTAGAGTTTCTATATACTATTTATTCTTGGATAATTCCTCTAGGATTCATGAAAGATTACTCTACTTCAAGTAGTTTAGGGATTGATTCTATATCATTTTCAATCATCGTTGAAATAAAGGAATGCATAGAACCAAAATAAAAAAGTACTTTCTATATTTCTGTGAATGATGAGAGATCCTTCCACCACATCATTTGTAGATTCTACTTTATCCATTGTGATAGAAAATTACTAACCCTGATTCATTAGACTATGCTAAGGTTGATGGTGATTTCCTTCCCTTATCTTATAATTTTGATAGTGATTGTAAAAGTTCCCATGCTATAAACACCTATGTAATTGGACTTCAGGATGAGCCTGCACTATTTTACCTTTTTCTTTTGTGATTAGAATTTTAGGATCTACTTCACTATAATAATTTCAAGATATATGGCCTTATATTCCACACTTGTAACATTTTACACTCTAGAAAAAGTAGTTCCCCAAATTATTCTTCCCACATTTATTGCATGTAAGATGTTACACTTGCTTTAATTATCTTCAATGATCAATGTTCTTTATTAAGTTTGGATCTAGTGATCTGTTATTTTAATTCAATCTATGTTACCACTATTTCTCATCAAACTCTCATTCATGATTCATATAACTCCACACTATCTCCTTATAGATTTTATAGTCTCGATTGGATAGATTCCTCTATATATGGGGTCTTAGCCCATTATAGAATCTATCAACATTTCCCTTAGGATACATAACAATGATAGAGGTGTATCAAGTGTTTTTTAATGTTCCTCTTTTAGAATACCACTAATTCATTTTCCTTATTCTTTAGTTCTAGAAATTCCTTTTCTATTGTAATTCTAATAGAACAGGGGAAATATTTATTGAAAAATATTTCTATGAACTCTTCCCACTCTATTAAATCAATACCACTCCTTGGACTTTTATTTTTAATCAATTTTTCACTACTGACCCACTTATAATTCTAAGTGGTATACTGTCAGGGTAAATTTCCCTTTCACTAAATATAAGAATATAGAAAATATCTTTTCTGTAGAGCATATCCATTATTTAAAAATCAATGATTCAGTAAAACCACTGAAAAATGTGGTTATTTTCACATGAAGGACTCAATAGAATGTTGTTCTCTTTGAATAGAATCAAGTCTCTTGACATGATTCAAGATATTATTCACAAGTTAATATATTTGATTCATCATTCTCATAAAGTTTTCAATTTCGGATTCAATTAGAGGGTCTTCAGTGTATCGTCTGTTGTGGTCATCATTTATGAAATTACTCCCATTTCCTTAAATTTTCTAAAATAATAAAAAAATAGTGAGAAACCTTTTTTATTTTATGAATCATATAATTCTTAAGTGTATTTATGTATTAAAACATCATGCAAAAATATGTTATTATTTAACAAAAATTAAATTATATATATATATCCTTAGTAATGGTTCATATAAGTCTTATGATTAACCAAACAAATCCCATGGGAATTTCAAAAAAAATTGTGTAATAAAGACTATTATCAGTAACATGTTCTTATTCAAGTATAGCTTAAAGTGGTGTTTTTGAGTGTAACCCAAGATACATTTTTGCCAAAGCCACATCCACTTGTTTATATCCAGACAAGGATCTATTTTCTCAGAAACCACTAACTTAATACTTCACTAAAACACAAGGATTTTTCATATATTTTTAATTTTCTTTAAAGTTATTCATAATGTATTAAAATCCTATTTTCAAATAAAAACTAAACAATCCTATAATACCAACTATGGAATCCCTTCTTTTTATTACACGACTTCTCATTACGTGGAACATATAAAGGATCTTTTAATGTTTAGTTACTTGGAAATAAGGTATATAAAATATGGAAAAATGAAAAATTCTTTTAAATCAACTTGAATATATCTTAATATGTTTATGCAATGTAAATTTACTAAATCTCATATTCGAAGGAGGTACATCAAATGATTGGGGTGAGCCTGGGTCCCAGTAAGGTAAAATAGTTTACGTGTGATCATTGGGAATATCAATAAGAAAATGTTGAATACCATTATAGAATTTTAAAAGAAAATAAGGAATATCATAATAAAAAAACATAAATAAGATAATGGAAATTGGGTTAAAACATCTAATTTATACATTCATAATAATATCAACAAGGTTAATCCCTAATGTGTTGTAAATGAAAATTACCAAATTTATTCACCAAGGTAGCATAAAACATGTCATATATAGAGATTAAATTATTTAACCAATGCATTGGAGAACTATTAGGGTGTACCCATAAAATTTATTAATTAATATGATCCAAATAGATCACAATAAAACTATTAATTAATAAACCATGAAGAATAAAGACCATGTTTCTTATCAAAATCACGGCGTTTCAAAAGTACATAAAGATATGATCATTATGTACATTTTAGAAAATGAAAGTAGAGTCTATGTTTCTTATGTGTAAAAACACAAATAAAATAAATCATCATTACATATAGGTGAATATCCCTAGAATTAATGGTATTTTTGGATTCATAAAAAGAAAATAAAATAGAATTTCTTAATGAGAAGAGAGAAATTTTGAGAAGTTAATCTGGCTGTATAATGAGTATAAAAGATTGTTTAAAAACTGTTAAATTGAGAGGGTAAAGTGGTCCCACATAGAAAAAAAATAATTCGGAAGTAATGGTATGAAAAATATTAATATAAGAGATTAAAAATAACATTTATCAGATATATATACATCAAAATATGTTCTTGAATTGATGAAAAAGGAAGGATAATTTCTTTGACTTGATGATTTACTCTAAAATCTTGAGGAATGAAACCTTGTGGGATTAAGGACACCTTGGGGGGACACCATGGGAGGGAAAATACCATAGATTCATGGAGGATGAATTTTGAGTGAAATGAAATGGATAAATGGGTGGGTATTTATAGAAAAAGTGGAGGATTTGTTTAATAATTTTCAAATTTAGGCCTTGAAATTCTAGGTTGTAAAAAAATAAAAAACACTGGCTTGCCCATTATTTTCGCCCATAGTTTTGGAAATTTTGGTCATATTTAAAGTTATTTTGTTCCAAAAGAACCTAAAATAATATTATATTACTTATTTTGGCATGTAAAAGTAATTTTTATACATAATAGTGTGTTTAAAGTAAAAGTGTATATTTTAGACTTCTAAAAGTAAATTATAGTTTTGTAAATTGATTAGAATATATTAAAATATGTGATATTATTAAAAAACATTATGTCATGATGTTAGTACTACTAGGTCAAATACATTGTGGGGGCTAATTTAGGGTATGATAGATTAAAACTTCTGACCCTTTGGATATTTTTTGATTGGTAAAAAAACATGCTTATCTATTTCTCCCATTGAAATATATGAATAGAAATGAAATTATTCATAGGACACATCGATTTTTACTTGGTTGACCCTCATTGATCTACGTCTAAGGAGAATACAATTGGCGATATTCTATTGAACAAAATTAACTATGGCTCCATACTAATAATGATTACATGTTTTGGGCCATACCTTATATGCCCAGGATCACTGACTTTACAAGGTTTAGGGATTTTACACTACATTCCCAATGGTCACTCCCTATTCTTCTTTCTATAGATCAATGCTGGTGGAAATGGTCACCATCTTCCTCTTCCCTCACCTACAGCTCTTCAAAATTAATCCATTAACAGTTTATATACATTCAGGTCAAACATTGTTTATGTACATGTAGGTCCCTTCATTTTCATGAATTCCTACATCCTTATCTTTAGGTAGATGCTCTGTTGAAGTCATTTTTTCACCCAAAGAGGATGTTCACCTTCTTGGATACTGTTAGATACCATAAAATACCTTCAAAAAAGGATTTAAAGCTTTTTCAAGCTTCCTTGAGTCTTCCATAAACCACCTTCTCCTCTCACGTACTGTGTAGCGGGTTTTCTACATGAACTACCTCCTCCACCTACCATTGTATATTCTGCAAAACAACTCTATACACATATAGCCTCTATTTTTTTCCTTAGAGAACTACCTCCATGTACTGTATGCACATACCGTGTCTGCATACTGGATCTACTTTTGAGAATCACCCTCTGTACGCGAACAATTTTTTGTTCATGGACTACCTTCTATTTCATGTACATAAGCTCCCCCTCCACATACCACATTATTCTTCTATTGACGTTTTTTCCTTTACATCCTATAATTCCCAGAAGAAACTTTATTGTATTTCCTTCCATGTAAACCACCTCCCTTCTTGGAATTTTCCTCATGAACTACTTTTCCCTCTGTGAGATTCAATACCTAGAAAGAACATTCGCCAGAATTGCTTCTACGCGAGCTACCTTTGGACTTCACCGAATTCCCAGAGTAATGATATATTCTCTAATGATATTCGTTTTTACCTCTAATTTATTGGATTAGTGCTCTTTATATATGAAAAGATATCCAAAAAATCTAACAATTTGATATTTACCAAATCAGTGATTCGGTATAGCCTCCCCTACATACCGATCCTCCTTCCACCAATCTCAACACTTTAATGTACCATTTTTTCACCATGGTCCATAGACTGAATCTCTTCCTATGTTGAAAACCATCTCATGAACCTCCATTCATTTCACGTACTACAACCCCTTCACTACAAATCATTACCACTACTCAGTACGTGACCGAGAACCATTCTTAGACACGGTACACAGTCCATGTTTCGAGGTACAGAGTTCACGTATTTTTCCAAATTTATTTGAAGTTCCTCATACCATTCAATCCTATGATGGAAACCATCTGTTTCCAAAACAAATATTACGGATTTTGAGGCCCAAAATTTTGGAAAACACTAGGAAACTGCATATCCTTAAAAACCTGCTTTCTCCAAACACCAACCATACTCATTCACCGTAATATGTCTTTTTCAACAAACAAAATCACACTCAAAACATTCTAAGTAGACACCTTGATGGATTTTCTCCCAATAATTCCCCCCTTTGGGATTGTTGACAATACTTTATTAATAATACTCTGCATTTTGATACATCGTTAAGGCTTCTTCCACCATCCACAAGCATTCACTTCTAGCGATTAAGATAGAGATCAATGATTTACTAAACACATATTCTAATCCCACATGATCCATGATCATTGTGATAAACTAGTGTAGAATGAAATTTTAATCAATTATTAACTTCATTCCTAACACTAACTTATGAAACCAAAAAAATACTTTCATAAAGAAACTTATCTATTGTGATATGTAATATTTGGTCCATCACATCTATCATCATCAGATTTTATACTCCCCTACATCACATCTACTCCAAATAGCTTCATCTCAACTTCAAATCCCCCTATCCCACTACTCCAATTATCAACTTCTCCCTATGTCTTGACCAATACATTTTCTCCCCTTTGAAGAGTCACACTTTCTCCTCCTTACTCAAAGAACCCAAATGACACTTCATGGTTTCCTGAAATAGGGTAAAGAACACATTTTAGTACATTAGGGGAAAACACATGATACCTCAAAGGGGTCCCACATCCAAACTTTTTAATGTTTAAGGTGTCAAATGGACTTCCAAATCTAGTTGAGGACTCTCAAACACCTATTTGGGTAAGGCATTCATAAGAATATTTGCAACTTGGTATTATATTGGCACATACTCCAACTTCACAATCCCTTGATCTACCTTCTCCTTGATAAAATGATATTTTATTTCAATGTGCTTTGTCCTTGAGTGATGAAATATATTCTTTATATGATTTGTAGAACTTGAATTATCATAATGAATCCCAATTAGATATTTCACTATAACTCCCATATCCTCAAGATGCTTCTTTATCCACAAATATTGTGTGCATGCCTGAGTACCCTCAATATACTTAGCTTCTGAAGTGCTTAATGAAATGAAATGTTGTTTCTTTTTCAAACAAGAAATACACAATCCACCAAGACAGAATGAACCTCCAGAAATTGATTTCATGTCATCTGTTGAACCAGCCCAATTTGCATCTTTATATCCCAATAACTCTTGATGTGATTTTTCATTATAAATAAAACTAAAATTGATAGGTACTTTGATATACCAAAGTATTATTTTTCACTACAAGCATGTGTCTTTCTTTGGGATTTCTTTGATATCACACTACTTGGAATGTAGAAAAAACAATATTTGGTATTGTCAAAGTTAGATACAGTAAACTTATAATAATTTTCATATATTCTGAGATATTTACTGCCTTGATAGCATCATCTTTTGATAATTTCACCATGGTATAAATGGAAGTCTTCATATCATTGTAATTTTGCATTCAAAATATTCTCAAAACCTACATGGAAAATCAATATTGAGAAATGAAAGTGACATTCTTTCTTTGTGTCACCTATAAACAAAAAAAAATTCCAACTCACAAATCATTGACATTTCTAACTAACTTTTATTGAACTAAAAAAACTATCTACATTGTAATTCATCTGATCTAGAAAATTTTATGTCATTGACTTAAAATAACACCATCATCCTTTGATTACTTTATTTATTGAAATATATATTTTAATAAATTCCACCATGCTGTAAGAAAAGATTCTTCAAATACTGATCAAGTCTTGAATACCATGATCTCAGTTATTGATTCAACCCATATAGTTCCTTCTTCAAACTAAAAAACATTGTTCTCATCTTTGTGAATGAAAAAACCATCTGGTTTCTCAATATAAACTTCTTCTTCCAGAACACCATTAAGAAACACCAACTTGAAATCCATCTCGTAAACCCTAAAAATTCTTTGTACTACTATGGAAAAGAATATTCTTATTTTCTCTAGCCTTACAATAGTTGAAAATGTCTCATCAACATCAATAAACACTATCTCAGAGTACCCTTTACACACAATTCGTGATTTGTTTCAAATCACGACACCATATTCATTAATTTTTTTCAAAAGACCCATTTCATCTAGATGACATTCTTGTCAGCTGGTCTGAAATCAATCTCCCATGTTTGATTCTTTTCAATTTGGTCAAGCTCTTCATTCATAGAATGAATATAGTCCATATATCAAGATGCTTCATCAAAACATTTAGGTTCAACCTGTGATAAGTATGATACTTGTTGTAGAGTCTTCATTCTCATTGTCTGCAATGGTGCTTTCTGATCACCAATTATGTTCGGCCTGTTAATTTCAACTCTTCTAACTGGTCTCTAGGAAGAAACCGATTTATTCTCATCATCTGAGTCCTTTTCTGAATCAAAATTTGGATTTAGAGCATCTTCTGACCTTCTCATATCTTCATCAATATCCTCCATAGTCTGATCTTGTATTTTCTAAGGATTATATTCATTCTCCACTATAATCACATCATCAATTTCAAATATTTTTCCTATACACTTATTTAAGAATTTATATGGTTTTCTTTTCTTTGAGTATCCAAGAAATATCCCTTCATCCCCATGGTATTCAAACATCCCATGTTTCTCCTTATTGATAATGAAACAATTACTTATGAGGACTCAAAAGTACTTAAATGGAGGTTTGTTTCCATACCATAACCTGTATGGATTATTCTCCTATTTTTCATAAAGTAATGATATTTTTGAAGTTTATAATTCCATCATCACTTATTCTTTCCAAAATTTCTCTGAATGGAATTTTTCAATGAGAATTGTTTTGGTCATGTTATTGACGATCCAATTTCTTCTCTAAACTACTCTATTATCCTGTGGAGTTATTACCACTGAACTTAATGACTTATCCCATGTTTCTCAAGATAATCCTCTACTTGACTATTTATAAACTCTGTTTTATTATCTATTTGAATCATCTAGATTTTCTGACCAAGCATCTTTTCACATTCCTATCAATTTCATGAAATGAAATTAAACACTTCAGATTTGTCGGTGATGGTTGAAACCCATGCCATTTTCTATAATTAATAATGAAAAAGAACATAATATCTCCTACCATCAAAATAACTTGGTGAAATTTTCCCACACACATCAATATCCACTAACCCAAGCAATCATGTTGAATTTTTCTCCTTTGGAATATATGCCTTTCAAATGATATTTTCTTTTGGTAGGCATGGCATGTATGGGTCAACCATGTGATAATATAGGGATATTTGGAGAAACATCATATTTCACTTAATATTACAAGTATATTTGGATTATGTATCCAAGATGCTTATGCCACAACTTGTTTTCTTCTTCTGGGGACAAAAATATCATATCTTCTTCTCCACTCATGAGGTAGAAATTTTATTTTATAAACATTCCCTACAATACAACAGTACCATCTTTTGGCTTGATGACAAATAATTTTTTGGAAAATCTTATGGAATGCCTTGAGTCACACAATTTACTGACACTATGAAAGTTGTGACTGGTCCTTTTAACAACCAAGACATTGGATCATCTCATGTATTTTCTTCAAAACATCGCTTTTCCTGAACCAATAATTTTTCAAGCCCTCATCATTACAAAATATTACGATAACTTCTTTATCATACTTGATTCTGGTCACTAGATCCTTATTTCCCATTTTATGGGATGTGCATCGACTATTAATAATCTATATCCCAGTGTGATCTAATTCTTTGAATGAAATTTCTGAAACCACATCTTATTCACTTTATTTATTTTTAACCAATGTTTGTGATTTCATACCCGATGTGGAATGATAATCCTAATCTTTCTTAGTATGTGATAAACCAACTTCATCTTATAGAACTACAAATAGATTTTTAATTTTCAGATCATCTAATAATTATTTTAGTTTCTTCTTGTTTCCACATTCAATCAAAATTAGACACATATTTTTGTATTGTTGAAAAGCAATATCTTTCCCTATATCCAAGTTATCCACATCTCAAACAGTGATCACTAAATGAAAACTTTGAATATTGATCATTTTATGATTGATGATATCAGTGTTGTTCTCTATGATAAATCTATTCTATGGAATAGAAATTTTGTGAATGTACCATCTTTCCACTACAATAGAATCTTATGCGAGGTATATTCTTGTGTTTCATTGTTACACTACCAACTTCCCCTTGAGTTCTATGAATCTTTTGATTATAATTCATACCCAAATCAATCTTCAATCTCAGATTTGGTTCTTGTGGTCTGACTTTGACCATTACTACTTTTTTGGACCAAACCCCACTCTAGCCTTATCATACAGATTTGACCATTGCTTCTCTTTTTCTAGGCCACTGTTCTCAACATTCATCTCTATTTCCATTACGATCTACTATCCTCATATTGTTCTGAGAGTCAATAGTTTTTCTTGATCCTTAAATCTTCATCACATACCAATTAATTCCTCTTCATGTTCTTCGATACGTTTGATTTTATCTTTTTTAGTTTCAATCAAACTATCAATTTCACTTTTGTATTCCTCAATTTTGAGATTTTACTCAAAAACCGATTTTGAGTTTTATGGAATTGAAGAATTATTTTGTTAAATTTCTTCATTTATCTCAGACTTATCTTCTTCTCACTACATATATAGTTTGGAATCATGAACCACTTTTTTGGATTTCATTATTTAGGATCTCTAAACAACTATTCCCTCAAGAGAAGCTTCAAGCTCAACCTAAAGGTCAAATATTCCTTCAACATATCCTTCTTCATTGTCGCTTTATGCTTTTGTTGATGAATTTTGAACAACAGCTACCATTGCCTCAACTCCATGGTTCTTATAGTACTCCAATTATACTTCCTCAATTAATTCTAGTCTATCATCTTCTCTTAAAAGTATATTCTTCTTTTTGGTGAGATTTTTCGTATCCTTTTTCTTCACTTTCAATTATGATAAAGATTTATTCGTAGGAATTTCAACATCAACCTCATCATCTTTAAAAAACATCTTTGGGAACCTTTCTGCAAGATTTCATATTATTACACATCGAAATAATGTGAGTGGAAGTTACCATTTGAAATTTCCTTTTCCTCTTTAAATATTTGAGGAAATGAATGGAATAAGCTAATCTGTTTCTTATCCATCTTGTCTATATTCAATATAGAGCTTCTTCCTGGCATTGAATGCCACCTATTTAGATTTAACCATTTCCACAACATAGTTATCATCATTTCTCTTTTCATATGCTACAAGGGTACTATGAAAGTTATCAAATGTCAGCACTTTCATGTATTTATCTTCTAAAACTGAAAACTTCGAATTTAATCGAGGTGTAGTTTTTCCCAAGATACGCTTCACAATTATTAAATATCAGATAACTTCTCCAAGCCCATGCATGTATTCCATAATGAAATTTACCCTATCAAAGAATTTTTCAACAGACTCATTATGGTTTATTCTGATATTCTCATATTTTTTCCATAGAACTTTCATCTCTGATCCTCTGACCTTTGAGTCACCCTCAGAGATATTCAAAAAAAATTACCCACATAGCATGTGATATTTTATATGACATCACCTTCATTAAAATTTTATTTGATATGGATATCTCTAAAGCATTGATCCATTTATCATGGGTATCCAATTCAATTATTTCAACTTCTAATTAGGCAGCACAATTGATATCAGCTGATATTCTATGCATAGATTCTGTGAATACATTCATTCCTAATGATCCAAAGTAGTGCTGCATCCAATTCTTCCATAGTTGAAAATTATTTCCTTCGAAAATTGGAATTCCTTTGTGGTTGACCACCTCCATTTTTTATACTCATAGAGAACTAATAAATTTCATCCTTTCCCTATAATATAAATTTTTATGTCCACTAGGTCAAATACCCTAAGAGATCAGGGGGGTGTTAGGGTATGACAGACTAAAACATTTCCCATTCGAATTTTGTTTCGTTGTTAAACAAAACACATTTATCTCTTTCTACCAAATCTATATATGAACATAAATAAAATCATTCAAATGTTATAATGATTTTTAATTGGTTCACACTCATTGGGCTATATCCAAGGAGCATACAATCAGAGACATGCTGTTGTAAAAAATTCACTAAGGATCACTGCCAATATTGATTACAAGGTTTAGGCCAGATCTTCTATGCCTAGGTTCACTGCCTTTACGAGGTTTAGGGTCTACTCACTGCATTCCCAAGGGTCACTCTCTATGAAATTTTCTTTGTCTCACTACTGATGGAAAGGGTCATTGTCTTTATCTTCCTTTACTTACTTATCTTAGAAAGGAATCCACTTACAGTTTATATACTTGTAGGTTAAACACTATATATGGACATGTATGTCCATTAATTTACATGAATTCTTGCACCCTAAACTTTATATATATTCTCTATTGAAGTACCTTCTTCACTGACAGATGATATCCACCTTCCTGGGTACTGTTAGATTCCAAAGAATACTTTTTCAAATTGATTTGAAGCTTTCTAAATCTTATTTTAGCGTTTTCCAAACCACATGCTTTTCTCGTATACTGTGTAGCAGGCTTGCTATGCAGACAACCACCTCTACGTACCGCTTACTATTCAAAAAAAAACCTATTTCTATGAACAACATCAGTGTTACACCTATATGAACTATCTTTACATACTACTTCTATATAGCCCTTCCACATACTAGCTATGCTTCTACGAATCACCCTCTGTTTGGGAACTATTCTCTGTTCGCAGACTAGATTTTCTTCTACGTACCGAAGATACCCCACCAGATACCACGTTCTTATACCACATATGTTCTTCCTTTTCAGCCAACAACTCCCCACAAATTTTTTTTAGAAACATTCCTTCCAAGTGATGCAATTTCCTTTGCAGAATCATCCCCACGAACCACTTCTTCCTTTGTGAGTTTTAGTACCTCGCAAGAACCTTCAAAAAAATTGATTCTGCACAAACTACCTTTGGACTTCACTAAATTACCAGAGTAAAGGTATATTCTCTAATGATTTTATCCATTACCTATAATTTCAGGTAGTAGTTCTCTTTATATAGGAAAATATATCTGTAAAATCTGATAATTCAAGATTTTCCAAATCTTTGATTCAGTACAGCCTCTACCACATACTGATCCTCCTGCCATGAACCGAAACCCTTTAGTTTACCATTTTCCACCACGGTCCATGTATTTCATCTTTTACAATGCAACAAACCATATCCTAAATCTCCATGCCATCCTCGTACCGTGACCCCTTAGCCGCAAACCATTCCACGTACTATTCCTACTACTCAGTACACAGACGTAAACTGTTCCCGAACATGGTTTGTAGTCCATGTTCAGAGGTACACAATTTTTTTATTTTGCTAATTTTATTTTTAGTTACTCACACCATTTACTCCTATTATGAAAAAATTCCTTTTCTAACCCAAAATTTATGATTTTGAGGCCCATAAATTGGGAAAACACCGGGAAACTGTGCAACGTTAAAAACCTACATTCGGAAAACACCAACCATACTCATTCATGGTCATCTGGCATTGTGAACACACACAATCACACCCACAACTTACCGAGCGGAAACCATGGGGGATTTTTTTCAACACATGGATTTTGTTTGATTAATTATTAAATCATTATGAAATAATTTTGAATAATTAAACACACTAAAAAACCCAAACTGTATTTTTAATAATCATAAAAAAATAATGTATTTTAGAAAATTCTCATCAATTCACTCTAACCTTATTTTTACATGGTAATTTCAAAAATTATGTTCATTTTTTAGAATAATTGTTTAAATATGTTAATTTTAACTCTTAACTATAAAAATCATTATTTATTAAAAAATAATTGAAGGTCGAAATGCATAGTGAAATTTCTAACACATAAAATATTTTAAGGACATAATAAAATTAGTTAATAAATTATATTTGAATAAGAGTGTTTTATCATACTATTTAATTAAAATAAATATCATTAATAATAACCTAGTTTATTATAAAAATTTATATATTTTATGAGAAGTGCAATTTGTTTCTATACAATCAATTTATCCAATTCCATATCAATTAAACAAATAATTTTATTAAAAAAAATTCTTAAAATAGAATTGATGGAATAAAAAGTTTATTTATACAAAGGAATTACACTTTATGTTATTACATTAAGGACATGTAACCCCATACTAGACCCATTTATGACCGAAGGGTAAGGTGTATGATAATGAGAGATTCATGAGGCAACTCGACTAACATAGAACAAGTGGTAATTTCCACTAACATGAACTTATCCCATATGAATTATCATTCATGCTTCAATTTTGGAAGCTCAGATTAAGGTTAATCAAGGGTGAGCCCAATGATTCTACCTCCCTGCCAAGTTTTAAAAAATAGTCTTTATATGAAATGACTCTATAGGTCATTGCTTCTCCTTTATAAATTAATTATCCTTTGGAATTTCTACTTATAGAAACTAATTATAATGTTAAAATCAATACTAAGAGTATAGTTTTCAGTGGTCATATCGACCAATGGTAATAGTTGACCAAGGATCATATAAGAATCAAATCCTTATGTTCAGATTTAAATTTATACTCACTTAATTGTTAAATAAATATTGTCTTGTTGTGTATAATATAATATAATACACATTTTCTCAAGAAAGAAATATTATTTTAAAAGTCTCTGTCATTACAGTGCTAAAATTTAGTTATGTAATCAATGCATATCGAATAATTCTCTATAATTTAGTTGTAAACCATGGATCATAATGAGAGATGATTGAAAGTGGTACCCCATGAAACCTCACCACTTCCTTGAAATATATATTGGAATGTTATTTAGGAAAGAAATTTTCTTAAATGGTGATAATGTTGGAAGTCTTGGGGAGTTTATTGACCACAACCCATATCACATTACTTCCATTGTTTTTTTCAAGATACTAGTGACAAAGTCCATAAAGACAATATCTCATTTTCAAGTGGGTATAAAAATGGTTTCATCATCCTATTAGACTTCCTTCACTTTGATTTAACTTGATGACATACCAAACACTATGAGATATAATCCACAATCTTTTTCTTAATGTTTGGCCACAATAAGTGTTCTAAATTATCATGGTACATCTTGGTACTTATGGGATTTATAGTGAAATATGAGCTATGTGAATTATCCAATAGAACATTCAATATCTCAGGAGATGACGACACACAAAGCCTTATTCCAAACTAAATCACACCATCATAATTGATGTGCAACTCATGAAACGTCCCTTACTTTACTTCTTTCACCTTATTTTGTAGCCCCAGATCATTTCATTGTGCCCCCTCAATCTTATCTTGGATATATGGTTGGAAAATAAATAGGACACTGTCGGATGTATTCCCCACCATTATGATTTCAAGATCCATACTTTTTATATCCATGAAGGGAGGTTCTCCCTCAATGCATATCATATATAGAGTAATTTGTTCTTTATACTAATAACATCAGCTATGTTTTTAACCTTACCTGAATTCCAGTGAATATAGAAATCATAGTCCCTAATTAGATCTAAACATCTTCTTCGACGCATGTTGAGCTCATTCTATGTTAATATATATTCCAGATTCCTATGATTAGTATATATATCAAACTTTTCACCATAGAGGTAGTGATACCTAATCTTCAGAGTGAAGTTCACTGCTGCTAACTCCAAATCATGCATCAGATAGTTCTTCTCATTGATCTTCAACTATCATGAGGCAAAGGATATCACTTTACCATTCTTGATGAGTACACGACCCAAGACTTTCTTCAATGAATAATTTTAAATAAAAAAACATTCTCCAATTTTTTATAGTATTATAAAAAGAATATTAATTATCCTCTAACTGATCTCTTTAAATATTTCCTCACATTCTTCCATCCAGACATAATTTACCCCTTTATGTGACAGAATATTTAAAAGTCTTGGAAATAGTGAGATATTTCTCTCAAAATGTTTTTAGTACCTATAAAATATAAGAAAACTATGGATTTTTGTGAAGCTAGTGGGTTTGGGTCATTCCTTAATTACCATGTTCTTTTAAGGGTCCACAAAAATTCCCTCACTTGTCATCGCATTCCCCAATAATGCGACTTTTTGCATAAAAAAGTAACACTTACAGAACATAGCTTACAGTTTATCCTTCCTTAATGTTTATATAATAATATTTATATAATTTTTATGTTCCTCCTTCCTCTTTGAGTAAATTAGAAGTCCATCGGTAAATACTAACAAAAATATGTTGACATAGTCTCTAAATAATCTATTCATGTAATCCATGAATATTTTAGGGTAGTTAGTAATTATTAAGGGAATAACCATGAACTCATATTTCTCATACCTTGTATAGAAAGAAGTCTTCGGAATCTCTTCCTTTCCCACCTTTAATTGATGATATCTAGAATGAAGATCCACCTTTGAGAGGTACTGAGCATTTCATAGCTGATCGAACAAGTCATCAATCCTTTGTAGAGGATATTTGTTCTTTATGGTGATCCTATAGAGCTTCTAGTAATCAATTTATAGTGGCATTGATACATCATTTTTATTATAAGAAAAACCATCTCACCTTTAGGATATGAACTTGGGTGTATAAACCCTTTTTCTAAATTCTCTTACTTCGGCTTCTCTAACTCATCCAATTTGATTAGGGCCATCTTGTAAATGAATTTTGAGTTAGTAGTGGCTTAAGGTTTGAGATCTATTCAGAACTCTACATCATGATCTAGGGGAAGTATGAGTAAATCTTTGGGACATATATCATCAAATTTACAAAGAAGGTGAATTTTCTCTAGGTTTATATATTCATTTGAATAAATTATCTAGTCATGATATACTTCTGCACAAGGTATCAACAACCATATCATTAAATAAATTTCCAAAGGAGATTCTGGATCTTCCTTAAATTTTTAAAGGAGCATTGTATTATTCCTAATATGAAAATATATTTTCTTTTCTTAACAGTTGATGGGTTCTCTAAATTATTAGATCAAATATAATCCCAATATACAGTTGAATTCCACCATGTGATGTATCAAGAGATTCACTGGAATAATATTCCCAAAGACTCTTAGAGGAGAATTGTCCAATACTTGGGTTTCACAGATTTATCCACTAGGTATTTTTATAGATATATATACCTTATGTTATTTGAAATTCAACTAAAAATTACTAGAAAATTTTAAGGATATAAAATAATGTGTAGACGTAGAATCAAATAAAAATATTATATTATTGAGAAAATAAGAAGTGTACCTTGTATGACTTCGTTTTTATGCTCCACTTTAGTTGTACTGATTGAATAAGTTTTAACTTTCTCTTTTTCCTTTGGTGGTTTTTGATGCTGATTACCTTCAAGGACTCAAGGTTTAGTACACTACCTTGCATAGTTCCCTATCTCCCTAGAGTTGAATCATTAAACCATGTGATTTTCATTAGTAGGTGACCTAATTTCCTCTATAATGTTGGTTTGATTCTTCATGTGTATTCTACATTCATGAGCTTGGTGGAATTCTCTCCCACACTTGAAGAATTTCCATGTCCCTTTGAGGAAATTTCTATGATTCTTCTTCCCATATTTTTGACATATGGGTAGTTGGATCCTCTTTCCTCCTTTGTCATTTGACCCACCAGATTGAAACTCCATTATTCACTTCTGATCTCTATATCCATGAAACCATTATATGAAATTCTTCCCTACATTGAGTGTAAATAGAACTAATTATTCATAACTCTCAATGTTTGGGATTTCTAGAGCCTTTCTAAGGTGATGTTTTAAACCAATAAATAATTTATCTATTTTGGTATCATTACTGATAAGAATACTAGAGTATTATCTTTAAATAATTGTGATTTTTCCTCAGAATCCAGGAAATATTAATATTAATTTTGCTACAAATCTATGAATTCTCTTTCTATCATTTTTTGAAAAGTTTCTGAGAAATAATTGGTAAAGAAATATTTTCATAAAATATTCCCACCCCATATCCTCCATTTCATCCTTTGGATTGGTGTTATAGTTCAATTCCTACCATTAATCAGCTTCTCCATCTAAATGATAAAGTGAAAGAGTTATCTTCTCTTTAGGAGAACAATGGACTATTGAAAAGATTCTTTTAGTTGAGTTAACCCGGTGTTCCACGAAAAGTGGATCATAAGTCTTATTAAAAATTACTACTCCTAAATATATGTGTCACTAAAGGGATAATTGATTATTATTGGGTGAATTTGGATGTTCTACATAGTTTAGGATTTCATTCATAGCCCGAGAAAATTGGTAAATAATTTCTAGGTTGTTTTAAAGTCCCCCTCCCATGGAATTAGGGATATCATTAAAAAAGTCATTGCATTTTACCTCACACTGGTTATTGGTCTAGTTTCTCCTGGTTCCCACTATTTTCTAAAATTGAAAAGGTTTGAACAAAATGTAAGTCAATAAATCATGAATAATTTATTATTTTATGTAATTAACAATAATGGAATTTTATTATGGTATGCGTATGCTTATCCTTTTTGAAAAATACTTTTGTCATATGTTTTACCTATATATAGACATTTACATATGGTTTCCACTCTTATTTTATAATCTGAACTCCAAAATATACTAAACCACGCTCTACTATAAACTATATAGACACTAATTTTTCTTTGATAAATATTACATCATTTTAAGATAAATGAAATAAAAGAGATAAAAATCTAGGAACTAAAGATTTAGTGTCATAGAAAAATTTGGGTCATTCGTAAATTGAACATAATAAAACATAAAAATTTATTTAAATAATTCTTATTTATCCTTTAAAAATAATTCATTGTCCTTATTACATGCAATCATTTGAGGATATATATCTAAGAAGGGTGTATGATAAAATCTCAATAGGATGATTAATAAAGGACATGAATCAATATAATATGGGTGAACATAATCTTCATCATCATATCATAAAAATAGGAATAACAAAAAAATCACAAAGGAAATGTGTGGTAATGGAATAGAATGTGTCACTGCCTAAAATGAAACATTATGTATTAGTGTTCAAATACCACACATAGTTGAGAACAAAGCTACCATCATGTTCACATATAACATATGTACGAAATCATAAAATCATCATTGTGAACAAAGTGAACATAATTTTCATACATAATTACCATTATTTCATGAGATATATCACATTAACCAATGAATTTAAGGGATATATAATTATAATCCCACCCATCACATCATTATATTTATGTAATCGTTCATTTCCCATGAAACATATTACAATCATAGTCCCGAATGAACCCATGTTAAAGAATGAGTTTTATAATGATTTCATAAATAATGATTTAATGAATAAACATGGGGTTCACAAATGAAAATGTTAAAAATATATTTTTTATAAGAATCATCATTCACTAGTGAAGAAGAAACAACTCAAGGGGATTCAAAGATTTGTTTTGGAAAGAAGAGTTCTTTTGGAAAATATTTGTATTTTTTATAAAATAAAGAAGGAAACATGTATATACATGAAAATAAAAGGCAAGAATAATGAAAAGGTATTTATGGATAATTATTTCTATATTAATACCAAATATGTTGTTAGAGATGGATAACCCAAAGAAAATGAATTGGGTTTTAGAATCCACTTAACTTAATTCCCACTTTATTTCGTCGATTTTGAGCCACCTGAATAATAAAATAAGATTTTATAAAACATTGATCCAAAAGTGAAATATTTTAATTTTAAATATATTTATCTATTAAAATAATTGGATTATGTTTATTAATTTCCATTGATTAAATTGAAGCATTTTGATATCATGTTTTTCAAAAAAAAATCATGTTTCACTCTGATTTCACAATTTTCATTCAAATTCATTTACAGAAAATTATGATAATCTCTGAAATCATAAAATAAATGCAATTAATTATTTATATATTATATATAATTAATTCTATCTATCCATTAAAGAGTTTATAATAATTATTTTGGCAATGTCTTAGTGGGTGGTTAACTAACCTTTAATGTGATGTTGTTGAATGAGCGGGAAAGGGAAGTATGACATTTATATTTTTGATAAATATGATAATTAATGTTGGTTAAAATCATTAATATAAATTTAACATACATAATAATTAATTTTATACTATATGGTTTTAAAATTAATTGGTAAAAATAAGAAGGAGAAGAAGAAAATAGAAAAATGTTAATATAGACTTACTCTATCCTCGGTGTAGCCTCTCTTGTATGACACTATAAATCCCTTTAGGATTGGAGTTATATTGCTTCATATTTCCCCAAAGTATTATAAGGATCTTTAAGGGGAGTATTTTTGAAGATAATGGGAATTTCAATGCGTGTGAGGAGTGGTTTTACAAGGGAAGGGAGTGCAGTTATTTATACACGAGGAGTGGGGTATTTTTTGAATAAAATATAATATAAAAGCAAAAACATGTAATAGTGATTTTTTGAAAAAATATATAATATATAATTATAATATAATGGTTTTAATACATTAAATTACATTTATAATTATAATTCATTAATTTATTCAAAAGAAAATTAGAAAAACGAGAAATTGATATTTTATGGGACCACTTTTGACTTTAGGGTTCGGAAAGTGATATTTAGGTTTTGAAATTAAGTATTTTTTTAATGAATAATTTTTGAAATTAAATATTTCATGACCAATACTCACATTCTATAAATAATTATGTCATTATTAGATCCTAGATGATGTAATTTAAGATACATTAGTTTTTTGAAAACTGTATTTTTACTATTCACCTAAAAATTAAAGTAATTCAAAAAATTAACAAAAAAGAACCGTAGATAAATTTAAATGTGATTATTTCAAAAATAAAATTAATTTTATTAAAATTATATTTCTAAAATAAGTAATTTTAATTTTCAATATACAATTTTGATCTTTGTGAAATTTATTAAAATAAAGTTCATTTAAAGTGTGCTTATATTTTGTTAGAGTTTTCTAATTAGGATATTTATTTTTTGGAATTATAAAAAGTATATTTACATAAATTAATCATGATAAATATTATTTTTATAATAATTTATTATTTTTGGATAAGCTTACTTATACAACGATCGGGTCAGTATTCTAAATTGTCAGGTTACAAT
Organism: Viscum album; assembly: GCA_963277665.1. Taxonomy (NCBI): domain Eukaryota; kingdom Viridiplantae; phylum Streptophyta; class Magnoliopsida; order Santalales; family Viscaceae; genus Viscum; species Viscum album. The sequence continues at coordinate 773,328,683 of OY728142.1, read as the reverse complement.
ACCAAACGACCAAGTTAATATTCCAATGATCACTTTTCTATTACAATGATAACATTACTATTACAACAGTCACATTATGTCCTATATATACCCCTGTATTATATTATTCTATACTCATCTAAATTCCTCTCAAAGTTCTATATTTCCTTTTTCTATACTTTTTTATTAGTTTACTAATATCTTTCTTATTATCTATAGTGTTTGTAGTGGTGGTGATGATTCGAGTAGATTGGGGTGATCCATATTTTCCTATTTTAGTATTTCTATAATACATTTTTTCCTAGTTTTAATTTTTAGCATTTTAAATAATTTCATTGCTAATTTATTTAACATTATTTTATAATTAAATATATATATTTTTTTTCATTTTCTTTATGGGTATAATACTATATTGTATATTATAAAAAACATTTAATTCAAGAGACCAATATCATTTATAAACTCTAGGTTCTTAAAAAAGGTTTCTAGTATATACTGTCCATAAGAGTATGAAGTAAATTTTTATCATAGTGTAACCTAAACCGTCATCCCTAAACATGGGTTTAGTATTTTTATTCAATTGATTTTGAGATGGAATACACCCATGGGATGGAGATCATTATTATATATGTGATAACCCAAAATACTCAATCATATGTGATATAATAATCTAATAATGAGTAGAATATGATGGTCATATTTACTAAGATGCATCTTGACATCTTAGAGTACCATGGTTATGTGATCCTTGAATATTTGTCAATCTCTGCTTCACTCATCAATAGGGTAAGGAGGGGCTATCTATATGATTTAGACTATCAATTCAAGAGGGATAATATATATTGTTGGGAGAGGATACCACCCATTCATTTTTATGTTGATGAGATTCTATATTTTTGAGGCTATATTGTGGTCCCTACAAGCATACATGAGGTTTTGATGACTGGATAACAGACCTCAAGGTATTATGTATATCCTATTTTGAAAAAGATTTATCATTATATACAAAGATAGTATTGGATTCCTGATATAAAGAGGGATATTTCTTAGTCCAGCACATGGTTCTCTACCTATCAGTAGGCAAAGGATGGCCACATGCGATCCACTAGCCTACTTTAGTCACTACCCTCCCATCAGTGGATGTGGGATGATGGGAATATGGAATTTGTGAAGAGGGTATCCAATAAATCCTAAGGTAGCGATTTAGTGTGAATGATTTTCGATTAGTCGACTAATACAAATCATTTATTGATTATTCTAGAGACCATATTAATAGATGAGTTAGGAAATGATTGTTTTTAGGAGATTCAATGTTTATATTAAGTACCATGCAACATCATTAGAGGTTTAGATGTTTTTTTTAATTCACAATTTGTGATAGGGTTATAGAAGTCACTTGTCACATATGTGCATCTATGAACTTCTCAACACCCTAAAAAAATGGGATGTCTAAGGGATGTATCTCGATTTTGGATGATTCATGTAGGGAATATGTCTCTAATAATGTATGTTCTTAACGAAACCATTTTTCATTTATAGAGTCTCCATATAATAATAATTAACTGGTGTGGATTTTGATTTATCTATTCTATTCTTCATATGGTAAGAATTTCTATTCACCCATATGAGGGATTAGATCTTGGTATTTAGTGATTATGGGGCCGAATCTCATGTATAAGAAATCAGAGCATATATTTTCTTATCAAGAAGTGGTTTGTGACCACTCATATTTGGAATAGGTTTAATGTCAATTGAATAAACTATTTACAAGTGTTTGATGTGAGCTATCAAGTATTTTTATGAGTGTTTCTGAGGTCAAGGAATCAATATAGTTATAGAAATGGGAAGTTGACTTCTAAATATATGGGACCATCTATAATTGTGGAGATTATCTGAATAGTATCATATGAATTAGATATTCTATAATAGTGTAGGTATTTGCACAATTTATTTCATGTGTCACATATTTTGTGGTATTGTCCAAAGCCATCTTATGTAATCAATATTCACATTATGGAGCTGGAGGATGATGCATATCTTTATGACAATCCAGTGAGTATTATGTATAACTCTGAGAAGAATATATATTTAAATATGGCTCCACTGGTCTGGTTAAAATGGAATCACGATCACTTCTATGTTTAAATCTTAAAGAATGCGTTCGATATAATATAATAACAGTAATATTTTTTCACTGAGACGTGTACTGATGTTCAGAAACATATCTCTATGATGATAGATTAGGAGTTCCAGATGAGTGATTTAGGTCAAACATTGGGTTATATATGTGTATTAGTACTTGGTAGAGGTTTATGGAGTGTTATAATGGGCCCAGAAATGGTCTATAGAGTTTATATAGTGTTGATGGTAGGTTTTTAATACTTTATTGAATTGAGTAGGTTTGGAGAGGCCCTGAATGTACAATACAAAAATTTGGGATGTTTTTAATGCTTTTGAAAATTTTCTGGTTTTGAAAGGGTTTCAAATTTTTTCTATGTATAAATCCTTAAACATGAAAACTCTCCTATGTATAAAATGTTAGTTATCACCAAGAGGATAAAATTATCTTACATATATTAAAAAATATCTTACAAAAAAATAATACGTAATATTGTTTTCCCAATGCTAAAAATATTATGTATAAAAAATTACATCACATATGGTTTTTCCACAATGGGAAATCCTGTAAAAGCGTAGATAAATTTATTATGTCCGAATAAGCTTGTTACATATTTAGAAAAATATAATACACATGAAAAATGATTTTGGTATTGATTATTTGGATAAGAATGAAACCTTAAAAGATGAATAATATATTACGTATGAATGATAAATATTTTATATAAAATTTTACCAAATAAAATATGATATATTTTAGGATTAAGTATCTTACAAATGAATATTATGTGACACATTAGATTTAAACTATGTAGAATATGTTACATATGCAATAAAATATATTACATATAACATCTAATTAAGTAAAATATCCTATATATCATAAAATATATGATGTCTTCCAACAAGATTGTACCCTTATGGTACAAGATCCTTCTTGGCATCCAAAAGACCCAAGATTAAATCCAGACAGAGGAAAAATTTCCGAGTATTGTAGAAATGGTGGAACTGTAGCAGTGGTGTTACTGTAGCGGGTACTGTAGTAGCAAGAGTACTATAGCAGTAATGTTCATCGAGGGATACTTTGGGACAAAAAAATGGGTTTTCAACACTTGTATTCCGGAAACATGGCCTTGGGCCTTCGAGCTATGTAATGGGTCTCCCTCTACCCAGTCTAAATAGGTCTTTTCTTTAATAATAAATTGAGGATTCAGCCCCAACCTTAAAAAAAATATTATGTATTAGGTTAAATATGTTGTGAATGGTTCCAATATATTACATATTGAGTTTTAATTGCATAAAATATATTATATATGGGGAATATATTTCATATAGGTTGGAATATGTTATTTATAGAGTTTTTCAAAATGGGAAAACTTCACATATGAACAACATGTTACACATGAAGTGAAATATATTATGTATGGAGTTTTTATAAAGTAAAATATCATAATTTTTAAAAATATGTTATTCTTACTATAAAATGATACTTTTGATGTTTTTTATAATGGAAACCATAAAAATTGACTAAAATCTGATACATCTAATAAATATTAGATTTTTTCTTTTTCCAAAAAAAACTATCATATACGGATGACAAATATTACATATAGGGGTTTTCTAATAAAAAGGCATGTTTTAATTTTATATACTATCTATAGAGGGGAAACTCAATTTTGTAAAGTAACTCAATATTTAAGATAATATATTTCTTACATGAGGGTGTTGAAAGATAAATTCATATGGATTATGGTAGGGTTTTCCATACATCACTAAATTTTCAAAAAATGCATAGTATTTCATATTTTCAAAAAAATATTAAATAAATGTTAAAAATACATATTTGAGGAGAATTTGGGATATTAGGTGATTGATATATAGTAATCACATTCATGTTAGATCTCACATCACATTCATCATCACCAAGGGATCTATTATATGTTTCTCAAAGGATTTAAGCCATGTTCTTCTTAGGTGGTAGAAAAATGTACATTTACCAAATGACTTAATTTTCTCAATTTATTTTGTGACTTCAAAGTATCATTAATGTTATTAAATTTTATTCCTATTCTATGTTTTATGTCAGAAACATTGATTTTAAAAAACTGTATCTTGTATTAGCATATGGTATTTAACAAGATACTACCTTGAAGCATAAGTTATGTAGTCCTCATTATCCATAAAGTATCACATATTTTCTTTGTGAATACGATGCACAATCACCTAGAACAAATGTTCTATTGAACTAAAACATACCAAATGAATTATATTTTAAATCATAAAGATACATCCCTTATTTAGGCCACATTATTACCATTGATGTGTGTAATTCTTGAACTTGGCCACTAAGTAAGGGAAAATAATTTTTTATAGAAAAATATAGATTCAAAGTGGTGACCCAGAGTGTTATTGATAATAATCAGTTAACATGTATTGAATGTGTATGCTAATGTGTATGTCCAATTATATGATGATTGTACATGATATGTGTGATTATATAAAATTAATGATATGGATGGGTGGGTTGCAACCCCTACTGAATATAATAAATGTGATGGGTGAATGAGATGTTCGGACCCCAAAACATAATAAATGTGATAGGTGTGTTGGATCCACTAACCCTAAAATATTTTAAATGAGATAGATATATTGGAGACACTACACCTGAATATAATGTTTGAGGTGGATGGGTGGGATGTTCTTCCCCTGAAAAATGATTAATGAGAGGGTTGAGTGGGGTATAATTCCACCCAAATAAAATAAATGAGATAGATAGGAGGGAAACACTACCCAAAAAATATAATTAATGAGAATATTAAGTTGGCAACATTTCTCCTCGGAATATTTATTGATATGGATTTACATGTTCATAGATATATGACACCAATCTACATAGCTATGGTCTATCTCAGATGTCACCTTAAAACCCAAGGATCAGTTGTGTTTTTTAATTTTTCATTTTCAATTTTTTATACACACTATCACTCACTTTTACAAAGATTATATATATAGGGATGTTTTTTAGGGTTTATTAAATTGTTTTTCCTACAACATGCTCGAGACAACATATGTGGCTAAGAAAACTTCATAGTTACATGAAATAATAAGGTAATGATAATTATAATCAATAGTTAATCAAGATGCCTGGATAGAACATGAAAGATTGAACTAGGTATATATATATATATATATTCAATTTACCTAGTTTTTTTTTATCTTTTTTATTTTTTTGATATTTTTTATGTGATCCGCCCATAGGGGATCCTGATGTTACCCTTGTTCCATGTATGACTTGTGAAACATTCATTTTTATATATGAAAGGTTGGGTATTATTTATTTTCACTTGATATGATTCCTATCACATTTTTCATCTAGATGTATAATAATTTTATTACATATATCATTGTTTCTTTATATGATCAGTGGGTATTATATCTCCATGGTATCACTATAGACCCTCACAACTAGTTGGAAGCCTATGGAATATAGGGAGGCACACCTGAGGTCATGTTTTACTTCAATATCGTTTCTAAAAAGTGATCTAGGGAAATGTTTTATATTATGAAAAATAGATGTCTACTGAGGTCGGAATAAAACATGACTCCTTCTGAGATATGTTATAAGTATAAACCGATAGGAAAATAAATTAATGTTTTTGGGATTCATTATTTAATAATGATCCTGAATCCAAATTTACAAATGTTTAATGATATAAATGAGGTAGTAATTTCCATGGGATGTTTATCTAATGGCATAACTTATATTTGTTAGAAAAAATGACTACAGCATATGGTTTATTCTTAGGATATGAAATCCATTGATATTAAATCCAAGATAAATGATTCATGTGATTAAATTTTTGAGAACTAATAGAATATAACTTAATCACTTATGAAATAGTAGGTGAAAAAGAAGTTGATAGTGAACATTATATGGTTGAGGTAAATTATAATTATTCTAATGGTTCTAAAGAGAATAGTTTAAGTCAATGTTTAAAATTTTAAAATCTATAGAGAAATTTTGAATCAAAAAATATATTTGGAATATTTGAATCTCAAGATTAGATTAGAAGAAATATGAGGATTAAAAATCAAAGAGTTATTATTTCATTAGTTGAAGAACAATCAGTTAAAATTTATATATATAGATTACATTGACAAGTTTATTCACTGGTGAAGGGGTGGACATTTAAGACACTTTGTAACCCATTTCAATAATTGAAACCATTAGGATATTTGTGTTCATTCCAGCACACATGAATTTTTAGTTTTATTTGATGAATGTAACATGTTACTTCTGAGACTGAGATCTTAGATAACAAATATTTATTATTTAAACTAAGGGTTTATGATTGATACCGATTGATATATGATGTGTAATTTGAATAAATCATTGCATGAATTGAAGTAATCCCCTAGAGTTCAATAACCTAAATTTGATAATTTCATAAATTTTTGAACTTCTGTAAAAGAAATTTGCATAATTTTTTTTGAAATATATTATCATGAATAATATAATTTTCATCTAATTTTACAATGATATAATTTTTTATAGTCAAAATAAAAATTACATTCATTAGTTTTCAGAATAAATATAAAGTTTGAGATTTTATTTCTTAAATAAATGAATTTATTTATAGAACTAAAAATAAAATGAAATAAATGTTATATCATACTATTCAAGGATAATCATTCAAAGTAATTATTGAAGATATTTTGAATAGAATATTCATATGAAGTTACCAAACTCATTATAGTTTGTGTGAAACTGAGAAAATCAAATGAACTTACAGAAGTTAATTGGAAGCATTATTTATCTAACAGAATAAATACTAGATATAGTGTATGAAATAGATTTTTGTTCTTCAGAAAATATTTATTTAAATGAATCACACATGTTTATTGCTAAAATAATTTAATTATATATAAAAGGAACATAAAATTATGGGTTGATGTATAAATGAAGTGGAAAACTATACTTACTTTCTTTTACATCTACTGATTGTGTTGGGGATTGAAATAATAAAAAAAATATCTATATGATTTTTAAAATGGGTAATATATTTTTAGATTTCATAGTAATAAATTTTTTAACTATAAGTATAGTTGTATCTAAATAAGTTTAAACCACTCATTTATGTAATCAAATGATGTTGTTAAAGGTTTAGTTGGAATATTTTTAGGGAAACATTATAAAACCATTGAAATCTACATGTGATAACCAAAGTGAAATTTAATTTTTTAAAACTATAGAATAAAACTCAAGGTATATGAAAATTGATATAAAATATCTTTTCATCAAGAAGAATGTTTCCAATGAAGATGCGATGTTTGAATATATCTCAATAAAAGATCAAATTGTTTTTATACAGAAAAAAGATATTCCATGGGAAATGCTCACAGAATTTAGGATGATTCTTCATGTTTGACCATTCTAGTTAACATAATGTTGTTATGGTATTCCCCAAAAACAATTTAGATACTATTTTGAAATGGGTATAGAAGTACACAACTATATACTTTAACTTTTGTAATTACATAGAGGTTGTTATTAAAAAAAGGAGGATAAAATATTAGTGAGGTGACCCGAGCTTCACTTAAATTAATATTAAATTATTTTGGTGTATATTTAATATATTTTTTAATAATAAAAATCCAAAATATAAATTCCTTGTGTATTTTGATGTTTGATACACAATTAAATTATTTCATGAAATTTCTTCAACATCTCAAACAAATTTCTCTTCATGTAGTACCCATTTTAGGAGTTCCCTAAATAAATCCTTTCCTAAGAACATGGTTAAAGGAAACATAATAAAGAGTTATATTATATTTTTAGAAAGGTTAAACATTGTATATTTCAATCAATGAACATAAGTTAGCATAAGATATGTTTAAGGATTTTTCAATATGGTCATAACTTATGAGATCATACCCAAAAAGTCATAAACCATAAAAAAGGAGTCATAGAATAATGATATTTCAAAATAATAGACATGATACATAATGTTTTAAAATCATAAATAATAAATCATGATCCTTGAGATCATATCATAAGCATAAGATATAAGTTTATGACATAAAATTGTGGCATAAATATAAGAATAGAAAATAATTTCCTTTTTCAAATATCACTACCAAGATTATCATAGTAGACAAATTACCATAGTGTATTTGGTTGATTCTCTGCTTACATAAACCTAGAAATAATATTTCAAGTCTAATTATCATGAAATTCATCACATTGTTAGATTGGGATAACTAATTGTGTCAGCTCTTGGGATTGTGCTAATAACCAATATACCCTTTTTATCTCATGAGATATAAAACACTACCCACTGCCTTAAAGGTATATAGTAGAGTCACATATCACAAAATAATTAACTATTTATTTATATAGAAAAATAAATAAATAGCATTCATCATTCCTTCACAGTTTTATTAACTTATAAAAAATAAAAGATGTTCATGAAACATCATTAATACATCATCATAATAAACCATATAGAGAATTGAAGTCAATGGTATCATGATATCATATTTCTAGTGCAGCCTAATAATACATAAAGTGTGATTATATATAAATAAATACATTTATAAAAGAATTATAAATATTAATTTAATAATAAAAGACTGTTTTCATTTATTTTGGTAACAAGAAAAACTACAAATTCATAGAAAAATGAGAATTAAATTTTCCTTGAAAAATAATTCAAAATCATAAATTAGGCTTCATTATCAATAAATTAAATGAACTTACGAAAATAAATCCCTTTTATAAATTATTAAGAATTTATATTTTTACATTTATAACATATAAAAAGTGACTGTAATAGAAAAAATTTAAAATTATACATTTTAATAATTTTTATATAAGATTAAAGGTAGTAGAAAAATTGTTTTATAAAATTTTTAATTAGATAAGAACTTTTACTATACAATTTTAAATAACATGCATTTGGAAGAGATTGATTCCTAAAAAAAATATGTTCAAATTTCTCTAAAAATATTATTTCAATCATTTTGAGTACCAATGGGTATAAAAATGGAAAGTTTACATGTAATAAAAAAATGAATAGAGGAGAATAAATAATGAGTTTTTTTAAAAGAAAAATAAAATATAATTTACTTGAATGGAAATTAAATCATATATAATATCAATAAAAAGTTATATTATAACATAAACCCTTAAATTAGATTCTGAATTGTTTTAGACATTCTTTAACCTCTTATATAATAAATATAGACTTATTTTACGTCTATACAAGAACCATAATCATAATAATATTACTATATATCTTCCCATTATAATTTGTAATCATATATTTATTATAAATTCTCCATTAAAATAAATATTTGTGTGTTACCAGTTTTGTTTTCCATGTATTCTACAGTTCAATGATTCTGAACCTTAAACATTGGTCATGTTTTCATAAAATCTATAATATTAATAATATATTAATGATCATATTTATTTATTGTATACATCTATATAAATATTAATGTAAGGTAGTGAAGAATAAATAATTACATCACTTCTTGGAGATGGATGTTTGTAGGTATACACAAGTGATGTTTTCATATTTATATAGATGGAGTGAAATAAAGATAAATAATAATTTTTATATAATGAATAGAAGTTGTCATATAAATATAATAAATATTTATTTATATTTTTCAATATAAACTTCTTTAATAAGTGGTTATATAAAATTAAACATGGCGATTTTTAGAGATGGAAGTTTGTATGTACATAAGGGAAAGAACTCATTTTATATTGTACCAAAAGAAGGTATCAAATAATTGAACTATAAACATAAGTTTTTAATTTTATTAAATATTCTGATCTAATTATATTAATATGGTTATAAAGTATTTTAATGAAATTTATGAATAATGAAACCTGAAAATTTTTAAGGTACACACTTAACATTTAAAAGTGTTATTAGAAAATAAAAAAAATGGATTATGTGGTGAAAAGACTTGAAAAAGTTTGATAAGATCAGAAACATATTCTATAGATAATAATATTTGAAAAACACTTTAAGGATTTTTGGATAGTTAATTTTGGAAAAACATTTAGTATATTGGGAGGATATTTGGGATGTTAATTTTATAGATAATTGTCAGATAAGGTTCTCAAGTGTGGTATATAACCGAGAATATGAGGTTATTATTTTTAAGTGAGGGGAGTGGAACCCTTGTGAATATTAAAAACATTATAATATAATAAATTTACTCTCATGTAAAAGTGGATCCAATACAAAAAAAATTAGAATAAAAGGTGAGGGAGTCTAAATAAACTCAACCAATTAAATTAAATATAAGGTTTAGTGATATCTTTAATCCTTATTTGTTTATTTTTACCCCTTTACCCAATTTATACCTTTATCACATTGACACGGTTCTAAGAAGGTAACATATTTTTAAGAAAAAACTAAATAGAAAATATAATTTTTTTCATACGGTTATTAAAAATATACATTTTATTATATTATTTTATATTAAATTATTTCTAGTATCTGCATAAAAAATAAGTAAAAATCATATTAGGGAAATATATTTTTATTCATAAAAAATATTTTACACTCATTACATGACTAATAACAGACAACAAAATTAAATTAAATTAATTTCATTAAATATATCATCTAAAAATTTTATTAAAATAATTTATAAATATTTATTATTCTTATTAAAAAACATTATGAATATAAAAACCATTTTATAGAAAATATATTTTTTACCCCCAATATATTTTATCTTGATTTCTAAAAATAAAAAAATTAATGTATGAATTTTATTTATATATAAAAAAGTGTAAAAAAATAATTTTCTATATTTAAAATAATTAAAATATTTTAAATTTACTATTAATGAAAAAAATATATAATAGATACAATGTTTATAAATAAAAAATTTCTATTTATTAATATAATTACTATACAAACATGACTTATTATCTCTCTACTATTTCATTAATTTAATCACAAGATTTTTTTGACTTGAATTTTATCAATTTCCTTTAAATATTAAATAATTTATTTCGTTATATATTTTTGATAAGGTATTATACACATATGTTCAGTGTTTCATGCATAAAAATTTATCAAACACATTTTTTTATTAAAAATAATTATATTCTAAAATTTCATGGTGTTACATTATACCCCCTTATATGATTTTATACTTATAAATTCCATTAATTTGAAGAAAATAAATGATAATAATAAAAACTAATTACATCCTCATGTTCCTACAAAAATATATTATATTTATGGTTTTTCCAAAATAATTTAACCAAGTGAGTGATCTAGTTCCACAACACTTTATCTTTTCTATCGAGAATATTTAATGGTTTTTCATAATAAGAAATTTCATGATCTGAATAAAAAACTATGTGTTTAAAACATGTGATTGATCATGTAAGTTATTAATTAGAAGAGATACATGGAAGAATTAATTTAATTGATAAGTTTCAATGGAATTTCGAAAAGATAAACTAGAATACCATTACGAACAAGAATATCATAAGAACTAATATATATAGTGCTCATATTTACCTTCATTCTAAGTCTCATAACCTTATTCCAAGGAGATAAACATATAAATACTTTTCCACAAATTTCTAATTATTATAATGACCAATTATTTTTAGAAAAAATTTTCTATCCATTATGGGAATCCCTGATGTATTGTCAAAAGGCTCTAACATTTTCTTATATTTCATCAGTTAGCTCGGGTCCTAATAAATTCCCATCTCTAACATCATCCCATAATAAATATATTTACAAGATTCCATTAAAATTCTTTAGTGAAATATATTATTATAAAAAAATTCAAAGATAGGAAGGTTATATCGCATCTAAATTTTAATTTCATATAGAAAACACTCTACATATATTTTGGAGTTTTAATAGTCCTCTCAAACTAGCCATTTGTTTGAGGGTAAAATTAATTTCTAATGATCAACTCCTTATTCAATTATTTTTAAATAATATTATTTAAATTTTTTTCAAAGTTCTATTTTTTATCTGATATAAATTGGTGTGGTACTCTACGAAACCATACCACTTACTTAATATATATCCTGAAAATTTGGTCAAGTGATAAATATTGTTTGATAAAAATAAAATGACATAATTTCATTCTATAATTGACGAAAACTCAAATATAATTATGACCATAAGATTTCTTGGGGATTTCTATAAAAAAATTGATGTTGATATTTTCCCATTTCCATACAGGTATGGGTAAAGCACACATCTGCCTCATATACTTATGACATTAAACCTTAAATTTACAACATACCACACATCAAGATAAATACTCTAGAATGAACCTCTTCATGTTTTCCCACCAGTAATGATCATTCCATCACTTTAATTATTAATCTCCAAAACATTCTTTATCTTATTTTAAACTCCAAGATCATATTTTGAACCACATTAATCTTCACCTAAATAGATGGTTGAAAAATCATGTGATAAATATTGGATTTCTCCACTTCCCACATGGTTTTAAGGTCCACCCTCTAAAAATCCAAAAGTAATGGATATCTTTAAATACTTATCATGAAAAAATATTTCAGTGTATTTTTGACTCATATAATCATCCCTATTGTTCACCTTCTAAGGGTGGAAATGAATTGAGTATTTATAATCACTAATCAACTAAAACCACTTCCATGGGAAGATATTAAACACTTTATATGTGAATATATACTTCATTATTTTATTACTGGTATATATATCACCCTATTCACCATAAATACAATTCCTTCATATCTTAAAAGAAAAAATTACCACTAACACTCCAAATCATAGTAGGGTAATTCATCTCATGAAACTTCAATTAGTTGTAGGAATATTCTACCACCATGTCATTATATATGAGAAAATAACCTAGTATCCTAATTGATGAATCAATATATATAAATAAATCTTCACCAACATAGGTTAATGTGAGCATAAGTGTACTAACCATATTTCTATTCAGTTCCTTGAAAATATCCTCACATTCGTTGGTTTAAATTAACTTGATTCCCATTCATTTAAACTTTGTTATAGGAATGTTTTAAAAAATAACTAATAAAATCACCATATTCTAATAAAACTATAGATCTCATTCATGAAGGTTTTTCTATACCAATTCCCCATAATATTCATCTTTGAAGGATACATTTATATTCCCTCATTTTTAATTACATGTCCCAAGAGTTACAATTTCTATAGGAAAAATTATAACTTTACATATTTACCATACATATTATAAATTCTCAAGTTATACAACACAATCCTAAAATAACATTTATTTGCTTAATTTTACCTAGAATATATAACAATATCATCTATAAGTACTAAAAAAACTAATCAAGGTAATCTCTAAGGAATCTATATATTAAATCCCTATCAATAATAGGGACATTAGTAAGTATTAATGGAATAACTATATATTCAATGTGTTCATACCTTGTTTAGATGGATGTATTTTCTATATGATCCATTTTTCCTAATTATTATTGCTATCTTGATCAATGTTCAATATTAAAAAATTATTGAGAATCTTATTGCTGATCAAACAAATCATCAATATGGGGTAGAGGATAATTATTCATGATCTTGATCTTATTAAGTTCATTATAATCCATGAATAGTTTCATCAAACCATATTTATTTTTTAAAAAATAATAATAGGTTCACCCCATAGAGGAGAAGTTGATTGATTGAATAACTCATCTGGATTCTCGTAGAGTTTCTTATTCAATTACTACAACTCAATGAGGTCTATTATATCATGAGTCATTTAAATAGGAGTGTCGCCATAAATGTGTTCTATTTAATACCCAAATTCATGATTATAGGGTACAATAATAAAATATTTAAGAAATACATCATTATATTACTAAAAAATTTGCGTATCTTCAATGTTGAGTTTATACCCAACCATTTGAGGTAATTAACCCCCATAAATTGGTAGTAAAAATCATATAATATAAGTAATTTCCATTGTAAGTTCATTCCCATACCCACACCGATAAATGGATTTAGGATGATTTAGAATATAAAATGTGACTTCCCTACCTTGTAAATTAAAATGGATCTATATATAGATATAAAATACATTCCAAAATATACATCAAATTTATCTAGAGTAAAAATTACATTATTTTTAGGATGCACTTTTCTATAAACTTCTGTTAGAGTGGATCCATTAACATGATATAAAATCATCCTACCATTCTGAGCTTTCAAAGATAAATTAACATAAAATTGTTTACATGGTTATGATATATTATTTTAAAATTATATAAATATAGAAAATTTGGTAGATCCAAAATAAAATAAGACATTTTCATTTATACAGTGGATGATATCTGTAACTTTTAAAACTTTGTTATGGTGATGTACTTTAGTAGTTATGATTTCCTATGATTTACCATTGTCTCTAGGATTAAGAGGTTTATAACCCTGATTATATTCATTAACCATCATAGTAAGGTAATGGTTTCCATAGTTACCATAATCATTCGAATTTTATCATTAGAGTGTGGGTGGTCCATTAGATGGATATTTATATCTATTCATTTCATTGAATGGCCTCCACATATACCATTAGAATTAATTTTCCTGATGAACTTATTTTCAACACATAAAATAGTTACACATCCATTTAAGTGGATTCCACCATGATTTTTTCCACACTTTTTACAATAAGGAAGATTGGTCTTCATTCCTACATGGGATCTATGATTAGAATTTCCTTGAAACTCACTATTTTTATTCTTTTCACCAATATGATAAGAACAAATAGAGATTACAACTTCACTTTTTACCTTGAAATATAATTATATGGATTATTTATAACCATCAATGAATTTTATTGACAATTACATTTAATGTATGGGTTTCAAGACACTAAATAATTGATAAATTTTACTTTCATGGTCAATGATGAAAATAGAAAAAAAACCACTCACATCTAGTGAAATTTTCATTATAGGTACAACTTGATTCATTATTCTTCTTCTTTAGGATAAGGAATCACCTTAATACTTCCATGTGAAGAGTTAACAGAAAGTACTTATTTAAAAATAACCTCTTAAACTCGTCCCATTCTATTGTGTAAATTTAATCACCTTGACTTATATTACTAATAAGACTCTAATATTTATTTGATTCACCTTCCAAATGAAACAAAACTGATATTAAATTTTCATGCTTGATCTCTATAAAATAAAAACTATAATCTTAGTGGTACTGATCCATTACTCAATAATTAGTGCATGATGGGATGCATAAAAGGATGTTTGATGTTTCCTCATGAATTAATAAATATTACATTACTATTTCCTTTTATTTTTTAAAAATTTAATATGATTTATTTATTGATAGAGTTTCATAAGCATAAAAACAAGGTTATTTCATTTAATAACCCATGAAATTAAATTTCTCATGAGGAAAATCATTATGTTTACAATTTCATTTATTGTTAACACAATTCATTATAATATTATCCCTTGACTAACGCCTAAAATCATAGTGTAATATTTAATCATCACTAATTAAAGTGAGTAGTCTTGTGATAAAAAAATAATTGATAATATAACCTAAATTATGATACCTTCATTTAAGCATATGAAACTTTATGTTATTCCTATATCACATTGATTAATAAAATTATTTCATAGGTTTTATCATCTCATTTTTTATAAACTAATCTCTAAAAAAACTAAAACCTATTCTCACAAAAACCGAGGAAACTTGAGCGTCACATGACATTACATAATTTTATATTAATATTCAACATATTTTATAATAATAAACACCCAAACATAGAAAATGATTAATATATTTCTAAAATAGATGCATAATTATATTATTTTGTGAAACATATACAAAATATCATACAGTATCTTCCTCACATAGTACACTTCTAATATATTCCCTTTATAAAACATTTATTGTATAACTATGGCTAAGGAATCACAAAAAAAGAGTGAGATTAGATGCCAAATAATGGTAAAAATGATATATTTCAATCAATATGATTCATTTAAAAATGATTTTTCAAAATAATAAACATGGGTATTATGTTTTTGGAATCATTAATAACAAATTATGAGCCTTGGGAGCATATTATAAGAATATAAGAAAACTTTATGGATTAATTTTTTGTGAGAAACATAATAATATAAAATCATTTCCTTATTAAAGGATCACTACCATGACTATTATAGAATAAAAATCCTCATACAAGACTGAGTTCACTCTCCATTCCTAAAAATATAGAAAGAACAAGTCCATGAAACTCACTAATACATTTATTGCATTGTAGGATTGGGATAGCTACCTATGTTCCTTCTTGGGATTAACTGAAAATTCACTTTTTATTCAATTGTATGCATACAAGAATCAAGAAAAAGGATCAAGGGGGATGAAATAATGATTTCTAGGGGAATTATTTCTAGCAATAATCTTATAATAATCATAAAAGGACCATAGTTTATTGTAAATGATCAGTCTCTCTCCCTATATACCTTTTCTATCTAAAAAATAGGTCGTATAATTCCCTTAAAGCTATTTGTGTTGGACCAAAATATCTCATGTGACATAAATCTGACAATACCATAATGTGTAAACCAACTCCCTAGTAATGTCACCATTCACAAGGAGGAACTTGATAAGAATTGAAAAGTTGGTTTCAAATTCACTAATTTCTATGTTAAATTTATTGCATAAAGAGAGGCCAGTAGCCAAGGATTAAGCCTCCACACCCATATAGTTACATGCACCAAAAAATTCTGAAAAACCTAGAATAATGGAACCACGGTTGTCCCAGACCATACCAGCCCTCTCATCACCCCATTCATAAAGGACCCATCAATGTTCAGCTTAAACCCCAAGCTTTGGGGTTCTATCTAACCTATATCCCTTGTTTAAGATGCCTAGTGACCATATACTTGTAGTATCTTAGAAAAAAGAACCTCAAGATGATATAATTTCTATAATTATTGATCAAAGACCCCCAATTCCATCACTAGGAGCTTCACCCACACCTGAAGACGTTGTCTGTAAATTGTGGCACCATACATAGCCTTATTATGAGCTTCCCATAGGATCCAACATGCAACTGATAGAATCATTACCCGAACCTTGACCTATTTCCCAAGATGTCCTAACACCTAGAACTAGTCTTAAATCATGCTCTGAATTGGACCATCAGAAACATTGAGGTTAATCCCTTAGTGAAGGTAATTCCATACTACCTTGTCCTAATAGCCTTGGAAAAAAATATGTTCAATTGTCTCTTGATGCAACAAACTACAGTACTGAAAGTGGGATATAAGGACAAGTCCTATTCATTGAACATTCCCATCCAAGTGAATCTCATGATTCTTCATGTGCCAAACTAAAAAATTCATCTTTCCAGGGATCTCCTTGAGCTATAATTTTAACAAAAAAGCATCTTTGATGCTACCAAAATGAGGTATGTTCCTGAATAAATGGAAAGAAAAACTCCTATAAAAGTATCCTAGGAAAGTACACCTATCCTGTTCTTCAACTAGATTAATTTTTTCAAACCCCTCCCTTTAATCCTGGATTAAAATGGTATCTAGAAATTAAGGATACAAACTAGCCTCTTTGAAAAAATGGTCGGTGCTGGGCATCCTAGAAAATAGAGAATATCACCCAACTAATTCTTATTGCACATATAGATATCACCATGACCAACTGTCTAGATAAAACAACTATTTATTTAGTAACATTAAAAATTAAAAAATTCAGAAAAAATAAGAATATAACTTTCATTAAAAAACTATGAAACATTTTAAAGAATATTTATTAGGAATAAATAACATTATGGTGGTAAAATACATTAATAATGTAAACATCTATAGGAATTATATTCCTAATTTTGTAAAAAGTGAAAAGTGATCTGAAAAAATATTTTTTAAAATGCTTCATTTTCATTAATTTTTGAATGAGGTAAATGTTAGTATAAAAACACCATTTAAATGATTTTAATGTATATAATAATAATAAATTTTTTAATAACATTGATATGGACTATAATTTTTCATGAAAAAAATAAGTTAAACAAGATCATATTTTTGTGAAAAAATTATTTTGGTCATTTTCCATAAAAAAGAGGGTGAAAATGAGAATATAACATGAAAAAATTGGTATAAATGGAGGATAATAAAATTTATGTGTTAAAAAAATAAAAAATAAATTTATACAATGGAAATTGAAACATAAGTAACCATAATAAAAACTACGATTGTATCATAAACCCTTACCTCATGTACCAACTTTATTTATCCACATTATATAATAAATTAAAACTTATTATAAATATATAATATTACTATAATCATACTTATATTACTATATATAATTCATTTATATTTTTAGGCATCAATTTATTTGTAATTATTCATTAAAATCAATATTCAGATGTCATCAATTATGTTTTCCATGTATGTTTTGGTTTGGTGATTCTATTACATAAAAAATGATTATGGTTTTATCAAATTAATAATAATGATCATGTAATAAATACCATATTTTTTTTATTATTTATATTTTTATAACCATCTATGCATGTAGATGAGGATAAATTAATTATATCACTTTGTTGATATGGTAGTTCTTAGGTACAATCAGGTGATGTTTTATTTTTAAATTGATAAAAATCAATGAATATAAAAAAATTGGTCCTTAAAGGTTAAAAATAATATGTAATACATTATTATAAAAATTTAATCTATTTATATAACCATCCTTGAGAAGTAATGAAAAATGAAACATGCCTTTCTATGGAGATGGTAGTCCATATGTATGCTTTTCAACGCTTTCATTTTTCACTGGATGGAATGAAGATAGAAAAAGTTTTAAAGTTAACATAAATATTTTATGTATAGTAGATATACTAATTTAATTATTTTAATATTATTATGGAATATTTTTATGTGTTTTAATAAGAATTAAACTTTAAAAATATCAGTATGAATATATACAGATTCCCAGAATAAACACCTTTAAAAAACAAATTAAGGATTTTTGGATGGGTCCACTAGGTACAGAAAAACCTATAGTATGTGAAGAGGTTATTTTTAAATTCATTTGCGTATACATTGACAAGATAAGGTAATAACTTAGTTTGGAGAAGTGAGAATTTTAGGTGCCATTTTTTATGTCCGGGTAGTGGGACCCTTATAAATATTAAGAATATTAAAATATAACAATGTATATTTCAAGATAAATTGGATTGAAGACATAAAATTTTAGAAAATAATTTTAGGTAGGTATAAATTCACTCAACCAATGAAATTAATTGTAATGTTTGTTTATATATTGATGCCTTTTCACTTTATTTTAATTCTTTTAACCAGTGTTTACCATTACATTGGTGCCCGAATTTCTACCAAGGTAATTTTTTTAAAAAAATGATATTAACCTTCTAAATATATTTTCAAATGATGATTCAAAATATAGAACCAATTTTATAGGATTATAATTATAATTGTGGAATATATTAATTCAAATATTTTCACACAAAACATGTAAAAACATTTCTTAATAAATTTTTAAATTTAAACAATAAAAATAAATTATACTAATTACCTTTGTAATTAAAATTATTCAATGAAAGTTAATTTAATTTTTTGAAAATATTATTTATAAATTTCATTAAAATCATTCATTAATTTTTATTAATTTAATAAAAAGAACTTTTAACACATATTTGTTTTGAAAAAATACTTTTTTTTAAGTCCAGATGATTTTATCTTCATTTCTAACAACTTATTAATTAATAAATGAATAGTTAATATTTTCTATATATTTTTAAACAATAATTCTAAATAATTTAAATCATTAAAATAGATATGAAGTAACATTTAATAAAATCATATAAAAAATGAAAAAGAAAACAAATTTGTTTATCCATGAATGTCTAAACTAACATTAATTTTCATTTATATAATATTTCAGGAATTCCATTAAATTATTTTTTAAAATTAATAATATAATTTTTTTGAAAATATCTATTTATTTATCTTATTTTGTAGTTTTATAAGTCATTTTTCTAATTATGTTCTTTATTACGTGCATAATATCAAATAAAAAATTAGAAATAATTATAAAAAATATATTCTAAAATCTTAGGGTGTTACACATAATATATTTATTTAGGGATATAACACAAATATTATGGATACAAATATATTATATTTAAGGGATTAAATTATATAATTCTTTTATTTTATATGGTGTGGTGTAAGAAAAATTTTCTTTTAGAAAGGTTATGGTTTTTTGGAAGTTTAAGATTTGTTAGTAATGAAAAAAATACAAAGGGTGGATTGATGAATCGATGATTTTCTTGACGTTGTTTTATTTTTTATCATCCTTTTGATTAAGAATGTTTTAAATTAAATTTTTATATGAAGATTTATATTCAAAAGTTTTTTATCATGAAGACTTAATATGATCTGATCAAATTATGGGTCGTGAAGTTATCATGTTTATAACGATTAAAGAGGATACACATGATTGTGATGGATCTAAAAGATTGAATCCAAAAAATAAGTGATTAATATGTACAAGATATTATGAGTTCTAGTGATCTTAAATTAAGTAAATAAAAATTAGATAAGATGAGGTGTTTTAGTTTAAAATATATACTGGAATGTATCTTATGTAATATTTAAGATATTATATATTCGTAAGTTAATTACTTCTATAAAGATTGAAAATGAATTTAAGAAGAAAAAGCATACCAGATGTGTAAGATATTTGGAGATCATAAGAGTGATACATAATAAATTTAAATTCTTACATAATAATTTTCTGTTCAAAACATTCCAAGAGATAATGGATGTTCAAAAGATATTAGAGATATTAGATCTGCTGAGGTTAAATTGACATTTCAATACAATATACATCCTGATTGTATGAGAAAAATTTCTGATTCATGATGAGTAAAATTAAAAAATAAAAATGGGAAGATTAATCAGGACTATAGTGATGTATCCAAATGATATAAGGGTTGTATAATTGGTGAAGAAAGAAGATTAAAAATAATAATCTTAAAGGTATCAAGATAATCTATCTAGGATTTTATTTAATGACATTCAAGAAGGATGATGCTAAGAATCGAAGGTTATATAAATTTATTTTTGTGAAGACAAAAAGCTTATGTAAATATTTATAGATTAACAAAAAACCAAGAATAACTATGATATTTACATGTTATGGATGATAACCATTTATTTAAGCATGGAATTTGTTTTAGGATATCGAATTTAAATGGTCCAAATGACCAAAGGTTATGAATCTATGATAGTAAGAAGTTGAGATGAATGAAATTTTTAGTGATTAGTAGATAAAGTAGATGATGGGAGGATAGAGGACAGGGTTTTAACATGTGTTAGAGAAAATGAATTTAGAACATAAAAATATTAGAATTCATGTCATATTATGTTCTATGAATTCAAACATTCCATGATCATAAGGTAAAAAGGAAAAGGTAGAGTTATAGATTAATTTGATATGAAGTTCATCTTAGAATTTTAGAAATTTATAAAACCAAAGGATGTTAGAGATTCAATAAGTTTTTATAATTCATTAGGTGAAGTGAAACTAAATTTTATGTCATTATATTACATTTCAAAGGTCTAGTATTCATAAATTTTAAGTTATGATTCTTGCTGAGATTTTTGGAAGCCTTAAACATCATTGAAACTATGTTGTTTGGGAGAATTGATGAGTTAGAAATGTGATATATTTGAATACTTTGAAGGTGATTTATTGAGGTTTTAAAAGGTTTTAAGATATGGATACTGAAGAAAAATTTTATAATAGAATGTTTGGTAAGATAAATGGAGTGTTCATTCAAAACTCGTGATTATTGAGAATATTGAAAGAAAAAAAATATAGTCTAACATGAAAGTTCAAGAAGTTCCTCAATGTACAAAAATAATATATTATATTACATATAATTTAATAATAATAAAGTTATTACCAAACTATTGAATATCATTATATTATGTGATCATACATTGAAGTTTTAGTAGTTCAGGTTCGAGATGATTATGTTTTAGAAATTGATGTTGTGAGAAAATACAGATTTAGATCATTATAAAGTTTCACATAAAGGCCAACCCTTTGTAATAGAGGAAGGCAATAGTTCAGGTTATATTTCAAGATATGTTTATGGTTTAATTTAAGTCTATTAGGATCCAAAATAAATATCCTACCAAAATACACAAATGGATTTTTAGGAGATATTCAATTTTTGTTCACTTTCATCATACAGTAAATATCCATGTACTAAAATAATAACTATATACAATCAGAAGTAGGTACCCACATTGGGAATGAAACATGTAAAACATCACGTGTTCCTATAATTTAATTTTATTTCTACTACATATAGGTTTCGTTAAAATATAATGTTGAGGGGATTGAAACTATAAAATTAACAATGGTTAATTTATGAACAAATGAAATTGAAAAATTATTCCCTTGAAACAACACCCCCTGTTAATGGTGTATGATATTCCTAGGTACATAAAAAATGACCACTACACACATGATCTATAGAATAAAAATATAGTATAATATTGTTAATATGTCATCAATAACTATACATGTCTTGGGAATACAACATCCATAGGAAATAAAATATCTCATTATACCATATCATTATTAGTGAATACTATATTCCTTTATACTGCAATAGTTTAAAGAATAATTAACACAATTTTTATAAACCATTTCAATATTACATTATTCAATTATTCTATAATACCATATCATCAATTACAACATTTCACCACATTTCCAAGCATATCAACGCTAATAACAACTTCTTCCTAATCACAAATTTATATTGATGGTAAATATAAATATATAAATAACTTATTATATATTTAGTTTATCTTATTTTATGAATTTTACTAACATAATAATTTCCTAGAGAAATATTATATCAATCATAAAATATATTAATATCATTTCTCATTTAACATCCCATCACCCAAATCAGTATTACCCCATCACTTATATAATTCCTTCATATCATTATTTAAAAATTATAAAATTAAATAGAATAAGATAAATAATAAAATAAATTATATTTCATATAAAATATTACTATTAAAAAATTATAATCAACATTTTCATTCCCTATACCCTCTTTTTAAATAAAATAACATTTTTAGTAACACTTCATTCATATCATCATTCCATGTCAATTAATTCCAATAAGATAATAAAATAAATCCATAAAATGAAATATCAAAATTAATTTATTCTTATTTTATAATTAATTTACCCATATTAATCTCATTAATAATATTAAACAAAATCCAAAATACATAAATTTTATAATATTTCCTTTTTTTGGTTTTAATAAAATAAATATTGAAGACATATATTCTATCATTTATTTTATTTATTAAAAATATTATAGTATTATAGAATTTTCACCAACCCTCACATCAATAAGATTATAGAAAAATACATTATAATTAAATAGAATTCATAGATTACACAACTTTATCATGATTTGAGATTATTCATTGAAAAGTGTTTATCAAACTCAACCTATATAAATTATCAATTCCTTATTCTTGATAAAAAAATATAATGATTTATCCATTGGAATGAAATAGTCAAACAATTACTTAGATTAAAATATATTTAAAAGATTATATAAACCTATTATAATAAAAAATATTTTTTTTTCATTTACCACCAATATTAACTTATATTTACGAAATTATGTGAAGTAAACAATTAAAAGATATCAAAGAACCATATAAATAACTAAAAATTCCTCTTATGAACCACCTCAAGAGTTAAAGAAGATTTTATTAGGATTATTAAAATTTCATATTTTTGTGGCATATGAATTAATATGTTACATGTAATAAACTAAGATTTCATTAAATATTTTTTTGAATAAATTTAATTTTTTGATAGCTCACATTACATTAAAAATTGCATTTTTAATAAAACAAGATATATTGTTGATATTATTATTTAAAAATATTTATAATAAAATATCCTTTAAAAAGGTGGTATGAATAGGAAAGAAATTTATACTTTTTTTAGTATAATATCTTAATAAAAATAAAACATATTGATAAAATGTACTTAATTTATTGTAATGTATTTATATGTTTTGAAAATACTATTTTCCAAAAAAAATTATCACATTTTGTAAGAAAATAATAAAAGTAATTTATAAAATTTTTAAAATTATTTTATAACATAAATACATTTTTTAAATATAAATATCAAAATTATATTCAAGTTATTTTTTTGAATTAATTAAAAATTATTATTTCACTTAATAGTGGAAGATATTGGTTTTTATTGAAAAATGCCTTTTTTAATGAATTGATAAGGTTAAATTTTGTTTCAAAATGGGTTTAGAAGTAAAATAACCTAAATTATATTATGAATAATTCAATTTAGATTATTTTAATCAATTTTATAATGAAATTTGATATAAAACATCTTTAATCTATTGAATGTCTTCTCTTTGGAAAACTATTTTTTCTTCGTGTC
Source organism: Viscum album (assembly GCA_963277665.1). NCBI lineage: Eukaryota > Viridiplantae > Streptophyta > Magnoliopsida > Santalales > Viscaceae > Viscum > Viscum album. The sequence continues at coordinate 773,304,003 of OY728142.1, read as the reverse complement.
TAGGGTTTAATTTTAAATTATATTCTATCACTTATGTGTATTAAATTTGTTAAAATTAATTTAATATTTATAATAATAATAATTAATATTATCTACTAATTTTAAAAAATATTTCTACCATAATTATTACTAATAAATTGAAAATTAATTACCGCGGTTAAGGCTCAAACAGGTTTGCCTGGGGGGGGGGGGTTAAACTAAATTTATAACGGGTATAATTACCTATAAACTTATCCTAAACCAATTTTATTTCCATATTGAGACCTTATAACATATATGGTTTGATAATGAACCAATTTAGAGGCTTTTGGGAGGTGAATAACATGGGTACATTCTATTAGTCTTGAAAAATTCTATGTGTGTCCACTCCCCCACTTATAAAAGAAAACAAATATCCTCTACTATTCACAATTAATTTTTTTTTCAGCCAAGACCTAGCCAAACTTAGTCTTTAATTACATTCCAAAATCCTAGAGGCCTTTTGTATTATGAAATCATCCTATGAATTATTTTAGTGTAATCCTAAAGAGGATCTCTGAAGAAGAGGTGAAATTAAAAAACATTTGTTTTTGTTTTATTTTTTATTCCATATATCTAAAATATTATTAAAATATGAGCATATAATTACAATAATATACAATATAATGATATTTTATAATATTAATTTCATAACATAAATCATTACCCTCTTCCATTAAAAAATAAATGAAAATTTTAATCATGTATATGGTGAACCATCACCTCAAGAAATGACAATATTTGTTTTCAATTAAAACATCTCAAGGATCTAAATAATGATATATTTAATTTTTATAAATAGTATATTTATGTTATTATTATACTTATGAAATTATAATATCACTTATAACATCTTAATTTCCATTACAAGAGAATATGACAACATCGCTTGTGTGTATGGGGGACTACTTCCTCTCGAAGCGGTGTGGTTTTTTTCAGTTAAAATATACATGAAAGATAATAAGGGAAAATTTAATAAATATATGTGTTATATATTACTTAATTTTTTTAATTATAATATATTATTTATCTTCCCTTCTTCTCATCCATCATGAAAATTAAAACATCATTCATGCATATGTACGACTTACCATGTCCATGAACGATGTAATTCATTTTCTATACAAAACATTAACAGAATAAAAAAAATATTTATATAATGAATATATATTATATTTATGTCATCGTAAATATCTTGAATATGATTTTACACTGATTAAAATGAAATTATTAAAGATAATAGACCAAATAATACATAAAAAACAATGTGACTATTACCCAAAGCGTGTTTTTAACAATGGTTTATTAATAAATGCGTAATAAAAGTTCATAGGTAAATCATATATGGTATAATATATAATTAAATTTTTATTTAATGTATTTATAACAAACCTATATTTATTATCCAATATGATTGAACATGTATGAATGAATTTGAGACTTAAGGTAAAATATTTGGGTCTCAATTTTCCTTCATTGAGACATATGTTATGTTATGCACTTATATTGTTTTATAAGGTGTATAAATTGACCATTTTACACGTTATATTATAAATATACTTTTATTAATGACATTTAATTTTTCTATTTATGTTATTATTTAGTGGTTCTTACAATTTAAAATTTTTCAAAGTGGTATGGGTTTTATGTTTCGATCTCATTATTTATCGGGATAATTTATGATTATGAATTTTATATCAAAAAATACTGAAATTTTTTTCACTAACTTCAGAAAAATTAATTTCCCCTACTTATTTCATAGGAATAAATGTTTTCCCTTCATTTTACACTCTTCATGTACTCAATATTCCAAAAATAATGTTTTTAAATAAAATTAAATTTATTTTTTCTTCGATCAAAAACCATATTTACTTCATATCTATGTTTTATAAAAATTATTTATATAATGTTTTAATATTAAAAAAATGATTTGGTAATGTAATTTTTTATTCATGTTTTACATAAAAAAAGTAAATGGATTTTTGAGGTCGTTTTCCAAATTAGGCCTGTTTGATTGTTACTGAAAATTTGAAAGGTATATTTATTTTTAAGAGTAAAGAATGAATAAAAAATTTCAAATTCATTATTAATCTATGTTTTAATGTTTAATTTATGTTCTTAGAAATTTATTTTCTAGGAAAAATATTTCCAAAATATTTTGTGAATTTTTAGTTTGAAATAGTGATCTTCAAAGAAAGGTTATTTTCTTTAAAAAATGTTTGAACTGATATTTAAAAATAATTTCAAATATTTGATGAAATCATTTTATGTTACTTATGATTTACTGGGATATAATTTAAGAGTATTAATACTATTATTTATCTTAATGGATAATATTTATGATGAAAATATGTTCATTAAACAAATTTATCTTCCAAAAGTTACACCAAGATAAAATGCTTATAAAACCTGATTTTTTTTCCTAAGTTATGGTATGAGGAAAGGAATATTGTTTTTAAATTGGTCCTTGAATACAAGGGAAAATATTTTATATACTTATGTGTATGATACAAATATATATGTTATGACAATGATAGATAACCTCATTAATCATGTTATTTGATCCCATTTCGATTCATGTCTTATAAACTACTATGATTTATGAAATAAATTGTGTTTATGATATATGATATGTAGGGTTTGGCTTTGAAATGTAATTATCATGTTCTCATACCCTTATTCTCTTAATATGTTTATATCTCACTTGTTTTCACTTATTGAGAATCTGATATAACCTATTAACATATTTGTTTTCCCTAGGTTATGGTAAAATGCATTGTTAATGAAATGTCCGACAAGGATTCTAGATATGTAGAACATAGTAAGAGATAATGTAGCTCACTTATAGACCTGTTGTTTATGTGTTCATGTTTTCAAAGGCACTAGAACTCAATAATTCTGACATGAATCATTATGTTATGTAATTAACATTCATATATTTAGATGTAATATCTATGTATGAAAAGATTGGGTCACAATAGTTGGAATTAGAGAAATTTTTAGTGAAACATTTTGAAACCAATATTGAAATGTTGTATCTATTCCAATGGAAATAATGAATTTAGATGGAGGCGTGAATAGTCATTATAATTTTTTTAGAAATCAATTAGATTTTACAAAATAATGTTATACATTGAGTGCTGTGTTTTTGAAATTAAGTGTATCATAAATAAAGAGAAAGAACATAAATATTTATTTTGTTTCCAATCACCAAGATCCTAGTCTATTCCTTAAACTTGTATAATCCACAATAATATTAGTACCCACTGATTACATCACTTTCAGACATCTGAGAACCTATTATAGAATATTCCTTTTATAAAAACCTAGAGGCACTACCCAGTCTTTTTATAAGATTCTAACCCAAGTCCGTGACTAGACTTTTAATCTTGAGTCACAACACATACATCCTTTTTGTTGGTGGAATAAATAGACAATCCAAGGAATTATTTTGATTGGGAAAAGCATAAAACAGATTTGAACAATTAGAAAAAGAAGAAATAAAATATATCATGATGAAAAAACAAATACATAGAAAACCAGCAGAAATATCAAATTAATGAGGATGATATAGTTAAATGATTTTGATCACAAAATAAATGTAGGATATAGAAAACATAATTCACAGAAGAACTTTATCACTTATCAACAAAACAAAAAAAAATAATATATTTTTTTTCTACATAGTAAGCCTTAATCCCTAGTGTCTAAAATGTAAGCCTTGATCTCTTTATATCAATGAAGTAAAAAAATAATCTGTTTTGATTCATGTAAGGGATTCCTTATCTTATCACCACCATAAAATGGTTAAAAATATTTAAAATAATAAAACATGTCATTATGTGTTAAAACCTCACATGTGATCAATAATAACATTTTATTACTTTCATTTCTTCATTAAATTGATTAAATCAATATATAATATATTCAATAAAATAAATTGGAGTATTCCATGTAATTATATCAATTAATATTTCCCCCATAAACTAATAGTAAAAAAGTAATTCAAATTGAGTAAAAAGAGAGAATAAAATGGGTACTCATAAATTTTTTAATTTCATGAGAATTTTGATGATAATATTAATTCAACATATTATAATAATTTATTTAAAATATCTAATGATTTTAAAAATCAATAAAATATCTAAAAAATTCTAAATAAATAATAAGTAAGCATTTTCTAAAAAAAATACTAAAAGAGAGTGTCGTTAGGAATTACATTTTTAATAAAAATAAACCTTGTGTTGTATTGATCACATGTGAAAGAGAAATCATGGTCAATGTTCTCATAGTGTTCTCATGTGTTGTATGTGTGCGTTCTATCTACACGGGGTCGATATGCTGATCATGTGACCCAAATGGCCATGTGGTCGGTCTACTGACTATTCATACATTTTTTTAACATGTGGTAAGGATAAGAGAACATGAGTTCAGTATAAAAAAATTAAATTAATATACAATATAACATTCCAAAAAATATATTTTAGCATTTGAAAATATTTACAATAAACAAAAAATTGAAATACAAACAATAAGAAGAAACAATCATTTATGGTAAGGTGACATACCGTGTCATAGTTAAGAGACCTACTATGTTTCATATATGGAAATAATAATCGGAGTTTCATGGTAAGTTATCCTACTATGTCAATTTTGTTTTGAAAAAATTTTTATAGTATATTAGACCCACTAAACAAGATGATGTCGAACTAGTCAAATTGAGGTGCATTGTACCATGGGTGAAGATTTCAAGATGAGGTGTGTTGGTGTCACCTATAACAGGAGAATTGTAGAAGTGTTTGAGAAGCACGTTAATACATATATGCTTATTTATTGCAGGTGAACATAGAGAGGACGAACCAATTCCACTAGGTGTCATTGAACCATGGTTGGTCGAAATTAAGTTATTATAATGCATGTGTTGTGTGATACCGAATCTGTAAGTGGAAGAATGTAACTTTCTACTATGCGTGGAGACTAGTTCAGAAGTATATGAGGTTGTACAGGGGTTTGAGGTGCATATGAATAAAATATATAATGCCATCATTCTACACAGTAAGGTCGAAAATGATTTTGGTGCATTCGTATGGTGGAGGAGGGGTTGTCGAGATATTGTAGATGAGAGGAGAAACAACATAAAATATATATATGTTGTATATTTTATATATATATATATGTATGTATAATATAGATATATATACATATGAATATGTATATATAAATATATAACCGTATCTATAAGAAAAAAAATTCAACAAGTTATAATGTTTTATTAAAATATGGTAAATAAACAGAATTAGAATCAAAACATGTATTTCATTATCACATGAGTTACTAAGATAAGAAATTTTCAATTATTGACACATGTACTCAAATAATTGGTAAAATAATTTTACACAAATTTTTTTAAATACTATTATTAAAATATAATATTTCAAAAAAATTTAATTTAATTAAATAGGATTAAATTGTAATTTATCAAAAAAATAGTAAAAAGAAAACTTTTGAACTATGAAAACCCAATTTGAAATACTAAAAATATCCCCTTTTTTAAATTAAAATATGTGGAATTTATTAAATTTTAAAAAACATTCTCCCCATATTGAAATTTATGAAAAAGAAGTAAAATTAATAAAATTATCTTCTTATTTAGTAGCAGTATCAATATTAAATTAACGAGGATTTAAAATAATATACATGTAAATATTTAGTTAAAGTGGTTTCCAAATTTTAAACAAGTTTTAATTTCCATGAACAAAAATATCAAGCTTCTAATATACACAAGTCACATTTTATTTCGCATATTTGAAAAAATCTACAGGATTTGTGAATATTTCAACCAATTGTTTATCAGTGGGCACCAATTCCAAAATAATATCACCAATATTTATATGATACCTTGGAACATGAAATATAAAATCTAATTATATTGTTCTAGAGTGATGAATAGGTTTTTTAGTAACTAAAATATCACTATAATCATTATAGAAGATTGAAACTTTATGAAAACTAGCATTAAAATAGAATAATTTTTTTTTCAATCCATATACCCTATGAACAAAAAACTAGCAATAAATACATATTTATCCTCAAATATTGAAAGTTCTACTGATGTGTTTTTTCATAGAAATCTATGAGATTAAAATTTTACTTAGAAAATGACACATACCTATAGAAATTTTCTATTCAATTAGACATACTACAAAGTTAGAATTAGAATAATATAGTAAATAAAAAATACGATTAGAATAAAATAATTAATTTAAAACAGTACCTATGATATATCTAATAATATATTAATATATTTTAGATGAATTTCTTTAGGGTTTTATAAAAATTTAGCACATAAAAAAACATAAAATATTTTTTTTCCGGGCTAGATGTGATGAGATAAAATAAACTACCTATCATTACTCTACAAAGTTTACCAGTAAATGCTTTTTTAGATTCATATTAATCTAATTTGAAATTAGTACGCATTAGTTCCTTCATATTTTTACTATAATCAAGACCAATAACATTAACATGTTCTTTAGCAAACATATCATTATTTAACAAAATATGACCTTTCCCTTGATTAATTTGTAAGCTACGGAGAAATTTTAATTCTGCAATCCAGATGATGTCAAATTCACTTTTTATTAGTTTAGAATGATCATTTCATGAATAATATTACGTTTCACAAAATATTGTATCATAAAAATAAATCATTATAATTATAATATCATTTGAAACTCGTTTTATAAATAATTTTGAATAAACCATACAATTAAAAAATAATTTTTTTGTAATTTTTTTTGTCTTTGATACCAATCCCTTTGACGTTACTTAAGACCATATAATTCTTTGTAATGTTTAAAATAATAATTTGTAAAAATATTATGTTCAAATATAGGTGGTTATTTAACACTGCCATACACTAAAATTATTCCATTTAAAAAGGAATTTTTTACATCCATTGGAAATAATTTGAAATTTTTAAAACAATCAAAAGATAATAGAATTATAATTTCTTCCATCATAAAAACAGTAGGAAATTAATCTTAAAAGTATATTCCCTCTTCCCATTAATAACCATGAGTTACTAGTCTTATGTTATATTTAACTCTAACTCCAAATTCATCAAGATTATATCGAAAAATCCATTTAGTTACTATTACATGATTATCTTCTCGTAATTCAATAAATTTCACAAATTACTTCTTTAGAATTGATTTAATTCATCATTTATTGAATTTATATAATTTTAATCAGTTAAATAATTATCAATATTTATAATAATGTAATGATAAACAAAATAAGATCTTGCATAATAAAGTAAAACATTTTTTCTAGATTGTAAACTAGATTCAACGTTTTCAATTACTTTTTCAATTAGATGATCTTTATGTGTTTCCAACTCCATAGGATTATTTTGAGAAGATATATTCTCCCCTCAACTAATTTATTTTCATTATGTTGGTCACAATGTTCACTAAAATTAAATCCCAAATTTCATTTTTGCCATTATTTGAATTAGAATCCTCCTTATTATAATGTTTTTCATTAATCTTAATATGAAATGATTCTTTAACAAATAATTTTTTCTTATTGAAAAATCTATAATATTTGTTCAGATTTTGATATTTGAAAAATAACCATTCATCAAATTAGATCAATTTTTTCTAATTTTTTTTTTGTATTTATCATATACACTTTATAAGAAAATACCCTACAATATCCAAATTTCAGTTTAAACCCATTAAACAGTTTATAAGGATTCATACATAAAAATAGTGTTATTTGAACTCTTTTTAAGAAAAATAAAGCTATATTAACATATTCGACCAAAAATTATATAGGTACACCAAATTCCATTAGCATTGAACAAGATATGTACTAAATATATCTATTCTTTTTGTCTACCACCCCTTTCAGTTATGGTTTCCTTGGGGATGAAAATAGATTTTTATAATAATTTTTTTCACAAAATTTTAAAAAATATAAATTACAAAATTCTCCACATGTAACCCTTATGATAGATATTATTTCTATATTATTTAGTTTTTGAATAAGATTATAGAAAGATTTTTTTGTTGAAGTTTCAATTTTACGGGATAAAAAATTCATCCGTAAAAAACTACAATAACTATCTACACTTGAGAATACATACCTTTTACCACCAAAACTAATAGGGTATATAGGTATAAAGAAGTCAAGATGTAGTAATACTAAACATCTAGAATTACTGACATTATTTATAGATTTAAACATTTCTATTTAATTTTTACCCTTTAAACTGGAATCACACTTAAATTACTTACCTTTATGTAATTTTAGCAATTCCAAAACTTGTTCATTCTTTCTAATATTATGTTGTAGTCTGTTATTTGAATTCCAAAGCCTCATATTCTATTTAAATTCATCTTCTAATAGATAATTCAAACACACAAATTTTTTTTAAATTAAATAAATCAGTAGTTTAAACATCCCCTATTCTAATTTTAGAAAATAAAAAATATTTGTTTTTATAAATAATATATTTATCATTTTCAAAAATAATATTTAATCCATCATCAAATAATGGTGATATACTTATTATATCATTTTATAATTCATTTATATAAAATAATTTTTAAATAATATCTATTTTAGAAAAACCAACTTCAACAACACATTTAATATGATTTTTTGAGTTGTCTCTAAATTTGCGATGACCACCATCACATGAATTGAAGGATGTAAATTTAGAAATATCACCTTTCATGTGCCTGGAGAAACCATTTTCTAAATACATAGAGTATTTGAGACATCTAAGGCACATTTCCAATAATTAAACAATACACACAGACAATTTTGAAACCCATTCTAACTTAGCTCCAACTGGATTAATAACAATAAATTATGGAACCCAATTTTATTGAATAATTTATTGGACATTAGAAATTAAATATTAATAAATGAATTTTATAGTGTGTACAAATAACTATGTAGCTATCAATGAACACCCATTACCATAATTCCATTTCATTTTACATTTAATACAGGTTACACTAAAAATACTTAATTTGGATATTTTCACATATTTAGGCCTACATAACCTTGGTGATAAAATATTATAAACAAAACCATTACTATTTTTGTTTAGTTTCATTAATCAAATAAATTTATCATATTGTTCTTTTCCATTACAAAATTTACATATATTCTCTATAATTTCTAAAAAATCTTAATCTCAAATTCAAATGATCATTTTGAAAAATTTAAAAATCTATAAGAACATTCTTGTTAGATTAAAAAGTTCTGTTTACAAATTTCTTACTTTTCTTTTTAAGTTTCTTACATTTAGTTTCAAATTTTTATAAATAATATATAACTAAATTAAAAAATCATTCATGATATATATGATTTACTGCCAGAATGATATCAAATACGTCATTTTCTTCTTTTATTTATAACCACTTAGAGTCAAAAATCTCTTTTTATTTATCATTATGTGAAACATTGATTTTCATATCATCACATTTCCTTTTTATTTTATCATTTTCTATAATCAACTTATTATTTTAAAATTTTATATTAGTATAATTTTAAATTATCCTAAAACACTAATTTATCGTGTATTCATTTTCCTTATATAGTTGTTTAACATTGGAATTCCTAGAATCAGAATAAGAACATGAATGAGAAACATTTTCATTTTATTTTTGAGGTAAATCATTCTGATCAATATTTTCAGGAGTTATTAACTAAGTAATGAGATAATCATTTACCTCACATTGTATACATATCATGGAAATATTCCCTTTTTCCTTTACACTTCAAGAAACCCTGCTATAGTTAGAACTATATGAGTATTCCTGACATCTTAAAAAGATATTTTTTAATTTAGTCCTTTATCTTTTTATTTCCTTGGATGTTTGAGTTTACGACAGTGAGTTATTATGTGTTGTTTCTTCATACACTCATAAAATGTTAATTCTAAATCATTGTTATTGTTATAGGAATTTCGTTTATGGATGTCCTTTTTGAAAATTCTGATGAACTGTGTCTTTCCACCATTATTTTTCATGAATTTTAAAATCTTTTTAGTAAAGTGAAATACTTTCTTTTCAGTTTCCTAGAACACAAACTCAGAGGTTTTAGAAGAGTCAGTAACATTATATTTAAATGAAATACATTTCTCTTTTTATAATCCTCAATAAAAATGTTTTTCAACTCTAATTTAAACTAAAATTCAGTTTCTATTTGTTCACCAAATGTATATTCTTTATAATTCCTTCTCTAATCGATGGAAGCCTTCTTTTTATATTATATTCTTTGGATAGATGTTAGAACCCTATAAACTAGAGTTTTGTTTTATAAAACATCACTAAGATAAATTATACCATTATAAATACTTGTAAACTTATTTAACATCTGGGTTACTAATTCATCATATCCTAACTTAAAGTCCTGTTATTATGCTCAAATAATTCATATATTGTTTCTCTTGAACATTTCATTACCATAGTGAGTCACATGAATTATTCTACATATATCATGTGCTTTCTTACAAGATGAGAAATAGAAATATGCACTTCTACCTATATCACAACAAAAAATATTTTTAATATTATAATTAGAAAAATATTTTACCCTGTCATTACCTATAGGTGTTTTAGAATGAACTTTGGTTAGCTCATATCGATTATCCATGATATTCTAGTGATCCACACCTAATTGTTTCAAGTAGGATTCTATTATATCCTTCTAGTATTCATAATCACTTCCATATAATAGTGAAAGATTTTTAGAATCCATCCATTATTCGCATTTACACATTCCATCTTAAAACAATCATGTTCTTTTATTCCATAGAATGTTATGTCTAGGAGATAAGGTTTTCACATATTTAAAAAAACATAAATTATCTAATATTTTTAAAATATTTTAAAAAAATCCTCTAATACCAAATTTATGGTATCATATTAAAATAATAAATGAGGATAAATATTCATTAAGGAAAGTACTACCCTTTGATAACAATTGCTGGATCGATAGTGATGGAAATAATTGCTAGAGGGGAGGGGGTGAATAGTCATTATAAGAAATTTATTATAAATAAATCAGTGTTTATAAAATAATGATCAAAATTTACTAATGTGTTCTTAAAATAAATTGAAGTGGAAATAAAAAGACATCACACAAATATTTATAGTGGTTTAGATCACCAAGATCCTAGTCTACTCCTCAACCTTCTCTACTGGATTAGAATATTTGTACCTAGTAATCGCTACTCTTTTAAAGATTTTATAACCTATTACAAACTATGGATTTTAAAAATACCCTAAAGAAAAAACTAGTATTATTACAAGTGTCAAAACATAGTCTATGACCATACCTTTGATTAGGATTCATAAGCTGGACTTCCTTTTTAGTGGTGGAATATCCAAACAAAGCAATACTTTCTATTGATTGGAAAAAACATAAAATAGATTCAAATTATTACAAACTGAAGAAATTTACGGTTTCAAAAAGAAAAAACAAATGAAAATAAAAAAAATTAGAATGATCAAATTGATTAGGACCATGTATTTTGATGATCTCTATTAAAAAATAATAATTGTTCTGTTGAAGTCACTTTGTGATCACATTATGAAAAATTTAAGTCAATGAAGAACACTGTTACTTATCAAGAATAATAATTTTTTCATAAAAACAAAAAAATAAATTAAGATTCACTGTAGAGGTGTCTACATTATATGACTTTAACTATTTATATCACCAAAACACCAACAATCATCTTTGTTTTCTTCACACGAGGGACTCCTAATCTTATCACCACTATAAAATGGTTTTAATTATTTTAAAAAATAAAAAATATAATTAAATATTAATACTTTATGTTTGATCAATATTTACATTAAATCACTTTCATTTAGTCATTAAACCGATTAAAAAAATTTGAAATATATTTTATAAAATAAATTATTGTTTTTAAAGTAACTATAATAATTAAAATTAATCCCATAAACATGTAGTAAAATAATAATTCAAACATTCTAAAAAATGAGCATAAAATGAATAATCATAAAATTATTTATTTTAGGATAATTTATATTATAATTATAATTAAAAATATTATAATGAAGTCCTTATAAAACGTCTTGATTTTTAAAATAAATTAAACATCTATAACATTATAAATAATTATTTAGTAAGAATTTTTTAAAAAATCACACTAAAATAACGTGTCTTAAGAAAGTGATTTTTTACTAAAAATAAATCAATTATTTTACTAATTGTTTGAGAAAAAAATACTCACAGACAGTGTCCTCCCCATGAACTCATGAGTAGTAAGAATTCTTACCTTTCCTGTAAGATCAGTATGTTGACCATGTGACCCAAATGATCATGTGGTCAAATTGCAGATAGTGAAAACATGTTTTCAAATGTAGTCAGCATAAATAAACAAGTATTTAGTAAAAAAACAAATATTCAATTAATATAATATATAAACTTACAATTAAAATATTTAAGAAGAAGAAAATATCTATGATAATGAAATAATTTAAATCCTCATGGTAAGAGGATACAAACATTTATGATAAAGTGATTAAGAATGTCATGGTAAGTAGACTTACTTAGTTTCTCATATGGATGTATTCAATGAATTATTGTGGTAAGGTAACCTAACACCTCATAGTAGGCTTGAAAATTGCCTCACTGTATATTGGAGCCACTAAACTGGATGACATTGAATAGATTTAACTAAGTTGAATCCTCCAATGGGTGATGATGTCATGTCGATGTGTACTAGAATCACCTGTAACTTGAGCACTATATATGATTTAAAGTTATTTGTTTCTAATTTTTTGTCTTGTTAGTTTAATTTGAGTGTGGAGGGGAAAAACTGATACCACTGGGTGCTGTTGAACTAAGGATGGTTGATGTTGTGGTGCTGCATTGCAAGTGTTGTGAAACACTTAAGCTTGATGCACGAGCAGGTGGGTTGGAATCATGTGCGTATCCTGGTAGATATGAATATTTGGTTTTTAATGAAGTCAATATGTAGTTTAATATAATCACTATAACCATCTAGATATAAAAAATGGTCAATGGTGATGCTGGGGAACATGAAAGGTGGAGGAGGCGCTATCGAGTTATTGCAGAGGATAGGATAATTAGTAAAAATTATATACTATGTATTGTATATATATGTATGTATAAAATTATATATATATATATGTAAATATAAATTTATAAACTTGTATACAAAAAAATTCCACATGTTATAATATTTTATAAAGATATGATAAATAAATTAAATAAAAAACATCTTTTTCATTATCACTTGGGTAGCTGAGATAAAAAGCATTTCAATTATAAATAATGTACGAACATAATTAGTATACAAATTTTACAAAATAATTTTTTTCAAATACGAATATTAAAATATAAAAGCTTTAAAAATTTCAATTAAATCAAATTGGATGAAATAGATATTTATCAAAACAATTTTAAATATAAAACTGTTAATGTATTAAAACCCAATTACAAATAAAAACATATAAAAATTTGTTATAACACTCAAGATAATCATAATAATTACAGAGAATCCTAATTTATAGTAATGAAAGGAGTGTGGTTTTACTAGAAATTTATCGTTGTCTGGATACTAGAGCTGGATGTGGTTTTGGTATAGATGTTCCTAGGGGTAATAACTCTAAAAAAAGGCACATGAGGCTTAACTATAGCAATACCTACAATATGAATATGAGTCTTACTATGCACCTGGTTTGACATCCCCAGGGGATATTCTTTTGAAATTCAGGAAATCCATAAGAACCATCATGAAGGTTTTGAACAATGACTATAAATAAACTAGTGTAATCTATAGGTGTCATCAATTTAAATAAAGGTAACATGGGTTACACATGATATTAATGATTGATCCCTATAAGAAAATATGTATGATGGTCATGCTGACCATTTTAGTTTTATATAGGGGTTAAAGACAGATTATTGAAGTTAGGGTGGTGAAATTTATTTTCAAAATTGTAATTACATTTTTTTGATATTAGTTATATAAATCACTTTATTTCAGGAAAAGTGTCTATGAATTTCAATTCCTATGCCCAATAATCAGATGTTGAATTAACAGTGTAAAACCCAAATGGTATAATGATCACATCCAAGGTCGATGATTTTTATCCATTTGGTGGTTTGGAAATGTGGGACATGAAAATCATGTTATTATCCCCCTTTTTGAATTTGATGTTATCTTAGGCATGGATTTACCTTCACGACATAAATATCATACAAATTACTATGGATGGAAATTCACATTTGACATTCCAAACCAAATTATGATCATTATAACACCCTAATATTTTGTGATTATTTTTCGAAATGTTTAAAGATTTTGTTATGTTTACTTAATATAAAAATAAATATAGATTTCCTGTTATATAATAGTAATGTGTTTTGAATTATGTTACAGAAAACACCTTTGAAATCTTGCACAAAACGCAACACTAATTTGGCTTGTGTTACACACAACACCTAGTTTTTATGAAACAAAACTTTACTAATGAAATTATTTAAATAAGATATTTATAACCTAGTTATTAAACTTGTGATAGGAATATCAATATTTTTTTAAATATTAGTTATATTGATTTTTATAATGAAAATTTAAATTTTTGTTAATGTCATTATATGTTTAAAACTACTATTTTCATAAAAGAACTATTTTTTATGTCCTTTTGAGAAAGATAATAAAATCATATTTGTACACTAAAAGAAATTTAATTGGGTAAAATAGAAATTATTTTCCAATTAAGAATATCAAAATTAGTGTAGGTTGAATATTTGTTATTTTTCTGAAAAGTTTCAATTTTTAATGGATAGTGAATATTACAACATAGTAGTTAAAAACCAAATTTTTCATTTGAATAATTATATTTAATTTAAATTTATTTTAAAGTCACAATGGATAAATAATACATATATTAATACAATATACTTCATTAGAATATTTTTTATAATAAAATGTAAAAATTCATTGAACTTTTTTAACTTCTTTTTACCCGCCTTCTAGCCACATTTGCAGGATTAGCAGTAAATGTGATTTTACAATTTCAGTGAATTGAATTTGTAAAAATGGACATACATGGGTTTAATATTTATGAAAAATTTGGTCAAATTGAATTAAAATAAATTTTTGTTGAATAATAAATTCTTATTTATATTTACCATGGTTAAAGGTGAATAAGGTAATTAAAGGAAAAAATAATATAATAATAATAAAAAATTACACTAAAACATATCCTAATTTCATTGGATAATTTTGTTTGAAAAAAATAAACCTTATGTTAAAAATATGTTCCCGTTTAATCCAATTGTGTAATATTAAGTCATTTATTATATTTTATTTAAAGAGAGTTAAAAATTTCAAAATCAAAATTTAATAAATAAATAGTTTTTAATAAGGGTTTATACATAAGATAAAATTGACTCTAAATATTCATTATAAAGATAATAAATTTATAGACATTATGATAATTTATATATAATTTTTATACGTAAAATAAATATTTTCAATTGTTACACACAAATGATTTAGTAAAATATTTATTAAAGGATGAATCAATTAAATCATATTAATAATATTAAAGGAAATCCCATTTGAGCTATTTGATTCCATGAAATAATTGTTTGGATGACTATGAAATCTTAGAGATGATTTAATGTAAGATTTTCTAAGGAATAATGTTTTTAGTATTTTATAAAAAGTCAAGTAATAAATAGTATTAAAATTGACATAAATGTTAATTTAAAATAAATAATATTTTATTAAATGATAAAAAATTCATCAAAATATATATTTTAGACAAATAACTTGGTTAATATCAAAGATTTCATGAATTATCCAATTGGGTTTTTTTTGGCATTTTATAGTAACTATATTAACCCTATAGTGTAAAAAGGCAAGTTGACACAGTAATAGTAAAATTGTTTAACTAAAGGTTAAAGCCAAAAGATAAGGTTAATTATATGTCCAAAACAATTATAAAATTAATTGGTTGAGAGTATTTCTCCACATAAACATATCAAACTATAATTAACTCACTTTTGAGATATTTAAAATCCAAAATAAATTTATAATAAATTAATAGTATTGGAAATTTTAAAAGTGCCCTCCTCCCCCTTAAAAAAGAACACATCTCATTCTCTATTATTCAAACCTCTAAAGTCTTTTGTCTCATACAAACTCTAATAAAATAAGCTTAATGAACATGGAAATTAAACTTCATTTGAGTAATACTTAATACATTACCAAAATATACTCCAAAATATTTTATTAGTTTAGTGTCTTTGGAAACATGGAACATAATCTTCTAACTTGGGGAATGATCTTCGATATCTCCTATAAAGATCTCCCCCTTATTTCCTACTGAATAGCTTTCTTTAAATACTGGGGAAAAGAAAAGATAAAATGGTTTAGCTCAAATTCTCAATAAGGGAAAAAATTTAGAACATAAAACAAACCATAAACAAAATAATGTAAAAACATTAACATCAGGTTTAAATATCAAAATATTGACTCATGAAATAAATCATGGAAGAACGTAAGGCATACATCACAAAGAAACATTAACCATGATAAAATAGAATTGGCATAAAACATGGAATTGTGGAACACAAATAAGAACATATTATGATTTCCATAGTAGCCAAGGAATTTATACCAAGACCATCATTATGGAAAAAGTACATTACTAATTCAATTTTACTTTTCATTCCAGTAATGTATTACTGAACATGATTTACTTTTTATTCCATCCTTTTATTACTGAACCATATTTAATTTCATTTCGAGTAATGTCTATATCATGATATATAAATCTTTACCCAATTAATTGGATGGAGATATATGTACCGACCATTTCATAATGAAATCATTCTTACACATTCCATAAAAACATAAACCATTAATCATAGAATAACCCAAGGAAAAAATAGGTTTCTAAAACATAATTCTATAACAAACCATATAAAATAAAATGATCTCCTAAAAATAATAACATCATAAACACAAAAAATAAAAGTAATAATAGGTATATAAACATAACCCTATTTTTTATTAGATAGAAAATAATTTTTATGAAACACATGAACATAAATTTTGAGGAAAATATCCTTTCTTTTTGAAAAATGTTTTCTTTTCTCAAAGTGCCACACAATTTTAAAAGAAAATAATTTAGTTTAAAATAATCATAACACCATGTAGAGTAGAATTAATGGAAATAAGGTGTCATGAAACCATAAATATCCATTCATGTCGTATAAGTTAAGAAAACATTTTCATTGCACTTTTTTCAAAAAAGTTAAAAAGTACCTCAAATCAAATAACAAGAAAGATTCATTTCATACTATTTAATAAAAAATCAGCAAAGGGTAAAATTAGCTTTAATTTTTTTAGAAGAATATGAATAATATTACCAAATTATGAAACATGGATGTGGATGATAAATGTACCCCAACAAATACTTAAGTATAAAAAATCTCAGATAAAAATAAGATTACAAATTTATCCCCTACCTTTGGTCCGATTTCATCTATTTGTGTCTGAAAATCCATTATAGTGGGATTAAAAATATTATTTAATTGTAAAAAAACCATAAAAATATCTATGATATCATATATTATTCACATATGACATTATATTACCCGTTTATTTATTAATTCCATGTTAAATCAACGTTTTGGGTAATAATCGTTTTATTTATTGTACGTGTTTTGATCTGTTATTCTTGATCATATTAATTAGATCATCATTTAAATACTTAAATAATGTAAAATATGATATATATATATATATATATATCATAAATATTTATTATAGAAATATATATAGTAGATATATAAATAAAATAGAATACATCGGTCATGGAGATGGTAGGTCGTACGTACGCATTAATGTTTTTTACTTTCCTTATTGAATTTAATAGAAAAATGTAAATTACATATATATAAAAATAAATAATTTATAATTAAAATTTCATATTTTTTATTTTTATTTCTTATATATATTTTACAATAATTTTTGAATGGTTAACATGGAGAATTAATCTCATTGCGTTGTGGAGACTGTATGTCATACGTATGCACGAGCAACAATATCATTCACTTAATCGTCAAATGGTATAGAATTATATTGTATATGAATTAAAAATAATAATTATCATGTAATATTAATTATTTAAATCCATTATACTAAACAATATACCCATCCAAATTATGTATTGTATAATAACAAATTACAGCATAGCGCGAAGACGGTAAGCCATACGTAAGCACACATGGTGATACTGTTATTTGTAGGATGGATAAATGATGGTATAAGGTTGTACCATAATTATAATGACATCTATTATTGTATAATATACTGTATTTATTTATTTATTATGGAAAAAATAAGAAGAGTAAGTACAAGATGAAAATAATTTTGAAAGAGGTGATAAAAAACTAACTCTTTTTCGAGTATCTCCTATTGATTTGCACAAAAGGTATCTTTAAGATGACTTTATGCCAAAATTGTTGCCTATAGAATGAATTTATGGATTTTTTAGAGGAAATGGGCAGGTTTTTGTCGAGAAATATTTTTTTAGAGGTGTTATTAAAAGAGCAAGAGATGTTCGATTTTATAGGAGAGGTGAGGGGAACTTTAGAAATGTATTTAGATATTAATTTATGATGAATTTATATTAGGTTTATAATGGCCCCAAAGTCATTTATATCTAATTTAAGATGATTATGGGTCAAAATGATTTTAAAAAATAGGTTTTATTCATGTTTATGTCACAAAATTAACCTTAACTTTTAACTTTAACCCATAGTTAAAAATATTAACTTTTACCATGTCCTATTTTATTTTCATAATATGTGGTTACTAAATGCACTATAAAATTTTAATAGAACCCCAAGTGGATCATTGATGAAAATTTTAGCCTGATAGAAGTCATTATTCAGAACAATAGATTTTTTGGATTATTATATCATTTAATAAAATACTATTTGTTATCAAAACTCATTTATGTCAATTTTGACACTATTTAGTAATTGATTTTTTTAAAGTCATAAAAATTTAATTTTTTCAAAAAATGGAAATATATTATCCCAGAAATTCTAATTTAATCCAAAAAAATTGTGTATGACATCAAAATATTAAAATTACCTTTATTTTAATATTTATAATATCATTTATTCGAATATTTAATTAATAAGGTAATCAGTGCATCATCATGGTGTCATAAATATTTTTTTTATTCAATGTATAAAAATTATAAATAAAATACCAAGATTTATGATATCTTTTTAATCATTATAATTACTATTTATATTCAAATATATCAATTATAAAACCATATATTAAAAATGTTTTAGTAAAAGATACTAGTTCATGTTATATTTCTCTTTACTTTAAATTGAAAATTATAAAAGGTCATTATCACACCCATGTGGCTCCATGAGGTACTAAAATTGATGAAATGATTTACATGGTAGGCCCTATTTTATCCAATAGGGAGAGAAAATGTTCTTGGGTAGTTTAATATTATTATAATATTATTTGTTACCCTTATTTACCTGATTTACCCTTTAACCATAGTAAATAAAAATAACTATTGAAGTTACTATTCATAATGTCCAGAAAAAGGTACATATTTACAAAATATAGAACTTATTATTCACAATATTGGAACCATTTTTCTAAATTCAAAATAAAGAATTGGAATACATTAACTTAAAATGAATTTCCACTGTCAAAACTAGAGAGCGGGTTTTTAAAAAGTAAAAACTATTAAAACATTGACATGTGTTTATATCCAATTAAAATTTAAAATTACATAAAATGACCAAAATTATAGTAAATGATAAAAATATAATCCAATTACACTTTAAAACCAATTAAAAATATAATCTAACTATATAAATAAATTAGATGAAAATATAGATTTGAATTAAAATACAATATTTTCACTATTCATTAAAATATGAGTTTTATCAGAAAAAAATGAAGAATTCAACCAAATTAAATTTTGATTTCATGATTCCAAATAAATATGTTATTTTTTGAAATATAATATATAAAATTTATAAACTATATTTGAAAAGGGTGCACCATCAAAAGGCGGTAAAACTATTTTTTTTTTGAAAAATACTTCTTTTATCCAAAAAATTGAATTTGTTCTTATATAATGTCTGGAAAATTAAAAATGTGTTTAATAATATTCATAACATCTAGTTTATATCACAATAAATAATTTAATTAATAATATATCATTTTTTAGAGACACTAGGTATCGCATACAACACATGTTATCGAGGAAGGTTGATTTTGTGTATAAGACAAGCCAAAATAGTGTCGCATATAGTGAAAGATTCATTTGATGTTTCATAAAACATAATACAAAATCTGTTCATTTATATGTTGAAAAAAATTTTACTCATTGTTTCGTTATCATACTCTAATTTGGTGTTGAGTGTAATGAATTCTATGAGGAGAACATGAAGTTGTGTGTATCATAAGGCAAGAATAGTGTTGTGTATACTGCAAGCTAATACAATGTTTCATATAGAGTAAGCTTATATTGGTGTAGTTTACAACATAATATATCAATGAAGTTAAAAGAATATATCTCCTTAATTCTTTGGTTGTTACATTATACCCCCTTAAAATGAATTTCTCCCTTGAAATTCATTAGGGATATAAAAGGGTTACTACTTGAATATTTGTTTCATAGAAACCCACATCATAAAAAGGAATACTACAAAATCATTTTAAAAATGAATTTTACATACATAAAGGTTTCCAAAACTCACTCATCACTGGGTTTCCACATAAGATAACATATGTGGGAAGTGAAAACATTGATATGGAAGAGAAATCTAACCATCAAATTCTGATGGATAGTGATAGAGAAAAAGTTTTGGAGAAAGTTAATGACCTAAAATCCATAAATCTACGATGATTTAAGGGACCATATGATTTATCGGATAATAAGTTACTAGGATAACATTTTTGGTTTTCAATATACTTTTCTTAAAGTTGAAAAACATTAGATGAAATACTTACATGATTTCAGTACAATTATATCATTGGTCGTGCCTTGAATAATTTCCACTTCATCTCTTATTTAAAGAAATGTTGTTGAATTTTTTATTCCTAAAGTGTATATAGATCATGAAATACATATATTTAATGATAGGTTATTCTATCTCTCTTAATCATAAAATGGTTATCAAAAGTTATCAAATATGAGGAAGTCCATATATTGAAAACATGCATGATTCCTTATTCAGAAACTTATTTAATATATACCTTAAGTCCCAAAAAGGTGTATACTTCATCCATGATAGCATAATAATTTTTTCAACAACTCAACTATTAGATCTGAAGAAACTATCCTCGTCTAATTTAAATATTCAAATCCAACATATCTGTAGCCAAACATCCTTATTTTAACATAAGGGACATATTAAGGGTTATATTACGCTTAACCATGTTTTCTACAATTATATCTTCTTACCCATCAATCACTTTTTTGTACCCTTATAACTATTCAACAAATCCTTTCTAATCCTTAATTAAAAACTTATACTCTAAACACGTATATATTTAATGATTCATATAACATAATATTTGAAATCTGAAAACTATACACCTCAATCATCCAGCATTATTTTTAAACCATTAATCATGATCCTTCATCTCTATATTTCCTAAAATATGAATCCGGCTTAAGGTTTCTGAACCTCAATCTTCTTAGGGTTAATGTAAACAACGCTTGAAGAACATCTAATTCCTTTCACATGTCATTTACAACCGCTTTATACTCAGTAGTATGACCAATACTCGTACAATCATCATGATTCTCTACATGATATTTCCACATATGAAATCTATCTTCATTATTACCAAAATTTTCTCTTCTGAAACATTCAATGGTTAACTATGTTCTAATTAATTTTGGATATTAACTAAGACCATAAAGAAAAGTCTGAAAAATACATATCAGATATTAAAAAGACATAACTAAGGTAAATTACTTATAACATTTCAATTTATGATATATTAGGTTTTAATCCTAAGTTATTTATTATTATTAAAAAAACACTAAGATAATAAACTATTATTGACTTATCCTTAATACATACCTATAAATATCCTTATAAATATCTCTAGGGATCTTAGTAATGTTTTCAAATCCTAGATTCCAAAGGTTTACTAAACCATTACTCGGATACCAACTCTGATGACCCAAGCTTGAAGTACATGGAAATTACATTTATTTTTTGAAATAATTAAACATTACACAAATATACACCCAAATACTATATTAGATTAGTGTGTTTGGAAACATAGAACAAAATATTCTAACATGGAGAAAGATATTAAACATATCCCATAAATATCTTCCCCTTTTTTTCCTACTTAAAACCTTTTTTTATATCAAAGGGAAAAGAAGACATAAAAAGTGTGAGCTCAAATCCTCAGTAAGGGTAAACATGGAGAACATAAAAAACCATAAATATAATAATTTAAAAATATAAAAATAAGGATTAAATATTAAAATCATGAGTCATGAAATAAATCTTGGCAGTATGTAAGGCACAGATCATAACGAAAAATTAACCATGATAAAATAAAATTGGAATAAAACATGGAATTGTGAAAAAAATAAGAATATATTATGATTTCTATATTAGACAAGGAATTTATAACAAGACCATCATAGTGGACAATGTTTATTGCGGAACCGGGTTTACGTGCTGTTCTATTCATGTATTATTGAACCAGATTTAATTGTCATTCTATCCATATATTACTTAACCAGATTTACCTTCCATTCTAGTCATGTGTATCTCATGAGATATAAATGTTTACCCAATTAATTGGAGGGATATATATTCCCCAACCATATCATAATGAAATCATTCTTACATTTCCAAAAAAAAAACATAAACCATTCATCATAGAATAAAAGGAACACAAAAATGGGTTTCTTAAACATCATTCCATCATAATCCATATAAAATAAATGGATTTTACAAAAATAATTCCATCATAAAAACAATAAAATCAATGTAATAATAGGTAAATAAACATAAACCTATTTAATCTTAGTTGGAAAATTATTTTGTTTAAACACGTGAACTTAATTATTGGAACAAATATCCTTTCTTTTTCAAAAAAGTTTTATTTTTTTAAAATCCCATTCAATTTAAAATGAAAAAAATTTAGTTGAAAATAAACTTGAAATCGTTTAGGGTAATATTTACGGATATAATATATTATGAAACCATAAAAATCCACTCATTCTGTACAAGTTAAAAAAATATTCTCCTCATACTTTTTCCAAAAAAGTCAAAAAGTACCTCAAATCGAATAACAAAAAAACATTCCTTTCATTAATTTTAATAAAAATTAACTAAAGGTTAAAATTACCTTTGAAAAATATAGAATAATATAAATAATATTACATAATTAGGTAAAATTGATGTGTATGATAAATGTACACTAATAATTATTTTAATATAAAAAATGTCACTTAAAAATGAGATTACAAATTTATCTCTTACCATAGGATTGATTTCCTTTGTTTGTGCCCAAAAATCCAGTATTTTGTGTTTAAAAATAGTATTAACAAATAACAGAACCACAATAATAACTATGATATTATATATGATTGACTTATGAAATTATATTACCCATTTATTTATCAATTCCTTGTTAAAGAAACGTTTTATGTAATAATATTTTTATTTATTGCACATTTTTTGTCTTTTTATTCTTGATATTATTACATAGACCAAGATTTCCAAATTTGAGAATGTAAAACATGAATTATATATCATAAATATTCAGTATATAAATATATATAGCAGATAGATAAATTAAATAGAATCAACTGTTAATGGAGACAGTAGGTCGTACATATGCCTGAACATTGTTTTCATTTCCACATTGAATTGAATGGAAGAAAGTAAATGATATATATATATATATATATGTATATATAAATAAATAAATTATTATTATTCTGTCATATATTTCATTATTATTTATTATATATACTTTATAATCAGTCTTAAATAGTTAACATGTTGAATGAATCTCATCGCGTTGTGGAGACGATAGGTCGTACATATGAAAGAGTGATGATATCATTCCCCTAATGGTCAAATAGTATGGAATTGGTTGGTATATTAACTATAAATAATAATTATCATGTTATATTCATTATATAAATCTATTATACTAATCATTTTTTCATCCAAATTATATATTGTTGAACAAAAAATTACACCATGGCGTGGAGACTGTTAAATGTACGTAGCCACGCATGGTGATATTGTTATTTGTAGGATGGATAAAAGGATGTATATTGTTGTACCATATTTATAATAAAATCTCATAATTTATAAGATACTGGATTTAATATCTTAGTATGGAAACAACATAAGAAGAGGAAGTAGAAGAAGAAAAGAATTTTAAAAGATGTGATAAAACAATTACACATTTTTCAAGTATCTCCTTTTGATTTACACAAAATATATACTTAGGATGACTTTATTCCCAAATATTGACACTATGATAAATTTAGGAAAGTTTAGAGTGGAAATGGGTTGGTTTCTTCTGAGAAAAAGGGATTTAAAGGTGTGATTAAAAGAGAAGGATAAGTTCCCTTTTATAGAATATGTGAGGGGCACTTTAGAATGTATTTAAATATTAATTTATTTGAAATTTATTTTCAGTATCTAATGGTCCCAAACTCATTTATTTATAAGTTAATATGAGTATGGGTTTACATCCACTAAACCAATAGGTTTTATACAATTTTATGTCAAAAACATTGACCTTATCTTTTAGCTTAATCTCTTAGTTAAAAACATTAACCCTTACCACATTTTCTTGTATTTTCATAGTATATGGTTACTATAGTTACTATAAAATGAAAAGAAAACCAAAAGTGGATCATTAATGATATTTTTAACATTATTGAAGTTATTTGTAAGAATCATATATTTTTAAGACTATTATATCATTTAATAAAATAATATTTGTTTAAAAAACACATTTATACAATGTTTGACACTATTTAATAATTTATTTTTGTTAAAGTTATAAAAACATTAATCCTTTAAACCAAAGGAATTAAATCATTAATAACATGTAAATGTTATACAGAATTGTTTTATGGAATCAAAATGTTCAAACTAAATTTATTTTAATATTTATAATATCATTTATTTGAATATTTCATTAATAATGTAATCACTATATCATCATTGTGTCATAAATAAATTTATTTATTCATTGTATAAAAATTATAATTAAAATACCAAGATATATAAAATACTTATATATATATATAATGAGTATTTATAGTCATATCTATCATTTATATAACCCTATATTAAAAATGTTTTAGTAAAAGATATAGGCTTATGTTATATTTCTCTTTACTTTAAAATAAAAATTATAAAAGGTCATTATCACACCCAAGTGGCTCTATGGGGTCCTGAAATCGACCCAATGGTTTTAATGGTCGGTCATATCTCATAAATTAGTAATTGGACACATGTTAGGTTAGTATTATGTTATTATAATATTAGTTTTTACCCTTATTTACCTGATTTACCCTTTAACGATGGTAAAAATAATAATTACTAAAGTTACTATTCATAATGTCCAAAAAAAAGGTTACCTATTTAAAAAATTTGGACCATATGATTACAAATATGGAATCAATTTTTAAAAATTAAAACACACATAATTGGTATATGTTAATTTAAAATTAATTCCTGTTGTCAAAATCAGGAAGTGGGGTTTTTAGAAGTCAAAACTATGAAAAGATTGACAAGTGTTTATGTCCAATTAAATGTTAAATTACATAAAATGAACAAAATTAGAGTAAATTATAAAACAGTAATCCAATTAAAATTTAAAACAAACTAAAAATATAACCTATCTATATAAATAAATTAGAAGAAAAGACAATTTTGAATTAAAATACTTTATTTTTCACTATTCATTAAAATATAAATTTTCATAGAAAAATACCAAAAATTCAACCAATGTAAATTTTGATGTCATGATTCAAAATAAGAATTTAATTTTTTAAAATAGAATATATCAAAGTGTTAAAATTTTTATTTGAAATGGGTGTTCCCTCAAAAGGCTGCAAAACTGCATTTCTTGAAAAATACTTCTTTTATCTGAAAAATTGAATTTGTTCCTATATAATGTCTAGAAAATTAAAATTATGGTTAATTATATTAATAATGGATAGTTTATATCACATTAAATAATAAAATTTTAATAATATATCATTTTTTATTGAAACTCGGTATTGCGTACAACGCAAGCTATCGAGGATGGTTGATGTTGTGTATAAAACAAGCCAAGTAAGTGTGGCATGTAGTGAAAGATTTATTTGGTGTTTCATATAACATAATCAAAACATAGTTATTTTATAAATCGAAAAAAATACATA
The DNA here is from genome assembly GCA_963277665.1 of Viscum album. Classification (NCBI taxonomy): domain Eukaryota; kingdom Viridiplantae; phylum Streptophyta; class Magnoliopsida; order Santalales; family Viscaceae; genus Viscum; species Viscum album. The sequence continues at coordinate 773,277,457 of OY728142.1, read as the reverse complement.
CTCTGTGTTATGTGTATCATACTCTAACTCGTTATTTCTTGTAATGAATTCTATCAAAATAACTTGAAATTGTTTATATCACAAGCCAAGAATAGAGTTGTGTATACGAAAAACTAATAAGGTGTTTAGTATAGATTAAGATAATCACTGTGTAACATATAACACAATACATAAATGAAATTAAAATAATATATCTCATAAAATCATAGGTTGTTACCTTATACCCACTTTAAAATGAAATTTTCTCTTGAGATTCCTTGGGGTTATAAAAGGTTTACTACTTGAAAATTTCGTTCATTGAAATCTACATCATAAAAAGGAATACTAAAACATCATTTTAAAAAGGAATTTTAGAAACATAATTGTTACCCAAAGTAACTCATAACTATGTTTGCACATACGATAACATATGTGGGAAGTGAAAACATGGATATGGAAGAAAAATCTAACAATTAGGTTCTGATGGATAGTGATAGAGAACAAGGTTCAAATAAAGTTAACAACCAGAAAGAAATAAATATGCAATGATTTAAGATACAATCTTATTTATTAGATAAGAAGATACTAGGATAATATTTCTAGTTTTTAAGATCCTTTTCCCAAAGATGAATAATGTGAGAATATATACTTACTTGATTTTATTACATTCACATCATTGGTTATGCCTTGAAGAATTTACACTTCATCTCTTATTAAATGAAATAAAGTTGAATTTGTTATTACAAAAGTGTTAGTAGATCATGAAATACATAAAATTAATGATAGGTCATTCCATATATCTTTATCACAAAAAAGGTTATCAAAAGTTATCAAACACGAAGAAGTCCACATATGGTGAGATAATACTTTATTATAACAAACTTCATTTGATGTTCAACTTAAACTTTCTAAAAATTTGATAACCTTACAATCCTTCAAGAAGTTGAAAATCCAAAAATATAGAAAAAGTTTCAAAAAATAGGCATAAAATTCATCCCCCATATATCATAAGATATCTTTGTTTGGTCACATTCCAAAAATGTGAACACCTTCATCATTTATTCTCTTGAGTCACAATAACAACCTAAATTATCAGATATCCTTTTTGAAAATATTCATGTTTCCTTATTCCAAAACTCATTGGATATACTACTTATGTCCCAAAAGGTTGACTACATCATCCATGATAGAATAACCTTCTTTTAAATAACTTTATAATTATATATCATGAAACTAGAATAATCAAATTTACATATTCAAATCAAATATATGTTTAGCCAAGCATCATTATCTTAACATAAGGGAAATATTAAAGGTTATATTCCCCTTAATTATATGTTATCCAAGTAAATCACATTACCCTTAAATCACACTTCTGTCTCCTTAGAACTATTCAATGTATCCTTCCAAATCCTTAATTAAAAAATTATACTAAAAACACTTATATATATCATGATTTATATAACATAATCTTTGAAATCCGAAATCAATACACGTCAATCATCCAAATCTATTCTTTAACCATTTATCATGTTCCATCATATTTGAATTTTCTAAAATATGAATCAGTTCTTAAGGTTTCTCCCCCTCAAGATTCATAGGTTTAATGTAAACAATACTATAAGAACATCACATACCATTCAAATATCGTTTACAATCTCTTTATCCTCAGTAGTATGACTAATACATATACTGTCATCATGATTATCTTCATGATATTTCCACTTAAGAAATCTGTCTTCTTTATTCCCATAATTTTCACATCTGAAACATTCACTAGTTAACCATGTTCTATATAGTTCTTTCTATTGAATAAGACTAGAAAGAAAAGTGTGAGAAATATATATTAGGGATTAAAAACACCTATGTAAGGTAAATTAATAATAATATTTCAATCTATAATATCTTACGTTTTAATCCTAGGTTATTTATGATTATCAAAAAAACACTGGGATTGTAACATATACATGACTTACCCTTAATACATCCATATACATATCCGTAGAAATATCTCTAGGGATCTCACTGATGTTTTCGCATCCTAGTTTCCAATAGTTAACTTAACCTTCACCCTAATACCAACTCTAACGACACAATCTTGATGTACATGGACATTAAATTTATTTTTCGGAATACTTAACACATTACACAAATATATGCCCAAATACAATATCAGTTTAGTGTATTTGGAAACATGGAAAATAATCTTATAACTTGGTGAAAGATCTTAAAAATCTCCCATAAATGTCTTCCCATCTTGTTTTCCTACCTAAAACCTTTCTTTATATCCGGAAAAAAATAGAACATAAAAATGGTGAGCCCAAATCCTCAATAAGGGTAAACATAGAGAACATAAATAAAACCATAAACATATGAATGTTAAAACAATATGATATGTTTTAAATATCAAAATCAGGAGTCATTAAATAAATCTTGGTTGTACATAAGGCATAGATTATAAAGGAACATTAACCCTGATAAAATAGCATTTCTATAAAACATTTAATTTTGGAAAACAAATAAGAACATATTATGATTTACATGGTATAAAAGGTATTTATTACAAGACCATAATAGTAGAAGAAGTCCATTATGGAAGTGGGATTACTTGTCATTCCATCCATGCATTACCGATCCAAATTTACTTGTCCTTCCAGCCCTATATTACTTAACCAGATTTACTTGTCATTCTAGTCTTGTCTGTCTCATGAGATATAAATCTTTACACAATGCACTCGAGGGAGATATTTTTCCCACCCATCTCATAATGAAATCATTTTTACATGTTCCACAAAAACATACACTATTCATCATAGTATAACCCAAGGAACAAAAAATGGGTTTCTTAAACATCATTCCATCATAATCTATATAAAAAAATATAATTCATAAAAAAAATTAAATCATAAATATAATTAAATAAAATTAATAACAGGTATATAAGTATAAAAATATGTCATATTAGATGTAAAATAATATTTATGAAACACGTGAACTTAGTTTTTGAGGAAAATATCCTTTCTTTTTAAAAAAAATTTCTTTTCTCAAAATGCCACAGAATTATAAATGATAAGAATTTAGTTGAAAATAATCACAAAATAATGTAGATTAAGATTAATGGAAATTATTTTTCATGAAACTATAAAAGTCCATTCATACCATATAATTAAAAAAACATTCTCCTCATACTTTAGCCGGGATATTTAGAAAGTACCTCAAATCGAATAACGAAAAAAGAATCCTTTCATACCATTTAATAAAAATTCAGAAAAGTGTAAAATTAAATTTATAAAATTTTAGAAGTATAGAAATAATATTACATAATTAAAAAACATGGTTGTGGATGATAAATGTTACCCAATAAATACTTACTTATAAACAATCTTGGACAAAAAAGAGATTACAAATTTATCTGTTATCTTAGGTCTGATTTCTTCTATTTGTGTCCGAAAATCCAGTATAGTGGTATTAAAACTATTATAAAAATGTAACAGAACCATAATACTATCAATGAAATCATATATGATTAAGTTATGACTTTTATTACAAGTTTGTTTATCAATTCCATGTTAAAGAAACTTTTTGGGTAATAATTGTTTTATTTATCGTACATGTTTTGACATGTTATTCTTGATATTATTACATAGATAATGATTTAAATACTTAGAAAATGTTATAAAATGATTTATATATCATAAATATTCAGTTTTTATATATATATATGTATATATTTGATAGATAAATGAAATGGAATGCACTGTTCTTAGAGACGGTAGGCCGTACTTATACATGGATGTTGTTTCTGTTTCCTTGTTGAATTGAATGGAAGAAATTAAATGATATATATATATGCATAATTCCAAAAGAATTATTATTTAATATATTTAATGATTATTTATTTTATATACTTTATAATCATTCTTGAATGGTTAACATGTAGAATGAATCTAATCACATCGTAGAGACGGTTGTCCGTACATATGCACGAGTGAAGATATCATTCAATTAATTATTAAATAGTATAAAACTGGATGGTATATTAATTATCAATAATAATTATCATGGTATATTCATTATTTAAATAAATTATAATCATCATTATATCCATCCAAATTATGTAATGTTGAATAAAAAATTTCACCACGACATGGAGACGGTTAGCCATGTGTACACCTACATGGTGATATTGTTGTTCGTAGGATGGATAAAAAGAGGTATAAGGTTGTAACATAATTATAATAACATATAATTATGTAGAAGATACTGAATTTATTACTCTATTATAGAAACAACATAAGAAGAGGAAGTAGATGTATAAAATAATTTTGAAAGAGGTGATAAAATAATTACCTTTTTTTAGGTATCTTTTTTTGATTTGCAGAAATGGTATCCTTAAGATGGATTTCATCCAAATGTGTGGCCTCTAGGATGACTTGAGGGAAGTTGGGAGAGGCAATGGACATGTTTTGGCCGAGAAAAGGGCTTTAGAAGTGTTATTAAAAGAGAAGGAAAGTTCCCTTTTATAGGATAGGTGAGGGGCTCTTTAGGAAAGTCATTAAATATTAATTTATTATAAATTTATTTTCAGTTTCTAATGTTATCAGACTAATTTATTTCTAATATAGATGATTATGAGTCACAGTACTCTCAACCAATAGTTTTTAAAAAATTCTATGTCGTAAAATTAATCTTATCTTTTTGTTTTGACCCTTAGTTGAAAACATTTACTATTTCCATGTATTATTGTATTTTCATAATATACGGTTACTATAGTTACTATAAAATACCAAGAGAACCTCAAGTGGATAATTAATTTTATTTTTAACATTATATAATTAAGTTGGCTAAATCATAGATTTTCTTGACAATTATATCATTTAATAAAATCATACTTGTTTTAAAAACTCATTTATGTCACTTTTGACACTATTTAGTAATTGATTCTTGTTGAAGTCATAAAAAATTAATTTCATTGAACAAAGGGAATTTAACCATCCCTAAAATGTCAATATTGCCCAATAAATTTGTGTATGATATCAAAATGTTCAAATTAAATTTATTTTAATATTTATAATGTCATTTATTTGAATATTTCATTAATAGGGTAATAAATGATATAACACTCTTCCATGATTCTGATGGCGACGACGACAGTGATTTCTGGCGATGTTTCTTGGTAATGGCTTATGGAGACAAGCCCTAGACTATGAGTTCATATGGTTTCCCCCCATTCCTGATGGTGGGAGGGGGGGGGGAGGTTCTTCCTCAACCTTCGATACCACAATCGGCTTTTTTACATTTTTCTAACCCTAATCTCCTCCTTGAATTTCCGTCAATCACTTTTAGCCTGAAGGTTCTGGATTTGCACCTTGGAGATCCTCAGCTTACGATCTCTTTATCTGAGTTCATGGAAGCTTCAAACCTCCTGAATTTGACCCTAGTGGCCCGATTCGATCATCGAAGACCTTCGGTGGATGAATTCGATAGGTTTGTGTTCAGTAAGTGGGATCTACAGGACCGTGCGGTTGTGGGCGTGATTGATAAGGTCCATTTGATGATACACTTTTCTTCCGAAGAAGATCTAATTTGTGCCTGGTCTCGAGCTCCTAGGTGCTATAATGGATGCCGGTTTTTCCTTCTCTGATGGAGCTTTGACCTCTGTATGAACCAGGACTCACCCTCCGTCGCGACCTGGGTAAGCTTTCCCTATCTCCCTTTGCCCTTTCAGAATTCGGTGATTATCCATATGCTAGGGAATTTGGTAGGGCGCTCTCTCTACATTGATGCCCGCACTGTGTCGGTTTGTCACCCAGTAAACACGTGGCTATGAATTGAGGTGGACGCTTCAAAGGAACCAGTGCAATGGATATGGATCACGATTGGTGAGGAGTATCGCTGGAAGCAAGCAGTGGTGTTCGAGTCCTGGGTTGACTACTGTCCGAGGTGTCATCACCTGGGCCACCGGGATGAGAAATTTCATAGTGGATCTCTTTTAGTTCTAGTGGGAAGAAATGGAAGAGGCATGGGTTCGGGGAACCATACTGATGGCGTTGTAAAGAGTAGAAACTGTGTGGGTGGGATGGGCTTGGGAAATCCTTCTGTTGCTGCGGTTTTTGAGAGAATGAAGCAGGACTTAAAGTTGGGTTCTTCTAGCAGTGACGCTATGCAGGACCCTGTTGTGGCTCAGCCTGTAGGTGCTGTTGATGCTGGACTCGATCGTGCTGGGACGAATGAGGGTGGGATGCCTTTGCAATTGGAGGGTTGTGGGAAAATATCAGATACTGATACAGGTCTGCGTAGTGAGAGGCATAAGGAGAAATTGCAACCTGCTGTCTCAGAGAGTAATGTTGCTACCTGCAACCGGTTCCTTGTCTTGGAGAATGAAGAGGCATGTCAAGTGGAGATGGGTTCTTTTATAAAAGATGGTAATCATGTGCAGTGTGTTTTAATTGATGCAGTGGAGGGGGTAGCTGCTAGCTGGGTGCTTGAAGGACAACATGAAGAGATTGATGTAGTGAATGTAGCGAAGGTGGTGGATGTCAGCCAGGTGATGGAAGGGAAACCACCATGTCTGGCTGCGGTTGACTACAACAGAGGTAATGAATAGGCCCGAGGGGTGGCTGATGGTTTCAATGTCGACACGGTAACTGGAGATTGGGGGGACGTCCTGGATAGTGATAAAGAAAATTTGAGTGTGATGGTTAGACCTTCCTACTGTGATATTCTCAAGGAAGGGAAAGGGAAATCTAGACAGGAGGTAACCGCCACAGTGAAAAGAAGGGCGAGAAAATATTACTCTGATTTGCCAAAGCCGCTATCCACGAGGTCCTCTCTCAAGCAATCTCCACGAGATCTGATATCATTGGAAAAGATGAACCTTAGAAAGAAGTACGTAAAGATCCTAAAGCACTATGAAAGCTCAGAATGTGAGATGACCACTATGGAAGGTAACTCTTTTGGGGGTTGTGATTCTTATGATGTTTATGATATGTAATCGCTCTCTTTTGAGCTTGTTGTACTTTTCTTTTTATTTAATAAATAGTCAGATCCCTACCAATGAAGGACTTTCCTGGTAACAAATCCATCATTATTGTGTCATTAATAAATTTATTTATTAAATGTCTAAAAATTATAAATAAAATACTATGATGTAGGAAATATTTTTATATTTATATTTAGTATTTTTAGTCAAATATATCAGTTATGTAATCTAATATTAAAAATGTTTTATTAAAAGATACATGTTTTTGTTATATTTCCCTTTACATTAAATTAAAAATTATAAAAGGTAATTATTACACACAAGTGGGTCTTTGGGGTCTTAAAATCAACCCAAGTATAATCATGGTCAACCATATCTTATCCAATAGGATTAAAAGATGTGTTAGGATAGTTTTATATTATTATAATATTATTTGTTACCCTTATTTACATGATTTACCCATTAACCATGGTAAATAAAAATAATTACAGAAGGTACTATTCACAATATCAAAAATAAAATGTACCTATTTAAAAAATTTGGACTTTATGATTCCAAATATGGAATCAATTTTTCTAAATTCATAACATTGAATTGGAAGAAAATAATATTTAAATTAATTCCCATTGTCAAAACCCGAAAGCGGGTCTTTAAGAAGTAAAAACTATTAAAATATTGACATGTGTTTATGGCCAATTTAAATGTGAAATTATTTACAAAGAAAAAAATTGGAGTAATGGATAAAAAATATTACATTTAAACATTAAAACCAATTAAAAATACAATCTAACTATATAAATAAATTATATGAAGAGTCGGTTTTGAATTAAAATACAAATTTTTTACTATTCATTAAAATGTGAATTTTATGAGAAAAATACAAAAAATTCAACCAAAGTAAATTATTTTGTCTCTATTTTAATGAAGATTTTTATTTGGTGAAGAAAAATATATAAAACTGTTAAAAAATAGATTTGAAATTTGTATGCTATCAAAAGGTGACAAAACTGTATTTTTTGAAAAATACTTCCTTTATCTGAAAAATTGTATTTGATATTATATCATGTCTATGAAATTTAAAATTTTGTTAATAGTATTCATAATGGATAGTTTATATCCCATTAAATAATAAAATTTTAATAATATATCTTTGTTTATTGAAACTCGGTAATGTGTACAACACAATGTATCAAGGAGGGTTGTTGTTGTGTGTAACATAAGCCAAGTCAGTATTGCATGTAGTGAAAGGTTCTTTTGGTGTTGTGTATAACATAAACAAAAATTAGGTCTTTTCTACATGGAAAAAAATTTATTCTCTGTGTTGTGTGTATCGTACTCAAAATTGGTGTTGCGTCTAATGAATTCTGTCAAAAGATCTTGAAAGTGTGTGTATCACTAGCAAAGAATAGTGTTGTGTATACTGCATGCTAATAATATGTTGCGTATAGTGCAAGATAATGAAGGTGTATTTTAAAACACATGGAATCAAATAAATTTAAATAATCTACTCATAAAATCTCAGGGTGTCACATTGTATACCCCTTAAAATTAATTTTTCCCTAGAAATTAGTTGGGGGGTTATAAACGGTTTACTACTTGACTGTTTCTTTTATAGAATCCCACATTGTAAAAAGGAATACTAATACTTCATTTTAAGAAGGAAATTTAGAAACATAAATTTTACCCAGAGTAACTCATCACTAGGTTTCAAATAAGAGAACATACGTGGGATGAGAAAACATGGTTATGGAAGAAAAATTTAACAATCATGTTTTGATAAATAATGATAGAGAACAATATTTGGAGAAAGTTAAGAACTAGAAAACCATAAATGTACGATGATTTAAGGGACCATCTAATTTATTAGATAATAATGCAGTAGGAAGAATTTTATGATTTTCAAAACCGTTTTCCTAAAGTTGAATAACATGAGAAGAAATACTTGATTTCTATGTAATCTCATCATTGGCCAGGCCTTAAGAAATTTCAACTTCATCTCTTATTCAAAGAAATGATGGTGAATTTTTTATTACTAAAGTGTTAGCAGATCATGAAATCCATAAATTGAATTATTGGTCATTCCATATATATTTATCACAAAAAAGGTTATCACACATTACCAAACATGGATAAGTCCATATATGGTGAGATGAAATTTTATTCTCACAAACTTCATCCAATGTTTAACTTAAAATTTCCAAAAAATTTGATAACCTAACAATCGTTTTGAAAGTTGAAAATCCAAAACTATAGAAAGAGTTTCACAAACTCAGCTTGACATATATCACCAATATATTATATGATATCTCTTTTTGGTCACATTCAAAAAAATGTGAACACCATCATGATGTATTATATTGAGTCACAACCACATCCTAAATTATCAGATATACATATTGAAAACATGTATGTTTCCTTATTCGAAAACATATTGGATATATTCCTAAAGTCCCAAAAAGTTTTATACATCATCCATGATAGCATAACCCTCTTTTCAAAATCTCCATAATTACATCTCATGAAACTAGCATAATCCAATTAACTTATACAAATCCAACATATCTTTAACCAAGAATTATTATATAAACATATGAGACATATTAAGGGTTATCTTCCAATTAATCATGTAGTCTCCAAGTATATCACCTTACCCTTAAATCAATTTTCTGTCACCTTATAAATATTCAGTGTATCCTTTTAAATCCTTAATTAAAAAATTATACAGAAAACACATATATATATTTCATGATTCATATAACATAATCTTTGAAATCTGAAACCTATAGACCTCAATCATCCAAAATTATTCATAAACCCTTAATCAAGATCCATCATCTTCATATTTCCTAAAATATGAATCATCTATTAAGGATTCTCAACCTCAAGCTTTTTAGGTTTAATATAAACAATACTGGATGAACATCACATATATTTCACATGCCGGTTATAATCTATTTGTCCTCCATAGTATGAGCAATACTCCTATAACCATCTTGATTCTATTAATGATATTTCCACTTAATAAATTGAAATTCATTATTCGGATAATTTTCATATCTGAAACATTCAATGGTTTACCATGTTCTATTATTTTTGGCTATTGACTATGACCTGAAAGAAAAGTTTGAGAAATATATATCAGAGATAAAAACACATCAGTAAGGTAAATTAATTAAAATATTTCAATATGTGATATCTTAGGTTTTAATCCTTGGTTATTTATAATCAGTAAATAAACTATAGGATTGTAACCTATACTTGACCTATCCATTGTACATCCCTAGACACATCTTTAGAAATATCTCTAGAGATATCACTATAGTTTTTGCATCCTAGTTTTCAATAGTTGACTAAACCTTCACTCTGACAACAACTATAATGACCTAAGATTGACGTTCATGGAAATTACATTTATTATGTGGAATATGTAATAAATTTAAAAAATATACACCTAAATATCATATTATTTTAGTGTCATTAAAAAATGGGAATATAATCATATAATATGGTGAATGATCTTCAACATCTCCCATAGAGATCTTCCCCTTTTATTTTCCTACTTAAAACCATTCTTTATATCATAGGGAAACCAAAACATAAAAAGTGTGAGATTAAAATATCATTAAGGCTAAAAATATAGAACATAAAACAAACCATAAATATAAGAATGAAAAAACATGAACATAAGGTTTAAATATGAAAATATTGAGTCATGAAATAAATATTGATAGTACGTAAGGAATAGATCATAAAGGAACATTAACAATGATAAAATATCATTGGAATAAAACATGTAAATGTGGAATTAAAATAATAAAATATAATGATTTACATAGTAGACAATACATTGGTTCCAAGACCATCATAGTGGACAAAGTTCGTTACTAAACCAGTTTTAGTTGTTGTTCCAACCTTGTATTACTGAACCAGATTTACTAGCTGTTCCAGTATTGTATTACTAACCGAGATTTACATGCCGTTCAAGTCATGTATATCTCATGAGGTATAAATATTTTCCCAATAAATTTTATGTATATATAATACCTATCTATCTCATAGTGAAATCATTTTTACATGTGCCAAAAAATGATAAACTATATATCATATCATAAGAAAAGGAAAAAAATGGGTTTCATAAAAATCATCCCATCATAATACATAAAAAATAAATGGGTTAAAAAAAATAATTACATCATACACAAAATAAAATAAAATTATTAATAGGGATAGAAACATACCCCTATGACATGTTAGAGAGAAAATAATTTTGATGAATTGCGTGAACTTAATTATTGAGGAAAATATCATTTTCTTCTCAAAAACATTTTCTTTTCCCCAAATTCTACATAATTTAGAAAGAAAATAATTTAGTTGAATATAAATATGAAATCATGTAGAGGAATATTTATGGAAATACATTTTCATAAAACCATAAAAATCCATTAATGTTGTGTAATTTTAAAAAATATTCTTGCCGTACTTTTTCCAGAAAAGTCAAAAAGTACCTTAAATCGAATAACCACAAAATATTCCTTTCATAACATTTAATAAAATTTCAAAAAAGGGTAAAATTAATTTTAATCAAATTTATAATAATATAAATAGTATTACATAATTTTAAAACATGTATTTTGATGATAAATGTATCATAATAAATACATATAAACAATATCGGATAAAAATGAGATTAAAAATTTATCCCTTACCTTAGGTCCAATTTATTCTATTTGTGTCTGAAACTCATGTATAGTGTGATGAAACATATTAATAACTACTGATGGAACCATAATAATATATATTATATCATATATGATTAACTTATGACTTTATATTACCCATTTAGTTATCAATTCAATGTTAAAACAATGTTTTGAGTAATAATCGTTTTATTTATTGTACATGTTTTGAATTATTATTCTTGATCTTATTACATATATCATGATTTAAAAACATAAAAAATTTAAAATGTGATTTATATATCATAAATATTCAGTACATAAATATATATATAGTTTATAGATAAATGAAATGGAATACACCGTTCATGGAGACGGTAGGCCATACGTATGCATGAACGTTGTTTCCGTTTCCTTATTGAATTGAATGGAAGAAAGTAAATGAAATATATATATATATATACATAAATAAATTATAATTATTATGTTATATATTTTATTCTTATTTATTAAATATACTTTAAAATCATTCTTGAATGGTTAACGTGGAGAATGAATCTCATCACGTTGTGGAGACGGTAGACCATACATACGTACGAGCGATGATATCATTCACTTAATGGTTAAATTGTATGGAATTTGATGGTATATTTAATTAAAAATAATAATTATCATGTTATATTTATTATTTACATCCACTATACTGATCATTATATCCATCCAAATTATGTATTTTTGAATAACAGTTTACACCACAACGTAGAGATAATAAGCCGTACGTACGCATGCATGGTGATATTGTTATTTGTAGGATGGATAAAAGGATGTATTAGGATTTACCATAATTATAATAATATATCATCATGTATAAGATAATATATTGATTAATTTATTATTGAAAAAACAAAATAAGAGGATGTATTAGAAGACAATAATTTAGAAATAGGAGATAAAATAATTTCCACTTTTCGAGTATCTCATTTTTATTTGAAAAAAGGTATCCATGATATAAATTTCTTCCAAACATTTGTCCTCTAAGATTTAGTGAGGGAGTTTTGAGGAGGAAATGGGATGTTTCTGGACAAGAAAAAGGTATTTAGAGTTGTGATTAAAATAGATTGAGGAGTTGCATTTTATAGGATATGCGAGGGGCACTTTAAAAACCTTTTATAATATTAATTTATTATAAATTTATTTTCGTTTTCTAATGGTCCCAAAATAATTTATTTAAAATAAAAGATGATTATGGGTAAAAAAATATCAACCAATAGGTTTTAGATATGTTTAGGTTTCAAAATTAACCTTATCTTTTAGCTTTAACCCTTAGTTAAAAACAATAACTCTTACCGTATCTTCTAGTATTTTCATAATATATGGTTACTATAGTTACTGTAATATTACAAGAGAATATAAAGTGGATAATTAATTAAATTTTTTACATTATATAAAAAATTTAGAAGAAAATTATATTATTAGGACTATTATATCATTTAATAAAATAGTAATTTTTTTAAAAACTCATTTATGTCAATTTTGATAGCATTTAGTAACTGATTTTTGTTAATGTCCTAAAAACATGACTCCTTAGAACCAAAGGTATAAAATAATCCCTAAAATTTCAACATAATACATAAATTCATGTATGAAATAAAAATTTTCAAATTAAATTTATTTTAATATATATAATATCATTTATTTAAATATTTCATTGGTAAGGTAATAACAGCATCGTCATTATATCATTAATAAATTTATTTATTAAACATCTAAAAGTTATAAATATAATTCTATAATGTAGGAAATATATTTATATTTATAATTACTATTTATATTCATATATATCAGTTATATAACCCTATATTAAAAATGTTTTAATAAAAGATATATATTTTTGTTATATTTCGGTTTACTTTAGATTAAAAATTCTAAAAGGTCATTATCACACCAATGTGGAACTATTTGGTACTAAAATTTACTCAAGTATTATTATGGTTATCCATATCTCACAAAATATAATTAGTATGTGTGTTAAAGTAGTTTTATATTATTATAATATTATTTTTTACGTATATTTACCTGATTTACCCTTTAACCATGGTAAATAAAAATAATTACAAATTTTACTATTCCTAATGTCCAAAAAAGGTACCTATTTACACAATTTATAACATGTGATTCTAAATATGGAATCAATTTTTCTAATTTCAAAATATAGATATGGCATAAATTAATTTAAAATTAATTCATGCTATTAAAACCAGAAAACTAGTTAGTAAGAAGTAAAAATATACAAAATATTGACATGTGTTTATGTCCAATTTTAATGTGAAATTACATCCAATGACCAAAATTTGAGAAAATGAAAAAAATAATCTAATTAAATTTTAAAAATATTTAAAAATATAATCTAATTATATAAAAAAATTAGATGAAAAGGCAGTTTTGAATTAAAATACAGTATTTTTCAATATTCATTAAAATACAAATTTTATCAGAAAATTACCAAAAATTCAAACAAAGTAAAATTTGATGCCCCGATTGAAAATAATTATTTTATTTTGTATAATAGAATATATATAAGTGTTAAAAACTAGATTCTAAATGGGTTCACCTTCAAAAGGTGGCAAAACTTCATTTTTTAAAAAATACTTCTTTTATCTGAAAAATTAAATTTGTTCTTATATCATGTCTTGAAAATTCAAAATGTAGTTAATAATATTCATAACGAATAGTTTCTATCCCATTAAATAAGAATATTTAATCAATATATAATCTTTTAGTGAAATTCGATATTGTGTACAATGCAAGCTATCAAGGAAGGTTGATGTCGCGTGCAATGCATGCCAAGTCAGTGTTGCATGTAGTGAAAGATTCTTTTGGTGTTGTGTATAAAATAATCCAAAATTAGTAATTTTATACATTGAACAAAATATATACTCTGTTTTCTATGTATCGTCCTCTAACTCGGTGTTGTATTTAATGAATTCTATCAAAGTAACATGAATTTGTGTGTATCACAAGGCAAGAATAGTGCTACATATACTGAAAGATAATATAGTTTTGATTATAGAACAAGATAATCTTGGTTTAGAGTGAAATAAAAGACATTAAATAAATTAAAATAATCAATCTCATAAAATCTCAGGGTGTTACATTATACCTCTCTTAAATTGAGTTTCTCCATCGAAATTCATTAGGGTTATGAAAGGTTTACTACTTGAATGTTTCGTTCATAGAAACCCTAATCATAAAAAGGAATACCCAAAATTACTTTTAAAATGGATAGTTAGAAACATAATGGTTACTAAAAGTAACTCATCACTGGTTTTCCTCCTAGGAGGACCTAGGTTCAATGTGAAAAGATGGATATGGAATAAAAATATAACCATCATGTTCTGATTGATAATGATAGAGAACAAGGTTTTGGGAAAGTAAAAAAATCAAAAATCAATAAATCTATGATGATTTAAGGGACCGTATGATTCTTTGGATAAGAAGGTACTAGGATAAACTTTTTGGTTTTGATGATCCTTTTCCTAAAGTTGAAGAATATGAGAAGAAATACTTATTTGATTTTAGTACAATTTAGTCATTGGTCATATGTTGAACAATTTCCAATTCATCTATTATTTTGAAAAATGAAGTTGATTTTTTCATTCCTAAAGTTTTATAAGATCATGAAATCCATTAATTGAATGATATGTCATTCCATATATTTTTATCACAAAAATTTTATCACATGTTATCTAACATGCATAAGTCTATATATGGTTATATAATAATTTATTCTAACAAACATCATCTGAATTTGAACATAAACTTTCAAAAAAATTTATAACCATAAAATCATTCTGAAATATGAAATTCCAAAACTATATAAAAAGTTTCACAAACTCGGATTAAAATTTATCCACCATATATCCTAATATATATCTGGTTGGTCACATTCTGAAAATGTGAAAACCTTCATCATGTATTCTCTTGAGTCTCTGTAACAACATGAATAATCAGATATCTTTATTGAAAACATGCCGGTTTCCTTATTCCAATACTTATTTGATATATTTATTAAGTCCCAAAATGTTTTATACCTCATCCATGATAGCATAACCCTCTTTTCAACAACTCTGTATTCAGATATCAAGAAACTAACATCATCCAATTTACTTATTCAAATAAAAAATATCTTTATCCAAGAATCATTATCTTAACATAAGGGACATATAAAGTGTTATCTTCCCCTTAATCAGGTGCTCTCCAAGTATATCAGCTTACCCTTAAATCACTTTTCTGCCTCCTTAGAACTATTCAATGCATCCTTTCCAATTCGTATTTAAAAACTTATATAGAAAACACTTTTATATTTCATGATTCATATAACATAATATTTGAAATATGAATTCTATACACCTCAATCATCCAACATTATTCATAAAACATTACTTAAAACCCATCATATTCATCTTTCTTAAAACATGATTCAGGTCATATGGTATCTCCACCTTAGGCTTCTTAGTATTAATGTAAACAGCACTGGATGAAGATAACATACCTTTCACATGTCATTTACAATCTATTTATCCTCAGCATTATGACTAATACTCATACCATCATCATGATTCTCTTCAGGATATTTCCACTTAGAAAATAGATCTTCATTATTACCATAATTTCCACATCTGAAACATTAAATGGTCAACTATGTTCTAAGTATTTATGAATATTTACTAAGACCAAAATGAAAAGTGTGAGAAATAAACATCAGAGATTAAAAAAACATAAGGTAAATTACATATTATATTTAAATATATAATATATTAGGTTTTAATCCTGGGTTATTTATTATTATCGAAAAAGTTATATGATTGTAACCTATAATTAACTTATCCTTATATTTCCCTATACATATCCTTAAAAATATCTCTAGGGATCTCACTAATTTTTTCACATCCTAGTTTCCAAAGTATAACTAATCCTTCTCTCTGATAACAACTCTAATGACCCAATATTGACATACATGGACATTAAATTTATTTTTCATAATACATAATATATTAAAAATACATATTCACAAAGATAATATTAGTTTAGTTTAATGGGAAACTTGGAAGATAATCTTATGACTTTGTGTAAGATCTTTAACATCTCTCTTAAATATCTTCCCCTTTTGTTTTCCTACCAAAAGTCATTATTTATATCTTGGGGAATAGAAAACACAAATAGGGTGAGCTAAAATTATCAGTATTGGTAAACATGGAGAATATAAAAAAGAATAAACATATGAATGCAAAACCATGAACATAATGTTTAAATATCAAAATCTCGAGTCATGAAACAATTCTTGGTAGTATGTAAGGAATAGATCAAAATGAAAAATTAACCATGATAAAATAGCATTGGAATAAAACATGGAATTGTGGAAAAATAAATAAGAACATATTATGTTTTCCATATTAGTCAAGGAATAGTTTCTAAGACCATCATAGTGGACAAAGTCCATTATTAAACCAGGATTACTTGCCATTCCAGCCATGTATTACTGAACCAATTTTACTTGTCGTTCCAGCCATATATTACAGAACCGGATTTACTTTCCATTCCATTCATATTTATCTCATGAGATATAAATATTTTCCCAATGCGTTGGAGGGAGATATTGGTCCCACCCATCTCATATTGAAATCATTCTATCATGATCCACAAAAACATAAACCATTCATCATAGCATAACCCAAAGAACAAAAAAAGGGTTTCTTAAACGTAATTTCATCATAATCCATATTAAATAAATGGATTTCCTAAAAATAATTTCACCATAAACACTATAAAATCAATGTAATAATAGGGATAAAATCATAACCCAATGTCATCTTATATGGAAAATAAATTTTATGAAACACATGAACTTAATTCTTGATAAAAATATCCATTATTTTTAAAAAACGTTTTCTTTTCTCCACATACAACCCAATATTAAAAAAAGTAATTTAGTTGAAAATAAACCTGAAATAGTGTATAAGAAGATTCATGGAAATAATGTGTCATAAATTGTAAAAATCCATTCATTCCATATAGGTTAATAAAACATTCTCTACGTACTTTTTCCAAAAAAGACAAAAAGTTCCTTAAATAAAATAATGACAAAATATTCCTTTTATAACATTTAATAGAAATTCATAAAATGGTAAAATTAGTTTTAATAAATTTTATAATAATATAAATAATATTACATAATTAGGAAACATGTATGTGTATGATAACTATACCAGAATACATTCTTACATATAAACAATCTCGGATAAAAACGAGATTACACATTTATCCCTTACCTTAGATTTGATTTCTTCTATTTGTGTCTAAAAATCTTATATAGAGGGTTTAAACATATTATTAAATTGTAATATAACAAAAATAATATCTATGATATCATATATGATTCACTTATGATTTTATATTACCCGTTTTTTTATCAAATCCAAGTTAAAGCAATGTTTTGGGTAATAATCATTTTATTTATTGAACGTGTTTTGACATGTTATTATTTATCTTATTAAAAAGATAATGATTTACATACTTCCATAATATAAAACATGAATTATATATCATACAGATTCATAATATAAATATATATAGTAGATTGATAAATGAAATGGAAGACACTGTTCATGTAGACAGTGGGCCATACGTACGCATGAGCGTTGTATCCATTTCATTATTGAATGTAATGGAAAAATGTAAATGATATATATATATATATATACATAAATAATGATTCATTATTATTTAATATATTTCATTGTAAATTATTATATATAATTTATAATCATTCTTGAGTGGCTAACATGGAGAATGAATCTCATCGCGTCGTAGAGACGGTAGGTCGTACGTATGCAAAAGTGACGATATCATTCACATAATGGTTAAAAGATATATAATTGGATGATATATTAATTATAAAGAATAACTATAATTTTATATTAATTATTTAAATCCATTATACTCATCATTATACCCATATAAATTAATTGTTGTAGAATAACTAATTACCCCATGACATGGAGACCGTAAGCCGTACGTACACACACATGGTGATATAGTTATTTGAAAGATGTATAAAAGGAGTTATAAGGTTGAACCATAATTATAATAACATATAATACTGTATAATATAGTGTAAATATTTATTTAGTATGGAAGCAACATTATAAATGGAATTAGAAGAAGAAAATAAATTTGAAAGAGGTGATATAATAATTACCTCTTTTTTGAGTATCTCCTTTTGATTTGCACAAAAGGTATCCTTAGTATAGATTTATACCCAAATTGTGGAAAATAGGTTAAAGGGTGTAATGTTGGGAGAATAAAACCTTTGGGGTTGGCTAAGAAAAATGGATTTATATGTTTGATTAAAAGAGAAGTATTTTTTCCCTTTTATTGGAGAGGTGAGGGACACTTTAGGAAAGTCTGTAAATATTAATTTGTTATAAATTTATTTTCAATTTCTAATGGTCCCAAACAAATTTTTTTAAGATAATACGAGTATGGTTTGACATAATATCAACCAAAATGTTTTAGAAAACTATAGGTAAAAACATTAACCTTATCTTTTACCTTTAACCCTTAGTTAAAAACATTAACTCTTACCATGTCTTCTTGTATTTTATTAATATATGGTTACTATCATTACTATAAAATTACAACAGAACCTAAAGTACATAATTAATAAAATTTGTGACATTATATAAACTATTTTCCCCAATATTAGATTTTTATTACTATTATATCATTTAATAAAATAGTATTTTTTTGAAAAACTCATTTATGTCAATTTTGATACTATTTAGTAATTTATTTTTGTCAAAGTCATAGAAACATGATTACTTCAAACCAAAGTAATTAACTCATCCCTAAAATATCAATGTAATACAAAAAATTCTTTTGTGGCATTAAAATGTTCAAATTAAATTTATTTTAATATTTTTAATATCATTTATTTGAATATTTCATTAATAATGTAATCACTGCCTCATCATTGTGTCATAAATAAATTAATTTTATAAATATCTAAAAGTTATAAATAAAATACGATGATTTAGTAAATTTTTCTATATTTCTAATGAGTCTTTATAGACAAAGATATTAGTTATATAACCCTATATTTAATTTTTTTAGTAAAATATACATGTTTATATTATATTTCTCTTTACATTATATTAAAAATTATAAAAGGTCATTATCACACTCAAGGGGCTCCATGGGGTCCTGAAACATACCCAAGGATGCTCACGTTCAGCCATATCTCATCCAATAGGATTAGGATATGTGTTAAGGTAGTTTTGGGTTATTATAATATTATTTGTTTCTCTTATTTACCTGATTTTACCTTTAACCATGGTAAATAAAAATAATTATTAAAGTTACTATGCATAATATATAAAAATAAGAGGTACCAATTTACATAATTTTTACCTTAAGATTCCAAATATGGAATCAATTCATCTACATTCAAATCACATAATTGTCATAAATTAATTTAAAATTTATTTCCGTTGTCAAAACAAGAAAGTGGGTTTTTAAGAAGTAAAAACTGTTAAAATATTAATATGTGTTTATATCCAATTTAAATGTAAAATTACATATAATGACATAAATTGGAGTAAATGATAAAGAAATTAATCCAAATACTATTTAAACCCAATTAAAAATATAATCTGACTACATGAACAAATTAGATGAAAAATCATTTTTGAATTAAAATATATTATTTTTCACTATTCCTTAAAATCTGAACTTTATCAGAAAAACGAAACATTCAACCAAAGTAACTATTTATGTCCCGGTTACAAAGAAGGATTTTACTTTTTGGAATAGAATATATAAAAGTGTGAAAAATTAGATTTGATATTGGTGCACCATCAAAAGGCGACAAGACAACATTTTTTTGAAAAATAAATCTTTTATTCGAAAAATTGAACTTGTTCTTATATCATACTAAAAAATTAAGAATGTTGTTAATACTATTCATAACAGCTAGTTTATCAACCATTAAATAGTAATATTTTCATATTATATAAATTTTTAGTGAAACTCAGTATTGTGTTTAATGAAAGCTATATTGGAAGGTCCTGGTTGCGTGTAATGAAAGTGAAATCAATGTTGTGTGGAGTGAAAGTTTCTTTTGGTGTTTCATATAACACAATACAAACTTAGGTTTTTTATACAGTGAAAAAAATTTATACTCAGTGTTGCATGTTTGATAATTTAACTCGGTGTTTTGTGTGATGAATTATATCAAAAGGACTTTAAATTTTGTGTATCATAAACCAAGAATAATGTTGCGTATACTGTAATCTACTATGGTGTTGCGTATAGTACATGCTAATCTTAGTGTAACATAAAACACAAGACATCAAAGAAATTTAAAGAATATATTTCATAAAATTTCAAGGTATTACACAAACCCTAACCATTTATACTCCCTACTTCCATCTATACCTCCTATAATACTTCCCTTGGGCGTAGGGAAACTGAAGTAAGGCATTTGACAATAACCAAAAGGAGTTACCTGATTAATAGGTAACATCTTCTCTCCAGCACCATTCTTAAATTTCCTTCCCGACCCCACATACTGTCTTTATTTGATTATTTTATGACAAAACCAGTATCCTCAATATACTCGGATGTTTTTATGGTAAGGGTTCTACCAACACTTATAGACACTTCTATATAATTGATATAAAACATACTATTTCTCTGTACGGTGAGCTACTGCCTTAGGAAACGACGATTGCTCATTTTTCCATTACCATCAACCATGGTTGCCATTTTGATGGAAAATCTATTTATAAATGTTCTATATAATATTAATTATTTATTTAATCTTATAAATTTATTTTTACAACACATACCTTTTTTACTTTCCATTTGGTGTTAATACGATAATCTCTTTCGAGGAAGTGTGGACTACCGCCCCATCAAAGTGATTTGATTCATCCACAGACCACATAGAATGTATTGAGGATGGGTGTAATAAAATTATATGATATATATGAAAAAATTATGATACTGTAATACTAATATATATATACACACATATTTCATTTACATACTTTCTTTAAACATGACAATTAAAATAGAAACAACATTAATGCGTACGTACAACTTGCCGTCTCAATGAAAGGTGTATTCCATTTCATACTTCTTTATTCCATAGATTATTCTAATATAAATATAATGGATATTGATGATATTTATATAATTATTTAAATTCTGGAATCATGTTATAAGTATAAGAACCAATGATATAACAAATTAAGACACATGCGAATAATATAGAAAATATTAGCAAAAGTGAAACCATAACACAAGATAGTTAACAAGCGGGTAATATAAGGTCATAAAAAAACCATATGTGTTATTATATATAATAATATGATTATTTAAAAGATTTATAATAAACTTATATTTATTATATAGGAATCTTCTTTGAGTATGAGGAGAGTCATGACATAAGGTAAGGGATTATTTTTTTCTCACCTTTATTTTTGTGAGACACATGCCTCAAACACTACCTGTTTCTTATATGTGGTGTATGTACTACCCATGAATGTATTTTATGTGTAATATTTTGAAGATTATGATATTTAAATATTATTATAATTTTATTTTTACATGGAACATATGATTTTATTGATTATTAAGTGATGAGTGTTGATTTCAGAATCCCTTACATATTTGGGATTGTTTTGTTTTAAGTCTTCGCTGGATAATATTTATAATCTATATCCATGTTTTATAAAAATATCTTTATAAAATGTTTTATTATTATCCTATTTATGTTTAAAATAATTTTTACTGATTTTTAAATTTTTACTACATGGTTTAAAAGTAACATTTCATTCATTTTTTAAACAATGTACTTTTTAACTTTTCCAACAAAAGTACGAAAATTATTTTTTTAAAATTATACAGAATGAATGGATTTTTATGCTTTCATAAAACCATATTTACTTAAACATTCCCATAAAATCTTAAAAGGTTATTTTTAAATAAATTTGTTTCTTTTAAAATTTTGTGGCATTTTACAAAAATAAAGTTATTTCAATAATGAAATGATATTTTCCTCAAGATCTATTTTAACGATTTTCATGATTCCATTCAATGGTTTCAATGTTTTTTCAATGAAAAGGGTTTTGAAATTGATTCATGTTTTAAAAAGTTATTTTTATGGGAAATTCATGATTTAAATGATCTTTCAAAATCCATCCCTACCTTTGATGACATACATTGTTATTGTTCAAGAATACCATTCATATTCTTTCTCTAAATGATTTATGTTTTGATTGCATAAGGTTTAATAAATCCACTTCTATTTTTGGGTTGTGATTTTGATTTAATGATTATCAAACCTATATCTATTCAACTGGTTATGATATGATTACATGTTTAGTATTCCCATTTTATTTCCTAGGTTATGATATGATTGTTTTTGATCTTGGGGCACATATATGTATTATTTAATTATAAGATGGGTGGGACCTATATCTCCCTCTAATGCATTTGGTAAATATGAATAACTCATGAGGTATATATTTTATGAGTGAACCTAATTTCCTGTTCACAATTGTACTCATTGACATGGTTTTCATGTCCATAATTCTATGTGTGGACCTAGTTTTCATATTCATAATTATATGTATCGAACTAGATTTCATGTCCATAATTTTATGCATGGAAATTATTTTCATGTCTATAATTATATACACATACCTTATTTTCATGTCCATAATTTTATCCATGAACATGGTTTTCATGTCCATGTTTTTATGCAAGGGCTTGATTTCATGTACATAATGAGAGAACCTGTTACTATTTATACATGTTCACAATGTTATAAGTTAATTATTAGGCCACCGTTTCATGACTTATGTAAATTTTATGATCTTATGGATTATGTTATTTCATTTACTTATGATACATGTAATACTAAATTCTAATATATTTATACCATGTCTCATGGTTATGCTCTTTGACATGTAGGATATTATCATCTATTGTATTGATCATCTTCACATACCCTTATTCCTATGATATGCTTATGTATCTCTTTTGTTTACCCATACTGAGCATTTAATCTAACCCCTTTCTGAAGTTTCTTTACCAAGGATATGGAAAAAGGATTTAGGTTGAATTAATAAAGGTGGAGATATTTATGGGAGATGTTGATGATATTTCACCAAGATATAAGATTTTATTTCCATGATTCTAATTAAATTAAATGATTACCATTATCGAGAATTTATTATTGTAATGTACCGCATATTGATTTAAAATGATGTAATATCCATGTATGTTAATCCTAGGTCACAATAGTTGGTATCATAGGAATGGTTTAGTCAACCTCTGGAAACTAGGATTTGAGAAATTTAGGGATATCTTTAGGGGAATTTCGAAGGATATGTCTAGGGATATCATAAGAATAACTCTATGTATAAGTTACAATAATAGAGTTTTTTATAAGGACCTAGTCTTAAAATATTACATAATATTTAATTAAATGGATAATTCAAATTCAGGATCTTTTCAGGTTTAGAGCTATAGATAATTAGACCATAACTATTACATTAGATCTCAAAAGATACAAAGTAGACACTTTTAATCAGTTTCCATTTTTTTCATAAAATAAAAGCTCTTGAAAAAAAGATCCATGTCTAGTTCCATGTTTTAGACAACATGACTTTTCCTTGATCCCATTATTGACCTTATTTAACTTCAAGTCATGGGAAAAACATTTCAAAACCTAGGATGAGTATAAAAAGCTTAGTAAGGGTTATAAAATAAAGAATGAAAACATTAGTCTATCAATATATACATAAAATAATCACTTTATCATAAAACATGAATTAATAAGATTTATGAATAACAAATAGAAATCATAAATCATAA
This sequence comes from Viscum album, assembly GCA_963277665.1. Classification (NCBI taxonomy): domain Eukaryota; kingdom Viridiplantae; phylum Streptophyta; class Magnoliopsida; order Santalales; family Viscaceae; genus Viscum; species Viscum album. The sequence goes on along the minus strand of OY728142.1, from coordinate 773,252,875 downwards.
AGTTAACTTGTGGCATACATAACATAATTACATTTTAGCTTTCATAGCTACGTATAGAGTTCCATTTGGAATACCCATCACAATATATTCCATAAATCTCTTAGTAGAAACATTAAATTTTACCTTTGTTATGTTACCTAATGAATTGGAGAGCTATCTCAGGCTCACCTGACCTAGGATTATCATGGAACCACCCATATACCTAAACAATTCCCAAGAACCATAAAATAATCACCACACATAACACAAGCATAAAGGAATGATAACATTTACACATTGCAATAAAAATATAAAATTTAAATATATTGACATAATAAATCCTTTCTCAAAACCATTTTCAATACCAAAATATGTAAAAATAATATATGGTATTTATTTTTCCTTTTAAAAATATTACGACTTGTTAAGGAATCCAAATATCAAATAATACTCGTGGTGGCGGAAAGGCCATTGTCACCACATATATTAAAAAAAATATTTTTTGTCGTTTACTAAAATGACTCATAGAAAAATATTCTCTTTGAATGAAATGAAAAGTCCAATGTGTTTATAAACAGTATAAAAGAACATCGTGTATAAAACAAAATATGTCTCAATGAAAGGAGATTGAGATAAAGTCCCTTAACTCGTGTCCGACTTGACCCATTCAGTCTTTAGTATCCTGAATAATAAACTAAAGATAGTTTCTATTAAATTAAGAACCCTTTTCAAGTTTATTATTCCTTTTAAATCATTTACTACCATGTTATAAACTTTATGTAATCATTTATGTTAATAATGGTCATTTTTTCGATATTTGGTACTTGAGTAAAAAATGAAATTCTTATAATTACAAGATGTTCATGTGGTCAAATGTCTATTATCTCCATAATTATATTCATGATTTTTATATAATATGTATAATATATATCCAATATATATATGTTTTTATAAATGTACATAACATTTGGAGATAAGAAATGAAATGCACCGTTCATGGAGATGGTAAGCCGTATGTACGCATGAATGCTACTTTATTTTCTATTTCATATTTTAATGGAATGAAAAATCAATGATACATAAGTATATTATAATTCCATTATAATATCATATATAATTTAATTAACTCCGTCTTTTATACTTCCAATGTATGGTATGAACGAGTCATATCACTTTGAGTGGGCGGTAGTCTGCACTTCCTCAAATGAAATTGTCACATTTAACTATAATGGAAACCATAAAGGTATGATATAAAAAAAATATAGAAGCATAAAGAAATCAAAAACATAATATATATCATATATAAATATAGTTCCATCATAATGGCTACCATAAGAGGTGGTAAGAGAAGATAGAACAGTCACCATTTCGTGAGGTAGTAGTTAACCGTCCACCGAAATAGTATGTTCATTACACATTAGATGGAGGTGTGTGGATGTGTAGTTAGAATACTTCTCATAAAAACATACTAGTATATTTAGGATACCTGTGTATTTATAAAATAATGGAATAAAAATAATTTAGGGGGTTGGAGAAGTAAAATTAAATAAAAGAACTTATGAGAAGATGTTACCTTTAAATTGGGTATCTCCCTTTGGTTTGGACCAAAAATGTTTACTAAAAGTCCCTTCTACAAAAGGTAAGGCTTCTAGGTTGAATATAGGGATTTAGGGAGCTTAATTGGGTATAGGTTGTATGAGGCAAGGGTCTTGAGAAGTGTGAGGAATGAGTTATAAGTGAGGGATTCTTATAGGGGGGGGGGTCTTTTTAGGAAAGTGTAAAAATATTATTTTATTATATTATTATTTTAGGTTTATAAAGGTCCAAAACATATTAAAGTCAAATATAAGATTACTAATGGTCGAAATAAAATCATCCAATAATAATTGGACTAGTTTTGGACATTTTTTTAATCTTTATGATCTTATTTATTTAAATCATTCATTAATGAGGTAAACACTGCATCATTATTGTGTCATAAATAATTTTATTTATTTGATGTATAAAAATTATAAAACAAATATCATGATTTAGGAAATATTTTTATCTTTCTTATTAATATTTATAATCAAATAAGTAAATTATATAACCCCATATAAATTTTTTTTTACTAAAGGATATATGTTTTTGTCAGTTTTGTCTTCAATTTAAATTAATTAACATAAAGTGTCATTATCAATATTAAGTGGATTCATGGGGTCCAGAAATAGACCAATGTATGCCCATAGTTGGAAATAAATTAAAAAATAGAAATAGGACACATGATATGGTAATTTAATATCATTATAATAATATTTTGTTTCCCTTATTTACTAGATTTACCCTTAAACTGTGGAAAATAAATTTTTTACTAAAGTAAATATTCATAATGTATAAAAATAGAATTTAACTATTTACACAAATTTGACCTCCTTATTCCAAATATGTAATCCATTTTTCCAAATTCAAAATACATAAGTGGCATAAATTAATTTAAAATTAATTATTGCTCTCAAAACAAAAAACCTGTTTTTAAGAAATAATAACTATCGAAAGATTGACATTTTTTATGTCAAATTTCAAAGTGAAATTACTTATAATGACCAACAGTGGATTAATTGTTTTTATAAAAATCTAATTACACTTTAAAACCAATTAAAAAGACAATCTAACCAAATAAATAAATTATATTTAAAGGCTGTATTGAATTAAAATGCAGTATTTTTATCTATTCATTAAAAAATGAATTTTATCAGAAAATACAAAAATTAACCTAAGTAAATTTTGATGTCCCGATTATAAATGAGAATTTTATTTAGTTAAATAAAACATATAAAAGTGACGAAAACTATATTTAAATAGGTTTCTCTATCACAAGGTGGTAAATTGGCCTTTTAAAGAATATTATAGTGTTTATGCTTAAAATTATATTCATTCACATTTTAAGCTTCTAAGTTTTATTAGATAAATGTAAAAAAATTCGAAAACATGTATAATCATATTGAAGTTAGTTATATTTAGTACTACTAATACAACGTCTAGGAATTAACTATTTTTTAAAATTATATGATTATTTTTCAGTATGACTCAGCATTGTGTGCATCATAAGATTTAAAAGAAAACCATTGTTACGTATGAGGTACGCCATCAAAAATAACATACGTTTTAAAGTAAAATTTATATTTAATTCACAAATATTAATAAATATGAAATTTTTTTATTCTTTATTTACTTGGGATGTTACATCCTTCCCCGCTTTTGGGAATTGCGTCCTCGCAATTTTATTCACTTATAAATTAGTGGGGGTAATTATCTCTCATAGAATTATCAGTAATCCACATTTCCTCTTCAACCATATGGTTTTTCAATAAAACCATTACCTGATGAATTAACTTATTCCGAAACACTTGCTCTCTTTAGTCAAGAGTCAATACTGGGTGTTCCTCATAAAAGAGATTCTCTTCCAACTGAACTATCTCTAGGCTCAAAACATGAGATGGATCTAGCATATACTTTCTCAACATTGAAACATGAAAAACATTGTGTACTTGGGATAAACATGGAGGTAAATCCACTATTTATGCAACTGATCCATCCTTATCTTGGATTTCACAAGGTCCAATTAACCTCAGACTTAACATTCCCTTCTTACCAAAATAAATTACACTTTTTCTTGGAGAAACATTGAGAAAGACCTGATCACCTACTTCAAAAGAAAGACCCTTCCTCGGGTTATCCACATAACATTTATTCCTACTCTGAGCTGTTCCCATGTGATTTTGAATCAACTGAACTTTTTCTACCATCTCTTCTACCAATTCTGGTCCCATCCATTTCTTTTCACCTAATTCATCCCAAAAATCTAGAGTCTGAAAACCTTTTCCATATAATGCCTTATACATAGCCATCTGTATAGTGGAATGAAAGCTTTTATTATAAGAAATGTCAACCAAAGAAACATGTTGGTCCCAACATCCCTGATAATCTATTGAGAAAGCACGTAGCATATCCTCCAAGGTATGAATTTTACATTCTGACTACCCATCTGATTGAGGATTAAAAGTTGTACTAAAATTTAATTTAGTACTAATGTCTTCTGAAGGCCTTTCCAAAAGTTAGAAGTAGTCCTGGGATCATGATCATATACAATGGAGAGGGGAACTCCATGAAACCTGACTATCTCCTTAACATAAAATTGAGAAAGTTGATCTTGAGACAAATTATCTCAAATAGGAATAAAATGATAAGACTTAGTCAATCGATCAACAATAACCCAGATTTCATTATTACCTCGATATGTCTTTGGTAATCCCACAATGAATTCCATGGATATATTTTCTTATTTCCAATCTAGAATCGGTAAAGAAAGAAGCATCCCTTTCGGTAACTACCACTATGATTTAACCTATTGACATGTTAAACACGTCACAGTAACATTAGCAATATATCATTTCATTCCATCCCTCTAGTAATACTCTCGAAGATCTCTATACATCTTATTACTTCCAGGATGAACTGAAAACAGAGAACTATGAGCTTCATATAACAAATCATTCTTCAACTGCAAATCAAATGACCCATATAATCTCTTCCCAAACCTCAAAATACAATCAATATCAATGTTAAAATCAGAAAACTTACCCTTATAGGCCAACTCAGCCTTTTTCTACAACTCACTGTCTTCCTTATGCACTTGCATAATTCTGTATGATAGAGATGATATCACTGACACCTGAAACAGAAAAAGGAATTTCCTGAACCAAAAAATTATATGACAAATTTAATCAAGTCTTTAATCAATTTATCTTGTTCCAAACCTAACATGGTTAATGTAGCATTATTTTTAAACTCAAATCATCAGCCACTTTATTTTAATTTCCTGGATAGTAATGAATTGTGCAATAATAATCCTTGATTAATTCCAGCCCTCTCTTCTGTCTCATGTTCAGTTATTTATGAGTGAATATATACTTTAAAAATTTGTGTTCAGTATATATTACACATTTTACTCCATATAAATGATGCCTCCAAATTTTTAAAGAAAAAAAAACATGAGCTAATTCCAAATCATGTGTAGGGTAATTTAACTCATGACATTTCAACTGACCTAAAGTAAAAGAAATTACCTGATCATTATGAATATATACAAAACCATGTCATTTCAATAAAGCATCACTTTAGATAACAAACTCACCATTTTTGGAAGGCAATTCCAAAATCGGAGCATTCACCACAATTTTTTTCTATTCTTGAAAACAATCATCACATTCTTTTTTCCAGATGAACATAACACCTTTTCTAGTTAATTTAGTCATTAAAATAGATAAACATGAAAAATTATCAATAATAATCCAGTAATAACCTATCAAACCACAAAAACTATGGATCCTGGTTATATTTACGAGTCTTGGCCATTCTTCAAAAACTTTTGTTTTAGTGGGATCGACTACAATGCCATTTTTTTGAAACAATGTGAGAAAGGAAACAGATTTGTAGTAACCAAAATTATCACTTGCTAAATTTATCATATAGTTTATTTTATTTTATGGTTTTCATGAAAACCCTTAAATGAATTTTATGCCCACTTTACTTTTAGAATATACTAAAATATCATCAATGAACACAACCACAAACTTATCCAAGAACTCACAGAAAATTCTATTCATAATATCCATGAATACAGCAGGTGCATTGGTTAATCCAAAAGGAATAACCACAAATTCATAATGGCCATATCTAGTATGAAACACGGTCTTTATAATGTTTGCTTCCTCTACTTTTAACTGATGGTATTCTGACCTCGAGTCAATCTTCGAAAAATATTGATCTCCCTAGAGCTAATAAAAAAAGCTTCAATATGAGGAAAATGATACTTTATCTTAACAGTGATGTTATTCAATGCTCTATAATCAAAGAAAATTATCATTAAACCATGTTTCTTTTTAACAAACAAGACAAGAGAACCCCATGGTGATGTGATTGGTCGAATGAAACCTCTATCTAATAACTAATGAATTTTTTTCTTTAACTCTAAAAGTTAAATTTGAGCCATTTGATAAGGGGATTTTGAAATTGGGTTAGCATCAGGAACTAAGTCAACAGTAATTTCAACTTCCTAATCAGGTATAATACTAGATAACTTAGTAGAAAAAAATATCAAGGTACTCATTTACCAGTGGTATATAATTAATCTGATCAGTTCCTTTGTTTTCACCAATATGTGCAAGGTAACATTCATTTCAATATTTTATTAGTTTCTAAGAATCCTGATATGTTATCAAATGTATGAGTTCATTATTTTACCCAAACATAAAATATTTCTGAAAAGAAACATATTTAGATCTACAGTAAATATTAGCATGATAAACATAAAGTCAATCAATACCCAAAATAATATCAAACTCTACTAGAGGCAAAACAATAAGTTTTTCAGGTTGATTATTCCCACACATAGGGAAATGAAGGTTCTTATAATTTATTTTTGTCTCAACGTTTCCCCCAGTTTTTTACTATAAGTTCTAGATTCATATATTGAGATTGAATTCCCCATTTACTAGAAAACTTCTCAGAAATGAACGAATGTATAAACCATGAATCAAACAACACATTGGAATAATCTGAACAAACAAAAAATGTACCCAATACTACTTAATATGATGTCCCAATATCTACTCATGTAGTTGCAAAGGATTTCACTTCCCCTTTATTCTTGTAGTATAGATTATTTCCCTCAGCTGAGTTCCTTGTTGGACACTCATTTTCATAATGACCCATTTCATTGCATTTAAAACATCTTACTGATTGTAAATCAAATTTTGTCTTAATATTAACCTAAACCTTTTCAGTGAAATTACAAGACTTATGTCATATTGTACCACATCGGTAGCACTTACCAAAATTCAAAAGACATTCCCCATTATTATTTTTACCACAATTTTTACAAACTGTAAACTTAAGTTTCTTACCATCAGACTTTTTTGAAGAGTTCTTCCCTTTCATCTGCCACCTCAACCAATTATTCTATTGTTTTTCAAGGAACACTTGATTATAAGAAAAATTTATATCCCCTTCTACTTAAATCAAAAAAGGTTTTCATAACTTTTAAACTCATGAGATGATAAATCCTTTCTATACTATGGCTTTAATCCTGAGTAATTTTTTTTTATTTTACTATCAAGATCTCGTATGAAATTTGGAGCATACCTTTCCATTCGAGTAAATTTTTCTTCATAAGTAGCCACTGAGTCGTCCTCCCTCCTCAAATCTAGTAATTTTTTTTTATCTTAAGACGAACCACCTTAGGAAAATATTTCTCAAGAAACATACCTTTGATTTCATCCAACTCAAGAGAATCAATCATTTAACTATCCCTGACATTTTTCACCATCAATCACCATTGATCGACTTCACCTTAAAAACGGTAAATAGAAATACTAAAATTTTGATGTTCTGAATAACCTATGACATCAAAAATCTTTTCTAGTTTTGTAATCCACCATTCAGATAGTACATAGTCAAATGATCCTTTGCATGATGGGGGGTCTTGACTCATGAAATGCTCCACTACTAACATTTTCCACTGTGGTTGGTCTTGCTGATCTCGTGCATGGATACCAACACCATTTATTGCTTGATTCAACTGTGCCATCACTGTAACAAAATTTTCAGTTCTGATTCCGACCATCTCAGGTTGCTGATTTGGAGGGTTTTCTTCCTCTTGATGTCGTCTTATCATAGCTACCATGTTTCCTCTGTGGAAAACCATTTTGAACATAGAAATATATTATACGAAGTAACATGGTAATATGTAAATTCTATATCAGTGCAATTATACCATGAATTAATTTATGGGCATTAATTTAACAATATTAGAACTCCTAAAGTTGTCTAAATCGAACATTGATATGAACTATAAGGACCTAGCCATAACATATTACATAATCATGAATTAAATTTACAATTCATATTGAGGATCTTTTTAGGTTTGTAGTTTTATAGAATTAGCCCATTACTATTACCTTACATCACAAAAGATACAAAGTTGACACTTCTACTCAGTTTTAATTTTTTTTATAAAATAAAAACTCTTGAAAAAAGAGACATGTCTAGTCCCAAGTTTTAGATAGCATGAATTTTCCTTGATACCATCCATGACCCTATTCATCTTTAAGTCCTTTGAAAAAAAATTCAAAACATGGGATGAGCATAAAAATCTTAGTAAGGGTTACAAAACAAATAATGAAAACATTAGTCTATCAATACATACATAACATGAGCTGTTTATCAAAATGCCTAAAATCATAAGATTTATGAATAACACATAGAACCATAAATAATAAAGGTATGTTGTGTAATAAAAAACATACTTACGTTGTAGCATTCACAACTACGTAGGGTGTTACATTTAGAAAACCCATCATAGTATATTCCCTAAATCTTTTAGGAGAAACATTCACATTTACCTATGTCACAATTCCTAATGCATTGAAGATCTATTTCAGGCTATCCCACCCTAGGATTATCAAAAAACTACCTTTATACATAAACAATTACCAATAACCATAAAATAATCATAAAACATAACACAAGCGTAATGGAAAGATAACATTTACACATTGTAATAACAATATAAAATATAAATATATTGAAATAATAAATCTATTCTCAAAACCATTTCAATACAAAATACATAAAAAGAGTATATGGTGTTTATTTTTCCTTTTAAAAACATTACTTCTAATTAAGGAATCCAAATATGAAATAATACTCACGGTGACAGAAATGTTGTTGTCACCGCATACATTAAAAAACATTTTTTTGTCATTTCGTAAAACGCCTCAATGAAAAATATTATCTTTGAATGAAATGAAAATTCAATGTTTTTTATACACTATATAAAACAAATTCGTGTATAAAACAAAATATGCCTCAATGAAAGGAGATTGAGATGAAGTCCCTTACCTCATGTCCGACTTGACCCGTTCGTTTTTTAATCTCAAGAATAATAATGTAAAGTTATGTTTTACTCGATTAAGAACATTATTCAAGTTTATTATTCCTTTTATATCACTTATTACAATTTTATAAACATTATTTAGTCATTTATGTTAATAATTGTCATTTTGTCGATATTTGCTACTTGAGTCAAAAATGATCTTCTTATAATTATAATTTGTTCATGTGTTCAAAGGTCTAATATATGTAGACTGATATTAATGAATTACATATCATATATATAATATATATATAGTATATATATATATGTATTTATAACAGTACATAACATTTGGAGATAAGAAATGAAATGCACCATTGATGGAGACGGTAAGCCTTACATACGCATGAACACTACTTTAATTTCTATTTCGTATTTTAATGGAATAAAAAATTAATGATACATAAGAATATTATAATTACAGTATAATGTCATTTACAATTTAATCAACTATATCCTTTATATGTCCCATGTATGGTATGAACGAGTCATATCACTTTGACGGGGTGGTAGTCCGTACTTCCTCAAATAAAATTATCGTGTTTGGCCATAATGGAAACCATAAACGTATGCTATAAATAAAAAATAAATAATCATAAAGATATCATAAACTTAATATATTTCATATTAAAATACAGTTCAATCATAATGGCCACCATAAGAGGTGGTAGGATAAGATTGATCAATCATTGTTTCATGAGGCTGTAGTTGGTCGTCCAAGGAAATTGTATGTTATTTACCCATTAGATGGAGGTTTTTGGATGTGTAGTTATAATTATTCTCATAAAAAATATCCTAGTATATTGAGTATATTTATTTTATTATAAAATAAAGGAATAAAAAGAGTTTAGGGAGTTGAAGAAATAAAATAAATGAAAATAACTTAAGAGAAGACGTTACCTTTAAATTGGGTATCTCCGTTTGGATTGAACCAAAAGATTTAATTGAAGTGCCTTATTCCTATGGTAAGGATTCTAGGTGGAATATATGAATTTTGGGAGCATAATTGGGGAGAGTTTTGACGAGACAAGAGGCTTGAGAAGTGTGAGGAATGTGTTAGAATTGAGGGCTTTTTATAAGGGGGAGTATGGGATCCTTAGAAAAATGTGAAAATATTATTTTATTATATAAATATTTTCGGTTTCTAAATGTCCAAAAATTATTAAGGTCTATTATAAGATGACTAATGGTCGAAATAAAATCATCTAATAATAATTGGACAGGTTTTGGGTATTAGTTTAATCTTTACAATCTTATTTATTTAAATCATTAATTAATGAGGTAAACACTGAATCATTATTGTGTCATAAATACTGTTATTTATTTGATGTCTAAAAATTATAAAAAAATTATCATGATTTAGGAAATATTTTTTTTGTTTCTAATTAATATTTATAGTCAAAGTGATAACCTATATAATCCCATGTAAAAATTAATTAACTAAAAGATATATGTTTATGTCATTTTTGTATTTACTTTAAATTAATTAGTATAAAGTGTCATTATCACTCTTAAGTGGCTCCATGAGCTCCCAAAATCGAACCAAGGATGTACATGGTCGGAAATGTATCAAAAAATATGAATATAACACATGTTAGGATAATTTAATATTATTATTATAATATTTTGTTACCCTTATTTACTAGATTTACCCTGTAACCATGGTAAATAAAATTTTTACTTCAGTAAATATTAATAATGTCTAAAAATAAAAGTTACCTATTTACAAAATTTTGACCTCCTGATTCCAAATATGGAATTAGTTTTTCAAAATTAAAAACACATAAGGTGAAAATATTAATTTAAAATTAATTCCCGCTATCAAAACAAAAAGCGTGTTTTTAAGAAATAATAACTATCAAAATATTGACATTTTTTATGTCAAATTTCAAAGTAAAATTACTTGTAATGACCAAGATTGAATTAAATGGGAAAAAAATAATCTTATTAAACTTTAAAATAAATTAAAAATATAATGTAACTATTTATATAAATTAGATTAAATGATAGTTTTGAATTAAATTAAGGTATTTTTCACTATTCATTAAAAATGAATTTTATCATAAAAATAAAAAAAAAATTACTGAATCTAAATTTTGATGTCACGATTCTAAATAATAATTTTATTTTGTTAAATATAACATATAAAAGTGACCAAAACTAGATTTAAAGAGGTTTGGATATCAAAATGTTGTAAATCAGTCTTTTAAAGAATAATAAAGTTTTTATGCTAAAAATTAGATCCATTCAAATTTTAAGCTTCTAAAATTTATTGGATAAATGTAAAAACATTTAACAAACATGTATAATCATATTGTAGTTAGTTTTATTCATTCATGCTAATAAAATTACTAGGCGTTAACTACAATTTAAAATTATATTATTATTTTTCAGTATGACTCAACATTGTGTGCAACATAAGATTTCAAAGAAACCCATTGTTGCATATCAAGTACGCCATTGAACAAAACATCCCTTTTAAAGTAAAATTAATGTTTAATTATAAAATATTAATATATATAAAAATATATTATTCTTTATTTTCTTGGGATGTTACATTTTTATGTGATAATTATAAATAACCTAAGATTAAACTTAAGATATCATAGATTGAAATATTTTAAGTAATTTTCCTTATTTATGTGTTTTTAATTTATGATATGTATTTCCCACACTTGGTTTGTGGTTTTAGTCAATAGAACAATCTAGGTAGTATATATTAAACCATGAATGTTTCAGATATGGAAGGTATGAGAATTTTAATAATCGGTTTACTAAGTGGAAGTATCATAAATGGAATAATGAAGGTGGTACGAGTATTGGTTCTACTTTTAAGGATAGAGAGACTACAAAGAAAATATGAAAGGTATGGAATATTATAGAATTATTTTTTACATTATGCCTAAGAATCATGGTTTGTTTAAGGATGTAGAACCTTAATACATGATTCATATTTTAGGAAAGACTAAGATGATAGATCCTATGTAATGGTTTAAGAACAAAGTTAGATGATTGAGATGTTTATGTTTCAGAAATCCAAGATTATGTTAAATTAATCATGAAATTTATATGTTTTTTCAGTATAAGTCTTTAATTAAATATTGAAAAGGATATTTTGAATAGTTTCAAGGAACTAGAAAAGTGATTTAAGGATATGGTGATATAGTTGGAGAAAACATGATTAAAAGAATGGTAACCCTTAATATCTCCCTTATGTTAAGATAATGATGTTTGGATAAAGATATATTGGATATGAATAAGTAAATTGGATGATACTAGTTCTTTTGGAAGTAATTATGGATTTATTTTCAAGATGGTTATGCTATCATTGATGAATTATCTATCTTTTTGGGATTTAAGAAAAATATCTAAAAAGAACTGGAATAAGGAAATATGCCTGTCTTCAATAAGGATGTTTGTTATAATAATGTTATTACAATGTTTCAAAAGAATATATGATTAATGTATTAACATGATTCAAATGTCAGAATCATAAACTAACTTATTATATATGGGAGATAAATGTTAAATTTATTGGAATTATTTCAAAAGTTTTCGATTTTCAGCTTTCATAATGATTGTGAGATTATCCATTTATGGAATTTTTATGTTAAAATTCAGATAATATTAATGTATAATATCACCATAGTTATATTTATACATTTATTTAACTTGTTCTAACTTTTTTTTAAAGATAGATAGAATGACCTATCGTTATTTTCATGATTGGCTAACAGTTCAGGAATGAAATATTCAACTTCATTTCTAAGAATTAGAGATGTAGTGGAAATTGATCATGGAGAAACAAAGGGTTAAGTAATGATGAAATCAACTAAGTATATCTTCTCTTAAAATTTTTCAATGTTAGGAAAATGTATCATGATGTAAAATGGTGTCATATTATCATCACTTTTTATGATATCAATGACCACTTTCAGACTTCTTTAGTTTACGGTTTTCAGAATGTTAAATTTTCCTGAATACCCACCCTCTTGTGATTAATTATATTTATCAATATCTATGATTATTTATACTATTTCTCCATGCTGAAATCTGAATCTATGTTCTCCTATATGGAAACCTAATTATGAGATACTTTAGGTAACTATTATTTTTTAACTATTCATTTTTAAAAGGAAGTTTTAAAATTCATTTTCCTAATGTGGGTTCCTATGAAAGGAATATTTAAGTATTAATCCTTTTATAACCCAAATAATTTGGATAGAGAAATTCATTTTAAGGGGGTATACTGTAAAACCCTGAGATTTTGTGATTTTTTTTACAATTAATTTAATGTTTTGATATTTTTACTTCACACACCACTGAATATATATTTTTTATTATATAATAGCATTATGTTTTTGTATTGGGTTATATGAAACATGAAGGGAATCTTCCACTACAATGAACACTGACATGGATTGTGTCACACACAACAATGAGTTTCGGAGAAACAAAACATTAATATTATAATTATTTAAATAAGATATTTTAAAACCGAGATGTTAAACCTGGGAAATGAATAGTAATAACTACTTTTTTAAAAATTAGTTATAATGGTTTTGATAATGAAAAATGTAGTTTTTGGTAAAGTCTTTATATGTTTTAAACTATAATTTTCATAAAAGAACTAATTTTTATGTATTTTTAATAAAAATAATATAATAAATTTTGTACACCCATAAAAATGGAATTTTGTAAAATAGAGATAATTTATGAATTCATCATATAAAAAATATCTTAGGGTATTTTATTTGTATTTTTCTGAAAAGTTTCAATTTTTGATGAATAGTGAAAAATTCTACATAGTAGTTAAAATCAAATCATTCCATTTAATTAAATATTTTTAAATTAAATTTATGTTAATGTAACAATAGATAAATAATTCCTATATTAATCCAATTTAGTTTATTGGAATCATTTCTATAATTTAATATAAAAATTCATTGATCTTTTTTAACATCTTTTTTACATGACTTCTAGCCACATTTGTGGGATTAGTAGTTAACATATTTTACCACTTCTGTGAATTGATTTTAGAAAAATGGAAATACATGTTTGTAATTAGTATGAAAAATTTTGTCTAATAGGATCCAAATAATTTTTGGTGAATAGTAAATCTCAAATTCTATTTACCGTGGTTAAAGGTAAATAGGGCATTTAAATGTAAAAATACCATTATAATAATACATAATTACCCTAACACTTATCTTAATTTCATTGGATAAGTGTATTTAGAACCAAATCCTCCATAGTTCAAAAATATGATCCTATTTAAGCCACTTGTGTAAGATTAAGACTTTTATTATATTTTATTTAAAGGAGAGTTAAAAATTTCATATTCAAACTATATTAAATACATAATTTTTAATATGGTGTTATAACTAAGATAAATTAAACGAATATAATTAATTATAAATACAAAAAATTTATCCACATTATGATAATTTATTTATAATTTTTTTACATTAAATAATAAATTTAATTACGACACAATGATGATGTAGTAATAGATTTATTAGAGGAAGAATCATTTAAATGATATTAACAATATTAAAGGAACTATAATTTTATCTATTTTATGCCATAAATTAATTTTTTGTATGAATATGGAATGTTAGGGACGATTTAATGTATCATTTTTGAAGGAATAATTTTTTTTATGATTTTATAAAAAGTCAAGTAGTAAATACTGTCAAAATTGACATAAATGTTATTTTGAAATAAAAAAGTATTTATTAAATGATTAAAAATTAATAAAAAACTATATTTCATCCAAATAACTTTTATAGTGTCAAATATTTAATAAATGACCAATTGGGGTTCTTTTTTAATTTTATAGTAACTATATTAACCCTATAGTGTAAAAAGATATGTTGTCATAATAACAGTTAAATTATGATTTAAAGGTTAATAAAAAATATATGTTTAATTATATGACCTAAAATTTTCTACAATTAATTGGTTGAGATGATTTAGAACCATAAAAATATAAAATTATAAACAAATGTCTTTTTATATATTTTAAATATAATATAAATTTATAATAAATAAATATTTTTAGAGTTTCTGAAAGTGTCACTCCTTACACTTATAAAAGGGAACCTCTCCTTCTCTTTTATTCACACCTATAAAGAATTTTGGCTCAGACCAAACCTGAATATTTCTCCCCAAAACTACCCTCACTTCCTCTTAAAATTATTCCCTTGAGAAGAAGGAAACTCAAAGAAGCCTTTTGGAACAAACCAAAACGATTTACCTAATTAAGATGTAATGTCTTCTCTCAGGCACCTTTATTAATTTTCCTTCATCACCAATATACTCTATTTATTACATTATTTTATGAAAAACTCATTATAATAAATACAATATTTTGTTTTTATACTATTTTTTTGACTTAAACTTACACACACCTATATCTAATGGATATATAACATACTGTTTCTATATACGATGAACTACTACCTCACAAAACAACGATTGTTCATTTTTCCTTTACCACCAATCATGGGGGTCATTATGATGGAACATATATTTATATATGATATATATAATATTCATCATGTATTTTATCTTATTTATTCATTTTTAAGACACATACCTTTTTACTTCCCATTTGGTGTTAATACGATAATCTAGTTTGAGGACGTGTGTACTACCTCCCCTGAAAGTGATGTGATTCATTCACACACCACATGGAATGTATTATGGATGAATTTAATGAACATATATGTTATATATGATATTAAAATTATACTATTATAATTATATATATATATAAGCATATTGCATTTACATACTTTATTTCAATATGACAATTAAAACGAAAATAACGTTCATGTGTACGTACGACTTACCGTCTCCTTTAATGGTGTATTCCATTTTGTACTTCTTTATGCCATAGAATATTTTAATATAATTATAATGGATATAAATGATATTTATATCATTATTTACATTCGTTAATCATGATATAAGTATAAAGACTAATTATATAACTTATTAAGACACATGCGAAGAATAGAGAAAATATTACCCAATGTGAATCCTTAACAAAAGATCATTAAAAAGAGGGAAATATAAGGTCCTAATCACACAATTAGTGGTATTAGATATATGAATATGATAATATAAAATATTTATACTAAACATATAGTTATTTTAAATTAATCTTCATTATGTACTAAGAGATTCAAGACACATGGTAAGGGATTATTTTTGTCTCAACTTTATTTATGTGAGACACATGCCTCACACACTACTTGTTTCTTCTATGTGGTGTATGAACTTACCATGAATGTATTTTATGTGCCTCATATAGAATATTATGATATTTCCATATTCTTATAATTTTATTCTTTACATGGGGCATAATATCTTATTTATTATTAAGTGATGAGTCTTGATTTCACAATCTCTCCCATATTTTGGATTGTATCATTTTAAGTCTCCATTGGATAATATTAATAATCAATGTCAATTATTTCTAAAAATTTATTCATAAATGGTTTTAGTATTCTCATATGGACATTTAAAGAGATTTTTACCCATTTTTACTTTTTACTACATGGTTTTAAATGAATCTTTCTTTCATTTTTCAAACAATGTACTTTTTGACTTTTCTGAAAAAATTTGAGAAAAATGATTTATTAAATTATGAAGCACAAATATTTTTTTATACTTTAATAATTCCTTATTTCCGTGAAGCTACCTGAACAATCTTATAAGGTTTTTTCTAAATAAAATGTTTAATTTTAAAAATGCATGTCATTTTATGAAAAGAATACTATTTCAATAATTAAATGATATTTTCCACAAGATTTGTTATAAATGATTTTAATGATTCCTTTATATGTTTTAATAGTGGTTACGAAATTTTTTTATATATTGAGATTTTATTTTATCGAAAATTCATGTTCTAAGTGAAATTTTAAAATTATTCTCCACCTATAATGATATAATTTGTTATTGTTCGAGAAAGACATCCATATTCTTTCTCTGAATGATTTATGTCTTAATAGAATATTTTTTAAGAAACCCAATTCTTTTAAATGGATTCATATTTTATATTAGATGATTATGAAACTAATGTATTCTCCATAGGTTATGATATGATTACACACATATGATTCCTTTCTTATTTCATGGGATATAATATGATTGTTTATGATCTTGTGGTACATATATGTATGATTTCATTATAAGATGAATGGGAACTATATATCCCAACAATTCATTGAGTAAATATGGAAAACTCATGATGTGTATATGTTATACATGATCATGATTTCATGCTCACAATATTATGTGTGGAACGAGTTTTCATTTCAATAATTCTTTTTGTGGACCTGGTTTTCATGTCAATAATTCTATATATGTACCTAGTTTTCATGTCTATAATTTTATGAGTGGAACTCGTTTTCATGTCAATAATTCCATGAGTGTTCTTACTTTTCATGTTAATAATTTTATACAAGGACCTGGTTTTCATGTCCATGTGTTTATTCAAGGGCTTGGTTTCATTTCTTTAATGAGGGAACATATTACTATTTATACATGTTCACAATTATATAAGTTTATGTGTATGGAACAATTTGATGCTTTATATAAAATTTATTATCTTATTGATTTTTTTTGATTTATATAAGATAAATGTCATACGAACTTCCAATATATTTATTCAATGTCTCATGATTATGATCTTTGATATGCAGGATATGATCTTCTATTTTTTGATCATCTTCTCTAACCCTTATGTTCCAAATATTCCAATGTACCTCCTTTTTTCCATTATTGAGCATTTAGACCACCCATTTCTTATGTTTCCTTTCCACTAATTATAAAAAATGTTTTTAGGTTGATGTACTAAAGGTGGAGATCTTTATGGGTGATGTCGATGATCTTTCACCAGGATATAAGATTATATTTCCATGATTCCAAAGTCCCAAAAATATTATGGTCCTTGGGAATGTATTATTGTAATGTACTTCCTATTTATCTAAAATGATGTTATATTTATATATGTTACAATTGGGTTTCTATAATCATCTATTAGTGAGATGATAAATATGAACATATGATAGAAATCAAATACATTGTATGGGTTTGGATTCCTATTCAACATGAGTGTTTATCTCATACGGTTGGGGAGAAACATTGAATCATTTTTATTCCTATTGTAGGGGTGTTTTATGATGTTTTTCATGAGTAATTTCATATTCTTACATCGAAACATGAAGTTCAGTCTTCAATAAAACTCATACCTAGTGCACACCTATTTTAATGACTCCCTATAGAATGTATCAAATTGAGTTTCAGGAAGTGAAAAATCAATTCCTAGAGAACATTGAAAAGGTATTAATTAGAACAAATATGTCCCCTTAGGGTGCACCTGTTCTACTTGTTAAAAATATATATGAATTGATATGAATATTTAAATTTTATCAGGAAATGAACAATATCATGATAAAGACAACTATCTTCTAACCCGTATTGATGACTAGCTTGATTAAATTCATGGAGATCAATACTTTTCAATGATTTAAATTCATTTTGGATATCATAAATTAAGGTTAAACTAGACTTTAACCAAGAAAATATTATATGAAAGGTATGGACACTGTAAGTATAAAATGATCCCATATAGTTATACCATTGCCCCTTCTATATTCATGGATTTAATGAGTATAGTGGCTATAGAATACAATGATAAGTTTTTGGTAGTCCTTATCTTTAATATATTTATATATTCAAATGTAAAGAAAGATTGTGATGATCACTTGAGAATTGCACTGAAGATGCCAAGGAATGCGAATCTATATGAAAAATTTGATATGTGTGATTTTTTTATAATAGGTTGAATGTTTAGGACATATAATATCAAGAGAGGCTTTATCAGTGGATCCTTCAAAGGCAAAGGCTATTGAATATTGTACTTGAACAACCACGATGACTAATATACATATTTTTCTAGGTTTATATTAATATTATCAATTAATTTTAATGATGTTATCATAGATATATAATCCACTCGCCAATTTTACTCAGTATTGAGACAAGTTCCTTTTTATAGATTATTGTGAGGGAAATTTAAAAAAAAAGAAAATATTATTGAGTGAACCTTTTATTACATTACCTTATAATAGAGAAGGGTTTTTAATATACTGTGATGCATCCAAAAAGTGTTTTACTATTTGTTCTCATGCATAATCAAATGGTTAAATATTATGTCTCATGAAAATTAATGGTTCGCGAGTATAATTACCCCAATCATGATTTTAAGTTAGCTATAATATATTTTCATTAATGATATAGAGAAATTATATTTAAAAAGTTAATCATGATATATATACCACTCAAGGATGTTTAATGTATATAATCACATATAAGGAATTGAATACTTGTAAAATAATATGGTTGGAAATAATTAAATATTACGAATGATAAATATATTAATCCCCTAAGAAATCTAACAAGTTGTTCAATGATTTTAGATGAAGGGATAATACAATATTATCAATGATGAGGATCACAAAAGATCCAATATTTATGTATTATTAGAGGATGGATCTTGAAATCATGAAGGAAGTGGAGAAATATTCTCTTTCCCAAATAAGTTTTCAACCATCTATATATTTGAGGACAAAAAAATGACAAAAATAATGATATAGTGTTGAAAAATAACATTTTAAATGTTACTAAGTTAAACCTTGATCATTATAGAATGATAAGGTTCACAAAACCTATATATGTTCCAACCATACCAGATTTTAAAGAAGATATACTCAATAAAACTCATAGTTTTTCATTATCTATTCATCCCATAATTAAAAAAATAGTGTAGATATTTGGAATGGAAATTATTGTTGGATGGAATGAAGAAAGATATTTCAAAGATTTAATATTGATGCTTTATATGTCATAAATTTAAAACTAGGAGACAAGAGTATATGGGGATGTTGCAACCATCACACACCATAATGGAAATGGAAAAAATCACCCGTGATTTTTTCATTGGAATCCCTATAACATCTAAAGGGCATAATACTAAATGGATATTTTCAAACATCATAAAATTTCATCACACATTATCACTATCAGAAAATAACTACTGGAAATCATTCTTTTCCCAACACTTGTATACCAATGGTTCTTTTGAACCATTGGTATAGGTGATCTTTACCAACGGTTTATGGAAACTGTTGGTAAAGATCTGTAAAAAATGAGTTTCCCAAACGGTTTGATGAAACCATTGGGAATGATGGGTAAAAAATGAGTTTTCCCAACGGTTTGATGAAACCATAGGGAATGATGGGAAAAAAATGTGTTTTCCCAACAGTTTCATCAAATCGTTGGGAAAGATTGAGTTTTCCCAACGGGTTTTAAAAACCGTTGGGTAAAAGATGCCCCAAATTTTCCTAGGCCAGGAAGCCCCCTCCCCACGATTCCAGAAGCACTACGCGACTCTCCCAGAAGCGATTCTGACTCGCAAAAGCCCTTGAGAAGCCCCAACACAGGTGCACCTCTTCCATCTGATCAGCTTCTAGGTTAGACTCCTTCCACCTTCTATCAAGGATATCCTTCCACCTCTTCTCAAGGATATCCTCTTATTCTCAAGGATATCGTTATTCCCAATTTCTAGGGTTTTTGGAAAATTTTATGATTCACTACTCTATAAATTGTGTACTCAAATCACTAAATCAGTGTACACATTGTTCAATTAATGTTTTGATTACAAATATACATTTCTAAGGGCATGGTGTCTCTTTATTGAGTTATAATTTTTAATATTCATAGTTTTTTTTAATCTTAATGCTTCAAATATTACAGCTTCATGTATATGAACTCATAAGAAATTGTTTGTAATATTTATTCGTAATATTTCATGAAAATCACTCCTTTCATTAAGATCATGTCAAACATGAAGATCTTTTTCATCTTAATTTTTGTACACTATGTGTATTACATAACAAATATGTATCATGTTTCTATCAAAATCTATATATATATATATAAAATGAGACATTGTTCACTTATCCTTTGCATAATAGAACATATGGAGTATCTTGTTGAACTTTGCAAAATAGTATGTGGTCCCTAATTATTCCTCACAGAAGAAATAAGAAATACTTAACTGTACAATCCAATGTTCATCGTAAATAAAATATCTACAAAGGGAACTCTCGGTGGGACCTCTTCTTTTCCCATGTAGAACTTCTTCCTTCTTCATGAAACTAATTCACATAATTTAAAATTCGCAATATTAGTGAATATTAGTTTTCTTAATATAACCATTAACCATTCTTCCTTCAACATCATACATGAGTTATTCAGTCACCTTTTTAAAACACAATGACCATTTTCACTAATTTAGGGTTTCTCAAAATGCTTGGGAAAATCAGAAAAACACATGTATTGAATCATGTTTATCATATGGTTTCATGGATACAAGTTCATCTCAAAAATCATGACTGCGTGGTTCAAATATCATGAGGACCATGGGATTATTATTCTTCACACAAATGATGTTTTTTCTACAACTATGTGTTTTTGTTTTCACTATTCATTTTGCCGAAAGGGTACCTTTGTGGTCATTAATCATGGTTGTGGGTGGTCATTTAGGATATAAGATAGTATGACTTCATTTTACTTGATATATCTAATATTATTATTGATTTATGTTCAATTTGATTATCTTTGACAAGTGATGTTGTTTAATAAGTTGTTATTAATGGTTGTAATAATGATGATATGGTATACGGGTTCACATGGTGTGTATAAGGGTTCACATGGTGTGTATAATAGTTGACATGGTGTCTAAGTGGGGTGAGGGTAGGGGTGTCTAGGTGGGGTGGGGGGGGGGCTGGGTTTTCCAAGTGGGGTGGGGGTAGTGCTGTCCAAGTGGGGTGGGGGGGGGGGGCTGGGTTGTCCAAGTGGGGTGGGGGAATTGCTGTTCAATTGGGGTGGGGAGGGTGTGTAGGTGGATGAAGCTCATAACTATAAACTCTCTATAAATTCTGGATGTATGAAAATGTATAGGGACATTCATGATCATTTTTTGGTGGGATAACATAAAAAATGTTTGAGGTTTTTAGTCCTTTTTTATTTGGAGTTTCTTTTGATGCTATTTTTTCTTATTGATACCTATGATGGGAATTTATTTTAGTTTCTAAATTGGACGAGACTCCCCCACCATGCACAGTGTATGCTACCTCTACCCTTATTTAATCATTCTGTTATACAGCCTATGCAACCTCTACCCTCATTTAATCAGGGAACTCATGTCATTAAATCAAGCCTTAATTCTCAGTAGCGTGTAAGAAATTGAATGATGTAAACCCATCCTCACATGATTTCTTACCTTAGATAGTGTCCAACATATGGAATACGATCTTTTTAATTCATCAGTTAACTAGGATCATATATTCCATTTCCCCCAAGATGACTGTACTAATATAACTTTAGGGTCAATTAAATATGGTTCTCATTGTATGTTGTATATTATGTGTCCTTCTTGGCCAATACTCACTTTTATGAGGGTGGGGGGATTTTCACTGGCCATGCTGGCATGTGTAGACATCCATAAAAATGTTAGAGAAGCCACAAGTTTAAATCAGTAATGTTATTATCATTGAAAAACATTATTATTAATAAAAAATTTAAAAATAAATGTTTGTGTCAATACTTAATGAAATTAAATATTTCTACAAGACATGAACAACCTATTAATGTAGAAGCCTAAAATTTATCCACTCATGGGGTGCGTTTGACTTGGGGATGTAATTTGGTAATAAAAGGTATGGACATAGAGGTGCCAATAATGAGTTATTGAACATGAGTGAATGATTTGGGATGCCTATATCACATAATGGGACCTGAGTCATGAGCCTCTTATAGACCAAATGAAAATAAATATAAATAAATTTTAATTTAATTTATGAGTATTTGTTCTTTCAATTATTTTAATAGTTCAATACATCGATTAGAAATTTCTTCCTTTATCGTTTACTTAAATGTATTTTCTATTAATGTTCACTACTATTGAATTGTTTATGAAAAAATGACTTATATAAATGCTTTTTACAGAATGGAAAGAAGTTGGATGTATGAAACCGATCAGATCTCAAGCGATTCTCAAAACAATTTGGAGAGATTTTTAGATTTTTCATTTCACAATGCTTCAGATAGTGGTCGAATACACTAACCATTTTCCAATTGTGTTGGTAAACCTTTGTTGAGCCGTGAAGATGCCAGTTAGCACATAACCAAATATGGTTTTCCAGCAAACTACTTTGTGTGGTATCATAATGGGAAGAAAATAAAATCTCAAATTAGTGATGATTGAAATGAAAGGATTGGAACGGAGAATTTGATAGATGATCAATTTCCATTTATTCGTCATCACAAAAAAGAAAGGATTTCGACTGAAGAAGAATTTGATATGAAGAAAATTGATGCATCTAGTTAAAATGATGATATTGATAGGGTGAAAAAATTTAATGATGCTGCCACGACTCTAGTATATCGACAATGCGATAAAATGAAAAGGCTGGAATTTTTAATCCTATTGTTTTATGGGAAAACTATATATGGGATTTTTAATACAGAAATCGATTACATTCTTACCCTCTTGAAGGATTTACTTCTAGATGATGCAGATATTACCTCAAACCACTATATGGCATGGAAGTTAGTTTAGGAACATGGATTTTCATGAAACAAAATTCATGCTTGCCTGAAATATTGCAATTTATTCTGGGAGGAAACTACTGAATGAAATGATTGTATAAAATGTGTCACATCCTGCTGGAAATCAAAATCTGATGGAACACCATCCCGCGTTCCACAGATTGTAATGTGGAACTTTCCATTGATCCCCAGACTCTAGAGTCTTTTTATATCTGATGACATATCAATAAAAATGAGATGGCATGATACCGAGAGAATGAAGACTAATGATGAGTTGGTTCATCCTACTGATGGATTTTCATGGCGGAGATTTGATGCTCGACATCCTGATTTTGCAGCTGATGTGCGTAATGTGAGGCTGAGTCTTTCATGTGACGGTTTTAATCCATTTGGGCAAATTCTTACTTCGCGCAGCACATGGCCAGTTTTTGTACACATTTATAATCTTCCCCCATGGTTGTGTATGAAAAAACCTTTCACTTTCATGAGTATACACATATCATGTCCTTCTGATCCTAGCATTGATATTGTTGTATACATGAAACCATTAATAAAAGAGTTGAAACTTATTTGGGATGTGGGTGTGCGCATATACGATGCATGTTCGAAAGACATATTTCAGATGCGTGCTACACTTATTTGGATGATCAATGATTTTCCGTCTTATGCAATGATATCTAGATGGAGAACGAAGGGAAAACTATCATGCCCAGTTTGTATGAAGAATACACGATCCAGGAGACTGAATCATCATTGTAGTTTCAGTTTTATGGGACATTGATGATTCATGAAAAATGATCATCCATATAGAATGAATCATCGAAGATTTGATAATACCATAGAGACAGAAGATCCTCCTCAGCATATGTCTGGAACTGATGTGCTTAATGAATTGAAATATTTCAGTTTTTCATTTGGGAAGGGTCAAATGAAATCTGGGAAGAGAAATAACGATTCCACTGAAACCTATTACAATTGGAGGAAGATGAGTTTATTTTTTGATTTTCCTTATTGGTCAACCAATTTTTTGCGTCATTTATTAGACGTAATTAATATTGAAAAGAATATATGAGAAATGTTGCTTTCAGTTCTTCTAAATGTCAAGGAGAAGACAAAAGATGATTTACGATCTCTGCGTGACATGGTGGATTAGGGCATCAGACCAGAATTGCATCATGTGTGTATCAGTGAAACTAAATGGAAACTTCCATGTGCTTCTTATGTGATGAAACCTATGGAAAAAAATATGGAAGTATTAGAGACTATTAGAGTTCCTGATGGCTATTCAAGAAACATATCTAAATAGGTCAACAGAAGATAGTTGAATCTAAAATCTTTGAAGACTCATGATTATCACATTCTACTATTTGAGTTTCTTCTAATATAAATCCATCATATTTTGTCCAATAGTGTAAGGGTGACTATTATTCATCTATGCCATTTGTTTTGAGATGTTTGTGCTAAGAAGTTGTCCAAGTCATTCTTGAAAAAAATGTTGATAGATTCCCCATTAATTTTGTGTGAGTTGGAGAAAATATTTCCTCCATCATTTTTCACATGCATGCTACATCTGATTGTCCATATTCCCACTGAAATACTTTTCAGAGGACCTGTTTCTTTTCATTGGATGTATCCAACTGAAAGAAGTATGTACACATTAAATTCTTATTTCCAAAACAGGAATCATCCTGAAGGTTTTATCATGAACGGTAACTTGGCTCAAGAATGTATGGATTTCTGATCAAAGTATTTGTCTGATCTTACTACAAGAATGAACATTCCAATAAGAAATGAAGATGAACAGTATGAGAAAATTGAACCCAGTTTTTGATCACATCCTCAGACAGGAGAAATTCATGGATCATATACATTGAAGACATTAAGCCATGAAGAGTGGGAGATGGCCCATCACACAGTTTTGTTCAACTGTGATTTGTTCGATGACTATATCAGGAAACTCAATTGAATATGGATATCTTACATATATATATGTTAAACTATTCATATTTTTTATCTACAGGGAACATAAAACAATGATAAATAGGAAGCATCATTCTTTATCTTTGAGAAGGAGAGAGACCTTGCATAGTAAAGATTTTTCTGCTTGGTTAAAATTGAAGGTAAAAATATTACTGTTTAAAATAATTATATCAATATTTAATTAAGTTTAATAGTCATTTATATTTTATATATTGAGTTTATCTACGGACTCTATCTCTGAGGAAATAAGAGCTTTGGATTTTGGTCCTAATACCATGGTTCGTGACTGTAAATCAATTTTTATCAATGGGTACAAATTTATTGTCAATGAACATGAAAACTACATGAGAACACAACATGATGGTGTTATGGTTACTGCCACAACAAATTGTTATGACGGTGCATCAGATAGTAGACAGAAATTTGAAAATGTGGGTTATTATGGAGTCGTTGGGAAAATAATAATATTGGATTATTACTTGAATTGACGAGTCACAATGATGAAACGTCATTGGTTTGATTAGATGATGAGACATGGCACATTTATTGATTATTTTGGATTTAGAGTAATTAATATGACTCACACTTTTGCTACTGAAGAACCATGTGTGTTGGAATCAATGGATAAACAAGTTTTTTATGTCAAAAACAAACTTCGACCTGAATTTTGTGTCATAGTTGATGTAATTCCAAGACATATTTTTGATGACGGTGATGATGGAATTTACACTGTCCCTAGTGCCATTGGAACCAATCCATTTATTTCTTTTGATGACTCCAATAGATAAATTTTCAGAGTTGATTGTGAACCTGAATTTGTGGTTGAAAATATATAGAATCATTCATCCATGTTCTCAATTATTTTGGTTTACCTTCAGTTGTGTTGTTATGGTTGGTAATATTCAAATTGATTTAGTATTGATCACAAATATGTTTTAGATGAATTTAATGTTATGTGAATTTTCAATGTTTATTGGTTGTAGTTTTATTTGAATTTCATTTTCTAATTTTTAATTGAACTGTATTCAAACCTAGTCAAACAATATTTCTAACTTGGTGAACATTACAACTTGTATGATTTATTAAATCCATTCAAGATATTATAAAACAATTGATAGCTAAATTACTAATGAATCCCCTTATTCCCTCATATATTTAATTTTTTGGGTAACACCTTAGTTTCCTATTTCTAATTAATTACATATTTGTTTTCAGAAGTAGGAAATGCAGCCAATTGAAGAGAGATGAAGGAAAAAAATGATGGAGAACAATCGTCGAATGGTGGAGATGGGCGTTCAACCATTAGTTCCATCAGTGAGTACATTATTTAAAATATATATATTTAAAGAATATAAAATGTCATGTGATTAATTTTTTTGTAAACATTTTCTTAGGATCCACCTATACGTCGACAGTTATTCGGTGAGGAGCCTAGTACTGGTCCTAGTACTCAGGATGGTGGTACGAGTAGGGTTCGTACCAGAGGTGGATGAGCAGCTTCGCATACCTGACTAGACCCTTAACCTCCCACTGACATGTCATCCTTCCCACATTTTGATCCTGGTGTGTTGTTAGGGACACACGAGATATTTAGGCCTCCCTTGATTTCACCACCTTTTGCATCTTCTGACCCATCTTTTTCAAATCTCATGATGATTACCACTCCCCAGTCAGAATCTAATCATACAGCTGTACCATCTTATTTTCCTTCTACTTCTGTCTCTCTGAGCATCTATATTCCATCATCTTCGACTCCTGTTCCACCATAGGGTGTTCCATTAGTTTCTATGGATCCAACGACGCTCAGTGATCATACTGGCGCAGGTATATTTATAGAACACTAACAAATTTTTATAGCAATATGTATTTTCATTATAACATGTTTTGATAAAAAATTTGTTTTTCTTTCATGACAGATACATCAACTAGTAGGAGGTGAGGGAGGGGGCGTACACGCATGCGTGCGGTATGGAACTGCCGCACACAGGTTATGGTGGATTACAATGAATACAACCAAATGGTTGAGAAAACAGGGCAGCAATGTCAGAGTTTTTTAGCGACGCTTGCCAAATACTTCGACATCATTCCCGTCAGCCCGCTATCGTGGAGAAATTTGCCACATGAGGTTAAGAATAGATATTGGGGAGAGATATGGGTAAAAAAAATTGATGTATTTAATGCCATGAATCTTTTTTGTATTTATATGAATTAATATTTTGATGTCACCTTCAATTTAATTTTTCCTATGGTGTGGGTTCACAACCAGAACGTCTCAAGGATTTAGGTGAGCATTGGAGAGCCTACAAGCATGATTTGTATATTGGCTAGCGTTCTCGAGTTGGCACTGAGTTAGAGGCAGTACCAGTCATGGATGATTGTCCTATAGAGCAGTATCGTCAGATGATTACACATTGGATGACTACCCAGTTTAAGGTATTAATTACATTTGAGGTATTTAAATAATAAATTTCATGTTTTGTATTAATATTGTCCTTTTCATTATCAAATTTTATTTTGGAATCATCTAGAAAAAATTAAAAATTCATTGATGCAAAAAAATACCACCACACACTAGGACGTACTACGATGCCAGATCATGAGAGGAAGCAGGTATGACAATTGTTTATAAGTTTTCTTTATGACTTACAATTTATTTTTTTTTCTAAATTATTTATTCGTTTGCTAAAGTTTTCATATAACTTTAGTTTTCAATGTCATGCAGAGGAAAATACAGAATATTGAATGACGTGTGCCTTGAGCAAAACTGTTTTGCTCGAGTAGATGGAAAAAAGGATGGAAGTGCCGTTAACGATGCGACTCAGTAGCAGATTGTAAGTTTAAATCTGTTGATTTTATATTTTGATATCTATTTTATAACTTGATAATATATTTATATTTGTAACAGGCTGCTTTAGAGTCCCTCGATTCCCAATAACTAGACAATTTTGGGCAACTGATCACTTACCTCAGGTGTTGGGGGAGGAGCATCCTGACAGAGTATGATGCCGACCTCGGATAGCCCCGAAAAGGTATTGGACCTCCTCAGGTATGAGTTTTAGTGCCATCAAGCTGCAGCAAGTTAGGGTACATGTAGAACAAGCTGACAAAAGGGCCACAGAGAGGGCAGAACAGTCTGATAGGGAAAACAATGCATTTATGAAATTCATTGATGTTCTATGTCAAACACATCCACTAGAGGCCAACCCATATTTTTATGAATATATATCGTCGATACATTCTATACATGGTGCACCAAGTGGCAGTTCTAGTGGTGGTCATGATGATGTCCATCCTAACGATGATGATGGCGAGGAGTCTGATGGAGAAGAAGAGGGAGAGAAGGAGGGTGAGGCGGATGGCGAGGGTGATGTTGAGGGTGATGGTGAGGAGGAGGGCGCTGAGGAGGGAGAGGATGATCATGGGGATGAGGACAAGTGTGATGATGATGGTGATGATGGTGATGGTGATGTGGGAAAAATTGATCCGTTACATTTTTGACTAATATTACTGAGATTTTATGTTTAATCTATTCTATTTGTTGGGTTTATCTAAATCCGTAGTATACTATTGGAGTTGATTTATTTTTATATATTGTCTATTTTAATGGATGTTTTTGTCTTTTAGTGGTTGCGATGTATATTGCGCATGTTTATAGAGTTTTGTGTGTTTGGGAACTCCCTAGACAACCCCCATCCTTCATGGACCCTGGAAAACCCCCCACCATCCTGCTTGGACACCGGACAGCCCCCCAGACATTCCCCCGAATAGTACACCAGACAGCCCCCCCCCCCCCACCATCCTATTTGGTCCCCAGACAACCCCCCAGACACCCTGTGGATAGCCCCCCACCCTCCTCCCTAGGCCCCGAACAACCCCCCAGACAACCCCCCATACATCCCCCCGGACAGCCCCCCACCCTCCTCCTTGGACTCTAGACAGCCCCCCGAACACCCCCTGGACACTCCCCCACATAGCCCCTCCACCCTCTTCCTTGGTCCCCAGACAGCCCCCCGGACAGCCCCTGGACAGCCCCCGGACCGCCCCCGGATTGTGTTGATCCTTTAAGAAAATGATCATTGGGTCAATTTTGATGTGTACGAGTCAACTCCGCCTCAATCTGAGTCGCGGTGTGGCCGACACCACTCAAATGGTCTCAGGTTTATTTGAAATGGACTACATTTTAAGTGAAAATAACAATTAGCATATGGAAAACTGAAAAACGCATTCGGATTGTGTTGATACTATAGAAAAATGATCCATGGGTCATATGGGATGTGTACGAGTCAACCCCGTCTCAATCCGAGGCCCGGTGTTGCCGGAACCACTCAAAGTGTATTTCTTTTATTTAAAATGGACATCATTTTAAGTGGAAACAACAACTAACATATGGAAAACCAACCAAACACATTCGTGATGTGTTGATGCTTTAGGAAAACGATCCATGTGTCATTTGTGATGTGTACGAGTCAACCCCGTCTCAATCCAAGATGTGGTGTGGCCAGAACCACTCAATGTGTCTCTCTTTAGTTTAAAATGGACTTCATGTTAAGTGAAAACAACAACTGACATATGGAGAACTAAAAAAATGAATTAAGATTCTATTTAAACTTTAGGACAACAAAAAATGGGTCATATGTGACATGTAAGAGTCAACCGTGCCTCAATCTGAGTCATAGTGTGGCCGAGATCACTCTAAGTGTCTCTCTTTTGTTTAAAATGGACAACATTTTAAGTACATATGGAAAAATGACCAAACAGATTCTGATTGTTTTGATACTTTAGTACAATGATCTATGGGTCCTATGTGATGTGTAAAAATCAACCCAACCACAATCTGAGGTGCGGTGTTGCCGAAACCACTCAAAGTGTCTCTATTTTGTTTCAAAAGGACATCATTTTAAGGGAAAACATCAACTGGCATACGGAAAACCGACCAAATGCATTCAGATTGTGTTGATACTTTGGGAAAATGATCCATGGGTCATTTGAGACGTGTACAGGTCAACCCCGTCTAAATCCGAGGCGCAGTGTGGCTGGTACCACTCTAATTATGTCTATTTTGTTTAAAATAGACAAGATAATATGTTAAAGGAACAACTGGCATACAGAAAACTGACCAAATGCATTTGGATTCTATTGATAATTTATCACAACAATCCATGGGTCATATGTGTCGTGTACGAGCAAACCCGGGCTCAATTCGAGTTGCAGTGTGTCCGGGATCACTCTAAGTGTCTCTATTTTGTTTAAAATGTACAACATTTTATCTTAAAATGGAAAATTGACCAAAATCATTCAATCTATGGGTCATATGTCACATGTAAGAGTCAACCTCGCCTCAATATGAGGTGCGGTGTGGCCAAAACCACTCAAAGTGTCTTTATTTTGTTTAAAATGGACTTTATTTTAAGTGAAAGCAATAACTAGCATACAGAAAACCGACCAAACGGATTGTGATTGGGTTGATACTTTCGCACACTGATCCATGGGTCATATGTGACGTGTACTAGTCAACCCCACCTGAATCCGAGTCACGGTGTGGGAAACACCATTCATAGTGTCTCTCTTTGGTTTAAAATGGACATCATTTTATGTGAAAACAACAACTGACATATGAAAAACTGACCAAACGCATTCGGAATGTTTTTATGCTTTAGGAAAAATTTCCATGAGTCATTTGTGACGTGTACGAGTCAGCCTCATATAATTACAAGATTTGGTGTTGCCGAAACCACTCAAAGTGTCTCTTTTTAGTTTAAAATGGACTTCATGTTAAGTGCAAACAACAACTGACATATGGAAAACCGACCAAAGGCATTTAGATTCTATTGGAACATTATGAAAATGATTCATGTGTCATATGTGACATGTACGAGTAAAACGCATCTGAATCCAAGTCACAGTGTGGCCGAGATCACTCTAAGTGTCTCTCTTTTGTTTAAAATGGACAACATTTTAAGTACATATGGAAAACTGACCAAACGGATTCTGATTGTGTTGATACTTTAGTATAACAATCCATGAGTCATATGTGACATGTAAAAATCAACACCACCTCAATCTGAGGTGCGGTGTAGCCGGAACCACTCAACGTGTCTCTATTTTTTTCAAAAGGAAATCATTTTAAGTGAAAACATCAACTGACATATGGAAAGCCGACCAAATGCAGTCATATTGTGTTGATACGTTGGGAAAATGATCCGTGGGTCATTTGAGACTTGTACGAGTCAACCCCGTCTAAATCATAGGCGCAGTGTGGCTGGTACCACTCTAATTGTGTCTCTTTTGTTTAAAATGGACAGGATTATAAGTGAATAGAACAACTGGCATACAAAAAACCATCCAAATGCATTCATATTCTGTTTATAATTTATCACAATGATCCATGGGTCATACGTGATGTGTACGAGCCAACCCGGGATCAATTCGAGTTGCGGTGTGACCGGGATCACTCTAAGTGTCTTTATTTTGTTTAAAATATACAACATTTTAAGTTCATATGGAAAACTGACCAAATGGATTCGGTTTAAATTGAAACTTTAGGAGAAAGATACATGGGTCATATTTGATGTGAATGAGTCATCCTCGCCTCAATCCGAGGTGCGGTGTGGCTGAAACCACTCAAAGTGTTTCTATTTTGTTTAAAATTGACTTTATTTTAAGTGAAAGCAACAACTAGCATACGGAAAACCAACCAAATGAATTCTGATTGTGTTGATACATTTTCACAACGATCCATGTGTCATATGTGATGTGTACAAGTCAACCCCACCTCAATCCGAGGCACGGTGTGGGCGACAACACTCATAGTGTCTCTCTTTGGTTTAAAATAGACATCATTTTAAGTGAAACCAACAACTGACATACGAAAAACTAACCAAACGCATTTTAAATGTGTTTATGCTTTAGGAAATCGATTCATGGGTCATATTTGACGTGTATGAGTCAACCCCGCCTCATTCCGAGGCACGGTGTGGTCGGGATCACTCTAAGTGTCTCTTTTTTGTTTAAAATGGGAAATATTTTTAAGTATATTCGGAAAACAGACCAAACAGATTCTAATTGTGTTGATAATCTAGCATAATGATCCATGGGTCATATGTGACATGTATGAATCAACCCCGCCTCAATCTGAGGTGCGGTGCAGCCGGAACCACTCAAAGTGTCTCACTTTTGTTTCAAAAGGACATCATTTTATGTGAAAACATTAACTAGCATACAGAAAACCGACCAAATGAATTCATATTTTGTTTATACTTTAGGAAAATGATTCATGGGTCATTTGAGACATGTAAAAGTCAAGTTTTTCTAAATCCGAGGTGCTATGTGGCCGGTACCACTCTAACTGTGTCTCTTTTGTTTAAAATGGACAGGATTATAAGTGAAAAGAACAACTCGCATAATAAAAACCAACCAAATTCATTCAGATTCTATTGATAATTTATCACAACGATCTATGGGTCATATGTGATGTGTGCGAGCCATCCCGGCCTCAATCGATTTTCGGTGTGGCCGGGATCACTCGAAGTGTGTTTATTTTGTTTAAAATGGACAACATTTTAAGTACGTGCGGAAAACTGACCAAACTCATTTGGTTTCCATTGAATCATTAGGAGAACGATCAATGGGGCATATGTGACGTGTACGAGTCATCCTCGCCTCAATCTGAAGCGTGGTGTTGCCAACAAAACTGAAAGTGTCTCTCTTTTGTTTAAAATGGACTTCATTTTAAGTGAAAACAACAACTAGCATACGGAAAACCAGCCAAATGGATTCTGATTGTGTTGATACTTTAGAAAAATTATCCATGGGTCATATGTGACGTGTACAAGTCAACAATGCCTCAATCCGAGGCACAGTGTGGGCGACACCATTCATAGTGTATATCTTTTGTTTAAAATGTACATCATTTTAACTTAAAACATCTACTAACATACGAAAAACTGACCAAACACATTCTAAATGTGTTGATTCTTTAATAAATCGATCCATGGGTCATATGTGACCTGTACAAGTCAACCCCGCCTTAATCCGAGGCACGGTGTGGCTGATATCACTATAACTGTCTCTCTTTTGTTTAAAATGGACAACATTTTATGTATATATGAAAAACTGACAAAACAGATTCTGATTGTGTTGATACTTTAGCACAACGATCCATGGGTCATATGTGACATGTATGAATCAATCCCGCCTCAATATGAGGCACGATGTGGCCAGCACCACTCAAAGTGTCTCTCTTTTGTTTCAACATGACATTATTTTACGTGAAAACATCAACTGACATATGAAAAACCAACCAAACACATTTCAATTGTGTTGATACTTTAGGACAATGGTCCATGGCTCATTTGAGATGTGTATGAGTCAACCCTGTCTAAATCTGAGGCACGGTGTGGCCGGTACCACTCTAATTGTGTCTCTTTTGTTTAAAATGGACAGGATTATACGTGAAAAGTACAACTGGCATACGGAAAACTGACCAAATGCATTCAGATTGTTTTGATAATTTATCACAACAATCCATGGGTCATATGTGACATGTACGATCCATCCCGGGCTCAATCCGAGTTGCGGTGTGGCCAGTATTACTCTAAGTGTCTCTCTTTTGTTTAAAATGGACAATATTTTAAGTACATAGGGAAAACCGACCAAACACATTCGGTTTCTGTTGAAACTTTAGGAAAACGATCCATGGGTCCTATGTGATGTGTATGAGCCAACCCGGGATCAATCCGAGTTGTGGTGTGGCCGAGATCACTCTAAGTGTCTCTTTTTTGACTAAAATGGACAAAATTGTAAGTACATTCGGAAAACAGACCAAACACATTCAGTTTCCATTGAAACATTAGGATAATGATCCATGGATCATATGTGACATGTAGGAGTCAACCTCACCTCAATCTGAGGCGTGGTGTGGCCGAAACCACTCAAAGTGTCTCTCTTTTGTTGAAAATGGACTTCATTTTAACTGAAAACAACAACTAGAATACGGAGAATTGAAAAGTGGATTCTGATTGTGTTGATACATTAGAGAAACGATACATGGGTCATATGTGACGTGCACGAGTAAACCCCACCTTAATCCGAGGCTCGGTGTTGCCGACACCATTCATAGTGTATCTCTTTTGTTTAAAATGGGGATCATTTTAAATGAAAACGACAAATGACATACGAAAAACTGACCAAATGCATTCAAAATGTATTGATACATTAGGAAAATGATACATGGGTCATATTTGACGTGTACTAGTCAACCCCACCTCAATCCGAGGCACGGTGTGGCCGAGATATCTCTAAGTGTCTCTCTTTTGTTTAAAATGGACAACATTTTAAGTACATACGTAAATCTGACCAAACGGATTCTGATTGTGTTGATACTTTAGATCAACGATACATGGGTCATATGTGAGATGTAAAAATCAACCCCTCCTCAATATGAGGTGCGGTGTGGCTATCACCACTCAACGTTTCTCTCTTTTGTTTCAAAAGGACATCATTTTAAGTGAAAACATCAATTGGCATACGGAAAACTGACCAAACGCATTCGGATTGTGTTGATACTTTAGAAAAATAATCCAAGGGTCATTTGAGACGTGTATGAGTCAACACCATCTAAATATGAGGTGCGGTGTGGCCGGTACCACTCTAACTATGTCTCTTTTGTTTAAAATGGACAGGATTATAAGTGAAAAGAAAAACTGGCATACGAAAAACTGACCAAATGCATTCAGAATTTGTTGAAATTTTAGGACAATGATGCATGGGTCATATGTGACTTGTATGAGTCAATCACGCCTCAATCCAAGTCACAGTGTGGCCGGCACCACCCAAAGTGTCTCTATTATGTATAAAATGCACAACATTTTAAGTACATATGGAAAACGGACCAAACATATTCTAATTGTGATGATATTTTAGAACAACGACCCATGGGGCATTTGTGACGTGCATGAGTCAACCTCATCTCATTCCGAGGCGCGTTGTGGCAGAAACCACTCAAAGTGCATCTCTTTTATTTCAAAAGGATATCATTTTAAGTGAAAACATCAACTGGCATACGGAAAACCAACCATAACATATTTGGATTGTTTTGATACATTAGGACAATGATCCATGGTTCATTTGAGACGTGTACGAGTCAACCCCATGTAATCTGAGGCGTCGTGTGGCCGGTACCACTCTAACATTGTCTCTTTTGTTTAAAATGGACAAGATTATAAGTGAAAAGAACAACTGACATATGAAAAAAAAACCAAACGCATTCGGATTCTGTTGATAATTTATCACAATGATCCATGGGTCATATGTGACGTGTACAAATCAACCCCGCCATAATCTGAGGTGTGGTGTGGCTGGAACCGCTCAAAGTGTCTCTCTTTTGTTTCAAAAGGACATCATTTTAAGTGAAAACATCAACTGGCATATGGAAAACAGACCAAACACATTCGTATTGTGTAGATACTTTAGGACAATGATCCATGGGTCATTTGAGATGTGTATGAGTCAACCCAATCAAAATACAAGGCACGGTGTGGCCAATACCACTTTAACTGTGACAATTATTTTTTAAATGGACAGGATTATAAGTGAAAAGAACAACTGGCATACGAAAAACCGACCAAAATCATTCGGAATCTATTGAAACTTTTGGAAAATGATCCATGGGCCATATGTGACGTGTATGAGTCAATGACGCCTCAATACAAGTCAGGGTGTGGCTGGTACCACCCAAAGTGTCTCTCGTATGTTTAAAATGGACAACATTTTAAGTACATATGGAAAAATGACCAAATGGATTCTGATTGAGTTGATATTTTATCACAACGATCCATGGGTCATTTGTGATGTGTATGAGTCAACCTCACCTCAATCGGAGGCACGGTGTGGCCGAAACCACTCAAAGTGTCTCTCTTTTATTTAAAAAGCAGTTCATTTTTAGTGAAAACAACAAGTGACACACAGAAAACTGATGAAATGCTTTCGGAATTTGTTGATACATTAAGAGAACGATCCATGGGTCATTTTTGATGTGTACGAGTTAACCTCGTCTCAATCCAAGGCACGGTGTGGCCGGTATCAATCCAGGTGTATGTATTTTTCTTAAAATGGACATCATTTCTAGTAAAAAAATATGGTATATAAAAACTCAATCAAATTATGAATTGAATTCCAGATTCCACATATAATTTTCATCTAAATTTTAAAATGAATTCTAAATAAATTATATATGTTTATAATTCCGTTATGAATTCTGATTTAATTCTGGATGTGTATAGTTTCAAGATGCATTATTTGTTAAATGTGTATGAATTTTTTCTCTATATGTATGCATTAGTTGGTTATTACAGGCATAATAATTGTATATGTATGTGTTATTTTATTTCAGGTACAATAATTGGAAATGATTAGAAATGAGAGTGAATTTGGAAAGAGAGGGAATTGACTGGCTACTGTGAAAATTTCAGGCTACTGTGCAATTTTCATAGCATAGGCTATGCCAATGGTTTCAAACCGTTGGCATAGAGTTTTGAGTTTTTTTACCAACAGTTCTATATGAATTATTGGTAAAAATCCTTTCCCAATAGTTTAGAAACCGTTGGGAAAAAAGTCATCTGGATGGTTTTCCCAACGGTTCAAGCCAAACTGTTGGGAAAAACTATCCCAACGGTTTGGAACCCCCATTGGGATATGTTCATTTTTTCTAACCTATTCCAATGGTTCAGTGTAAACCGTTGGAAAAAACATTCCCAACAGCTTACTTCCCTACAGTTTGGAGAACCGTTGGTATAAGATATACCAATGGTTCTGCAGACATTCCCAATGGTTCAGAACCATTGGGAAAGCCTGCATTTCCAATAGTGAATATTTCTCACTAGATTAGCTTTATAGATATGAATTAAAGAAGTCTTAAGGTTTCATGTATAACCAAGTTCAATTTTATCCTATCATGATTCAATGTTTACCTTAAAGTGCTAGTAAAGTATTGAATAATATCTTGATACTGAATCAATTTTCATCAGTACGAATAATCTAAAAAGAGATGGTCTATATTAGATAATCATTCAAACCCTAGAGAGAATTGTGAGGTATTAATCTATTGATTTCAATTTTTTTGGGATTAACACCTTCTTCTAGTCATGTTTTCTTACAATAATAAATTTCACTCAAGTAATTTGATGACTCTTTATGGATCCATATATAGAAATAAGAATTGAACTTTTTTTAATAGGATGAATTTTCGAAAATAAATCTATTGGGAGCTGATATAGTTGAATAAATGGTAAATAAGGTTAGTTCTATTCAACAACATACAAATATAGAACAAGGACGTATAAAAATTATATTGACAATCAATGACACGAGCTACAATTTAAAGAAGGTGATAAGATGATTCTAAGAATTTATACTACGAATAAGTTTTTCTGGTTTGGGAATAAAATAAATATAAGAACTTGGTATATTATTCCTTTTTAAATTATTGATCATATAGGGATGGTATCTTATCTATTGTCACTTCCACCATACCTCTCTCAAGTCCATGATGTGTTCTATGTATCTCTCCTGGGGAAGTACATAATTAATCCTTCACATTTAAGAAACATAGAGGTAAGATTTCTAAAGAATTAACATTATTTTGAGGAAATAACTTCTGAGATTATGGATCATAATAATAAATTTATATGAATCAAGTTCTCCCA
This sequence comes from Viscum album, assembly GCA_963277665.1. NCBI lineage: Eukaryota > Viridiplantae > Streptophyta > Magnoliopsida > Santalales > Viscaceae > Viscum > Viscum album. The sequence goes on along the minus strand of OY728142.1, from coordinate 773,214,553 downwards.
CCTGGTCAATGTTTTTTTGTCAAAAGCACCAGTTTGAGGAAGCTATGTGGTAACATGAGGTTGTATTATAGAAAAGTATCCTTAGTTGTTTGTTCCAAAGTGGTGAAATAAAAAAGGATAAATTCATTTTAAAGATGTTATAATATAAAATGATTATATTTTATTAAATATTTTATTTTCGATAAATTAATTTTATTTTGTAGCTTGTGTTACATGGAAGACACATTTTTTAACAAACCATGATATATTGTTTAAATTATTATCTAAAGAGGAATATCATAACATGGACATTAAAATTGGATTTATTAAAAGTAATTATTTATAATAGTATGTATAATGGTTATATATATAAAATATAAAGACAAAAAAATTACTTAATTCTTATTAAAGAATTTATATGTTTGAAAAATTTTATTTTCTAAATAATTGTTTTTATTGGAATTTGTAAAAAAATAATGAAATTTATTTTACAATTTTAGGAAATTTATTTGATAAAATAAAATTAACTTTTATATTCTTCATGTGAAAACTAAATTTTAGTTAATTTTTGTTATTTTTTTTTTGAAATTATAAATTTTGCGATGAATAATGAAAAATACTATGTTTCATTGAAAACTGACGTTTCCTTTAATGAATTTATAAGTATGATTTTTTTAATTTTTTTAAATGTTTAAATAGATTAATTATATAATAATAAATCAAATTTAGTTCATTTTATTCAATTCCATATTTTATTTTTATATAAAAGTCTTTTAAACTTTTGAAAAAGTTTTCTTTGGAAAACTGTTTTTCATCACTTCTATGGGATTAATTTAAAATTAAATTTCCCCAGTTATGTGAATGGAATTTATCAAAATTCGTTCCATATTTTTAATATTAATTATTAATATTATCTAAAAATGTTAACTTACATTTTTATCATAATGAATTGTCAAAATAGTAAAAGCCAATTACTACGGTAATTGTTAAAACGATTTTTCTATGGGTTATACTAAAACGTTAATGAGTGAAATAACCTATAAATGTTTACAAAAACCTATTCTAGGACCTTATTCACAAGTTATTACCACAATGGTTTTATAATTACCAACTTGGATCATTTTTATGTGTAAAATTAGGGTACACATTATTATTTTCAAAATTTCCATGCGTATCCTCTCCCCCACTTATAAATGACCACCTCTCCCCTATTCTATTGACACATCAACCACAATTTTGATTAGAAAATACCTTAAAAATATCTTACCTAAAGAAATAATCACATCCCATATGCCTTATTTTTATAATGAAACCCTCTTAAAAAATATTTTGGTGTCAACCTTAAGAGGATCTCCGAAGAAGATGTAAAATTATTAAACTTTTGTTTTTAATTTTTTTATTCTTCCACATCATTAAAATATTCTTAATGTATAGAAATATAATTACACTAATAACTATAAAATAATTATATTTTATGATTATAATTAAATAACCTATATATATATATATATACTTTTCTACAAAATGTGAAAATAATCCGTTGAGGATGTGTATGACGGACTACTGCCTTATGAACTGATATTATTTGTTTTTCACCACTACCTCTCAAGGATTGATATAAGTATTTTTTTATTTTTTATATATATGATATTTATGGTATTATTATACTCATTTAACTATAATATTACATATAAATTTTTACTTTATATTCCACGGGAATATAACAACATCGCTTGTGTGTCTGAAAAACTACCACATCACGAAGCAATGTGATTAATTTTTTACTTAAAATTTACATGAAAGGTAATAAGGGTATATTAAATGAATATATGTGATTTATATTATGTAAAAGTTATTTTTTAATTATAATATATTATTTACCTTCCTTTTTCTTCATTTTAAGAGAAAATGGAAACAACATTCATGTGTACTTATGACTTACCATCACTATGAAAAATGAAATTCATTTCAAATCTATAACTTTAATGGATTACTAAAAATAATTATTAAATGAATATATATAATATTTATACGAGGTTTAAAATTCCGGATACAATGGAACCATGATGAAAATTCAAGTACCAAATATACCAAACTACAAAATAATTGAAAAACAAGATAGTTATTACCCAAAACCTAAATCTAATAAGAAATTATTAAAAAAACGTGATAAAAGGTCATAAGTAAATAATATATGGAATGATATATATAATAATTATTTGTTAACAGGGTTATAAAAAACTATATTAATTATACAGGATGTTTTAAATTGTATAAAGGAATTCGAGACTTATGGTAAGAGATTTTTGCCTCTATTTTCCTTCTTTCAGAGATACATTATGTTATAAAGGTATTTTATTTAATATGATGTATATACTAACATTTTTAAATTTTATATAATTAATCTACTAATATTCATGATATTCAATTTTTCCATTCATGTTATTATGTAATGAGGCTTTTTATTAAATAGTTTACAAAGTGGCAATGGATTGATGTTTTAATCTGATTGTCCAATGGGACAATTTATGATTTTGATTTTGATGAGGAAATATTATTATCTATTTCTAAAAAAATTCATCACTATTATTATCCTCTAGTTATTTCATTAAAGTAAACACTTTTTTCTTCATTTTTCCTTCTTTATACATCAATGACTCCAAAATAATGTCTTTAAATGAAACTGAATTTATTTCTTTCTTTGGTCAAAAACCTTTTCCCTTCCTTGAACATGTTTTTAAAAAATGATTTATTGAAATTTTAATTATTTCCTAATGATTTTTTAAATTGATTTTTACCATGGTTAAATATGTTAATTTTTTTTAAAAATAACCATTAAAAATGTTTTCCAAATGTGTCTCATTAGTCTTGGGTAAAAAATATGAATAGAATATTTTTTTAATGTGTACTACATGAATAGAATTTCTGGATTTCATGACCAATCAATGTTTTAAAGACAAATTTATAAGTTTAAAATTTAATTTTCAAAGAAAATTATTTCCAAAATATTTTATTATTTTTTAGTTTTAAAAATTCTATTTCAAAGAATGGTTATATTTCTTAAGAAAAATTTCTAGTGATCTTTCAAATAATTTTACATCTATATTGACATCTATTAAATGTTACTCAGGATTTAATGGGGGTATGATAAAAGGAAACCATTCATTATCATTTTATTAATGGTTAATGTTTATGATGATAATATATTTATGAAACCCATTTATCTTCCATGGGTTACACCTTGATAAAATGATTTTGAAACCCGCTTGTGTTTTCATGGGATACGATATGATGAAATGATGAAATGATTATGAACACATTTTATTTTATAGGGGTTATTCTATGATGAAATTTTTATGAATCCCATTTATTTTCATGATTTATAATGTGATGAATGTTTTATGATATTGTGGAGGACATATGCTTGATATTCATTATTTGATGGGTAATATGTATATCTCCCTCTAATTCATTGTGTAGAGATTGAATTCTCACGAGTTAATAAATAATGGAATGGGAATTGAACCCAATTATATAAGGTAATTTTTCTATTATGATTGTAATGGGAGGGAACCTTGTCTATGATGACGGGTTGGGGAGTGAAGTCATTTTCGTATGATAGTTTTGGTAATGATCCTTGATTATAATGGAATTGATTATCTATTATTTTGTGTATTCAAACAATCTATGTCATATTAAAATATTATGGTCTTAGGGCCGATGTTCTTGAATTCTATTATGATTCATGTCTTATGAACTACAAAGATATATTTTATGACACATGTTTATAAGCTATGATATACAGGGTATGGTGTGAAAATTTTATTCTCATATTATCATACCCATATTCTCATGATAGGTTGACATATCTCTGGTTTACACTTACTGAGGATCTTAGCTCACATTTTTTATGTTTCTTTTCCCCATGTTATGATGAATGGTATTATGTATGATATGTATAAGAAGGGTTCTAGTTATGAGGAACATATTCAGAGATGATGTAGCTCACTTACAAACTAATTATTTATGCTTCCATGTTTCCAAAGTAAATAGAGATGAATAATTATGTATTGTATCATTAATTAATGTAATGATTGTTCATCTATTATGATATAATATCTATCTGTCAGAAGTTTGGGCCATTATAGTCAGTATTAGATAAAATTTTAGTAAAATATTTGAAAACATGGATGGTGAAAAATTAATAAGAACCCTTAGGATAGTACTAAGTAAAAAAAAACATCCTAGGTTATGGTAAATAATAGAGTGTGTTTTTCCTAGAAATACAACCCTATAAAGTTACTAAAGGTGGATGTGGTTCTGGAACATATGTACTTAGGGTTAATATATCTGAAAGGTGTGTTAGGATTGATTTGAGTGTTACCTGGTTCATGAAAATCTACTTTATGGATCACCTGGTTTGATTCTCATTGGGGATATGATTTGGAAATTCATAAATCTCTAGAAACGACCACAAAGAAATTAAATAATTATCATAAATTAACTAGGTTAATCCTAAGGTTTCATTGATAGAAAAGATGGTGTGATGATTTAGATATACAATAAATGATTGATCACTGTGATTAATGATTTTTTTAGGGTCATGCTTACCATTTTGGTTTTACAAAGGGATAAAAATATAATAATAATTTTAGGGCAGGGATAGGTATGCTAAAAAATTTAAACAATTTATTTTAGATAATTTATATAAATTACATTATATCATGAATAGTATTTAGGAATCTTAGTTCCTATACCCAATGACCAGGTGTTGATTTTTTAGTGAAAACCTATAATGGTACAATGATTACATTAAAATTCTACGATTCTTCTCTAGTTGAAATTTCTAGTAATATGATTCTTATAAATCTTTTCATTCTACCTATTATTAAAATTGATTTTATCTTAGGAATGGATTGGCATTTGATACATAAATCTGATATAAATTTACAAGGAAGGGAATTAATTCTTGATATTCTATACCAACCTATGTTCATATATTACTGCAATAATAAATATGATCTTATTATGGAAATAAAATACATTGTATGGGTTTTGATCTTGATTTAATAGGGGTGTTTATATCTGATGGTTGGGGATAAACATGACATTGATGATATGCCTATTTAAATGGCGTTTAATGATGTTTTTCTAGAGGAGTTTCCCGGTCTTCCTCCGAATTGTGAATTTTACTTCCCAATATAACTCATACATAGTTCCATACCTATTTCAAAGACTCCCAAGAGAATTTACTTGATTATGTTGCATGAATGGAAGGAAAAAATCAAGGAGAACATTGAAAAGGGATTCATTTGGTCAATTATTTCACCTTGGGGTGAACACATTCTTTATATTAAAAGGAATGATAGATAGATGTGACTGTGATTTTATTATCAATATTTTAACAAGAAAATGATTAAGAACAAGTACCATATACCCCATATAGAGAACCTATTTGATCAACATGACTGTTTCGGTGCGGATGTGCGTCGGGTTACGCTGTTCCGCCAGGACGCGTTCGCGCGTGCACCCGTCAACCCGAGGGGATGGGCGCGCGGCTTGTGGTCCCGCAGTCCCGCTTTCCAAAGGCGGGCGACATCCGTCCCTTATTCAGGGGCGTCTGCTCCTTGATCAAAACCGGGATGATGGGATGTCGGCTCCTCCTTCCTTGGACATCTCCTCGGAACTCGTCGCCTAATCCGGGTCTCCCTCATAGATTTAAGACATGCTCGTGAATCTCGTTCCCGGCGCCATATCTTCATGGACACCGGTTAATTACGCTGCTTCCGCCCGGATGCTCCAAGGAGTCTGGTCGGGGCAGCAACCTGCGGTGAGGAGGCCGGGTGGCTCTGGGTGCTGGGGGCGTGTCGTAACACTGCGGCTCTGCACGTCTGTCTTCCGTCCCTAATAGGGCTTCTCGAAGGCATGATGGCCTGAGGCATCCCGCACTGGGTGCGGGGAACTGTGTCACCTGAGGTTTTCCTCGGCTTCCCATGTTTAACACAGGGTATGCTGCGAGTTTAACATCCAGCGGGGACGACATCGGACCGATCAACACGAAAAGTGGATCAGATGACAAAACCCCTTGCGGGGAACCTCCGACGCTGGGGCCAGCGCATGGGCGGCTTCCCAAGTGATGTGGAGTGGAGAGAAGTGGCATGACCCCACCGGGATGTGGCGGCCCGGGTAAGGATCAGGATGGATGATGGAGTGAAGAGATTGGACCCCGTAGGGGCTTCCTACGTACCGCACGTTAGCACGGATCAAAGTCAACGTAGTTCGGGTATACAGTTTAACGTCATGTTGGACGTCGGCAAGCCGACTCACGAAGGGGTCGATGCCGCCGGGCGGAGGATTGAACCGAACCACCTCGCACATGGGGAGATGGAACGGCCGGGTGGATCACAGTTTCACGTCATGCTAGATGATAAAAGGAGAAATGGAAAAAGGGGCTGTGGGGAGGCACAATGGAGATACACACGGGCAGTCTCCCACAGGGGCGGATTCATAGGTGAATCGACGCAAGCGTGAACCCTGGAGGGGTCCACTGATGGAAGAACCGACGTGAATACGACCGGGACGACCAGGTGGTGGGCTTGAACCTCAGGGAGGCTTCCTACGTACCCTGTTTAGAAGACAGGGATCAAAGTCCACGTAGTTCATTCTGTCAGGACTTACGCACTTGAGGCAGCCCGGATGCGGCAAAACTCAGTTGGAAGGGACTTGGACCGAAAGTAGGAGACACCTCGATCCCAGTCACACCCTCTACTGGCTTCGGCAGTGGGGAGGCGCAATGGAGATACACATGCGCGACCCCCCACAAGAAACTAGGGGTTTGTAATACCCTACCCCCGTAGGGAAAAGCCGCTCCCATTAAATCGTCCCTAAAGAGGGGCAATCCCGACATCCCTGCAGAGACGAGCGGGTGGGGGCCACATCCAAACCGGGGGGGACCCTGCGTGCGAGGCACAGGATCGGGTGATGCAGACGGTTTAGCGTCTTGCCAGACGAAGTACAGTTTAACGTCGTGTGTTGAGGACGAAGTGGACGGTTTAACGTCTTGCCGGACGAAGTACAGTTTAACGTCGTGTGCTGAGGACGAAGCAGACGGTTTAACGTCTTTCCGGACGAAGTACAGTTTAACGTCGTGTGTTGAGGACGAAGCGGACGGTTTAACGTCTTGCCGGACGAAGTACAGTTTAACGTCGTGTGCTGATGACGAAGGTGCTTGGCAGTTTAATGTCTTGCAGCACGGACGATAGGGGCTAGGCAGTTTAGCGTCGTGCATCTTGGACGTAGTACAGTTTAACGTCATGTTGGACGGATGCAGTTTAGTGTCATGCGGGACAAATGTGCAGTTTAACGTCATGCTGGACAAATGTGCAGTTTAACGTCATGCTGGACGTTGGTTGCCGCCGATGGGTCCGTGTCACTTCGCGTGAGCCTGGAGGGCCGCACGGGAAGACAACGCACGGTTCGGGCACCCAGGACGAAGATCATCGGGCGCCACGCAGGCGGGTACCCTCAGGGGGTCAAGGGGGGCGACCCTGGAGGATTGCGCGCAAAAGAGGAGCTTTGCGCGCAAAACAGCAGGTCGGCGCGCAAAATGGCGGGCTGGTGCGCAATCGGGCCAGCCCTTTGCGCGCGGATGATTGAGATTGCGCGCACCGGGCTTCGGGTAGCACGCGGGGGCAACGGCTCATTCTCTAACGAATGGCCACTTTGAAAATGGGGGGTGCGCGCAATTGGGCTGGATTGCGCGCACCCGGGGGCAATTGCGCGCAAGAGGCTTCTTTTGCGCGCAAAGGCCTTCGGGTTAAGGATTATTCAAAGGAAAGGAGCCAAGGGGATTGCGCGCGAAGGCGAACCCCAAGGCTCTATTGCGCGAAAGAAAGGAGGTTACCTGAAGATCGGCATTGCGCGCGGAAGGGGTTGGATTGCGCGAACGAGCGACGCTTCGGATTCTGGCAACCTTCAAAACGTCGGGGGTCGCCTTATATTTATAGGCAACCCCGGGCGCGGAATCCAGTGTCGGGCGCGGAATTCCCTTCGCGGGCGCGGAATCAGGACCCGGCGCGCAAGGGAGCCACGCAGGCCACGGGCGCAAAAAATAGCGCGCCGGCCCAGCGCATTGCGCGCATCCCGGGAGGATTGCGCGCCGCGACTCAACTTTGCGCGCGGGCCTCTGAAATTTCGCGCAAGTCCTCCGGGCCCTCCAGAACGTGCCTCTGACTCCAAATATTACTTCGCTTTCCGCATCCGGAGCTTCGTTTGGGAACAACGGACTTTTCCGGCATCTACAAAAGCCCCCCCTCGGAATCTGATCGGCGAGAGGCCGCAACGATCGGGTTCCGAGGGAGACGCCGGAATGCCGAAGTCCTGGGCTGCGCGGGACTTAGGCGCGCAAAAAGGGGCTCCGGGCGCGCAATTCGCAGCCGCGGTCGCGCAATCGAGCGTTCCGCGCGGCGCGGAATCCCGGCCTCATCTATAAATAGGGGTCCAGGGTTCCGCGTTCCGTACACAGGCCTTCCGCGCGATAAGCTTCAACGCTCTCGTGCGCGAAATTGCCTTTTCCGGTCGCGAAATTCGCCCGATCGGCGCGCAAAACCATCCGGAATTCACCTGTCTTTGCGCGAAAACCCGGAACTTTGCACGAAATTCTTCCCAATTGCGCGCTGTCCACTTGGATTGCGCGCCAACCTTCAAACTTCTCTACCAGCCTCGTCCGATCCCGCACGCTTCATCCCTTAACCCGCACGACTCCCGAAACTTCTGAGATGGCCGCGCATCAAGGAAATGAGGGGGATGCCGCCATTCACAGAGCAGAGATGGCGGCGAACGAGGAGGTTTACAGAGCCAAGGAGATTGTTTCCAACAATCAATCCCTGTTCGACTTACTGACGCCGGCCCAGAAGACATATCCACTGTCGGACAACCTGCCGCTCTGGAACTTCGGCATCCTAGATGAGGTTCCGGTGCCAGGGTTCGAGGTTGATGCGCCACGGACCTGGGTGACTCGGGAGGACGAGCTTCCCCGCTATAACATCACCAACAATGGGCATCCTGCCAGGGAGACCAGGCACTTGGACGTCTATGTCCTGAACCCGAGGACGCGAACCATTGACGGGGGTGAGCCTACTGCGGAGAATTCTCCAGCCCTCTACTCGAGCACATATCGCCAGAGTGTCACTGACGACACCAAGGGCTGGCTGAAGGACTGGGACTTGCGGTCTGGGGGCAATTTCACCAGCGAGTGGGCCTGGGCGTTCTGGGTACGCCACACTTGCGATCACTTCGCAGAGGAGCTGTGGTACATCGGCCTATTTGAGGCGGTGTGGACGTCGCAGTTCCACTTCTACCAGCAGTCCGAGCTCGGGCCGGAGCTGTTCACCCGCTGGTACTCAGATACCAACACCTTCCATCTTCACCATGGGGAGGTCGGCATCGGTCTCTGGGACATCCACTGCATCGGAGGTGTCCCGCTGGAGGGCTACCAGTATGATGAGTTCCTGCCTCCGAGGAACACCTGGGGTGATAGGTCACGAACTCCCATCCTGACGTGGCATCTGCTGGACCTGGCTACAGAGCGGCTCGGGGTCAAGGACTTCCAGAAGGACATAGCCTACAAGGAGTGGTTCGGCCAGTTCTTGGAGCATGACCCAGCGGTCAAGATGCCAGGCAGGGGGAAGCGGTGCCCGACCGCAGCTCAGAGGAGCCGGAACGGGTCGTACTGGCGGGTCCTGGAGACGGGCGACTACCGCTCATGGGGGTACCGCGTCATCGAGGCCCGGGACCCAAATTTCCAGTACGCGGCGTTCCTGGCCGCCTTTCTGAGTGGGTGGCTCCTACCAGTGCAGGACGCGAGAATGGGCGTTCGCCCGGCGACACTGGCGATGGCGGGCGCTATGGCCTCCAACAAAAGATACAACCTCGGGGTCCCAGTGCTGGCGAGGCTGTATGCCATCCTGGGACGCATCTCACGAGGGGGGTCGCCACGAAGGATCTGTGGGCCCTTTCAGTTCTTCCACGGCTGGGTGGCTGCTCACCTCGGTGGGTACATGTTTCCGAACGCCATCATTCCTCCGGGCAACGGCCTGCGACCCTCCCTGCTGAACATCGCGGGGGTCGCTCCGATGACCCTAAGTGAGGAGGGCGTGAGGATTCGGATTGGCAATCATGCCAATTTCAACTTCAGTCCGTTCCCCACTCCCGTCGGCCAGATGATCGACAATGGGCAGGGTCCGCTCAAGCAGCATGAATACTTCCTGAACATGCGGGGCGGGGTGCTCGTGGCTCGGATCGACGGGAAGGTGATCTGCGAGCCTTACGTGCCAACCCGGTTCGCCAGGCAGTTCGGGTGCCTTCAGCGGATGCCGAAGAGGGTATTCACTGCTGTCCGGGAGGAGACGAACCCTTGCGTCCTTCGCCAGATGTGGCTGATGTTTGCCGCTTTCGGCTCTGGCGACGTCATCACTCTCCCTCCTACCGGGGTTGACGCAGGCTTGGAAACCGAGTACGCCGAACACTGGGCCATCGCGTACCCCGAGGGGCTTCTACGGAAGCCAGTTCGGCGGCTCGAGGTTACCCGTGCGGAGACCGGGCGTCAAGGAAGGAGGCGAGGCGCCGCCACACGGGGGAGAACGGAGGCGCGCCAAGCAGCGGAGCCGGCGCGGGCAGGGACTTCGACGGCGGGCACATCGCGAGCTGCCGCTACGACCTCGGCGCCCAGAGAGGGGGCACGCGCGGTGGTCGAAGAGCGGTCCGGGAAGCAGGTGAGACGTCTGCTCGAACCCTCCCACGATGCAGTCTTCCCGGCGCTGTGGTTGGCCTGGATGACCCTGCGGCAGTCACTGGGGACCGACGCCATCTGGAGAAAGATTCTCAGAGAAGGAATCCATCTGCCAGAGGTCGGGTGCCTCCATATTGCCGACAGGGTGGACTTCAACCGGCAGTATGCGTATCTGACGACCATGGACGATTACGCGCGCCAACGTGGTCAGCGTGCGGAGCCATCCCTTCTGGTGAAGGTGATGCTCGGTCTAGAGCCCGCTCCAGAACAGATGCCGCCGGAAGAAGATGACAGTAGCAACGACTCCGAGGAAGAGGAGGAGATGGGGGAGGATGAAGGCTCTGAGGGAAGATCCCATCAGGGGAGTCCGCGGGAGAGCGGCGAGGTGGTCGGCTCTGACAATGTTGATGTCACTGAGCTCCTCGAGGTCCGCTTCTATCCCTACTCAATCTGCTTCATCCATTATCTTATGCAGCTTCTAACCCATTTCTCCATCATTCTCAGGAGTGCACGAATGTTGGTCAGGCGTCCTCAGCGGGAGTAGGAGGGGCGCCAGCAGGACAAGGCGGGGGCCAGGCACCCATTATCGAGTTGACAAGCGTGGAAGGGCTCCCTGCTGCAACTGTTCCTGCGGCGGCCGGGATAGCGGAAGATGACGTTCTGAACTCCCGTAAGTCTCCTTGCTTCTCCTTGCTTTACTGCTGGTGCTTGCCATTGACGATCCGTGACTAACCATGGCATGCCCCGCGCAGTGATCTCAACATTGGAGGCTCGTTGGGTTGCCGAACCCGGGCCATCTACGAGTGGACCAGTGGTGGACATGCCGCCTGCTCCGGAACAGACTTCCCAAACCGAGTCGGCCCCACCAACTGCTGATCAGGGGGCTGCGGACGCCGGCGGTGCTGACATCGGAGAGAGGTCGGGGGCTGACGAGGGTGTCAGCGCCGCTGGGGAGAGAGAAGAAGTTCGCCCGGATGTTGGGGAACCCATCCCTCATGAGGACCTCCCAGGGGCGGACCCTGCAGTAGACCTGCTGGCTGCCTTCCCTGCCTACCAGCCTGCCGACCGCGAGGAGATGGACGACTCAGACGCGGAGGCGGTCGAGGAGAGCCGGATAACGCGCCGTAGGGGGTGGAAGTGCATCCAGCGCTTCCTCAAGCGAGACCCGTCGGAGTGGCTGGGGCGCATGGGATCACTTCAAACCTGGCTGTGCTTCCTGTGTGCCGGGGGAGCTGAGGCTCAACGCTTCCATCTGACGGTTCGTGATTTCATGGCCGAAAAGATGCGCGAGAGCTGCCGGCGTGCCGACGTCACACAAAGTCGGGACATGTCGGAGAGCACGCGGGCGCTCCTCGCGGCGGAGCAGGAAGTCCGGCGCCTCGAAGGGCAGGCGGCAGAGAAGGAGGCCTTCGTCGCAACGTGTACCGAGCTTGTGGAGAAACTAGCAGCCCAGCTGGTTGACGCCCAGGTACAGCTGACGGAGGCGGGCCAACAGATGGTCACAATTCAGGTCGAGCGGGAGCGTGCACAGGCCAGAATCGACGAACTGCGTGCTGCGACCGCCGACGAAGAGAGGGAACGCAGAGAGCGAGAAGCAGCTCTGGAGGCCACCGGCCAAAGGGTAGCGGCATTAGAAAGACTCATTCAACACGCTAATCCCTAAGGGCTTTGTTTTTCCGTTCCCAAAACATTTGCTTCCGCTACTTTGATCCATTTGTATGAATCAATATATTTATCTGCATCTTTTGGCTTAACATGCTCAACCACAATTCGTTGTCTTGCGGGAGTGTCTTGCGGGAGTGTTAACCAAGCATCAGGAATCCATAATTGGTCCTGGATTTCTGGAGAAAAGAGGGAGGTCATTCCTAGGAAAGGAGACCTCAGACCTAATCAATGTATCATCCCCCCAACTTGTTCCAACACACGAGCGGGACAACGCTAGGGGCGTTGAGATTTTATCCGAACATAGGGAAATGAGAAAGGGTGAATCGTGTGTCCCGAATCCAGACATCCACAACGGTCAGCCTTCCAGGAAATGCCCAAGACGGTAGGCGGACAGTGGATCGACCATAAAAACTACAATAGACGGACCGAAGGTTATCATTCATATTGCAGGAGGCGGACCACATGTCATCACGAATACCGCTTTGGGGTTCCTTCAGACACAAGGGTGGAAATCCAGATCAACAGGGCATGCGAAGCGTGGGGCGAAGTGACGATTGTTCGGACAGAATCCAACGCTCTCAGAATTGCGCCACCGTGGGGAAAGCGTATTAGGCGGATGCACTAATCTGGCCGTGAATCACCCCAATTCTCAGACAGCACCTCTTTGACGAGGAAACCGTCACTTCCCATCATTGCAATGGGGCATCCCGAGCCGAATCGTGGAGAATATCACAACTGCACCACTCTACCAGAAGCCAGGCCAGACGGCCGGCGACGAGGAGGGGCGGGACTTAACGATCCCTGAGGCTGGACCCGAGTCGAGATGCCCGGGCGTTCCTACGTACTCCATCAGGCGGGAGATCAAGCCACACGTAGTTCTGAGAGTGCAGTTTAATGTCATGCAGGACGTAGAATCCCGTTTAGGGGAGATCTTAGTTTAGGGTCGTAGAGCTCGGACCATAGGGGTAGATCTTAGTTTAAGGTCTTAGAGCTCGGACCATAAGGAGAGATCTTAGTTTAAGGTCTTAGAGCTCGGACCATAAGGAGTGATCTTAGTTTAAGGTCTTAGAGCTCGGACCATAAGGAGAGATCTTAGTTTAAGGTCTTAGAGCTCGGACCATAAGGAGAGATCTTAGTTTAAGGTCTTAGAGCTCGGACCATAAGGAGAGATCTTAGTTTAAGGTCTTAGAGCTCGGACCATAAGGAGAGATCTTAGTTTAAGGTCTTAGAGCTCGGACCATAAGGGGAGATCTTAGTTTAAGGTCTTAGAGCTCGGACCATAAGGAGAGATCTTAGTTTAAGGTCTTAGAGCTCGGACCATAAGGAGAGATCTTAGTTTAAGGTCTTAGAGCTCGGACCATAAGGAGAGATCTTAGTTTAAGGTCTTAGAGCTCGGACCATAAGGAGAGATCATAGTTTAAGGTCTTAGAGCTCGGACCATAAGGAGAGATCTTAGTTTAAGGTCTTAGAGCTCGGACCATAAGGAGAGATCTTAGTTTAAGGTCTTAGAGCTCGGACCATAAGGAGAGATCTTAGTTTAAGGTCTTAGAGCTCGGACCATATGGGGAGATCTTAGTTTAAGGTCTTAGAGCTCGGACCATAAGGAGAGATCTTAGTTTAAGGTCTTAGAGCTCGGACCATAAGGAGAGATCTTAGTTTAAGGTCTTAGAGCTCGGACCATAAGGAGAGATCTTATTTTAAGGTCTTAGAGCTCGGACCATAAGGAGAGATCTTAGTTTAAGTTCTTAGAGCTCGGACCATAAGGAGAGATCTTAGTTTAAGGTCTTAGAGCTCGGACCATAAGGAGAGATCTTAGTTTAAGGTCTTAGAGCTCGGACCATAAGGAGAGATCTTAGTTTAAGGTCTTAGAGCTCGGACCATAAGGAGAGATCTTAGTTTAAGGTCTTAGAGCTCGGACCATAAGGAGAGATCTTAGTTTAAGGTCTTAGAGCTCGGACCATAAGGACCTCAAAGTACGCCACATCGTGGTCCTATCCCCTGGATATGCGAAGATGCACTGAGGGATAGTGTCAAGAGTGTCGAGGTTTCTCCTGGTCAGAATGGGAGGTGGAAAATGTGAATCATGCGGCCATTCACTCAAGGACTAGGGGCACCGGAGTAACGATATGGGAGTACTGCCGACCGTGGCGGAAAAGCAGCATCAATATCTCACTAACCGTTGGTGGAATGAGGCAGCAAAAGAGCATCGAACGCTCAATCGAAGGATTCATATCGATTTGCTGCCCGAGGCCATTGGGGGTACCGGCCCGAGTCGGTGGGAGAGCACTGAGGAATTGTATCCGAACCGTTCACGGGGGCTCCACCCAGGGCGTAGACGATGGGTCCGAATGAAAGGGAGCACGAAGCCTGAAAAGTGGAGGAAACCTGACCAAGCGGATCCTGACCCTCCTGGCAATAAAACAGAGTACTCTTGACACCGGTGGACCACTGCAAGGGGTCGGGGAACACGCCTTGAGGGTGACCTGAAGGCGGCGGATTCCCCAGAGAAGGGGGAATCTCTAAGAGGTGGGGGGCTGGACCTGAAGTTTCAAACATCCGGGCGTTCCTACGTATCCCATAAGGATGGGAATCAAGCCACACATAGTTCTTGAAGCGCGGCGCAACACAATCGGGCACTAGCGCGGGGAAGAGTGCGGGTCTGACCCTCGCACACAGAAGGAGCGGCATTTGATATTTCTTGTTTGTCCTTAAAGATGAATGGTTTTTCTTTGTGCGGCGACATGCCTGTGATTGAGAAATCTCTGGCGTCGCCACAATAATCAAGCCACGGAAGGCATTGATGAATGGAGTGGTTATTAACCAGCGCCCAACATAAGTGTCCCCTGAGGAGAACATCACGATGCAGTGCCGTTTCTCGTCGGGCGGCCAAGACGATCACAGTTTACGGTCGTGTGGTAGGACCAGACAACACAGTTTAAGGTCGTGTGGTTCGGACCATGGAGGAATCCGCTTATCGCGGTACGGCGGACATGGCGGAGGTGGGAACATACCCAGCCCTGTGGTCACGCACGATTCCAGGAGAAGAGTCTTGGGATAGGGGTCTGCGTATGTCCATCACCCGAGGGGCAGAGATGCTAGCCTCCAGATATACTGGGCCCAGAACGCGATTGTTCGGGCGACTCCTTCCTCCTTATGGGGACGAGGGTCCAGCTACGCATGGCCCTTAGGGAGGATATCCGCATATATCCTTGGTGCTCAGATCATGGGAGCCTCGAACGACATCATTACCCTGGTTGGTCTGCCTAACGTGTAGAGGTGTACTGAAGGTCAGTATGAAGAGAGTGTCGAGATTCCACTACAACACACAAAGGCGGAGTGTGATGAGGACTGCGCAACCAATGTTCAGAGCCTGAAAGAGCCGACATGGCGATCAAGGACGTTGCTGACCATATTCGCAACACAACATCCGATCGCGTCAGCCTAAGACGGGGCAAGCAAACGAGCATCGACCGCTCAATCGCAGGATTCATATCGATTTGCGGCCCAAGACCTGCCGGTAAATCGACCCGGAGCGGTAGGAGAGCACTGAGGCATCGTACCCAAACCGCTAACGAGGATCCCTTTGAGTGAAGGCTCGAACAAGAGGAAGCGCGAGGCCTGACAAGCAACACAGGACTTGTCGGGATTGAATCTGACACTATGAGTCATAGACCGAAGTACCCAAAACATGTTAACAGATCACCGAAAAGGGTCGGAGGACTCACCCTGAGAGCAACCAAAAGAGGGCAGATCCCCGTGATCAACCAAGAGACGGGGCTGGACCTGAAACACAAGCGTCCAGGCGGTCCTACGTATCCCATAAGGATGGGAATCAAGCCATACGTAGTTCTTGAGAGGCAGTTTAACGTCATGCAGGACGAGAAAGGAAGGGGGGAGCAGAAGGCATCCCCAAACGTGGGGGGCGTACAGCGTGGCGAGAAAACCGACGTGAATGAGGGCATAGCCCCGCGTTCACACCATACGCCGCACACCCGGAGGCAACTGGGCCAAGGGCCCGAGATGGGATGGAAATTCCCAAAGGATGGGGCTGGGCCTGAAACATGAATGTCCAGACGGTCCTACGTATCCCATAAGGATGGGAATCAAGCCGCACGTAGTTCTTGAGGGGCAGTTTAACATCATGCAGGACGATACGCTGGGCAGTTTAACGTCGTGCAGCTTAGACGTGGTGCAGTTTAGCGTCATGCAGGACGAGGCGCTTGGCAGTTTAACGTCTTGCAGCGCGGACGAATGCTGAACAGTTTAACGTCTTGTAGCCTGGACGAATGCAGTTTAACGTCGTGTAGGACGTAACACTTGGCAGTTTAACGTCTTGCAGCGCGGACGATATGCTAGGCAGTTTAACGTCGTGCAGCTTGGACGTATGCAGTTTAACGTCGTGCAGGACGTAACACTTGGCAGTTTAACGTCTTGCAGCGCGGACGATATGCTAGGCAGTTTAACGTCGTGCAGCTTGGACGTATGCAGTTTAACGTCGTGCAGGACGTAACACTTGGTAGTTTAACGTCTTGCAGCGCAGACGATATGCTAGGCAGTTTAACGTCGTGCAGCTTGGACGTATGCAGTTTAACGTCGTGCAGGACGTAACACTTGGCAGTTTAACGTCTTGCAGCGCGGACGATATTCTAGGCAGTTTAACGTCGTGCAGCTTGGAAGTATGCATTTTAACGTCGTGCAGGACGTAACACTTGGCAGTTTAACGTCTTGCAGCGCGGACGATATGCTAGGCAGTTTAACGTCGTGCAGCTTGGACGTATGCAGTTTAACGTCGTGCAGGACGTTGGCACACTCAGACAAAGTACTGCTTGAGGAACCTAGCGTTGGTGGGAGGAGTGACACGCTCACCATCCATAGTCGCTAGGGAGTACGCGCCATTGGGATAGACCTTGTGGACAACAAATGGTCCCTCCCACTTGGGCTCCAACTTGGGCGGCTTCCTGCCGGGGATCATCGGTGCTCTTAGGGCTAGCACTAGATCACCCTGCAGGATGGAGCGGAGGAGAACCTTCTTATTGAAAGCTCGAGCCATTCTGCTTTGATGCCTCTCCAAGTTGTGCAAAGCGCGAAGTCTATTCTCATCCAGTGCTTCCAACTCGACTAGACGGGCTTCAGCAACTCTGTCCGGCGCTTGCTGGTCGTAGACCGCAGTGCGCAAGGACGGCAACTGGATCTCGATGGGCAGGACGGCCTCAGCTCCATACACCAGGGAATAAGGGGTCATCTGGGTGGAATTGCGAGTCGTCGTCCGATAAGCCCAGAGGGCGTTGGGGAGCTTGTCCGGCCAACTCTTCTTGTTCTGACCAACCATCTTTTGCAGAATGTTAGAGAGGGTTTTGTTAAACGCCTCGATCTGTCCATTCGCCTGCGCATGATAGCGAGATGTATGGTTCGAGCGAATGTTATACTTGGCGTACAACTTCTTCAACTCGGTTGCCCAGAAATTGGTTCCGTTATCCGTGAGGATAGCGTGAGGCACTCCAAATCGATGAATGATGTTGGAGGTCACGAAGTCAGCGATCGAACAGGATTTGACCTCTCTGAGCAGAATCGCCTCTGCCCATTTGGAGAAGAAGTCCGTGGCGGTCAAAATGAACCGGCACTGGCGAGCTGTCGCCGGTGGGTAAGGTCCCACAACGTCCAGACCCCAGACTGCAAAGGGCCAGGAATACCTAGTGGTATGGAGAGGTTCCAGCATCCGATGCACAAAGTTCGCATGAACCTGGCACACATGGCACCTCCTGGCATACTCGATGCAGTCATGGATCATGGAGGGCCAGAAGTATCCCAACCTCCGAATCTGGTGGGACAGCTTCGGCCCAGTCTGGTGGGCGCCACATGAACCAGCATGAACCTCTTGCATGACTCGTGGGATCTCAACTCCCTGAAGGCAACGGAGGATAACACCATCAAATCCGCGTTTGTAGAGGATCTGCTCCAGGCCGGGGCTGCTCTGGAGGACAAACTGCGATGCGCGGCGTCGAACTCGCTCGCGCTCGGCCCGATCCGATGGAAGAATGCCATGTTGGAGGTACTCAACCAAAGGCGTCCTCCAATCAGGGGCTGATCCGACTGTCATATCTGGGGTACTCGGGGCTCCGGGCATAGGGGCAACCGTGGTGAGATTACTTACCAACGGGCCGCGATCTTCTTCCGGGATAACGGGAGCGATGAGCCTGCGGCGCGTCACGCGGACGATCAGGTTGTCCTGTTTAGGCTCCGCAAGTGACGCAGCAAGGCTGGCCAAAGCATCTGCTCGACCGTTCTGCGACCGGGGAATATGGACAATTTCTGGCCGAGAAGGGAATCGAGCCATCAGAAGGAGGGTGCACTCCAACAATGGCACAAGTTCCGGCTTCCTGACAACATAGTCGCCATTGATCTGCTTAACAACCAGCTCGGAGTCCCCTTTCACGCACAGACGGGGCACGTCGATCTCGAGAGCCAACTCGAGGCCGGTGATGAGGGCATGGTATTCCGCCTCATTGTTGGTACAGTCCTCTGACAACAGGAAAGAGTATGGCAGCACGGCTCGCTCTGGGGTAATGAAGACGATGCCCAAGCCCACTCTATTGAGCTTAGGATTATCGAGTCTTCTACCGGTGGGGCTCCGGGAGGCACCGTCAAAGTGCATCTGCCAGCATGGATCGGCTCGATCAACCGAGAGAATGGTCTCATCAGGAAAGCCTAGATCCAGCGGCTGATCCGCGGAGGTTGGGTGAGCTGCCAGAAATTCTGCCAATGCTTGCCCTTTGATGGCCTTCTGAGACACATACCTGATGTCGAACTGCTGGAGAATCACAGCCCACCGTGCTAGATGGCCAGTCAACATAGGCCGGCTCACGATATATTTCAACGGGTCTACCCGAGAAACCAACTGTACCTCATGGTGCTGCAAGTAGTGCCGTAATTTCTGTACGGCAAATACGAGCGCCAGGCAGCTCTTCTCGATGGGGGAATACCTAACTTCCGCATCGAGGAGCATGCGACTGAGGTAATAGAGGCTATTCTCCGTTCCCTCGTTGTTCTTCTGGGCGAGAAGGGAACCCAGGGACCGTTCCAGGGCGGTCACATAGAGGACCAGTGGCTTCCCGGATACAGGCGGCATCAGAACCGGAGGTTGATGTAGGTACTGCTTGATTTCCTCGAAAGCGGTCTGACACTCTTTATCCCATACATAGGTGGCACCTTTCTTCATGAGCCGAGAAAAGGGCTTACACTTGCCGGCCAGATTCGCGATGAATCGGCGTATATAGGCTAAGTGGCCTTGGAACCCTTGCAGTTCCCGGATGGTACCTGGGGGAGGCATCTGGCTAATCGCCCTGATTTTCTCTGGGTCGATCTCAATACCCCGGTATCTTACCACAAATCCAAGGAACTTTCCGGAGGTGACCCCAAAGGCACACTTCAACGGGTTCATCTTCAGGCAGCGAGACCGGAGGAAGCCGAACAATTTCTCAAGATCTTTGAGATGGTCCTGACGCTGGCGCGATTTGACAACCAAGTCGTCGACGTAGCATTCCACCAGGGTGCCGAGGATTGGCTTGAATATGCGGTGCATCGCCCGTTGATAGGTGGCACCTGCATTCTTCAGGCCGAAGGGCATGACCCGGTAGCAAAAGGTACCTTGGGGGGCCCTGAAGGCAGTGAACTCCTCATCCTCAGGGGCCATCCGAATTTGGTTGTATCCGGAGTATCCATCCATGAAGGAGAGGGCTTGGAACCCTGCCGTGGCATCAATCAGCAGCTCTGTCACTGGAAGGGGAAAATCATCCTTCGGACAGTGGCGGTTGAGATCGCGGAAGTCGATGCAGACTCTAATCTGCCCGTTCTTCTTCCTGACCGGCACAATGTTGGCCAGCCATTTGGGGTACTGAACTTCCCTCACGAAGTTGGATTTGATAAGCTTTTCAACTTCGGCCTCAACCATGGCACCGTGGGACGGGTGCATCTTCCTGGGAGGCTGCTTGAACCCGCGATGGTTCGCCGGGAGACCAAGGCGGTGGACGGCTACCTGAGGATCTAGCCCCGGCATCTCGTCATAGCCCCAAGCGAACACATCACGGTGCTGCCTGAGAAAGTCCACGTACTGCTGCCGCTCCTCAGAGGACATGGCGGCACTGACCAATGTGGGTCTTGGATCGGCCTCGGTTCCAAGGTTCACCTGCATTAACTCATCGACCGTGGCGGGGACGCCCTCCTCAAAGGCTGGGGGTGCATCTTCCACGTCCTCTCCACTCGGGGAGGGATCGTCCACGGGAGAGACTGTGTTGGCAACTGCATTGGGACTACCAGATCTTACTGGGCCGCTGGTACTGGTACGGGTGGTCGCGGTCATCTCATCAGGAGACTCACAGGCCGTCGAGACCATGGCTACGTCCAACCGTTGAATCGGGAGGACGTAAGCGTCATCCAAGCTTGCCCAGGGATCACTTGCAACAGCGACAGGCTCAACC
Organism: Viscum album; assembly: GCA_963277665.1. Lineage (NCBI taxonomy): Eukaryota > Viridiplantae > Streptophyta > Magnoliopsida > Santalales > Viscaceae > Viscum > Viscum album. The sequence goes on along the minus strand of OY728142.1, from coordinate 773,193,646 downwards.
TCACCTGCCAGGATCTGCTTATCCTTGCTCTTGTAATAGTCCGCATCCAGATAGCGGGCTTCACACGAGGCAAAAGGAGAGGCATCTCCTTGAAGCACGCCTACTCGACCATTAAGGGAGTATTTGAGGCATTGGTGGTATGACGAGGGAACCGCCGCGTGAAGGTGGAGCCATGGCCTGCCCATCAATGCATTATACGCAGTGTCCTGAGAGACTACCATGAATTCGGTGTTGGCAACCAAGTCACCGAACTGGGTCTTCAAACGTATCTTGCCGACCGGGGTTTGCTCGGTCCGGTCGTACCCCTGGATCCTGAGGTCGGAGGGAATCAAGTCATCCTCAGACAACCCCAATCTCCGGAGCGTCCGAGTTGGAATCAGGTTAATCCCGGACCCCGTGTCGACAAGACAGCGCCGGACTTCAAGGCCATTGAACTGGCCAGTGACATACAGCGGACGAATGTGTCCCTGTATAGGAGGGTCTTCATCCTTACCAAAGAACGAGATAACTGCCTGACATTCGGCGTCCTCGATCGTTTCGGCGTGAAAGGCCTCTGCAGCCGCAACCTCTGTCTCAAACTGGAGGGGGCTTTTCAGGGCTTCAGCGAGTGCCTCGCGCATCTCAGATGACATGCGCAGAGCCTCAATGATGGAGAGCCTTGCTGGGATGTCGGCCAAGTGCTTCAGGACATCATACTTTTTGGCCAAGCGCGAGCCCCTGGTTGCAGGAGGTTGCTCTGCGGTTGGCGGCATGACGGGCCTTGCCGGTTGGATCGGCGGCCGACTGGTACTTGGCGCATCTCGCTATTCACTAGTTGCAGTCCGGGAAATGGTCACCGTACTGGGGTCAGGAGGCCGGGATGGACTCGTGGCAGGGCGGAGCTGGTCGTGACGCAGCTGAGGCGGTTCTGCCTGGTCCCACACCACAAACAGCGGCGGAGGCGAATCCGTCATCCCCGAATGGGGGGGCGGCGCACGTTGTGCTCGGTTTTGAGCCTGCTGCCTAGTCTCAGTGGCATGCACGACCTGGCTGGAGGTACCAACGGTTGTGCCCCGGCGACTCCTGCTGCTGCGGTTCTTCCGACGGTGGCGACGACCGGGGACACTAGGGAGGTCCACCTGGTGTTCTTCAACGTCGGGAACCGAAAAGGGATTTACCAGCTCGACGGTGTTAACCGAAGCGTACCCAACACCGTCATCGGACGAATCATCCATCACCGGGAAGATCCGAGGAGGGACCCCCATCTCCGGGGGCATGAAATCGCCGAGAGTGCGGGATAGTGGCGGAACCGGTGGGGCGCGCTCTTCCTTCTTGCGCTGCCGCCGTTTGCTCCTCTTGGAAGAGGCAGGCTGGGACGACGATGCCGAAGCAGCACCCACAGATTCTGGGGGCTCAGGCTAATTCAAGCGCGCACGGATGATTCCATGGGCGCGAATGGTCGTCTTGCGGGCCATCCAGTTATTATACTTCTGGGATCCGTGGTCGGAGACCAGCTGCCATTCGTCCTCGTTGCCACTATCGTCATCTGATCCCACGAACACGCCCGCCACTTGTGCTAGAGATGGGCCCAACCTGATTACATTGTTGTTAATCTGGTCTTGGAGCCAATCCTTAAACACATAGCACCGCTGGATGGTGTGCCCCAGGGCCCGATGGTAGGGGCAGTAGCGGGGGTTATTCGTAAGATGTGCCTCCTCTGGCCTCCAACACTCAGGCAGTCGCACAATCCTCTGCTCCAGGGTGCTCCGGAAATAACCGGGGACCTGATCCTCGTGGAATGAGTAAGTCAGGTGTCGCGGGCCCCTGGGAGCGTGGTCTTGACGAGGGGCTGGAGGGGCCGGCCGAGGAGGTGGACCCTGATTATCTCGCCTGGGTTTCGGCGGTACATTACGCGGAGGGGCCGGCCGGTTCTGAGGCTGCCGCTGCTGGGCCGGGAACTGAGCCCGTGGAGGCGGATTCCTGTGAGGCTGTGGAGCTGGCCTCGCCGGCAGCAGCTCCAATGGCCTGGGGGCCTCTATCTGGGCGACAGCAGCGGGCTCAGCCCTGCTGACTCTCCTTGCAGGAATCATTGGAGGCAGCGGGTGTGCCTGGATGGCCTGTTGCAGGGCTTCCTCAAGACGTTGAGCTTTGTCTGAGAAGTCCCTAAACCCTCCGGGGTAATTTTGAGTGATCAGGGAAGGGACCAGCTCGGTCTTGACGTTCCCGACGCACATTGTCAGCAACTGCTCCTGAGTCAATGACATGTCAAGGGAATACGTGAGACCCTTCCATAGGGCGACGAAGTCCGCGACTCGCTCATCAGGCCTCTGCTTGCACTTGAAGAGGTCTGCGATACTTGTCTTCCGGGTCGTGGAACTGAACTGGTAGAGGAACTGTCTACGGAGGTCCTCCCAGCTGGTTACCGACCCGACGGGGAGCTGGCTGTACCAGACAAATGCTGGCCCTTCCAGTGTCTGAACAAAGCAGCGAAGCTTAGCGGCCTCTTGCTGCGCCGGAGTCCCCAACATAGGCCCGCACCTCGAGTTGAAGTGGGCTAAATGCTGTGGCGGATCTCCAGTCCCGTTGAAGGGAGCGAAAGTGGGATTCCTGAATCCCGGAGGCGCCGGCATGTCATACACCCATGCTGGGTAGGGCTTGTCGTTCGGTGGGATCGCCACCTGCCGAGTCTCCAAGGCCTCCAAGCGGGCAATGAGTGCCGCCATCGGATCGTCCGGACATGGGTTCCAGTCCTGGCAAGGATCTCTAACCATGAGCGCATTGCATGGCCCTTCAATCGGGTCGTCGACCGGGTCGTCGAACTCGGCAGCTCGTGGGATGGCGGGCGGAGCGGCCCTTGGGGCAGCGGGAGGAATCCGAGCGGGGTCTCTCAGCTAGTCACGCCGCTCGGGAGGGTGTGGCAAAAAATACCGCGCCCTCTTGCCGTAGGAAATGGCCTCTCTCCTGTCGGCGAACACGGCGTAATCACGGTTGCCCGGGAGAATCTCGTCGAGGAGCGGTTTTTCCGGTCCCTGCTGTCCTGGCCTAGGATCACCATAGTCAGGCCGCCGTTCTGCAGCGCGCTCGGCGAGGAGCTTGTCAACCAGCTTCTTCTGTTCGGCGAGCTACTGACGTAGCGTAGCCTTCTCGGGATCCTCCTCTTCCCTCTGCATGGAGGCAGATGGGTCGGCAGGCTTTATAGCCTCGCTGTGCTCTTTTCCTTTGCTGACGTTTCGGCTCAACGGCAGTGCTTCAGTGGGTGCGGGGAGCCCCAGGAGGTTCCTCTGATGACGAGTGACTCTAACCGATGGCTCTGAAGACGACTTGTCTTCGGGGGGGGGGGGGGGGGGGAAGCCCCCGTCGAGAAGTTCCAAGTCGTTCCCCTCTCCCGACAGGTCAGCCATATTGACCGTTTCTGTCCCTGGGGATATACCCTCAGGGCCACCCAGTGAATCAGGCTGTCGGCGAATCACACTGAAGCGTAGGGCAGCGTACTTCCCCCATCCACGGATATACACGTGGAGAGTGGCTTCCTCGATAACTTTGCGAAGTACTTGAAAACACTCAACGCATCGTTGTTGGAGGGCCTCGTGGTGCTCAAATGACCCGGGGTGCCGAACCGCGGGGAGCATGGCCAGGTCAATTTGACGGCACTGCTCACCAATATCCTCCAGGTGCACTTGACTCCCGGGGTATGGCATTTGTAGGTGGTGAAGACAGGAGCGAGTCTCCCGGAGAGTTCGGCGGAAGCATTCGAACTCATCCGGGGTGAGCGATTCGGGTGCATCAAAGCCCGGTCCTGCGACTGGCCAAAACTTCTCAGGGAAGTGGCCCTCTGCAAGGACGGTCCAGAAGCTCCACGACTCAAACTCGGGACCCAGATCTCCTTGGTCCTCTTCAATGGCTGGGAACGGACGGGGAACCGGCAGTGGTGCCGAGGCGGGCCGCCGGGCTGACGGGCTGGCCGGCAGTGAATACGGCGAACAGGCCGATTGGCCTCCATATCCCGGGCCGCCCTCTGAGGGTGGAGGTGCCCTGGCTACCACATCACGATAGGACGGGCCGGCGAGCGAACATCCTGCAGTAGCATCGGTGCTCGCCGAGGGTGCACCAGATCGTGGTTCGACCGTCGGTCCCCAGAAAAAGTCTCCGGGTTCTCCGATCGAGATGGAAGGCACTTCCGGAGGGGCCGGTACCAACCGCAAGCTTGATCCTTGGGGGTCTACCAGGCCCTCGTTACTCCGGATATACCTTCGGAGAGAAGCGGGGATCACATCGATCTCGCTCTCGGGGAGCACGAGGCTGACGTGCCGCATTCCTACCCCTGCCCTTGACTGGCGGGATTGGGGAAAGGGCTCTTTCGCCGAATCGTACTCCGCCTCTGAATCAGAGAAGCGAACCGGTTGGATCTCTGTTCGGAATTCCATAACATTCTTCCCTCGGCGTCGACGCCTTGCCTTCCTGCCCCTAGGTGGTTCTTCGGGGCAGGGCTGATCTCTGTCATGGCGTCCTCCGGCCGCACTGGTGCTGGGGCCAAGAGGACTGGAAACCAAGGTGCGAGGGGCACCAGGACAGATATCAAAGGGGACGCGGGGAGAGATGATTCCGGGCAGGCCTCCGGGCCGGGATCGGAAGGTGGGATGACCCATGCCTCCTGGATCGGCCACACGGAGTAGATCCCGCTGGTGAATAGCGCTACCGCGAGGTGGTCCGCGGTGGCTACTGCCTGCACCAGCAACCGGGAGAGTCGACCCAACCTGCCTTTGGGGCGGTCGAGGCCTCGATCCAGGTCGGGCATAGAAGTTCCCCTGCTCAGGATGCGCAGGGGCCTAGCGACTGGAGCCAACAGTGGCTTGGGCCAATGCGGCCGCTGTTGCTAGGGCCCCAAGGTGGGCATCCTCTTCCGCTCGTGCCCGACGTTGGCGTCGGGACAGACGAGTCGGGATGAGCGGCGCGGGCAGGTGGAGAGCCCGCTCTTCGACTTGAGAGGCCTGGCGGCGGTGTCGCCGTGGCCTGGCGGGAGTCCTTACCGTAGATCCCTGGAGCGAATCCCGGATAGGGTGATCCCGGGCATCTTCCACCTCATCCGCATAGGTAAGGGAACTGTCAGAGCGCTCTGGGGATAAGCTCCCGAAGCGGTTGGACGTTGAGGTAGGCAGCGGTGCCTCCCTACGCGGCCCTCGGGGGCGGTGGTGGTGGCGAGGTGCAGCCTCCTCAAGGTCTAGGCGAGCCATGTCCCTAGTAGGGATGACTCCCTCTTCCTCATATCTCCGCACCAGGGTGTTGATCACCCTTCTCTGGATGACCTCCGAGGGAGAGAGAGGGCGTGGTTGTCCCGAAATTGCGGCTGCTGGGACGGCTGTGGAACGGGCGGGACCGCACGGAGTAGCCGCGTCGGTGTTTCCCCTACCCCTGCGCCAGTGGGCGGGTGGCGATCGGGCACTGGATCGGGCGACCTGATTTCTGAAAGCAGGGAGAAGGACCCATTAACACTGACAGGAAAAAGGAATCGACATCCAACCATTAGCGCCACGACGCCTTCCGTGGGGGGAACCCAGGACCTCGACGTTGCGAGACGGAGTGCCCGATGTCCCTTCCCCAGCCCCTGGCGGGTAAGACTGAATGCTTGGCCGGGCAACATGCCGGTCTTCCAACACCTCTGAAAGCCATCAGTCCTCGTATCGAGGAGAAGAGATTCACGTCGGGTTCACCATTTTTCTGTTTCGGTGCGGATGTGCGTCGGGTTACGCTGTTCCGCCAGGACGCGTTCGCGCGTGCACCCGTCAACCCGAGGGGATGGGTGCGCGGCTTGTGGTCCCGCAGTCCCGCTTTCCAAAGGCGGGCGGCATCCGTCCCTTATTCAGGGGCGTCTGCTCCTTGATCGAAACCGGGATGATGGGATGTCGGCTCCTCCTTCCTTGGACGTCTCCTCGGAACTCGTCGCCTAATCCGGGTCTCCCTCATAGATTTAAGACATGCTCGTGAATCTCGTTCCCGGCGCCATATCTTCATGGACACCGGTTAATTACGCTGCTTCCGCCCGGACGCTCCAAGAAGTCTGGTCGAGGCAGCAACCTGCAGTGAGGAGGCCGGGTGGCTCTGGGTGCTGGGGGCGTGTCGTAACACTGCGGCTCTGCACGTCTGTCTTCCGTCCCTAATAGGGCTTCTCGAAGGCATGATGGCCTGAGGCATCCCGCACTGGGTGCGAGGAACTGTGTCACCTGAGGTTTTCCTCGGCTTCCCATGTTTAACACGGGGTATGCCGCGAGTTTAACGTCCAGCGGGGACGGCATCGGACCGATCAACACGAAAAGTGGATCAGATGACAGAACCCCTTGCGGGGAACCTCCGACGCTGGGGCCAGCGCATGGGCGGCTTCCCAAGTGATGTGGAGTGGAGAGAAGTGGCATGACCCCACCGGGATGTGGCGGCCCGGGTAAGGATCAGGATGGATGATGGAGTGAAGAGCTTGGACCCCATAGGGGCTTCCTACGTACCGCGCGTTAGCACGGATCAAAGTCAACGTAGTTCGGGTATACAGTTTAACGTCATGCTGGACGTCGGCAAGCCGACTCACGAAGGGGTCGAGGCCGCCGGGCGGAGGATTGAACCGAACCACCTCGCACATGGGGAGATGGAACGGCCGGGTGGATCACAGTTTCACGTCATGCTGGACGATAAAAGGAGAAATGGAAAAAGGGGCTGTGGGGAGGCACAGTGGAGATACACATGGGCAGTCTCCCACAGGGGCGGATTCATAGGTGAATCGACGCAAGCGTGAACCCTGGAGGGGTCCACTGATGGACGAACCGACGTGAATACGACTGGGACGACCAGGTGGTGGGCTTGAACCTCAGGGAGGCTTCCTACGTACCCTGTTTAGAAGACAGGGATCAAAGTCCACGTAGTTCATTCTGTCAGGACTTACGCACTTGAGGCAGCCCGGATGCGGCAAAACTCAGTTGGAAGGGACTTGGACCGAAAGTAGGAGACACCTCGATCCCAGTCACACCCTCTACTGGCTTCGGCAGTGGGGAGGCGCAATGGAGATACACATGCGCGGCCCCCCACAAGAAACTAGGGGTTTGTAATACCCTTCCCCCGTAGGGAAAAGCCGCTCCCATTAAATCATCCCTAAAGAGGGGCAATCCCGACATCCCTGCAGAGACGAGCGGGTGGGGGCCACATCCAAACCGGGGGGGGACCCTGCGTGCGAGGCACGGGATCGGGTGATGCGGACGGTTTAGCGTCTTGCCAGACGAAGTACAGTTTAACGTCGTGTGTTGAGGACGAAGCGGACGGTTTAACGTCTTGCCGGACGAAGTACAGTTTAACGTCGTGTGCTGAGGACGAAGCGGACAGTTTAACGTCTTGCCGGATGAAGTACAGTTTAACGTCGTGTGTTGAGGATGAAGCGGACGGTTTAACATCTTGCCGGACGAAGTACAGTTTAACGTCGTGTGCTGAGGACGAAGGTGCTTGGCAGTTTAACGTCTTGCAGCACGGACGATAGGGGCTAGGCAGTTTAGCGTCGTGCAGCTTGGACGTAGTACAGTTTAACGTCATGTTGGATGGATGTAGTTTAGTGTCATGCGGGACGAATGTGCAGTTTAACGTCATGCTAGACAAATGTGCAGTTTAACGTCATGCTGGATGTTGGTTGCCGCCGATGGGTCCGTGTCACTTCGCGCGAGCCTGGAGGGCCGCACGGGAAGACAACGCACGGTGCGGGCACCCAGGACGAAGATCATCGGGCGCCACGCAGGCGGGTACCCTCAGGGGGTCAAGGGGGGCGACCCTGGCGGATTGCGCGCAAAAGAGGAGCTTTGCGCGCAAAACAGCAGGTCGGCGCGCAAAATGGAGGGCTGGCGCGCAATCGGGCCAGCCCTTTGCGCGCGGATGATTGAGATTGCGCGCACCGGGCTTCGGGTAGCACGCGGGGGCAACGGCTCATTCTCTAATGAATGGCCACTTTGAAAATGGGGGGTGCGCGCAATCGGGCTGGATTGCGCGCACCCGGGGGCAATTGCGCGCACGAGGCTTCTTTTGCGCGCAAAGTCCTTCAGGTTAAGGATTATTCAAAGGAAAGGAGCCAAGGGGATTGCGCGCGAAGGCGAACCCCAAGGCTCTATTGCGCGAAAGAAAGGAGGTTACCTGAAGATCGGCATTGCGCGCGGAAGGGGTTGGATTGCGCGAACGAGCGATGCTTCGGATTCTGGCAACCTTCAAAACGTCGGGGGTCGCCTTATATTTATAGGCAACCCCGGGCGCGGAATCCGGTCTCGGGCGCGGAATTCCCTTCGCGGGCGCGGAATCAGGCCCCGGCGCGCAAGGGAGCCGCGCAGGCCACGGGCGCGAAAAATAGCGCGCCGGCCCAGCGCATTGCGCGCATCCCGGGAGGATTGCGCGCCGCGACTCAACTTTGCGCGCGGGCCTCTGAAATTTCGCGCAAGTCCTCCGAGCCCTCCGGAACGTGCCTCTGACTCCAAATATTACTTCGCTTTCCGCATCCGGAGCTTCGTTTGGGAACAACGGACTTTTCCGGCGTCTACAATGACAGATCTCAATAAATTTCCAATATTAACAATCATTCAATATAACATTATTTGAGGGTCATGAAGAAGGATATAGGAAAGATAAATGTACATATAAGGTATGTACATGATGATTATGTTGTGATTCCATTAAATACTACTAATTTCCCAACTATCATCACAACATTAATGAATAGATACTGTAGAGATTACTATTATGTGTTTCTGGTATTCATCATATATGAAATTAATATATATTCATTAGTAAAGGAAGTGTATAAAGATTACATGAGAATTGTGATGAAGACTATATGGAAGAATAAACTATATGAAAAATTTACCAAGTGTGAATTTTGGCTATAAAAGGATTCATTTTTTGGGTTATATAATCTCAAGAGTGGTTCTATCAATAGATATATCAAAGAAAAATGCTATTAAACATTGGCCCAGACCAACCATGGTGAATGAGATCTTTTATTTACATGGTTTTGATGGCTTTTATCGACAATTTAAAATGGATTTCTCATGATTAACTAATCCAATAGACAAGTTAACTCGGAAGGTATCCATGTTACTTTGGTTGGATGAATGTGATGGAAATTTCAAGGAACTAAAGAGAATATTAGTCAGTGGACCTATTATTACATTACCATACAATGGATAAGGGTTTTTAATCTATAGTGATGAATACACAAAGAAATTATGATGAATTATCATGAATAATGACATGGTTATAACTTATTCCTCATTGAAATTAAAGGTTCATGAGAAAAATTATCCAAGTCATGATTTGGAGTTAGATTTTTCAATTGTTTCATTAATGATATAGTGACATTATATTTATGGAGAAAAGTTTGATATATATATAATGATAAAAAAAATTAAATGATATATTCCCACAATAGGTGTTAAAAATGTGACAATGAAAATGATTAGAGATGATTAAATATTTGGTATCCTCATTACATTATCACCCTTGGAAAGCGAAAAAAGATACTGATTCTTTGAATTGAAAGAATCATAATAACTTATCTATGAAGTGGATTAAAAAAGATTCAATATTTATGGATCTATAAAGTATGGTTATTGAACTATTGATGGAAGGGGATAAATATTACATTTCTCAAATAAGTGTTCAACCATCTATCCATGTAAAGATAAAATAGGTTAAAAATGATTATTTAAGGTTACCAAAAATGTATGAAAAGTTCCTATTTTTATCCTTATTCATGATTCAATGATAAGGATAAATAACTATATATATGTCTATACCACACATTATTTGAAGAAAGAAATGTTAGAGGAAGCTCTAATTTTTAATTCTCTATTTGTCCTGGAATTATAAAGATGTATAGATATATGAAATAGTATTTCTAGTGAGATAGAATTAAGAGAGATATTGTAGAGTTTGTATATCATTTCTTGATATGTAATAAACTTTGGATAGAGAAAAAAATTTATAATGGGATGTTACAACCATTACCATTGACATAATCAAAATGGGAACATATCACCATGGATTTTTTTTCACTAGACTCCCCAAAACACATAAAGGAAATAATGAAATATGGGTTATAATTGACCATTTTTCAAATTCAGAACACATTATTATTATCAGAGAAGATTTCTCTCAGAATCAAATTTCAATAATATACATTTAGTGTCAAGGTTACCTAGTTCACCACATTAAATTGTATCTTATTAATATCCTAGGATTACCTAAAATGTCTGGATAATTCTTCAACAAGATATTGAATTAGAGTTGTGTTCTAATACTATGTTTAATCTTATAGAAGATGGTTGGTCATGGGGAATCATTAAACCCTATAGGATATACAGATATTTTTTTATGTATTTTAAAGGTGTTTTGGGTCATAAAATTACTCTACTTTAATTTACTTACAATAATAGAATTCACTCAAGAATTCAAATGGCTCCCTACAAAGCCCTCTATGGAAAGAAGTGTAGAAATCTAATATAGTGAGATATTTTTAAATAAAAATCTATCTGGACCTGAGTTATATGAACAAATATAAGATAAGGTCATATCCATTTAAAAAAACATAAACACAACACACATTTTGAAGAAACGCTGTGTTGACAATAATAGGTGTGATCAGGAATTTGATGTTAGTGATAATGACATTATAAAAATATATATGAGGATGAAACATATGTTATATTGGATGAAACGGAAAATAAGACATAGGTATATTAGTCCCTTTGAAATTATTGATCATTATAATGTCTCAGTTTCTCCATGTAAATCATTGAAATATATATAGAAATATTTTTGGGCCAAGTGATAAAAAGATGCGAGATTCTGAGGCCCGATGAGCCCAGAATGGTTATTTGAAAAATATAAAGTATATAAATATCACATGGATGATGTTTTCATGATAAATTTTAATAACAAAATAATGATATTCTGGATCTTAAATTTTATTTCTTCATTGATTCTATAGCTTTGATTTCACCCTAGGTACGACATAACCTTAGAGCACGTCAAATGCTTGGGTTGGATGTGGTTATGAAAGAATGTTTAAATAAATAATTAAATTAAATTAATTACATTAATTAATTTTACATGGCTTGAGGAAGCTGAAAAAATAATTGAATGAGGAATTTTCAGGGTAATCCATATAATCGTGGATATGTACCATATCTATTGGAGTAGAGATTGGTGAACACAACCAATCCCAATAAATAACTGAGGATTATCTTCGACAACACATGATCTCAAAAATGATGGTGATGTTTGATTGTTATTCAAAAGGAATTGATCAAAATCAATGTAGAATGTTTGTTTTATATGAATTCACCCCATTTATATGTCCAATGTTCATCATGGATCAATTCCAAATGCTATAATTTTTTTGCATATGAATGATTGATTTATTTTTCTGCTAATTTATTTATATGTTGTAAATTATTAATATTATTTAGTCTATTATCTAACAGCAGATCAAGGCTAAAAAACAAAGGATGATGTTTTCTTTTCATGTTTATTTTTTATGGTTTTATCACCACGTTTTTTCAAACATTCAGCATGAAAAATTCCATTGTCCCATGGTTTAATGAATAATGGGTCCTTGTTTATTGTGTAACCATTCATCATCTAAATGGATCAATAAGTTGGCTGTGGTTCATGATAAAGATTTAGATAAGTATAGACATTGGTGTAATGTTAATTTATGTGAATTAGATTGATTTAGAGGTCTAATTATTCTAAATATAGTGTGTGATGACAACATAAAAAAAAGATAGTGGTTTTACAATCGATTTAGATGTTTGGAAATGGATATATAGTGATACAGAGTTCATATTTATCCAAATAAACAACACCTAGTGAGTTTTACAATGGATATGAAGGTGGTGGAAGAACGATCTCACACATAGAAATAGATTCACATTTCTGAAAAACCCGCATTATATGACATGTAATTAAATATTACAAGCCATGTGATACCCCAACTACAGTGATAAGTTTTCTATGGAAGGGATAAGGATCACATTACATGTGGTATCTACTATATTCCCTATGACCTAGGGATAGTGACATTCCATATATCTTTAAGGATACATTAGTACTAACCATGTACACATGCCAAGCTATGTACTCAAACATTACCAGAGTATAAGGGATGAACTGTGTACTTAGACATAGATAGGTGTACATGGGTACGACCCAAGGTACATTAGTATGGGTAGAGGAACATGTTGGATATCAATATGAGTTATATTTATATCATGGTTGAATAATATATTCAATATAGCTCAATTACAAGGGGAGGGGGTGAATTGTTTTTTACAAAACACTAGTTTAAATTTATTTAAACTAAAACAATTCAAAAATTCTCTTTATATAAAGGGAAATTTGATTTGGATGTGGCCCTCAGTCAGATTAAAATTGTATACTAATTAGGATGATTCCATTATGTTATCTACCACATGTTGTAATCATAGATGATTAATTCTACATAGGTAAAATCACAGTCACAATAGTTATGCTTATATTAGAGTATATAAATAACATTAATTATTTGTGATTCTATCTTAAATCATAGGGAATCTTAATCCGATTAATATTTTATTCATAGATGAATCGATTTAAATAGAGTAATACAATTATATCGTATTCAAAGTAATTATGATAAAAAAATAAAAATAGATTTATGTATAAAAAAGTAACACTTTCTATTATATATAGTGTAAATAAAAATACTCATAATAAAAAAAGTGGTACAAATGATTAAACTACTTTTAATACAAAGAGAAGGGTATCTACTAACCTTTGATAAAGATTCCCTTGTATTATAATTACAATAAAGAATGTCTTTCCTCGAAAAGGAAAGGACTTGATATGATTATCTGCGTATCATTCTACCTATCATCAACATCCCTCGATTTAATAGATAAGATTATATATTAATATCCCTGAAATACCTTGATTAAGGAGATCAATGTCTCCATCTTCCTATCCCCAAAATCCCTTGATCGTATTTACACAATCAGAAACACAAGGAAATTACAAAACAATTCTTAAAAAGACAAAAAGAAAAGGTTTTCTTATGAAGTACACTCTATAAAAAATTTCAAATGACCAAGAATAAGATTTTCCAACTTTATATACATTAGAAAAATCAAGAATGAAAGTTATGAACCAATTTTAAACTCTTAAAATGACTAGGTACTTATAGAAAAATCCCCAATGGTCATATTTTCATTCCCAATGATCATATTTCGCCAAGATTGTTGCAATGAATTAGATAGTTGTCACTCTGATGGATATATCATAATAAAAATTCAAATTTCATTATGTTTTACACCCTAACAGTGTAAAAGTTGTTACAATATGATTGAAAACAATTTTCTATATATAAAATTTAAACATGGTTAATCAGATGGATTTTCTTACAGAATTTCATTATGATAATTTCTATGAGTATGAATCAGATGTTTATTAGTTCTGATATCAATTCCAACTATAATGAAATTTTTAATATAAAATCATCACAAGAAGTCTTAAATCTAATCTGATAAAGGTGAATATGATTATTATCATTTTTATACTCATTATGATAATCGTAATGAAGAATATTTAGTTTATATGCATGAATACTTTAGAACTATTTCAATGTATGTTAAAATTATATGTTTTCTATAACAAACAATATAATAAAAAATTGGATATTTCATTTCGTAATTTTGTTTTTAAGAAAGAGATTATGATATCTATAACTAAAGGAATGAAAAAGTCATAAGAGAAAAATTTGAATCAGTAATATACCACGGTTTCAAAAGAAAAAACCAGAAGACTTAAATAAATGTTTTGGAAAAGTTTTATAGTTTTTTATATTGAAGTATTTAATATTTAGAAATGAAATTAAAAAACTATAACCCCATTATTTTTAAAACTCATATGAATATATTGATTAATACGAATAACTCACCCTTAAATAATTACTCCCTCTAAGGATAATATTTTATTATTTAAAATTATTTACTTTTCTTTGGAGAAAAATTTATCCCCCATAATTAAAAACATCCCCCCCTTTCTATAAAATTTTGTCCTTTTGTGATTATTAGAAAGGAAATAGGAAAAGTATTTGAAATACCGAAAATGGTTTAGATAAACTACTATAATTATCAATGTAATTATGTAATTAATTATCCAAAAAAATTAATGAAATTTCAACCACTATAGAATTGAAATATATTCAAACAATTTGTAAATAGATGAAAATTCCATTCATTGATATAATTTTTAAAAAGAATATAATAATAGTTTGATGGGAAATGAATTAATGTTTCATATTTATTAAGGATCTATTTATGGTATTCACATTTTTTAACTATTTTCTTTATTTTAGACGTCATGTTATCACTTTATATTGAGAGTGATTATTTTTTTTCTTGATATGAATAATTTCTTCCAAATCACCATTTTAACTCTTGAAACTGATAATTACCTGTTTTTAAAGATTTCAACTTGAAATATATGTTCCCATATAATACATTTTACCATTAATTTATTTCACTTCATGAGTCTATGTATCATCAATATCATTTATTTTCCTAATAAAATTCACTCTATATGGCATGATTTTTTATAATTCATTGAATAATTATGCAGATTCATGCACATATTTCGTTATTTCTTAAATTGATTATTTATGCCCCTTGGTATCATTATAAACACTATGATATAATTTTAAAACATTATTACTTTCATTATTGTGATATTTAGAGGTTATATGAAGAAGTTGAAGCTAATCCACGTTGGGTATTACTCTGTCATATAAGACTTTGATATAAATCAATTTCTATATCTGATTTTCATGAAGTAAATCAACCATGGATTATAATATGGGAAATTAAGGAATTGTTTCTTCAAGTATTTATAAATCCAATAAAATATAATGTACTCCATGAACTATCATTATATATAATGAATAAGATATTTTAATATGAATCAATTGAGGATGAGAGGTTTCGACTTCTGTTTGTTTACTTTTTTCCATTGAAATTTTTATTTAATACTGATTTATTAACTCTTCCTGCAACTTTCTTTAAAACTGAAATTTGAATGATATCATTGTTATCATTTATTTTATAGGAATGATCTCTATTGGTTACTTTTTTTTGAATTCTAGTCATTATTATCCTTCTTGGATGAAGATTCAACAATTTTTTGATGAAGGTTTATCTTTTTCTTCACATAAAAAAATTTCATTTTTGTTTCCTAAGGAAGAAAAATACACTGAATATTCATGTGATGTTATTAGATAATGATTATTTGATTGAAAATATCTTTAATATTTTTAATATCCTTAATCAAATTCTATTCCTCTTATTCTTTATCATCACCTTCCTATAATTATTCTTCTCCTTAATTAATATATTTTTTTCCTATTTCTTCATATTATTTGTCATATATTTCATGGATTTCAGAATCATGTAATCTGACAGAAAAATCTTCAACTTGATTGAGTCTAAATTGAGGATCTCTTTCTTTCATTTTAGATATTTTCATTCCCCATTATACAACTACTTTCTCTCATAAATTTTTTTGTTTCTTAGTTTTATTAGGCTCAGAAAATTGTACTTTTTTTTCTCACCTTCATATACTTTATTTTTCTTCTTATAAAAACTTTTCTTTGTTTTCTTAGTACTTTCTTCTTCGGGATCTATTTTTGTTGACTTTTCAACAAACTCATTTGTTTCCTTATCGAAATAATATTTCATCCAATTGATAGTATCATAACTAATGAGAATAATTTTAATTTTCATAATCTATAACTTATTATCAACATTGAATGAATTCATAATAACAAGAAATAAATTTTTGAACACCGTTAGGAACATAATGACCAGGTACATTATTAAACTGAACATTAGTTTAGAGATGGTGAGAAAGATCTACCAGATGAGATCTATCTTTCTCAAATTCACTAAAAAATCCAATATAAAAACAACAGTCACTTATAGGGAAACATGGTCCCCTTTTCTCAATATTAGCAACCCTTTCATTTATAATACAATAATCTAAATATTTTAAGTTAGGTGAGATACCTTCTAGACATTCTCATAGTGATCAAATAAATAATTATAGTGTTTTTCCCAATCAAAGGATCATATAATATTGATATAATTATGGTAAGGATATAATTATTCTCCATACAATGGAATATAAAGAAAAAATCAGGATTTTATATAAATAATTTGATGACCTATTTTATAAACTATGGAATAAATCTTTTGTTTTCAATAATCAACATGAATCTCCACTGATTTATAAGATTCATAGACTAGATAATGAATTAATGGATCTTGATCCTCATCTATTTTTTTACACAAAAGGATTCTGATCCTTGAAATATTATTTTATTTATTAAAATAGAATCATTCTTCTCATAAAAAGACATATCACCTATCCTTTCTCTAAAAATAAACCATTCATCAAAATCATTTTTTGCGGGCATCAAGTTTTTAGAAGAGGCTGATGTTGACATTTGGACTTGAGGAATTCAGAATTAGACTATATACTTTTTAATTAAGCATAACATTGAAGTAAGGATTCATGAAATTTATTATGGGGGACATGGGGGAGGCAACATTTATGTTAGAAACTAAAATGACGGTTCATCTTCCAGTTTTAATACAACAATTGACATTTTATCTTATCAGATCTAATAGTTTTGATTGATTTGAGGGATTTTTTTTGAAAATCAAGAGGATTTAAAATAAATTATCATATTGGAATTGAATACTATAAAAAGAATATTAATTTTTTGTAAAGAAATATCAACAAAAACAAAGATAATGAATGTAATGAAACAGTACAAAAAATAGGAATAGTAACTTTTGGAATTCGAGAGAGTTATTAGTATGATAACTATGTTGTTCTTGTTTTTTGAATACTATTTAGAATATGAGAGAATCTAAAAACAATAGTTTTAATATTAAAAATATTTGTAAATGTTTTGAAAGAAAACATAATATAGTTTTTAGAGGTAAAAACAGAATCTAATACAATAAAGTTATTATGAAAGTTTTCTGAATTAAAAAATTATGCAAAATGAGGGTTTATAAAATTTGTAAATATTTTTGAGTCCAATGTTTCTTATTGGAATAGTGGCTCTAAAATTTTTATAAGAAAACATCAGTCTAGAAATAAAATTACCATAATACTTTAGGAAAACTAAAATTTTAAAAAACATAAATTTTGAATAACAACAAATATAATTACTCCTAATATGAAGAGAAGTAACTTAACTTAAGGATATTGATGGAAATAAAGTATATTTGGATGATCAATTTATATTAATAATTCCTAGATTATGTTTAATGTATTCAAATTTATTATAAGGTATATATTTTAAAAAAATATCAGCAAGTTGTTCTTGAGTTTTGATGAATGATAAAATGATATATCCTTTAAGTGCGTGATCCCTAAGAATGTGATTCCTAAAATAAAATTGTTTTTCAATAGAGTGATTCTCATGATTATTTCTTAAATAAATGACACTAGTGTGATAAAAAATTATTTGATTATTTATAAAACTCATTCAACAATCAATGAGTGCATGTTGCATCCACCAAACTTGAGAACAACAACTTCTAGCTTCAACATATTCAGATTAAGTAGTGTAAAGTGACACTGATGGTTGTTTCTTACAATACCAAGAAGTTAATGAATCTTATAACAAATGACATGTTCCAAAATTAATTTTCCAATCCATTCTGAAAACACCAAATTTAGCATTGAAATCTTCTTAATTAAAAATCATTTCTGGAAAAATAGAAAAGTCTTAAATCCATGGTTCCCATTAGCTAATGAAAA
This sequence comes from Viscum album, assembly GCA_963277665.1. Lineage (NCBI taxonomy): Eukaryota > Viridiplantae > Streptophyta > Magnoliopsida > Santalales > Viscaceae > Viscum > Viscum album. Next base: position 773,175,790 of record OY728142.1, on the reverse strand, counting down.
AAATAATTTTACTAATTTTATATTCGATTAATCTGTATTAAATTTCTATCTTGAAAATAATCATACAAGAAACATTAGGTCTATTTGACTATCTGTTAAGTAAAGTAATCATTCTATCATACCTATAAAAGTTGTTTGATCAACCTATTTCCTAGCTTCATCGTGATTATTTTTATTTAAGGTACCAATAAGAGTACAAATACTTTTAATATTATTGCATACCAAACAATTAAGAATATAACTTATATACTTATGTTAAGATATAGGAGTACCTTATGGTTTTTGATAAATTTGAAAACCAAAAAAATGTTAACTCACCCATTATAGTCATCTCAAATGTAGACTTCGTAAGAACTGAAAAGAAATCTATTAAAAATTATTGAGTTGATCCAAATATAATTTCATCACAATATATATGAATAATCATAACATTGTTGTTAACTTATTAATGGAAATATTAGGATCTTCAGCTCCCTTAACAAAATTATTTTGTCAAAAAAATCTTATTAACCTGTCATACCAAGCCCTAGGGGGTTGTTTAAGGACATATAAAGATTTGGTATGTTTATAAAAATATTCCATATTTTTTTTATTTTCATTACCAGGGGTTTTTCAAAACAAAAATTCTTATGAAAATATATATTAAGGAAATAAAACTTCACATCTATTTGAAATAGATTAAAATTAAATAATACTGTAAAGGTTAGTAGAATATGAATAGATTTTAGTCTGGACATTAGTGCATAGAATACTTCATAGTATATGAATTATTAATGGTTGTAACCATTTTCAAAAAACCATTTTTTATTTGTAATTATTATTCCATTTTCATCAAATTTGTTTTTGAAAACAAATTTTTTTACGAATTATAGATATTTCTTTAGGTATTTCCCCCCCGGTCTAGAATTTGTTCCTCTAGAATAAATTTAGTTCATATTTCATAGAATTAATCCTCTCCTCATCACCTAAAGCCTCATCATGTTTTTTGGGTTAAAATTTGGAATGAAAATAAATATGTCATAATTTATTCTTTAAGGAACTTATTGTCCCAATTGTTTGATTAACAACACCAATGAAACTATCACTAGTATGATTCATAAGAAACAACTAACATGGGTTTTTTAAAAACTGTTCATCAACATAGTATAGAAAATATTACAGAGTAAATACTTGAAAAAATATTTATTAGGTACTTTACTTATAAGAATAATTTTCCAAAAAAATATTTATAATAAGTTTTGGAAAAAACATCTGAAGATGTTGGTGGGGTTTGTTTAAAAAAAGGGTTAGTTTCATCAAATTTAACTTGTAATTTTTCCTCAAAAGTACAAGAGTTTATGTTAAAATATCTGTATTCCTTAGATGTTGTGGAATAACCTAAAAATATACCTTTGTTATAATTTTGTGAGAATTTGTCTAAATCATCTTTCACATTAATGATAAATATGTTGAATCTAAATTCTTTGAAATAAGAAACTTCTGGTCTTCATTCAATCCAAAATTCATAAGGATATTTATTAATAAAAGTTATTATCAAAACCTGATTTATTGAATAAAATGATAATCTAATAGATTCAGCTATAAAATTTTTAGAAATTAAGTATTCACTCATTATAGTTCTGGTTATTTCTTAAATATTACGGTTTCTCCTTTGAAAAAAAACCATTTATGTGAGGATTTCAAGGTGTGGAAAAGTTTTGTGCAGTTTCTTTTTACAACAAAAAGTTTCAAAATAATAATATAAAAATTTTCCACCATGATCATTATGAATAGTAATAAAGGGAAGGTTATTCTCATTTTTATCTTTGGGTATAGACATTTTGAAATAAAAAATGGATTCATATTTATTTTCTAGAAAATATACCCATGTGTATCATGTTTAATATTCAATTATGATAGTACATTGTACTCTCCCAAGTACTTCTAGCTTTTGTAGTACTCAATAAATTAATGTTCACTAATTTTAAGGCATTAGAAGTTGATGATTCACTAATATATTTAAATATTGACTTATGATGCATAGTGTATTGACAAATATCACATTTTTTGAAGAATCAAATATAATATTTGATAGATCCTTAACATGTCTTTTCCTAGTAAACACACATATGTTTCTATGGTCATAGTTTCCTAACCTTTAATTTCATAACAATGACTGAACTTCCTTTACACTAACGAATGGTATGTCTTTGTATCTGATGTCTTCTTTGTTTAGAGTGTATAAATTATCATGTAGACAGCCATAAATAATGAGTTCATCCTTGAAATTGTATACTATACATTTATCATTCATAAAATTCACTAGGTTTCCCTCATCACATAATTGACTTATAATTATAAGGTTATTATTAAGAACATTAACAAAAAAAACCATTCAAATAAAATATTTACCAAGAAGAACTATATTACATATACCGACAATTTCTCATTGATCATTATCTTCGAATGTAACTTTTCGACCTTTCATATTCATGATATTTTTGAGAAAGTCATTTTGTCCTGTCATATGTCTAGAAAACCCACTATCCATGTACCAATTTTTGTTGTTGTTAGAAGTACTTTTTTTCATGGGCACAGAACAATTAGAATTTTGGAACTCAAACCTTATTGGGTCCGGTGTTAGAAAATAAAAATGTAGGTAACCACATTTGTTTTGAAAAGTATAATTTATGAAATCCTAATGAGTGAACTATATAAAAAGAAAAGTTTTTTTCTAGTGACCACCACTTTGACATTTTGTAAAAAAGGGTTCATTTTTCGGAACAAAGTAATTAGTATTGAAAACATGTTTTTTATTAGTATAAACTATTCTATAACTAGTAACATGAAGGAAATTTTTTTATACATTTTAGAAAAACCTTCCTTACAAGAAATAATGTCTGAAAAAAAAATTCTTAATGAATAAATTTTATTCTCTAGTTACCAACTGAATTATTATCCTCTTGAAAAATGGTTTATAATTGTGTTTTTAAAATCTAGTTTATAAATTATTCTTCCTAGAAATTACACTTTATAAATCATTAAAAATAGTATCTTTTTCAAAAATAGTATTGTTAATATTTTTATAAGCATCTGATAATTCTCTTGTTAAAAAAGTTATAATTGAATTTTCCTTATCAGGTTTTTTATAAACATTGTAATTTTCATTTTCTAGGAGTTTTGAAAAACGATAAACTTCTTCGTAAGATTGTCCAAAATTATATTCATTATTTGAAGAAGATTTTCCATCCAATTTTTTTTAATTTTTCAAAAAATCAGTTTTAGGATAATTTTCAATAAAATATATATATTTAAGGTTTTAAGTAGAGTTTACCTTATCCACTAAACATAGATTTTCATTGGGTAATCTAGAAAGAAGATGAATGTTCGTCTATACAAAACATTAATTAATAAAATTATTATCTATGGAATATCCTCCACCGGCGATCCAAGAATATTTTTATTGACCAACGTTATTTATTTTTAACTTGTAATTCTATTTTTTATTCTTATCAAAATTCATTTTCTTCAATTCATTATTTATTTTTCAGCTCCAGAAAATTAGGTTTGATTTTTCAAGCTTATTTACAATCCTAAAAAGAAACTTTGGAATCTTTCTTTTCATTAAATTACTTGTTACTTTTCTTATATCAATACAAGAATTCATTTACACACACTATCTTGTTTATCCTTAAAGTAAGATTATCTTGTTCATTTATGAGTTTTTTATAAACACTAGAATCAGAATATATAGAAAAATGTTTCATTATGGAAGACTTAGAGACTTTTTTAGGTGTCTGAAAATTAGTAGAAATTATATTATTATTGAAAGGAACTTATGCATTCTTTTTCATAGCTTTCTTAGCATATATTTCCAATATTCTCTAATATTACATCATGTTTCCAATAAGATCATCCAAATTGATATTATTAACCTCCCCTGTTTCATCAAGAGAAATTATTTTAGACTCATATTCATTGGGAATGATATCTATTATATTAGACATGTGAATTTCATAATATAAATTTTTTTTCTGATTGATTGAATACTATTTATGATTTTCATAAATATTTTATAAATTTTAGCCAATTATTCTTTATGAAAAAAATTCAAAATCATGATATTCAACTAATAACAATGATCTACCAGTTTTAAAAACTTTTGATGTTCCGAAGTTTGTGACTTCCAATATTTTCCAAATAGATTTTTTACTTCAAATGATGATATTTGGATGTATATGATTCTTTTCATTGAACATGAAAACGTGTTCCTTACTTTTAAAATTTTTCTGATATTCCATATTTTCATGATCAATAAAATATATAACATCCTTATTAGGTATTTTATAATCACCCTCCATTATGAATGAATTATCAACTCTAGTGTTGATTACAAAATACATCATTCTATTCCTCTAATATTCATAATCAGCACAATTAAAAATTAGTGGTTTTTTGGTATTCATATTAGATATTATTCTTCCAATAATGCCATCCATCTTTTTAAAAATAGATATAAAAAAATATTTTCCACAACACATGTTAGTGTACCAAATATTTATAATTAGAAAGTTTATAAAAAAACATAACTAAAATTATATAGTAAAGAGAAATTTTTTTATCAATTACTTGAGTAGTGGAAACCTTATATAATACCAAATTTGGATATCAATATAATTTACATTTATGTTAGGGTCAATGAATATAATCAAGACGGATCAATTACAAGGGGAGAATTGTAGTTTAAAAAACATTATTTTAAAAGTATTTAATTGAAAACTATTAAAAAAACTACTTTATTTAAAAGTAAATCAAATAAAAAGTTGGCACTTAGTCTGATTAAAATATAATTATAATCAGGATGATTCTGATATGTTATTTACCATAGGTCATAATCAAAGATGATTAATTCTTCATAGGTAAAATCATAATCCCAATAGTTATGATTATGTATATTGTATTGAGAATTTTAATTAGTTATGATTATATATTAAAGCATATAGAATTGTAATGAGAGTACTATCATATTCACAAATGAATTTATTTAAATAGAGTAATACAATTGTATAGTAATAAAATCTATTACGATAAACAAGATACAAAGAGAATGATGAATATAAAAGTCTCACTTTCTATTATATGCAACAGAAATAAAATAAATTGTAATAAACCAAGTACTACAATTGAATACACTTATATCAAACCAAATATAATGGTATCCAATAACCTTGGATAAATGTTACCTTATTTTATACCTACAAACATGTTTTTATTTCCATAGAAAAGAAATCTTTCGATACGAAGATCAGATTCTATATTTACCTATTATTAGAAGCCTTCTATCTGATGGATCAAATTATATCTTTCTATCTCTATAATCCCTTGACCAAGCTGACTGTTATCCCTATCTTTCAAGCCTTGGGACCAGTCAATTATATTCACCAAATTATATTCAAAGAGAAATTACCAAACAATTCATAATAAGACAAGCTGAAAAGGATTTGTTAAAAAGTACACTCTCTAAAGAAATACATATTACTAGGAAAAATACGATCATGCTTTTTTGAAATTAGAAACATCGAGAGAGAATGTAATTAACTGACATAAACCTCTTCAAATGGCTGGGTATTTATAAGAAAATCCCCAATAATCATATTTACTTCACAATAGTAATATTTCTCTGAGTTTTTTGCAATAACATTGACTACCTAAACATTGATGGCTATATCATAACAGAAAGTATAAGTTTATTTTGTTACACCATTATAGTGTAAAATATTTTCCAATATGATTGAAATTAGTGTTCTGTATTCATAATTCAAACTTTTTCAATCCAATGGATTTTATTATAGAATGTCATTGGAATAATTTTTATGAGTGTGAATATGATGATTATCGATTTTGATATATTATACGATTATGAATACTTTTTTCATTATAATGTGATGACATAAATTCATAAATACAATTTGATAATGGTGAATCTGATTATTATCTGTTTCAAACTCATTATGATAATCGTAATAAAGAATATTCCGTTTATAACCATGAATAAAATTGAACTATTTATAAGTATTTTAAAAGAATATGTTATCTAAATAAATTCTAAAAACACTTTAGACATAAGATATTCGTAATTAAGTATTTAATAAATATTTTTTAATTTCCAAAACTAAAGGAAAGGATAATTCATAAGAAATGTTTTTGAATCAAGAGAACATTGGAATATATATAGAAAGATCTAGATTTAGTGGCACCCTCTATGTACCATAGGTACACATTATGTACCATAAGTACACACTATATACCCTATGTACATGCCATGTAATTACTCAAAAAATGGATTAGGTAATTTCATTAATTTAAATTAGATCAGGTCCTATTGAGTGTGATACCTTTTCCCTTTCCTAAGAGGGTAAAATAAGAAATTACCTCATTGGCATAGGAATATGATCCCCTCTTGAATGAAGAATTTTATAGAGTTAATTACACCTCCTACAAGACCATGGTGGGATACTCTATTATTCCTAGATGGGCTTCATGGTATTTTTGGGACCACTATGCAAAGTGCATTGATCCCAAATCTCGAAGGCAGATCCACTTTGGATTGTGATGTACTCTAGTATCATTGGGTGTGATCCCATACCTAGATGATGAGATATTCTAAGATCAATAGATTAATTATTTTTTGAGACCTAATGAGAATATAATCATCAGAAAGAGAACCACATATGGTAGTATTGATACTGGAGTGGATTATCCTAGAATGAGATTTACCTATAATCCTTATATAAGTATCCCATGGATGGTTATATTAGTTGATACAATTGGAACCATGTTTGTTCTTTCATGTAAATGGATTATGGTTTGTTTCTATTTTGAATCCTCACATATATGATCAGGGAGTTTAGAAGGAAAAGGATCTTAAATTTAAGATGACAACAATGTTGAAGGTGGAATCATTTCCCAATTTTTACGAATTTTTCAGGTCAAACAATTGGAGAATGGAGAAATGTTTTCTTGGGAAAGGGAGTTTCGCGTATGATTGAAGTTTGTATGTAAACTTGAGCAGAAGTCATTTTTTGGGATCACTGCATCAAAATATGGAAAAGAAAAAATGCACATCAATGATTTAAATGTGCGTGAAATATAAGGTTTCACAGAAAAAACTTATGCACCCAATGCGATGTCAAATGGGGTTTCTCATGACCGGACATAAAATTACATGCATGAACATTGTGGACTATAAATAGGTGGCTTCCCCCACTCTTGAATTAGAACTTTTTCCATAAGGACCAGGTTCCTCTACCAAGGGAAATAATTGCATGCAGAAGAGAGGTAGAAAGAAAATATTGCATATAAAATTTTCATTTAGTTCATGAAGTAAAAGTGAAACCTGTGGTGTATATGTGTGAAAGATAAGGGTTAGAAAAAATTAAAGGGTTGTGTGGATGTCATCTTACATGACAATCCCAAGTATTTCATGCAAGAGAAGGTATCCACAAAAGTTGCAGTGTGTGTTTCTAGCATGTTTTGAATATTCAGTTTTTTTGATCAGTGATTTCAAGTGAATAAATTTATGGATTTGATGAAATAGGAGTCTAATTGTTGACATAGATAACGAATTCAATGTAAATATGTTGAATATACATTCAATTCGATAAACTAAGTTTTTCTTCAACCAGGGCGGTGAGCTAGGTGGAGTCAATAAAAGTGTTCAGAGGGAATAGTTAGATGTCCCTAAAATCTGGTAAAGGTAGTGTGTCTATCACAGAGTGACTATTTATAAACATTTTCACTCCACAACTATTAAAGATTAGTGGAATTTTGTATGACTCACACACTATTGGCGTATAATCTTAAGTCTAGCCCTTATTGGTGAACCATGTAAAATTGTTGTTTCATATATTTTCAAGTGATTAATTTTTTCTACACATTATCTTCAAACATGTTTTATAGGTTCCTATAAACATGGGAAAAAGATCCATCTTTATTCTAAAAAAAGTTAACATCTTGATTCACCCCTCCCCTCTCAGGATTTTTTAAGATCCTTTAGAGTCTATAGGAGAAGAATTATATGATATAAGTATATATGGGTTTTTTATTATTGTTATGAAATGACTACACTTATTGAATTATGATTAGTGATTTTTGGGTTTCCTAATGGAAATTGTTATAATAACCCATGCATGGGATCTTACCACACATGTTGTGTCTTATGTGGATAATGATCCTTTTGATGGTGTCTTTGGAGGATAGGGAGTAGGCGGATCATAGTAGGATAGAAAAGACAAATTATTTTCAAGGTGGTCTCATTTGATATTGGTCCCCTCCTTCTGAGAAGGTTAGACTCTCTACAGTTTTTTGTTGGTCTTATTTTTTCCCATTTATCACTTTCAGTAATTTTTTGTACTCTAATGTGGGATATATATTTTGCATGCATTTATTGTACCATTTTTTACTTTCTTATCATTTTATGGGAATGGAGGTGTGTTTGTGTGTATGTATTTTAAGATTATACCTCCCATTATTGTTTTATTCCCACTCGACACAGGTCTCTTGCCCCTAGTATATTAGTGGTGCGCAACGGGGTAGTCACCCTCAACTTATCACCATACAGTTGGGCCCCAGTGGGTTGGTTCAGGAAAAAGTTTTATCAGAGGATGCTATAACTAAGGACTAGAGCAAAGATTCATATCTTGATGTGTGATAGGTTTTAGATTTATGGTAATTGTGTTAAAGTGTTTTATGTTTTTCTTAAATCCCTGAGACTCTAGTGTTGTTGCAGAGGATGATGTATCCATTTACCTGGACTCTGATAATTTTCTTATTGACCTAAAACATGTACACATTTGTTGTGGGAAACAATTATGGTACATTCATCATATAAGAATGGGTTGTGATTTCCATATCATTTTTGAGTCAGATTCTTTTATATACTATTTTGTTTTTGGTACATCTGTATATTATTTTAGGAAACTTTAGTGATTTTTTCAAGTTAGGAATTCTTAGTGGTATCATGAGGATGATCTTACAAGTGATGAGGCTTTGGTATATGGAACTGTACCCAAGGTGGTGCCTTTCATTGGTTTTCTAGTTATGACACAACCTGTTGAGCAGTAGTTTTCACTATAAGTACTGGATGATGATTCATTAATATTGAGATCACTACTTGTATTCTAGAGGTACTGAAAACACAAGTTTCAAGGTGATACATACTCCTAGGTGGTTGAGGTCTTTCTAGAGGGATTCACTCAAGTTTTCCTCATTATGAGGACACCTCGAGATAAGATGGAAGTCCTCGCATCGAGTCTTATTCATATCTCGATTTAGAGATGTTGGAGTCTGATGATTTACTCACATGATGAGAAAACTAATCCATGGTCAAAATTAGAGCATCTCTTTTTAGAAGAGTTATATCTAGCCACATTGTGATCAATACACATCCAGGAGCATCTATATCTATAGTAGAGAAATATGACTATAGTTATTTATTCATCACAGACTACTAATATCTCATGATACTCTCTGGATATGCTTATAGATACATTCATCAAGGAAAAAACCATTAAGCAAGGATTGTACAGAGATATTAAGGATTTAGTGATATCACATTGTATTCTGACTTATGATACTGTTCTAAAGAGATATTTATTTGTGGAGAGATTCATATAAGAGTAGATTTCATCCATAGGAGTTGGTAGTGTGCACCCAAGAGAAGATACCTTGGAATCCTATAGCCAATGGCAGTATCAGGGATCCAAGAATCTAAGAATCCTTAGGAGATGATCCTAGGATAGAGAATTTTTTTATTTATGTCTCTCATTTTGGCTTGAGTTATCCAAGGGAGTGTCAATTATTCTCATGCAATAGTTAGGGACATTTTTCTAGAGATTGTCTTACCATTTATATAGAAAATAAGGAGATAGTTGAGGGACCAACCAAAAAGAGATATAGGTAGGACCATGGAGGTTCATAGGGTGGGAGAAATGTATAAGTAGCAGGTAGAGAAATTGAAGTTGGAAGATGATCTAACTTATTACCTCCCCACCCAGGTGGTTTGTGCCAGGCTCAGGAGGTCAGTGGGATGGGGTGAGGTAATCTAAAGGTAGTGGAAAACTATGACCCCGAAGATCAAGGGATGATACAAGGTATGCAATTATTATTTTATAACATATATTTTTTACTAATAGACATAGGTGAGAGTGATTACTTTCTTACGACATACCTTGTTCGGGACTTAGATATTTCAGTAGAGAAATTGGCTCAACCCTTGCACTTGGAGACTCCAACTGGAGGGGGATCTCTGATCATACAATTCTATCAATAGTGTGAAACATCTATTTTAGGGATATATTTTTACGTGATCTCTTTCTTTTAGTGAGGACTTATGATTTCATTGTAGTTATAGACTAACTATACATAGTTCATGCTCAGATCGACTATTTAAAGAGATGGATTTGGTATGTCAATGATGATAGGATGAGGGTTTCCTTCATGGGAGAGAATGAAACCCATAGAGAGTAGGATGGGATCATACTTAGGATAGTTCAAATAATTACTCACCTATTGGCTTGTAAAAATCATGGATAATTGAATGTATTTGGCTACTAGTTTCCTAAGGTAGTGGTGGATTAGAGGACATTATTCCTGAGGATGTTCCTAACTTACCTCCATACTGAGAGTGTAACGACCCAAAGTTTTATCAATGAAATTAATTTCTTATAATTACTCCTTACAATTTAATCACATTAGGAATCACAATTACATATAGTGATACTAAATATTATGTGACCATTAAACATAATTTTTCCACATCTATGGTTTGAATATCGAAAATCTTATATACACGGTTGTGTTCAAGATGTTTTTTTGGAGTCTAATAGAACAAACATAATTTTTGGTGAATAGTAACATACCCTTATGAGTATTAAACTACCATTTTGAATATTAATATAACCCTTATGAATAGTATATCGTTTAAAAAATAGTAACCTTACCCATGAATAATTAAATAAAATTTATGGATCTTATAAGTAACATTCTTAACATAGTAAAAGTATTGGTATTTTTTAAGTCATAAATAAATAATTTTAAATAAATAATTAATTTAATAAAAAATTTGTTTTCATAAAAAGTTTTATTAAATTAAAAAATCTATATCTTCCAAATTTAATATAATTTTACAAGACCATATGTAAATTTTGAAAGCATTATAAAATCAGTATTAATTTTAAAAACTGTATTTTTCATGTAAATTATTATTTTGATTAAAAATTAAATTAATCATATTTAGATCATTATTTTTAAAAAATGGGATTCATTTTGGGATTATAAATATCAAAAAATGTTTGGGGTGAATTTTATGGGATTTTTCAGAAAAAGTTGAATTTTTGATGAATAGTGAAATATTATAATTTACAAAAAAAGAAAAATACACTAATTATAGGGTCATGTATGATGTTATGATGATGTAAGACAAATTGGTTCAGGATCACATGATAAAATTACTATTCTTGGTCAAGGAATACTAACTATTCTTTGTATTTTTGGGAAACAATAAACTAATGAATTTTATATTAAGAAAACCCCTCTCCCTCCACCATAAATACCACCCTTCACACCCTCATTTCCTCACACCACTCAAGATTCAATCATTTTCTAAACTCTTCCCAAGAATCTTTCCTAGCCCCTCCCCCATTTCCATGAGATTCTGGTCTCCAGAAAAGACAAAGCCTAGTCCCCTTATGGAGGATCTCAAAAGGAGGATTCAAGAGGTAATTTATCTCCTTCTTTTCCTTTAATTCTCATTAAATTTCAAGTTCTTTTCTTATTATCTCCCAACCTATCTTTGTAAAAATGGTATGGTAAATCTAGTGTCATAAATATATGGTAATTTTATGATACTAATGGGATATTATACCATCAAACCACCTACTCATTTTCCTTCTATTTTATGAAAGAAAACGTTGTTCGTGAGGTGCTAATCTATCACCTTCAAGAACGACATGTTTTCTTTTTCAATTTTTACTTTCATATCTGGTCATAAAACCAATTTTATTATTTAAAAAGAATATTTTAAATGTATTATGTACTATTAAATGTTCTATAACTAACTTATGTACATATTACTAAATTATTAATCAAAACAAGTTCATTATGGTCGAAAAACTACCCAAATTAACCCAAATTATCAGTATTAAATTCCTATCTAATGATTCATCCACATGGTATATAAAATAATTCATTATAGGAACATTTAATCTCCTATAATATAATTAATAACATGTAATATTAGTTCTGTATGTTTACCCATGTTCTATCCAAACTTTCAATTTATGAATACAAGTGAACCGCTCAAGAAAAACCATAATAACAAACATTCCCCAACAAGGTTTTTAAACTCTATATATAATCCAAAGGAACATAAGATAACATAATGAAACCATAATGAACAATATTCAAGATCACAATGTTCTGGAATTGTTATTTAAGGAATATAATGTGTTTATACTAGAAATTAAAGCGAAGTAAGCGTTCAAATATAAGGTAAGGGAAAATTATCGAACCCAACTTTCGTCCTTCGGGTTCTCCCTACTTCACTTTTTTTCGATATGGTTAATCCTTAAAAATAATTTTTTCATCATTATCTTTCCTTTCTTGGGATATACATTTTTTTCACTAGTATTTATATAAAAAATAATTCCCAAAAAAATCTTCTTTTAAGAACACACCTTTTAATTCTCATTCAAGGTTGACATTTCTTGTAACATGTATGTTATTCCCTCTTTACATGGGGAACCCAATTTTTATGAATGTGTTATTTCGAGATAAAACCCATTACTTTTAATGGGTTACTTATTTTTATTTTTATATATTTTTATTGTGGAATTCATGATAAATGATAATGTTATGATGTGATGGGTGTCCCCATAATTATATACCGTAATATGAATGTTTCAATGTGATGGGTGCACTGGGAATTATAAAGCACTCCAATGCATTAGGTAAAGTGATGAATATCATGAGTTAATGTTAAATTATGTGTGAAAAAGATTCTATATCATTTCATAATTATGTGTGGTAGTTAACCACTAAGATATGATGTTTCACTTTTATGCATTGCCATATTTGAAGTATTTTATTAATGATTCCTCTCATGTTCATGATATTTCACTTATTTTAGGATTATGCTCACCCATTGTCATATTATTCGTATCTATCCTCTTATTGGGATTTTATCTCACCCCCTTAGGATATATATACTCAGGTGTCTACATGTACTAAGGAGATGTCAAATTCCAATAAGAAGATAGAGAATAATAAATTAAAAAAAATTGCTCGATTTTGTAATTGTTATGTATGGTCATAGTTTTCCCAAGACACAAAATTGTATGATCCTCTATTTGAAATACTATTATGTGGGTTATCTTTAAAATGATGTAATATTAAAGTAAGAAAATGCGGGTTTTCAATAGTTGGTACTAGAGGAATGGTTTAGTTAATTTGGGAATTAGGATTAGTAAACCCTAGAGAAAACATCTATCATGAGACTAATTAAAAATATGCACACAAGAATATTTACATAGGTATCATATATGTTATTATTTTAGAATAAATTGATTAAATTATTATGTAATTCATTACTTGTTGACTTATGTTTTTTTCTAACCTTTTTTATTTTAGAAAATGGTGGGAACCAGGAGAAACCAGGCCAATAACTCGTGTGAGGGCCAATGCATCAATTGCGCGAACTACATCCCCAATGATTTGGAATGTGGAGTTCAAAAATTCATGGAAATTATTACCAAATTATCTTGGGTTATGAACAAAAACTATAATAATGGGGAATTTCCGCCATTAACAAAGAGGGAGAAACTGGCTATCGAATGTTTTATGTAGCAACGACCACCGATGTTTAGTGGATATTCTGATCCACTAGTTGCGAAATAGTGGATCAACTCCATGGAGATGATCTTTTCTGCACTTCACTATTCTGAGATGGAGAGGGTGACACTATCTATTTATCGTCTAGATGAAGAGGCTGATCAATGGTGGTATTTGATTAAGAACACCAATCCATGGGACGAAATTTAAGAGATGGAATGGGAATAATTTAAGATACTTTTTCTTAACAAGTATTTACCAAGAACTCTTCGAACATAGATGAAGATAGAATTCATAGAGATAATGAAAAAAGTAGGAGAATCTATCAAAACCTATGAAGAGAATTTCACAAGGATTTAAAGGTATGCTTTGGGTTTTGTTAACAACAATGATAGAAACATTGATAGATTCTTTAGTGGGTTAAAACCACACCTTCAAAAGGATATTTCAATTAAGGACTTCGGGAGTTATGAAGATGTTTTTTGATGTGATATCAACATGGAGATGGAGTTTGGAGAATGGTCCCGTGGATATGGTGATAAGAAATGAAATATGGAGTTTCAAGCTAGTTGATCTAATGACAAAGGTGGGAAGAAAACTCAACGACCCACATGCCAAAAATGTAGAAAGTTGCACCATGGGAACTACCTAAAATGCATGAGGAAGTGATTAAAGTGTGGTAAAGAAGGACACCATGCTCAAGAGTGTCTAAAATACATAAAAAGGAATGAGAGTGTTGTGGAAGAAAGGAGATAACCACCCATGGTTCAGTGCTACAACTGTAGGGAGATAGGGCACTATGAGAGCCAGTGCACTAAACCTAGAGTTGTTGAGGGTAATCAGCATCAGTAGCCACCAAAGCAAAAAAAATGGAAGGCTTATGAAATCACTACTAATGAAGTAGAGAAAGATAATGAAGTCGTACAAGGTACACTCCCTATTCACTCAAGAATGGAAATTTTCTTATTTGATTATTGTTTTATAGGTTATTTTATTTCTAGAAAATCTTATAGAACTATAGAATAGAATCCCCAAAACCTTGAATTAGATATATCTGTAAAAGCACTAAGCGGTGCAATAATTGCAACCCATGTGTTTGACTCTTCTCCATTTTGAGTATGTGGGAAGATTCTTCCAGAAAATCTCATAATACTTTCCTTGGTGGAATTCGAAACTATAATGGGAATGGATTGGATCTCGTTATATAGAGCACATATCAACTATCATGAAAATGAAATATCGTTACATATTCCAAATCATCCCATGATCCTCTACCAATTAAAGGTAGATCATGAATCTCCTTTGAAAAATCCGTCATCTGTGTGGGTGTTGATTCCTTATGAAGAGGCATACCTCTCCCAAGTCATTGGGTTGAAGGATAATTCCAACCTCGCAAAAAATTCCCATCGTTAGGGAATACAGTGATGTATTTCCGAAAGAGTTACCCGGAATCCCACTAGATCGTGAGGTAGAGTTATCAATAGAACTCAATACCGGAGCCACTCCTATCTCAATGTTTTCCTATAGGATGGATCCTATCAAACTAGAGGAGTTAAAGAAGTTGCTGCAAGATCATCTAGACAAAGGGTTCATACGCCCTAGTGAATCACATTAGGGTGCGCCCGTGATCTTTGTGAAGAAGAAGGATAGAACAATGCAGCTGTGTATCGATTATCGGGAACTCAAAAAGATCACCATAAAGAACAAGTATCCTCTTACAAGGATTGAAAAATTGTTCTATAATTTTAGAGGAGATAAATACTTATAAAAGGTGGAGCTTAATTATGGATATCATCAGTTAAAGGTGAAGAATGTTGATATTCATAATAATGCATTCTGTACAAGGTATGTGAACTATGAGTTTCTAGTGATTCCCTTCAGACTAACTAACGCCCCTGCAATATTTATAGATTTGATGAATAGAGTCTTTAGACATTACCTTGAGAAATTTTTGGTAGTTTTTATTGATGATATTCTCATATACTCCAATAGAAAAGAAGAACATGATGAACATCTAGGACTTGTGTAGGAGACATTGAGAAATGAGAAGTTGTACGCCATGTTCATAATGTGTGACTTTGGGATGAAGCAAGTAGCGTTATTGGGAAATGTGATCACAAGTGATGTAATTTCTGTGTATCCTTTAGAAAAAAAAGGAAATTGAGGAACGACACAGGACCTCTAGTGTCACAGAAATCCATTGTTTTCTTGATTAGCTGGGTACTACTAACATTTTGTGATAAAATTTTCACGATTGTTAATCCCTATAAATAAGATAACAAGGAAAGGGGTAAAGTATTTCTAGATAGAATAATGTGTGGGAAGATTTAAGTAGCTAAAGAGATGGTTGATCACGACACCTGTACTCACACCATCGAAAAGTGGAAAAAGTTCTGTGATATACAGTGATGCTTCAAAGAAAGGATTGGGTTGCATACTTATGAAAATGATAATGTGATATCCTATGCCTCAAATAAGTCGAAGATCCATGAGAATAACTACCCAAAACATGATCAAGAGCTGGCGAGCGTGATTTGTTCCTTGAAAAGAAGGAGCCACGACCTTTATGGTGAGAAGTGTGTCATATACACCAACTACAAGATCCTAAAGTATATATTCACACAAAAGGAGCTCAACATGCATCAAAGGAGATGGATAGAGGTAATAACTAATTAAAATTTCAATATTCACTATCATCCTGGAAGGGCGAACAAGGTAGCGGATTCTCTAAGCAGAAAAGAACTTGTTACTCTATCCATGCTACGGATTAAGAAAGAACCTATCTTCTTGGATATGCAATGGTTGGATTTAGAAATCATAAGGGAAGCAGATACTTCCTACCTTTCCAAAATCATTGTGTTACTATACATCCAAGAGAAGATTAAAGAGGCACAAAAGGATGGTGTGGAGATATAAAAGAGGGTGAATGCAGTAAAAAAAGGGAAGATGCAAGAGTTCCATATTGATGGTGAAGGTGTGATTTGGGTTTGAAAACAGCTTTGTGTGCCTTTATCACCCGAGATAATAAAGGATCAATTGGAAAATTCACATAGATAAACATTCTATATCCATCCTAGGAGTACCAAGATGTTTGTGATCTCCGAGAGAACTTCTAGTGGGATAACATGAAAAAGGATATCACGAAATATATCTCAAGGTGCTTGGTATGTAAGAAAGTTAAAGCAGAGTGAAAAAGTCTAAAAGGATAATGCAACCATTGTATATACCCACGTCGAAATGGGAGAATGTTAATATGGACATTTTCATGGGTCTTCTGAAGACTTCTAAGGTAAATAATGCGATATGGGTAGTGGTTGACCGACTCACCAAGACTTCCCATTTTATCACTATTCGGGAAGACCACTTCCCTGAACAATTTGAAAATTAATATGTGAAGGAAGTGGTGAGATGAACACGTTGTCATGAAAATTCAAGTTGATTATTATGTTAATATTAATTTATAGTCTAGGAAATACCCTAGGTTGTCTCTCAAGGAGTGTTGATAGGTTTTGAGTATGTATTTTTAATAAGAATTACTAAAATAGGTGGTGGTTTTGAAAATTGTTTTTAGATGAAATGACTTAATTAAAGAGTTGAATAGTTGGCATGAAAATGTTGTTTTTTTAATTATGATATAAAATTTTTCATTTTGAGTTCACTGCACAAATTTAAAACTCATTGTTCTTGGAGATTAAATAAGGTTTGATGCATGTGTTTGGTTGAAATCAATCAGAATCCCAATTACTTTCCAAGCTCTTATATCAAAGCATGTTGAGGAAAAACATGACATAACAATCATATTGAAAAGGTCCAGATCACCCGAATGGTATAATAGCTTCCAAAAAAATTAAATCTTAAATAATTATGGTAGAAAAGGATTCTTGTGCGGTCCAATCGAAACAACACAAGTCACACATCAAAACATCACACCGATCAGTTAAAGGTAAAGAGAATTTCATTCGATTGTATCAAACAAAGGTAAATCCAAGTAATATAATTCTAAATGAAATGTTTTCAAAACAAACATCAAACCAGTAGTAGTAAATATGTAGGAACTCCCTTTATATGTGTGTATCTCCCTCAAAATTAATGACCACTCTTTAGCTCGACATCGAGAGGAGGAGGAAGCTTTTGTGGATCTCCATCATCATTCTTGATCCGACTATTAGGATAGAGGCCTCCTATACTTCTAGGATGAGGATGAGACTCCTCTATGACTCCAAAATGGTAGAGCATCACTTCTTTGCCAAAATAACTATTGGGGAGGTCAAGGTTCCATTCTATAAGAAAATTAGAAGGTAGTTTTCTGCCCATAGATTTGATAAAACCAATTGTCAAATTGGTTTTGACCTTTATACACCCTTATATCTCTTTATAGAAAATAAGATAGTTGTATCCCTGCCTATTTTATATCTCCACAAAAAGTTTGGCACAATTTGGAGTCTTAGAGGCCAAGATATGGATAGATTACAACACACAACTTTGGACTTCCTGCAGATTCGGTGTGCTGGATAGATCAGGTCGGTAGGACCATCAGATAGCTGAACGAGTCTTTGGTTTATTCATATTAATTGTAGACCAATAAAATTTGGACCAGCCCACAACATTTCATCCCATTTTTATTCATGGTTTAAGATCATTTATTGGATTAGTCCACTGGTGTGCATGGATCTTGCGTAGTCTGGACCATTTTTCTTGGACATCATCATGGGTCCTCCAAATCACCTCCTCCTGCAATGGAATCATCAAAACAAGTAACATTGACCTTTTTAATAGTGATAGACAAAAAATAAATGATTCCAACATGGAATGAAATTTATTATTATTTTTAATTTACAATACAAATTCATTTTTATATAATGGTGTAAAGGTGAAAATGACACAATGAATCGTGGTACGATCACACCCCCACACCTAAACATTTTCACTCTTGGGAAAAGTCACATATCCAAATACAATGATGCATATATATATTTCCAACATCAAGAATATTTATCATTTTAGGAAATTTTAATTCATGTAATGTGATCAATGCACAAACCACACCAAGGATTTCTTCCTAGGTAAAATAGAAAAAGATGTATCATAAATCATATAATAGTGAAATTAAAAAAGATTCATAATACCAAATTGAGCAAGGAATTAATAAGTAAAACATGACACTAAAACTCCATGTGTGTCTGTATAAACCATTCCATGATCTTATTTCCACTTGCTATCCAATAAATATAGGTTATTTTAACATTTTTAAGCTTAAAAGAATTTGTCCACTGAACCTACCCTACTTCCTTTGCAATCATATTTCAAGACCCACACACTTAAGCATTCCCATAAGTCAAACCATAATCTCCTGACCTTGATATCCCCTAGAGAAAACCTCTAGCATGAGACTATGTACAAATATGCAGACAAGAATACTTACATAGGGATATCATATGATATGATTTTAGTATAAATTGTTTAAATTAATAAGTAATTAATGACTTGGTGACTTATGTTTTGTTCTAACCTTTTTTATTTTATAAAATGATGGGAACCAGGAGTAACTAGGCCAATAACTTCTGTGAGGTCCAATGCAATAATTACATGAATGACATACCCAATGATTTGGAAGGTGGAGTTCAAAACATCATGGAAATGCTTACCAAATTATCTCGGCTTATGAGAAATAACAATAATAATGGGGGAACATCCGCCTTTAACAAAGAAGGAAAGACTGGATATTGAATGTTTTATGCAGCAATGGCCACCAACATTTAGTGGATATTCGGATTCACTAGTTGGAGAATACTGGATCAACTCCATGGAGAAGATATTTTAGGTGCTTCACTGTTCTGAGATGAAGAAGTTGATACTAGCTATTTATCGTCTAGATGAAGTAGACGATAAATGGTGGTATTTGATTGAGAACACCAATCCAAGGGAGGAAATTGAAGAGATGGAATGGGAATAATTTAAGATAATGTTTCTTAAAAACTATTTTCCAAGTACCCTTCTTATGGATATGGAGAGAGAATTCATAGAGCTCGTGAAAAAAGAAAAAGAATCTATCACAACATATGAATATAATTTCACAAGTATTTCAAGGTATCTTCAAGATTTGTTATCAATAATGATAGAAAATTTGATAGATTCTTTAGCGGATTAAAACCACACAATCGAAAGGATCTTTCAATTTGAGACTTCAGGAGTTATGAAGAAGTTGTTCGATGTGCTCTCAAAGTGGGGATATAGTTTGGAGAATGGTCCTATGGATATGGTGATAAGAAATGAAATATGTAATTTCATGCTATTGGATCTAATGTCAAAGGTGGGATGAAAACTCAACGACCCACATGCCAAAAATGTGGAAAGTTTCATTATGGGAACTACCTCAAATGGATAGGTAAGTTCATCAAGTGTTGGAAAGAAGGACACCATGCTCAAGAGTTTCTAAAAGAGATGAAAAGGAATGAGAATGTGTTGGAAGAAAGAAGATAACCACCCATGGTTCAATTATACAACTGTAGGGAGCTAGGGCACTATAGAAGGCAGTGCACTAAAAATCATGTTCTCGAGGGTAATTAGTGTATGCAGCCACAAAAGCCAAAGAAAAAATGGAAGGCTTATGACATCAATACTAAAAAAGTGGAGAAAGATACTGAAGTCTTTCTAGGTACACTCCATATTCACTCATGAATGGAAAAAGTATTATTTGATTCTGGTTTTATGTATTCCTTTATATCTTGAAAGTCTGATAGAACTATAAAATCAAAGTCCTGAAACCTTAAAGTTGGGATATCTATAAAAGCACTAAGTGGTGAAATAATTGCAACCCAAGTGCTTGAATATTCTCTATTTTTCATGTGTGGGAAGATTCTTCTAGAAAATCTCATAATACTTCCATTGGTAGAATTCGACTATATAATTGGAAGGGATTGGATCTCATTATATAGAGCACATATCAACTATCAGGAAAGGGAAATATCTTTACATATTCCAAATCAACCCATGATCTTCTACAAATTCAAGTAAGATCATGAATCTCCTTCAAAAAATCCTTCATCTGTGTGGGTGTTGATTTCTTATGAAGATCCATTACTCTCCCTAACGGTTGGATAGAAGGATAGTTCCAACTTTGCAGAAATTACCATCGTCAGGGAATACAGAGATGTATTTCCCAAAGAGTTACCTGGAATCCCACTAGATCGTGAGGTAGAGTTCATAATAGAACTCATTCCCAGAGCTTCTCCTATCTCAAATTTTTCTTATTGGATGGCTCCTATAGAACTAGAGGAGTAAAATAAGTTTTTGCAAGAGCATCTGGACAAAGTGATCATATTTCCTAGTGCGTTACATTAGGGTGTGCTAGTGCTCTTTTTGAAGAAGTAGGATAGAATAATGTGGTTGTGTATCAATTATAAAGAACTCAAAAGGATCACCATAATGAACAAGTATCCTCATACAAGGATTGAATTTTTTTTTCGATCATTTAAGAGAAGAACAATACTTCTCGAAGTTGGAGCTTCATTTTGGATATCATTAATTAAAGGTGAAGAATGAAGTTATTCAGAAGAATGCCTTCCATATAAGGTATGTGAACTATGAGTTTCGGGGGATGCCCTTTGGTTTTACTAATTCCCCTTCAATCATCATGGATTTTATTAATAGAGTCTTTAGAAATTACCTTGACAGATTTCTGGTAGTGTTTATTGATTATATGCTCATCTACTCCAAGAGAAAAGAAGAACATGAAGAACATCTTGGACTTTTGTTGGTGACATTGAGAAAGGAGAAGTTTTACACCAAGTTAATAAAGTGTGAATTTTCGATGAAGTAAGTCACATTCTTGGGACATGTGATCACAAGTGGGGGAATTTCTATAGATCCTCCAAAAACAAAGGCAGTTATGGAATGGCACAAGCCCTCCAGTGTTACAGAAATCCATAGTTTTCTAGGATTAGCTGGGTATTACTGACATTTTGTGAGAAAATTCTCATGATTGTTAATCCCTCTAAATGAGTTAACAAGGAATGGGGTAATGTATGTCTAGACAGAATAATGTAAGGGAAGCTTTAAGGAGATAAAGAGAAGGTTGATCACTGCACCTGTACTCACACAATAAAAAAATGGAGAAAGTCTTGTGATATACAGTGATGCTTCAAGGAAAGGCTTGGGTTTCATACTCATGAAAAATGATAATGTGATATCCTACGCCTCACCAAAGTATAAGATCCATGAGAATAACTACCCAATTCATGATCAAGAGCTATCAAGTGTGATTTTTCCTTAAAAATCTGGTAGAACTACCGTTATGGTGAGAAGTGTGTCATATACACCGACCACAAGAGCCTAAAGTATATATTAACACAAAAGGATCTCAACATGTGTCAAAAGAGATTGATAGAGCTAATCAATGATTACAGTTGTGTTATTCACTATCATCTAGGAACTGCGAACAAGGTAGCTTATTCTCTAAGCAGAAAAGAACCTGCTACCCTATCCATGCTACGGATTGAGAAAGAACCTATCTTCTTTGATATTCAATGGTCGGATTTATAAATCATAAGGGAAAGGGATACATCCTACATTTCCAAAATTATTGCATAACCACACATCAAAGAGAAGATTATGGAAGCACAATGGGATGGTGTGGAGATACAAAAGAGGTTGAATATAGTAATGGAAGAGAATATGCAAGAGTTCCATATTGACGGTGATGGTGTGATTTGGTTTGGAACACAACTTTTTGTGCCTTTATCACCCGATATAAAGAAGGATTTATTGGAAAATTCACATAGTTCGACATCCTCTATCCATCCAGGGAGTACCAAGATGTTCGTGATCTCAGAGAGAACTTATGGTGGGATAACAAGAAAAAGGATATCGCGAAATATATCTCAAGGTGCTTGGAATGTCAGCATGTAAAAGAAGAGTGAAAAAAGTACAAAAGGATGATGCAACCATTTCCTATACCCATGTGGAAATGGGATAATGCTACTATGGACGTTGTCAGGGGTCTCCTGAAGATGTCGAAGGGAAATAATGTGATATGGGTTGTGGTTGACAGACTCACCAAGACTTCCCGTTTTATTGCTATTCAGGAAGACCTATCCCTTGAACAATTTGCAAAGTAATATGTGATGAAAGTGGTGATATGAACACAATGTTACGAAACAAGAAATTGATTATGATTTTAAGATTTATTTATAGTCTAGTTAAAACCCTAGGTCATCTCTCAAAGAGAATTGATAGGTTTTGAGTATGTATTTTTAATAATAATTACTAAAATAAGTGGTGGTTTTGAAAATGGTTTTAGGATAAAATGACTTAGTTAAAAAGTTTAATAGTTGATAAGAAAAGTTGGTGTTTTTTAATTATGAGATAAAATTCTTCATTTTGAGTTCACTACAAAAATTTAAATCTCATTGTTCTTGGAGATTAATTAAGGTTTGATGTAAGTCCTTGGATGAAATCAATCAGAATCTCTATTACTTTCCAAGCTCTTATATCAAAGCTTGTTGAGACAAACCATGACATAATAGTTTTATAGACAAGGTCCAGATTACTAGAATGGTATAATAGCTTCAAAAAAATTGAAATCTCAAATAAGTTGGGAAGAAAAGGTTTCTTGTGATGTCCAATCAGAACAACACAAGTCACACATCAATACATCGCACTGATCATTTAAAAGTAAAGAGAATTTCATTCGATTACATAAAACACAGGTAAATAAAAGTAATATACTTCTAAATGAAATGTTTTCAAACCAAAAATACATCAAACAAGTAGTATTAAAACTATAAGAACTCCCTTTACATGTGTGTAGCTCCCTCACAATGAACGCCCACCGTTAACTCGACATCGAGAGGAGGAGGAAGCTCGGGTGGATCTCTTCATTCATTCTTGATCCGCCTATGAGGAAAGAGGCCACCAATACTTCAAGGATGAGGAGGATACTACTCAAGGAATCCAAAATGACATATATTCACTTCATGTCTGAACTTACAAATGGGGAGCCCAAGGTTCCATTTTATTGGAAAATGGGAAGGTGGTTTTCAGCACATGGATTTGATAAAACCACTTGTCACATGGGTTTGACCTTTATACATTCTTATCTCTCTTTGGAGATAATAATAGAGTTTTATCCCCACCTATTTTATATCTCCATCGAATGTTTGGCACAATTTGGAGACTTAGAGCCCAAGATATGGATTGATCACATCGCACAACTTTTGACTTCATTTAGATTCAGTGTTCTGGATAGATGAGGTTGGTAGGGAAAACAAATGACCAGATGAGTCTTGCATTCATTCATATGAATTATAGCTTAATGAACTTTGGACCAGCCCACAAAATTTCATCCCATTTGGATGAATGATTTAGGATTATTGACCGGATGAGTCCACTGGTGTGAATGGATCATGCGCAATTTGGCCCATTTTTATTGAACATCATCATGGGTCCTCCAAATGACCTCCTCCTACAATAGAATCATCAAAAAAAGTAACATTTCGCTTTTTAAAAGTGATCAAAACCAAATAAATTATTTGAAAATGGAATGAATTTTTTTACTATTTTATGAATTTACAAGAAAAATTCTGTTTAATATGATGGTGTAAGGGCGAAAATGACACAATGAATCATGTACGATCACACCCCCTCACCTAAAAATTTTTACTCCTGGGAAAAGTCCCATATCCAAATAAAATGATGCATATATATATTACCAACATCATGAATATTTAACATTTTGGGAAATTTTAATTAAAGTAATGTGATCAATGCACGCATCACACCAAGGAGTTCTTCCTAGTCAAAATAGAAAAATATGTATCATAAATCATATAATTGTGAAATTTAAAAAGATTCATCATACCAAATTGATAAAGGAATTCAGAAGTCGAATAAGACACTAACTCTCCTGGTGTGTCTATAAAAATCATTCCGGGATATGTCCACTTACTATCCAATAAATATAGGTTATTTCAACATTTTTCAGCTTAAACAATTTTTTCCACCAAACCTACCCTACATCCTTTGCAATCATATTTCAAGACCCACTCACACAAGAATTCCCTTAAGTCAAACCATCTGCTCCTAACCAAGATATACCTATATGTTTCACATTTCATCACTCCACTCATTTATTTATTTTTGATTTTTTAGAAGTATCATTTGGACCAAATCTCACACTAATCTCTCAACCCTTGTTTGATCTCCTCACAAAACTAATTGAAATAGTTATAACAAGATAAAAGGTTGAGGTGTAGTGGTTTTTGACCTGCCTGAGACCAAACCAATTTTTTGAGGGTGTACAATAGTTGGACACTAGGTGCACATGCATAGGTCAATCTGTTACAGTAATGAAATAGATCAGATAAGGAATAAACATATGGAAATATCATTTAAAGCTGAATAATATTAACCTAAAATATATTTAACTTATATTAAGTATGAAATATTCACACATTTTGGTTTGGTGAAAAAATGTTTGGAGATTTTAGTGACTGAGTTTTCCCAAAAACTAATCACACAAGGGGCATCAATTATCTCAAAGGTTTCACATAGATACAATCATTTAGATCATTGACAAAAAACCAATTCACTTAAATTCACTCCCTGATTCATAAAATATTTTTTTAGCCTTCGTTATGGTATTTTTACTTTCCCCACTTTATGGTAACCAAATCATGGAACTCTGAAATTTTTGATGGAGAAAAATAAAAATACCATAAAGAAGGCTAAAAAGAGAAGAAAGGGGAGAAAAAAAAACCCCAACTAACCCATAAAGATGTGAAAAAATTAAAATACCATAAAGAAGGATAAAAAGAGAAGAAATGAGAAAAACAATGAAAATTCCTAACTAAAACAGGAATATACCCCTCCCCCACACCTAAATTTTATAGTGTTCTCACTGTAATAAAAGATAATGAGGAAATGAAGGATAGAATCTGTTGAGTTTCATTCATAGATTGCTTCTGAAACATGGAATTTCCTCCATTGGGGACTCCAGAATGGATTCATGGAAGTGCTTCAGCTGCTGCCCATTGAAAGTGTAGGTTTGCTTGTTTTCATAATTATGAACCTGGACAAAACCATGTGAAGATACATTAGTAATAGTGTATGATCCAAACCAGTGGGAACGAAGCATACCTGGATGAATCTTTAGCCTTGCATTGTGAAGGAGGACCTTTTTCCTAATGTGGAACTAACGATGATGGATAAGACGATTGTGGGTAGCCTTGGTTCACTCCTTATAAATCTTGGAGTTTTCATATGCATCTCTTCCCATTTCCTCCAACTCTTGAATATGTAACATCTTTTGGGAACCCACACCATAAAGTTTAGAATTGCATATTTTGATGGCCAAGTAGGCCCAGTGATCAATCTCAACAAGGAGGTGACAACTCCTTCCAAACATAAGACAAAAGGGTGACATTCCAATGGGAGTTTTGAAAGCAGTACGGTAGGCCCATAATGAATTATCAAGTCGAAGACTCCAATCTTTTCTATTGGGTTGAACCGTTTTTTCATGAATTTGTTTTACTTATCTATTTGACACCTTAGGTTGACCATTGGTATGTGGGTGAAATGCAGTATACACTCAATGATCGACCCCATACTGACACAAAATTGATTGCATTTTTCAGTTGCAGAAATGATAATTCTAATCACTAATGATGAACCTAGGTAAAACAAACCTAAAGAAAATTTGGGTTCTCAAAAATTCTACAACTACCTGAGAATCATCTGTCCTTGTAGCTCCTACCTCTACCCATTTTGACAGGTAATCAATGGAAAAAAATGTACAAGTTACCAATGGAATTGGGAAATGGCTCTATAAAGTGTATACCCCAAACATAAAAAATGTCATGAAAGAGAAATGGTTATTGTGGAATTTCATTTCTTTTAGAGAAATTAGCCTTTCATTGACAATGAGGACAATATTTATAAAAAACATGGGAATCCCAAAAAAGTGTTGGCCAAAAGTGACCAAAATCAAGGATTTTGCGAGCAGTCTGTTGGGGAACAAAGTAACCCCCACAAGCAAGAGTGTGGAAGAATCTAAGGATGAAATGAAACTCACTATCGGGAACACAATGCCTAAGGAATTGATCACTATAGGTGCAAAAATAGTAGGGGTCATCCCAAATATACCTACGGGACTCATGTTTTAGACGACTTTCTTGGTTTTTGTTGAAATTAGTAGGAATTCAAGATGCTACCGAATAATTTACAATTTTGGAAGACCAAGGAATAAAATCATGCACTCGGTACAATTGGTCATTAAGAAACATAAAATTTATAGGAATACAGGGGGATGTGTCAATGTCTGAGGATGGGGTAGTCCTACTGATATGGTCAGCCCCCGTTATCTCTACTACTTTTTATCACTAATTTCTAGATTTACTTCTTGATGGATGAGAATCCAATGAATGAGATGTGGTATGGATTCCATTTTTAAGGAGGTACCGGAGGGATGCATGGTCGGAGAGCACAATGACTTAGGACCCAAAAAGCTGGGACTTGAATTTGTTCAAGGGAAACACAATGTAAAGGAATTATTTTTCAGTTGTGGTGTAGTTTTCTTGGGCAGGGTCTAAATTACGTGAGGCATAGGCTATGACATATGGTGCTCAGTCAACCCTTTGTGAAAAAACCACCCCAACTACATAGTTAGAGGTGTCACACATTAGCTCAAATGGTAAATCCTACTGAGGTGGTTAGATTACTGGGGGTGATGTGAGACTCTATTATAACTTATTAAAAGCTTCCTCAAATTCTTTATCAAAAACAAATTCCGTTCTTTTTTGAGTATTCAAAATAGGGGGAGTGAAATTTTACATAAGTCTCAAATGAAACGATGGTAAAATCTAGAATGACCTAGGAAAGACTGCACATCCCATACATTTTTGGAGAATGGAAGTGAAGAAATGACATCCAATTTTGATTTATCTACTTGGATACCATCCCTATGAAATTACATTCCCTAAATCTATACCTCTTCACACCATGAAATGGAATTTCTCATAATTTAATACAAGATTATTTTCAATGCCACAACATAGGACTGAACCAAGACTACTCAAACATTCATCAAAAGAAGATCCATAAATAGTGAAATAATCCATGAATACTTCCATGAAATTCTCCAAATAATCCAAAAAATACTTACCATGCATCATTGGAACATACACTGAGCATTGCACAGACCAAAGGGCATCCTCCTATATGAAAATGTGCCAAAGGGGTAAGTGAAGGTTGTCTTTTCAAGATCCTCAGGGGAAATATGGATAAGAACATCCTCTAATAGAACACAGGGGTGTGCGGTACTCCGGTTAGCCAGTTGAACAATAATTACAGTGGGATTCATTTCCCCAACATGAAATATTGAGTAAATAGATCAAGACATCACAATTATAGAAGTTATTAAATCCATCATAGCATTAGAAAAAGAATAATCCACTATGCTGTACAAAATTGAGAATGTTCCGGGATCATTGCACTTCATGGGAAGTGATGGATCTATCAATGATAAAACATTCCACCCCAAGCTTACATACTCATCACATAAAATTTGCCTTTGGTGTGCACATATATCCTTTAGAAACGTGGCGTACCATGGAATTTGATTCATATCATCAATCAATGAGATGTTAACCTATACTTTCTTGAAAATTTCTAATATTTTCCTATCATGTTTAGTTTCCTTTTGTTTTCTTGGTTGGGTGGCCCTTTGATGAAATGTAACTGGAATGGTCAGGCTAGGTGACTCATCAATATACACACTCTTTTCTTTGGAATGGATTCTCTTAGGTCAAGGTTCTTCAACATTTAGAACATTTTTAATGGTTGGGATGGAGGTTTCCTCAGGAGGGGATGACTGTAATGGAGTATTAGTTTTACTTTCCATTTGTTTTCCACTCCTAAGGATGATGACACTAATATTTCCTTTATCTCTAGGGTTGAATAATGGTTGAGATGGTAGTTTACTCGACCCGCGACATTGTATTTCACCCGTTGAGTAAGCTAGTTGGCCTAATTGGATTTTTAGGTCTTTTATGGATTCTTGGGTGGTTTGTTGGAATTAAAGACTGTTGTCATCCATTTTATTCATCATATCTTCAAGGATATGATTAGGTTTTGGAGGGGTGGTTGGAAAGGCCTTTGTGTGATTGAGTATTTTTGGGTGGTGGTGGTGGATGACTACCCTAAACTTGTTGGTTCCACGGTTGATGAGGCTGGTTTGAACACCCCCTTGACTATAATATTGGTTTAAATTCAACTCATAGTTGGATGGATAATATGGTTCTTGGCTAAAGGGTTGGTTAAAGGGGTGTCCTGGGAATATTGCCTCACAACTCTCAGAATTTTCTCCCAATTGGGGGCATTGTTCAGAATAATGGGAGTTAGAAGAGTAGATTCCACAATGGATGCATGGTGGAGATTGAGATTTCCCTTGGGAGAGAGAAATTTGTCATATATGGGTACTTACCTCCTCAAACTTCATGTCCACCTTCCTCTCGAGTTCGATACTTTGTGCCTCATGGACACCTCGAATCGGTACAATCGACCTTTAACCAAATTGCTATGTGTTTTTTGCCATGTTTTAAATCAAGATTTTTATAGCAATTGGGGTCTTATCAAATAGCGCACCACCTGCAACATCACTGATCAAATTTTAATCAATAGGGATGAAAACTTCATAAAAATATTGAATTAAAATTTGATCACTTATTTGGTGGTGTGGGAAACTTGAACATAATTTTTAAAGCATTCCCAATATTTATGTATTGTTTCCCCATGATATTTTCTTATCCCACAAATTTCTTTCCTTGTTGTTGCAGTTCAAGAGGCTGGGAAATATTTTTTATGAAAAAGGCGTTTCATGTCCGCCCAGCCTCTTATTAGGGAATTAACATAATATAACCTATCTTTTTCTATGTCTTTAATGAAAAAGGGAATGCCCTTAAATTTACTTGTTCTTCATCAACATTTGAAGGTTTTAATGTAGAACACACAGTGTGAAATCCTTTTAAATGCTTGTGTAGATCCTCTCTAGGAAGTCCATGGAATCTTGGTAATAGCTGAATTAAACCATATTTTTGTTCAAAATTGGATGCATCACCTTGTAATTGAATATATGTGGGTTGGATATCAACATCTAGAGAGGTTAGTTATTTTAATGTTATACTGTTTTCAGAAATTTTATACATGTTTTTTTTCAGTTTTGATGTCTGTTCCAGAAGAAGATTAAGGGTGAAGATGAGTTTCAATATGTGGTGTGTCCTGCTTTAAAGTGTTGTCTTTTGTGTCTCAGTGTCTTTGATGTAGGGTCCTCTCTGGTTCAGGTTCGAAATGTGCTAAATATCCTAGATTATAATGAACCATACACCAAACCTACACAAAAAATAGATCATAAAAAAATGGATTGAAATGGTATAAGAGAAAACAAATAAATATTCACAAAAATTACAAAAACCTTTTAAAAACATGCACTAATAACCAATGTGCTCCCCGTAAACGGCACCAAAATTTATACATGTTGTCATGAAAAAAAAATTATTATGATTTTATGTTTGATTTACAGTCTAGGGAAGACCCTATGTCATCTCTCATGGAGCGTTGATAGGTTTTGAGTATGTATTTTTAATAAGAATTACTAAAATAGGGGGTGGTTTTGAAAACAGTTTTAGGACAAAATGACTTAATTAAAGAGTTTAATAGTGGGAAAGAAAAGGAGGTGTTTGTTAATTATGAGATAAAATGGTTTATTTGGAGTTCACTACACACATTTAAAGCTCATTGTTCCTATATATTAATTAATGGTTGATGTAAGTCATTGGTTGAAATCAATCGGAAACCTGATTACATTCCAAGCTCTTATATCATAGCACGTTCAGCCAAAACTTAACATAAAAATAATATAGACAATGTCCAGATCACATGAATGGTATAATAGATTCCAAAACAAATTTAATTCTCACATAATTAGGGATGAAAAGTATTCTTTTTTTGTCCAATCGAAACAACACAAGTCACGCACTCAAAACTTTGCATCGATCGGTTAAAATTAAAGAGCATTTCATTCGGTTACATCAAACAAAGAAAAATAAAATTTAGATACTTATAAATGAAATGTTTTCAAACAAAAAATACGTCAAACAAGTAGTATTAAATGTTATGGAACTCCATTTACATGTTTGTAGCTCCCTCAAAATTAACGCCCACCGTTTAGCTTGACATCGGTAGGAGGATGAAGCTCAGTTGGAACTCCTTCTTCATTCATGATCCCTCTAATAGGATAGGGGCCTCTAGAACTTCGAGGATGAAGAAGAAACTCCTATAGGAATCAAAAATGTAAAATCGTCACTTCTTGGCCGAACTTACAAAATGGGATCCCAAGGTTCCATTTTATAGAAAAATGGGAAGGTGGTTTTGAGCACATAGATCTGATAGAATTACTTGTGACATGGGTTTCGACCTTCATACATCTTTATCTATCTTTAGAGAAAATAAAAAGGTTTTATAGCCTCCTTGTTTCTATCTCCACCAAAAATTTTGCATAATTTGGACACATAGAGCCCGATATAACAGATCATAACACACCACATTCGACTTAGTGCAGATTCGGTGTGCTGGACATATCATGTCGGTAGGGCCATCAGATGGCGGAATGAGTCTTGGGTTCTTTCATATGAATTTTATCCCAATAGATTTTGGACCACCCCGAAAACTTTTTTCTAATTTGGATTTACAGATCAAGAGAAGTGATCAGATGAGTCCACTAGTGTGCATGGATCTTGCACAGTTTGGCCCATTTTTCTTGGACATCATCATGAGTCCAACAAATCACCTCCTCCTAAAATGAAATGAACAAATAAGAAACATTGTACTTTTTAATATTGATAAACACCAAATAAATGATTCAAAAATGGAATGAAATTTGTTAATATTTTTGGAATTTACAATACAAAATCAGTTTAATACAATGGTGTAAGGGTGAAAATGACACATTGAATCATGGTACGATCATGAGACTATATTATTTTCCACTCTCAATTATCTCTGATCATTACCCAAGGTTCACATCTAAATTAGGGAGTAGTATTAAACATGATTTGAGTACTGAATTAAATTTCAACATGACCTGTCACCCCCAAACTAATGGCCAATCTGAAAGAACCATTCAGATGATTGAAGATATGCGAAGAGCCTACTGTCTAGAAATAAAAGGCCGATAGGATCAACATCTCCCATTGGTTGAGTTCACATACAAAAATATCTTCCACTCAAGTATTCAGATTGATCCATGTGAAGCTCTGTATGGAAAGTGATGTAGAACACCAACCTGCTGGGATGAAGTTGGAGAAAGAAATCTACTTGGACCCGATCTTGTGGAAGAGATGACAGAGAAGGTTCAAGTCATCCATAAACAATTCAAAGCTTCTCAAAGGTAGAAAAAGAACTCCACTGACAAATGTTAAAGGGAGTTGGAGTTCGATGTTGGAGATAAAGTCTCCCTTCAAATATCACCATGGAAGAGATCCATGCGGTTTGGAAAGAAAGGGGAGGTAAGCCCAAGGTACATTGGCTCCTTTGAGACCTTTGACCGCATAGAAGCCATGGCCTATGGCTTGAACTTCAACCTAACATGTCTTATGTTCATGATGTGTTTCATGTATCACCCTTGAGGAAGTACATACCCAATCACTCACATGTACTAATCTCAGAAGTGGTGCAGCTAGTAGATGATCTCTCTTATCAGAAGAAACTGGTAGAGATTCTATACCCGATAGATAAGGTTTTACACAACAAGAAAACCCTCCTTGTTAAAGTGTTTTGGAGTAACCAATATTTTGAAGAAGCAACATGGGAACTAGAAGAGGTTATGAAGGAGAAGTACCCTCACCTATTTATGTAAAACGAAATTTCAAGGGTGAAATTTCATAAGGGGGGAAGAATTTTATGAACCAAAAATTTATCAATAAAATTACCTTCTTGTAATTACTCTTTATAATATAATCACATTAGGAATCTCAATTAAATATAACGATAGTAAATATCATTTGACCATTAAACATAATTTTTCCATGTCTATGGTTTGAATCTCAAAAATCTGACATACACGACTGTGTTCATGATATTTTTTTGGAGTCTAATAGAATAAACCTAATTTTTTTTGTGAATAGTAACATACCCTTATGAATAGTAAGTTACCATTATGAATAGTATATATGACCCTTATGAATATTAAATCATCCAAAATAATAGTAACCTTACCCATGAATAATTAAATAAAATTTTTGCATCTTATTAGTAACAACCTAACCATAGTAAATGTAATGGTATTTTTTGTAAGACATAAATAAAAAATTATAATTAATTAATCAATTTAAAAGAAAATTAATTTTCATAAAAATTGTTCATAAATTAGAAAATATATGTCTTATATATTTAATTTAATTTTATAAGACCTCACACAATTTTTGAAAGCATTATAAAATCAATTTTAATTTTAAAAAATGAAAATTTTATGTAAATTATGATTTTAATTAAATATTAAATAAATAATATTTAGAAAATTATTTTTGAAAAATGTACTTAATTTTTGGATTTTACATGTCGAAAAATGGTTTGGGTAAATTTTTGGGGTTTTTCGGAAATATGTGGATTTTTGATAAACAGTGAAATATCATAATTTACAAAACAAGGAAAATACACTAATTATAGAGCCATGTTTGATGTTCATCTGAGGTAAGGAAAATTTGTTCATGATAAAATGATAAAATTACTATTATTTATCACGGGAGACTCACTATTCCTTGTCTAGTGGGGAAATAATAAACTAATGAATTTTATATTGAGAAAACCCCTCTCCCATCCACTATAAATACCACCCTTTACACCCTCATTTCGCCACACCTCTCAAGCTTCTAGAATTGTCTATAATATACCCATGAGTCTTCCCTAGCCCCTACCACACGTCCAAGAGCTTCTAGTCTCATCAAAAGACCAAACCTAGTCCCTCTAAGGTGGATCTCAAGAGGAGTATTCAATAAGTAATTTCTCTCCCTCTTTTCCTTTAATTCCCTTTCAATTTCATGTTCTTTTATTATTCTCTCCGCACCAATATTTGACAAAATTGGATGGTAACTTCAGTATCATACATATACTATAATTTTATGATACTAATGGCATATTATACCTTCCATACCCCTTCTCCCATTCCATCTATTTTATGAAAGAAATTGTTGTTCATGAGGTGTTAATCTATCACCTTCAAGAATGAAATGTTTTTTTCATCTCTACTTTCAAGTATCATAATGAAACCATTTTTCTGGTTGAAACAAAATATTTTATATTTATTATGTCCTATTTAATCTTATATAACAAACTTATGTACATATTACTAAATGATTAATCAAAACAAGTTCATTGTGGTCGAAAAACCGCCCAAAATAACCCAAACGATCAACATTAAATTCCTATCTAATGATTCATCCACATGGTATATAAAATTATTAATTATAAGATCTTTTAAAATCATAGAATATAATTAATTACGTGTAATATCAGTTCTGTATGTTTACCCATGTTCTACCTGAACTTCAATTTATGAATACAAGTGAACCGCTCAACAAAAACCATAAAAACAAACATTCCCCAACAATGTTTTTAAACTCTTAAAATAATCCAAAGGCACATAAAATAACGTAATGAAACCAAAATGAACAATATTCATGAGAACAATGTTCAAGAATTTTTAATTAATGAATCTAATGTTTTTATACCAGAAATTAAAGTGAAAGAAGTATTCAGATATAAGGTATGGGACAATTCTCGAACACAACTTTCATTCTTTGGGTTATCCCTATTTCATTATTTTTTAGATATGGTTACTCCTTAAAAATCATTTTTTTCATAATTTTATTTCATTCATTAGGACATAATTTTTTTCACTAGAATTTTTGTCAAAAAAAAATGTTTCCCAAAAGAACTCTTCTTTTAAGAACACAACTTTTACTTCTCATTCATGGTTGACATTTCTTTTAACATGTATTTCATTCCCTATTTCTATAGGGAACCCAATGTTTATGAATGTGTTCTTATGAGATAAAACCCATTAATTTTAATGGGTTATTTATGTTCATTTTGGATATTTTTTCATTGTGTAATTTATGATTAATGATAATGTTATGATGTGATGGGTGTTCCCAGAATTATATAACATAATATTAATGTTTCAAAGTGACGGGTGCGCCTGGAATTATATAGCACTCCAATGCATTTGGTAAAGTGATTAATATCATGGGTTATTGTTAAATTATAAGTGAAAATATTCTATATTTTTTTCACAATTATGTGCGGTAGTTAACCACAAAGACATGATGTTTCATTTTTATGCATTTCCACATTTCAAGTCTTTTATTGATGATTCCTCTCATGTTCATGATATTTCACTTATGTTATGATTATGCTCACCCATTGTTATATTGTTATTATATATCCTCTTATTGGTATTTTTTCTCACCCCCTTTTGATGTATATCCTCAGGTGACTACATGTACTAAGGAGATGTCAAATTCCAATAAGAAGCTATAGAAGAAGAAATTAAAAAAAAATTATGCTCGATTTTGTAATTGTTATGTATGGTCCTAGTTTTCCCAAGTCACTAAACTATTAGATACTCTATGTGTAATACTATTATGTGGTTTATCTTTAAAATGAGTAATAGTAATGTAAGAAAAGTTTGGTTTGCTATAGTTGGTACCATAGGAATGGTTTATTTAAATTGGGAATTAGGATTAGTGAACCCTAGAGAAAACCTCTACCCTGAGACTAAGTACAAATATGAACACAAGAATATTTACATAGGGATCCCATATGTTATGATTTTAGTATAAATTGTTTAAATTAATACATAATTCATAACTTCTTGACTTATGTTTTGTTCTAACCTATTTTATTTTAGAAAATGACGGGAACCATGAGAAACCAGGCCAATAACTCGTGTGAGGAC
This sequence comes from Viscum album, assembly GCA_963277665.1. NCBI lineage: Eukaryota > Viridiplantae > Streptophyta > Magnoliopsida > Santalales > Viscaceae > Viscum > Viscum album. Next base: position 773,139,918 of record OY728142.1, on the reverse strand, counting down.
CAATGCAATGATCGTGCGAACGACATACCCAATGATTTTGAATGTGGAGTTCAAAACTTCATGGAAATGATTACCAAATTATATTGTGCTATGAACACTAACCATAATAATGGGGGAACATCCTCCTTTAACAAAGGGGGAGAAATAGGCTATCGAATGTTTTATGCAGCAATGACCACAGACGTTTAGTGGATATTCTGATCCACTAGTTGCAGAATAGTGGATCAACTCCATGGAGAAGATCTTTTCTGCACTTCACTGTTCTGAGACGGAAAAGGTTACACTATCTGTTTATCATCTAGATGATGAGGCCGATCAATGGAGGTATTAGACTAAGAACACCAATCTATGGGAGTAAATTGATGAGATGGAGTGTGAGGAATTTAAGATAATGTTTCTTAACAAGTATGTCCCAAGGACTCTTCTTATGGAGTTGGAGGGAGAATTCATAGATCTCATGAAAAAGGAAGTAGAATCTCTCACAACCTGTGAAGATAATTTCGCAAGGCTTTTAAGGTATTCGTTAGGAGTTGTTATTAAAAATTATAGGAAAATTGATAGATTCTTTAGTGGATTAAAACCACACCTTTAAAAGGATTTTTCAATTTGAGACTTCGGGAGTTATGAAGAAGTTGTTCAATGTCCTCTCAAAGTGGAGATGGAGTTTGGAGAATGGTCCTATGGATATGGTGATAAGAAACGAAAGATGGAGTTTCAATCCAATGGATCTAAAGACAATGGTGGGAAGAAAACTCAATGACCCACATGCCAAAAATGTGGAAAGTTTCACCATGAGAACAACCTCAAATGGATGGGGAAGTTCTTCAAGTGTGGGAAAGAAGGAAACCATGCTTAAGATTGTCTAAAAGACATGAAAAGGAATGAGAATGTTCTGGATGAAAGGAGATAACCACCCATGATTCAATTCTAAAAATATAGGGAGCTAGGGAACTGTGTGAGATAGTGCACTAAACCTCTAGTTCCTGAGGGTAATCAGTGTATGCAGCCACCGAAGCCAAAGAAAAAAAGGTAAGGCTTATGAAATCACTACTTCAAAAGTGAAGAAAGACACTGATTCCTTACAAGGTACACTCCATATTCACTCATGAATGGAAAAAGTCTTATTTGATATTGGTTTTATGTATTCCTTAATATCATTCAAGTATGATAGAACTATAGAATAAAAGTCTTGTAACCTTGAAGTAAGGACATCTGTAAACGCACTAAGTGGTGCAATAATTGCAACCCAAGTGTTTGAATCTTCTCCATTTTGTGTGTGTGGGAAGATTCTTCTAGTAAATCTCATAATACTTCCCTTGGTGGAATTCGATGCTATAATGGGAATGGATTGGATCTCATTATATAGAGCACATATCAACAATCCGAAAAAAGAAATATCTTTACATATTCCAAATCATCCCATGATCCTCTACCAATTAAAGGATGATCATGAATATCCTTCGAAATATCGTTCATCTGTGTGGGTGTTGATTCTTTATGAAGAGGCATACCTATCCCTAATGGTTGGGTAGAAGGATAGTTCCAACCTCAAAGAAATTCCCATCGTTAGGGAATATAGCGATGTATTTCCCAAAGAGTTACCCGGAATCCCACTGGATCATGAGGTAGATTTATCAATAGAAATCATACCCAGAGATACTCTTATCTCAATGTTTTCCTATATGATGGCTCCTATCGAACTAGAGGAGTTTAAGAAGTTGCTGTAAGAGCATCTGGACAAAGGGTTCATACGCCCTTGTGCATCACATTGGGGTGCTCCAGTACTCTTTGTGAAGAAGAAGGATAGAACAATCCAGTTGTGTATCGATTATCGGGATCTCAAAAACATCACCATAAAGAACAAGTATCCTCTTACAAGGATTGAAAAATTGTTCGATCATTTAAGATAAGATAAATACTTCTCAATGGTGGAACTTCATTCTGGATATCATCAGTTAAAGGTGAAGAATGAATATATTCATAAGAATGCCTTCTGTACAAGGTACGTGAGCTATGAGTTTCTAGTGATGCCCTTTGGAATTAATAATGCCCCTAAAATATTCATGGATTTGATGAATAGAGTCTTTAGACATTACCTTGAAAAATTTGTGGTAGTGTTAATTGATGATATTCTCATCTACTCCAAGAGAAATGAAAAACCAAAAGAACATCTAGGACTTGTGTTGGTGACATTGAGAAAGGAGAATTTGTATGCCAAGTTCATAAAGTGTGACTTTGGGATGAAGAAAGTCACTTTATTGGGACATGTGATTGAAAGTGATGGAATTTCTATGGATCCTTCAAAAACAAAGGCAATTATGGAATGGCACAAGACCTCTAGTGTAACAGAAATCCAAATTTTTCTAGGATTAGATGGGTACTACCGACATTTTGTGAGAAACTTCTCATGATTGTTAATCCCTCTATATAAGTTAACAAGGATATGGGTAAATTATGTCATGAAATAAGAATGTGAGGGAAGGTTTAAGGAGCTAAAGATAAGGTTGATCATTGCACTTGTACTCACACCATCGAAAAATGGAGAATGTTTTGTGATATACAATGATTCTTCAAAGAAAGTCCTGGGTTGCGTACTCATGAAAAATGATAATGTGATTTCCTACACCTCACCAAGGATGAAGGTTCATGAGTATAACTACCCAATGCATGATCAAGAGATGGAATGTGTGATTTTTCCTTGAATATCTAGTGGAAATACCTTTATGGTGAGAAGTGTGTCATATACACCGACCACAAGATCCTAATGTATATATTGACACAAAATGAGCTCAAAATGCGTCAAAGGACATGTATAGAGCTAATCAATGATTAAAATTGTGTTATTCACTATCATCATAGAAAGGTGGACAAGGTAGCTGATTCTCTAAGCCGAAATGAACCTGCTACTATATCCAAGCATCAGATTGATAAAGAACATATCATCTTGGATATGCAAAGGTTGGATTTGTAAACCATAAGGGCAGGGGATACATGATACATTGACCAAATGATTGCGTAACCATAAATCAAAGAAATGTTTATGGAAGCACAAATGGATATTGTATAGATACAAAAGATGGTGAAAGATTTAAAGGAAGGGAAGATGCAAGAGTTCCATATTGATGGTGATGGTGTGATTTGGTTTGGAACACAACTTTGCGTTCCTTTATCACCAGAGATAAAGAAGGATCTATTGGAAAATGAATATAGATTACCATTATCTATCTATACTGGGAGTACCAGGATGTCCGTGATCTCTGAGAGAACTTATGGTGGGATCAAATGAAAAAGGAGATCACAGAATATATCTCAAGGTGCTTCGAATGTCATCAAGTTAAAGAAGAGAAAAAAATGTCCAAAAGGATGATGCATTCATTGCCTATACCCATTTGGAAATGGGATAATGTTACTATGAACATTTTCATGGGTCTCCTTAAGATGTCGAAAATAAATAATGTGATATGGGTTGTGGTTGAACAACTCACCAAGACTTCCAATTTTATCACTATTCAGGAAGACCTCTCACTTGAAAAATTTGAAAAGTAATATGTGAAGGATGTTGTGATAAGAACACATTGTCATGAAACATAAAATTGATTATGATTTTAATATTTATTTATAGTATAGGTAAGACCCTAGGTTATCTCTGAAGGGGTGTTCATAGGTTTTGAGTATGTATTTTTAATAAGAATTACAAATATAGGTGGTGGTTTTGCAAATAGTTTTAGGATGAAATGAATTAATTAAAGAGTTTAATAGTTGGAAAGAAAAGGTGGTGGTTTTTAATTATGAGATAAAATTTTTCATTGTGAGTTCACTACACAAATTTAAATTTCATTGTTCTTGGAGATTAATTAAGGTTTGATGTAAGTCTTTGGTTGAAATCAATCAGAATCCCTATTACATTCAAAGCTCTTATATAAATGCATGTTAAACCAAAACTTGACATAAAAATCGTATAGACAAGGTCCAGATCACCAGAATGGTATAATAGCTTCCAAAAAAAGTGAAATCTCAAATAAGTTGGGAAGAAAAGGATTCTTGTGTTGTCCAATCAAGACAACACAAGTCATGCATCAAAACATCACACCGATCGGTTAAAAGTAAAGAGAATTTCATTCGGTTACATCAAACAAAGGTAAATCAAAGAAATAGACTTCTAAATGGAATGTTTCCAAACCCAAAATACACCAAAACAGTATTAGTAAAACTATAGGAACTCCCTTTACATGTTTGTAGCTCCATCATAATGAACTCCCACTGTTTAGCTCGACATTAAGAGGAGGAGGAAGCTCGGGTGGATCTCCTTCTTCCTTATTGATCAGCCTATGAGGTTAGAGGCCTCCATTACTTCAAGGATGAGGAGGAGACTCCTCTAGGACTCTAAAATGGCAGATATTCACCTCTTGGCCGAACATACTAATGGGGATCCCAAGGTTCCATTTTATAGGAAAATGGGAAGGTGGTTTTTAGCACATGGATTTGATAAAACCACTTTTCACATGGGTTTTTAACTTTATACATCCTTCTCTATATTTGGAAAAAATAAGAGAGTAGTATCCCCACCTATTTTATATCTCCATAGATTGTTTGGCACAATTTGGAATCTTAGATCCCGAGATATGGACAGATCACATCACATAACTTTTGACTTCGTGCAGATTCGGTGTGTTGGACAGATGAGGTTGGTAGGGCAATCAGATGGAAGAATGAGTCTTGTAATCATTCATATTAATTGTAGCCCAATGAAATTTGGACTAGCCCATGGCATTTCATCCCATCTGGATGCATGGTTCAACATCAGTGATTAGATGAGTCCACTGGTGGGAATAGATCTTGCGCTGTTTGGCCCATTTTTCTTGGACATCATCATGGGTCCTCCAAATCACTTCCTCCTACAATAGAATCATAAAAAAAGTAACATTTACCTTTTTAAAAGTGATAGAAACCAAATTAATTATTCAAATGTGGAAAGAAATTTTTTATTATTTTTTGAATTTACAAGACAAATTCAGTTTAATATGATGGTGAAAGGGTGAAAATGACAAAATGAATCATGGTACGATCACACACCCACACCTAAGCATTTTCACTCCAGGGAAAAGTCACATATCCAAATAAAATGATGCATATATATATATTCCCAACATCATGAATACTTAACATTTTAGGAATTTTTAATTAAATTAATGTGATCAATGCACGAACCACACCAAGGAGTTCTTCCTAGTAAAAATAGAAAAAGATGTTTCATAAATCATATAGTAGTGAAACTCAAAAAGATTCATCAAATCAAATTGACCAGGGAATTCAGAAGTCTAACATGACACTAACTCTCTAGGTGTGTTTGTAAAAACCATTCCATGATATTATTTCCACTTGATATCCAATAAATATTGGTTATTTTAACATTTTTCATCTTATATGATTTTGTCCACCGAACCTACCATACATCTTTTGCAATAATATTTCAAAACCCACTCACATAACCATTCCCTGAAGCCAAAAAATAAGATCCTGACCTAGATATCCCCATATGTTGCACATTTCATCATTCCCTCTTTTATTTTCGTTTTTTAGAAGTTTCATTTGGAAAAAATATGACACTCATCTCTCTACCCTTTTTTGATCTCCTCACGACACTAATTGAAATACTTATAACAAGATTAAAGGCTGAGGGGGAGTGGTTTTTGACCTACCCAAGACACAACCCATTTTTGAGGGCGTACAATAGTTGGACATTAGGTACACAAGCATGGGTCAATATGGTATAGTAATGAAACTGATCAGATAAAGAAGGAACGTATGAAAATATCATTTTAAGCTATAAAATATTAACCTAACATATATTTACCATATATTATGTAAGAAATATTCACACATTGTGGTTTGGTGAAAAAATGTGTGGAGATACTAGTGACATAGTTTTCCCAAAAAACTACACACACAATGGGCATCAATCATCTCAAAGGTTACACATATATACTATAATTTATATCATTGAAAGAAAACCAATTCACTAAAAATCACTCCCTGATTCATACAAATATTTTTTTATCCTTCGTTATTTTATTTTTACTTTCTCCCTTTTATAGTCAGCAAATCATGGAACTTTGAAATTTTTGATGGGGAAAAATGAAAATACCATAAAGAAGGCTAAAAATAGAAGAAAGGAGATAGATAAAAGAAACCAAAATGAAACCATAAAGATGGGAAAAAATGAAAATACCATAAATAAGGATAAAAAGAGAAGAAAGGAGAAAACGATTAAAATTCCTAACTAACCCAAGAATATACCCATCCTCGAAACCTAAAGTTTAGAGTTTCTTCACTGTATGAAAAGAGAATGTGGAAAAGAAAGATAAAACCTTGTGAGTTCAATTCATAGATTGCTTCATTAACATGGAGTTCCTCCATCGGGGACTCTGGAATGGATTCATGGAAGTACTTCAGCCACTGCCCATTGATAGTGAAGGTTTTCTTGTTTTCTTCATTTTAATCCTAGACAAAACCAAGTGAAGAGACATTAGTAACAGTGTATGATCCAAAATAGTGGGAACAAAGCCTAACTGGATGCAAATTCATCCTTTCATTGTAAATGAGGACCTTCTTTCCAATGTGGAACTGACGATTAAGCATAATATAGTCATGATAAGCCTTGGTTCGCTCCTTATAAATCATGGAGTTTTCATATGCATCTCTTCTCATTTCCACAAAATCTTGAATCTGCAACTTCCTTTGAGCACCTACACAAAAAAGATTACAATTGCATTGTTTGATGGCCTAATAGGCCTGGAGCTCAATCTCAAAAATGAGGTGACAAATCCTTCCAAACATAAGACAATAGGGTGACATTCCAATGGGATTTTTGGAAGTAGTACGGTAGGACCATAATGAATTATCATGTCAAAGACTCCAATATTTTCTATTGGGTTGAACAATTTTTTTTTTCAAGAATTATTTTACATCTCTATTTAAAACCTCGGCTTGATTATTGGTCTGTGGGTGAAATGCAGTAGACACTTGATGTCTGAACCCATACTGACACAAAAGTGATTCCATTGTTCGATTGCAGAAATGAGAACTCTAATCACTAATGATGAACCTATGTAAACCAAACATAAAGAAAATTGGTGTTTTAAAAAATTCTACAACTACCATCGAATCATCCGTCCTTGTAGCTCTATCCTGTACCCATTTTGACACGTAATAAACTTCCAGAAGAATGTACAAGGTACCAAAGGAATTGGGAAATGGATCTATAAAGTCTATACCCCAAACATCAAATATTTCATGAAAGTGGAAGGTTTTTTGTGGAATTTCATTTCTTTTAGAGAAATTATCCTTTCTTTGACAATGAGGACAAGATTTAATAAATTCATGGGCATCCCAAAAATGTGTTGGCCAAAAGAGGCCAAAATGAAGAATTTTGCGATCAGTCCATTGGGGACCAAAGTGACCCCCACAAGCAACAGTTTGGAAGAATATAAGCATGAACAAAAACTCACTATCAGGAACACAATGCCTAAGGACATGATCACTATGGGTGCGCCAGTAGTAGGGTCATACCAAATATACCAATGGGACTCATTTTTTAGACAACTAGCTTTTTTTTCATTGAAATCAGTAGGAATGAAAGATGCTACAAAATAATTTACAATTCTGGAATACCAAGGAATAAAATCTTGCACTCAGAAAAATAGGTCATTAGGAAACATATCATTTAAAGGAATATAGGGGGTTGAGTCAATGTTTGAGGATAGGGGAATCCTACTGATATGGTCATCCCCCATAATCTCTGATCCTTTTTTATCTCTAATTTCTAGATTGAATTATTGAAGGAAGATAATCCAACGAATGAGACGTGGTATAGATTCCGTTTTCCTAAGGAGGAACCTGAGGGATGCATGGTCTGAGAGAACAATGAATTTGGACCCAAAAATCCATGACTTGAATTTGTCCACGACAAACACAATGGAAAGGAATTACATTTCAGTTGTGGTGTAGTTTTCTTTGGCATGGGTCCAAAGGACGTGAGGTATAGGATGTGACATATGGAGCTCAATCGACCCTTTGTGACAAAATCACCCCAACTACATAGTTAGAGGCGTCACACATGAGCTCAAATGGTAAATCCCACCGAGGTGGTTGGATTACCATGGGTGACATGAGACTCTATTTTAACTTATTAAAAGCTTCCTCAAATTCGTTATAAAAAAAACTTTTTCTTTTCTGGTGTAATCCGGATTGGGGGAGTGCAATTTTACTAACACCATGAATGAAACGATGGTAAAATCCAGCATGACCTAGGAAAGACTGCACATACCATACATTTTTGGGGAATGGTAGTGAAGAAATGACATCAACTTTTTATTTATCTACTTTGATACCATCCCCATAAATGAAATACCCTAAAACTATACCTCTTCGCACTATGAAATAGAATATCTCATAATTTAATAGAAGATTTTTTTAATACAGCAACGTAGGACTAAACCAATACTAATCCAACATTCATAAAATGAATATCCAGAAATACTGAAATTGTCCATGAATACATCCATGAAATTCTCCTAATAATCCAAATAAATACTTACCGCGCATCATTGGAATGTACACAGAGCATTGCACAGACCAAATGGCATCCTTCTATATGCAAATGTGCCAAAGGGGAAAGAGGATGTTGTCTTTTCCAGATCCTCAAGTGCAATATGGATAAGAACATCCTCTAACACACCAGAGGGGGGTGAGGTACTACGGTTAGCCAGCTAAACAATAATTATAGTGGGATTCAGTACCCTGACCTACAATGTAGAGTAAATAGAGCGAGGCATTACATTTATAGAAGAACCTAAATCAAGCATTGCATTAGAAAAAGATTACTCCCCTATGGTGTATGAAATTGAGAATGTTCTAGGATCATTGCACTTAATGGGAAGTGATGGCTCTATCAATGATAAAACATTCCTCCCCAAGATCACTTTCTCATCAACTCAAAGTTACCATTGGTGTGTACACATATCCTATAGAAATGTGGCGTACCATGGAATTTGATTCATAGCATCAATCAATGGGATGATAACCTACACTTTCTTGAAAATTTCTAATATTTCCTTATCATGTTTAGTTTCCTTTTGTTTTCTTGGTTGTGTGGCCCTTTGTGGAAATGGAATAGGAATGGTTGGGATAGGTGACTCATCAATATACACACTCTTTCCTTTGGAATGGTTTCCCTTAGGACAAGGTTCTTCAACATTTGGAACATTTTTGATGGTTGGGATGGTGGTTTCCTCATGAGGAGATGACTCTAATGGAGGATTAATTTTAGATTCCAGTTTTTTTCCATTCCTATTGGTGATGGAAAAAACATTTCCTTTATCTCTAGGGTTGAGTAATGGTTGAGATGGTAGTTTACCCGACCCGCGGCTTTGTATTTCACCCACTGAGTTAACTAGTTGGCCAAATTGGGTTTTTAGGTCTTGTATGGATTCTTGGGTGGTTTGTTGGAAGTGAAGATTGTTGTCAGCCAATTTTTTCGTCATATCTTCTAGGCGAGGCTTAGGTTTTTGAAGGGGTGATTGGGAAGGCCTTTGGGGTGGCTGAGGATTTCTGGGTGGTAGGGGTGGATGACTACCCTGAACTTTTTGGTTCCATGATTGCTGAGGCTAGTTTTAATACCCCATTTCCTATAATCTTGGTTTCCATTCCACTCATTGTTGGATGGATAGTATGGTTCTTGGCTAAAGGGTTGGTTATAGAGGTGTTCTGGGAATATTGCAACACAACTCTCAGAAGTTTCTCTCAATCGGGGGAATTGGTCAGAATAATGGGTGTTAGAAGAACATATTTCACAATGGATGTAAGGGGGATATTGAGATCTCCCTTGAGAGAGACAATTTTTTCGTAGAAGGGTACTTACCTCCTCAAACATCATGTCCACCTTCCTCTCAAATTCGGCACTTTGCACCTCATGGACACCTTGAATCGGTACATTAGACCTTGAATCAAATTGTTGTGTGGTTTTCAGCATGTTCTCAATTAGAGTTCTGGTAGAAATTGGGGTCTTATCAACTAGTGCACCACATATAGCATCATTGATCATATTTCGATCAATAGGTATTAAAACATCATAAAAATATTTAATTAAAAGTTGATCACTTATTTGCTGGTGTGGGAAACATGAACATAACCTTTTAAAGAGTTCACAATATTTATGTAATGTTTCCCCTTGATATTATCTTATCCCAGAAATTTATTTCTTTGTTGTTGCAGTTCAAGAGGCTGGGAAATATTTTTCAACAAAAAGGCGTTTCATGTCCGCCTAGCCTCTTATTAGGGAATTAACATAATATAACCTAACTTTTGTTGTGTCTTATAATGGAAACAAGAATGACCTTAACTTTACTTGTTCTTCATCCACAATTGCAGGTTTTAATGTATAACACACAGTGTGAAATTCTTTTAATTGCTTCTGTGTATCCTCTCCAGGAAGTCCATGGAATCTTGGTAACAGTTGAATTAAACCCGATTTTTGTTCAAAATTGGATGCCACGCCTTGTAATTGAATATAGGTGGGTTGGATATCATCATCTGGATAGGTTAGTTCTTTTAATGTTATACTGATTTTAGACATGTTATACATGTTTATTTCAGTTTTGATGTCAGTTCCAGAAGAAGATGAAGGGTGAATATGAGTTTCAATATGTGGTGTGTCCGGCTTCAAAGTGTTGTCTAGTGTATCTCAGTGTTGTTGACATAGGGTCCTCTCGGGTTCGGGTTCGAAAGGTGGTAATTCCTCAGATTAGAATGCATTATGCACCAAACCTACACAAAAAATAGATCAAAACAAAAATAGATTGAAAAGGTATAAGAGAAAACAAATAAATATTCACAAAAAATAAAAAAACCTTATAAAAACACGCACTAAAAACCAATGTTCTTCACGAAAACGACACCAACATTTGTACAAGTTGTCATGACACGTCAAATTGATTATGATTTTAAGATTGATTTATAGTCTAGGGAAGACCCTAGGTCGTCTCTCAAGGAGCATTGATAGGTTTTGAGTATGTATTTTTAATAAGAATTACTAAAATAATGGGTGGTTTTAAAATAGTTTTATGATGAAATGACTAAATTAAAGAGTAAAATAGTTGGCAAGAAAAGGTGATGTTTTTTAATTATGATATAAAAGGGTTCATTGTGAGTTCACTACACACATTTAATGTTCATTGTTCCTGGAGATTAATTATGGTTTGATGTAAGTAATTGGTTGAAATCAATCTGAATCCTGATTACATTCCAAGCTCTTATATTACAGCACGTTGAGCCAAACCATGACATAACAATCATATTGACAAGGTCCAGATCACATGAATGGTATAATAGATTCCAAAAAACATTGCACCTATTGGTTAAATGTAAAGATAATTTCATTCATTTACATCAAACAAAGATCAATACAATTAAGACAAATCTAAATGAAATGTTTTAAAATAAAAAATACATCAAAACAGAAGTAGTACATGTTCTGTGACTACCTTTACATGTGTGTAGCTTTATCACAATGAATTCCCACCGTTTAGCTCGACATCGGGAGGAGGAGGAAGCTCAGGTGGAACTTCTTCTTAATTCTTGATCCCTCTATGAGGATAAGGGCCTGAAGAATTTAGAGGATGAAGGGGAGACTCCTATAAGACTCCAAAATGGAAGTGCTTATCTTCTTGGCCTAACTTACAAATGGGGATCCCAAGGTGCCATTTTATATAAAAGTGGGAAGGTGGTTTTGAGCACACAGATTTGATAAAACTACTAGTCGCATGGGTTTTGACCTTAATAAATTATTATCTCTCATTTGAGAAAATAAAAAGGTTTTAGAGCCACATTGTTTCTATCTCCACCATAATTGTGGCATAATTTGGATACATAGAGCCCGGGATAACATATCTGAGCACACAACTTTTGACTTCGTGGATATTCAGTGTGCTAGAAATATCAGGTCAGTAGGGCCATCAGATGGCTAAATGAGTCTTGGGTTCCTTAATATGAATTGTATCCTGACAGATTTTGGACCACACCAAAAATTTCAGCCAATTTTGATTCACAATTCAAGAGAAGTGATCGGATGAGTCCACTGGTGTTCATGGATCTTGGACAGTTTGGCCCATTTTCTTGGACATCATCATGGGTCCTCCAAATCACCTCCTACTACAATGGAATCATCATGAAATGTAAAATTTTACTTTTTAACAGTGATAAAAACAAAATAAATGATTCAAAAATGGAATGAAATTAGTTATTATTTTTGGAATTTACAATACAAATTCAGTTAAATATAATTGTGTAAGAGTGAAAATGACACAGTGAATCATGGTATGATCATGCAAATGCATGAAGTTACACTCTCAATTGTCTATGATCATGATCCATGGTTCACATCTAAATTAGGGAGGAGTATTCATCCTTATTTGAGTAATGAATTAAATTTCATCATGACCTATCACCCCCAAACTAATGGCCAATCTGAAAGGACCATTCATATGCTTGAAGATATTCTAAGAGCATACTCTCTAGAAATAAAAGGTGGATTGGATCAACATCTCCCATAGGTTGAGTTATCTTCAAAAAATAGATTCCACTCGAGTATTTAGATGGATCCATATAAAGCCCTGTATGGAAATTGATGTAGAACTCCAACCTGCTAGAATGAAGTAGGAGAAAGAAAGCTACTTGGACCCGATCTTGCAGAAGAGATGATAGAGAAGGTTCAAGTCATCCATAAACACATAAAATCTACTCAAAGTTGGCAAAATATCTACACTTACAATTGTAGAAGGGAGTTGGAGATCTACATTGGAGATAATGTTTTCCTTCGAATATCACCATGGAAGAGAGTCATGCGGTATGGAAAGAAAGGGAAGGTAAGCCCAAGGTACATTAGCTCCTTTGAGACCTTTGACATCATAGGAGACATGGCCTATCGGCATTAAATTCAACCAAATATGGCTCACATTAATGATGTGTTTCATGTATCACTCTTGAGGAATTACAAACCCAATACCTCACATGTACTAAACTCCGAAGTGGTGCTACTAGAATATGATATCTCTTATGAGAAGCAACCGGTAGAGATTCTAGACCAGAGAGATAAGGTTATATTCAACAAGATAACCCTACTTGTAAAAGTGTTGTGTAGTAACCATAATTTTGAATAAGAAACATGGGAACCGTAAAGAGGTGATGATGGAGATGTACCCTCACCTCTTTATGTAAAACAAAATTTCGAGGGTGAAATTTCATAAGAGGGGAAGAATGTTACGACCCAAAGATTTATCATTAAAATTAACTTTTTATAATTAAAATTTATAATATAATCACATTAGGAATCTCTATTACAAATAACGACACTAAATATCATGTGGCCATTAAACATAATGTTCCCACTTCTATGGTTTGAATCTCGAAAATCTGACATACACGACATTGTTCAGGATGTTTTTTTAGAGCCTAATAGAATGAAAACAATTTTTTTCGAATAGTAACATACCCTTATGAATAGTAACCTACCATTATGAATAGTTTATATGACCCTTATTAATATTAAATCTTCCAAAATAATATTAACCAAACCCATGAATAATTAACTAAAATTTCTGCATCTTATTAGTAACAACCTGACTATAATAAAAGTATTAGTATTTTTATAAGTAATAAATACATAATTATAATTAATTAATTAATTTAAAAGAAAATTAAGTTTCTTAAAAAGTTTTCATTAATTTAAAAATATATGTCTTTTGTATTTAAAATAATTTTATAAGTCCTCATGTAATTTTTGAAAGCATGATAAAATCAGTTTTAATTTTAAAAACTGTAATTTTTATGTAGATTATGATTTTAATTAAAAATTGAATTAATCATATTTAGCAAATTATTTTTGAAAAATGGACTTCATATTTGGATTCTACATGTCGAAAAATGTTTTGGCTGAATTTTTGGTATTTTTCATAAATACTTGAATATTTTATAAACAGTGAAATATCATAATTTACAAAATAATGAAAATACACTAATTATAGAGCCATGTATGATGTTATACTAAGGTAAGGACAATTTTTTTGTGATCACATGATAAAATCAATATTCTTGGTCATGGGATCCTCACTATTCCTTGTCTTGTGGGGAAATAATAAACTAATGAATTTTATATTGAGAAAACCCCTCTCCCCACAACTATAAATACCACCCATCACACCCTCATTTCGCCACACCTATCAAGCTTCAAGACTTTTCTAAAATATTCCCAAGAATCTTCCACATCCCATTCCACACATCTAAGAGCTTCTAGTATCATCAAAATACCAAGCGTAGCCCCCCTAAGGTGGATCTCAAGAGGAGTATTCAAGAAGTAATTTCTCTCCCTCTTTTCCTTTAATTCCCTTTTAGTTTCAAGTTCTTTTCTTATTCTCTCCCCACATATATTTATACAAATGGGATGTTAAGACCAGTATAATACATATAATTTAATTTTATAATACTATTGGAATATTATACTATCCAACCCCCTTCTCTTGTTCCTTCTATTTTATGAAAGAAAATGTTGTTTGTGAGGTGTTAATCTATCACCTTCATGAACGACTAGTTTTTTTCCATTTCAACTTTTAGATTTGTTCATGAAACCATTTTAATAGTAGAAACAGAATATTTTATCTGTATTATTCCCTATTTAATGTTATAAAACAAAATTATGTACATATTACTAAATTATTAATCAAAACAAGTTTCGTTGTGGTCGAAAAGCCACCGAAATTTACCGAAACGATCATCATTAAATTCCTATCTAATGATTCATCAACATGGTCTATAACATAATTCATTATAATATTACTTAAACTCTTGTAATATCATTAATAACATGTAATATCAGTTCAATATGTTTACCCATGTTCTACATGAACTTCAATTTATGAATACAAGTGAACCGCTCAAGAAAAACCATAAAAACAACCATTCCCCAACAATGTTTTTAAACTCTATAACTCATCCAAAGGCACATAAAATAACTTAATGAAACAATAATGAACTATATTCATGAAAAAAAGGTTCTTTAATTTTTAATTATTTAATCTAATGTGTTTATATAGGATATTATAGAGAAATAATCATTTGGATATAAGGTAAGGGGAAATTCTCGATCCCAACTTTCATCTTTCATGTTCTCTATATTTCACTTTTTTTATATGGTTACTCTTTAAAAATAACTTGTTCACCATTTTATTTCCATTGCTGGGATGTAAATTTTTGTCACTATTATTTATTTCAAACAAAATTTTTTCCAGAAAAACTATTCTTTTAAGAACACACCTTTTACTTCTCATAAAAGGTTGATGGTTTTTGTAAAATGTATGTTATTCAATCCTTATTTTGGGAACCCAATGTTTATGAATGTGTTCTGATGAGATGAAAACAATTCCTTTTAATGGGTTAGTTATGTGAATTTTTGACATACTTTCATTATGTCATGAATGATAAATGACAATGTTATGATGTGATGGGTGCGCCTGTAATTATATAGCGGAATATGAATGTTTCAATGTGATAGATGTGCCCAGAAATATACAGCGCTCCAATGTATTAGGTAATGTGATGAATCTCACGAGTTAATGTTAAATTATGTGTGAACAAGATTTAGCTTTGTTCCCAATTGTGTGTTGTAGTCAACCAATAAGACATGATGTTTCATTTTTATGCATTTCCACATTTCAAGTATTTTATTAATGATTCCTCTAATGATCTTGATCATTTGCCTATGTTGTGATTATTCTCACCCATTGCTATATGTTTATTATCTATCCTATTACTGGGATTTTAGATCACCCCCTTTTAATGTATATCCTCAGGTGAATACATGTATAAGGAGAGTTCAAGTTCTAATAAGAATCTAGAGAAGATGAAATTAAACAAAAATGTTTATGCTCGATGTTGTAATTGTTATGTATTGTCCTAGTTTTCCCAAGACACTAAAATATTTAATCCACTATGTGTAATACTATTATACTATTTATATTTAAAATTATTTAATAACAATGTTAGAAATGTATTGGTCTCTATAGAAAGTTAAGATGCTTGCATTTACTTACACCCTTGGATGAACCTGATATCTACACCAGAAAATTGGATTGCTCATGTAGATCTTTGGTAGTTGATGGTGAAATTGGAGAACTTATAGGGGAAGGGAATCATAAGACCTAGTGTTTCCTCATGAGAATACCCTGTGTTATTTTCTAATATAGTGGATGGGAAATTTAGGTTCTCTATAGATTATCAGTGCCCGAATCAAGTGACCCTGAAAACTAATTATCTAATACTAAGGAATGAAGGCCTATTTGGTCAGTTGGGAGGGGTTTGATGGTTCTCAAAGATTTACATCAGATCGGTCTATCACCATCTATGAGTATATAATGACGATATACTGAATATTGAATTAATATTTCAATATATTAACTATTAGTCCTTGGTGATGCCTTTTGATATGATAAATGCCCCATTAGTGTTCATGTGACTCATGAACTAGATCTTTCAGTCTTTCTTAGATCGGATTTTGGTGGTCTTCAAAAATGATATCCCAATGTAGTCAACATCCCTAGAGGATCATGCAAGACACATGAGGATGGTTTTAGACACACTCAAGGAGTACCATATTTATGGAATGATTTATAAGTGTTTGTTCTAGATTCAAGAGGTCCAATTACTAGGAAACATTATCTCAGCTAATGGTAAAGTAGTGGACAAGGATATGGTCGAGGTAGTGTTAGTTTGGGATCCACCCAAGGGTATAAAAAAAGTTCAGAGATTCCTTGGGTTGGCATTCTAGTATAAGTGATTTGTACCTAATGTACACATGGTATTGGAACCTTTGTCTATATTGACATGGAAATGGAATCCTTTTATTTGGATGGAATGGTTCTAGAAGGATTTTTGGAGTTTAGGAAGTGGTTTAAAAGAACACGTATTTTAATATTTCTAATGGGGGTTTCAAGTATATATTATTCTACAATTACATAGGGATTGGGATTGGTTTTGTGATACTACAGAGGAATGCAATTATTTCCTATGGGGCTCAGTAGTTGAGACTGTATGAGAAGAAATATGAGAACCCGAATCTTACTTTGTAAGTAGTATTCTTAACCATGAAGATGTGGTGACATTGCCTTATGGATGAGTGATATATCATCTACTATAACTAAGAGAGTATAATTTATATCTTATCTCATAAGGATATTAACTTGAGATTGAGTTTATGACTAGAGTTATTTCATGACACAACATCAAGATAGTCTGTACTCTTGGGGATATGAATATGGTGGTAGATGATCTCTGTTGAAGATCTGAATAAAAAAATGTTATTTGAGGTGTTGGATCAGTTTTTATTGTATTAATTGTCCATAGTGGACAATGATAGTGATTAATATATTTAGTTTATGGTTTTCACCCACAACTATTACAAATTATTATGGAATCTCAACCTCGAGATACTAATTTTGAGACCTTATATACTCAGATATCCAATTTTCATACTCGTAATGTATTTTTTGTTGGTGGAGATTATGGTACTATTTTTAGAGAATGAATGATGTTATTTTTTACATTTACAGAGGAGGTGATGAGGTATTTTCAAACATACCCTTTGGAAGTGCATCCAGGTGTGGAAAATTTGTACCGGGACTTTGAATGATAGTTTTGGTGGCCAGGAATGAATAAGTTAGTTGTAGATTTAGTTCCCCGATGCCTCATTTGGAAGTATGTGAAGGCTAATCACTAGGTTACAATGGGTTTTACTAAACCCATTTAGGTGCTAGAGTAGAATTTGGATTAGATATCCATGGACTTGGTGATGGGGTTATGATGTATATATAGAAGAAATGAATCAATCAAGGTAATCATAGACTGAGTCACTGAGATGGAGAACATCTTATCTATTCGATAATAGTGTTTAGTAGAGATATTGGGATTCCATTACATGTAGGAGACAGTCTGGGTCCATGGAGTTCCCTTGATTATTATTTGAGACCATGATGTTCAACTCACATCATGATTATAGATGGGATTACTAGAGGATTTTAGGGATCATTTGATATTGAGTGTGGTGTTTCACCCTTAGAATGATGGCCTGACTAAGTAGAAAATAGTGGTTCTGGAGGACATGTTGTGATCTTGAATGTTAGACTTGGCTATGGTTGGTAGGACCACATACCCTAGGTGGAGTTTGGGAACAACAAAAACTACCATTCCACCATCAATATAGGAAGATTTTTGGCCTTATACATGTGACCCTATAGGTCACCACATTGTTTTAATGATCTTAGTGAATTAGTACTCATGGTCCTAGAGTTGGTTTGAGCTATGACAGATATGGTTTAGATCATCCAAGGGTGAATGAGAACTGTATAGATCTATTATAAGTCCTATATATACTAATGAAATAGTCCTTTAGAGTTCATGGAGGGAGACTATAAATTTTTAAAGGTATCAACTTGATGTGAATTCAAAAAAATTTCCAGGGTGTTAAACTATATATGAGATTCATTGGACCTTTCTATATTCTATGGAATATTGCTTAAGTCCAATACATATTGGATTTACTATTGTAGTTAGTACAATAATCATTAATGGAGAACCTGTGAGAGGGATTACCAGATACAAGCTCAGTACCCACAGCTTTTTGAGTAATAATTTTTCAATTTTAGGATGAAATGCTTCCATGTAGGGTGAATGTAAAGTCATGTTTTTTTCCGTTAAATGATATGAAATAAATCTTGTAAAATTTTGAAATCTAGGCAGAGATACAACATTAGATTCTTTAACCCAGAGAACCCATAATAGATATTAAAAAATTCTTAAACATATAAATATGACACACATGTAGTTCTTCTAAAAAGGATGAATAATTCAAGGAAAGTGTCTTATAATAGACTTTTTATGGCACTATTGAGTCTAGAGTGTGGGGTTTTCCCTAGGAATGTCATAACCTTTGTGCATGTTATACTCTCAGGTTGGGAGTGGTCGTTGGTAAATGATTAAGTCAATTAATTAATTAAATTAAATTTTCATTACATGATCTACCCATAAATATAAAAAAATGATGAAATCTAGGATTATCCTCATAACCATAGAAATATAGAGGTTCCATTGGAAGAGATCTTGGAAAATGAAATGGATCCCAATCGATAATTGGGGATCATATTTACCAATGCAGTTTGAGAATATCACCAACAAAAGTTATGTATGGACATTCTTCTCTAATGATTGATCCAAATCAATGTAGTATGTTTAATTTATATGAATTCAACCCATTTATTTATCTCGTGTTGAATTTAGATTAATTCCATAAATATGAATTAAGTATCACATCGATGGTTGATTTATTTTATAGTTAATTTATTTGTTTATTTTTTATTATTCATCTTAGATTATATGATAAAATATCAAGGATGAAATGAAAATCTGACATAGTTTGTTCCTAGAATTTATTATTTCTAGTTTTATCCCCTTTTCTCTTCACACATTCATTGCGGGAAATTCCTTCAGCCTGCAGTTCAATCATTACATGTTATTTGGTCACTATGCGATTGTTATTCAACATAACAGATTAATACCATGTGAGTGTTTTAAAAGGTAGGGCATGAGAAAGGTTCTATGTTTATGGAGTATGAATCGAGGTGGATTAGACTGATATAAAGGTCATGTTTTTCCATGATTGATGCATGATCATGACATTAGAGACTAGTGGTGGTTTTATGACTAATTTGTATTGCCATAAGTGGATCTTCAATGACGGAGAGATCATACTAAACTAGATCTATGTTCCCATGTGTGTTTTTATCATATATGATGGTTTCAATGGTGTATGAAGACACAGAAGTGGATCTGTGGCTTTTTGGAAAACTGTTATCAAATGGAAGGTAATCTATAATTACACGCCACATGGGACCCCATATGTGGATCTCGGGATTCCATGGAAGAGATAAGGACCACACACCAGTTGTTCTCTACCACATGTCATGTGACCTATGTATGATATTATTACATGTATCTCATAGGATACAAAGGGAATAACAAAGTACGTGGGCCAAGCCATCTACTCAAGAAAAATAGGAGTATACAGGTTAAGTTATGTACTCAAACATAGACATGTGTACACAAGAATGATCTTAGGTACACAAACACGGGTAGAGAAACATAAAATAGACATGGTGAGATCATGATTTTGTGTTACAAGCTGTATACCGTAAGTGCTCACAGTGAAATTCTTGATCGGGAACCCATACAAGACATTGAGGAAAAATTCCCTTAGGATGCACATATATCACCTTGTATATGATCCAGGTAAGGGAAAGTTAATAGAGGACATGATCTCAATGGAAATTTAGATTAGAGTTTCTTTTTAACTTTTTATGTTTGTAATATAGGTTTCTAGTGTATTTGTTATAGGTTATCCTTGGGTGCCCTTTTTGAGAAACCATGTGTTTACAAATTCATATTTAGTCCCTCTTGTGATCCTTTTTTTATATATTGGGATTTTATATGTTAATAATATTTAGTTTTGTCTCTTAACTATTTTATATGGGTTTTTTTATACTTCAAATGTGTTGAGTATATATATATATATATTTATATATGTATAGGGATTTAAGTTTCTATTTATATCTATGTACAAAAGGTATATTTGGTATATGAAATACTTCATAGGTGATAAAGTTCATTCTTATTAAGATAGTCCATGTTGGAATAGATATTATCTAATTTATTATAAGATATTTTATATCTGGATATTTTCATATACAAATTAATAAGAATCACTTACAATTCTATCAAACATTATCCCTCAGAATTTACTAAAGACTTTGGTAATCGATAATTATGAGTGACGTATTTTGGTAACCTGGGTTGGGTTAATGGGTAAAACAGCATCAGTAATTAGAAAACAGTATCAAATACGACTTATGATATTTGAGATTAAAAGAATAATAGAGACAAATCTTTTGAAAATCATGAAATCAGAATAAATATGCTTATCCAAAACAACATCTTGAGTATTCTTGAGTTAATTGGGGTAGTGTAGGCTGATTTTGGTTTATTTTAGACATAAAAAATACCTTAGATTCTCATTCATAATGAATGGAAACATATAATTAGGCATAGATAAGGTAACATGGCATATTTTATGTTTATTATTTTTTTAATCAATTGTTTGAATAAACAACACACACACATATATATATATATATTAATTCAAATATACATAATAAATAATAATGTTTTTTACTTATTAATTTGTGATGATTATATTAATACAAATTTGAAATTAATCCATTTTATTATGAAATTTCTTAATTATTTTTAGAAATTTATTTTATAAATATGTATATAGTAATTATTTTATTATTTTTAAAAAATTATTTAAATAATATCATCATTTGATAAAAATTAATAAATTTAAAAGGAGTAAGATTTACGATCTGACCATTAATATATTATTTCAAAATCAAAGATATATATTATTAATAGAATAATTTAATGTGGGTTTATATTTATATGTTGAGTATTCCGCTATGATGACTAGATAAAAGTCTATCGAAAGGGGACAATGAGAATTCCCCACAAACTAGGACTGTAATTCTTCTATTGGTTAAAAAGAGTGATACATAGGTGCCCTATGATATTGGGTGGGTAGAACAATGATTGAAACCTATATAAATGGATTTCATAATTGATTTCACATCTCATCATCCTTCATCATTTTTGGGAGATGTTTCAACCACTTGGAACTAGTACCCTAGTGATGTACGGACCGTGGGGCCACACACTGGTGCCTCGAGCAAGTCTTGCACATGACCTCAAGCACACCTCTCCATATGTCGGAAGTTTCTAACCATTAGTTAGGGTTTAATATCAATCACTGGGAGACTATACCCTCTTTCATATTATAATACATCAGTGGAAATAAACAACCTATAACAAAATAATTACGGACAAATAATATCACATAGAATGAACAATCTAGTATCACAATATCACCAAAACTGGAAATGCGATATCAAAACTAAATATTAGATATGTCATGATAATTTACATGTTATGTTTCTAAATGATACTCAAAAGTAAAGACACTAAAAACTCCCAAGAGGGCCCCAATACACATCCACTCCCCTCATCCATGATCCATCCTGATTAAACCATATAACATCATGACTTTTACCTTATCCTATATTATAACCATGAAATCCATTCAAGTACTGATTAGGCAGCCCAAGTGGGGTGTGAGTACAACTTAGTAGGCTACAACCAATGACATCTAAAATAATATATAGTGAGTAAAAGTGTTTTCAGTTATATATATAAATAAATACAATGCATATGTAAATAATTATCACATTGTCCATTAATCTTTATTTAACCGCATAACCCCCTAGGTCCCAAAGGAAAACCGAACTCTTAATATCCAGTTTGTCCAGTGACAACATCTAAACTATCCCGAAGGGATATCATATAACTGAATTCCATTGTTACAATTTAACATATCACGTCACATGTAAATTCCATTGTTACTAATTACCATTTTAGTATACATATGAATTAAATTTTTATCATTCATCATTTCCATTCACATATGAATTCCATTGTTACCATTCTTAATTTCTATTAACACAAGAATTCCATTGTTACCATTCATAATTTCAATTCACACATGAATCCCAATGTTACCATTCATCATGTCAATTGACACATGAATTCAATTGTTACAATTCATCATTTCAATTCACACATGAGTACCATTATTACCAGTCATCATTTCAATTTTCACATTAATTCCATTTTTACCATTCATTATCTCTCAATTAATTAATTTTAAAATCAATTAAAACAATAATAACATTAATTAATTCAAAAATTACTTAATTACTTAAATAATATTAACTAATTCAATAATTAATTAATCATCTCAATCAATTTATTCATAAATTAATATCAAATAAATAATTCAATAATTAATTACTCCAATTCCACAATATCAATACAGTAATAATTATTTGAATAACTAATTATTCAATTTCAATAGTCTCAACATTTATATAATTAATTGAACAGTTAATTATTCCAAATCAATAAATTTCATAATCCCAAACATTCCCATTAATTAATCCAAAATAATGTAATCAAGTTCAACCACTTTAATGACTCTAGAATTAACTCATCAATAAATCATATCAGATCACAATACCAATATTCCCATAATTTATTAAATAATTAATCACCCAATTCAACATTCCCAATTCCATCATAATTAATCTGACAACTAATTATTCACTATCTACAATCCCAATATCTCCAACTTCACATGTCCCTCAATTAATTTATTCTTCAAATTAATTTGTTCAATAAATATCTCAAATAATAAACATATAATAGAAATTATACAATTACATACACAAAATTTCAATAAATACATTGGTTTTTGAATTATATACCACATATATCAATTTTTTAAAGAATAATGATCACCAAATGATATCCCAAAATTGATCAGAATCGATTAAGAATTTAAAGAAAAGTAGGGCTTAGATCCAAATCCTACATCCCTGATAAAAAAACCAAGATATAATAATAAAAAATCTATATCTAGAACCAATAGTGGTTAAAAAAAGAATCTTTTATTCAGGAAGAGGAATAAGTGAGAGAGAGATCTAAACCAGAATAAGTCACATACATGTGGAGGTGTAGATCTTTAATCCACACTTCAATTCACCAAGAATAGATGTCAGGAATGCTTGGAATCTATATAGTAGCCCCTAAAATCATGAAAAAGTGGTTGCGGTTTTTCTAATTCAAAATATAGATTTAAATGAGGGCCTGAGAAATTTTAAAAAAAATTTTTGAATTAATTTAAATCCCACACACTATTTTCTGGGAAGAGATGCATTTTTTTCCAAACCGCGTGACTTAGTTATGCACCAATTGTTAGGGTTTCATGATTTGTGATTTTAGGGTGTGGTGTTTGAAAAATGATGAACCTTCCATGTAA
This sequence comes from Viscum album, assembly GCA_963277665.1. Taxonomy (NCBI): domain Eukaryota; kingdom Viridiplantae; phylum Streptophyta; class Magnoliopsida; order Santalales; family Viscaceae; genus Viscum; species Viscum album. Next base: position 773,115,836 of record OY728142.1, on the reverse strand, counting down.
AACCTATCCATAAATGGTTTTATGGTTTTCTAGGATAAGGAGAACAATTTGGGAAAACTATGGGCCAACCATTCACTTCTGTCATTCATTAATTTTTCCCAAATTTTCTCCCAAAAACACTCAAATGTAAAACCAAAAGAATAAGTAATCATAAAAATGAAAAAGAGTACCTATAAATGATCACAATAAATCTCTAGAAAATGTTGAGGTTTTACAATATCACCACCTTATAACATGTCATCATTTAGATGTATTCCCATGAATCTCAATGATTTAGAGTAAAAAAGAATGGGCCACAGAGCCATCATATTCTCTTATCTCTCCCATGTTTCCTCTATACCATGACCATGCTACCACAATACATCAACCATCTGTATATTCTTTCCCCCCAACACCATATCAGGATGATCAAAAACACATATCATATGCTACTCGAAGTACACATCAATATTAAGCTCAATATTACCCACCTCCATCACTTAAGAAGTGTTTGGGTGATATTGTAAAAGTTGATACACATGTAAAAAACCATTCATAGAATTGTATCTCTATAGAAGAGCCAATCGGTATTCCACCAGGATGATTGCCTCTATATCCTCAAATGGTCCAATGAACTGAGGAACCAACTAAATTTGTCTCTGTATGTTGTGGTAACCCAACCTAGGTGAAAACCAAAGGAATAAATGATCACCCTATGTAAACTCTATCGGTCATAGAAATCTATACGCATATGAATTTTATATTCTATGATCCATAACCATATGATTTCGAATCAACTGTCCCTACTCAGACATCTTTTACATGAGAATTTTTCCCAGTAAATCCAACTCACCTATCTCCATCCAATATATAAGTTATTTGCATGTCCTACCATAAAGTTCTTCATATAGTTCCATATAAATATTTTGTTCATAACTATTTTTATAGGAAGTCTCTAATAAAGATATGTGCTAGTCCCAAAACCCACCAAAGTCAAGAACACATGCTCGCAGCATATCCTCAATCACCTGTATAGTACGATCTGACTAACCATCTATCTGTGTGTAGAACTATTTACTCAACAAGACCTGTGTACCAAGTGACCTATAAAAAGTATTTCTAAAAGAGTGAAGTAAAATGTGATTCATGGTCTGAAATAATAGTCAGTGGCACCCCGTACAGACAGACTATCTACCAAATGTATAACTCCCCTAACTAATCCTCTTAGAACTCCTCCCACACTAGTATGAAATGTGAAACTTTTTTCTTGCAGTGCACAATCAACAAGATAGTTTCATTGTTATGGGAAATCATTGGGGGAACCACCTCAAAAAACATGTTAATGTTGTTTGAATTCCATTCCAGAATGAGAAATGGATATAGTAAACCTCAAGGACCTTAATGCTCAGCCAAAAACTACTAACATGAATATCATCATGTCACAAACCCTACTATATCATTTTTCATGCCCGAACACCAAAAATATCATCACATGCCACAATAATATTTTTACACATGGGTGTAACATCCAATTTGAGGAATGAAATTCACGCATTAGCTACTCCTATATACTTATAGGAATAAAAACCTAATTTATGAAATAGACGATCTCATCCCCATCTATGATCCAATAAGAAGGTGATTCCCCACATTCATGGATTTCTCTAAAGGTAAAACATTCCTGATCCTCATACTGTATAAATTTTATCTATCCCATAAGAGTAGACTCCACTAAAACTGATACATGATTAATCTTCTCCTAACTCCCATATACCACAACATGAATCTCAGCTAGTAGAGTCACCATATTCCTCTCAGCACTAGACTTCTGAACCACCTGATTTATATTTTTCCTTATTAAGGCATCAACAACACATTTTCCCCTCTCGTGCATATATGATAGCTGAAAATAAAATGCATTCATATAATCATCCAATATACATTGATAAAGATTAAAATATTTCTAAGAAAATATATACTTGAATATCTTGTGATCATTATCAACAATAAACTTCTCACCCAAAAGATAATACCACCAACACTTTAAAGCATAAAAAACATCATCCAAATCAAGGTCTTGCGTAGAGTAGTTCTATTAATGTGGTCCCAAATTCCAAGACCTATTTTCCATTAATCAATCTCCCTGAATCAACACAAATCTATGAACTATTCCATAAGTGTCACAAAACAATGTAAACTCCTCACCTATCTCAAGTATAATAAATATCAGTGCCATTTTCAAGTACTTATTCAGCTTCTAGAAAGCATTCTAACAGTTTCTAGAATAGTAAAAAATTATCCCCATTTTGATAAATTCGAAAAGTGGGACATCCAAATGAGAAATGTCTTGAATAAACCTTCAGTAATATCCAGCTAACCCAAAAAATATATGGATATAGAAAAAATTCATAGGATTCACTGAATAAAAAACTTTCAAAACCATATCTGGGTCCACTGACACACATTCAACCAAGATGATGTGACCAAAGAAGTTTACCTAGATTATCAAAAACTGACACATTGATATCCTATCATATAGCCAATGCTATCTCAGTATAACCGGATCAATTTCATGGTGTTGGGAAGGACCATCAGGAGTGTTGGAGTACACCAAGATTTCATCAATAGGAATTACCTCTAACTAATCTTGGTTTGGATGAAAGATTATTTTCATCATGGATATAAACACTACTGCAACATTCTTCATATCAAATATAATTGTGATGAACTCATATAATCCATACCAACTTATGAAGGTAGACTTTGGTATATCATTAGTATGAAATCTCACCTACTGATACCCTAATCCCAATAAAATATTGGAAAAGAAAAAAAATCCCCTATCAACTATTCAAAAAGGCCATCGAAACATGGAAGAGGATGTTGGTTAATCACTATCATAAGATAAAATTTTGGCAATAACCACACAGTCATAGAGTCAATTCAACTTTCTTAGTGAAAAAAATTACTGAACCCAAAGTATACATACTTAGATAGATAAAACATTGATCCTCCAACTACTCCAACTGGTTCTTATGATCCTAAATCTTTACTGGTTCAATTATGTATGATGGAATATAATCTATCATAGCCCTAGAAATAATATCAATAGTATACTCCACATCCATCTCATGAGACATCCCGAAGAAGTATTCATGAAACCCATCCTGAATATATCCCACAATAGGTGGAACTACATCCCAATTTAAACCTCTATCATCCAAAAAAGAAACTAGAAACCTGGGTGGTAAGCTCCCCTAGTTGCTGGTGAGCTGGCCCTGCAGGGCCTTCCATGATATCCAACTCTCCATAGTGAATATAACTACCCCCTTAGGAGATATAAAGGTAACTCTCAACTAATAAGAACCTATGTCAGATTTTTATTCTACTAAACCATCCATACATATAATTTGGCATAAGCCTAACATGTTATGGATATAAAGATCCTAAAGGTTATGATTCTCCCCAACCTTGATAAAATGTCCCTTGCATAAGTAGATTTTTCTAGAGTGTACTCCCAACATCATATCTATAATCAAAACCCCACATAGTAACTCCACCACCAGCCTCAAACCATTCAAATGTTTTAAGAAATAATATAATGAGAGAAAACTTTATAAAATAAGATAATAGATAATGGAGATTCTATAGGATTAAAACATCTATCTATCGACAGTACAGACTCGATCTCCATAAGTATAGTTTAAATAGCATGTAACTAACCCACCCATATTCCCTATAATGCAACTTTTTCCCCTTATAGTGCATCACCTTACTGATATGATCCCTCTTTCATAGAAGCACCACATCCACTGCCTCTATTGCCTTATCTAGTTGAACTCCATCCATCGAATTGATATAGTGTAGTGTAACCCCTTATCACACCCTAATTTTTTCTAGATAATACTTAACTACCCTTTTGTTACGGGTTCTTATAGAACATTTAATAATATCCCATACTTCCACATAATCATCACTATACAGGTGGCTGGAGGTAATTTCATTGATAGTGGACCTTCCTACCACACTAGGGACACACAATCCATGTATGGTCCTCTATGATAGATCCTTCCCCCTAGACACTTCCCATTCTATCCCCCTAGATAAAACCCTCATAGAAACACTCTCTACTATCAAAATACATACATCCGGATCATCCAATAGAGACCATATGTCTTGCACTAGAATCTGCTCTCCGGTACCCCTCGTTTATGAGGTGATAATCCACCTCATCAAACTTATTTAACTAAAAGAGGTTAAATTGGGTCTTAATCTAGCCTTTAGGTACATATTTGAAATTCCTCAATGTATCTATATCATTCCCTTCCCACGCTGGAGAAAGGAATTAATAATCTATAAAGCATCTGCATAGGCCATAATGGACATACTCCCCTGACTCAACCTCATGAACACAACTTCTCTCTCCCACCACAACACCTATGTATAAAAATGATCCAATAACTTCTCCAAGAAGTCCTTCGATAACATACCATCCACATATCTAGTGGATGCATGAACATCCCTCTATCACTTCGCTAATCCTTATAGAATATAAGCATCCAACTTGGCCCTCTTCTTATTAAGAGTATCCAAATGGTCAAGTATAGTCTGGATAGAGTCAATATATAACACTCCCACCTTAGCTTCCATCTCCAATAAATGTTATAGGTTTCTATAGAAAAAAATCCAACGTTATGTTAAACATAGTTCTCATAACCTAATCTGGGTCTCTTTCGATAAACTACCTGAGTCAAGAAACGTTCTCTTGGAACTACTCTCCTTCTTCCTCACCTAACACTATTAGTGCCTCATGTTCTAATACCGATGGAGAATCTCCATCCCTATCATCCTGTTATCCTATCAACAATTGTTATTGTTGAGGCATATCTTTATAATAAAAAACACCTGTCTAAAGCCACATAACACAATGTTATCACATTTCACAATAGGGTTTTAACATTAATCCATAACAACTCACACCCTTCCCCATAACATGGTAAAAAAGGATCTAATCACTAACATTAAAATTCATAAATCTAGGTCAGGGTTAAAAAAAGGATACTAACATTCCCAATTTTATATCTCATTAGACACCCATTTATTCTTATCTTGTGTCATTTTACCATTTACACAAATTTCATATTAGGCTTTATTTTCAGTTCACTTTCACATGAATGAAAAAATAGTAAATGTTCAACAAAATCCCATAAAATATTTTCCCATGCATGAATGAAATGATGCATGTCCTAGTAATCCTATATACCTAGAATAATTCATGAAAACTCAAATCTCATTCCATAATGGGCCATAAGTCAAATACCAACAAATCTTTGAAATAATAATCATATCACATAATATGTGCATCACCAATGTAAAATAATATTCAATTACAACTGAAAATAATGATAATAACAATACTAACCTTGGTACTTGGTTTCTACACCCTAAAAGGATTCACTACTCCCATGTACAAGCTCGTAACCAAGAGAATACTTTTCCCAAACTCTTTTCTACCATTTCCAAAAAGTAAGACAAAATAAAAGAAAGTAAAATTGGGCTATGATATAACCATGTGATGTCCTGACCTAGGTTCCACACACCAGTGCCCCGATCCAGTCTACCACAAGAACACAAGCATGCCTCCACACATGTTAGAGGCTGCTAAATAGTAGCATGTGTCTAATTTCAATAATGGGGAGACTATACCCTTTTTATTTGAGTAATATCCCTATTTAAAAAATAAAATACAACCAATGAATAAAAACCAAATAATATAACATATCTTGAAATATACAGTATCACAAGATTTCAAAATTTTGAAATACAATATAAAAGGTAAATAGTAGATATTCCATTATAAGGTATGTTTTGAGTGTCAAAATGAAACTCAAAAGTAATGAAACTGAAGAATACGATGAATGTCCTGAACTGGGTCTGGTTCCCTCATTCATGATTCATCACAATTCAGCCACCAACCACAGTGCCTTTGCTCCTATCCTATCATACAACCATGAATTTTAATCAGGTACTAATCTAAAATCCTGAGTTGGGTGTGAGTAAAACTCAGTAGGTAAAACTGTAAACTATACCCAAGGTATATCATATAATTGAATTTCATTACAAACATTAAATATCTAAACTCACATGTTAGCTTAATTTTTATCATTCACCATTTGAGTTTACATATGACTACCATTGTTACTGTTCATCATTTTAATTCATCCTTGAATTCCATTTTTACCATTCTTCATTTATGCTCACACATGAATCCCATTTTTACCATTCATCATTTCAATTGACACATGAATTCTATTATTACCATTAATCATTTCAATTTAAACACTAATTTCATTGTCACCATTCAACAGTTCAATTCAAACATGAATTCCATTGTTACCATTCATCATTACAATTTAAAAATAAATTCTATTGTCACCATTCATCTTTTATCCATTAATTATTTCAATAATTAATTAACACATCAATTACATTAATTAATTCAATAATTAATTAATCACTTTAATAGTAATAATTAATTCAAAAATTAATTAGTCATATTAATCAATTTCATAACAACAACAATCACTAATAATTTATTTAACCATTAATTATTCCAATTCTATACTTTTAATAAAAAAAAATTAATTCAAAAATTAATTATTTAGGTTCAATATTCCCAGTAATTCTATAATTAATTCAATTATTAATTAATCCAAATAAATAAATTTCATTATCCCAAATATTCCCATTAATTAATCAAAAATTAGTTAATCAATTTCATCAAACTCAATAGTTCCATAATTAATTCAAAAATTAATTATTTCAAATCAAAAGCCTAATATAGTAATAATTAATTCAACAATTAATCATGAAATTCTATAATCCCAATTGTAACATAATTAATTCAATAATTAGTTATTCATAACATACAATCCCAACAACCCCAATTTCACATTTTTATCAATTAATTATTACAACAAATTAACTAATTAAATTAAGCACTGAATTACTAAACATATAATACAAATTCTATAATTTCATATATATAATTTCATTAAAGACTTTAGTAATTTATTTATAGATCACATATCACAATTTGTCGATGAATAATGATTTCTAACAAAAATCCCCAAATTTAACAGAATCAATTAAGAACACAATGAATAATTGGATTTAGATAAAAATACTAAATCTATAATACTGAAAATAAAGTCCTAATAATCCTAAATCTTTATGTAGAACCAAAAATGAATAAAAATTCATCTTTTATCTGGGAAGAGGAGTGAGATAGATAGATAGAGATCTTAATGGGAAAAAAATCACATACCCATGGAGGATTAGATCTTTAATATTCCCTTTGATTCTCCAAGGATGGAGGTTAGAAAGGGTTGGAATCTGTCTGAGAGCCTAGAAAATCTTAACGAAAGGTTAGAGTTGAGCTAGGGATGAATAGGGGTTAAAAGGAGGGCTTATAAAATTTTAAAACAAATTTCTTGGATTAATTTAAATATCGTGCTCTGTTTTCTAGGATAGGGTGCACTGTTTTATAATCCATGGCCATAATTATATTCCTCTTCTATGTTGTGAAAAATTTATCCTTTTTAGGGAACATGGTTTTATAAACCATGTGATCTCCATGAAAATCATCTTTGTCTAGGGTTTAATGGTTTTCTGGGAAATTGTGCATGGTTAGGGAAAATCACGCGCAACCAATAACCTACTATATTTCTTCCCTTTTTTTCAAATTTTCACCCAAAAAACAACCCATTGTAAAATCCAAATGAGAATTACTAAACACAAGGAAAAACACAAGGAAAAGTAGTTCCTATAAATGATCCTACAACAAATCTATAAAAGTTCAGGGTTTTACAACCCTAGATATAGTATTTATTTTAATGCATTAGTTCAAAATACATAGATCAAAATTCATAGAATAAAATAGTTTACTAGTCGTAGGAAAACAAGATAAAAAAAATAAACATTACACCACTCCAAAACATGAAATACATTATCTGATTACAAGGAAACTTTACTATTTATTCTGGATAGTTGATACATCTCACAGAGTAATCTTCATGGCTTCCTAGGGAAATGTGAAACAATATAAAGTGGTGAGATCATATTTTTAGTAAGGTGTATTCTACAACAGAAGATATCAAACCATAATAATTGCATAAATAAATATGGAAAGAATAAATTAATCAAATAATTTCACATCAACCAAACTAAAAGAATAATATATTCATGGATGACATTAAAATAAAGGATCACATGGATATTAATAACTAATCTCATAGCGATTTAATTTAAATTATTTTTTTTATAGAAAATATACCATCATGGCCTTATTCTATGAAATCATCCATAAATAGGTAAGGAATATACAAAATACCCATACTAGTTTGTCTCGTGAAACATAAAAATGAATCATGGGGATGTATAATTTTGATCCCCACCCATCACATAATTAGTCAAATGCATCGATCATATGATGAAAATGGATAAAAAATACATATATTAATGTTGAATAATGTTTCTTCAACATAATCATGGTTAATTAACCAATAGTTATGCACAGAGAAATGGAACATATAATGATTATCTGTATTTCCCCATTCAATATAATAATGTGGCTAACCAGGTAATTAGACAACTATAGGAATATTCAAAATATAATGGAAAGTAACCTTATTAATGGAATGATAACAATTTAATAGTGAGGATTAATTTCATAGTGTATGGATATTAGTAGGAAATGTTCCTTTTTATTTTTTGTAATGTGCATGTGAACTATTCAATGTATTTCCCCAAGAAGTTTCCTATCAGGTGTATAGATTGTCTAGATATTTTGAAATGTGTGGATATTTCCTTAATCCCAAATGAACCATTTTCCTATTTTCTATCCCGAGATATATCTGTGATAGATATAACATCCAATTTTTTCATTCTAGATTGGGATTTCATTAATGGTAAATCACACACTTTTTACTTCACAAAATTTTTATGATGTTTTATGGTCATAGGAAAGTTTGAACATTATAACAGCTTATAAAGGTTCTGTAATTAGATATAATGGTGATCAATCATTAATAATATAATGAAGAATTTATATAAATTGTCTAGAGTAACATTTAACATTGAAATGAAATGAAATAGGAAAAAATATCAAAATTACAAAAATATGAGAGGTTAAAACCATTACCTTGAAATATTTATTCTATGAGATTGATAGGGAAACCTCATAACCATATAAACTCATTGGGAATAATATTTAGAGAAATAATGAGAGTAAATTCAAGGTTAATGTATTTATATTTAAGTGTAATAGGATAATGGGTGGGTATATATAATAAATTATGGGGATTTGATTATATAGTTTCTAAACATAAATCTTAAACAACCGTTTATAGAAAATAATAAACTGTTGGCCTTTGAATGGTTTCACCCCATAATATTTTAATTATGGGACCCTTTTTATGTAATATTAATGTTTAATAACTGTACTCCTTGAAAAAAAATATTTTTTAGAAGTGGAATATATTGTTATTCGAAAATATATTTTTAAAAAATATTAAAATATAGTTTTTGTTTTTGAAGTTTATTTAGAGGTTTTGAAAAATAATTTAAATTATTTATAAATTGATATTTTAATGATAAATTTTTTTAAAGCATTTATAATGTTTATTAAGTCATTCTATTCAATTTTTATGTTGCAATAATTTCATTATATGCATACTATATTTTAATTTTTACATAAAAACATGAATTCCTAAGAAAACTGTAGAAAATATAGTATTGATTAATCACAAGATGATAATTTCAATAATATTATTGATATTATGAAAAATAATTTTCTAAATAAGATAAATTTAATGTTAAAAAAAATACATAATTAATGGAAAACAAAAATTGCTAACACATGATCAAATTCCAAACCCTTAGACAAACATAATTGGTTTAAATAATTATTTTATTATTCATATATGAATAAATATTATTATTCAAAACCTTATTATGAAAATAAAATAAATTTAAAATTTATATATTTATCATGAATATGTGTTTTAATTAAAATTAGACATTTATATTTCACTAAAATACAATTATTATTTCTTTGTATCAAAAATATATTTTATCATGTTCAACCTCTAAAAATGATCATTGTATCCTTAATATAATGTTGACACAATGAATAAAAATATGCTCTAAGTGAAACAAATATTTTATATTTAATGTAATTTAAACCTTAATACCACTTATGGTCTAGATATACAACCACATATCACACTATAATAATCCATAACTGTAAAGTTTATATTTTAGTACTCTCATGAATTGGTTCAACTGACATTGACACCATAGTGATAGCTAATAGCTTTAGCATTTCCCATACACCATTCTACTTGCATCTTAGTTATTTAAGATCATTTCGGGCTTGGTTAAGGGATAATCCCAATGATTCCACCTCCCTCCCAAGCTTCAATAGAAGAGATTCATAAGGAATGATCCTATTGATTAAGGATATGCTTTCTCTCTTCTATATAAAGCATCTCTCATAATTACCTTATACATGAAATAGTTCTAGGGGAAATGTTATTACCAATTTCCATAATGATCTCTAGTCAAAAATTTTAACTTCCATAATGCTCGATGGACACAATGTTCAATGGTTGTAATGAAAGGTAGTCATCATGACTGGTGGTCATAATTACAAAATATAAAAATGACTAATGGAAATAGTAGACCTTAGTTAGATAACCCCTTATAAATAATCTTCATTCTAACTTCTTATAGTCTGAATTTCCCAAAGCCCTTCCTTTTTATTCAATTTTTTGATAATAACACTTTTAAGGGTTGAAGGGGAACTGTCTTAACTTCCTATGATCATTATAATCCTACTCAATGTTCTTATACCATGAATATTTCATTACATATAGAATTTTTAATTATAACAATGTATCTTATATATTTATCATTGATTTTAGCATACAATCCTCCATGATTCAAGATTTTAAGGGTTCTTTATATTGGTATGTGTTCTTTCACACTAGTTGTGGCTGTTATTGTGAATGGAATTCTTGAGTTTTGAGATATAATATATGTTTAAGTATTATGATAAAGTAATTTAATGTTTATTTTTTATTATATTCTACGATGATGTGTTTATTTTCTATAGTAAAATATTAGGTATTACATTATACCCCATTAAATAATTTCACCCTAATTTTTTGGTATACATCAATTCATGAAAAAATAAAGGTCTTTAGGTTTAATTTCTTCCTCAACATCCCATGTTTCTTCATATAATATGTGATTCAATTAATAAACATTCACAAGATGGGATAGTTTATTTATTTAAAACATCCCTATAGTATCAATGAGATGATAAAAAACTTTTTTATTAGACATGTAACACTCTAGAACTATTTTATTGGTGTTGAATACATGTGTTTGTTATGTTATATACATTATACACATACAAATATGAAAGACACCATGTATTTTAGAAAGGTAGGGTGTTAATGATAAATGATAAGTCAAAAATCTAATTATCTAAAAAATTATAAAAGTACTAGTGAATCATTTTCTTATCTTCCCCTTTCATTCCAAACCATATAATTCCCTTACATGGTGACACAATTATTATATATTGAATTCATTTTAATTCCTCTAGTTATCATCAAATCTATTTATTATAACTAAGGGTGTTTACTTCTGGAAGTAGACTGGATTTTGTGTTTGTTGTTAAACCACACTGGATTGATAACGGGGTGTTCATGACAAGAAGTATTATGTTGCATGTGGATTGAATGTTGATGGTGGAGGAAATTCCAAGTTTTTTTCCAAATTTTTGGGGTCTAAAATTTAGCGGAAGGGATATGTTTTGTGAAATAAGTATTTCCATGACTACCTTATAAAAATTTGGAAAATTAAGGGATTTCATCAAAGTTTGGTGTTGTGAACGTTCTGAGATTCTTGAAAGAATGTTTTTCGAAAGAATACTGAGCCATTAATGTAAAAGGTAGTAATTTATGCTATTATGAGAAGTTTAAAAAAATGATAAAAGGATGTAAGTTATGAAATAATGGGAATTTTTTTGAAACTAACATTTCATGGATGTTTAATGAATATTATCAGTTTCATGAAAAACTGGTTGACATTAGAGAACCAATGTTACATGTTTTATGGGTGTGATATAGTATTATGAGGACTGTGAATTTTTGAAAAAAAGGGTAGCAAATTTCTATAAATAGGTATCCGATCATCTTATGAGTATCAAGATGTTTTTGGAGGAGGGTTTGTTACTTTGATTTTACAAATGTTTTACATGAACTTATTTCAAACATTAATTGGTTACCTTATATGAACATAAGTTTCATGAAAAAAATGGTTGGTAACTAATTGATTATAAGACATTTTAGTGAGGGATTTTAATGAATGATAGTGGTTTCAAAAAAATTTGTAGTTTCATGAAAGTTTAATGTTTCATGAAAGTGTTTATTTTTCAAATGATGACATTTATTTTAAACAAAAGGGGTTTTATGAGATTGATTGTTTCATAAAAATACTTATTCTTGAATACTTGAACATGGGAAAAAATCATGGAATGTATTAAAGGATCATAATTTGACCTACATGATGCAAAACATAATATGCATGTTCTCTAATATTGAATAAAACTCCATGTCTATTAACTGAAAAAGATATCACCAAATATAGTGAGAAAGGTGGAGTTGATGAAAGTGATCATGTGGAGGTAGTGTGTCATATTTAAAATTTTGTTAATGTAGCGTGTTTGGAATAGAGTTACCATGTATGATCAAATTTAATCCAAAAAATCTAGTGAATCTTAGTGGATTCACGTATGAATGACACATTGTCCTTGTGTGTACCTTGGACTAGACCTTAGTTGGGAAACAATTTGAGTTGTTTTGTTGTTTTTCTTATATGGCATATGGGTGGTTGGTAATTAAACGATTCCATATGATATATTTCACATGTTCCAATATGCGTAGGGAAAAGATATATCTTATTGAAATAAATAGTTGACACCCAGATTTAACCATCACCTCTCAATGTGTTCTAGGGCATAAAAAGTGTCATTGGAGTGAACTATTTATAGGTGTTAAATATTTCTTCTATTATGTTTTTGATTTATAATTTAGAGAATGTTAGGAGATTTACCATTTTTTGTGGAATAAAATTAAATATTTGGAAGAATGAAATGAGATATCATATGTAATCTATTAGATTAGATGTTTTATTTTCTATGGTTCAAGGGATTCATGTTAGTAATGTAATAAGTATTTATTTTAAGAAATAGAAAAGATAATTTTCGATGGAGTTGGAAAATCTCAAAATTGTCTTTCTGTAGCACTATCTTATAGGATCAATACAGTATATTTAGATTCTCAATTAAAATTGGGGGAAGGGGTTAATTGTATGTTTAAAAACATTTGTTTTGAACCTTAAGAAAATTTATTTTTAACAAAGTTAAACAAGGTAAATTCACAAACCCTGTTTTGTTCTCTAATAATAGGATAATTTGAAGGGCCCATATCCAATTAAAGGGAAACTAAACATAAACAAGTTAAGCATAAGTAAACTTAAGAAAGTTTATCTTAGGGGAATATTTTCCCTAAAAGCATATAGAATCTTATTTATCAAAGTAAATATAAGTATAATAAAATATAAGAAAGTTATAAATTATTTCATTAACAAAATATAGTGGAAATAAATCTTGGAATAATAATGATGTACACAAGTAGGAAATATTTTAACCCAAATAGAAGGGTATCAAACAAATTTGGATAAATGTACCTTGATTTATACTTTAAATAAAGTCTATCATACCCACACCAGGGTAATCCCTCGATAAGAACATCAGAGTCTATAGTTCTATCCCCACAAGCCCCTGAACATTATGATGGTCAACACCTCTATCTTCCTATAATTGTAAGTTCTAGAATGTACATAAAAACAATCGAAGTTGCAAAGAACATGATAAAGAAGATGTTCATGATTGAACAATATGTTCATAAAACACATAAGTCATAAGAGTGTTTATATATCACGAAATCACTTTGCAGCATGTAATCTCTAGGATCATCAATTTATTAATTGTTACAGATCTTGCTCAAATTAGCTTCTATTTATAAAAAAACTCCAATGCTTGGTTCCCTCCACCAACAATCATATTTTTCCTTGAATATGGAGGGACATGTACAAGTGTCACTCATCCAATAGTTAGTTAGAGTCAAATTTTACAACATAATATAACATAGGAATGACTTGGGAAACATTATTATAGTTAAGAAATAATAATATGTAAGTGAAATAATGTATCTTTACTAAAAATGAATAATCAATGTCTAAGGAAAATAAAAATCTGAGTCTAAAATTAGGAATACTAATATTATAGAAAAAAATGTATATTCAGATTCTATTTTTCTAAGAATTTAGAGTCTGAATTTGGAGAAATTCAGATTTTGAATTCTTTGGAATTCGAAATCTTAATTATGAGAAATTAAAAGTCTGCATTCTGAGGAATTAAGAGCTTGAATTCTAAGGAATTTAAAGTCTGCATTCTAAAGTAATTCGGTGACTGAATTTTGGGGAATTCAGAGTCTGAATTATGAGGAATTCAGTGTCTAAATTTTATGGAATTCAGATTATGAAATCTGAGGGATTCAATGTTTGAATTATGATGAATTAGGAGTTTGATTTTTAGAGAATTCAAGTTCCAAATTTTAGAGAATTCAAAGTCTTAATTTTATGGAATCTAGTGTCTAAATATCATTAAATTCGGATTCTGAATTTTAGATAATTCTGATTCTAGATTTCATAGAATTTAGTGTTTGAAAATACAGAATTCAGAGACTGAATTTCAAGGAATTCAAAGTATGAAATAGAGAGACTTGTTATCCAAGGAACTATAAGATTCCAATTTGTTAGATAATGATCCAATTTTTTGCTTTATAGAAAATGGTTAGACATGGTTATCTGAAGACATTGAATAATTCATTGAAAAATAGTGAAAGGATAAAAATTTTTAGATAAAAGAAAATTTTACAAAAGAAAATAATTCTTATAGAAAGATAAATTTCTTTAAGAAAATGTTTTTGTGATTTTCAAAACATAGTGGTATAGAAAAGTCATAAGGAAACCTTATTAACTCAACTATATCCCCCTTTTTGTAAATAAAAAACAAAATTTCAAAAAATAATATGGGTAAAACATATTTTTCTTTAAACTTTAAAAGAAATACTTATATCCCTTTACATATAATGAATACAACAAACTTCCCCTTAGTTAATCTCCCCATTTCTTAGGGAATTATCATATTTTTACATAATATTATTTGGATCATTCTTTTCTCCCCTTTTTAAATTTTCAAAAAGGAATGGAGTGAATGAAAAATGTACCTAATGGATTAAAATATACAAGAAAAAATAGTGAAAGTGAAATTTAATTATGATATAAAAAATTGTTATAGGGTGAAAATACAACAAAAGATCAGATTTGTAGGAAAATTTTCCATCATTTTTTCCTTCAGCATGAGATTTATCAAGGTAGCCATTAATTTATTCAGATATTTCTGATCTTACTTAACCCTTTTAAGCAACTGATCCTAATCTTGATTTTTCTCTTCCAAAGCCTTTATTTTTTCTTCTTAAAACTTTATAAATTTTCATGGGATTTTACTACATCTTCTTGTTGTTTAAATTTTTCATGTAACTATTCCCCAAGTTCCCTTTCTATATTTAAATTTAAAGTTACTAAATTAAACTTACCATTGAAATCATTCTCCTCTTAAATATGGACTGCTTGGTTTTGATTGAATATATTTAAAAGGTTTCAAACTAGGTTCATCACAATATCATCTGACTGATAAAAAGTATATTTTAATAATTCAATGAAATCATATAAAATATTTAGATATGAGATTATTGACTTCGACTATTTTTTTTATTTCCTTACATGATCTCTTATGAGAATCATATCCAATATGAAAAGTTTTGCAATCATTCTCAAGCTTGAATTTTTTTTCATGAACATTCTTATCAAATCTTATTTCTGATTGATTTGATGTAGATGGAACTGGAATCTTAAATCAATACATGGAAAAAGGGAATTGTGATCACAAACTTCTTTAAGGAATGAAAAATGAAATATTTTCCCAAGGAAGAAGATGATTTAGAAGCCGATTCCCTTACTGGTGAGGAAACATTGTCTATATTTTCAACTTTTCTCTTAGGTGATCCACCAAAATCCTTCTTTGAATCTAAACCACAACAGTTGTTGGCATGTCAACAGCCAACTGTTTTCGATTATCAACTTTAGAAATAACCTTTAGAGCCCACAGAGACTCATGATCACTATGAAATACTTGAATAATCTTATCTTCATCAACCTCTTCTATCTCAACATCTTCCTTAATATCTTCAGGATGAATGAAATCATGGTTGCTACTCTCATCATTAGTAGAAATATCAACCTAATCCTGTCCATAATCATATTACCCTGGAGAAGGTATTTTGGTTGACTCAACTTGGGATGGTTTTATTGATAGCTTTTCTGAAGGAACTTCCTTATCATGATATTCTTCCACTTTTTTAATGATATCATCACTATCATATTTTTCCTCTTATTCTTCTCATAAATCTTGTCGACCTGGCTCTTATTCTTTATTGGGTTCTAGAATTTGAAATTTCTTTCCCAAAGTTTCTAAAGGAACTAATTATAGAAGGAAGGATACTGGTACCTAAATTAGTTCAGATGCTTTCTCAATATATTTAAAAAGATATTGAATGATCTCAACATCTAACATTTTCTTCTTCTTCTTATTCTTTTTTAATTTCTTTTCATGTTCTTCAGAATCTTGAATCTTCATGTATTTTTTCTTAGCAGGATCTAAATCAAATCTTAGATCTCCCTCTTTATTATTTTTCTTATGTTCTCTCTATTTTGTTACTACTTCATCAAAGAAGTTTTTTTTCTTTTTCAGCTTCAGTGGAGCTGAATGAGTTTATGAAAAGGAATATTTTTCATTGGATTATCATTATTTTTCTTTCCAATTATTTTGATATTTCTTATAATTTTATCATACTTTCCCATTATTGATCAAAGCTTGAACTTCACTTTTAGAAAAATCATAAAAATCATCTTTCTTGTTACTGAAACAACTATTATCCTCCTCAGATTATCATCACTCAATAGAATGATCTTGAATGTTATGTGTTTATAACTATAAGTAATTTTAATGTATTATAAAAAAATCACTCTGATCCTTTACAAGATTAATGGACACATGATTATATGAGACATAAGAGTTCTATTATTTATTTTGGTTATTGTAAATGAATGTACAAGATCAACTTTACCTTTCTCATATTAACCAAAACGTTCATCACAAATATATCACATTCCTTTAAAGATTCCTTATCTACCATTCTCAGAATAAAAAAGTCATGTACTCACAAGGATAACATCATGCAGTTCTTTGAACAATATTTTATCTTTGGTGATTTTACCCCTTTGAGTCCAAGGCACTCAATTTCATTTTCTTTCTCAAAGATTTCTGAATTATCAAGAAACATTTGAGAGAAAAATATTTCTTCACCTTGATAAGAAATACCAATAATATTTTCACCCATATTGAAATATAAATAATAGGTTTTCCAATAGCTCTTAATTGAAAATTTTCCCTTACTCCTTCATAAAACCTCAAAATATCATAAAAAACTATGACAAGATCAGGATAATATTTATCCTGAATCATTTGATTAGAAACACATAATCTTTTCCACCAATTCACCTTGATATTTTTTTGTAAAAAAAAAATTATATTTTTATAGAAATGTGGACGTACCAACCTTTCCCTATAGGTTTTCCAATCCTTGATTTCGTTATTTTAAGTCATTTAATTCTGGGAGGAAACTTCAAGCGACATTTAGAATGTAAGGAAAATTAGAAAACTAAATGACCAATTGGAATAGGAGAAGTGATTTAGCACACTAAGATTTTAAAAACTACTGTGGGATACATATTAGGGAGGCCTTTATATTGGCTTCATGGAAATAATTTGATTTCTTGAACTAATTCAACAGTGGACATAAGCATGATCTGATCTGAGGATTAAGATGAAATCCGAAGAAGTATTTGGTAGGTTTCTATCTTTTGAGGTTTTAAGGAAAATTTGGATTTAAGGAGTGTTAATCCGATAGAGTTTTCTTAAAATAATTAAAATATTCCAATAAGCCAAAAATAAATTATAAGGATTTAAGTAAGGACACATACCTTCAGAATCTATTAGAAATAATTGCCTGATATAAAAGGATCTTCTTAGATTCGTGAAATTTTAATTAAGGAAATGATATTTTAGGTTATGAAAATATGGATTCAAGAAAAAAAATTGTTTATAAAAGAAAATTAAGGGTTTCAAAAAAATTTGATTAAAAAAACAATGTTGGGATCCAAAAAATTTGATTGAGAAGGAAAAATTTTGGGGAATAAATCAATAGAACCCCTATGAAAAGAAGATTATTATTGTAAAGAGTCAGGTATCATCAAAAAGTAAATATGGAAGATTAACTTATAGTTATTATTCCTAATTTTTTTAATGTATTCAAATCAATCAGAGGGTAATGATTTTGTAAAAATGTTTGCATGTTGAACTTGTGTTCTGATAAATTGAAGAATTATATCTCTATTAAGTGTGTGATCCCCAAGTTAGTGATGTCTAATATATATGTGTTTAGCATGAGAGTGTTGTGCATGTTTTTTCAAAAGGTAATGTAACTTTAATTACCCCACCATATCTGTGTTTTGGTAAAACTCATTTTGTAATCTGTGAGTTTGTGTTGCATTCACACAACTTGAGTACAACAACTTCTAACTGCTACAAATTCAGTTACCGTACTAGAAAATTCTATTAAATGTTTCTTTTTTATTGACGAAGAAACTACTGAATCTCCTAAAAATAAAAATTTCTCGATGTACTTTTTATATACAATAGATATCCACCAAAATTATGATCTGAAAAACTTTTTAAAATAAAATTATTTCCAGAAGAATAAAAAAGTCCAAAATCCATTGTTCCCTTTAAATATAGAGAAATTATTTTCACTTATTTTAAATGAAATTAATTTGTATTATATTGATATCTATCACATAATCATACTAAAAATATTATTTCTGGATGACTAACTGTTATGTATTATAAAATTCCTATTATACCTCAAAAAGATGTTTGATCTAATGGCTTTCCATCTTAATCGAGATCAAAAGAATTTGAGGAACCGATTAGAGTGATTTTGCTTTTATTATAATCACATACCTACTTTTTAATATTATCTTTTATATAATTATATGGATATATATAGGTTTTTCTCGTTTTTTAGAAATTTGGAAACCTTGAAAAAATGTTTACTCTGCCATCACACTCATTTGAAACTCAGATTTCACGAGTTTCACAAATGATCCAGTTAATGATTTCTGAGTTCATTTGAATATAATGTCATCATTATATATTTGAACAATCAAAACATTTTTCTTATCTTTATTTATTAAAAGATTTGGATTAGCAGTTTCTTTAACGTAATTTTTTTGTAACAAAAAACATATATGTCTATAATACCAGGCCCTTAGAGATTGTTTTTGTCTATATAAATATCTGGTATGTTTGAAAACATGTAAAGGATGTTTTATGTCTTCAATACCAAGATTTTTTTCAACATAAACATCCGCTTGAACATATGTATTAAGGAAATCACACTTCACATCAATTAGAAATTTTTGGAATTAAAGAATGCTGCAAAGGCAAGAAAAATATGAAAAGATTATAGTCTAGATACCAGAGCATAGACTGCTTAATAGTCTATTACTTTTTTATAGCCTGTAGGAACTATTATAACTTTATTTCTTACTACAACTATATTTTAGTAACATTTATTTCTAATGACCCATTTTACTCCAATTACAGAAGTTTCCTTATGTCTTTCATCTAAGGTCCAAACATTGTTCCTTTCGAATCCATTTAGTTCATCATGAATTTATTTAATCTAATCATAATAACCTAAATCTTCATTTGAGCATTTAGGTTCTAATTTGGAAATAAATTCTAAAAGTTCTACTACATTTCTTAGAGAACTTATATTCTTAACAGGTTGATTTAAATAACCAAGGATACATTCATGAGGATGATTCTTAAGAGAAAACCGATTCGAGTATTGTAACACATGTTCATCAACATAAAATAGAAAATCATCTAGGGTAAATACTTCTGAAACATTTTCTTCACTTTTTTCCTTATTATAAGATTATTATATCAATGGTTGATAATTAGTTTTTAAAAACACACCCGAATATGTATATTGAGGTTGTTTGAAAACAAAAGGACCAATTTCATCAAATTTTACATTCATTATTTTTTAACAGTTAAATAATTTTTATTGAAAACTCTATAATCCTTATAAGTGGTTGAGTAGCCTAAGAAAATTTATACATCATATTTGTGTGTGAAATTATGTAAGTTATCATTATTATTCAAGGTGAATATGTTGCATCCAAATACTTTTAAGTAAAAGAGTTTATATTTACTACTGGTCCACAATTCATAAGGTGTTTTATTAAAAAAAATGTCTAATTAAAAATCATTTTATAGTATAACAAGTAGTACTTAATACTTCAGACAAAAAAATGATTAGCAATAGAATAATAACCCAAAATGTTTCAAATTATCCATAGAAGAATTTTATTTCATTTTTTAACAACACCATTTTATTGAGGAGTTCTTAGGGATGAGAAGTTATGAGTAATGCCTTTCCTACTATAAAATGTTTCAAAATATGAATTTTGAAATTTTCCTCTACAATCCCTATGAATTTTTGTCAATGAATGGTTTTTCTTATTTTAAACTAGGGATATGAAATTTATAAAATAAAAAAAAATTCAAATTTCTTTGCTTGAAGATAGACCCTTGTAAATATGGTGTAATTATCAACTAATAAATACATAGTATTTGCCTCCAATACATTCAGTTTGTATTGAAAAAAAAAGATTCATATGAACTAGATATAATGCATAACATGTTGAGACTTCACCAAATGATTTTAAGCATGAATTGTGTTTCTTTCTATATTAACAAGGATCACAAAATTTTGAAGAATCAAATATAAGTATCATTAGATCCTTAATAAGTATTTTATTTTCATGTTTTTATAAGTTCCTAATATTATAGTATCCTAGAATTTTATTCCATTACCATGATTGATTTCTTATTGCACTAAGGAATGGTAGGGATTGGCTCTTAAGGCCTTCTATGTTATGTGTGTCAAAATTATCATGCCTATGGGCAGAGAGAATAAACACTACCTTGGAATTGTGTACTAGGAATTTATAATTCCTAAAATTAACAAGGTAACCTTTAATAAATAATTGAATTATGATCATAAGGTTGTTCTTAAGACCATTAATAAATAAAATATTTGAAATTAACAATTTTACAAGAAGAACAATGGTACATATATCAATAATTTCTCCCTAATCATTATATCTGAATGTTACTTTTCCTCCTTTTGACATGATAATATCTTTTGAGATTTTTTTTATTACCAGTAATGTTCTGGAAACTTCCACTATCCATATACCATGTATTTATTTTCGTAATTCCATTATTATCTAGAGAATAAAAATGTTAGACTTTAGAAATCAAACCATATTTGGCTCTGGAAATGTTAGAAAGTAAAATATTAGGTTTCCACATTTTCTTAGGAAAATAATCCTTATGAAAACCTAATGATTGGTTTTTCTTTAAAGAACAATTTTTCTCTCAATTTCTTCCACACTGAGAGTTAGTGCAAAAGAGAGCACTTTGGGGAAAAAGAATTGTGACTAAAAATAGGTTTCGAAAGAGTATAATAAAAACATGAACTATTTCTATGAGGATGAATTTGTGATTTCATTTTATCAAATTTATTCTTTCTTAGATTAAAATTTGATAAAATTTTCATTAAGACAAAAATTTTATATTTTATTGTGATGGATGAATTCTCATCCTCAAAGTCATCAATTTTAGAATTTGAGTTGGCCTTTACAACATTATTTATGGAAATAACTTGATCAAGATCCTTAGAAATTTTATCCTTCTTAGAAATAACTTCTATAAGGTTTTTAGAAATATTTTTCAAATTAAGTGTTTTCTGACCATGATCTTTAGAATGATCTGATACTGTTTTGTTAAAACATAAATACTAGAATTTCCTTTCTCTAGATTCTTTTGGATATTATTTTTCTCATTATCATTTAATTTAGAAAATATAGAGACTTCTTTAAATGAATAAAAATTATTATCTTTTGATAAGTGAGATTCATAATCCAATTATTCATAATATTCTTCATTAGGAAATTTTCCATTTATAGATATATTGGTTAATGATTCAATAGTGTGTAGCTTAGACATAAGAAAATTATTTTCAATAGGTAATTTGGATGAAATAACAATATTATTCGAAGAAAAAGATTCATATTCAGATGATTCATCTGATGAATCACCACCACTAGCATAACTGGTGTAATTTGACTTTAGGAAATTTTAGACATAGATTTATATAACTTATTTTTATTCCTTTCATAAATATTTTCCTTTTTATAGTTTCTCTTAAGCATAGGAAAATCATGTCTGATGTGACTAACCCTTTTTCATTCATAATAGGTTACTTCAAAATCTTTCTTTTCATTTCTATCTTTCTTCTTATATATGTACTGAAAACATTTCTTGACCACAATCTTGTTCAGCCTTCATGTAATATTGGAATGTTACTTTTCAAACTGTTCACTATCACTTGAATCAAATATAACAAAAACATTCTTATCTTTAGATATAGTAACCCTTTATGGAGTCATGGATTTAGATGTAGTAGTGAAAGACACACTTCTATTATCATTATTTTTTTTATTAATATCTCTCTTCATCCTTGTTTCATGCTGAAGAAGGGTTCGAAATAATTCATAATGAATAATTCTAGATACTTTTTTATTTTCATCAATAGCTGTCCTTTTTCATTCCCACTCATTATGAATGATATCAATTATCTTTTCCATAGTAAAATCATCATCAAGAAATTTCTCTACTATAGATTGAAGATAGTTAACAATAGTTGTAGATCTTTGTTGTACTTGGAAGACAAGTTCTCTATAAGGAAATTGGAATCCAAGATATTCCACTCGCAATAAAGATCTTCTAGTTTCTATCACTTTATATGTTTCAAAAAGTGTAAATCCATGTTTTTTCCAAATGCAGTTTCCAGCTTCACAAGAAGATATAAAAATATATATATTCCCTATCATGGAACCCAACAAAGTATTTAGTACCTCGTAGTTTAATTGATATTCAAGTTTCACTTGTTTGGTGAAGGTTAAGACATCCTTGTATGGAATTTTGTAATATCCAGTATGCAAAACAAAATTATCCACTCAAGTGTTAACAAAAAAAGTCTTCATCCTATATCTCTAGCACTCATAATCATTAGCATAAACAATTGGTGGTTTGGTAGGATTATGTATATCAATGGAACAAACATTTATACATTCTAATCTATAAGAATTTTTTTTTCACAAAACTTGCTAATAGTGAATGTTTATAAAAAAATATTTAAGAAAAAAGTGAACAAGAAAAGGTATGAAAAGTTTAACCAGAAAACATGAGTGAGAAAACACATATGTAAGTGTATGTATTTTAGAGACCTCATCTGATATAAATTGTAGGATTGAAATAATATATGTAGATGCATAATTACAAGGGGGGGGGGGTGAATTGTATGTTTAAAAAATTTCGTTTTTAGCCATATGTAAATTTTTTATTAACAATGTTAACCAAGGAAATTTCAGAAACCCTATTTTGTTCTCAAACAAAGGGAAAAATTTAAGGGCCCATTTCCAATTAAAAGAAACCTAATACTAAACAATTTAAACTTAAAAAACATAAGTAAGTGTATCTTAGGGTGAAGATTCTACCTTAGTACATATAAAATATTATTTATCAGAGTAAATAAAAGTATAATAAAATATAAAAAAGTTATATTTTCATTATTTAACAAAATAAAGTGGAAATGAAACTTGAAACAATAATCTGGTAAACAAGTAGGAAATATTTTAGGCCAAAGATAAAGGTTTCCAACAACCTTGATAAAGGTCCCTTGATTTATACTTTCAGAAAAGTTTTTCTTACCCACACCTGGGTAAAACCTTGATAAGAATATAGGAGTCTGTCTTGATATCCCTACAAGCACTCAATTTTTGAGGTAGTTGACACCAATGTCTTCTAATCCCTGAAATTATTCGAATGTAAACAAAAAAAATCAGATTCACCCAATGTAATCTAAACAAGATTGTCATGATTGAACAAGATGTTCATAAAATGCTCAAGGAATGAGAGTCTTTCTCTCTCTAGAAATCACTTCATAACATGTAATCTCTAGGATCATCCAATCGAGTCATTGATACTAAGATCATTCAAATGAGATCCTATTTATATGCAAACCTCTAACAGTCAGCTCCCTCATCCAACAATCATATATTTCATTGAATTTTGGAGGGACCTGTATATGTATCATGCCCCCAACGGTTAGATAGAAACAAATTTTATGAAATAATTTTATATAGGAATAACATGGGAGATAATATTATTCTTATGAAATAATAATATGTAAGGAAAATATTACATCTTAACTAAAATTGAATAATCCGAGTCTAAGGAAAATAGAAATCAGAGTCTAAAATTATGAATACTCATATTCTATAATAAAAATCCATATTTGGATTCTATTTTTAATAGAATTCTTAGTCTGAATTATAATGAATTCAATGTATAAATTAGGAGGAATTTAGAGTCTGAATTATAGTGGAATTTAGAGTTTGAAATCTATGGAATTGAAATTCTGAATTTTATGGAATTTGGAGTCTGAATTCTTAGGGATTCAAAGACAGAATTCAATGAAATTTGGAGTCTGAATTTTAGAGAATTTAGTGTCTGAATTTCTGATAATTTAGATTCTGAATTTCAAAAAATTTGGATTCTAGATTTGAGAGAATTTGGAGTCTAAATTTTAATGAATTCAGAGTCTGAATTTCCAAGAATTTAGATTAGGAATTTCATAGAATTCAAAGTTTGAAAATAGAGAATTCAGATTCTGAATTTCATACAATTCAATGTCTCAAAACAGAGAGACTTGTTATACAATGAACTATAAGATTCTTATTCTTTAGATAAGGATCCAATTTTTTTTCATTAGAAAAAAATGGCTAGACATGGTTATCAGAAGTCATTGAATAAGGCATTGAAAAACAAGGTAAGGATAAAAACTTCTAGAGAAATTAAAAATTTCCCTAAGAAAACAATTATTAGAGAAAGATAAATTTCCTTAAAAAAATGTGTTTGTGATTTTAAAAACATGGTGGCATATAAAAGTCATAAGTAACCCTTATTTACTCAACAATCTCTCCCATGTTAGAAAGAACAAACAACCTTTTGAAAAAGAATATAGGTAAAGAGGATTTTTCTTTTATCATTAAAATAATTACATATTTCCCTTCACATATGATGAAAATTACTAGCTACCCCTTAGTTAATAACCATTTTTCTAAGGTAATTGTATTATTTTTACTTAATATTATTTGGATCTTTATTTTCTACCCCTTTGTGATTTTCAAAAACCAATAGAGAGGATGTAAATTTTACCTGATAGAATAGAAATATACAAGGCAAAATAGTTGAAGAAAAATTTCATTATGATAGAAAAAAATGTTATAGGGTAAAAATACAATAAAATATCAGATTGGTAGGAAAATAGTTCATCCTTATTTACCTTTGACATGATCTTACTCGAGGTAGCCATTAATTTCATCAGATAATTGTGATCAAACTTAACCATTTTCAGAAACTGATACTGATCTTTATTCTTATTTTCAAGGTACTTGATTTTTTTATTCATGAGACTTTATTAATTTTCATGGTATTTTAATTCTTCTTCTTATTATTTAAAATTTTCTTGCAACTCTCCCCTGAGTTCCCTTTACCTCATTAAATTTAAAGCAACTAAATTCAAATTACAATTCAGATAATTATCTTCTTGCATCTAGGCTTCTTTATTTTTATTGAATTTGACTAAAAGCTTTGAAATTAAGTTCGTCACAGTATCATATGAATCATCAAATTAATCTTTAACTGATTCATAGAAATCATCTAAAATCTTCATATCCGATATTATTGAATTTGACCATTTTTTTATTTCCTTACATGATCTCATATGAGCTTCATATCCAATATAAAAAGTTGTGAAATTTGCCTCAAGATTGATAAATTCTTCCATGATCATGCTTATCGAATCAAATTTTTGATTGATATAATGTTGAAGCAACTAGAATTTCAATTCGATACTTAAAAAGAGGGGATTGCGTTCACTAACTTCTTTATGTATTGAAGAATGAAATATTTCCGAAGAAAGATGAAGATTCAAAAGCTGATTCCCTTGCTGGTGAGGAAACTATTTCTATCTCTTCAGCATTCTTCTTTGATGATCCACCAACATCCTTCATAGATTATACAATGAAATCCTTTTTAGGCATATCAATTACCACCTGTTTCCCTCTATCAACTTTATAATGAAACTTCTGAGACCTCAGAGACTCATGCTCCCTATCAGAAAAATGAATAATACTATCTTCATCAACCCCTTATTTCTTATAATATTCCTTAATATCTTAAGGATGAATAAAATCATGGTTATTGATCTCATTATCAATAGATTTATTAACCTCTTCATGTATTTCATCATCTTTCTTTTGAGAAATTATTTTTGTTGACTCCTCCTGGGATGTTTGGATTAATAACTTGTTTGAAGGACATTCCTTCTCATGATATTATTACACCTATTTGATGATATATCCACTCTTATCTTTTTTCTTATACTTTTTGTTCTACATCACGTTGAGATAACTCTTATTCCACAATGGGTTCTTGAAGTTGAATTTTTTTCCTAGAGTTTCTAGAGGAACTAATTCCTGGAGGAAGGATTCCGATACCCGAAACTATTCAGATGCTTTCTCAATAATCATAGAATGAAATTGAACAATATTATATCATGACATTTTATTCTTAAACATATTCTATTTTTCTTTCTCTTCATGTTCTTTAGCAGCATGAATATTCATGTATTTTGCCTCAACATGATCTAAACAGTCATTTGGATCTCCCCTATCATTTATTTTCTAGTATCTCCATTTTGCAAATACTTCATTAGAGAAGGTTTTTATCCTTTTTATCTTCGATGGAGCTAACTAAGTTTCTGGAATGGTATATTATTATTTGACTTCTAATTTTTTTTTATTTTAATTTTTGTTGAGATTTCTTAGAATTTTAACATACTTCCCCATTCTTGATCAAAGCTAGAACTTCACTTTCGGAAAAATCATTAAAATCATTTGTCTTGTTACTGAAACCAACTATCCTCCTCTTCCTTTGATTATCATCACTCAATAAGATGATCTTTGAAGGTTATGTTTTTAAAAATATAGATAATTTTAAAGGATTATAAACAAATCACTATGATCCCTGACAAGATCAACAGATATATGATTATTTGAGACTCGAGATTTCCATTATTTATGTTGGTGATTTTCTGATGGATTTACTTGATCAGGTTTAACTTTATCATATTATCCAAAAAGTCCATCACAATGATATAACCTTCCTGTAGATAGTCCTTATCTCCCATTCTAAGAATAGGAAAACCTTGTACCCACAAGTCTAACATCCTGAAATTCATTGAAATATGTTTTACCTTTGGTAATTTTACCCCCTTGAGTCCAAGGTAATAAATTGAATTTTCGTTCTCAAATATTCCTGACTTATCGAGAATCTTTTGAGAGAAATATATTTCTTCACCTTTTAAGGAATACCAAGAATATTTTCTACCATATAGAAAGATAATGAATATGTTTTCCTATAGCTCATAATTGAATGCTTTTCCATTCAATCTTCTTCAAAAAACCACGCAATATCATAAAACACTATGAGAAGGTCAGGATAATCCATATCATGACTCCTTAGATTAGATTCACATAAACATTCCCATCCATTAACCTTTATATTTTTTGTAATCAAGGAATTAAACTTGGAATAGAAATTTGGACGAACCAACCATTCCCTGTAGAATTTCCAATCCTTGATTTCCTTATTTAAATTCATCTGATTCTATGAGGAAACATCAAGTGACATTTAGAATGTAAGAAATCATAGAAATCTAACTGACCAATTTGAATAGGATAAGTTCTTCGGCGCACAAATATTTGAAAAACTGATGTAGGATACAGATTATGGAGGCCTTTAAATAGGCTCTGAGGTGACAGTTTGAATTACCGATTTGATTCAACAATTTATATAAGCATGATATGATCTGATGGTTCAGAGGAAATCCAAAGAAGGATTTGGTATATTTCAATACTTTGAGGTTTTAAGGAAAAATTGGATTTATTTAAAGGGAATCCGATAGAGTTATCTTAAAATAAGTAAAAATAACAATAAGCAAAAAATTAATTTTATGGATTTATGTAAAGAAACATACCTTCAAGATTTCATAGAAATAATTTTCTGATATGAAATAGTTCTTTATATATTCTAGAAATTTTAATTAAGGGAATAATGTTTTAGGTTCTCAAAATTTGTATTCCATAAAAAGAAATTGTTTACAAAATAAAATTATGGGTTTTGAAAAAAGT
Source organism: Viscum album (assembly GCA_963277665.1). NCBI lineage: Eukaryota > Viridiplantae > Streptophyta > Magnoliopsida > Santalales > Viscaceae > Viscum > Viscum album. The sequence goes on along the minus strand of OY728142.1, from coordinate 773,087,081 downwards.
TTATTAAGAAAGAATAATCTTGTGATCGGAAAAATTTGATTGAGAAGGAAAAATTTTGGGGAATAAATAAACGCACCCCCCTTTGAAAAGGAGTTTCTTAATGTAAGGATATAGGTTTCATGAAAAAGTTAATATGCATGATTTAATTATAGTTATCATTCCTAAATTTTGTTTAATGTATTCAAACCGATCAGAGGGTAAATAGTTTGTAAAAACGTTAGCATGTTGATCTTGAATTCTGGTAAATTAAAGGATGATATATTCATTAAGTGTTTGATCCCAAAGAAATTTATGTCTCATATCTATGTGTTTAACATGAGAGTGATGTGAAATATTTTTTCTTAGGGTGATGGAACTTGTATTATCACACAATACCTGTGTTTTGGTAAAACTCATGTCGTAATCTGTGAGTGTGTGTTGCATATACAACACTTGAGCATCAAAACTTTCAGCTGCTATATATTTATCTACAATAGTGGAAAGTGCTACTAAGTGTTTCTTCATTCATGACCAAAAAACTAGTGAATCCCATATGAAATGACAATTTCCAGATGAATTTTTTTTATCCATTATACAACCACTAAAATAAGAATATGAAAAACATTTTAAAACAAAATAATTTCTAGAAGTATAAAGAAGTCCACAATATATTTTCCCTTTAAATATCAGGAAATTATTTTCATTACATTTAAATGAGATTAATTTGGATTATATTGATATCTTGCTTATAATCATATTGAAAATATTATGTTTGGGTGACTATATGTTATTTATAATAAAATTTCTATTATACCTCTAAAAGATGTTTGATCTACTGGCTTTCAAGCTTCACCGAGATCAAAACAATTTGAGGTTTCAATTACAGTGATTATACTTTTAGTATTGTCATATCCATACTTATTAATAATATATTTAATATACTTATATTGAGATGTATAAGTTCTTTCCTGATTTTGGGAAAATTGAAAACCTATGAAAAATGTCAACTCACCCATCATACTCATTTCAAACTCAGGTCCCCTGAGATTCATAAACAAACAAGTTAATGATTAACGAGTTGATCCGAATATAATATCATCAATATGTATTTGAAATATTAAAACATTTTTGTAATATTTATTTATCAAAATATTTGGATCAATAGTTCCCTTTACATAATTGTTTTGTAACAATGAACCTATATGTCTATCATACTTGGCCCTTTGATCTTGTTTAAGTACTATATAAATCTTTTTTACATTTTAAAACAAGTTCATGATGTTTTATGTCTTCAAAACCTAGGGGTTTTTCAACATAAACATCCTCTTGAACATATCCATTATGGAAATCACACTTCACATCCATTTGAAAATGTTTCAAATTAAAGAATGCTGCAAAGGCAAGTAAAATATAAATAGATTTAAGTCTAGATACTAGAGTATATGTTTCTTAATAGTCTATTCCTTCTTTTTGATTGTAGACTTTAAGAACTAATCTAGATTTATTTCTTACTATGAATCCATTTTAATCAAATTTATTTCGGATGACATATTTTACTCTAATTATAGAAGTCTCCTTAGGTATTTCAACCAAGGTCCAAACTATGTTCCTTTAGAATTCATTTTTCTCATCTTTCATGTCTTTAATATAATCATGGTCAGCTAAAGTTTCATTAAACCTGTAATGTTCTAATTAGGAATGGAATTCAAGATGTTATACTTCAGTTCTAGAGAACTTACAGTTCTTACAGGTTTATTTACATCACCAATTATACTTTCAATATGATTATTTTTAAGAAACAAAAAATTTGGGTCTTGTAACATCTGTTCATCAACATAAGATAGAAAATATTCTGGGATAAATACTTAAAAATTATTTTCTAGAGTATTTTTACAATTAGATGAGTATTCTAACAACGTTTGATAATAATTTTTAGAAAACACATCTAAATAAGTATGTTGGGGTTGTTTAATAAAAAGGATCAGTTTCATCAAATATTACATGCACTATTTCTTAAATAGTACATGAATTTTTATTAAAAACTCTATAAGCCTTAGAAATTATGGGGTAGCCGAAGAAAATTCATTCATCGGATTTGGGTGCAAATTTAGGTATGTTATCATTAGTATTCAAGATCATTACATTGCATCCAAATACTTTAAAGTAAGAATGTCTATGTTTTCTACTAGTCCACAATTCATAAGGTTTGTTATTGAGAAATGGTCTGATTAAAACTCGATTTATATTATAACAATAAGTAATTACTACTTCAGAACAATATTGATTAATAATTGAATAATAAATCAACATAGATCTAGTTATCTCTTGAATAATTTGATTTCTTCTTTAAGAAACACCATTCTATTCAAGAGTTATTGGGGTTGAGAAGTAATGACTAATGCCTTTATTACTAGAAAATGTTTCAAAATATGAATTTTTAAATTCTCCTCTATGATCAATATGAATAGTTGTAAATGAAATGTTTTTATCATTTTTAACATGGGCTCTAATTTTTTTAAAATAATAAAAAGATTCATATTACTTTTCTAGAAAATATAGCCATGTAAATATTGTGTAATCATCAACTAAAAAACACATAGTATTTTCCTCCAAAATGATTTGTTTATGTTGGACCAAGAAGATCCATATTCAAAAGCTATAAGGCATTATAAGTTGAGACTTCACCAATTTATTTTACGCTCGAATTATGTTTCATTCCATGTTAACAAGGATCACAAACTTTTGAAGAATCAAATTTATGTTCTAATAGATCCTTACCAAGTATTTTATTTTAATGTTTTCAGAGGTTCCTATGATTATAATATCTTAGTATTTTATGCCATAACCATTATTAATATTCTATTGCACTAAGAAAAGGTACGTCATGGGTCCTACGGTCTTCTATGTTATGTGTGTTAAAATTATCCTACTATGGGTAGATAAAATTATCTATTCCTTGGAATTGTGTACTAGGCATTTATAATTCATAAAATTCAAAAGGTAACCTTCAAAACACAACTGAGTTATGATTATAAGGTTTTTCTTAATACCATTAATAAACAAAAAATTGAAATTAATTATTTTCCAAGACGAACAATGTAATATATACCAACAATTTATCCCGGTTCATTATATCTAAAAGTCACTTTTCCTCTTTTTGATATGATAATCTTTTTGAAGTTGTTTTTTACGAATCATGTTACAGGAACATATAATATCCATGTACCATGTATTGTTATTAGTAATTACTTTATTTTCTTGAGAATAATAATGTTATACTTACAGAATTAGAACATATTAGGATCTGCAAATTTTAGAAAGTAAAATTATTGTTGTTTACATTTTCATAGAAAAATATGCCTTATGAAAACAGAATGGAATGTTTTTATTTAAAGAAAAATTTTTCTCCCAAGGTCCCCCACATTGACACTTAGTGCAAAATGGATAACTTTGGGGAACAAAATAGTTGTGACTAAAAACAAGTTTTGAAGGATTATGACAAAAATCCGAACTATTTCTAAGAGGATTAATTAGTGAACAAATTTTATCAAATTCATTCTTTCCCAAGGTAAAATTTGATAAAATTTTAATTAAGAAAATATTTCCGATTTTTGTCTGATGATTAAATTATTATCCTCAAAATCATTAGTTTAAGAATTTGAGTTATCCACTAAAACATTTTTCATGGAAATAACTTTCTCAAGATCCATAAAAATTTTATCATTCTCAGAATTAACTTCCTTAAGGATTTTAGAAATATTTTCTAAATCAAGAGTTTTTTGATCAAGATCTTTAGAATGTTCCGATACTTCTTTTTTTTGAACAGAAATTCTATATTTTTCTTTCTCTAACTTCTTTTATATATTATATTTCTCATTCCCAAGTAATTTAGAAAATATAGAGACTTAATTAAATGATGTTAAAGTTATATATTCTAATGAGAAGGATTAATCATCCGACAATTCATAATATTATTCATTAGAAAATTTTTCATTTAATGTCATATTTGTTAATGATTCAACTGTGTGTAGCCTAGCCACAAGATAATGATTTTCAATAGGTAATTTGGATATAAGACCAATATTATTCTGACCTAAAGATTTTCATTCAGATGATTTATCTAAAGAATAACCACTACTGGCACTCCAGGTGTAATTTTCCATCAAGAATTTTTGAGATATATATTTACAGAACATATTTGTGTTCCTTTCAAAATGATTTTCCTTTCTATCTTTTCTCCTAAGCATAATACAATCAGGGTTGATTTGTCTAACCATTGTTTATTCATAATAGGTTACTTCAGAATCTTTCTTGTACTTTAAATCATTCTTCTTATATATGTACTAAAAATCATTCTTTTCCAGAACATTGTTCATCCTTTGAATAATATTGGAAATTTCATTTCTAGACTGCTCACTATCGCTTGAATCAGATATGATAATAACTTTATTAGAATAAAATCTAGTTACCGTTTCTGAAGTTATGTCTTTAGATGTAGTAGTGAAAGATACACTTCCATTACCATTATTATTCTTGTTAAAATCAGCATCTCTCTTCATCCATGTTTCAGGATGAATAAGATTTTAAAATAATTCATAAATAATTATGCTAGATAATTTTCTATTTTTATCAATAGTTTTCATTTTTTATTCCCACTCATTGGTCATGATATCAATTATCTAGTGCACCAAAATGTAATCATCAATAAATTTCTCTCCCATAGATTGAAGAATATTAATGATAGTCTGAAATATATATTTTACTTTGAAGATAGGTTCTCCATAAGGAAATAAGAATCCATGATATTCAGCTCTCGACATTGCTATTATAGTTTTATCACTTTAGAAGTTCCAAAATGTGTAACTCTCAGATTCTTTAAAATGTAGTTTACAACATCAAAAGAAGTTATCTAACTATATATATTCCCTATCATATAACATAACAAAGTATTTCAAACCTTGTAGTTTTATTGATATTCTAGTTTAACTTGGATTGTGAAATTTCCATCTTCCTTGTCTGTAATTTTGGAATATCTAGTAAGCATAACAAAATTTTCCACTCTAGTGTTAATTGAAAAGTATTCATCTAATATCTATAGTACTCATAATAATTACCATAAAAAATTGGTTGTTAGGAATGATTAAGGATATCAATGGAACCAATAATTATACATTCCATTCTATAAGAAAAATAATTTTCCACAAAACTTATTAATAGTGAATGTTTATAGAAAAATATTTTATAAAAACTTGAACCAGAAATGGTAAGAAAACTTGAAAAAGAAAACTTGAACAGGAAAACATATATGTATGTATAATAATTTCAGAGACCTCCTTTGATACCAATTGTAGGATTGAAATAGTATATGTAGATGCTCAATTACAAGAGGGGGTGAATTGAATGTTTAAAAAATTTAATTTTTAATCTTATGGAAATTTATTATTAAAAAATATAAATAAGGTAAATTTAAAAGCCCTATTTTATTCTCAATCAAAGGGATAATTGGAAGGGCTATGGTCTAATTAAAATAAACATCAACTAAAAAAAGTTAAACTTAAAACAACTTAAGTTAGTTTATTAAAGGGAATTATTCTACCTTAGAGCATAGATAATATTATTCATTCAAGTAAATATAAGTATAATAAAATATTAATATGTTATATTTTAATTATTTTAAAAAATACAGTGGAAATAAAACATTAAATAATAATCAAGTAAAAAAAGTAGGAAATCTTTTAAACCAAAGATAAGGGTATCCAGCAACCTAGGATAAAGGTCCCTTGATTTATACTTTCCAAATAGTATATCTTCCCCACACCAGGGTAAGCCCTTGATAAGAATATCAGAGTCTATCTTACTATCCCTAAAATCGATCAATATTTAAGGTAGTTGACACCTATGTTTTATTTTTCTCAAAAGTCATCGATTGTACACAAAAACAATCAGATTCCCACAAAGCAAGCTGAAAAAGATGTTCACGATTGAAAAACATTTTCATAAAATGACCAAGGTATGTGAGTCTTTCTCTCTCTAGAAATCACTTCACATCATATAATCTATATGGTCATAAAATCGATTCATTGATACCAAGCTTGTTCAAAAGGGATCCTATTTATAGAGAAAACTCCAATGGTCGGTTCCCTTCTCCAATGGTTATATATTTCCGTAAATTTTAGAGGGACCAGTACATGTGTCATGAAACCAACAGTTAGTGAGAAAAAAATTGTATGACATCATTTTATATAGGAAAAACTGCTAAACATTATTATTCTTATGAAATAATAATATATAAGGAAAATAATGTAGTTTAACTAAAACTGAATAATCATAGTCTAAGGAAAATATAAATCGAAATCTAAAATTATGAATCCTCGGATTCTAGAAAAAAATGGATATTTGTATTATGTTTTTATAAGAATTCAGCGTCTGAATTATGATGAATTCAAAGTCTGAATTTGGGGGAATTTGGAGTCCGAATTATGGGGAATTCAGAGTCTGAATTATGAATAATTATGAGTCAAGATTATAATGGCATTCAGAGTCTGAATTCTAGGAGATCTAATTCTGAGGAAATTGGTGTATGTATTCTAAAGGAATTCAGATTCTAAATTCGAAGGAATTCGGAGCTGGAATTTTGAGGAATTAAGAGACTCAAATCTATGGAATTTAGAGTCTAAATTCAAAATAATTTTAGTCTGAATTCTTAGAGAATGGAAGTCCAAATTTAGAGGAATTAAATAACCGAATTTTGAGGAATTTGGAGTATAAATTTTATAGATTTTAGATTCTGAATTGTAGAGAATTTTTAAGTTTAAATTACAGATAATTCCGATTTTAAATTTCAGAGAATGTAGAGTCTGAATTTCAGAGAATTCAGAGTCAGAATATCAAGGACATGAGAGTCTAAATTTTATATTATTGAGAGTCTGAATTTAAGAGAATTCAGAGTTAGAAAACAGATAATTTAGAGTTTTAATTTTAGTGAATATGGAGTCTAAAGACTGAGAGACTCATTATCCAAGGAACTATAAGATTCTAAGGTTTTATTTAAGGATCATAATTTTTTACTTTAGAAAAAAATTGTTAGACTTGGTTATGATAATTCATTGAATAAGGCATTGGAAAACAAGGTAAGGATAAAATATTCTAAGGAAACGAAAATTTTCCTTAAGAAAATAATTCTCAGAGAAAGATGAATTTCAATAAGAAAATGTGTTTTTGATTTTCAAGACATATAGGAATAGAATTTTCATAAAGAAACCTTATTGAGTCAAAATATCTAATCCAATCTATTCGACTGTGATGAGTAAAACTATAGATAAGGACATGTGGTAAAAAAATAAAAAATATATACAAATGTGAGAATAAAGGTAAGGAGACAAAACCTCAGTTTTTTCACAAATAGTTCAATGATATGAAAATTTATATATATAAAAATGAATAATTTCTTTAATCATATTACTAATGTTATTATAGAAATTCAATATATTGGGAAATAAATTTAGGATATTGGAATTTTGAAGAAAATATTGATAAGGATTCAACCTTTTTATAATACAAAACTATCACCCCTTGAAAGAAGTGACTTGTTAACTATTTATCTTAATTATATTGTAAGAAATCTGGGGTCTTATGAAATAATAGTCAAACCAGAATACACACCAACTTGAGTAAGAAAGGGAATGGAAGTTCAATCAAGAAAAAAAAACTTTTTAAAGTGTAGTGATTATAGTGATGATTTGGATAACAGAATTCATTCTCTTTTTTTCTAGAAAACATGAGAGTGGAAATTAGAGATTTGAAGGAAGGATTCCTTTAGCTTGTTTTTGGTGCAGTAAAATATGAAACATTGCTACACTGTTATAAAAGAAAAATGATAATATAAAAAGATAAGCATAAATGAATAAATTTATATAGAAGAGGTTCCCTAAAAAGAGAAAATTTATATTATGAATCAAATTATAGTGGAAGAACATAATTTTGAATGTTGAAAAAGATGATAAATACATTCGAAGGATGTAGATCCAATTTTTAAATCTGATTTAGATGATTTCATTTTGGCTATTAATGAAAATTTAGAACATATGAAGGTCGAAATTTTAGGTGATATTGATTAGATTTTCATTAAAATAAAGAAAAATATAAATATTGGAGCAAATTTCAAAGAGTCACCTGAGTATGTGTATCATCTTGATGAATTGATTGATTAAATTTAAGGAGAGGCATAAGAACATTTCAAAAATATTTAAATCCCAAAAGAGGTTATATAATTTAATCTAAGTATTGATGATAAGTATAAAGTTATCAGTTCCATTACCAATATATTAGAGGAAAAGGTTATGTCAGTTAAAGGCCTTGAAGAAGAAGTTATTTCCATAAGATGTAAACTTGAAACTGAATCAAAATAAGGGAAATTATAAATAAACCACAATTTTTGACGTGTTTCAGATAAATAGATTTTTGAAATAGTTAAATGTGGTTTTAATGGTTTAGGGAAATCCTTGATTGTTCAGAGATAAAAATTTATGTGAAGAAGTGTAATTGGTTGTGATATAGAAATATCAAATGCTAGAAAGGAGATGGTGAAAAAAAAGGTAAGTAGAATGTTGGATGTATCACGAAGGAAACCGATGTCCTAATAGAGAGAGATGCACACCCAATTGATAATAAATATGAAAATAAACCTCAATTATCACAGGATGATGAATGACTAATGAACCATAAAAATTAAGGGGACATGTGGAGGAATATAAATGAGAAGATATTTCCTCTTAGGAAATTTTAGTTTTATGGATTTCTAGGCCATAACATGACTTCATGTGAATAGTCATAGAGAAATCTAAATGGGGAAGAACCTGTTAGTCAACAAAGGGGAATTTTTCCATATTATTTCTCATTTATAATAAATAATTTCAAGGGATATTGTTTTCGCTATCATATCTCTGGCCATTAAGATATTTATTTCATGAAGGGGAAATGCGAAAACCATAATTATAGAACTATTATACAAGTCAACACTATTTATCCAAGAATAATTACCGTTGAAAATAAATAATCTACTATATAAGAAGAACATGGAAATTATTTAACCATGGATGTTAAAAATATATCGGGGAGGAAATCTTATTCCTCTAATCAATCAAGTATCTCATGGATGGAAAATAATAATTTTGAGATATACAACCTGGCAGAGATCACTGTTTAAGATATAAAGAATATTATCAACTTGATTCTTGATAGTGGATACTCATCCAACAAAAAATGAAATGAATATTTTTTGAAACATTTTAAGGAGAGGGTTGATGGAACAATAAGATTTTTAAATGATGGTTCCTCTAATATCAAAGGATTTGGAAATAAATAATTATCAAATGATGAGCTAATGAAAATGGTTGTGCTCAATGTGGATAAATTGCCTCTTAATCTCTTGAGTGTGCGTCAACTCTATTAACCATGATTGGTAGTGACATTTAATGGTAAAGGGTACACAATCAAAAAAAATATTTGTAATTACCTAATAAAATTCAAGAGAATAAAATGTAATTTTAAAGGGATATACATTAAAAAAGACACTTGTTTCTTAACAATTAAAGAATAAAAAAACATGCGGTATGAGAGGTTGTTTTAAATTAATCAATTGAAAATGAAAATGTAACCAATATAATGTCTATTACTGACATTCCCAATATAATGTTTTATAAAAAAAGGCTTGTTATGCTTTAATATTATAAAAATGGTTTATAATTCTAATCAGACAGGGAAAAAGGGCATCAAAACATCATGATATAGTCTATATAGATGTGTGTGATTCAATGAATAAGGATTGAACATATGATGAGAGTTAATTTATTATTTCTATTGATGACTATTTTATAATGAAATGAGTGATGTTTATATAATAAAAATGAGAAGTGGTTAACTTTATAAAGTGGTATTTATAAATAGTTGAGAAGGAAACTAGATGCACAATAATGATATTATGATATGATAATGGAATAGAATACACATCTGTTGTATTTTAAGGTTACCAAAAGAAACGGGATCAATACTTTTGTTTATTTAGTGATAACAAACCAAGAAATGGGGTTATTGAACATACAAATTGATAGGTGAATAATATGTCCAAAACTATGCTGATTTTGGGTTGTGTTTCTTGTTGTTAATGGAAATAGGTTATTCATGTGATGATATACACTTATAATTAGATAGGGAATAATATAGAAGAAGAAAATACATCATATGATATATGGAGTGGAAGGAATCCCTCATTGAATTATTTTCCTCTTTTTTGGAAGTAAAATTTTCATCTAAAACAAAGAATAAAATCATGTAATGTATTGCGATGCTATAGATGAGGATATATTCCTTGGATAATCAATGAAGAGTAAATACCATAAATTCAATAATAATCATCTTTTAAAATACTATGCATAGAATTGATGTCAATATCATTGAGACTATACTTTTGAATAAATCAAGGAGGTCATATGTTAATATGATCAAAGATAAAGAAGAAAATAAAAAAATCAATAGATTAAAATATAAAAACTGTGGAGGGGTTTCATAACATTAATTATTCTCCAAATGATGATGATTGAAAAGTAGAATTATAAGAGGAAACCATTTCTAAATAATCTCTATAGAAACCTCATTTGAGAAACATAAGTGAGGAAGTTGGTTGATCAAAAAACATTGTGGATTGGATCAAACATATCCAGACATGTAAGATGAGGAATGAAGATCATTTGTATATCATATCAATTATGGAACCAACCTTGCAAGAATAAGTAATGAAAAATGAATCATGGATTAAGGACATGAATGAATAAATGGATCAAACTGATAAAAATCGGGCTTGGGATATTATTAATAGGGATTAAAATCATAATGTCATTCATACAAAGTGATTCTTTAATTTTTTATCGAAGATCTGGGAAATGTAATCAGAAATAAGATTTTCTTGGTATGTTAATTATGCTAACAGATTATAAGAATTGATGTCGAAGAATCATTTCCATTAGTATCACATATAGATTCCATTAGGTTATTATTCTCAAATTTGATGCTAAGAGTGTATAATGTTTACCATATGGATTTAAAAATGAAATTAATAAATAGTATACTTGAAGAAAAAGACTATTTTCAACAACTAGTGGTATTTCTAATTGTAAATGTTGAAATAATGTGTTTTTTATTAACGAATTCTGTTTATGGTTAAAATCAAGCTCCATGAACATGTAATTATTGAAGGATTCTTATTTGAGGAAGCTAAAATTTTGAATAACTAGTACTCACCCGTGCTATTGCACGGCGTATTCGATTACAGGGTTCTCTTTTAATAAGAGATTAATATTTAAAAAATGTCAAAAGAAACAGTAATGTTGAGTAAATTTTAATATAATGTAATGGTGTATGATAATTGAATAGGAGTTCATATAATAATAAGACACCATTTATAAATGTAATGTGGGCACTGGAATATAAAGTGAAATATGAATCAAAGATAAGATAGTGGTTTTAATAATAAAAATGAGAAATGTTAAGATAAATGAAATAATAATAAATTGAATGAGTGGGTTGTTCGGGAAAAAATAAAATGGAGTAAAACTATTCATCATGTATATAGAACAATATATAATGAGGGATGTAGATATAAAAGACAGATATGAAACATAAGATGCAATTGAATAAAATAAATTGATGAAGAAGTACATTTCATAGTATAATTGCAGGAATTTATAAAATGCATGCCTAAAATATATAAACTATTGGAGGCAAACAGTTAGATAATAATATGTAAAAATAAAATTATTTATTTAAATATATTTTCAATGTCAAATAGGACAAGGAAACCCTGTTGAGTCTTCCAGAAGCACTAAAAATAATCAATTTTATTTACATAATGTTTCAATGTCTAATAGAATAAGGATTCTTTGTTGAGTCTGCCACAACATTGTAAAGAGGCCTCACATTTGTTTCCCTCCTATCATCTCAAAAACATGACCTCCATAAGTTATTATGTTCCTGAAAAAACAAAAGTAGCCCCTCCAATTCAGCTGGATACTGCATGGTATATTTCCACTCCATATATTAATTACATAACTCTTGGATCCACCAACTGAGATCAAAATAATGAAAAAAGTCAAGATATTTGAATCGATCTAGGACGTGACACATGTAAATGAAATCATTCTATAAAACTATAGATGTGCACAGATTTATATAAATTAAATTGATTCAATCGTACAGGTGTCAGTGATTTGAAAGTAGTGCTAATAAATTCATCAAGACATGCTACACAGAAAAATACCAAAGATAATTATGTGCGATAATGAAATTGTTTGATAGAACTATCCGATAAAAACACATGCATAGATAATGAATTTAACCCGTTGCATTTACACAGCAGTAAACGAATGGAATGTATCCATTTCAACTCCTTATTAACCCAAAACAATAAAAACTGATCAAAAAAATCAAAAAATCAAAACCTTAAAAGCAACATACCCCAGGAATCATGAATGGTTCTTCATCAAACGGTAGCTGAGACTGAGTAGACTGTTGATTGCTCAGTAGGTCCAACTCCGTATTTGAAGTCATTCCCCATCATACTCTTCTTCTTCAGTACGCTACCATGTTCTCATGGCCATCCACTTTATAGCCTATTATATTTTCATCGGGGGGATATAAAATAACCCACTTATTTTCATTATAGTTGCCATATGAATCTATCAAAGCTCACAGACCTTGTAAATCATGTTAGATGCTATGGTTATACAAAGATGCATCAATTTTAAGCCCATTGTCATCTACCTGGTGTCTTCTATGCAACTGATTGGCCTCCTCATCTATAATTATTAGTGTGGAAATTTCAAAATTAGATATAGAATGAGATGGGAATGATACCACATCAAGAAAATTTCTGGGAGATAACAAATCATTAGGAAGTGGTGATAAAGAGAGGAAAAGAAGCTCTTAGAGGAGAGGAGGGCCTTGCAAATTTGAGATTTGAATGAAATGTCTTGTCAGTAGAGGAATCAAGATATGTATGTCTAATACAACCACTTGATTTCTAGACATATCTATAAAGAATGAAGTTATAATTAGTTTAAATTCAATGATTAGTTGATTGAAATATATTCATGTTACCAGGTAAAGTATGAGCAGTAAAATATAATATAATTTCTCAACAGATCTTTGAAGATTCAAATTAAAACAAAATAAACAATTCATGTTCAAACAAATCCATGATCAATGAACCTTTATCTAGTAGGTATTTGAAAAAGCATTGAAATCTGGGTGACCAGAAAGGTCCTGTCCATGAGCTTAAACATGTGGAAAATTATGATCCACATGGCATGACAGGTAACCCAGAAACAGTACATGCAAACAGTTAAGATCCCTAGATGAAAGAGAAAAAATATATTTAGAAATGTCCATGCTCCATCTCTAGAATCATACGATAAGATAATCAATAATTATAATTTTCATAGTTAAGAATCTAGTAATAAAAAATAAAAGTTTTAAAATAGAAGATTTTAAAGTGGAACCTTTTATTAGAGGGATACTGAAATTAAATGAAGATATTGTTAGTGATATAAAACATAAACACAGATACTGATATAAGTGTTGTCATAGAGAAATATATACTTAAAAATAATTTGGATGAAACTACATCTTGGTATCATAGAAAACAATTAAAAACTATGCACTACTGAACTGTTATAGTATAAATAAATTTTAGTCTATCTCATATTTTTCATCTCATGAAACAGGTTTATATGAATCAATAAACAATGAAAATGCATCAAATTTCCCAATTCCGATAGACTACACAATTAATTATGAATGGTCATATCTAGATGCCTTGAGTTCAATTTCCCAGATCATGAGACATCCATGAAAAATACACTATTTTATTACCTCATGAAAATCCCACATTGAAAAACTAATATATAAAATTTGATTGTCTCGTTAAGGGGGAACACTTACAATGTATAGAAGACACCACTTCTATGCTAGATCATCCATACAGAATCAAAACCATACCAAAAAATTCCCATGATTATCCCTTAGATGCATAACATCCCTAAAAAAACATTTAAGCATCTAACACAGTTTATCCCTTCTACCGATGTGAAAAGGATTTTATGTTAAACAACATATACAACAGTTATAGAAAGGAAAAGATAAAACTAACTAAAAAAAGAAGAGTTTCATTTTCAAGAATAAAAACCTCTGGATTAAGGTGAAGGTTAACAGAAATTAAAATCGTCAAACAATGGATTTTGCATCTTTCTCTATATATTTTCCACATCTGCAACATCAATGACAAGTATTTTTAATGAAAAAACATTGTTTCGGAATTTTTATAAAAAAAATTAATACCTATTTAATTTTTTTTCTAGAAACTGTCCATATTTACACAATCTGATTAGGAATTAAAAATTTAAACATATCAGATCACTAAATCAATAATCAAATGAATATTGGAATTTCTTTTAAAAACATAAAACTAAATAGCTGTTATGTACCTAAATACATGTTTTTTTACAAATAAACAGTTTGATCCAATAATAATAACCGGATCATTAATTATTACCTAGCTTAATAAAGTTAGAAAGGCCAAAATCTATGAGCTTCATACCAGCTTCTGCCTTTATAGATGTGAAAAGGATTGTCTGTTAAACAACATAGACAACAGTTAGAGAAAGGAAAATATAAAACTAACTAAAAAAAGAGTTTTGGTTTCAAGAATAAAAACTTCTGGATTAAGGTGACATATTACAGCACTTAAAATCTTCAAAAAAATGTATTTTACATCTTTCAAAATGGTAACATTATATGATCTCCTTATTTAGTTACACAAAGAATAAAAACACAATGTATGTTCTATAGAAGAGTTGAAAACCATTCGTGGAGAACAACACAGAGAGAAATAGTAGACGTACATGGGGCCTCTCACTGATTCCCTTTTCCAGCTAGTAGAAGTAATGTTCTCCATTCTAGACATGGAAAGGAAGTGTCAAAGAGGTAAAATGAGGTGAAACATGTACGTATAGAAAAGCCAAAATCTTTATTTACTCCAATAATTCTTTATATACAAATCAATGTGGGAAATAGGATAATAATCATGAATATAAATTGTGCACCTCTATGGAATAAATGTTGGACCTGTTTGAAAAAAATACGAATAGATTAGAAATAAAATGAACATGTTAACACTCCTAAAATAAAAATAAAAAAACACATCATAAAAGAGTGAAATAACTTAATCCATGGGAGTTACATCCTCTCATTAAAGCCCATCTCCATCTAACCGCATTAATGTTCTACATTCAGGTCATGTAAAGGAAGTTTCAAAGAGGGAAAATGATGCGAAACATGTATGCACAGAAAAGTAGAAATATCCAGTGAATCATGTAACATCATACAAATTCATAAAAAAGGAAAATAGGAGAGTAATCATGAAAAGAATCTGCATACCTGTATGTAATAAAAGATGGATCAGTTTGATAAAAAATGAACAAATTGAGATGCACCAACTATAAGGAGAAGGAAACATGACATTATTTGAAATTGTAAACAGACCACAGCAGACCTAATTCAGTGATTATGTGATATTATTCCCTATTATTGAAGTGCCTTCAAGGGAGGAAATGTTTAGTGTTAGTGAAATATAAGCATTATATAAGTTTTTTAATAAGATTAATAGTACGTTGATTGATGATGGGATGATAAATAAGAGTTTCAAGTGGCATTATTCAGTATCAACCGCATTTAGAAAAACAATACTGCATACAATGAAAGAAAAAGTGAAAGAGAAATTACATTAAGAATGCTTCTAATAATAAATATGAGATATGTGTAGAGGATTATTTGATAAGAATAAATAATCACCCTCATTTAATATTGATTCGGTCCCAACTCTTCCCAAATAAAGAACTACTTTTATGATTACCATAGTAAACAAACTCATACGGTTGCAAAAATATAATTTATTGAATAATATGTTGTTGAATTGCATGAATTGATGAAAATAAGGAAAGTTCCCTTAACTGTATTATTAATAGTAGTAGTGTTTCCAATATATAATCTTGTAAGCACTAAAAAACACATATGAAACATAATTTAAACTGTAGATTCCACCCCTATATTGAAAACATTAACCAACCAAACATGAAACCGCATTATGTTGTGAAAATGTGAGCAAGGGGAATGAGTTACTACTAAAAAAATACCAGTTCCAAGAATGAAATAAAAAATGCATCACCCATGAATTATACACATTCACTCTTCTTCTTAAATGTTTAATGACATGAGGAAAATGGGTATGAGTTGGTTTATAACACATAAAATTTTATATTAAATTTATTCTATTTGTAAATTTAAACAAACACACATTCGATTATTAAAAAAACAGTTCTGTAGTGGATTAATCAGGTTAAAGATCAAGCATGGACATTAATTAACAGAAGATTTTTCAAAAATAATTAGAGGATACCCCTGTTGAAAATCATGAAATATCAAAATGAAAGAATAATTAATCACTGACAGATAAATCTAGTGTTATGAAAACAATACCTCTATACTAAATTCCATCTATTGGAGCCCCCATGACTGTGTTAACAATTGATGTTTCAATGCTAACAAGGGGAGAATCAATATGTGTGACTTCCAGTATATATTTACTCAATTCCGTAAAACCCAATTAGAAGGTTAATGAATCATAATTGAAAAACAAATCACATAACGATTAATACATATCTGTAAACCTGTTTGTAGTTGTTGCCTTAGTAGTCTTCATAGAAACACCTATCAATTTATGGACAAAATTTCAGCAATTTAGTACTGGAAAATCATAAAGAAGTCAAGAATATTAAAGTGAAATGTTATATTTAGAAAATATTAATATAAACATAAGGGAATAAGAGTACAATGAAATTAACAAAAAAAAAATCAAGTAATGATTAATACATATCGAACAACCTATTTGTAGTTTTTGTACTGGTAGTCTCCATTGAAACTCTTCAATTCTTGGTGACAATTTGAGTGATCCTGAAAAATCATTAATAAGTCAATAATGTTAGTGACGTGATATATTTAGAAACAAATGACATGTATATTATCAGTACAATGAAATTAACAATTTACAGATATCCAGAAAAAATTACAATGGTAGTTGTACAATGGAATGTATGTTTAAACAATTTACATATGACTCTCAAAGAACTTCATAGACTGGTCTCCATCCAAAAAAATTGGTTTAAGAGATAGTTTATGGAAATTTGAAATAAAATATATTGGAATGTTGGTAATAAAACTTATATCCAATTCCATATTATGTTATCACAGACAGTGAGAAAACCAATTGAAACTCTTCAACTAAAACTGGAAATATTAACTTAGGAATATAAGGTAAATCGTTTTCATGAAATGAGGATAGAACACCTTTTGCGCAGATCATGATCTGTAGTGTCTCTAAATATAGGTAGTGGTATAATTACAGTGGAAAACCATACTAAGTGGATCCCCAAAAGCACCAATAACTGAAATGTAAAATTAGTAATATTGCATTACATTGTGGAAGTATTGTATGAATAGGTTTTAATGGACAATTTATAGTACAAAATATTAGTCACATAAATAGGATTCTATAATAGATAACATCACAAAGAACATTAAATAAATTCATCCAAAAACTGAGAAATTGAGAAGAACCCAACTTTTTCTTAGCGCTGGGTCTGTAGGGTTTCATAAGACATTCAATATTATAAAAATGGTGCAAGACCGAACATCGTGGCTCCCTGTTTACTTATCTATGGATGCAGATGTATCATATTTCAGCATTATAATTTTGTATAAATAGAGAGAAATGGGAGTCAATGAAATGGACGAAAATGTTAGAGATTTTATGAATGAAATATTACCATACGATGGATCCATCTGTAATAGGTGGAATCTCCTGTTAGGTAAAATCTCGACCCATCGGTTAGATCTGTGAAGAAAAAGAATATTTACATGCCGAGGAGTTGTACAACTCGAGAATCTGGTAGCCATAGTCGACATATAATTGCCTGAGACAATGACTGCAAATATGAAGTTAGTATCGGAATAAATCGATGTAGAATGATAATAAGGCTGGAGGAAGATGATATTGAAGCGTTTGTTGTAAGGGCAGTAGATGAAGTCTCTCCGTGGTAGTCGCCGGAAGAGGGAAACCTCTGACTTGAAGACAGGTGTTGGTAAGGCCATCGTCGTAGGCGCGCTGCGGGACGAAGAAGCTCGGAGGTGGATACCGTAATCGGGGACCCATGGGACAAAGAAGCTCGGAGATGGATACCGTAATTGTGTAGCTGTGGGAGGAAGAAGTTGGGAGAATGATCAAAGGTGCGCTACGGGACGAAGATGGTTAGAGATGGACACCGTTATCAGGGAGCCGCGGGAGGAAGAATCTGGGGGAAAGAAACCCTAATGGAGGACCCGTCTGAGAAAGCTGTTCGCTGGAGGAAACATTTTCGGGGATAACCACGTCGGGAATCGCGGTATCCTATAGGATACGAGTGGAATTTTGGTGAAATGTGGATGGGGAAAAGGTAATTTGAAAATGGAAATGGGTGACGTGGAATACTGGTAGAGTGACACCTAAGCCTGGTTGTACCCAGGTTTAGTAAATATAGTGGATTTGTTTTATCCATAATATCTATGTGAAGAATTACCAAGGAGACCAATTTATGGTTTTTATGTATATAGATGATGTTATAGTTAGTGGAAGTAGGCATGGATCAATGGAAGAATTTTCAAATCACATGAAATCATAATATGAAATTTCTATGATTGATGAAATCACATTCTTTTTGGGTGTTCAAATGATTTTATAGAAATAATAGAACTTCATTTTATCAAAAAACTATGTAAGGAAGCTTCTATTGAAATTCAACATGGATGTCTCCAAACCAACGTCAACTCTGATTGCTTTCATGAAAAAATATGGAAAGCATGTGGATGGCATATTTTTTGGATCCCACCATATATATGAGGGTCTTTGGAATCTTATTATATTTGACTATAAATCCGTCATGTATGATCTTTCTAAAATTTTTTGTGGAAAAATACAATTGTAATCCAATGGAGGATTATTTTATTGCCTTTAAAATAATCATGTGTTATATTCATGGTAATATTATTTTTGGAATATACTTTACAACATGAAGGAATAATTAATTGTAATCATTTTATGATACTGACCTATCTAAAGACTTCTTAGATCAAAATTCCACAAGTGGGGGTGTATTCTTCCTCGGAAAATAATGCAGGGACTTATTGAGAAATAAACAAGAAAGTAATTCACTTAGTATGATTGATGAAAATTATGTATCTTTGATAAAGGAATGCATTAAACTACTGTTGATGAATAAATAACACACTAATATAGGTGATGAGGTGAAACAACTGATGTTGATACTATGTGACAATAAGTGTTCATTTGAGCACAATAAATATCTGGTTGAGTACACATGTACCAAACATATTGAGATTATATATCACCACATAAAATTAAAATATGAACAAGGTGTGATTAAAAAATATCATTTTGGGACTAATGATCTAGTGTATAATATACTAACAATGCTATTGGATGCACAGAAGTATGACAAAATAAGTTGAACCTAAGTGTTGTGACTCCCACCATTAACTGATGAGGTTATGGTTTGACCCCTCTCTCCATTTTTAATTTAATTTATCCTATTTATGTATTTGATGAAGGTATTATGAGGAGATATGATATAGGGGGTGTTTGTGCTAACAACTAAAGGAACAATATTTTTTCTCTGGGTTTATTTTGAAAGGCCCAGAATAATGAAATACAATGGAATATAGTTTTGTAGTATAGGTTTATATAATAGTGAGATTCAATGAAATTTAGGTTTTTGGGGAAGGTCTACATGTTATGCCAGTGATCTCTCAAGGAGTGGAATTTTATTTTTAACACCTTGTTTTATACAATAGGATTTGTTCATATAGACATAGTGTGATGGAAGATTTATTCCACTTTTATCATGTTTTTTTCTACGGTTGGTACTCTAATAAATTTCACTATTGATTTCCAATAAATTGAAAGGGGGATATTGTTGGAACTAATGGTATTAACTACAATAAATATTTTTTTGTGGTCAACCCGTACTGGGTTGATCAATGAGTTTTCAAGACAAGTGATATTATGGTGAATGTGGATCTATTGTTGAAGGTGGTGTCATTTCCCAGTATTTACCTAATTTTTGGGGTCCAAAATTTTAGGGAAGGGATATATTTTCTGAGTGATTTATTTCTTCGAATACCCCATAAAAATATGGAAATATAATGGTATTAATGAAATTTTGTTGTCATGAGGGTCTAGAGATTCATGAAATAATTTTTTATAAAGACTTTTAATCCCCGAAGAAAAAATGAGGTAAGTTATGTGATTTTGAGAAGTTTTTCAAATAGAAAAAGGTGTCAAGTAATGCTATTAAGATAAGTTTCCCAAATGGGAAATTTCTTTGAATATTCATGAGGATAAAGAGTTTTGGAAATGAAAATTTGTTTTTATTAAATCAAATTGACTTATTTTTTGTGGGAGATAGACATTAAGAAAATAAGTAATGTTTTAGGAAAGGGTAACCAATACCTATAAACAGGTAATATCTCATCATATTTGTATTGAAATATTTTTATAGGTTATATGATTTCTATGATTCCATAATGGTTTTACATTAATGGAATTATTATGAAAATCTGATAATTTATGTGAACACATGTTTTACAAAAAGTATGAATTTGAACTAATTGATGCTAAGGAATTTCAGTGAAGTAGTCTCATGAATGTTAGTAGTGTTAAAAAATTTATGAGTTTCATGAAAGTTTGGAGTTTCATGAAAGTGGGTAGTTTCGTGATACCTGACAGTGTTTTAAATCCAATGGGGGAGTCTGAAAAAAAAAGTGTTTTTCAAATGATACTTAGATTAGCATACTTCAAATAAGGAAATGTTTTTGGAATGTATCGAAGAATCATCGGTTGAGCTACATGATTCAAAACATCATCTTCTTGTGCTCTGATATAGGAGAGACCTTCAAGTCAATAAATTGAGAAAGATTTAAACCGTTAATGTAAGAAACATGGAGTCAATTAAATTGTTTTGAGGGAGTTAGTGTGAAATCAATAAAATTCTTGAAAGGAATTATATATAGAATGGAGTGACATTTTTTAATTAATTGTGTTCCATAAAATCCTGTGAAGCATAGTGGATTCAGGTAAAACTGAAACACTACAGGTTTATACTCCTTGGACAAGACCATAGTAGATAACTATGTAAAATTGATATGTTTTGTTTCTATTTATGTTTAGAGTGTTTTTTTTAATTTCATGATTCTATCAAATAGTTTTAATAAGTTCCTACAAACATGGAGACAATATCCTTATTATTCAAAGAAGATGTTGACACCCTGATTCACTTATCCCCTCTCTAGGTGTTTCAAGGTATAACACTATTCGTATGTATTTGAGATGTATTGATATTATTACAAATAATTCACACCTTTTTTTTATCTCCCCAATGAGTTATACTCATATTATCCTCCTTTCCCCAACTTCATCCCAACAGATTCGAGTATGATATCATTTTTCGATACATGGCCTTATATGATGCCATTAGTATGATATAATGTATACTATTATTGTACAAAAATTCCCATAAATGATAGTATTGGTCCCATGTTTGTTGGAAGTAATGTGACCACAAAATCAATATTTGTTCTATGTTTTTTATAGTTCATTTCTATTACCCATTAGATTGTGGATGATACGAGGTGCTGAAATGTACCTCAATATTGTGAAAATCCTAAAGAATCCTCTATAATTTTTTTCATAAAATGAGGATTTAAATCGAATGTAATTAATAAATGTGCATCAAGATATAAGACAACTTCATTTATATAGATCAATGTAATACTTTCAAATGGAAATCCTCCCATATTTCTATAAAATGTTTAGACATGGAACGTTGATCTACATTGAATCATATAACATAATTCTTATTATAAGTATTTGATAGTATAATGAAAAAATTCACCGTGATGTTGTCCCATATTTTCATTGGTATCAGAAGACATTACATGATAGCCTTTTGTATTTGTCATTGAGAATTTACTTATTGGAACAATAATTATCATGAATCATAGTCTATAATTTCCTACCTTATATTTTCTCAATAGAATTGTTCTTTATGATCCCTACATAACTCTAAAATACCACGGTGTATAGATAATTCCAAGACATGGGATTCATCAATAAATATCCTCATTATCAAAAATAAAAATGGGGTATATAATATGTTCCCAAATTTCAACATATCTTCTTTATAGATGAAGTAAATCAATCTCCCATCATCCATGGATTTAATCATCTTTTGTAATCACCTTCCATTTTTTAGATCACTTTATATTTTCTAGTAAATATGGTTCAATAATTATATGGTAACAGAATTATGTTTCAAATTCCCTAATGGAATCTTTACCTTATTTTAATAGATTCATATATATTATATCATTTTCTATCCTCATCATACATATGACTCCATGATACTTCCAAATCATTAGATTATACTACTTATTTTCCTTTCTATAGTGGTAGTGTATTGCGCAGTCCTAATAAATGATTACTTCCAAATATCTCTTTAATATGATGTTGAGACCAATCTGAGTTAATATATACTTAATTTTTTTGTATATATTAACATATTAGAGTATAAATAAAACGCCATTATATATTTTAATCAAAAATCACAGCTTCCTACTCAATGTCATGAGTCAAATTATTTTTCTGATTGGTCTTCAAATACCATTAGGCATAAGAAATAACCCTATCATTGTGTACAAGGAAACACTATAGTCCCCTTTTAATGAATTACTATATATAAAATTTCCATTTTCTAGAATGATATGGTCAAAATTGGTTCATTGATAATCGTTTTCCTTATTTCTTCAAATATTTCTACACAATATTTAATCCATGTAAATTTGAATCCATTACAAGTTAACATGCCTAAAAATTAGGTAAAAGGAAAAATATTTCAAAACACAACAAATAGTCACTAGATAATCCAATGAAATAGTGTGTCATAGTTATAATTTTTGTTATCGACTATAATTTAACAATATTTTCCCTTATTTTATAAAAATACCCTCCATTTTTGAGATAATATGACCATGGAAAGACCCTTACCAAATAAAAAATCAATCTTACTGAATTTATTATATATATCTATATTGCATAGAGTGACAAGGATGATTTATACATCCCATTCATGATCTTTATAAATCATATAATATATCAAGATATCATTAATAAAAAAATTAGCTATAAAGTACATGGATACTCTATTCATTAAATCCACGAACATGTAGGGTTCATTAGATTTTCTAAAGGGAATTACTATGAACTCACAATGCCCATAACTTGCATTAGAATTCATCATTGGTATATCAATATTCTTGTATTTTTAATAATGATAACCATTAACTAGATCAATCTTTTAAAATTATTTAGATCCATGATGTTGATCAAAAAGATAATCAATGTGATTTAAAAGATACATGTATTTACCTGAACCTAGAAGGCCCAGAGCCATTGTTTTCTATTATTATAGTGATATGATTACAAGGAATAAAATCTAGAAGGAATAAGAGTTTAGTTGTCTTTGTAAACCAGATACATACATGAATATTTTAATAAAAAAGAAACCACTAATTACAACATATTTTTTATTATTTCAAAATAAATAACATTGAGGATAACTCATATCAATCATGTAAATCCCTATATATATTTCATAGGAAACTTCTTGGATTCTTGGGGAAATTAAAATAATAAAGGTGATATAGAATTCTCAGTATGGGAAAACATATAAGAATCAATAATTAATCAATAAGAATAATAATTATGAAATGGTAAATTAATGAACTCACATACCATATAATTAATAACATTAGATGTAAGTGCATAAAAATTTGGAAAGGTAATAAATGGAAAGACCTGTACTTAAAATAACTAGATAAGGAAAAATAAATATGGTGGGGTAAAAAAATAAAACACATTCCATTTAATCATTTAATTTAAAAAATGAAATGTATCAATAGATATGTCACCATAAAATCTCGTGGATGAATAATAACTGATAATAAATGAGGGAAATGATTTCTTAATGGATTTCATGTATGAGGCACAGGAAAACCAATACCATTAAGACCATTCACACGATGGATTGAACCATTATAATTTTCCCAATTAATTTCTATCATGATATCCTGTTGATGCATCAAGAAGATATATAAATTCTGGGCTCCATCTATCATTTCCAGTCCAAAACATTCCTCATATAAAATAACTAAAATAAAAAATATTCCTTATCAAATATTCATATTAAATAAATAATTTTGAATTTTTAAAATTGAACCAAATAATTGAATAACTATCAAAGTAGATACTGTAGGTAAACTAGTATATAGTTACAGAAATAATAATATCCATGATAAATGAATTGGATATTAAGGGAAAATTTAATGTTCAGTGATCATAAGAGATTAAATATTTCAAGAGTTCTAAAAAATTAATCAAGTAATAGAATGTTAATACTATCCTTATCCAAATAAATAATTTACCATCCATAGGAATAATAAGGATGGTACTAATACATAAAATCCCAATTGGAGTAAAATAAATGGTTTTTTCTTTGATGAATGAAAATATTATAAAGGGGTCAAATAAAAATTCTTGAGTAAAATATCCTTTAGAAAGTAATTTAAAAATTTTTCTCTTTGAAAATATCTTTGTAAAACATTTTCTATAAAAAAAACTTTTCTACATACAATGTAAGCTTCAAATAAACGATGATGAGTAAAAAACTACTTTCCGTATGAGGTAAAAGAACATTTCATTTGCATGGTAAAATAGTTTGAAAAATTATTTATCTAGAATGAGAAAAAAATATTATAGGGACAAAAGTTCTAGAATAAAAGGGGTAAAAATTATTTACCAAATAATTTAAAAAACATTTTTGAAAACATTTTCTTAAAACATGTTTTTTGATGAAAATATGTTCTCCAAATAAGAGAGGAATAGAGTTGGGTTTTCTAAAAAATAATTTCTAAAAAATTTTGAGTACCAAAGGGAAGAAAAATTGTAGTAATACATGAAAATGGTAATGAATATCCATATAATAATGAAAGGTATTTTTTAAAAAAACTTTTATAATTTCCTCATATATAAATTCAATTGAATGATCATTAGGATTAGTCTTGATGAAAATAATCTTTAAACCTTACCATGTGTCCCTTATAAATTTGAAACTCTTTAAATCATAAACCTAATGAAATAATAATATTAAATGAAAGAGTAAAATACCATGAAGTAAAAAAGGATTTGTGATATAATTTAAAAAAGGGGAAGTAGATAACCCACACAAAATATGTAAGTGGTGAACATGACATTTTTCTCCTACATTTAAAATGTGAGAGGAGAATAACTTACAACATGTTCTCTAAAGGTGAAAAACCATTAACCTCCTGTATAAAAAGTTTAAAAATGTTACTAAATTGTAAAAGAAGAATTTTAATATTTATAATATCATATATTTTCCTCTGATATTATATTATTACCCATTAGTTAATAAATTTTCATTATTTTAACTATTTTGATTGTTAATTACCTTGTTTGTTTAGTATTTTTAACTTGTTATTCATTTTAATTATTAAATAATTAATTTTATAGACAACTAGATAATTTAATATATGATGTTAACATAATAAATATCGATTACATGTTTATTTGTTGTATTTTATAATATTTGTATATTTGAAATAAAGTGCCCTATTCATGGAGACGGACGACCGTGCATACAGATGAACACTACTTTAATTTATCTATCATATTAAAAGAATGAAAGATAAATGATACATATTTATGTTATAATTACTAAAGAATATATATGTTATATATGTTACATTGTTTTATTAAAACCATTCGTTTATATGTTTTATGTATGGAATGAACGAGTCATATTGCTTAGAGGGGCTGTAGTCCACACTACCTCAAATGAAATTATAGTATTTAAAAAAATGGAAAGTATAAAGATATGTTCTAAATAAAAATTACATAAGCATAAAGAAATTATAAATATCATACATAAAATATATAAACACAATGTCTATCATAATGCTCAAGTTTTAATGTTGGTAAAGTAGAAAATGAACATTCATAGTTTCATGAGGTAGTTGTTCACCGTAAAGAGAAACAATATGTTCATTTTCTATTAGATGGAACTATGTTTATGTTTAGGTCAAAAACTTATCATAAAAATATCCTAGTCTATTTATGATACTTTTGTTTTTATTTTTAAAAAGAATAAGAATATATGAGGGGTTGGAGAATAGAAATAAAATTTAATATCTAAATTGAGGATGTTAACTCTTAATGAGGTAACTACTTTTTATTTGTAAAAATGGATTACTTAGAAAGATTTTTAAAAAAATGATAGATTCAAGATATAAGGGAATTTTTTTTGTAAGATATATGGAAATTTATTGGCCTATCCTATATTGGTTGAGATGTGTGAGGAATGGGGAGAGGTGGTGGCATTTTATAATGGATGAAAACGACTCACTTGGTATTTTAGGAAAAAAGTTAGGTGTATAAATCTTATTACCTAAAAAAAGTCATTACAAAAAAAATAACACAATAGTGTAAGGTTAATAGACTAACTATGGAAATAAAATGTGGTTTGGACAGGTTTCTTGGTCAATTGGGGACCATAATTTAAGGTTTATTCCTTTATTAAGTTTAGTTTTACCTTAACAATTCTAATTAATTTTAGTCACTTTCACTGATTTTTTTGGTAAAAAATAAATTGTTTTTATTATAAATTATAAATTATTATTATTTAAAATATGGAATCCATATTTTCAAATTCGAATCATATAATTGTTTGAAATTAGTTTAAATTACATCCTGTAGGTTGGAAGACAATGAGGATTTTTAAATAAAAAACATCCAAACATTGGTTATGTTTTTATAGTCAAATTTAATTTGAAATTGATCCAAATTACATACAATTTTTTAATTTATCAAAATATAATCTCATTATACATTAAAACCAATTAAAATTTTAATTTTACCTTATAAATAAATTAGATGAAAAACCTCTTTTGAACTATAATTAAGGATTTTTAGTTATTGATTTAAAATAGAAATGTTTCAAAAAATATCAAAAATTTACCCTAAATAGATTATTATGTTTATATTTCAAATATAAAGTTTATGTTCATATATTAAATCAAATATAGTTTCAAAAATTCAGATGTATATTTTTTTCTCCATTAAAAGGGGATAAAATTTTCTTTACAGAAATATAGGTTTTTATGTGTAAAGTAGGATTTCTTCTTATCGTATGCATATCAAACAAAATTAATTAATTAAAAAATACTTTATTGAACATGTCGCACATATATTTAATTAAAATCATTTAATAATTATATTTAATTGTTTTTATTAATACAAAACGTTTCTGGAATCATAAATATAATAATATTACTCTTTATATCCAACTGGTTATTTTTTTTATTTTTAATTAATTTGAAACCAATGAATTAATTTTGTATTTATATAAAAATTAATTTTTCATAATATAGTTAATATTATTTATAACTACTAACATAACTACTAGGATATATCATATTATATTAAATAACTACATTTTAATAAAAAATCATTGTTTGGTGAAACATAGTCTTGTGTATAATGAAAGCTATTGATTAAGGAATCTCTTGCATCTAACAGAGGATATCAAGGAAGGTCACTCATTTATGTAATAAAGGACAATGAGAAACGTCACTATTATGTGTAACATAAGCTAAATCGGTGTTGCGTGCATCATTAGATTTATCATGTAACAAATTTATTTAAAATAGTAAAAATATATTAGATTCTCAGGATATTAGATTCCCCAATGCTCTTGGTGATGTGTTTTATACACATTATCAAATATAAATTTTTTATTTTTAATTTCATGGTGTTTCATTCTCCCCTCCTTAATTTAATTTTTTCCTCGCAATTTAATCTTGATCCCAATAATATATCTTTTGATATTTCTTATGTTGAAATCCCACATCATGAGTAGGGTTCATAAAATATCTTCTAGAAATGAGAGAATGAGAAGTACCAAGGTCACATGGACAACCATGAAACTTGGTCTCTATGTAAGGAAATATTAGTGTAAGGTGAAAATATGTACATAATGGAATGTGTAAATATTAATTGGGAGTGAGTGAGATCATCAACAAAAATCAAGTGAATGATCAATGGAATTTTGATGAACTCAAATCCATAAATGTTTGATTATTTTAGAGACCATCTGTTTAACAAAAATTAAGGTATTGTAACAATATTAAATTTCAATGTCATTATCTTTAGGTTTTGTTGTTATTTTTCTGACCAGTAATATAAAAAAATATTCTATAGTGATAGGTTTCAATTTCATATGAATGATACTGTCTTTTGGGTATGCTTTGATCAAATTATAATTCATCCCATTACTCCTAAATATTATTAACCAATAATGATTTATTATAACTAAAGAACTAAAGGAAAATTTTAAAATACTGTGAGGCCTATAATAGAGTGAAAAGTCTACTTATTTATCTTTTACTCTATTCCCAAACTATAATGGATAATATATTAATATCTAATAATAAAAAGTGATACGACTAGTTTAGAATTAACATTTATTCATGAAATTTTCTAACTAAAAAAAATAAATAATTAACCAGGAAATTTCATAGGTCAGTGGTTGTAATGAAACCCTTATCATCCTACTATCATGGGTTAAATACCCATAGCATTTCCAGATTGGATTGGTTACCAACCGGCTGACAAGTTTTTATTTTCTAAAACCATATTAATATAATTTCCAAAATACGATGGACATCCATGAAATAAGGTTGATCACTATATAGCCTTTTTACTAAGGGTTTCAACACTACCTCAATACATAAAAACATCATCCATTTATTTTCCACATAGGTCCTTCCTTTCTCTAGGGTTCACCTATAATATCATTTATAGGATTTCAAAATCACAAATCCTTATTTCTAATATAAAACACCTTATGTTTAAACTAGGATATTCATTTTAAGTATCTATTAAAAATACTCATAATGGAATGTAAATAAAATGTAGATTATACTAAAAAAATACCCCCATGAGTGTCAAATTAGGTACACAATAAGGGTCGTTGTCTTGTACCTGGTTATCTTATGTTAGGCTAGAAACACCTTATCAGAATTATTATTCCTAATTAAATATCTTTTAAAATGATGTCCACTTATTGTATCCAGACAAGGATGTACTACTAGTATGACCCACATAGTCTATACATTTCCAAAATTCCATGATGTTCTTCTATACTTATCGTTAAATTCTACCTTAGGATTATGTTTTCTAGCTATGTTTTATAAAATCTTGTTCTGTAGGTTTTTACTAAACATCCTCTGATACCAACTATAGCAACCCGATCTCCAAAGGCCTAGATCTAACGTCTTCTACTTTCACATTGGAATGATTAAAAAGAATAAAATCTCTTTGAAATAAGAGTTTATTAGTCTTGGTAAACCAGATAAATACATGATTCTTTTATTACAAAGCAAACCGCTAATTATAACATATTTTTTATTCATTCTAAATAAACAACATTGAGGATATCACTAATCCATAAGGTATATCCATTATTATCTTTCATATTAAGCTTATTGGATTCCTGGGGATATAAAAATAACATGGGTGGGATTTAATGGATAGTAAGGAACAAATATAGCATAAGAAATAATGATTCAATGAGAATAATAATTATGATATGGTGAATAACTGAACTCCCATTCCATATAATCAACAAACTAAGAAGGAAGTACATAAAAAATATGTCAATGTAATAAATGAAAACAAATTCCATTCAAATAAATAAATAAGAAAAAATAAATATTGAATTGTCAGAAACTAAAACACATGACATTTAATCAATGATCTAAAAATGAAATGGTTCTATAAATATGTTGGCGAAAAATCTCATGGATGGATTATAACTAAAACTAAATGAGGGAAATTATTTCTTAATAGACGTCATGTTTGAGGAACATGACAACCTATACTGTAATTACCATTCATAAGATGGTTTAAAATATTATTATTTTCACAACTAATTTATCTCATGAGAACCTGTCGGTGCATTCAAGAGGAAAACAAAGTTCAAGCTCCTCCCTCCATTTCCAGTCTAATATATCCATCATATATAATAATCCAAATAAATAATAAATGTTATTAAATATCCATAATGAAAAATGAATACAAATTATCAATATTTCCATAAATAAATAAATAACTATCAAAGTAGACAATGAATCTTAAATGGTATTTGGTTTAGGAAATAATAATATCCTTGATAAATGAAAAAGCTAATTAGTGGAAAATTAAATGTTCAATGATCATAAGAGATTGAATATATCAAGGGGAATAAAAAATGAATCATATATGTTAATTTTAATAATATCTTTTTCTAAATCAATAATAAAACTTCTAGAAGATTAATAAGGATGGTATCAATTAAACAAATAAAATTATAGTAAAATTAAGGGTTGTTGTTATAAATGAATTAAAATATTATAAAAAAATCATAAAAATATTCTTGAAGAAAATATACATTTTAAAAAAACCATTTGATAATCATTTTTTTTGAAAACAAAATTTTAAAACATTTTCTTTAAGAAAGATAACCATTTATACATGCAATGGAATATTCAAATAAATTGCGGAGAGTAAATTTGTACGAGGTAAAAGAACATTTCTTTTTCACTGTAAAAGGATTGAAAAATTAATTTTTGGGAAATTGAAGAGAATAATACTTTGAAATCAATGGTAGAAGAAAAAAAGGTTAAAAATATCTTTTAAAAATTATTTTCAAAACATTTTTGAAACCATTTCATTCAAACATGGTTTTAGTAGAAAAAAGGTTCTCCGACTAAGAGATGAATAATGTCATGTTTTCTAAAAAGCAATTTCTAAAACATTTTGAGTACCATAGAGTTTAAAAATGGAAATAATAAATGAAAATGGTGTCTAATAAAAATATAATATTGAACATGAATATATAATAATGTTTATATAATTTTCTTGAATGGAAATTCCATTGAAATATCATTAGGATTATTCTTGAGGAAAATATTCATTAAACATTCCAATGGTTCCATACCACTTTGAATCATTTTAAATCATAAACCTCATAGAAGAATAATATTAAAGGAAATATTAAAATAACATTATGATAAATGAATTAGTGATATAATTTATCAAAGGGGGAAGAAAATACTCCACACAAAATATGTAAGTGGTGAACATGATGTTTATATCACAGATGTAAAAAATGAGATGAGAATCTATTACTTTTGTTTCATTTCCAGTGAACATAATTTAACCTAATTTATATGGTGTTTAAACATGTTAATAACTTATAAAATATCTATATTAATATTTATGATGTCATATATGATCCTCTTATAATATCATATTACCCGATTCTTAATAACTTTTTATTATTTTAATTATTTCATGTATTAATTTCCCAGTTTGTTGAGTATGTTTTAACTTATTAATAATTTCTATTTTTAAATATGCAATGGATTAATAATATCCAGATTGTAAACCATTATTTAATATCATTTATATCCACTATATATGTACATATAATAGTCTATAATATTTGTATATTAGAAATTAAGTGCATTGTTCATGGAGATAGTAGGTTTTATGTGCGCATGAATGCTACATTAGTTTATATATACTGTTAAAAGAATATAAGTTAAATGTTACATTTAAATATTATAATCCCTATATCATATATATGTTATATATTTTACATACATTTATTAAAACCATCCTTTATATGTTCCATGTATGGATTGAATGAGTCATATTTCTTTGAGGGGGAAGTAGTCCACACTTCCACAAAATTAACTTATTAATAATTTTCATAATGTCCAACCATGAATGTTGGTAAAGGGAAAATGAACAATCATCATTTCGTGAGGCAGTAGTTCACCATACACAAAAAACTAAATGTTTATTACACATTATATGGAATTGTGTGTAAGTATAGATATAAGTATTATAAAAAAACATCCTATTATTATTTAGGATACTTTTCTTTAATATAATAAAATAATAAGAATATATGAGGGGTTAAACAAAGGAAATAAAATAAAAAAGGATGAGAGAAGATGTTACCCCTTAATTGGTTAACTACTTTTGGTTTGTAGCAAAAGCATTTATTGGAAGTATATCTACCCAATAAAGGATTAAATATCTATGTTATGGATATTGGTAACATATATGGTAAGATATTGGAATATCCTAATCAATTTAATATGTATAAGGAATGGGGAGAGGTGGTATCATTTTATAAAGAAGGAAAAAGACTCAGTTGGTATATTTGAAAAGAAGTTTGGTGTACACATGCTATTACTTAAAAAAGTCATAAAATACCAACCAAAATAAATAATATAAGTTTCATGGACTAATTATACTGGAAAAATATGGTTTTGACATTTTTATAAGTCATTTAGGCCCATAAGTTTATGGTTAATTCCTTTTTAAGCTTAATTTTACCTTAATAATTATATATAATTTCAATCACTTTAACTAATATTTTTCATAAAAATTGGGTCTTATAATAAATTATGAATTATTATTATTCTAAATAAGGAATCCATTTTTAAAAATTCCAATCATAGAAGTGTTAAAAATAATTTAAAATTCATCTCATAGACAGGACGACAAAGCAGGTTTTTAAAGTAAAAATGTACAAAAGATTACTATGTTTATGTAGTCATTTTAAAATTGAAATTGATACCAATTAGATAAATTGTATTAATTGATAAAAATATAATTTAATTAGACTTTGAAAATAGTTAAAAGTATTATTTATCTATATAAATAAAATAAATGAAATGGCAGTTTTGAACTAAAATCCAGTATTTCTACCTATTCATTAAAAACATAAATGTTTTAGAAAAATATTAAAAATTTACACTAACCTAATTATTATGTTTCTATTTTAAATATTATGTTTATTAAGTCATATTAATAAAAATAAAGTGTTAAAATTAATATTTAAAATGGGTTTTCCATTAAAAGGTAGTAAAACTACATTTATAAAAATATAGGTTTTTATGTATAAAGTATGGTTTGTTCTTATCTTATGCATATCAAAACCAATGGATAAATATAAAAAATAATTTATTGAAAATATAACATATTTATTTCATTAAAATCATTAACTAATTGTATGTAAATAATTTTATTAAGAAAAAACATATTTAGAAGAATAAATATAAAATTATTCTTTTTATGTCTAATTGGTTCTGATTTTCATTTGTAATTAATTGGAAAATAATGAATTAATTTTATATTTATATAAAACATAAATTTTGTTATGTTATTTAATAATATTCATAACTGATAACATAAAAACTAGGTTATATCATATTGTATTCAACAATATTATTTTTATAATATATCATTGTTTGGTGAAACTCAGTCTTGCGTATAACGCAAGACATCGATGCAGATCTCTCTTTCTTGTCAAACACGCTATCAAGGAGTGAAATTTTTATGTGTAATACAAGAAATCGAGGAAGGTATCTCTTGTGTGTAATTCAATCTATCTTGGTGTTACATGTATTAACAGTTATACCATGTATTGAATTTATTTTAAATAGTAAATATATATTAGTGTCTCAATATATTATATTCCCAGACATGATCGGTGATATTTATCATATAAAGTGTCAAATAGAAAGTTGTAATTTTAAATTTAGGGGTGTTACAATACTTGTTCATTATATTCATGATATTGATTTCTCTATGGTTATTGAATAACCTCATAAACCCATCCACCTTTTTTACAAATATAATATGCTCTTCCTAAGGTGACACACAATGGTTTATGAAACCATTATCACATTACTCATGTATTTATTTAAATAATTCAAAATATTATATAAGAACTATTAAATATCGAGGCTTTGATATGGGTTTTCCTATCATTTATAATATCTATAGAGAACCAAAAAACATGGTTAGGTGGAATTCTAGGTATTTCATTATAAATTATATCAATATAATCCTTAAAAGAAGATAAAGAATCTATTGTATTTACATTATTATCGTTTTTTGACTCATCTTACCTATGAATTTAATTAAAAATATCTACTAGAGGTGTTTCTAAAATAAATTAGAAAATGATGTCCCTCCTCTAAAAAAATAGATTTCATTCTATCCTCAAAGATTTTATTCACCTTATCCTGATAATAAATTCTCACATTACACTTTTTAGATGAAATATATTACAAATACATTGTCAAAGTAAGCCATTGGTATTATATCTTGGTTTGTAGTTACACCAAATCAATGCTTCTTAATAAAGATATTGGAATACACATTCCCTGTTATAATATTTCTACAAGGATTTCTAATTAAAAATTATTTCTTCATTGAATTATGGGATGATTTAATGTTATTGTAAAACTTATAATATATGAATGAGTGTGTATATATAGAATCAAATAATGTATTATCTAATATTTTTTAGTACAAAAATAACATGTTATTATGTAATTTGGGGAATACATTTTTTCAATGCTAATTGAACAACTATGGACTTCTTCCATTGGCCTCTTTTGTAATTGGATAAAATGACACTTGGGGAATTGATTGGATTAATTCCCAATATCCTTGAAATTAAAGCATTAAAAAATAGTGGATTTTATCTTCCCCTTATGTTCATGATCTTGAAGGAAATTATTTCCACACTTGAAGAAAACTCCCTATCCATTCATGTAGACCATTTGATATTTCATCCCACATTTATTTCATGTTATCAAATTCAAACTTAATTTCATTTTATTTTCTATTTTTTGTAAGATATCAACCACCATATTAGTCTATTTATTTATTTTTAATGTAATGGAATTAGATAAATCATTCACATTATGTAATAGACTAGTCACCACATCCTCATACGAGGAAGATTTTTTAGAGAAATATTTCCTTTTAATGTATAACATCAACATATAAAATAAGAATTCCACATTTTATTCAGTTTTCTATACACAATATGATGCATTCCTAATTATCCTTTTAATGTTATTTTTATACACTTCCAAAATAGTTTCCACATTTTGTCTTAAGTTTAGGAAATTCCATTCCATTTTTCCTGTTTTATGAGGAATAAAATATTTCTCCTTGAATAATAATTTAAAATACTTATACTCCATTATTTTTATCTCAACTTCCTTCATAATGTTTTAATTGAATACCATGAATGATAAAAATATCCCCTCAGATTATATAAATACTTGATAATATTATCTATTTCACTACATCCCAATAAATAGAATATTGTCTATGATAATTTGAACCATTATTCAATTACTAATGGATTATTGGTTCCAATGAATGATATAAGTTGTTGACTCATAAAGTTCCCAACATTGTTTCACCATTTTTTTGATAGATTTTTTTATTTATCCACAATTATTAGTCATTATTGAAATAAAATTAAATAATATATTTATAATATATCCACTCCCAAGCATTCTTCTTCATATTTATCTATTTGGAAAGCCTAATATGAATTATGGGTGTTGAAATGGTCTTCAACTCCTTCCAGTTAGTTATATTTATAAATAATGACATATTCATAATTATTAAATGAATAAAACTATGAATTATAAATAATATTATTTAATTACTTTGCCTTTGATGAAAATCATGTAATCATGAAATATTTTTAGAATAACCAAAGGGTCTATCATAGAGTTATTTTCTCTAACTATTTTATTCTAAATATATTTCATAATATATCTACAAAATTTACACTAATACCAATTATAAAACACTAAATCAAGTACCCTAGAGGTGGTGTTTATTTTATTAAAATGGTATTATATACATAGATCAAAACACATAAGATTTAGCAATTTAGTAGCCTCATAACAATGAGATACATAAAAAAATCATAAAAAACATTGAATCAAAGAATTAAATATATTATCACAAGAAAAACATTATTATTTCTCCCTAAAAGTACAAATTTCACATGTATAAATCAACATTATTTAATGGGAAAATGGGAAAAATTAATGAGTGGGATAAGATATTCTCTAAGCTGTAGTGTACTACAAAATCTAGCATAGTATAAAAATGGTACAAATAAATAAAGAAGGAATAAATAAGTATAATAATTTCATATTAATGAAATAGTGATAATATATATATATATATAACATGAATGAAAGTACACATTGATATCATTAACTAATCAAATTATAATTTTATGAGTAATGTTAGACATCATAAACATACCATCATGTCCTTATTCTAATACACCATACATAAATTGACTAGGACTACACCGAAATCCCAAAAATGTTTCTCTAATATGACCTACTTATGCGTCAAGGGGATAAATAATTTTGGGCCCCACATCACATAACAAGTCCAAGTAATAAATACTATGAAATTAATTGATAAACAATACATATATTAATCATTCCCATGGAAAATCACTCATAATCCGGGATAAGTACTCAATCGTTTTACCTACATAAATAATAGATATACGAATTATAAAAAATCCCCAATTTAATAGAATAATACAGTTATCCTGGTGAATATCCAAATATAGGAATATTCACAATGATATGGAATGTAATATTATT
Source organism: Viscum album (assembly GCA_963277665.1). Taxonomy (NCBI): domain Eukaryota; kingdom Viridiplantae; phylum Streptophyta; class Magnoliopsida; order Santalales; family Viscaceae; genus Viscum; species Viscum album. The sequence continues at coordinate 773,050,247 of OY728142.1, read as the reverse complement.
AAGGGGATGATGACCACATAATATTCAAGATTTCTTTCATAGTGTAGGTATATTAATAAAAATGACCTTTTAGTGTGTTTTCTAAAGAGTGAATAATACATTTAAAGAATATCACCCATGAGTATCAAATATAGTTTTAACTTGGGGTCAAATTTTTTGCATCGAGTGAAGATTGTGTTAATTCCCATACAACCTTTATTAGGGTTATTCCAAGGTGTATAATTTTCAAATCCTATATCAACATTTTGAGATTACCCAACCAGGATCCATGTATTACTGAGAGGGGGAGGAGTGAATTAGTGATATAATTTGCTTTGAACATCCTTAATCATGAAGAAACCTTATACTCCCATTAAAGATTTATTTTCACTATTAAAACTGAATAACCACACATCTATTGGAATATAAGAATTTACAAGATCCACAAGTAAAAACCAGTTACTATCCCTAGGTATGTTATGAAAATAATCCAATACCACATAATCCACTACAAAAAATATTTTTGGTTTGATATAAAAAGTAGGATATTACCTTACACTTATGTAGAAATATGTTCAATACAATAATGAATGTGCTTCAAGTAACATGAAATGATGTAATATAATATTTGTGTTTTTGGATCCACATAGAAAACATAAACATTCAAAAAAATTTATCACTTTATTACCTAAGAGTAGGTAAGAACTTCCTGGGAATCATAGTGATACTCAGTATGATTTCATATTTCTATTTCCTTGTCTAATTTCTTAATAGGAAATTTTAACTTTGTCTGAATACCATTGAAAAAAATTTGAACTGATTTTTACCTAGTCTTGAAATCCCAGTTCAATTGACCAGTCCAATTCCAAAAACTGAATACAATCTTGTCTCTTCAACTTTTCTTCTTGTTTTAAAAAAACACCTTCAACAAAACAGAATTTGGAGACTTATTCTTTTACGAAATGTGGATCTTATATATTATCATTAAAAAATTATGCAAGAGAGATTTTACATAAATTTTTCTTCTATTTTATATACTCTCTAAAATGGTTATACCGGTGTTCTAAAAATGGTTTTCTAGCTTTACCAAATTCCCTGAAAATTCAATCTTATTTAAATATAAAATCTTCCATTGACTTACTCAGTGCCTTTAATTTCCCTTTAATTTCATATCTCCCATTGAATTCTTCAACACATTGTATATTATAATAAATAAGAAGTCAAAATTTGATTCCTGATTCTGATTCTAATTTTTAATCCAATGTTCCAATTATAATGAAGACATTAGAAACTTCATTACATTTCATTAAAGTAAATTAATCATATAGAAAAATATATCTTCCCAATACAGTTCTTCGTACCGAATATTAATCATAAGATATTTGTAAAACATTTGACCACAAACATTAACTTCCTGGGAATCACCATAGCATCAGCTTCAAACTTATTTGGTAAAATATTTTTAATATTCTTCCAATTTATCACCTACAACTAATACCATAAAGATAAAAACAAAATATTAATAACAAATTGATGTTATATTTCTTATGATTATTGGTGGAATACCATGTCTAATGGATTGGTTTCATCAAAAACGTAATACTTCTTCTAAATAAGAAACTTGAAGTCATGAAAACATCAAAAAATCATGAATATTTTGATCCCATACCTATAAAAATGAGAATATAATGTTTTCCCCAAGAAAAGTTTCTTATTCCACAAAATATTTCTTGAATAATGACATCATCATGACTTTGAAAATGTTAAAGATCAACTTCAACTTCATCTACCATAATAAGGAATGTGTTGTAACCTCATTTTTTCTAGAAACCGCCTTTAATTCCAATACAATCCTTATTTTGATTACAAGATCTCCCCCTTTCCTTTATATGTATAAAATAATATTTTTTCCATACTATATAGGATTTGAGAGAAATAAAAAATTTCAAAGCATCATCAGATTAAAATCAGATCGATACAATCTCTGATTCTCATTCTCATTATGATCAACATTCTATTTTGGACCCACAGTGTGTTCGATTAACCTATTATTCAAAGAAAAATACTTATCAAAATAGAGAATTATTGCAATCTTTGTGATTCCATTTACATAAATACAAATTTTGAGTCGAATTTCCCATTTTTATAAAGAGAATTTATTGATCCCCTTTGAAAAAAAGACAAAACACTTGTAAAAAAACATCTCTTAACTTCCAAAAAACTTCTCCAAATAGCTTGGTTCCATAAATAAACCCCTTTTCATTTTATTGTAAACCAAGATTCATAAATCATTGAATTTTGTAACATCAAGATATAGATTACTTATCAAAAATTCATAGCCTACATAAGCTAGCTCATTATAGAAAATAATAATTATTTTTAGAAAACCATGCTATCCAAAATTAGTCATCACAACACTTCTTTACTTTTATATACATGTTTTTTTTTCACATATTCAATTTTCATATAACAAAGAGTTTCCTACAACCACTCTAATAGATAGTTAGAATAGTTCACACATATTCATGATAGACTCACAACTAACCCACAACTCCCCATGTATGCATGATTCCATGAGGATAGATTTGTAAAACAATTCCCCCTTGAAAACACTATCCTATGGTAATATTGTAGAGGGTACATATGAACATACCAAAACCTTGATGAGAAGAAAGTTCGACATTGATATTCAAACTCAATTTAGATAAAATTTCTTTTGGTGATGGTTTTTTTAAAATTTCAGAAACCTATATCAATGTTGTAACAAGCTCCAGCTTCAACTCATTCTTCACTACTAGCTCGTTCATGAATTGGTACACGATATCAATATGTTTTGAAAGATAATGTTTTACCTGATTCTTTGTAATATTTATTTATCTTTGATTATCACAACCCAAGAGAGAGGGTATCTTTACTAAAATAAGTAAGTCATCCAATCATGTCTTTGTCCATATAGGTTCACTAGAATCTTGAGTAGAATAAACATAGTTAGCATCATCTATACTAAGAGTTAATAAGTGTTTCTTTTTTTATTCCAATTTAAAAACTATTCCCAAAAAAAAATCTACCAGATTTGGATCTTTTATCAGCAACATTTTTGGACCAAACATCACCTAATAAAAAAGAGTCAATACTTTTAAATATATCATATCTATTTCATAAATTTATTGTGCCTTTGATATATATGAGAATTATCTTTATATAATGTAAGTTTGATTATTTATGAGCACTCTGAAATATTTAACAAAAGGAAAGAGCATAAATGATTTAGGGTCTTGAGGTTGTCAAACACAATAAAAATCCTCTCAACTTCTGAAACTCATTCCAAATTACTTCCATTCCTTATCCAATATTATATAAGTTAGTTCCCAATAATATCAGTATGGAATCAGGTTTCAAATTTTCTAGGCCAAACATATAAACAAGTTCCTTAGTGTACTTTTCATGATAAATAAACATGAATTTCTTCATTTGTGAAATTTGTAACCGAATAAAGTGATTCATTTCTCCCATAATAGATACCTCAAATTATTTTTTCATCTCTTTTACAAACCTTTCACATGTTATTCCAACATTCCCAGTAATGATAACGTCATCAACAAAAGCAATTACTCTGATGGAAATCTACAGTATTTCCATGATGTAGATATTTCAATCATATTTTCATTTCATAAAACTCATCTTATATAAGAATATATCCAACAAGAAATACCATGACCTCAGATCTTTTTTTATCCCATATGAGGATTTATTTTTATTGAATACATAACATTCATCATTCCCATTAACAAATCAACATGGTTATTCAATGTAAACTCCCTCATCAAGATCCCCATTTTTTAAATACGTACTTCACATCCATTTTATTTTTTTAACTTCATTTTGAAGCAATAAAAATAAATATATGGTTATTTCTATCCTTTCCAATGGATAAAAAATATCATAAAAATTAATACATAAAATTGTTGATTTACCATTACGCACTACTCTTGCCTTCTTTCTTGTCACATCACCTTATTCATTCAGCTTATTTCAAGAAAACCCATTTTTACCAACATTTTTGTTATCCATATTGGGTATGAGATACAAAGTATCATTCATTTTAAAATGAACAAGATTTTCATTCATAGACTAAACCCATTGTGTATGGTCAAAAGCTTCAATCACTTCTTTCTGTTCAAATTTAAAATAAAATGAAGTATGTGTAATAGTAGTTTCAGTTATTTTTTTTGTACCTTTTGATATTGATCACCAATAATGTTATGAGCTTAAACATTCTTCCTTATTTTGGGATGAGAGTTTCAACATACACCCTCATCACTAGAAATAGATGAGTCTAATTTTTCTTCTTGTGTAGGATTATGTTGTCAGTGTCCTTATTAGAATTTTTAACAAAACATTCCTTCTTCCTCCCAACGTCCTTATCTGCACAAGTCAATTTTTCCTCCTTGGTTTTTAGAAACTCAAAAATTAACATAATGAACAATTCATTATGTTTCTTTTTTAAAACACCTATATCCTCATCCTTCTAAATCATTGATATAAAAAATTCCATCTTCACCTCTCTACTCAAACATTCCCATGTTTCCACCAATATTTTTTATAATGGATGGACTCGTAAAAACTATTAAGTACTCCAAAAATATATTTTTTCTATAAAACATTTATTCTGGATTCATATCAGAACATGTCCAATAGATTCATCGGTTTTTATTATACATGAAAATACTCGTTTCATGTATAAACAATTATTCGGTGAGACCATATTCAAGTAACATAGTTCTCCATATTTCCACAGAACCTATGTTCATCCTTTTAGTAACCCCATTTTGATGAAGAGTTTTTGCTGAGCTTAATTCTTGAGTAATTATTTACCTCTCAAGATAACTTTCCAATTTTTTAATTTTTAATTCAGTTTTATTGTCTATTCTCAACATCATTAATAAATACTGAAAATCCTTCTCATCATTCCTCCTAATAATTTGATAAATTTTCCAAGCATAAAAATTATGATTCATATATATAACACAAGTAATGTGTGTAAATTCATCAATGAAAGTGATGAATTAATTATTTAAATTAGTTTATTGTTTGACCATTATCCTACAAATATTATAATTAAAATGTAACATAGTTTATTTTTGAAAAAATATCAAATTTCTTATGCATTGAATTAGCAACTTTTCCCTTATAAAAAATATTGCAACACCAATCTATTCTTCTTGAAATACCAAGAATTTCATAGACACTATCTATTTTATATAAATTTCTCATGTTTCTATGACACATTTACCCATCCTTTTTTACCAAACCTGATTTTCTTTCACCATAACCAAGTAAAAATAGTTTTTTATTTCACCAACCTAAAACAATTTCATTTTTTATATTAGCCTATTGTAACTATATATCCGTCTTAATCAATTTTTACAATAAACCTATATTTTATGAAAATGAATATTTTTTTCTTAATCACATAATTGTGAGACACTTTTCATCTTTTGTCTCATCCAATCAATATACAAATATTTATTGGAATTCATATTTTCTTCCCCACTGATTGATGATCTAACACTATTACTTTTAATAGATTCATAATTTACAAATCTCACCATTACTTTTTTAAAGTATTTCACATTTTCAAAATCATTATGTATCATATAATATGAAAATCACACCAACTATCAAGGTTCTATGTTCATTCTACCTTTATAGATTTTAGAGTGGTTTCAAGAACAAGAAAATTTTCTTTTCATTTTTTTACTCACATTCGGCATTTGAGAATTGTTAGGAAAATTTTCCTATGATGGTAGAAAATCTAGAAAACCCTTAGTAAGATGTCTATGTTTTCCACTTCTTCTACATGAAGTTTACAAATGTTAAAACGTTTTTTCAATTTTCACACAAACCTTCTCATATTTCTTCAGAACCACATTTTTTGACTTCTTTATTTGAAGGGATTGACTCCCCTTCAAACCATTCCCTTCATAACATGGGAAGAATAGTAGTGTCCTTAGTATAACCAAAACATATTTACTATATGTCTAAATTCAAGATAATACCAGCTATATCCTTAGAGAGAATATTTTACACTATAACAATCATTCTGATTGTTTTGTGAGAATGTATCTCCGAAAACATATTTACATTCTTATCATAACCTTGTTGAAAAAGAAATGATATTTTTAATTGGAACCTTCTAATTTATCACTATTTTTTATCCTTATATAAACTATCTGTAATTATAATATTTTTGGATTCAACATATTTATGAACTTATGAATTCTCTATTGTGTTGATTTTGGCCAAAACCTAACTTTCTCAACATTATTATTTTTGGGAACTATTTAAAAATTCATAAAAACTTTTGAAGGTAAATTTTGTGGATAATTATTTATTTAATCATTAATAGATATTTCACCAACTTCAGAAATAGAATTTTTGAAACTAAGAACCTCCCTTTCAGAATTAGAATGTTTATTCTCGACATGATTCAATTAGTCTACTTTATCTTTTAGATTTAATTCTAGATGTTCATTCTGATTATTTTATTTTTTATCATATTTATTCAAGTTGTCAATTTATTACTACAACTAAAATTTATTATCAAGAAAACATTCTAGATAGTTTTTGAGAGACTTTTTCTATTCATCTTCTTGATTTACTTCTCAAGACCTCTAATATTTCTCATAAATTCTAAAAACTGTTCTTTCAGATAAAACTCTAGTTGAGTTACTTCAAATTCTTCCAAACTAATGATTCTATTTTTTAATTATTTGTGATTGAAATAAAATTATTCTCTATAGAATTCCTAATAAAAGTTTTAGATTCAGCCTCACTATCTTCTTCTTTATCATCTTTAGATATGAAGCCTCTCCTTTTGGATTCATAGAATTTTTTATCCTTCCATTTTGAAAATAATTAAACATTTTCACCTTGTTTATTTTATTATCTCTTTATCCATATTTATTCTTCATAATAATTCTATTAAATATTTTTTCAATGATAATTTGGTGAAATATTCTGAATGGATCAACACTCAAAACATTTTAAGGGATGTTTTCCCTTTTATTTTACTTCAACTCTTCTGAAATTATTAGAAAACATAGATAAAAACTCATTAATACATTTACAAACCAAATATTTAGATTCCATGTCAGTGATATATTATGGATCCCAATTATTCATGGACATTCCATTCATAGAAACATTTAAATATTTTACATGATCAATGTTTTTCATCTTAATTACTTTTTCACTTCTCATTTCATAAGTAATGAGAGTACTATGAAGATCATATAAAGATAGAGTTTCAATATCTCTATCTTCCAATGAATAAACACTAGCATCAAATGTATCAGGAAGAATTATAAATATATTTTCAACAATAGCTGGGTCTTCTAAAATTTCACCAAGACTTATCATGGTGCTAACAATATCATTTATCTCGGCAAATAATTCAGAAACAGATTCATACTCACCCATTTTTATATATTCATACTTTAGAATCATATTTTTTTTCACTTTTCTTACCCCACATTCATATTTCATTCATAATTAATTTTTATCTTATCCAGAATACCTTTGGTGGTGGCAAAAACCTTCACTATTAAAAACTCACTTATAGAAAGTAATGAGAGTAAATCATTTTTCTTATATTCCATCATTCTCAAGATTCTTATTTCGAGTAGGTATGTTTGAAAACCTATCATAAATAAGAGTAAATACATCATTTGAAACTTTACGAACATTTTATCCATGATACATAAGATGAGGAAACATTATATCTTTCTTGATATGGTAGTTCTTCCAATGGAAGACCAAAATACCTTTACAGTTGTAAAAATTCAAAATATCCTTCAAAAATTCTTTTCCAAAAACATGATAAAAGAGTAAACAAATGGAACATTTCCTATGATACCAATGGAAATTTCCAAACAAAGATCCATGTATCACTAAGAGGGGGAGTGTTGAATTAGTGATATATTTTTCTTTTAAATTTCCTTACTTATGAAACAACCTTTTCTTCATGTTAATGATTTATTTCCCTTCTGAAAACAAAAAAATAACATATTCATAAGAACATAAGAATTTACAGGGTCCAATACTCAGAAAGATTATATTTTCCTTGGTATGGTTGAGAAATAATGAAATTCCACAAAATCCACCAGAAGAGAATCGTTCTGGGTAGATACAACAATTGTGATATTCTCTTACACTATTATAGAACTGTGTTAAATATAATATTTCATGTTCATCAAGTATAATTAAATGATGTAATAATTTTTTTTATTCCTAATCAACTTTCAAAAAAACATAAACATTCAAAATTATTATTCACTTTCTCACATATGAGTAGGTAAGAACTTCTTGGAAATTGTAATGATACTTGGTCTTATTTACTATTCTTATTCCCAAGTCCATTTCCTCAGTACAGAAACATAACATTGTATGAATATGACTGAAAGAAATATGAATTGCTTCTGCCTCAGTATGGAAATCCGAATCTGATTGATTGGTCTGATTTTAAAAACTGAATATGATTTAGCCCCTTTACCTTTTATTTTTATATATAGAAAAGTTCATTAAAGAAGAAAATATTGAAAATTTTTATATATATAAATGCAGAGATTCTAAATAATCTTTCATGAATGATGCAAGATACAAAACACATAAACTGTTATCCTCTTTTATTGACATAGAAGAATGGTTTAAACAAGATTCTAAAAATGGTTTTACCAGTTTATCAATTTTCTATATCTTTAATCTTAATTAAATATATAATCATTATTTTTCATATTCATCACATTTAATATCCATTTAATTTTGGATATTTCTTTTAATTCTTCAACTCTTCAGACTTTATAGAAAATGTTTAGTTCAAATATGATTCCTTATTTCGATTTTGATTTTCCTTCCAATATTTCCATTATAATGTGGACATCAAAATTTTCATTACATTACTCTTTAATATATAAAAAATATAAAATAAATTTCTTCCCAATACATTGATCTATTCAAAACATGAAACATAATCTCATTTTCAAACATTCTTCACCAAACATTGAATTCCTTGGTAGCACCTCAATATCTTCTTTAAGCATGATTGTCAAACTCTTCTTATTGTACCTCTGATTTGTCACAAGAATATGATATAATAAAGATACAAACAAAATAGTAATTAAAAATAGATATAATGTTTCATATGTTGATTAGTAGAATACCGAGTCTAATATCTTTGTATCCTCATCAACTTCTATCTTCTTCTGAATATAATAATCAAGTCAAAACGTTTTTTTGAATATGGTGATCCGATACCGATAATACTAATATTTGAATGTTTTACCTTATGAAATTTTTTTTATTACACAAAATCTTACTTGAATCATTAAATCCTACTGATTTTAAAAATGTTAATGATTAGCTTTACAATCAAGTAATGCACTGAACAATGTATTGCAACTTTCATGTATTCAAGAAAATACATTTTATTTCAATCTAATCCTCAATACAATTAGTAGATCTCCCCCTTTCCTTCATAATAATACCATTACTAGTTTTTCAAACAACTAATGATTTGATGGAAATAAAAAATATTAAAGAATCATTAGATTGACATAAGATACATAAAAACTTCAATTCCCATTTTCGTAATGATCATCCTTCTATTCTATACCCAAGGTGAGTCTAATAATTATTTTCTCCCTTAAAACTAATTCTAAATATGATGGAATTTTTTAATCACGGTGAGTCTATTTATCTAAATCTGATTTTTGAGTTCAATTATCAATTTTTACAAATTGCGTTGATTGATCATATTTGAAAACAAAAGACCCACACTTGCAAAAAAAATCTTTTCACTTCCATAAACCTTATGCAACCTAGTTGGTTCTAACTCTTGTTTGTATCCAGACATGGATTTTGATTCTAAAAATTCCAAAACATTTTACTTTACTAAAATTGATGGATGTTTTATGGATAAAAGATAGTTTTAGAGATATAATGGATTATGAAGGTGGTATAATGATGTGGAATGTTGATCACTCATTAATAATATGTTATGGAATTAATATAAATGAGGCATAATTATTTAATTAAAGGATATATTTCTACTCTTACTTTTGAAAATCATAATCCATGTTATCAATAATTATATTCATAATCATTATTTTTTCCTATGTAAAAAGTCTGAATAAATTTATTACATGTATAATTATTTTATTTTTACCAGATTAAGATTCGTGAAGTCTAAAGGACATTGAGTTATAAATTATTTCAGATGGTAAATTATAATGTCTATTACATGGTGACATACAAACTATATCAATTTTTAAAATATAAAGTTTATTATATGGAGACTTATAAAGCCTCTAAAAGATATATTTATATTGTATAATGGGTGGAGTATTACTATTTTAACTAGACAAAATAGTTTTCATATATTTGTAATAGTTATATACCAGATGATTACAAGACAATGTGATGCTATTACAAACTCATTGAGAGAATAATATTTTTTTTGATTGTATTGAAAATGACTCTAGAAAGTGAAGAATTTAACTATTATAGTTTTTTACGAAATCATCTATAAATTAGATAAAACCCTCATAAAGAATAAGAGACTTAATACATGTGATACAATGTGTTTTTCTAATGTTTTGAAATATCTTGTTGTTGAGTGTTCTTCATATAATAAACATTAGAGATAGGTCTTAGATAAAACATTTATTTGTGGATTGTATTATATATTCTATATGTAAATTTGTTGTAATTTATATTTTTCTAATCATACAATTGTGGTCCTTTAAGGATGGGGAGACATTATATTATCCAATTAGGTGTATTGAAGAAACCCATAGATATGGGGATAAAACTCAACCTGATCAAGACAATCATGGTCTTACCATTATGCAAATATACCTTTCTATTGGATAAATATAAAGCATACCTATATTTTTGTTTATAATCTCCCAATTATTTTTGTGATCATAAAAAACTCAATTTTTTTAGGCTATTTATGTTCAATTGTTATCTGTTATTAAAATTTTAGTTGTGTATTTTCATCATTATTTTAGTTTGTATACACAATTTTTATAAGTATTATATTTTTATGTGAATTTTATAATTTTTTTATATACCTTTGTTTTTACTTATTTCATAATCTGAAATTTATAAAGTATGTAAGAAAAATTCCCATCCAATACACCTTATTTAAATAATGGTGTAGAGAAATATTATGTTAATATTTTTATAAATTAAAATTCTCCCACATAATGTAGTATTTTTTATAATTTTATGATCCAAAATTTGGTATGAGAGGGGGTCTTTAAATATATTTCATTACACTTACTATGTTGATAGATAAAATTATTTTTTTGATGACAGGTTTTTCTTTCAAAAATTTAGAGAATATGAATCAAACTAGATCACTAATAATTAATATTTTTTGTTTGAAATATTTAAGATATTGGATGAATTATATTTAGATAAAAAATTGTTTTGGTAATTTCATTATGATGAATTATAACTATAAGATTCTTTATAAAGAAGAAATATTATTTACTTGTCTAGGGAAGACTGAATATCATCAAAATTATAGAGTTCAAAATCTATTTTTATATATAATGAAAATTAATATCTATACTCAGATATCTTTATGTCATAAAACAAATAATATATTGAGTATTCTTGATGTAACAAATTAATGAAAATCAAAAGTTTTGGATACTAGATGATCTATTATTCTTATCTATTATAATGATTTTAATTTCCCACTAGGCGAGTTTTATGCACTGATGCATTAAAGGTTCTTGACTATTGTGAAAAAATTTAAATCTCTTTGTGATAAATATATGTCTAATTAAAAACATACTGAAGAAGTATTTTTATTATTCCAAAAGAATAGAAATCCCAGAGAAAAACATTAGACGATACATAAAATAAACAAACTGTGTGGCTAAATTATTTTTCTATAAATATTATACAATGTTATATAGGTTGAAAATAAATGTAGATAATTAAAAGAAAAAAATGATTGTACTTTTCCTTAATAATTTGGCACAACTGGTGTAAATATCCTGACCATAGTAGCCTATAGTCAATTATTACATTATTACATTTATTCTAGGTACAATTAATAATATACCAAAGGATTGAATAATATATTAGTGTTGTTAATCTAGATATATAATATAATATAACATTAAAATTTAAAACATAAAATGAAAAACACAGTGAAGGAAAATAATCTGCATCCTTGAATTCATTTGAAGGTTCTTCCTTATATAAAAGGGAAAAGAAAAAAATAAAGGGTGAGATCAGATTCTTATTAAGGATTAATTATAGTGGAATATATAATTAATAAATAAGAAATTAATAATATATGATGATAAATAACTGAATAGATATTCCATTTAATCAATAACCTGAGCATAGATAATAAAATTCCTGGAATAAATGATTATGAAATAATTCCAAAAAAATAATAACATGATCTCAAAGATAATACATGAATAATAAAAATCTATTGATATCATGGAAAATAATAATTGAATTTTCAATCATGTAAATTTTTAATATTGGATTTCATGTTCTCGTAATATCATTATATCTATACCGTCAAATCCTTGCGTCAAGATAGATTAAAACATTTGGTTGGTATACACCAAAAAAAAATTTAATTCTAGTTCACTGAGTTGTATCAAGAGAACTATCGATGAATTGAGGGTTTATATAATTATGGGAACCACATTCCACTTAATTCCCATTGAATTATTCAAATATTGAATGATTTATTTAATTCAAGAATAATGTGACTTATCAACAAATATCAATATTGAGTAATGAATAATGACTTGTCAATATTTCCCCATTTAATCAATTAAATTTCAATAACAAAACCAAAAAAATAAATGGTATATGTTTTTGGAAATAATAATATACATGATGCAAATAATACGGATATTTAAAGGAAATTTAATGTCTAACTATTACAAGAAAGTGAACTGGTCAATATAATGTTAATGAATTCAAAATTGTAACACCCCAGGTAAATAAATAATATATCATTTTTATATTTATCCACATTTGTGAATAAAATATTAATATTACTTTAAAGGGGATGTTATGTTCGATGGCGTACCCAATACTCAACAACGAGTTTCATGGGAATCTTACGTTGCAATCTAATAATAAAATAATACTATTTTAAATGGTAGTTAATGCCTTCCCATTGTAGTGGCAGGAATGAATAGAACTAACTACAAAATGATTATATATTTTTGTCAAATATTTTTACTTTTATCCAGTAAATATTAGAGGCTTAAGATGCAAATGAATCCAATTTTAAGCATTAATCTTCATTAAACGGTCGATTAACCGCCTTTTGATGGCGAACCCTCTTTAAATATAGTTTTGGTCACTCTTATATATTTTATTGGACCAAATAAAATTCTTCTTATTAATCGGCACCTCAAAATTTACCTTGTGTAAATTTTTGGTATTTTTCCGAAAAAGTTCAATTTTTAATTAATAGTGAAAAATAATGTATTTTAATTCAAAACCTCGTTTTAATCTAATTTATTTATATGATTAGATTATCTTTTGAATTGTTTTGAAAGTGAAATTGGAATATATTCTTACAATTTAATCCAATAGTGTTCGTTGGAATTAATTTCACTTTGAAATCAGACTTAAACTACTGTCAATCTTTTGATACATTTTGTTTTATAAAAACACACTATTTGTTTTGACAGCGGGAATTAAATATTAAATTAATTAATTCAACTTATATGTTTTGAATTTTTTAAAATATACATCATTTTTGTATTCAGAATATCAAATATATCTTAGGGTGATTTTTTGGTAATTTTCTGAAAAACTTCAATTTTTGATGAATAGTGAAACCACTAAGTGGGACTTATAAAAATTGATTTTCTGTTTAAATGAAATTTTGCCATCATTGTGTTTTGAATTTCAAAAATCAAACATAAATTGTTGTCATTAAGATGTAAAATGTGGTTCAATGGGATTAAAATAATTTTTTTGGTGAATAGTAACTTATTAAGTTTTTAATCGCGATTAGAGGTAATTAGTGTAGTTTAAGGTAAGAATAATGTTTTAATAAATTTAAATGACCAAGACACATGTAATACCCTCATTGTTTGTGTCATGGATGACCAAGATAATCCATGGGTCAACTTGGGGACCCCATGGAGCCACTTTGGATGGAAAATGACATAAATACCTTTTTATTTAATGATAAAGTAAAAATAACACAAACATGAAAGGTTTTACTAAAAAAAAATTTACATGGGGTTATACAAGTCAGATTTTTTACTATAAATATTAATTGGAAATCTAAAAATATTTCCTACATCATAGTTTTTGTTTTATAATTTTGAGACATTAAATAAATAAAATTATTTATAACATCATGATGATGCAGCGATGACCTCATTATTTAATGATTTAAATAAAATAGAAAGATAATGTAATATCTAAGATCTAAACATGTCAAAAACCTATTGGATGGGTTTATTTAGAACCCTTATCACCTTATCCAAGAATTATATCAATTTGGGACCTTTGAAATCCGAAACGCATTTTCAAATAAAGTAACATTTCTTTACTTTCTAAGAGTGCCCCTCCTCTACTCTTATAATAGGCCCCCACCTCTACCTCCATACCCACACCTCTCAAGCCTTTGGATCGGCCAACCTCTATCCATTTCCTCTCTCCACATCCCTCTATAACTCCTTGAAGCCTCACTTTGGGCAGAATCCTTTCCGAGGAAGCCTTTGAGCTCAAATCAAAGGAAGTTACCCGATTTAAAGGTAATGTCTTCACTTGTGTCCTTTTGTTTTATTTTGCTTCTCTCACCCCCTAAACTCTTTTGATTCATTTATTTTGTAACAAATCCAGTATATTCAATATACTAGGATGTTGTTATAAGATGTATTCTAGGTACACTTACACACACCTACATCTAATGGTTAAAGAACATACTGTTTCCGTGGATGGAAAATTTCTGCCTCCCGAAACGATGATTGTTCAACATTCTTCTAACACCTTAAAAGGTGGCCATTAAGATGACACTATATTTATATATGATATATAATATTTTTATGTTTTACTTAAGCTTATGTATTTTTCATTTTTGACATACCTTTATGGTTTCCATTATGGGTAAACACGATATCTTCATTTAAGGAAGTGCGGACTACCCCCCCTCAAAGTGATTTGATTCTTTAATACCATATGTGGTATGTATAAAGGATATATTTGATGATATTATATATGATACCATACTGGAATTAAAATTCTATTATTAATCATTATGTTTTAATTCCATTAAATATGGAATAGAAATGGAAGTAGCGTTCATGCGTATGTACGACTTACCGTCTCCATAAACAGTGCATTTCATTTCTTAACTCTAAATGTTATGTAATATTATAAATGCATGAATATACTGGATATATATGATATATATGATATCTAAATCATGAATACAACTCTCTATATAATGAACCATTGACCACATGAACAACATGTAATTGTAAGAAGTCCACTTTCGACTTAAGAACCAAATATCGACAAAACAAACATTATTAACTTAATTGATTACATAATGTTTATGACTTGGTAATAAGTGATATAAAAGGAATAATGAACTTGAAAAGGGTTCTTAAGGAAGTATAAATTAACTCAAGTTTATTATTCAGAAGATTAAAGAACGATCGAGTCAAGTCGGACCCGAGGTAAGGGATCCTACTCCTCTCTTTCTTTTTAAGTACACTCTTTTATGTCATTCCGTTTAAGATCATATTTATTATGATTGGGATGTTATTTTATATTACTATTACTGTAAATTTTTATGTTCATATGACGAGAGACCCTATTCTCTCTCATCAATCCATTTTGGGTGTTTTGAGTGGCGTCGTTAGGCTGCCGAGTTTTCGTAAGGGATTTTTCATCTCACTTTTATATCCGTGAGATTTATGCTACATTTACCACAATATCCTTTGAGTGGTGTATGTACTGCCCATTATTTTACTCATTGTGTAATATAAGTTCATTTTTTAGTATTTACATCAATTTTGTATTGTCCTTCTTTCACGGGGTGCGTGTCTCGAAAGATACCCATGTCGGTAAGGGAACCTTTCACCCTCCTCTTTTTTTAAAAGACTTATTTTGTTATGTCTTTTAATTCACATACTATTATGTTGGGATATGTTCTTCTATATCCTTATTTATGTAAATTTTATGTCCAAGTGATGAGATCTTCTTTATCTCTCTCATCAACCCTTTTTGTAAAATTTTATGTGACGTCGTTAGGCTATCGAATTTTACCAAGGGAACTTCTTAACCCAATTTCGATTTCTTTGGGTTCAACATGTAGTTATTGAATATGTCATCATTTGAATATGTGTGAATATCCTTTGATTGTTTTACACTTAATATCCACTTATATTGGGTGTATTTATATTTTTCATACATAATTATGAGATTGATTTATCCTTAATTTAAGGACACCTTCTTTATAATGGATTTCATCTCATTTTACATTTCTTTTAAGACTTCATTGTTGTTATGCACCAATTCACTCTTATATGGTGTGTATACTGTCCTTTGACATATTATATCATTAATCCCTTTATTCTCATGATATTAGAAAGTTTGGATTAAATGTTATTCCGCTATTATTTGTATTCAAGAGTCTCTCATTTTGTTAGAAAACTATTTAACAAAAACATATTTTTAAATGTTTTAATGATTTATTATTCTAAATCATTATCTTTAATGTCAATGTTTTCAAAATGGTTTTAATTATTTATTTATATGGACATTAATGTTTTAAAAATTATAATTCCATTAAAAGATTCAAAGTGGTATGGGACACTTTGATTCAAAAATCTCTTTTAAATGGTTTTTGAAAATGGATTGATTAATTCAATATCTGGGAATTACTTATTATGATTTCAAATGAAATGTTGTTATTGAAATGTTTATATTTTCAATATTTTATGTGTAATGATGGTACTTAGACATTTTACGGGTGGTTACGTGATAATCCATATGATGGGTGGTGTCGTGAATACCAGGACGGGTGGTTACGTTATAACCTCTAATGCATTGGGTATGGAAGTCGGCCGTATGGCTATTCCATTAAGTATGTATGGAATTTGGTCGAATAGCTATTCCATTAAGTGATATGTTTGGAAGTCGACCTTATGGTTATTCCACTTAAGTATGTTTATGTGCCAAGTTACCTTTATATGTTATGTGATCTTTATATGGGTTCTATGGTAATCTTTTGGTTACAAAAGGGTAAGTAATGATATTTTATTCAGTGAAGAGTTTTTACTACTTAGAAAAGGTGAAATGTATTACTTTGATAAAGTATACATGGTTTACTTGTTGTTTTGAAAAACTAACAGTTTTCATTCTTTGCGTATCCCTTACTGAGCTTTATATGCTTATCCCAAGTTTTTGAAATGTTTTTCACAGGACATAACATGGAATAGGGTCAAGGATGGGATCAAGGGAAAGTCATGCTACCCAAAACATGGAACTAGACATGTTTCTTTTTAAGAGTTTTTATTTTATGGAAACTTAGTAAAAGTTTATACTTTGTAATATTTTGAGATGTTATAGTTATGTCCTAATTCTCTAAAACTCTAAACCTAAAAATATCCTCAATGTGAATTATTCATTTAATTCAATATTAAGTAAGGTTTATGACCGGGGCCTTATAGTTGGTATCAGAGGTCGGTTTAGATAACATTAGAGGTTAGGGTATTCTTTAAGCATAAGTGACATGACCATAATGGTTAGGATTTCATAAACAGTCCTAGTTTTAGATAAAGTGAATGAGTAAGTATATCTTAGTGTTTATCTTCCTCTTTAGTACATGATGGTTTTGTTGATATACTCACACTGACCTTTTGGGTTTTAGTAAATGGCTGGATCTAGCAGGCACCAAAGTAACGGTGGATATGAAGGAAACTGTGACAGTTTTCTGAGCGAGAAACTGAATGATATGGGAGCTGCAATGAGAACTCTTGTGTTTATCCTCAACCAACTATCTGGAGTCATGATTGACCACATAAACCTTGGTGATTTCTATAAGGCATCATATATGCGAGAAACAAATCCCTACGTAACTAGATGTAATAATCATAATGGTAAGTGTGTTAAAAAACCTATCTATCGTAGATGTGGAAAGAAACACCTAGGAAAATGTTTCAAAGGGACAGAAATATGCTATAGATGAGGAAATGAAGGTCATAAAGCAAGAACCTGCCATGGAAAAAGGAAGAATCCAGTTGACTCAAGGAAAGGGAAAGAAGTTCTTTCTGAGGGATCAATTGAATGTTTTAAATGTGGCGTGCACGGTCATTATGCAAACACATGTCCTATGAAGAAGTTTCATGAATGGGATCACCAAGATCGTACATATGTTCGTTTACCAATACCTAATTCCATTCCGATTGAGGATGAAGAAACTAAAAATGACCAATCAAAGGTATGGATTATTTCATAACTATTGTTTTCCTATTTTGGAATCTTAGGATTTGATTCATGATTTTGTTTGTAGTAAAGAAGTATTTCAGAATAAGTTGGAAAGGAATGGTTAATGGATAATGAAGAATGTTGAATGAGTAAGATGTCCACATATAAGGGCTTTAATATTTATGTTGAAATTCTTAAGAGTATTAAGTCTATTTTTATGATGGGGTTACATTAGAGGACTTTTTATAGTATGTGTAACCCTGATGTTTAATATATGAAAATTTTATTCAAGGAATAGTTATCTGTTATTTTGTAGACATAGTTATAAAGAACCATTTGGGTTTATATGATCCTTACTTTTGAGGTAATTATGGGTTACTATATGTTATGATGAAAGTGAAAGGCATGAGTTAAAATTGAGGTTAAATTATGTTATGGTTATTTTTAATGATTTTATCTCCTTTTGGGGAATGATTTGAGAATTATATAGTTTTGGAAAAAGGACAACACGCAGAACGTGTGACAACCCATCGCGTCGGACAAAGTTGCGGGAATTGAACCCACAACCAAAGTGCAACTAGTATTTGTCGCATACCACTGGACTACGTGAAGTCCCTGGTTAGTTTGACTGATTATTTTTAGTTAGATGATTTTATGAATTAATAGTAAGTTGATTTTGGGTTATCTATGGGTATTTATTAACCTATCATGGAGGATATGTTATTAGGTTAATTACTTTTCAATACGAGACATTAAGAGAAACTGATGTTGTTTGGAGATAAATGTTATGATTTAACTTGGAAGACTATGTGACTAAATCCTTCAAATATTTGGGTTTCAATCTTTGTTTGGTTTACTTTGAAAAATTTTATGGACAAATTGATTATCGAACGGTCCTCGTTGAACTTTGGGTTTTGTTGGACAAATTTTTTAGGTTAAGAATAGATTTTCTTTTTATAAAGGGTTATCCTTTTCTGGATTATCTGATCTTGAACTAACCTTTTTGGTTTTGGTTTTGGTTTTGGTTTTGGTTTTGAAGTATATAGTTCTCTTTCGTGGATTAGGTGATTCTATAGAAGTTGATTATAGTACTCTTAGTGTGAACAAGTCGTCCTAAATACTCGTCTTTTGGGGAAAGTATGAGTTTGTGTAAGAAATCTAGTAAAATTTGAAAGTCAACATGACAAGTAAGTATGTTTCCTTAAGATCAAAAATAAATTCCTCAAAGAAGAGTAACTTAAAGCAAAAATGTTGTCTGTTAACTTTTCCTACTGGGGAATCGAATACCGTTTAACCCATCACAAGTTTGTGATTTTCTTGTGGTTAACTTTCTCCTAAACATGTTTTCTATCACTCTCCATCAGAAAATGACCCTATGTTTTCTCCTCCATGTCCATATTTTCATACATGGAATCCCAGTATGGGTTAACTCGGGTGACCATTGTACTTATCTTTCTTTATTTTAAATCGATTGTTTTACCGACTCTTGTTCCGATTAGGGACTTTCAAGGATGTTTCCAAGCCCAATTTTAAAATTGAGAGGATGCAATTCTCAAATGGGGGGAAGGATGTAACACCCCAGGTAAATAAAGAATATGAAATTTTTATATTTATCCATATTTGTGAATAAAATATTAATATTACTTTAAAGGGGATGTTATGCTCGATGGCGTACCCAATACTCAACAACGAGTTTCTTGGGAATCTTACGTTGCACTCTAATGATAAAATATTATTATTTTAAATGGTAGTTAATGCCTAGCCGTTGTAGTGGAGGGAATTAATAGAACTAACTACAAAATGATTATATATGTTTTTCAAATATTTTTACTTTTATCCAATAAATATTAGAGGCTTAAGATGCAAATGAATCCAATTTTATGCATAAATCTTCATTAAACGGTCGATTAACCGCCTTTTGATGGAGAACCCTCTTTAAATATAGTTTTGGTAACTCTTATACATTCTATTGGACCAAAAAAATTCTTCTTTAGAATCAGCACCTCAAAATTTACTTTGTGTAAATTATTGGTATTTTTCCGAAAAAGTTCAATTTTTAATGAATAGTGAAAAATGTTGTATTTTAATTCAAAACCTCATTTTAATCTAATTTATTTATATGATTAGATTATCTTTTGAATTGTTTTTAAACTGAAATTGGAATATATTTTTACCATTTAATCCAATATTGTTTGTTGGAATTAATTTCACTTTGAAATCTGACTTAAACTAGTGTCAATCTTTTGATACATTTTGTTTCATAAAAACACGCTATTTGTTTTGACAGCGGGAATTAATTATTAAATTAATTAATTCAACTTATATGTTTTGAATTTTTTAAAATAGACATAATTTTTGAATTCGGAATATCAAATATAGCTTAGGGTGAATTTTTGGTAATTTTCTGAAAAACTTCAATTTTTGATGAATAGTGAAACCACTAAGTGGTTCTTATAAAAACCGATTTTCTGTTTAAATGAAATTTTGCCATCTTTGTGTTTTGAATTTCAAAAATACAACATACATGGTTTTCATTAAGAAGTAAAATTTGGTTCAATGGGTTTAAAATAATTTTTTTTGTGAATAGTAACTTATTAAGTTTTTAATCGCGATTAGAGATAATTAGTGTAGTTGAAGGTAAGAATAATGTTTTAAAAAAATGAAATGACATAGACACATGTACTACCCTCATTGGATGTGTCATGGCCGACCAAGACAATCCATGGGTCAACTTGGGGACCCCATGGAGCCACTTTAGTTGGAAAATGACATAAATACCTTTTTATTTAATGATAAACTAAAAATGACACAAACATGAAAGGTTTTACTAAATCAATTTTTAAATGGGGTTATACAAGTCAGATTTTGGACTATAAATAGTAATTGGAAAGATAAAAATATTTCCTACATCATAGTATGTGTTTTATAATTTTGAGACATTAAATAAATTAAATTATGTATGACATCATGATGATGCAGCGATGACCTCATTATTTAACGATTTAAATAAAATGGAAAGATAATGTAATATCTATGACATACACATGTCCAAAACCTATTTTATTGGTGGATTTAGAACCCTAATCACCATATCCACGGATTATATAAATGGGGGACCATTTAAATCCGAAACTCATTTTCAAATAAAGTAACATTTTCTTACTTTCTATGAGTGCCCCTCCTCTCCTCTTATAAAAGGCCCCCACCTCTACCCCAATACCCACACCTCTCAAGCCTTTGGCTCGGCCAACCTCTGAAAATTTTATCTCTCCACATCTCTATATAACTCCTTGAAGCCTCACTTTGGGCAGAAGCCTTTCCAAGGAAGCCTTTGAGCTCAAATCAAAGGAAGTTACCCGATTTAAAGGTAATGACTTCACTTGTGTCCTTTTGTTTTATTTTGCTTGTACAACCCCCTAAACTCTTTTGATTAATTTATTATGTAACAAATCTAGTATCTTCAATATACTAGGATGTTTTTATAATAAGAATTTGAGCTACACTTAGACACACCTACATCTAATGGTTAAAGAACATATTGTTTCCGTGGATGGCGAATTTCTGCCTCCCGAAACGATGATCGTTCAACTTTATTCTAACACCTTCAAAGGTGGCTATTAGAATGGAAATATATTTATATATTATATCTAATATGTTTATGTTTTACTTATGCTTTTTTATTTTTCATTTATGGAATACCATTATGGTTTCCATTATGGGTAAACGGGATATCTTTATTTATGGAAGTGCGAACTACCGCCCCCTCAAAGTGATTTGATTCGTTAATACCATATGTGGTACGTATAAATGATATATTTAATGATATTATATATGATAACATAATGGAATTATAATAATATTATGAATCATTATGTTTTAATTCCATTAAATATGAAATAGAAATGGAAGTAGCGTTCATGCGTACGTACGGCTTACCGTCTCTATTAACGGTGCATTTCATTGCTTAACTATAAATGTTATGTAATATTATAAATGCATGAATATACTGTATATATATGATATATATGATATATACATCATTAGTAAAACTCTCTATATAATGAAACTTTTACCACATGAACAAAATGTAATTGTAAGAAGTCCACTTTCGACATAAGAACCAAATATCGACAAAAAACATTATTAACATAAATGATTACATAATATTTATGAAATGGTAATAAGTAATATAAAAAGAATAATTAACATGAAATTGGTTCTTAAGGAATTATAAATTAACTCAAGTTTATTATTCAGGAGATGAAAGAACGATCGAGTCAAGTCAGACCCGAGGTAAGGGATCATATTGCTCTCTTTCTTTTTAAGTACACTCTTTTATGTCATTCCTTTTAAGATAATCTTTATTATGATTGGGATGTTCTTTTATATTACTCTTACTGTAATTTTTTATGTTCAGATGATTAGAGGCCCTATTATCTCTCATCAATCCATTTTGGGAGTTTTGAGTGGCGTCGTTAGGCTGCCGAGTTTTCGTAAGGGATTTTTAATCTCACTTTTATATCCAGGAGATTTATGCTACATTTAACACAATCTCCCTTGGGTGGTGTATGTACTACCCATTATTTTATTCATTGTGTAATATTCGTTCATTTATGAGTATTTACATCAATTTTTTATTGTCCTTCTTTCACGGGGTTTGTGTCTCGAAAGATACCCATGTCGGTAAGGGAACCTTTCACACTCCTCTTTTTTTAAAAGACTTCTTTTGTTATGTCTTTTAATTCACATACAATTATGTTGGGATATGTTCTTATATATCCTTATTTATGTAAATTTTATGTCCAAGTGATGAGATCTTCTTCATCTCTCTCATCAACCCTTTTTGTAAAATTTTATGTGACGCCGTTAGGCTATCGAATTTTACCAAGGGAACTTCTTAACCCAATTTCGATTTCTTTGGGTTCAACAAGTAGTTATTGAATATGTCATCCTTTGAATATGTGTGAATAACCTTTGATTGTTTTACACTTAATATCCACTTATATTGGGTGTATTTATATTTTTCACACATAATTATGAGATTGATTTATCCTTAATTTAAGGACACCTTTTTTATAATGGATTTCATCTCATTTTACAGTTCTTTTGAGACTTCATTGTTGTTATGCACCAATTCACTATTATATGGTGTGTATAATGTCCTTTGACATATTATATCATTAATCCCTTTATCTTCATGATATTATAATGTTCGGATTAAATATTATTCCGCTATTATTTGTATTCAAGAGTCTCTCATTTTGTTAAAAAACTATTTAACAAAAATATATTTTTAAATGTTTTAAAGATTTATTATTATAAATATTTATCTTTAATGTCCATGTTTTCAAAATGGTTCTCAGTATTTATTTATATGGACATTAATGTTTTAAAATTATAATTCCATTATAATTTTCAAAGTGGTATGGGACACTTTGATTCAAAAATCTCTTTTAAATGGTTTTTGAAAATGGATTGATGAATTCAATATCTGGGAATTACTTATTGTAATTGCAAATGAAATGTTGTTATTGAAATGTTTATATTTTCAATATTTTATGAGTAATGATGGTACTTGGACATTTTACGGGTGGTTACGTGATAAACCATATGACGGGTGGTGACGTGAATACCAGGACGGGTGGTTACGTTATAACATCCAATGAATTGGGTATGGAAGTCGGCCGTATGGCTATTCCATTTAGTATTTATGGAAGTTGGCCGAATGGCTATTCCACTAAGTGATATGTTTGGAAGTCGACCTTATGGTTATTCCACTTAAGTATGTTTATGTGCCATGTTACCTTTATATGTTATGTGATCTTTATATGGGTTCTATGGTAATCTTTTGGTTACAAAAGGGTAAGTATTGATCTTTTATTCAGTGAAGAGTTTTTACTAGTTCGAAAAGGTGAAAAGTATTACTTAGATAAAGTATACATGGTTTACTTTTTGTTTTGAAAAACTAACAGTTTTCATTCTTTTTGTATCCCTTACTGAGTTTTTTATGATCATCCCATGTTTTCGAAATGTTTTTCACAGGACTTAACGTGGAATAGGGTCAAGGATGGGATCAAGGGAAAGTCATGCTACCCAAAACATGGAACTAGACGTGTTTCTTTTTAAGAGTTTTTATTTTATGGAAACTAAGAAAAAGTTTCTACTTTGTAATATTTTGAGATGTAATAGTTATGTCCTAATTCTCTAGAAGTATATACCTGAAAAGATCCTCAATGTGAATTATTCATTTAATTCAATATTAAGTAAGATTTAAGGCCGAGGCCTTATAAAAATAATCAAGAATGTGAATTTAACTGCATTCTATATTAAAACTGTTCATAAAAAATCCAAATAAGAAATAATTTTTAGGTCAATAAATTATATTCCAATAGGTGTATAAATAAAATAATGGGTTTTTTCATTGATTGATAGAGATATCGAAAAATAACATTAAAACATTCCTGAGGAAAATACCCTTCTCACATTGAAAATCATTGTTAGAGACAAAATATTTTCCAAATATTAACATATGTTTTTTATTTTAAAAAAATCATCAAATATTTTGAAGGAATCATTAATAAAATGAATGGTCATGATGGAAAGAACGTTCCAATTATTATGAGTACATGAAAATAAATAATCTGACCACATTTTTTGTAATTAAAGTCAAAAAGTGTTTTGTTTGAAAATTGATTGGAATATTCCTTTTAATTTTTTTTGTAAAAAACCAATAATGGGTAAAAATGAATATAAAAAATCATAGGATATTATTAATAACATTATATAATTTTTTTAATAAAACATTGATTTTATTGAAAATTTATAATTGTCTGAAGGGAGAAATAAAATCTTATTTTTAAAAAACATTTTCTCAATCAATTTATGAAACATTGAGAGTAAAATTATAATATTTCTTAAAAATTTCATGTATATACAGAGGGGATGAAAATAAAATGGGTTAATTATATATTAATAAAATATTTTTTTTAACGAAAATATAGGTTAAACCATCTCGATTAAAATAATATTGAAGTACAAACCCTTACTACTTTAGTAACTTTTGAATCATAACCCGCATAAAGGAGATAAATTCAAATAAAACAATAGATACTCCAAATATTAAGAGATTAATGATATTGAATATAAAATTGTATGTATATACTTCTCATAAAAATAAATAGGTCTACAATACCAAATATATCTCAACGGAGTATAAATTGAAACAAAATAACTTTCAATGATCAAACAATTGAAGTGAGGTTTAATAAATTGATTTATCATGTGTATGTGGTGTTAATTTACTTGATTTTTTTTGAAATAAAATAAAAGATACTCAAAATAATTTACACCCCCAATATTAGAATATAAAAAAATGATGAAGTAATATAACCCAATGAAAGGAATTTGAGTTATAAAATTCCTTACCACAAGGTAAATTTAATTTCAAATACCCATAGATAAAACAATTAATATTGAGACATAAAAAAAATAAATTATGAAGGGTTCATGATATAAAAATTAAATGGGTATTTATTATAGAAACCCAAGATTAACATACATGGATATTACATAATTTTAGATGAATATTCCGAACATTACAAAATACATGCCTGAGGATTGTAATAGTTTAGTTTCTTTCGAAACATGGAATAAAAATTATTATATCCTGGTGAATGATATTAAAAAACCCTCATAAATATCTACACATATAGTAATTTTATCTAAAACCTTTCTCTATAACATGGGGGAAATAAACATAAGAAAGGGGTTAGCTCATTTGCTCATTAAGGGTAAATAAATGTTATGAGTATGCATAACATTAATAAAAAGGTATGGAACTTTAGCATAAAATTTGATAATCATACCCTATATATTAGGTATTATAATAAATAATGGCATTTCATAATAAATATATCATAAGATAATTAAAATCATATTCCATGAAATCAGAACATATGAATAACACATGGAATTTATGGCATGCACAAAAGAATAAAAAAACATGTGCCATGGCTACCTATGAAGACATTTTAAAAATGTTATTCTTGGGCTATGACCTGTGTACCAAATTTTGGCTTGGGATAACAACCTATACACTCTCTTACTTTTAGGATATTCTAAAACCCATTTACCCTCTTGTTTTCAGGCTTGTGCTATAACCCATGTAACCTCTTACATTCATACTTGGGCTACAATCCATATACCTTCTTGTTTTCAGGATTGGGATTAAACCCATCTACTCTCTTTATTTTATGATTAGTCTATAACCCATGTACCTTTTGATCTCATATGCAGATTATCATTACCCAATTCAATGGAGTGATATATTATAAAGACCCAGCCTTAAACATTACATAATCTTCAATTAAATGAATAATTCACATTTAGGATATTTTTAGGTTTAGAGTTTTAGAGAATTGGGCCAAAACTATTACATTATATTTCAAAATTTACAAAGTACACACTTATACTAAGTTTCCATTTTTTCAAAAAATAAAAACTCTTGAAAAAAAGAGTCGTGTCTATTTCCATGTTCTAGACATCATGACTTTTACTTGTTCCCATCCTTGACCCTGTTCCACTTTATGTACTGTGAAAAACTTTTCAAAAACATGGGATGAGCATAAAAAGCTCAGAAAGTGATGCACAATGAAGGAAAAATATTATTTTTTCAAAACAACAAGTAATCCATGAATACTTTATCATAAGTAATACATTTCTCATTTATGAAGTAGAAAATACACTTCAGTGAATAAAAGATCCTTGCTTACCCTTTTTTAAAAGAAATATTACCATAAAACCCATATAATGAACACATTATATATAAAAGGTAACTTGGGAAATAAACATACTTAAATGGAATAACCATATGGTCTACTTCCACACATATCACAAAAATGGAATAGCCATATGACTGACTTAAATACCCAAATAATTGGAGGTTAAAACGTAACCACCCATCTTAGTGTATCAAAGCACCACCCATCATTTTTTTATTATATAACCATCTGTCAAATGTCCAAGTACAATTATAAAATCATAACACATACACCAAATATAAAAGAAAGATAAAATTTTTACATTTCAATAACAATATATCACTTAAATATATTGACATAACGAAAAACACTACCAAAACCATTTTCAATACCAAAATACACAAAAAAGTATATGGTATTTATTTTTCTTTTATAAACATTATGGCATGTTAAGGAAGATAATGATTAAATAATACTAGTGGCGAAGGAAAAGATCATTGTCACAAAGTACGTTAAAAATAAAAATTCCTTTTTTTTCATTTAGTAAAACACCTCATAGAAAAAAATTCCATTTTAATGAAATGAAAAGTCAGATGGGTTTTATACACCGTATAAAATAAAGTGGTGTGTAAAAATATTCCCTAATGAAAGGAGATTGAGACGAAGTCCATTACACCGTGTCCGACTTGACCCGTTTGTTCTTTAATCTCCTAAATAATAAATTAAAGTTAATTTTTACTTGCTTAAGAACCTTTTTCAAGTTTATTTTTCCGTTTATATAACTTATTACAATTTTATAAACATTATATAATCATTTCGGTTAATAATGGTCATTTTGTCGATATTTGGTACTTGAGTCAAAAAATGGACTTCTTATAATTACAAGTTGTTCATGTGGTCCAAAGTTCATTATATAAAGAATGATATTCATAGTTTATATATCATATATATAATATATATCCATTATATTCATGTATTTATAATAGTACATAATATTTGAAGGTAAGAAATGAAATGTACCATTCATGGAGATGGTAAGCCGTACATACGCATGCACGCTACTTTCATTTCTATTTCATATTTCGATGGAATGAAAACATAATGATACATATATATAATATAATTACAGTATAATATCATATATAATTTCATTAACTCTATCCTTTATATGTCCAACATAAGTAATGAACGAGTCATATCACTTTGATGGGGTGGTAGTCCGCACTTCCTCAAATGAAATTATCTCATTTACCCATTATGGAAACAATAAAAGTATTCTATAAAAGGAAAAATACAGAAGCATAAAGAAAAAATTAACATAATATATATCATATATAAATATAGTTCCATCATATAAGCCACCATTGTAGGCGGTAAGGGATTATTGAACAATCATTAATTTGTGAGGTAGTAGTTTGTTGTGCACAAAAATTGTATGTTCATTAACCATTAGATGGAGGTGTGTGTAAGTGTAGCTCGAATCATTCTCATAAAAACATAAAAGTATATTTATTATACTGGTGTTGTTATTATATAAAGTAATAAAAATATTTTATGGGGTTGGAGAAGTAAAATTAAACAAAAGAACTAAAGAGAAGATGTTACCTTTAAATCGGGTAACTCAATTTAGTTTGAACCAAAAAGGGTTTCTTGAAGTGAATTCTGCCTAAATTAAGGCTTCTAGAATGAATAGAAGGATATTGGGAGATTATTGGAGTAGAGTTTGGATGATCCAAAGGGTTTGAGAATTCTGAAAAATGGGTAGGAAGTGAGGATTTTTTATAAGGGAGAGGAGGGGCTCTTTTGGAATGTTTGAAAATATAATTTTATTATACAAAGATTTGTGGTTTACAAAAGTTCAAAAATAATTGAAGTCATAGATAAGGTGAATTTTTTTGAAATAAAATCATACAATAAGAATTGGACAAGTTTTGGATATTTTTTTAGTTTTTTTGTTCTTATTTATTTAAATCATTCATTAATGACGTAAACACTGCATCATCCCTGTGTCATTAATTATTTTATTTATTTGATGTCTAAAAATTATAAAAATATAACCATGATGTAGGAAATATTTTTATATTTCTAATGATTTTTTGTCAAATATATCAATTATATAACCCCATATTAAAAATGTTTTATTAAAACAATACATGATTCTGACATTTTTTTTACATTAAATAAAAACTTATTAATGTCACTATCTTACCCAAGAGGCTCCATGGGGTCCCAAAATTGACCCATGGATTGTATTGGTATTCCCTGACATAACCAAAAAGGTTAGTACATGTGTCATGGTAATTTTAGATTATTATAATATTATTTATACCTTAAATTACCGAAATTAACATTAATCGCGGTTAATAAAAGACAAAAGTTACTAGTCAAAAAAATTATTTTCATCTAGATGAACCACATTTTACTTAAAAATGACAACCATGTATGTAGAATTTTTGAAATTAAATCCAAAAAAGCGGTAAAATTTCATTTAAATGAAAAATTCAATTTTTAAAATACTACTTAGTGGTTTCACAATTCATAAAAAATTGATGCTTTTCAGTAAAATACCAAAAATTCACCCTAAGCTATATTTGATATTCCAAATTGAAAAATGATATCTATTTTACAAAATTAAAAAAGTAGAAGTGGAATAAATTTATATAAAATTAATTCCCATTGACAAAACAAAAATGTGTTTTTATGAAATGTTAACTGTAAAAAGATTGAGACTTTTTTATGTCCAATTTCAAAGTGAAATTAATTCAAATGAAAAAATTGGATTAATTGGTAAAAATATAATCTAATTACATTTTAAAACTAAATAAAAATATAATCATAACATTTAAATAAATGAGATTAAAAGTAAATTTTGAACTAAAATACAATATTTTTAACTATTCACCAAGAAAATTAAATTGATCCGAAAGATACCAAAATTTAACCCGAAGTAAATTTTGATGTCCTGATTCTAATGAATAATTTTATTTGGAAAAATAAAACATATAAAAATGACCAAACTAGATTTAATGAGGGTTCTGCATCAAAAGGCAGTAAACTGTCCTTTTAAAGAATATTTAAGTATTTTTTCTTAAAATCAAATTCTTTTCTTATTTTAAGCCTCTAACTTTTATTGGAAAAAAGTAAAAACATTTAACAAACATGTAGAATAATATTGTAGTTAGTTCTATTCATTCCCACTAATACAATGGTTATTTATTAACTACCATTTAAAATAATGATATTATATTATTAGTGTGCAACATAAGATTTCAATGAAACCCGTTGTTGCGTATCGAGTAAGCCATCGAAAATAGTAACCCCTTTAAAGTAAAATTAATATTTATTTCAAAAATATTAATAAATATTAAAAAAATATAATTATTTATTTACCTGGGATGTTACATCCTTACCCCATTTTGGAAATTGCGTCCTATGAATTTTAATTCAATTATAAAATATGTGGGGGTATTTATCCCTCATAGTATTTTCAGATTCCCACATTGACTCTTCAACCAAATTTTTTTTCCACAAAACCATCACCTGATTAGTTACCTTATTCTGTAACTCTTTCTCTCTATGGTCAAGAATCTAGACTGGTTGTTTTTTATAAGAGAGATTATTTTCCAACTGAACTTCCTTTGGACATAAAACATGTGATGGATCTGACATATACTTTATCAACATTGAAACGTGAAAAAAATTATATAACTGGGATAAACATGGAGGTAATGAAACTTTTTAGGCAACTAATACAACTTTCTCTAGGATTTTATATGGTCTAATGAAACTCGGGCTTAACATTCCCTTCGTTCCAAAACACTTCACATTTTTCCTTGGAGAAACTTCTAGAAAGAAATAATAACCAACCTCAAAAGAAACATCATTCCTCCAGTTATCCGCATATTTTTTCTACCTTCTCTGAGCTATTCTCATGTGCTTCTAAATCAAATTAAATTTCGCTACCATATCTTCCATCAATTCTGGTCCCATAAGCTGCCTTTCCCTTACTTCATCCCCAAAAGCTAAATTTCAACACTGCTTTCCATATAACGTCTCAAACGGAGGCATCTGTATACTGGAATGAAAACTGTTATTATAAAAAAATCTTAACTAAATAAAGATGTTGGTCCCAACATCCCCGATAATCCATTGAGAAAGCACATAACATATCCTCCAATGTCTGGATTTTTCATTTTGACTGACCATCTGATTGAGGATGAAAAGCTATACTAAAATTTATTTCCATACCCAACGACTTTTGGAGTCCTTTCTAAAAGTTAGAATTAAACATTGGACCACGATCAGATACAATGGAGAGGGGAACTTCATATTACCTGACTACCACTTTAACATACAACCAATAAAGTTGATCTAGAGACAAAGTTTATCAAATAAGAAGGAAACGAGCAAATTTAATCACCCGATCAATAATAACCCAGATTGCATTATTTCCTCGAGATGTATTTGGTAATCCCACAACAATGTCCATGGATATATTTTCCCATTTTCACTCTAGCACCGGTAAAGACTAAAACATCTCTTTTGTTAACTACCACTCTTATTTAACCTTTGACAAGTTAAAAACTTCACAATAATGTCAAAAACATCTTGTTTCATTCAATCCCACCAAAAATAATCCTGAATATCCCTGTAAATCTTATTACTACCTGGATGAACTGAAAATGGTGAACTACGAGTTTCACATAACAACTCATTCATAATTTTGAATCACAAGGCACACATAATCTCTTTCTGAACCTCAAAACACAATTATTATCAATATTAAAATCAAGAAAATTACCCTTCTGAACAATCTATACATTTTTTGCAACTCACTATCTTCCTTCTGCACTTGCTTAATTCTGTCTGATAGAGATGATCTCAGTGATTCCTGAAACAAAACAAAAGAACTTCCTATACCAACAAATTATATGCCAAAGTTCATCAAATCAAAAATTAAAGGATCAAATTCCAAACATAGCATGGTTAATGAAGCATTACTTTTTTGACTCAAAGCATCAGCCACTTTATTTTCTTTTCTCGGATGGTAAAGGAACGTGCAATCATAATCCTTGATTAATTAAAACCATTTAATTGGTATCATGTTCAATTTTGTATGAATAAATATATACTTTAAACAATTATGGTCAGTATATATTTTACATTTTACTACGTACAAATGATGCCTCAAAATTTTTAAGGGAAAAAAAGAAACAATAGCTCATTCCAAATCATGTGTAGGGTAATTTAAATCCTGAGGATTCAATAGACATGAAGCCTAAGAAATTAACTGATTATCCTGTATAAGGACACAACCATGTCTTTTCAACAAAGCATCACTATAAATAAAAAACTCACCATTTGTAGAAGGAAATGCAAAAACTGGAGCCTTCACCAATATTCTTTTCAATTTTTGAAAACAATCATCAAATTCTTTTGTTCAGATGAACTTAACACCTTTTCGAGTTAACTTAGTCATTGGAATAGAAAACCATGAGAGATGTTCAAAAATCCTCCAGTATTAACCTGCCAAACAAAGAAAACTATGGATCTCGGTTATATTTATGGGTCTTGGGAAGTCTTCTATAATTTTTGTTTTAAAATGATCAACAGTTATGCCATTTTTTGAAATATTGTGATCCAGGAATGAAATTTGTTGTAACCAAAACTCAAACATTCTGAATTTCCCAAATAGTTTCTTTTCTTTTAAGGATTTCAAGACAACCATTAAATGTGGTTCATGATCCTCTTTAATTTTAGAATATACCAAATATCTTCAATAAAAACAACAAACATTTTTTAACTATGTTAAATGAGCCATCCCTGTAACAAACTATTCAATTCTGATTCTGACCATCACATGATGCTAATTTTGAAGGCCATTTACCTATGTATGCCTTCCCATCACAAATGACCTATTTACTATACAAAAATCCATTCTGAACACATAAATATCATAAGCGAAGAAATATAGTAATCAATAAATGCAATATCATTTCAATATTATCATAAATTAATTTATGGATATTAATCTAACAATAACCTAACTCCTAATGTTGTCTAAACCGACCTTTGATACCAACTATAAGGATTTGAAATTAAACATTACATAATCATGAATTAAATAAATAATTCACATTGAGGATAATTTCTGGTTTACAGTTTTATATAAATAGGCCAAAACAATTACATTATGTTTCAAAAATTACAAAGTAGACATTTCTACTCAGTTTCAATTTTTTTCAAAAAATAAAAAATCATGAAAAAAGTGTCATATCTAGTTCCATGTTCTAGACATCATGACTTTTCCTTGATCCCAGCCCTGAACCTATTCCACATTATGTCCTATGAAAAAATTTCAAAAACCTTGGATGAGAATAAAATCCTCAATAAGGGATACATAAAGAAGTAAAACTGTTAGTTTTTTAAAATAATAAGTTATCCCTGAATACTTTATCATAAGTAATTATTTTCACCTTTATAAAATAAAAAATACTCTTAACTAAATAAAAGATCATTTGTTACCCTTTATAACTAAATTATTACCATAAAACCCATATAAATAACACATTACATATAAATGTAACTTGGGATATAAACATACTTAAATGTAATTAATATACGATCGAATTCCACACATATGACTAAATGGAATCGCTATACAGCCGAATTACATACCCAATGAATTAGAGGTTATAATGTAACAACCCATCCTTATTTATCATGACACCACTCGTCATTTGGTTTATCACATAACCACCCGTCAGATTTCTATGTGTCATTATAAAAACATAACACATACAACAAATGTAAAGGAAAGATAACATTTCTACATTTCAATAACAATATATCACTTAAATATATTGACATTAAAAATCCACAATCAAAACCATTTTCAATAAAAAAATACCTAAAAGAGTATACAATATTTATTTTCCTTTTATAAACATTACGACTTGGTAAGGAAGCCAAAGATCAAATAATACTCGCGGTGGTGGAAAAAGGTCATTGTCACCATGTACGTTAAAAAACATTCTTTTTTTTTCATTTAGTAAAATGACTCCTAGGAAAAGATTCCATTTGAATGAAATGAAAAGTCAAAAGGGTTTTATACACTGTATAAAAGAAGGTCATGTATAAAAATATGCCCCAAATGAAAAGAGATTGAGATGAAGTCCCCTACCTCGTGTCCGAATTCACCCATTCGTTCTTTAATCTCTTGAATAATAAATTAAATTAAATTTATACTTTTTTAAGAACTATTTAAATTTTTATTAGTCCTTTTATATCACTTATTACAATGTAATAAACATTATATAATCATTTAGGTTAATAAATGTCGTTTTGTCAATATTTGGAACTTCGGTCAAAAATGGACTTCTAATAATTACAAGTTGTTAATGTGGTCAAAATTTCATTATATCCAGAATGTTATTTATGATTTAGATATCATATATTTAATATATATATGTATTATATACATGTAATTATAATAGTATATAACATTTTTAGGTAATATATAAAATGCACCGTTCATGGAGACGGTAAGCCGTACGTACGTTGAAACACTACTTTCATTTCTATTTCATGTTTTGAGGGAATGAAAACATAATGATACATATGTATATTATTATTATAGTATAATATCATATATAATTTCATTAATTTCACCCTTTATACATCCCACATAAGGAATAAGCGAGTCATATCACTTTGAATGGGCGGTAGTCTGCACTTCCTCAAATGAAATTATCACGATTACCCATTATAGAAATATTAAAATAATGATATAAATAAAAAATACAAAAGAATAAAGAAAAAAAAGGAAAATAAAATATATCATATATAAATATAGTGCCATCATAATTTCCACCATTGGAGGCGGTAATAGATAATTGAACAGTCATCGTTTCGTGAGGTAGTAGTTCACCGTGCATAGAAACTGTATGTTTTTTACCCATTAGATGGAAGTGTGTGTAAGTGTAGCTCAAATAAATATCATAACAACATCCTATTAAATTGGTGATACTGGTTTTTTTATAAAAATAAGGAAAAAAAATAGTTTATGGGGTTGGAGAAGTAAAATAATACAAAATTACATAAGTGAAGATGTTACCTTTAAATCGGGTAACTCCCTTTAGTTTGTACCAAAAAGGGTTTCTTGAAGTGCCTTCTTCCTAAGGTAAGGATTCTAAGATAAAGATAGGGGTATTGGGATCTTATTGGAGTAGAGTTTGTATTGCCCAATGGGCTTGAGAAGTGCTATAAATGGTTAGTAAGTTAGGCCTTTTATAAGGGAGAGGAGGGGCACTTTTGGATTGTTTGAAAATATTATTTTATTATATAATGATTTTCGGTTTCCAAAGGTCAAAAAATCATTAAAGTAGATGATGAGGTGGAACATGTTGGAAATAAAATCATCTAATAAGAATTGGAAAAGTTTTTTATATTGTTTTAATTTTTCATCTTCTTAAATATTTAAATCATTCTTTAATGACGTAAACACTACATCATCATTGTGTCATAAATAATTTTTTTATTTGATGTATAAAAATTATAAAAAATTAACATTATGTAGGAAATATTTTAAGATTTATAATTAATTTTTATTTTCAAATATATCAATTATATAACCCCACATTAAAATTGTTTTAGTAAAACCATACATGTTTATGACACTATGATTTTTAATTTAAATAAAAAGTTGTTAATGTCATTATCTTACCCAAGTGGCTCCATGGGGTCCCAAAATTGATCCATGGATTGTCTTAGTCGGCCATGACTTAACCAATAAGGTTATGACAAGTGTCAAGGTAAATTTTTATTGTTATAATATTATTTTTAACTTAAATTACCCTAATTACCTTTAATCGCGGTTAATAAAAGTCAAAAGTTACTATTAACCAAAAAATTATCTTCATCCAATTGAACCAAATATTTCTTACTAATGACAACGATGTATATAATATTTTTAAAATTCAATATATGGAAGCAGTAAAATTTTATTTAAATGAAAAAGCTAGTTTTTTAACTACTACTGAGTGGTTTCACTATTCATAAAAAAATTAGGTATTTCAGAAAAATACCAAAAATTCACCCTAAGATAAATTTGATATTTTGAATTCAAAAATTATTTCTATTTTAAAAAATTCATAACATAGAAGTTGAAGAAATTAATTTAAAATTAATTTCCATTGTCAATACAAAAAGCGTGTTTTTATGAAATGCTAACTATCAAAAGATTGACAATGGTTTATGTCCAATTTCAAAGTAAAATTAATTCAAATGACCAAAATTGGATTAATTGGTAAAAATATAATCTAATTACAATTTTAAACCAATTAAAAAGATAACCTAAACATATAAATAACTTAGTTAAAATGGCAGTTTTGAATTAAAATACAATATTTTTCACTATTAATTAGAAAATGAATTTTATGAGAAAAATACAAACATTTTACCCAAAGTAAATTTTGATGTCCTGATTCTAAAGAAGAATTTTATTTGGTAAAATAGAACATATACAATTAACTAAAACAATATTTAAGGAGGGTTCTCCATCAAAAGGCATCAAATTGACCAAAATAGTATTAAAGTATTTATGCTTAAAATCGAATTATTTTCTTAGTTTAAGCCTATAAATTTTCTTGAAAAAAAGTAAAAACATTTAACAAACATGAATATTCATATTTTAGTTAGTTCTATTCATTCTTGCCTACATAACGACATGGCGTTAACTACCATTTAAAATAATAATATTATAGTATTAGTGTGTAATATAAGATTTCTAAGAAACCCACTATTGCATATCATGTAAGCCATTGAACATAACAACCCCTTCAAAGTAAAATTAATATTTAATTCAAAAATATTAATAGATATGAATAATTTCTTATTCCTTATTTACTAGGGATGTTACATATATAGGTCCCACCCTTCTCATAATAACATCATTTATAATTCTACCACAATATAAGAAAACATTCATAATATCACGAACCATAAAAAGAGATTGGTTTTTAAAATTCAAATCATCACCCATAAAATGAAATGGGTGTCATTAACATTTCATCATATCATATCCTATGAAAATAGATATGTTTCATTATCACTTCATGAAAGCATCACCCATGAAATAATGTAAGTTTTAAAAGCATAAAACTAGTCGAAGTGAACAAGTGACATAAGAATTATTCTTTCAAAACATAAACCACTCAATAAATAATATGAATCAAACCATTATTTCACTTCATAGAAGGTAATTAATAACATCAATGGATGTTATCATGGATGTAACATAACATATAAGGATAAATTTAGATCATTTATTGAAGAAGATATCCTTTATTATTTGAAAAGGCCTCTTTCAAACATAAAACCATTTTCCTTATATAATTATAAAAAAAATATTTCAAACCTTGTGAAAACCATTTACATAAAAATAAATATCAGATAAAATTTCAAAAAAAAACCTTTTAAGAATGAAAATAAATTTTCAAAGAATTTAATGAGGGAAAATATGTACATGTCGTATGAGGTAAAAATAACATTTCATTTGCATTGTAAAAACTTTAGAAATATCTCTCCTTCAAAAGGAGACAAGATGGTTCCTATGAAAAAATTGTTTGAATAAAAAAAGGGGAAAAAATCCTTATAAATATTTTATGATAATATTAAAATAATCTGGGAACCCTTTTTTGAAAACATAGATTTCCGACCAAAGAGTGCATAAAGTTGGGCTTTCCTAAAAATACATTATTAACAACTTTATGGACCAAAGAGTAATAATTTTGTACCAATATAGTAATATATCCTTAATAAGTATAGGATAATAAATTTCATTAATTTTCATGATATATGGATTATAATATTTCATCAAAGGATGCATAAACATAAAAAATCTCGAAAAGGGATGAGATTGTCTCAATACGCTCTTATAACTTGGTACCCCAGGATCAAAATATCCATGTAAGAAAATAAAATTAATGTAAGATTAATATATCATGAAATTATGAATGTTCATGATATAAAATGTAAAATGTAATTATATACACCTCAAAAATAATATAAGTTGATAAAAAAACCTAAGTTACAAAGAAGAAAAATTGAGGCACAACTATTTTACCGATTTGATAACTTTTGAAATGTAAAACTTATGAAATAAATATCATAAAATGGATAGGTGAATAAAAATAAATTTGAGTATGATATTCTTAGAATAAAATCATGGTAATCACATACACTACCCAAAAATAAAATGTGGAAAACATGTCATGTATGTCCACTTACCTTGTGTCTTGAATCTCATAAAAATTATTAAAAACAAACATATAATAAATATAAATTTACTATAAATTTTTTTCAGGAAAATATACTTATATATAAAAAATTATATGGTTCTATTATTACAATATATTACCCTCTGGTTAACCATTCTATGTTGAGACTTCTCTTTAGATAATATTTTCTTTGTTCTTCACATGTTTCTTAATTTGTTATGTCATTGGTCCTTATAATTATATAACTATTAATGAAATTAAAAAATGATATAAATATAATTTATATTCAGTATATATGTTTTATAATAATATATATAATACAGATTTATGAAATGGAATACACTGTTTATGGGGATGGTAAGTCGTACGTACGCATGAAGGTTGTTTCTATTTTTATTGTCTTTTTAAAAGAAAGAAATAAAAGAACATATATGTATATAATTATATAATATTATCAAAGTATCTTTATAATGTTATATATATCATATCTCTTCACTAAACCCATCATTGACACATTCAATGTAGTGTGCGAACAAATCACATCACTTTGAGGGGTGGTAGTCTACACTTCCTCAAATGAACTTATCATACTTTCACAAAATGGCAAGTAAAAGGATATACATTTTAAAAGGAATAAAGAAGAATTAAGATATAATAAATATAATATAAAATATAAAAATACTATTTCCATCATAATATCTATCATGATAAGCAGTAAGGATAACTGAACAATCATCATTTTTAAGGAGGAAGTTCACCATACACAAAAATAGTATGTTTAATAAACATTAGATGGAGGTGTGTGTATGTGTATAAATAACACTTAGAAGAAAATAGTAGTATATTTAGGATAATAATATTGTCATAAAATCACATAATAATGATATTTCAGTGGTTGGAGATGTAAAATAAATGAAAGGATCTGGAGAGAAGGCGTTACCTCTTAATCTGGTAACTCCTTATGGTTTGCACTAAAAGGATTCCTTGGAAGACATTCTACCTGAAGGAAAGATTAAAGGCAGAAGGTAGATATGTTTGGTTATATTTTTTTTTTCAGATTTTGGTGATCCATGGCTCTTGATGGGTGAAAAATAGGGAGAGGTGGTGGCCTTTTATAGGAAAGGAGGAGTGGTACTCTTGTAATTATTTGAAGATAGAATTCCACCCATGTTTTTCATGCAAAATGTGGATTCTATAATGATAAAATGTCATGAAAATGGAGTATAGGGTCTACATATTTCTGGAAAAGGGATTTTGGAAATGTTTATAAGTCATTTGGGCTTAAATTTATGGTTCAATCCTCGGTAAAGTGTAATTTTACCTTAATCGATCTAATTAATTGTAATTACCTTCACTAATATTAATTGTAAAGAACAGAGTTGAATGTATTAGGACTTATAAATTATTTTGATTCCAAAAATTGAATCCATTTTTCCAAATTTTAATCACAATAGTGGCATAAATTAATTTAATATTAATCCTGCAGTCAGGTCGAAAATGCGGGTATGTAAAGTAAAAATGATCAAAAAACATCTATGATTTTATATACAATTTCATTGTGAAATTTGATCCAATTACCCAAATTGGAATAAATGATAAAAATAAAATCTATATAACCTTTTAATAAAAATTAAGAAATAATTTATCATTATAAATAAATTGGATGAAAAATAAATTTTGAATTAAAATACAGTATTTTTAACTATTAATTAAAAAATCGAACCATAGAGAAAAACAAAACATTTTCCTTAACTAATTTTTATTTTTTGATTCCAAATATAATGTTTATTTTTACATATTAAAATTTTAAAAGTTCTAAAAATTGGATTTAAAATGTGTTCTCCATTAAATTGTTTTTAAACTACCTTTATAAAAAAATATAGGGTTTCATGCATAAAATTATGTTTATTTTTATCTAATACCAATCCAATCAATTGGATGGATACAAAAAATATTTGACTATCTATATAACATATATATTAATTTAATATCACTCAATAACTATAATTAATTTAACTTATTAATGTAAAATAGCTTTATAACCATAAAAATGAAAATATTTTCTTTTGTATTCAATCAGATTTCATATTAATTTGTAAATAATTTATAAACTATGAATTCATATTATATTTGTGTAAACCGTATTTTTCATAAATTAGGTAAAACTATTCATAATTGTTAATTTTTCTTCTTGGTTATATCATATTAAATTAAATAATAATATTTTAAGGATATATTATTGTTCTGTAAAACATTGTCATGCGTGTAAGACATACCATCAGGGAAAAAGATTATTGTGCGGAACATAAGTTATTCTTGGTGTTCTGTGTAGAGAAAGTTAAAATTTAAGCTGTGTGTAGTGAAGGATTTAATTGGTGTTGCTTATAATGGAAGCCAAACATAGTGATTTAATAAAAAATATTATATTTTCAATATTATGTGAAGTGAAAAATATTGAAAAGGTCAAATTACTTAAAAAATCACAAATTCATAGGGTTTTTACATGTAAATATACCCTATAATATAAATTAGGTACATAACACTATAATATTCAAAAATAAAGGGAAATTGAGATGAAGTCCCTTACCTCACACTTCTATGTAGTTGAACATCCTTTAAGCTCATATATAATTGTTTTAAACATGTTATAAATTTATACCAAACCATATTAATATTTATAATTTCATATATGATCATCTTATAACATCTAACCTCCTATTTATTAATAATATTTCATTATTAAACATCTCCAAAATTTTTATTTAGCGGCCGTTTAAACCGCCGCTAAATCGTTCTACAACGGTTTAAGAAAAACTGCCGCTAAATCGTGCATCAGGAAATAAATAGCACTGCGTTTTTGGTGGCGCTTAAAACCACCGCTACATCGTTTTATTTTTCTTATTTTTTTTAAAATTTTATTAATTTTTAATTCGTGGTGGGTTTTTAGAGGCAGTTTAAACCATCACTAAATCTTTTTTATTTTATTTTTTTAAATTTTTAATTAATTAAATAATTATTCATGTATTTATTTATTTATTTATTTCCATGCACATGCCCTTCCATATTCATGCATAAGTCTATGTGCATGCACATGCCCGTGCACATGCCCATGCCATGTATATAAATTCTGCGTTGGGTAAGATTTGAACCCTTTACCTCTTACTTATTCTCCAGACTTCACTACTCCAGCAAGCTTTTCATGTGGTCAATAAATTGAATTTAATATACTTATATATATATATATGGAAAAACAAGTAATACATAATAAATAGATACAAACAAAATAATTATTAATCAATAATTATTAATCAATAATCAATAATGAATAATATATAATATAATATATACATATACATATATATATATATATAATATAACATATAATATATAATACATAAAATATAATACATAATACATAATATATAATAGATAATATATAAGAGATAATATATAATATATAATGTATTATATATAATATATAATATATAATATATAATATATATTATGTAATATATAATATATAATATATAATATATATTATGTAATATATAATATATAATATATAATAGGTAATAGATAATATATAATACATATCATATAATATATAATATATAATATATAATATATAATATATAATATATAATATATAATATATAATATAAAATATATAATATATAATATATAATATATAATATATAATATATAATATATAATATCTTACACAATATATATAAGTAATGTATAAATAATAGATTAATGAAAAAATAATTTAATATATAATAAATAAATAAATATTAATAATAACTTAATAAATTAATATGTAATAAATAAATAAATAAATAATAAATAGTAAATTATAAATAGTAAATAATAAATAATAAATAGAAAATAATAAACAATTCATAATTAATAAATAATAATAATAAATAAATAATAAATAATAATTGATATTTGATCATAAAGAATTAAGAATTTATATTTAAAACTTTATAAATAATTAATAATTAATTAATCAATTATTAATAAACAACAAATAAATAAATAATAAATAATGAATAATAAATAAATAAATATATATAACAAATTGAATAATAAACTAATAATAAATTAATATTTAGTAAATTAAAAATAAATAAATAAATAATAAATAATAAATAATAAATAATCAATAATCAATACTCAATACGCAAGAATAAATAAATAAAAAATAAAAAATAAATAAATAAATACATTCATAAATAAATTGATAAATATATAATAAAATAATTAATAATTAATAATTAATAATTAATAATAATTAATTACTGATAATTATAAAATTAATAATTAATAATTAATAATTTATATTTTAATTTTAATATTAAATATACAATATGCAATATTCATTATTTAATATTTAATGAATAATTAATAACTAATAAATATTTAATTAATACATAATCATTAAATAATAAATAATAAATAAAAACATAAATAAATAGATAAATAAATAATAACTAATTAGTAATTAGTAATTAATAATTAATAATTATAAAAGTAATAATTCTTAATTAATAATTATTATTTTATTATTAATATTTTAATTTTAATTTTAAATATTAAATATTAAATATTAAATATTTAACAAATAAATTATAATTAATGAATAATTATTTAATTAATAAATAATAAATAATAAATAATAAATAAATAATAAATATTTATTAAATGGATAATAAACTGAAAATAAATTTATATATTGTAAATGAAAAATAAGTAATAAAGAATAATGAATAAAGAATAAATAATAAGAAATAAAAAATAAAAAATAAAAAATAAAAAATAAAAAATAAAAGCATAATATATAACTAAATAAATAGATAAATAAACAATAAACAATAAATAATTAATAATTAATAATATCTAATAACTAATAATTAATAATTTATATTATTAAATAATAATAATAAAATAAATATATAGTTAATAAATAAGGAATAACGAATAAATAAAGTATAAATAAATA
Source organism: Viscum album (assembly GCA_963277665.1). Lineage (NCBI taxonomy): Eukaryota > Viridiplantae > Streptophyta > Magnoliopsida > Santalales > Viscaceae > Viscum > Viscum album. The sequence goes on along the minus strand of OY728142.1, from coordinate 773,006,712 downwards.
AATAAAAAATGAATGATGAACTAATAATAAATAATTAATAAATAAAAATTAATTAACAAAAAAATAAAAAATAAATTAATAATTAATGTGTACATAATAACTAAAAAATAAATAAAAAATAAATAATGAATAATATTTAAATACATATATAAATAAATAAATAACGAATCAATTAATTAATTAAATCATAAAACGTTTAGAACCTATGAAAATACTAAAAACCCTGAAATGGTCATAAAATATGATCCTATAATTATTTTCTAGTGCCACAACCTGTCAAATCAAAGATCATGAAATAAAATTTGATATGATATGTGCTAGAGGCCAAACAGACTCCTGGATCGAAAGTTATAACCGTTTGAAGTTTAAGAAATCTATCCCTGCAACTAAAACGTCTGTTTAGGAGGCCTTTTTTGGCCTTTATGGTGAAATAAAACGGTCTACAATACTCATAGGGTTAGTTCCAAACCTAAGCAATGTAGAGCTCATCGTAGGCTTTCATTTGATATGTGGTAGAGCCTATACGGACATTAGGATTAAAAGTTATGGTCATTTGAAGTTCGAGTTCGATTTTCAACTTTTGAATTTTGAATATATATTTTTCCTTTAATTATCATGTGATTTAAATCTCCTTTGTTTTTTCTCATTTGAAAAACATTGACTTGACTAGTTGTGGAGCTGAAATGGACTCTTAGATCAGAAGTTATGGTCATTTGATGCCGAAGTCTGTTCTTCTACTACTTTAAGATTTTCTTTCCGTTTGGAAATATTAATAACTAATAATTATAAATATTAATTAATTATAACATTTTAAATATATAAAATTATAAATAATAAACTATATTATATTGTAAATAATAAAGAATACAAAATAAAAAATAAAAAATTAGTTCTAAATTTTTTAATTATTTTTAATTATTTTTCATAAATTTTGTGGACGTTTTCAAAAAACCGCCGATGTTTCACGGCGGTTTTTTAAAAAACCGCCGTTGAAAAAATTAAATATTTTTTAAAAGATATTTTTTTAAAAAAAATTGATTTTTTTTGAAAAATATTATCGGTGGTTTTTTCACGTCGATTCTAAAAACTGCTGTGAAAATACCACAGCTAAAATACTGTTTTCTTTTAGTGTTACAATTGTTTTGGGGGTTGACTGCTTCCTTTTATCATGCGTGTTTTTGATAAATTTTCTATTTCTTATGCATAAGAAATATATCCCTCACCTCCAAGGTGAAATTAATTTCTAAATATTAAATTTATTTACTAGGGCCATTTTATAACCATTCCTGAAAATTGAACATGATAAATGAATTACATCTGTTCATAGAGATGGTAGGTCGTACATTTGAACAAGTGACAATATCAATATATTTATGGGTGAAAGGGTAATGATGTTGATGATATATTAATTTTATATAATTAATATCATTTAATATGTTTCATTAATATTAATTGTTAACACCATTCTGATTGTCCATGTGATTTGGTGATGGAAAACAAATTATATTGGTTTATGAGGTGGTAGTCTGCCATATAAACGAGAGATGGATTTATTTCCCATTTGATGGAGGGAGGGATGGTTAAATATTAATACATTAACATAATAAAATATCATTATATTAGAGATACTAGTGTTATTATATTGTAATGTTTAATACATATTTTAAGGTGATAAAATAATACGTAGAAAGAAGGAGCTTAGTAATGATGATTGCCATCGGTTCGAAAAACCTATATTGGATCTATCATTAAAGACCCTATGATTGTAATTTTAGAAGAAGAAAACCTATATAATGTATCTAAGGAAGATTTAGGGATATTTTTTCACGGTTTCATTGTGTTAATTTTTTTAGAGTTTGAAGAAGTGAAGGGAGGGGGTTCCCTTTTAAAATTGAGGAGTGGCATTTTTTAAAATATTCAAAACTACTAAATAATGAGAAGTCATGCTCAACCCATGTTCCTAAAAAAGTGGTAAATAATCGGTGGAGGTCATTTAATGTTTATAAACATACAAATAAACACATTTTAAACATATTATTCACTTATCCTCTAAGTTCACTAACTTTGACAATTTTATTTTTAAGCATGACAACTTGTTTTCTCTTTATTTAAAGGCAAAATTTATCAGTTATGTGAAAAAATAAATTAGAATTATTAAATAATTTTCACTGACTTATTTTAAATATGAAATATGATTTATCAAATAATCTTCTTATATTTTTGGAAAATTAATTTCTTACATAATTGAATGTATCACACAAAAACATGTTTTATCCTTAATCATGGTAAATATTTTTTTTATTATCATTAATATTAATTAAGAAAAACAATTAAGTGGAACGTATTATCTACTATTAATTATAATTATTAAAAATATTTAATCAATTTTATAAAATTCAATTTATATAATTTAAAAACTATAATTTATAATTAAACCCATAAGGGTGACGAAAAAAATGATTTTCCACAAAAATTACTTATCAAATAAAAATGTTTTTATATCAAAATGAAAAATTTATTTTATTAAAATAATCTAAAATATATTAAAAATAATATAATTGAACTAATTTTTCTTTTAAAACTATTTTAAAATAATATGGGACTTTTTAAATGTTTTAAAAAAATAATGATTTTAATAAAAAATCAGTATTTTTCACAATTCATCTAAAAAATAATGTTTTCATAAATTTTAAAAAATTAACTCTATGGAATAATTTTAAAAAATGATCTCAAAATAATATATATTTTTTCAAATAAATTTGTCTAGAATTTTTATCAAATTTAATTATTAAAAATTCTCTAAAGCTGATGCAACCATTTTTTATAAAAATATAGTTTCCAAGCATAAAAATTGATTTATTCTTATCTCACGATTAGAAAAAATATTAGATTATTAATAAATTTTTTATTGAATATATAATATATAAATAAATAAAATAAATCAATAATAAATGTTAATTTAATTCTCTAATATATTAACCTTTAGTGTTCATGAATACATTTTTTTAAAACATTTCTTTTACTTTGAAAGGATAGTTTTTCCGTACAAATAAATTTAGAACCTAGGAATTTATTTTATACATTTTCAGACAATATAATTTTCATAATATTGTTAGTCCTATTTTGAACTACAAATTTAATTGATATGTTATAATGGTAAAATTTAAATAATATATTTCTTAGTGTATTTATTACATGTGTTGCATGTCGTATATGTTATCAATCATAATATTATTGTTTTAAAATCATTTAGTGTCATATAAATAACTATGAAGGATAAAAATTGTGAAAATAATTCAAAATCTATTATTTATAAGAATAGTTTTTAAATTTTAATCATCTAAAAATTCATTAAATCAATATTAATGCGAGATCAATTAGTTAGTGAAGTGAATGAATAAGGCAGATGGAGTGAATTTTTTTTATTATAAGTACAAGAATAATTAGAAACATAGATGTGAGAAAAAATATTATTATGATTTAAACTATTATGAATATAAGAAACTGTATAATATCAAATAAATATTTTACATTGTTGAGGAAAAATAGAAAAGTCTAAAAAAATATTATAAATGAAAAAGGACAAAAAGATTGAATACTTTAGCAACTTGGGGTGCTAGTGGAGGGTAAAAATATTTAGAAAGTTATTATGATGAATGAAATGATATAGTAATTGTTATTGGTAATTATTATGAAATTTTGAAGAAGAACTACTGTAACATGGATAAGGTATCAATTGAATCTCTTAAAATATTAAATTTAAGTAAAAATAATGCTTATAATTTTGAAGATAAATTTAGGTCAACTTGTTCCTATTTATAAAATATTATTACATTAGATGATGTGTATAGTTTACAATATTTTTATGAAATTATATGATATGTAACCTTACATGAGATAAATAATTTTAACCATAATAGAGGCTATGACTATATTAAAGTAGAACATTCAAACTCCAATACAAGGATATCAAAATATAATTCATGTACTCTAAACATTTATCACAGTAAAATAGGGAACCTTAATCTAGATAAAACTTGGATGATAAACAATTAGTTTTAAAAATTAATTATGAGATAATTATTACGAGAAAACATGTATCAAATTTTACTTATATGGAGTCAAATATTGAAATCCTTACAGACAATTGAGACCACATAAAAAAACATACATTGCACCATTTAACTCAGTAAACCAAATTTCCAATCAATTTTCCATAAAAGTGATCCTTTTTTCATGAATTAAAAAATAAAAGGAAATTACAAAAAATGTTATTTAAATATTGTACAGTATTTCTATTTCCATAAATATTATATTTTAAAAATAATTTTCAGCTGTTCAACATAATAATTTTTAGTAGATGTGTATTCTAGGAGTAATTTTTGTTAATAATTATAGATGTAAGAATTATTAGTAAGGATAAAAATAATCTACATTTTATCAGGAATAAAGGATGAGTACTAATAGTCGAAACATATGGTACATGTACAAAATATTTTGAAGGAATATGATAAGAAAAAAATTTCTTCTAAAAAAATCTTAAAATGAAATGTTGAAAAGTAACGTTTGGAAGAAATCCTCATAGAAAAATTATTGGAATTGGTGATGTTGAATTTCATGGAAAACCATTAATTTATAATGTTTTCTATGATATATTAATTAATCATAATAACATCATTATAAGTAAATTATTTGATTAGTGTTATCTTTTATGGTTTAGTGTTAATAAATCTACTATTGAAAGTTCAATGTTTAAGTTCACATTTCGTAAAAATATCCATGATAATATTTATATTTTAAACATATAATTCCATATAAACCAAGATCTACCTTATATACATGAAATTAAATATCAATATTTCTTATATTAATGGAATTTAGGACATTGTATTGTAATATCATTAGAATTTTTTTCTAAGAATTTACATGTTTGTGATCCACATAAGATTAGGTTTAATTATTCAAAAATCAATGATCCATGTCAACATGGTATGGAAAATAAATAAATAATTTAATCCCTTATTCAAATATAAAATTATGAATATTTATAGTTTTTTATATAGATATATTCTTTCCAACATATACTATAAGTATTGGATGAAAACACAATTTATATTTCACAGATAATGATTACACAAGATACAATTGGGATCTATTTTTTTTATAAAAAACATGAATACATATATTTTTATTAATGTTTTATAGAAAATGTTAAAAACAATAAAAAACTATCTTTAGTTACTATTCTAAGTGACCATGGTAGTGAATTTGAAAAAATTTATTTGTAATCATTTTTAACAAGAAATTCATTACAAACAACTTCTCAGATCCTATAAAACCCAAGATAAATGGTGTTGTTGGATGAAGAAATGATTTTTCTTAGGATATTATTGGAAATATTTTTAGTTAATAGTCAATTTCTAAACAGTTTTTTTCTAAATTCCTATGTATTTAATATTATTATATAAATCTATTTTTTTTCTACTTTGACCATTTCATAATAAAAAATATTATGAATTATTCCTGGATGAAAGATAAATCTTTCTTACATTCGAGTTTTTGGATGTAAATTATTCATTTTTAATTATAAAGAAAATATATATAAGTTTTATCCAAAATATTATAATGTATTCTTTAGTGTATATTCTACAACATTTAAAGAAAATAATTTTCTGAAAAAACAAACAAAAAATATTAAGGAAACAGTTCATGTAATACTTGAATAAGATGGCCTATTTTTTAAAATATGTATAATTATTTCCTTATGATGATGTTTATAAAATTTATTTTCAACACATGCTAGAAAATTCATCATATAGAAGAACAAAAGAAGAAATAAATTCATAAGTTTTTACTTTAGATGAAGTATAAATTGTAGTGTAGAACAATATTTTACTTATCCATGAAATAAGTTGATCTTGAATAATCATCCCACTAAAAATATAATTGGATATTTAGATCAAAAAGTCAAAACTCCTAGTTTATTAATAAATAAATGTTAACATTTTACGTTATTCTGTCAGTTTGAACATGAAACACACAATGATGCATTAAGTGATAAAGATTGGAAATGCAAAATATAGGATGGGAACAATTAATTTTAGAGTAAAAATGTTTATACTTTAGTCGAATAAAATAAATCTCTTTTTATGATTGGAGTAAAATGTGTTTTCTAAAGAATATATTATGAAAAACATATAATTGTTTTAAATAAATCATGGATTTTTAATAACTATTATATTCCATAACTTGGTATAGATGATGATGAAAATTTTACATCAATTTCAAAACACGAATATATTCTTATACATATATATTTTTGTACCATATTTAAATTTTATTCTTTATAAAATAGATATGAATTGTTCTCTTATTAATGTATAATTATATGAGGAATTTTATTTATAATAACAACCTGTTTATGAAAATATAAGATTTTAGGAACACATTCTAAATATAATACAAGACCTTATGGAATTAAATACTATCCAAGATCCTATTATAACATAATTAAAAGAGTACTTCTTCAACAAAACTATGTTATTGGAGCTTTTAAACTAAATAGTTTTAAAAAGAATATTTTTCATGCTACCATCACTTTTCAAATTTATATTGATGACCTTATTTTTTGATCAGATTGAAAATATATTTCTCATTCATTTTCATAACATATGAAGTATATGTTTGAAATTAGCATGATGAGTGAACCAAATGATCTCTTTTGTTTTCAAAATTCCGAAAAATTGGAAGGAACAACCATATCATAAAAAATAATAATAAAATTTTAGTCAAAGGATTTAGTTTTGGTAATACTTAGACTATTAATAATAATATAAATACTTAAAAAACTCTTGATTTTTATTAATAATGGAAACTATTTTCCCTAAGACATTTTAAAGGGATGAATAGAATTTTACAATATCTCCTTGTTAGTCAACCAGATTTAATATTATCTATATTTTTGTGTGTATGATATTAAAAAAATTTGAATGAATCTCAAAAAAAATTATAATATTAATTTTTCTTTATATTAAATGAATTTAGATCATGAAAATGTTTATTCATTCAGAAATGATTTTGAACCATTTTTATCATATGTTGATTTTGGTGGATGTATATAGGATAGAAAATGTACATATGGAAAATTTATTTTCTTAGTATAATAATAAATTTCATATTCATGAAATAAAAAATATTCTATTACACTTTAGACTATTGAAACAAAATATGTAGCCACTAGATGTTATTATGCCCATGATATTTAGAAGAAACACAAACTCAACAAATTTGGAATGATCTTTACAAAAAATCTAATTTTGTGAGATAAAAAATGTTTCATTAAATTTTCCAAAAACACAACACATAACTGATTCAAAAAGTACATATATATAAGACATCATTTCTATCATTATTACACAAAGAAAGATATTTTATTCATTGATTCATTAGGACACAATACCCACATGCTAATATTTTTTATACCCCATTAATATTAAATTATTTAAATATATTAAATAGGAAAATGAAATTATCGATATAAAGTTATCATTAATTTATTTCATATTCATGATCCTATTATAGTGAATAACTCTTTAAAAAGAGGAATCTTATTTTTTCCTTTGTTTTCCTCAATTTTTTTGTTTTTTATTGCCACCATATTTATAAATTTCCTAACATGGTTTTCTTTATTAAATTTTGAATTTTTTGTTGATTTTTTTTCTAATGGTATAATGGAATGAAGTTCGTCTAAATTTATTATAGAATGAACCTATTTACATATATTTTAATTAAACTATGTGTTGAAACTATTTTATAGGATGTATTTATAAAGTATGTTTTTAAACTCTTGAAAGGAACTATCTATAGTATTTTTATAAATTTAATATAGAATGTGTTATTAATGATGTTTTATAGACATTTATGTTAAATAGATATGATTTTTTTCTAATGACATAATATTTTAAAAAAATTATAATTATGATGACCAAAAGTTAAAAATATAAATATTCATAAATCTTTTTTATGTCTTCACTTCTGAGATTGAATCCCAATAGTAAGATCTTATAGAATTCCTAGAGTCTCTCTATTATCTTATATAATGTGGATGTGGATCAACATTGTATTGGGTAACACTCACCACCATGATTCGTCATTACCTAATTTATTTAAGTTTATTATTCAAAATCCTTTTTGTTTATCAAATAATTTTTCATGGACTTATTTGAATAATTTTAAAATTTAGAGGCCACCATGGAAATTATTATTTACTTGAAATGGTTTGCAAGACATGAATCTTGGTTAATATCTATGACCCTTTTCAATATATGGGGGAATATATCTGTTATGAATGATAAATATGATCTTTATTATCCTAGAATTATTCTATAATTTTTTATTTGTTCATTTCTTAATGAAGTTGATGGTTTGAAGAATCTTTTCTTCATCTTGATTAGTAAAACCTAAATGTTGAATATATGAACCATTATTGAGGTAATTTATTTACCTATTGAAGGTGAATATTATTTCATTACACATAATCTTTTAAAAAATTTATGTTATTTTGAATGAACTCTTTTTAAGAAATATTTTTTTTATAAATGAGAATGATAGAAATGTGACTAATTTATCAAATGATGAAAGGATTATGTTTCTATTGGTTCAATTTTATTTACTTAAAATATAAGGTTAGTATGATTGAATAAAGGTTTATGGTATCTAAGATATTAACATTCTATGTAATATAAGGATTTATTACCTGGTGATGTTCATTTGGAACTATATCAATGAAATTAGACTATGGATGGTAATGTCAAATATTCTTCTCTACCTAATGTTTCTTGATATGGTTCTTGTCATGTTTATAGAGGTATAAAAGATTTAAAATGATGAAAATCTAGTTAGATAAAAGAATCCATATTTTAGTGATGATATAACCAACAATATGAGGTTTGTGTTCATCCATGATGAAAGAAATTTTATTGAAAAAGATACTAAATTCAATTCATTAGAAGATACTGATGTTCCTGATGAGATATTTCATGAGAAGAGGAAATCTCCTAAATATTCACAAAAGTCCCATAAAATTCCTTAAAATAATGATAAATCTAAATCATATGATTTTTTATGAGAAGATGAATTAGAAAAAGTTGAAGAAGTAATTTTTTCCTATCTTTGGACAAACCCTACTGAATATATAAATATAAAAGAGGAAAATTATAAAATAATGTAGGAAGATGATATGAAAATAATAGAATTTTTTAATGATAATAAATAAAAAATTGATCAATATTTTCTTATGGAAATAGAAATGTTATAAAAAATCCTGTAGTTAATTTTAGAAAGTTAAATAATATTTTCATGTTGTTGAGTCCAATATAATAATATGTTAAATTATTTGATGAGCAGACATCAAGAATTGTAAGAGCTAAAAAGTCTATTTTGACATTATCTGATAAAATAAATTCAACTTTTAGAGGATTTTCAAGGGAAATTGATGTTACAAAATATTTTTCTATTTAGAAATATTTGTAGTTAGATCTGTAAAATTATAATTTTTACAAAGAAAGAGTCTATGAATGGAAAAATAGAGAAACTGGGGAAGTATCCAAAGAATATAGACCAAATTTTGAACAAAATATCTAAGAATGAGTAATATTTCTTGAACTATTATTCATTGTAATAATTAAATTCTTGTATTTACATTAATACATTAATATGATTCTATGAATGGATGTGATGTTATTTATAAGGGCATATTTACCGCTCAAAATATTTATATAATGTTTGTACAATTTTAGAATCTCATTATAAAATAATTATTTAATTTAATGTTTCCTTCTGAAAATAAAAAATGGGGGATAACTGTGGATAAAATGAGATATATGTATGTAAGGGGATATATTCTTCCAAAATTATAAATTTATATTTTTTCAATGCATTCTTCTTTTCATAAATGGGGAATTATTGAGTAAAAATATCACTTTCTATTATTACATTTGAAAAAAAATCCACATTTTCAATATTAATATCTGTAATATTTCTTTTCATCCTTAGTATAATATCTTATATGAAGTTATGCATGTATATAAATATTCTAGTTTTAATGGACGGATATTTACATCGTTTATCATATGTAGTATTAAAAAGTCTATTTTATTGTGATATACAAAGTCTAATGGTCGATGAATTATATTTTTTAATAGATGTTGAATTATTAATTTTCCCTGACAGTGACCTAAAAACTCTTTCAAAAAGAAAAATATATATATATTAAATTGAGTGGAATTTTAATATTTATATCAAAAAAAGATCCATGGTAATGAACTCATCAGGAGAAGTAGATTTCTCTTTAATTTCAACTAAACTGATCCAAAGATTTTTGGAATTCAACCGTTGTAGTTTTTTATACCAATGTTTATAAATAGAACCACCAACTTGAGGTGAATAATTGACTAACTATATGATATCTTATTATAGAGTGTGTTTCATATTTTGAAATTTTGAGGGAATTATTATATCATGTGCTTCTATAAAGAGTCTATTATAATTTCCCAATTTTTTTCTATAGTAATAGTGGTTTTTTTAATCATGTGATTGAGGTATCCAAGGGATAGAGAGATAGAAGTTAGTTTAATATGGTGAATTGAGGGCTCCCATGGTTAGGGAGAGGGATATATATCCAATATTGATTATCATGGGAGTCCAAGTTTTTTTATGATATAAACCCGATTGGTTAAAAAAATTATACCTAAAGATGGGTTTATATAATTCCTTATCACATTGGCTGAAAGTGAAGACCTCAATTAGATGAGCCACTACAAGTTTTGTCATTACCTATTTATAAAATCTTATTTGTACAACATTATCATTATTTAATTTATAAATTATTTTTAGAAAACATTTAGGTTTCCATTTTTCATTTTATACAATTTTTATACTATTTAGTATTTACTACATTTACACTCTGAATATAATAAAAAAATTCAGGACAACTGTTTTTTCAATTTACTTGCATACAATAAAGATATTTGGAAATTTTAATGTTAATTTGTTTATAAACTAACACTAAAACTTTCCTCACTTTTGTTATTGTATAAAATTTATGGATCTGATAATAATAACATTTAACATTGAAATTAATAGGAACTGAAAATAATAATAAAATAAGAGAAGGAGATGATGTTTGGAACACTTACATTGAAGGATTACTTTATAAAGAATTAGAAGGGAACTATATAACTATAGAACCTTGATATGGAGATTAATATGAGAGATAATTATAGATAACTCATGCTCAATGGATATTTAGTAATTAAATCTAATATTTGGGTTTTTATATTAATTTTTAAACATTTCCTTTGGACCCCATGTCATAAAAAGTTGAAAACAATTGGAATTCCCATTGTTTTATCCCATGGAATTTTAAATGTAGTTCCTATTTTTATAATTTAAATATTTAATAATAATATTCCATGACACATCATTATTTTAAATTTCGATGAAATCATCATTTTTATATAACTATTTTTAAAATTGAAAAATATATATCATTCTTGGGAATTTTCTTTATTGGGTTTCAAAATTAATTTAATTATATTAAAGAACATTATTTTAATTGAAAATACATTCTTGGATGAGAAATACTTTATAATATATATTATACCATTTTATATCAGTTTGATATCATAATACATACAGTATATTCATACAATCTATCACTTTTTACCCAAAAAATAGTCTATAAAAAAATTTAGAAGTATTTTAAATTAGATAATTTTGAAATTATAATTTCAAAATCAGAATCAAAATTTTCAAAATAATTTTATAAATATGAGAAATTTAATATTAAAAAAAATATTTTTTAATAAATAAATACATGTTTTTATCATACTATCAAATTTTAATAACTTCGAAAAATTTTCTAGGATTTCATTAAAATATTTTATTATTTAAATATGATTATGTATTTTATTTTATAATAATTTCTGAAAATGAATTATTATATAATTTTTTTAAATTTATCATAAAAATATATTTGAGTGAAAATTAGATATTTATGATTACAAATAATTCCATTATTGTTTCATTGAATCAAAAATATATTTTATCATAATTATCCAACAATCATGTGAGTTTTATATTTTGTAGAAAGATGATATATTTAATAAAAAGATGGAATTGGTGTGTAACATCCCAAGTAAATAAATAATAACACATTTTCATATTTATTATTATTTACAAATTAATTATTAATTTTACTTTAATGGGGTTGCTATGTTTGATAGCGTACCCAATACGCAACAACGACTTTCTTTGAAATCTTACGTTGCACACTAGTAATATAATAATATTATTTTAAATGGTAGTTAACTCGTAGCCATTGTGTTGGAGGTAATGAATAGAAATAACTAAAATATGATAAAATATGATTGTTAAATGTTTTTACATTTATCAAATAAAATATAATGGCTTAAAATAAGAAAAGAATTCATGTTTAGGCATAGATACTCTAATATTAACTAAAAGGTCGACTTATCACCTTTTGATGGTTAACCCTCTTTAAATATAGTTTTAGTCACTCATATAAATTTTATTGGACCAAAGAAAATTATTCTTTAGAATCGGGACATCAAAATTTACATTTTGTAAATTTTTGGTAATTTTTTGATAAAGTTCATTTTTTAATAAATAGTAAAAAATGTTGTATTTTAATTCAAAACCTCTTTTAAATATCATTTATTTATATCATTATATTATCTTGTGAATTGGTTTTAAAGTGAAATTATAATATATTTTTACCATTTAATCCAATAGTGGTCATTGGAATTAATTTCACTCTGAAATTGGACTTAAACTAGTGTCAATATTTTGTCTCATAAAAACACACTATTTGTTTTGGCAGCAGAAATTAATTATTAAATTAATTAATGAAACTTATATGTTTTTAATTTTTTAAAATAGAAATCGTTTTTGAATTCAGAATATCAAATATAGATTAGGGTGAATTTTTGGTATTTTTTTGAAAAACATCAATTTTTGATGAATAGTGAAACCACTAAGTGGTTGTTAAAAAAATGTTTTTTTGTTTAAATAAAACCTTAAAACTTCTGTGAATTGAATTTAAAAAATCCAACATACATGGTTGTCATTAATAAGTAAAATTTTGTTCAATGGGATTAAAATAATTTTTTGGTGAAAAGTAACTTATATGTTTTATTAATTGCGATTAGAGGTAATTAGTGTAATTTAAGGTACAAATAATGTTTTAATAATATTAAATTACTATGACACATGTCCTACCATTATTTTATGTGTAATTTAAGACCAAAAAAATCCATGGATCAACTTGGGGACCCCATGGAGCCACATGGGAAAGAAAATGACATTAATAACTTTTTATTTAATGTTTAAATAAAAATGTCACATACATGTATTGTCTTACTAAAAAAAAATTTACATGGGGTTATAGAAGTCTTATTTTTGACTATAAATATTAATTAGAAAGCTAAAAAGAGTTCCAACATCAAGATATTATTTTATATTTTTTAGACATTAAATAAATTAAAATATTTATAACACCATGATGATGCAACGATTACCTCATTATTTAACGATTTAAATAAAATGAAAAGATAATGTATAATCTAAGACCTAAACATGTAAAAAACCTATTTGATGGGTGTATTTCTAAAAATTATCACCGTATCCTTTAAATATATAATTTGGGGACCTTTAAAATCCGAAAATCATTTTATAATAAAGTAACATTTTATAACTTTCCACGAGTGCCCCTCCTCTCCTCTTATAAAAGGCCCCCACATCTACCACATTACCCACACCTCTCAAGCCATTGTCTCAGACAATCTCTGCTCATTCTATCTACTCAAATCCCTCTCCTCATCCTAGAAGCCTTATCTTAGGCAGAAATCTCTTCAAGAAACCCTTTTGGTACAAACCAAAGTGAGTTACCCGATTTAAAGGTAATGTCTTCACTTGTGTTGTTTTGTTTTATTTTGCTTCTCAAACCCCCTAAACTCTTTTTATTACATTATTTTGTAACAAAAACAGTATCTACAATATACTAGGATGTTTTTATGATATTTATTTGAGCTACACGTACACACACCTCCGTCTAATGGTTAAAGAACATACTGTTTCTGTGGTTGGCGAATTTCTGTCTCACGAAATGATGACTGTTCAAACTTATTTTAACACTTTTCATGGTGGACATTAAGATGTCACACTATTTATATATAATATATATTATGATTATGTTTTCCTTATGCTTCTGTATTTTAAATTTATATCATACCTTTATGGTTTCCATTATGGGTAAACGCGATATCTTCATTTTAGGAAGTGCAGACTACTGCCCCCTCAAAGTGGTTTGATTCGTTAATGCCATATGTGGGACGTATAAATGATTGAGTTAATGATATTATATATGATATTATACTGGAATTATAATATACCTTTATTTCATTATGATTTCAATCCAATAAATATGAAATAGAAATGAAAGTAGCGTTCATGCGTTTGTACGGATTACCGACTCCATGAACGGTGCATTTCATTTCTTACCTATAAATGTTATATACTATTATAAATACATTTATATGCTGGATATATATGATATATATGATATCCAAATCATTAATATCATTATGGATATAATGAACGTTTGACCACATGAACAACATGTAATTATAAGAAGTCTATTTTTGACTTAAGTACCAAATATCGACAAAATGAACATTATTAACTTAAATGATTATATAATGTTTATAACATAAAAATAAGTGATATAAAAGGAATAATACACTTGAAAATGGTTCTTATGGAAGTATAAATTATCAATATTTTATTATTCAGGAGATTAAAGAGCGATCGAGTCAAGTGAGACACGAGGTAAAGGACTTCGTCTCAATCTTGTTTAATTGAGGCATATTTTTTTCTAATATAAGAATTCCTTTTATACTGTGTATAAACCCATTTTAATTTTAATTTTATACAAAAAGAATATTTTTCTATGAAGCGTTTTACTAAATGACAAAGAGGAATGTTTCTTTTAATGTACGCGGTGACAACGACCCTTTCTGCTTCCACGAGTATTATTTGGTCTTTGGATTCCTCAACAGGACGTAATGTTTTTAAAATGAAATAAATACCCTATACTCTTTTATGTATTTTGGTAGTAAAAATTATTTTTATAATTTGTTTGTTATGTTAATATATTTAAGTGATATTTCGTGATCTAAATATGGAAATGTTTTCTTTCCATTATATTTGTTTTATGTCTTATGATTTTATAATGGTACATGGACATTTGACAAGTGGTTACGTGATAAACCATATGATGGGTGGTGCCGTGAATACCAGGACGAGTGGTTACGTTATAACCTCTAATTCATTGTTTATGGAAGTCGGCCGTATGGCTATTCCATTAAGTGATATGTGTGGAAGTCGACTGTATGGTTATTCCATTTATGTATGTTTATGTCCCAAGTTACCTTTATATGTTATGTGTTCTTTATATTTGTATTATGGTAACATTTTGGTTACAAAAGGATAAGTAATGTTATTTTATTCAGTGAAGAGTATTTACTACTTCATAAAGGTGAAAAGTATTACTTGGATAAAGTATTCATGGTTTACTTGTTGTTTTGAAAAACAAATAGTTTTCCTTCTTTGCGTAACCGTTACTAAGATTTTTATGTTCATCCCATGTTTTTTTGAAATGTTTTTCACAGGATATAATGTGGAATAGGATCAAGGATGGGATCAAGGATATGTCATGCTGTCTTAAACAAGGAAATAGACATGAATCTTTTTTTAAGAGTTCATGTTTTGTAAAAAAAGAAACTTTGTAGAAGTTTTTACTGTGTAATCATTTGAGATGTAATAGTTATGATCTAATTCTCTAAAACTCTATACCTGAAAATATCCTCAATTTAAATTATTCATTTAATTCAATATCAAGTAATGTTTAAGGATGAAGCCTTACAGTTGGTATCAAAGGTCAGTTCAGACAACTTTAGGAGTTATAAAATTGTTAAATTTATAAATTAATTTATGGTATGATTGAAATGATATAGAATTTAAATATTACCATGTTGCTTTGCCTAAGATATTTCTGTGTTCAGAATGGTTTTCCACAGAGGAAACAAGGCAGCTATTTTGGGACGACATCAGGAGTAAGAAAACCTTCCAAATCAGCAACCTGAGATGGTCGGAATTAGAAATTAACAGTTTGTTGCAGTGATGGAGCATTTGACTCAAGATATAAATGGTGGTGATATCCATGCATGAGATCAGCCAGATCAACCGCAGAGAAACATGTCATTGTTGGAACATTTCATGAGGCAACACCCCCCATCATTCAAAGGATCATCTAACCATGTGCCAGCTAAAGGGTGGATTAAAGCACTGGAGAAGATTTTTGATGTCATGGGGTGTTCAGAACATCAAAAGGTTAGTCTTGCTGTTCACCATTTTGATAGTGAAGCAGATCAGTGGTGGTCAATGAAGAAAAATATTAGGGATAGTGATAAGATTGATGATCTTCACTAGGATTAATTCAAAGGAATGTTTCTTGAGAAATATTTTCCTAAGGTGGTTTGTTTTAGGATGGAAAAACAATTCTAAGAATTGAGGCAGGAGGATGACTCAGTGGCTTCTTATGAAGCAAAGTTCACTCAACTAGAAAGGTATGCTCCAAACTTCATATGAGATCTTGATAGTAAAATCAACCATTTTTACTTGGGGTTAAAGCCAAAGTATCGAAGGGTTTAGCTTATTGTGAGTTCAAAAGTTATGAAAAACTTGTTCGATGTGCGGAGAAGGTGGAAATGGAGTTTGTAGATGATCATGTGTTCTTTGAAAAACAACAGAATAAGAGGTCCAGTTGGGAGGCAAAGGGGAAGAATTCATCAAAGAAGTAAGGAGGAAAGAAAACCAAATATCTGTCCTATGAGAAGTGTAGTAAAATGCATCCTGGAGAATGTTTATCCTAGTCTGGAAAGTGCTTTAGGTGTGGTAAGTCTGGTCATATTTCTCATAACTGTAAGGATGATGATCAAGCAGGCAATGAAAAGCCAACGGTAAGATGGTTTAGGTGTAATGAAATGGGAAATTATGAAAATGAGTGTCTAAAGAAGAACTCAACTAAGGGAAAGAAGCCATACTACAAGCAAAAAGGGTTGGTGAAATCCTTTACAACTACTTCAGCAGATGTTGCGCCATCAAATGAAGTAGTATCAGGTACACTGTTTGTTTGTTCAGATTATGCCAATATGTTATACGATTCAGGGTCTACACATTATTTCATTTCTAAGAAGTTTTCTAGTAAATTGGGAATTCCATCTCAAGATATGAATCCTGAACTTATGGTAAAAACACCCGGAGGTAACGTTGAGACAAATAGAATTTATAAGAACCTTACTATCCTTGTGTGCAGAATAAATATACCTGAAAAACTTATTGTTTTGCCTCTAGTAGAGTTTGATTTTATTCTAGGAATGGATCGTCTTTCTGTTTATCATGCTAAGATTGACTGTAGAGCTAAAATGGTTTCTTTTCAGAAATATTGTTAGTTTGTGTAAAATAATGAACCCTTTCTTTTGATAATATATCAGGAAGTTGAGAAACTAGTAAAAGATAGAAACGATTGTTACCTTGCACATATTGTTGAAAATAAATTAATTGTTTAGAATAATGATGTGCTAGTGGTAAATGTGTATCTTGATGTTTTTCTTGATGAGTTTTTTGGTATTATACATGATCGGGAAGTTGAATTTACTGTTGACTTAGTTCCTGAATCAAATCCAATTTCAAAACCCCCTTATCGAATGGCTCAATTTGAAAATTTAGAGTTAAAGAAGAAATTGCAAGAGTTATTTGATAAAGGTTTCATTCGACCTAGCACATCACCATGGGGTGCTCTTGTCCTGTTTGTTAAAAAGAAGGATAGTTCAATGAGACTTTTCATTGATTATAGAGCCTTGAATAATATCACTGTTAAGAACAAGTATCCTTTGCCTCATATCGATGATTTGTTGGATCAGATCCAGGAGCTCAGTATTTTTCGAAGATTGAATTGAGGTCGGGATACCATCAGTTGAAAGTAAAATAAGCAGACGTTCTAAAGACTGTGTTCCATACTAGATATTACCATTATGAATTTGTAGTTATGCCTTTTGGGTTAACAAATGAACTTGATGTATTCTTGGACCTTATGAATATAATTTTCCATGAGTTATTGGATAAGTCTGTGGTTTTTTTCATTGATGGTATTTTAGTGTTTTCTAAAAGTAAAGAGGATAATGAAAGTCATTTAAGGGTTATCTTGAAAACCATAAAATAAAAGAAACTGTATGGAAAATTCAGCAAGGGTGAGTTCTAGTTACAACAAATTTCTTTCCTTGGTCACATTGTTTCAAAAAAAGGCATAACTGTTGATCCTGCTAAAACAAAAGTTGTTAGAGAATGGCCAAGAACAACAAATGTAAACGAGATCCGTAGTTTTCTTGGTTTGGAAGGTTATAACTGGAGGTTTGTTGAAATTTTTTCACGGTTATCTAGTCCAATGACTATGCTAAATCAGATGGGTGTTAAGTTTATCTGGAGAAAAGAATGTGATGATTGTTTTCAGGAGTTGAAAAGAATATTAGTGAATGCTCCAGTTTTGGCACTTCCTTCCAGGAATGGTTAGTTTGTTATCTATAGTGATTCTTCGTTGAATGGACTTGGTTGTGTCCTTATGCATAATGATCAGGTAATTGCTTATGCTTCACGTCAGTTGAAATATCATGAGTTAAATTTCCCTACACATGATTTATAATTAGCTGCTGTGGTTTTTGCTTTAAAAATTTGGAGGCATCATTTGTATTGAGTAAAGTGTGAAATATATACTGATCACAAAAAGTTTTAAGTATATATTCACTCAGAAAGAATTGAACATGACACAGAGAAGATGGATGAAATTAAACAAGGATCATGATTGTACAATTCATTACCATCCGGGAAAAGAAAATAAAGTGGTTGATGGTTTGAGTCGAAAAAGTAAGGTTTCATTAACCATGATACTTTTGTAAAGAGATCCTTTGGTTTTTGATTTGATGAGCTTTGGCATAAAAGTTGTTGGTGCAGAAATTTCTTCTATTTTGTTTTTGGGGTCAGTGAGATCATCTCTATCAGACAGAATTAAGTAAGCACAGAAGAAAGACAGTGGGTTGCAGAAAATGGTAGAGCTGGTTTAGAAGGGCATGTTTCCTGAATTTAACATTGGTAATGATTTTTTTTAGGTTTGGGAAGAGATTATGTGAGCCTTGTGATTCACAGTTGAAGAATGAGTTGTTATGTGAGGCTCATAGTTCCCTATTTTCAGTTCATCCAGGCAGTACTAAGATGTACAGAGATATGCGGGAGTATTACTGGTGGGATGGAATGAAAATAGATCTTGCCGATTATTACTATGAAGTGTTTGACTTGTAAACAAGTTAAAGAACATGGGAAGTTAGAAAAGGGGATTCTGTAGTCATTACCAGTGCCAAAGTAGAAATTGGAAAAATTATCCATGGACTACATTGTGGGATTACCAAAGACATCTCAAGGTAATAATGAAATTTGGGTTGTTGTTGATCGATTGACTAAATCATCTCATTTCCTTCCTATTCGAGATACTTTGTCACTATATCAACTTTCTCAGTTGTATGTTAAAGAGATAATTGGGTTGGATGGAGTTCCCGTATCCATTGTATCTGATCGTGATCCCAGGTTTACTTATAACTTTTGGAAAGGCCTTCAGAAATCATTGGGTACTGAATTAAATTTTAGTACAACTTTTCATCCTCAATCAGATGGGAAGTCAGAATGAACTATTCAGACCGTGGAGGATTTTCTACGTACATGCTTGATGGATTATCAGGGAAGTTGGGACCAACATATTTCATTGGTTTAATTTTTATATAATAACAGTTTTCATTCTAGTATACAGATGGCTCCGTTTGAAGCATTATATGGGGAGCGGTGTCGAACTCCAGCTTTTTGGGATGAAGTAGGTGAAAGGAAGTTAATGGGACCAGAATTGGTAGAATTGTTGGCAGAAAAAGTTCATCTAATTCAGAAGCACATGAGAACAGCTCAGAGGAGGCAGAAAAGTTATGTGGATAACCGGAGGAAGGATCTATCTTTCAAGGTAGGTGATCATGTTTTTTTTCAAAGTTTCACCATGGTAAAGTGTGATGCGATTTGGTAAGAAAGGAAAGCTAAGTCCAAGTTTAATTGGACCACATAAAATTCTGGTGAGAGTTGGATCAGTTGCTTACCGAGTGTCTTTACCTCCGAGTTTATCTCAGGTACACAATGTTTTTCATGTTTCGATTTTGAGAAAGTATATGCCATATCCATATCATGTTTTGAGCCCAGAAGTAGTTCAGTTGGAGGAGAATCTCCATTATGAAGAAAAACCAGTCCAGATTCTTGACTGTAGAGAGAAAGTGTTGTGGAAAAATTTAATTCTCGAGGAAAATGTTTTGTAGAAAAACCACATGGTTGAAGAGGCAACATGGGAATCTGAAAATGCTATGAGGGATAAATACCCCCACTTATTTTGATAAGTGAATAAAATTGCGAGGACACAATTCCAAAAAGGGGGGAAGGATGTAACATCCTAGGTAAATAAAGAATAATAAATTTTCATATTTATTAATATTTTAGAATTAAATATTAATTTTACTTTAAAGGTGGTTTCTATGATCGATAGCGTACTCGATATACAACAACAAGTTTCTTTGAAATCTTATGTTGCACAGTAGTAATATAATAATATTATTTTAAATGGTAGTTAACACATAGCCATTTTATTGGCGGGAATGAATATAAATAACTAAAATATGACTATACATTTTTGTTAAATGTTTTTACATTTATCTATTAAAAGATAAAGGCTTAAAATAAGAAAATAATTCAAGTTTAGGCATAGATACTCTAATATTCACTAAAAGGTCGACTTATCACCATTTGATGATGAAACCTATTTAAATATAGTTTTGGTCACTCTTATACATTTTATTGGACCAAATAAAATTATTCTTTAGATTCGGGACATCAAAATTTACTTTGTGAAAATTTTTGGAATTTTTCTGATCAAGTTCATTTTTAATGAATAGTGAAAATGTTGTATTTTAATTTAAAACCTCTTTAATATAATTTATTTATATGATTATATTATATTTTGGATTGATTTTAAAGTTAAATTAGAATATATGTTTACCATTTAATCCAATAGTGGTCATTGAAATTAATTTCACTTTGAAATTGGACTTAAACTAGTGTCAATCTTTTGATATATTTTGTTTTATAAAAACACACTATTTGTTTTGACAGCGGGAATTAATTATTAAATTAATTATTTCAAATTATATGTTTTGAATTTTGTAAAATAGACATCATTTTTGAATTCAAAATATCAAATATAGCTCATGGTGAATTTTTGGTATTTTTCTGAAAACATCAATTTTTTGATGAATAGTGAAACCACAAAGTGGTAGTTAAAAAGCTGATTTTTCTTTTAAAGAAACATTACCACTTCTGTGAATTTAATTTGAAAAATCCTACATACATGGTTGTCATTAGGAAGTAAAATGTGGTTCAAGGGGATTAAAATAATTTTTTGGTGAATAGTAACTTGTAAGTTTTATTAATCATAATTAGAGGTAATTACTGTAATTTGAGGTAAAAATAATGTTTTAATAATATGAAATTCCCTTTACACATATCCTACCCTTATTGGATGTGTCATGGATGACCGAAAAAATCCATGGGTCAACTTGGGGACCCCATGGAGCCACTTAGGTAAGAAAATGACATTAATAACTTTTTATTTAAAGTTAAAATTAAAATGTCACAAACTTGTATTGTTTTACTAAAACAAATTTACATGGGGTTAAACAAGTCATATTTTTGACTATAAATATTCATTAGAAAGCTAAATATATTTCCTACATCATGATAGTTTTTTTATAATTTTTAAACATTAAATAAATTAAATTATTTTTGACACCATGATGATGCAACGATTACCTCATTATTTACAGATTTAAATCAAATGAAAAGATAATGTAAAATCTAAGACCTAAACTTGTAGAAAACCTATTATATGGGTGGATTTTGAACCCTTAACACCTTATATTCTAAATATATAATTTTGGGACCTTTAAAATCCGAAAATCATTTTATAATAAAGTAACATTTTATAACTTTCCAAGAGTGCCCCTCCTCTCCCCTTATAAAAAGCCCCCACATCTACCACCATACCCACACCTCTCAAGCCATTGGATCTGCCAATATCTTCTCATTATATCTCTCCACATCCCTATCCTCATCCTATAAGCCTTACCTTAAGTATAAAGCTCTTCAAGAAACCCTTTTGTCTCAAACCAAATGGATTTACCCGATTTAAAGGTAATGTCTTGACTTGTGTTGTTTTGTTTTATTTTCCTTCTCAAACCCATTAAACTCTTTTTATTCCTTTATTTTGTAACAACACCAGTATCTCTAATATACTAGGATGTTTTTATGAGAATTATTCGAGCTAAACTTACACACACCTCTGTCTAATGGTTAAAGAACATATTATTTCTATGGTTGGCCAATTTCTGCCTCACGAAATGATGATTATTCAATCTTCTTTTTACACCTTTCATGGTGGACATTAAGATGTCACTCTATTTATATATGATATATATTATTTTTATGTTTTATTTATTCTTATTTATTTTTAATTTATGACATACCTTTATGGTTTCCATTATGGGTAAACATGATATCTTCATTTTAGGAAGTGCGGACTACCGCCCCCTCAAAATGATTTGATTTGTTAATGACATATGTGGGATGTATAAAGGATGGATTTAATGATATTATATATTATATTACACTGTAATTATAATATAACTTTATATCATTATGATTTCACTCCATTAAATTTGAAATAGAAATGAAATTAGCGTTCATGCGTACGTACGGCTTACCATCTCCATGAATGGTGCATTTCATTTCATACCTCTAAATGTTATATACTATTATAAATACATGTATATTCTGGATATATATGATATATATGATATACAGATCATGAATATCATTCTGGATATAATGAACCTTTGACCACATGAACAACATATAATTGTAAGAATTCCATTTTTGACTTAAGTACCAAATATCGACAAAACAAACATTATTATCTTAAATGATTACATAATATTTATAACATGGAAATAAGTGATATAAAATGAATAATAAATTGGAAAAAGGTTCTTATGCACGTATAAATTAATACTAGTTTATTATTAAATAGATTAAAGAGTGATCGAGTCAAGTCGGACCCGAGGTAAGGGAATTCGTCTCAATCTCCTTTCATTGTGGAATATTTTGATCTAATACAGGACTTCCTTTTATACGGTGTATAAACCCCTTTGACTTATAATTTTATAGAAAATGAATCTTTTTCTATGAAGCATTTTACAAAACCACAAAAAGGAATGTTTCTTTTAACGTACACGGTGACAACGACCATTTTCGCCACCGTGAGTATTATTTGGTCTTTGGATTCCTCAACAAGCCGTACTATTTTTAAAATGAAATAAATACCATATAGTCTTTTATGTATTTTAGTATTGAATTTTTTTTATAATGGATTTTTTATGTCAATATATTTAAGTGATATATTGTGATCGAAATGTGGAAATGTTTTCTTTCCATTATATTTGTTTTATGTCTTATGATTTTATAATGGTACTTAGACATTTGACGGGTGGTTATGTGATAAACCATATGATGGGTGGTGCCGTAAATACTAGTACGGGAGGTAATGTTATAACTTCCAATTCATTGGGTATGGATGTCGGCCGTATAGCTATTCCATTAAGTGATACCTGTGGAAGTCGACCGTATGGTTATTCCATTTATGTATGTTTATGTCCCCAGTTAACTTTAAATGTTATGTTTTCTTTATATTGGTTTTAAGGTAATTGTTTGCTTACAAAATGATATGTAATGATATTTTATTCTGTGAAGAGTATTTACGACTTCATAAAGGTGAAAAGTTTTACTTTGATAAAGTATTCATGGTTTACATGTTGTTTTGAAAAACTAACAGTTTTCCTTCTTTGTGTAACCCTTACAGAGCTTTTTATGCTAATCCCAAGTTTTTTTGAAATGTTTTTCAGAGGGAATAATGTGTAATAGGATCAAGGATGGGATCAAGGATAAGTCATGCTATCTTAAACATGGAACTAGACATGACTCTTTTTTTTAGGAGTTCATGTTTTTTTTAAAAAGAAACTTTATAAAAGTGTCTACTGTTTAATATTTTGAGATGTAATAGTTATGATCTAATTCTCTAAAACACTAAACTTGAAAATATCCTCAATGGGAATTATTCAATTAATTCAATATCAATTAATGTTTAAGGACATGGCCCGATATGGTGTATCCACCATTTCATTTCAAAAATAATTTTCATATTAATAACACATAATATTTACATACGTAACCCCCCATCACAATAGCATGAGCCATATGGTTATGGTGTGTGATAGTGGAACATTCATGTGGTTGATTTACTAACAATGATCTCCTTGTTATCTTTACTATCTTAGATATCTCTAGCAGATGATTCTGCTTGAGTTTGAGTTATTTTTTGATTTTATTGGGTTTTGTTATGTGCAAACCCTAGTGAGAAACCACCCTCCAACTTTGTTAGATGATTTCGGTTAAGAATGTTCATACCTATTAAGGTTATGGTATATCCTTTGTGTATAACTATATATCATCATTAACATTATATGGGATAATTTAAATGGTAACATCATTAACAATGTCATAATTTATAAAAGACATAATGGATAAAGGTTATAATGAAAAAGTATTCATAATTCCCAATATTGGGAATGAACAATGACCATAATAGGAAATGATCATATTACACCTTATATTTAAACTTCATTAGGACATCATATAATCAAGAATATATTGTAATTATATATTCTAACATGTCACTATCATTAATTATTACATACTTAATAATATAAATATTTCTGACAAATTATCCTTTACTTTTAGAGTATTATCATCCATGGTTCACGATTTTGACTGCTCCATTTTTTTATCATAATAGTTTTGGCCAATTTTAGGATTATAGTTTATTTAGTTTTATATTGTATAATATGTATCAACATTATGATGAAATTACCAAATATGTACTGTGAATCATTTTTTGTGATGGTGTATTTATTAATTATATTAGAACCCTATGTATTACATATGTAAATAATTTGAAAGTGGAGGAATTAATTGATTACTTACATAACATTTTTGATAGTATTATGACCCCTTAGTTAAATTATGTTTTATAAATTAATTTAATAAATGAAGGCCATAATCACTGATGCTGGGATGTTATTAACATGGATAAAATAGAATAGGTTCATACCCATAAGATATTACTGGAAATATTCTTTAATAAATTTTACTCTGAATCTAAGAAGTTTATGAAGCTCATGAAATAGGTTATAATGGTAATGTATTATATAAATATGATCAATGATTTGCCTTTACATTTCTATTTATTATAATAATGATGTATATTCAAAGTATATGAATTTTGATATGGGTTTGAAGGAACTTTTATAGGAGCATGTTTAGTTATTTAATTTATCAATATTATTTGATGATGTAGAGAAGATTTTTGTAGCTTAGATAATATCTATGTGAGGTTAATGTAATAACTGTATCTACCTAATAAGAATAGGGGATGTATATTCCATTCGACATAAATAGTTTCCGGATTATAAAATAATTGGTTTGTTTTTCTGTGGAATTTAGTGTTGTAGTGTTCCTTTTACTGTTCTCTAAAGGAGACCTCCAATCTAATGATTCCAATGTGGAAAAACTCATTTTCCAAATCCCAACTATAATTTTTGAAGAAAATCAGTGATAAATTTTGTGATTTTATTGGGATAATTCATATATTTTCAAGATGAAAACATATGGATGTGTTGGTAAAAACCCCAAAATACTCATAAATCTCATGAGTGATCCTATGAATAGTTGACCAACAGAGACTAGCCACATATTTGGAAGGATTGGTTGGGGATTTATATGAGGTAGTTAATGTTAAAAAATAGTTTAACATTACTTGAATAAATGTTTTCATACATAGTTGTAGGTGAGGTTATAAACAAGGTTTATGTAGGAGAGTAGATCACCAATAACATTGTAGAGGGAACTTATACCATTATATAGACCATTTTAATTTCTCATATTTTGGATTATTCTTTATTTCATAAAAAATTACTTCGTTACATAATATATAAGAAATTATAATCACTTCTAGGATTCATAGTATAATAATTCTATAATTTATGTGCCTTAAAACTCCATTAAGAAAGAATAATAGTTTTCTATCTTATTAATAATTGTTTCCTCTTATGATAATCTATGATATTTATTCATCACTGATATGTAACTTTGATTTTATTCTAGGTATTTAATGAATAATCATGTTCCCATCACTAAAATATATAGTTTTACTCTTGAAGAATTTTATTCAAAGGAAATGAATATTTTCCCTACCATGGTAGTCCTATTAATTTATATTCATCATGAAGATTTATAATGATTTCCTACTAAATTAGAAGCTGATCGGTCTATTATTTTGTTATATAGTAAAAAATGATTTCTATTCCTTTATATCACATGGTATCGAATAAGTTAAGGGATTTAAAAATTTTGATCGAGGAGATCTAGGTAACGTAGTTTGTTAGACCAAATACTTGTTCATGGTGTCCCATTAATTATTTTCACAACAAAATGTGATATGATATTATTATTTTTATGGATTACTAATGGTTTAATATCATGAAACCACTCTATTAGTACACTCTTAGGCCAATAATGAAGAGAAGGCGTATCCTCATGTACATATTCTAGTATTCCTCAGTTTCATGATGTGTTCTGAAGGTTTCAAACAATAAATTGGGACATATTGCCTTCAATATATAAAATAAACAGAGAGAAAAGACCAATAAACACCAAATAATTCCATCATATAATAGAAATGAATCCAAACCATCCCACATGTGTATATAAATAAATACATAAAAAGTTAGTAAAATAAAAACAAAAGGAAGCCTAAAATAGAAACTTGGCAACAACATCGACATCCAAGCTTGTAATTTAAATCATGATCCCCATAACCCTATTAGAATCTTAGAAAATAGATTCTTAATAAATTAGTTGAGTATGACATCTATACATTGTAGGATCATACCCATGAATTTCATGTAAATGTGAAAATATTTTTCCAATTTCATTGTGAATGAAGATATAAACTAACATAGTCCTAAACTGTTTAATTATCCATCCCAACCTCACTATGGCCCACTCACTAAATAAAATAAATGAGTAGTAAGATGATAGTAAGATAATTTAAATAAATTAACCCCACATCAAATCCTGTAAATATTTTACCACTATCATTCCCCAAAGTCAAATTTTATTTTCTCTTATCCCTCGCATTCCATCTCATCCCAGGAAATAAATGCATCTCTTTTATGGGTCAGGTTGCAACCCTAACAACCCCATCCGCGTATAGGACACAAAATCCTATGCTAGAATTAATATAACAATAAACATATATCTTGAAACTAATAAATCATCATATTAATCATACAAAAACACATATCTATAGAAATATATTATTATTAATGTTATGGAAATTGGCCATGTTCCCTCCTCTTACCATGTATGAAACCCAGTACATATCATGTACCCTTTCCATTATACATTTCCAATCAAAAAAATTTCATCACTATATACTCACCGCCATTTGGGTTCCACAACAATGTAATGTTACAAAAGGATGTGTGATAAATATGGGTTAATCATCCATCCATTCCTCAAAATATGAATTTCAGGGAAACACCCTCAAAATATCACAGTGTTAGTATATAATACTCAACATGAGTGGGGAACATAGAGAAATAATATGAAAATAAAATCAAATATATATAAAGAAAACAAAAAATATATACATAAAGGTTTAAAATCAATATTTAATCACTTATAGATTATTATAAAAAAATAATAACATTACCTCACTCAACCACTAACTTGATTCAGCCCAACATATTTAATGACCAAACCCATGACTCATTTTCCATTCATTCGATTATAGATTAAATAAACTATATAAATTATTTCACTAAACATCATCATTAATAAATATATCAATTTAACCACATATATAATTTCATCCCACTATAACTAACATCTATTTATAGTTCCCATTTATTTATATCCTATTCACAATTTCTCAATTCATCAATTAAATTACCACACATAAATTTCGAGACCACTTTTATTAAATTACACAATTAATAGTTGTATCACACTACTACTAGGATATTACATAATAAAACAACATAATAAACCAACTGACTCATTATAGAAACCATGAAATCCTATATTGCAAACATTATAATAAAAACCAAACCACCACTTATAAAAAATGTAAAATTAAAGAATCATATCACCACAACCACTACACAAAAACCACGATTCTACTTCCCACAACACATATTTCACCCATAGTGGTCATCACCATCATCAAAAAAATAGAATGATGGATACACTACCCGAAGACCAAATATAAACATACTATTATCACATAATATTAGTTTTTCAAACAATGTAAATTCATAATTCCTTTAATATGGTGATTCTAAATAATTTATTATCCTATGCTTGTGTATTTTTATAAAGTATTCGTATAGTTCATTATACACATATATGTTGTAAAAATTCGTTGAGTGGTTGGTTTAACCAGTCATAATTTCCCATTCCAAAATAGAAGTTTTCAATTGATATTATCCATAACATGTATATCATAGTAGGTTATATGTTTCAAGAAAAAATAGAAGTAACATGGTAATAGATTATCACATGTGATTAATCACATTAGGTTCAAATTGATTTAAATATAATTGATTTTTTTATTATTTAATCTATACCTTGAACCCACTTGAAAATAGAAGAATTTTAATTTCACAAATGAAAATAAGAAGTGGAGGATGAGTATCCCATACATTAAAAATAATATCTAAAACATGTTTCAATAGAATGAGGAAAAATATAAGGAACATATTAATTGATATCATGAAGATATAGTCTTGATCAATCATTTAATACCTATAGATAAGATAATACAATGAAGTGTAAATAATCCCATACCTTAAACATGACACAATGGTGTAGAAAATTTAGATGAAACCAATATATAGGACATGCATAGAATCACTAGTTTTATGGTTTCAAAAAACAATGTAGAACACCAAAATGATGAAGTGATGGGTTTTGTTTCATATATACTTGATGGAAATAAGATAATTCTTAAATGTAGGGAATATATTACATTAGGATTCCCAAAATTTATTCTGAAATAACTATGGTGATTAATGTGGTCAAACTTCCCTTTGAACTATTATTTAATTCGATATCATTTAAAATGCAAGGAATGGTCCATTTGGAATAACATTTGTTTGACCATATGAAGGGATTGAGTGTATGAAGTGTAACGCCCCGACCCTAGTTACCCAGAGTCGGTGCATTATTACATAACATTGGCATGATCACAAGAAATATCAAATCTCGAAAGACCGATTGGTTTAGTAGCCTTGGAAACACTAGATATATTCATAAGTTTTACATTACATCATAAAATGAAAATCTACTACAACAACATAATGTCTCCATAATCCACACTCATATCCCCACATAATATCCCTGCAGGTCATTCATAATTTACTTCTTCACTTCCTGGGAAAAATAAAACATAGCAAAGGGGTGAGCTCAAATGCCCAGTAAAGATAACAATATAGCAGAAACTTTTTATAAATAAGAATAAACATTTAAGACAATGTATAACTAAAACAAAAGCCTTTCAAACATGAACTTTCAACATGGTAAGGCATAAATAAAATGAAATAATTCAATTTACTTATTCACATGGATATTCTACTAATCGAATAATCACATGCAAAAATCAATAACCTCATTCATAATATTGGAATGCATAATGCCAGACTATCATAACCACATAGTCAATGCCTCGTGCCAAGACTACAAATAAGATTTTGTCAAGGCCTTGTGCCAAGACACTAGTTTGTCTCATGAGACCTACCGATACATCGAGGAGCTATAGCGGGCTCCACCCGTCACTTACTAAGTCCAATGCATTCCCATATGAAAATGTTTAAACATAACATAAACATTCGTATTAAAACTAGCATACGAAATGTCAATAATTTCACCATAAACTATGAATGATATAAAAATAGCACATCCACAGTCAAACATATCACAAAACCTTCAATACAATATAGAAGTTTTGTATCATAATAAATCAACTTCAAATAATCATAAAATCCATCAAAGGATGTTGACATAGATGAAATCAATATTCTTTTTAAAGAAATATCTCCTTTTATTTTGAAATCATTTAAGATCCATATAAAATAAGACATTTTATTTGAAAATATTCTTATAAGCTTGTAAGGGAAGCTTTGAAGATTTTATAACGGCGGAAAATTGCTGCACCCGCCGTATAAGTTAAAAAAACATTCTTACCTTAATTCTGTCGAAAAGGTTAAAAAGGACCTTGTTTTGAAAACGACGGAAAGATTCCATTATAAACCTCTTATAAAAAGTCAACCAAGGGTATAAATGACTTTAACCCATATTCTTGTAAATAATAAAAAATGTTTTGAAATACATTTTTAAGAAAGCATGGATGTGGATGATAAAGAGATCCCAGTAGATTATTACATATAAACAACCTCGGATAATGAAGATATTGTGAAATAACCCTTACCAATTTGGTAACTTATGAAACATACAACCCATGAAAGAGGTATCATACAATGAATATGTAAGTACACACAAATTAGAGTGTATTACACAAAGAATATAATTATGGGCAGTACATACACCACACAAAAGGTAATGGTGGCAATATGGCATGAATCTCACGGGAATAAGGAGTGAGATGAAAACCCCTTACCTTGTACATTTCCTTGGTTGGGGTAGGTTAACCTCCTGTATAATGATGAAATAATTGTTATTAAATTATACAATAATCATATACATTAATATGATATCATATATGATCTTTTAATATTGATTTGATAATAATATCTTAGTATTATCGTTGTTTCGGGTGTTAACTTACTTGTTTTCTTTTATATGTTTTGTTACGTAAGACATGTTTGTAAAGGATAGGTTTTATATTATTCATATCCATAATGATATAAAGTCCTTAAACATCATTTTTTAAATCATCAAATGATAATTATACTTGAATGGATACGATGGAGAATGAATCTCATCGCGTTCGTGGAGACGGTAGTCCGTACGTACGCACGAGCGACAATATCATTCTTTTGATATTAAAATAATATATAAATATATGGTATATCATATATACAGAATCATTAAAATGTTATATTTATTATTTACATGAGTTACACATCATTATTATACCCATCCAAATAATATTATATTGAATAACAATTACACCACGACGTGGAGACGGTAAGCCGTACGTACGCACGTATGGTGACATGTTATTCAAAGGGTGGATAGAATACTGAATATGGTTGTACCATATTTATAATAACATCACATTATATATATGATACTGGATTTATTATTTTTAGAATGGTAACAACAAAGGAAGAAGAAGTGGAAGAAGAAATGAACTTAGAAAAGGGTGGTGAAATCATTACCTCTTCTTCGGGTTCTTCCTTTTGATTTGATCAAAAGGGCTCCTTAGGTTGGCTTTCTGATCAAACTAAGGCCCCTAGGTTGTAGTGAGGGAAGTTGGGAGAGTATTTGGGCAGAGTTTTTCCGAACCAAAATGCTTTTATGGTGTGAAGAAATGAGAAGGAGGAGTTCCCTTTTATAAGAGGGGTGAGGGGCACCTTTGGAAAAGCTAGAAATATTAATTTATAACAAATTCATATTCGATTTCTAATGGCTCCAAAGTTGATTATTTAAATGTTAAGGTAGGGATGGGTCGAAAGCAACTCAACCAATAGAATTTAGACAGGTTTGAGAACTTATATTAACCTTATCTTTAAGTATTAACTCTAAGTTAATTAGTTTCACTTTTACAATGTCTCTTTGTATTTTTATATAATATGGTTAATAAACTTACTACATACATCCAAGCGACCCCCAAGTGGTCCATTAATGATTAAACTATCATGATATAAGTCTTTTGGCCGATCCTTAGATTTTTAAGAATTTAATATCAATTAATAATATAATATTTGTTTTAAGAACTCTTTTATGTCAATTTTGACACTATTCAATAGTTGATTTTTTTGAAACTCATAACAGAATGATTACATAGAACAAAGTCAATTATAGAAATACTAATATATCATATTAGCCTATAAAATTAGTTTAATTCATTAAAAGTTTCATATTATATTTATTTGGGTATTTATAATATCAATTATTTTAATTTTTCACTATTATAGTAATTACAGCATCATCATTGTGTCATAAATAAAATAAATATTTTAATGTCTTAAAATTATAAATAAAATATCATTATGTAGGAAATCCTTTTATCTTTCTAATTAATATTTATAATCTAAAATCCAACATATATAACCCTATGTATCAATTGTTTTTTAAAAGATATATGCTTGTGTCATTTTTGTATTCAATTAAACTTAATTAAAATAAAGTGTCATTATCACTTACAAGTGGATCCATGGGGTCCTAAAATCGACCCAAAGATGCCCATGGTCGACCATGTATAAACCAATAGAGTTAAGACACGTTTTAGGGTAATTTAGTATTATTATAATATTATTTTATAACCCTTATTTACCGGATTTACCCTTAACCATGATAAATAAAATATTTACCGCAGTAATTATTCAAAATGTCTAAAAATAAAATTTACCTATTTACACAATTTGAACATCCTGATTCCAAATATGGAATCCATTTTCCTAAATTCAAAACACAGAAGTGGCAGAAATTAATTTAAAATTAATTTTCGATGTCAAAACAAAAAGCGTGTTTTTAAGAGATAATAACTATCAAAAGATTGACACTTGTTTATGTTCGGTTTAATTGTAAAATTATGTCCAATGACCAAAATTATAATAAATGGTAAAAATATATTCTAAATATACTTTAAAACTACTAAAATTCATAATTTATCACTATTAATTATTTTGATTAAAAAAGTTGTTTTTAATTAAAATTTAGTAATTTTCACTATTCATCAAAATATGAAAGTTATCCGAAAAGTACCAAAATTTCACCTTTGGATAAATTCGATATTCCGAATCCAAAAATAAAGTGCATTTTAAAATATAAAATATATATAATTTCAAAAAGTAGTTATTACTATTCATAACGGCTAGTTTAATTGGTTGTTAGAACTCAGTGTTGCGTACAACACACGCTATCACATTATTCAAAGAGAAGCGTACCGTAGAAGCTTGGGATGTTTCATTTTAAATTTTTGATGTCCCCATTTAGTCAAAAAGTTTATAATATAGTATCTAAAAAGGGTTCACTATTAAAGTTGATAAAAGTGCAATACTGAAAATGAATTTGTTCTTGCATTATATCTATGAAACTCATAATATGGATTCTAAAATTATAAGGATTATATAAACATTAAAATTTATCTAATACTATTCATAACCTCTTTTGAACGGCTTGTTTGGTAAGTCATGGTGTGCTTGAACTTGGTGTTGCGTGTAGTGAAAGTTATTGAATTATTTTGAAGAAATAACACACTATGAAATCTTGGGGTGTTACATTCTCCCCTCCTTCAATAAATTGCGTCCTCACAATTTGAAAATGTTCTTCGAAAATAAAAGGTTGAAAATAGAAAATATCTTTGTGGGATAACCCATATCGGAAATTATTTTACTAAAATTTAGTCTTAATAAGAGGAAAAGAGAAATGAAAGGGTCACCACCAAATTATGATCTCGATTAGGAGAACATTGGTGGCAATTAGAGACATATAATTGGAGGAAAAACGTAAATATTTATAGGTAGTGATTGAGGTCATCAATCACAAACAAGTATAATATTGAGGTCCTTAAACTCATCAATCTATGATGATTTTAAGTACCATCGGTTCAACTAAATATAGGGTATTGGGATAACACATTTTTGACGTTTCAAAATATCTTAGTTGAAATCCCACATCGAAAAATGAATTAATGAGGCCTCTATTTAAAATAAAGAGTGGAAAGTAGGAAGATTACCGAAAATAACACATACTAGGGTTCCATGTAGGAAAATATGGATATGGAAGATAAATTTAACCATCAATTATCTGATAGAGAGTGGTAGAGAACATGGCTATGAAAAAGGACACCAATCCCAAAGCCATAAATTAGTGATGATTTAAGGTACCATCTAGGACAACATTTTTGTTCTAAGTTCCGTTTATTAATGTTGAGGATTTTATTTATGAGATTGGATAAGATCATAAGGAGATATACTTACTTTATAATTAGAGATTTATCCATTAATAAATTTCTACCACAAACTCACCTTTCACTATAAAAGATAATAGAACGTTAAAAAATTTTCTATTTATACTATTCGTACAGGGTTCCAAAATAAATGAATTTATAATTCATCTACCAGATCTTTTTAAAAAAACTACATTATTTAATCCAGGACATCTCGTGGGCCTGTGGTAGGTGATACACCCTTGTCGCCCTTCGGTTGCGGGTTCAAGTCTCGCAGCCTTGCCGGACGCGACGGGTTGCCGCCCGACCTCCGTGTTGTCCTTTTATGGAAATCCAAAATAATCCAAACTAGAACTATCCAAAATAATTCATTCCAAACTCACAGTCCAACATTTATAAGGAAGGTAAACATAATATAGATCCTTTTTACCCCGTAATAGCATATGAATACCTTCATCATGTATTACCATATTTCTTATTGATTACATTCATGTTCCCTTATTCCATATAGAATGCTGGATATACTTCATTAATCCAAAAATGTTTTAAACCCCAACAATGATGTAATATACAAATCATTAATCAGATTCAAGGTAATCAATAATATCCAACATAATTTATCCAAATCAATCATGTATTATTCTAAAATCACCACCTCGGTATCAGAACCATATGATGGTTTATCTTTCTCTCAACCATATATTTTCCAAACATTTAACCTGATACTGAGTCACTTTTCTTTGTTCCACACCATCTCAAGTCC
This sequence comes from Viscum album, assembly GCA_963277665.1. Classification (NCBI taxonomy): domain Eukaryota; kingdom Viridiplantae; phylum Streptophyta; class Magnoliopsida; order Santalales; family Viscaceae; genus Viscum; species Viscum album. Next base: position 772,971,370 of record OY728142.1, on the reverse strand, counting down.
TTAATGAAATAGTATTGTAGTACAATCCTTATATACTCCATAATTATTATAACAAGTACATTGTTGATACAACACTCAATTGATATAATCAACATAATAACTCTAATCATTCCTCTTCATCTGTGGTAGTATCATAACATGATTATTATCCAATAGCATCATTTGCGGCATAGTCTGATGACTGGGACATAGGTTCGCGTAGTGTCCAAACTCCTTGAAAATGAAGCATTGTACATTTGAAACCATTTTCTTACCCTTGCAGTCATGTACTTTGTGCCCTTTTCCTCCACACTTATAACAAACTCCCATTCCTTTCAGGCAAGTTCCTGGGTGTTTCTTCCCACAGTTATCACATATGGGAAAATTCATCTTTTTCCTCTACCCGTTATCCATCTTTCTCCCTTCCATCATTTTCTTCTCTTGCTTCCCTTCAAATCCATAGGACTCAGTAAACTCTTTACTTATCTTATGAACACATGATATTATTTCTTCATATGATGATAATACATGTGAGACTATTTCTCTTATAAATTCTGGCTTAAGACCATGAAATATATGATCCTTCTTCCTTTTTGTATCATGTGCATTGCTGGAGTTCTCATTCCTTCTACTAGGCGCCATTTCTTAACAATGGCAAACACTAGATCAGTTTATGAATCAAAATAAATAATCCCATACTTATAAAACACTTAACATAAATTGAACTATTTATGGATATAATCCATAATCATAAAAATGTTTTCATTGAGGAAGTATATACTCATAAACCCTTCATAATGATTTGTAAAGAAAATGAGAGTTATCCTAAGCATATCCCCCGGGAGTGTCGTAACCAAGAGTACAGCAAGGCCCGTTGTCGTGCACCAGTTCCCGTTCGAGTCTAGCTCAAAGCGGTGTTTTCGGGTTTTACCCCTAGGTACATCTGTGCCAGAGCCGCCTCTACCTGCTCGTATCCAGACATGGATGTATTGCTCGGAAAACTCACAAAATCTCTACAATACCAAAATTATAGGAAGTTCTTATATACTAATCCTCAATGTTCATCTTAGGTCTACGTGCTCTAATCAGAGTTTATCTAAATCTAGCTTCCAAGGTTTGTACTAAACTTTCTCTGATACCAACTGTAACGCCCCGACCCTAGTTACCCAGAGTCGGTGCATTATTACATAACATTGGCATGGTCAAAAGAAAGATCAAATCTCGAAAGACCGATTGGTTTAGTATCCTTGGAAGCACTAGATATATTCATAAGTTTTACATTACATCATAAAATGAAAAACTACTACAAAAACATAATGTCTCCATAATCTACACTCATATCCCCACATAATATCTCTGTAGTTCATTCATAATTTAATTCTTCACTTCCTGGGAAAAATAAAACACAGAAAAGGGGTGATCTCAAATGCCCAGTAAGGATAACAATATAGTGGAAACTTTCATAAATAAGAATAAACATTTAAGGCAATGTATAACTAAAACAAAAGCCTTTCAAACATGAACATTCAACATGGTACGACATAAATAAAATGAAATAATGCCATTTACTTATTCACATGGATATTCTACTAATTGAATAATCACATGCAAAAATCAATAACCACTTTCATAATATTGGAATGCATAATGCCAAACTATCATAACCACATAGTCAAGGCCTCGTACCAAGACTACAAATAAGATTTTGTCAAGGCCTTGTGCCAAGACACTAGTTTGTCTCATGAGACCTACCGATGCATCGAGGAGCTATAGCGGGCTCCACCCGTCACTTACTAAGTCCAATGCATTCCCATATGAAAAGGTTTAAACATAACATAAACATTCGTATTAAAACGAGCATATGAAATGTCAATAATTTCACCATAAACTATGAATGGTATAAAAATAGCACATCCATAATCAAACATATCACACAACCTTCAATACAATATAGAAGTTTTGTATCATAATAAATCAACTTCAAATAATCTTAAAATCCATCAAAGGATGTTGACATAGATGAAATCAATATTCTTTTTAAAGAAATATCTCCTTTTATTTTGAAATCATTTAAGATCCATATAAAATAAAACATTTTATTTGAAAATATTCTTATAAGCTTGTAAGGGAAGCTTTGAAGATTTTATAACCGTGGAAAATATCCGCTCCTGCCGTATAAGTTAAAAAAAACATTCTTACCTTAATTCTGTCGAAAAGGTTAAAAAGGACCTTGTTTTGAAAACGACGGAAAGATTCCTTTATTAACCTCTTATAACAAGTCAACCAAGGGTATAAATGACTTTAACCCATATTCTTGTAAATAATAAAAAATGTTTTGAAATACATTTTTAAGAAAGCATGGATGTGGATGATAAAGATATCCCAGTAGATTATTACATATAAACAACCTCAGATAATGAAGAGATTGTGAAATAACCCTTACCAATTTGGTAACTTATGAAACATACAACCCATGAAAGAGGTATCATACAATGGATATGTAAGTACACATAAATTAGAGTGTATTACACAAAGAATATAATTATGGGCAGTACATACACCACACAAAAGGTAATGGTGGCAATATGGCATGAATCTCACGGGAATAAGGAGTGAGATGAAAACCCCTTACCTTGTACTTTTCCTTGGTTGGGGTAGGTTAACCTCCTGTATAATGGTGAAATAATTTTTATTAAATTATAAAATAATCATATACATTAATATGATATCATATATGATCTTTTAATATTGATTTGATAATAATATCTTAGTATTATTGTTGTTTCGGGTGTTAACTTACTTGTTTTCTTTTATATGTTTTGTTACGTAAGACATGTTTGTAAAGGATAGGTTTTATATTATTCATATCCAGAATGATATGAAGTCCTTAAAAATCATTTTTTAAATCATCAAATGATAATTATACTTGAATGGATACGATGGAGAATGAATCTCATCGTGTTCGTGGAGACGGTAGTCCGTACGTACGCAGGAGCGACAATATCATTCTTTTGATATTAAAATAATATATAAATATATGGTATATCATATATACAAAATCATTAACATGTTATATTTATTATTTACATGAGTTACACATCATTATTATACCCATCCAAATAATATTATACTGAATAACAATTTCACCACGACGTGGAGACGGTAAGCCGTACGTACGCACGTATGGTGACATGTTATTCAAAGGGTGGATCGAATACTGAATATGGTTGTACCATATTTATAATAACATCACATTATATATATGATACTGGATTTATTATTTTATAATGGTAACAACAAAGGAAGAAGAGGTGGAAGAAGAAATGATCTTAGAAAAGGGTGGTGAAATCATTACCTCTTCTTCGGGTTCTTCCTTTTGATTTGATCAAAAGGGCTCCTTAGGTTGGCTTTCTGATCAAACTAAGGACCCTAGGTTGTAGTGAGGGAAGTTGGGAGAGTATTTGGGCAGTGTTTGGCCGAACCAAAAGGCTTTGAAGGTGTGAAGAAATGGGAAGGAGGAGTGCCCTTTTATAAGAAGGGTGAGGGGCACCATTGGAAAAGCTAGAAATATTAATTTATAATAAATTCATATTCGGTTTCTAATGGCTCCAAAGTTGATTATTTAAATTTTAAGGTGGGGATGGGTCGAAAAAAACTCAACCAATAGAATTTAGACAGGTTTGGGTACTTATATTATCCTTATCTTTAAGTATTAACTCTAAGTTAATTAGTTTCACTTTTACAATGTCTCTTTGTATTTTTATATATATGGTTAATAAACTTACTACATACATCCAAGAGACCCCCGAGTGGTTCATTAATGATGAACCTATCATTATATAAGTCTCTTGGCCGAACCTCAGATTTTTAAGAATTTAATATCAATTAATAATATAATATTTGTTTTAAGAACTCTTTTATGTCAATTTTGACACTATTCAATAGTTGATTTTTGTGAAACTCATAACAGATTGATTACTTCGAACAAAGTCAATTAAAGAAATCCTAATATATCATATTATCCTATAAAATTAGTTTAATTCATTAAAAGTTTCATATTATATTTATTTGGGTATTTATAATATCAATTATTTTAATTTTTCACTATTATAGTAATTACTGCATCATCATTGTGTCATAAATAAAATAAATTATTTAATGTCTAAAAATTATAAATAAAATATAATTATGTAGGAAATCGTTTTATATTTCTAATGAATATTTATAATCTAACATCCAACATATATAACCCTATGTAACAATTGTTTTTCTAAAAGATATATGCTTGTGTCATTTTTGTATTCAATTTAACTTAATTAAAATAAAGTGTCATTTTCACTTACATATGGATCCATGGGGTCTCAAAATCGACCCAAAGATACCCATGGTCGACCATGTATCAAACAATAGGGTTAAGACACGTTTTAGGGTAATTTAGTATTATTATAATATTATTTTTTAACCCTTATTTACCGGATTTACCTTTATCCATGGTAAATAAAATATTTACCGCAGTAATTATTCAAAATGTCTAAAAATAAAAGTTACCTATTTACATAATTTGAACATCCTGATTCCAAATATGGAATCCATTTTCCTAAATTCAAAACACAGAAGTGGCAGAAATTAATTTAAAATTAATTCCCGCTGTCAAAACAAAAAGCGTGTTTTTAAGAGATAATAACTATCAAAAGATTGACACTTGTTTATGTTCGGTTTAATTGTAAAATTAGGTCCAATGACCAACATTATATTAAATGGTAAAAATATATTCTAAATATACTTTAAAACTACTAAAATTCATAATTTATCACTATTAATTATTTTGATTAAAAAAGTTTTTTTTAATTAAAATTTAGTAATTTTCACTATTCATCAAAATATGAATGTTATCCGAAAAGTACCAAAATTTCACCTTAGGATAAATTTGATATTCCGAATCCAAAAATGAAGTCCATTTTAAAATATAAAATATATATAATTTCAAAAAGTAGTTATTACTATTCATAACGGTTAGTTTAATTGGTTGTTAGAACTCGGTGTTGCGTACAACACACGCTATCACATTATTCAAAGAGAAGCGTACCGTAGAAGCTTGGGATGTTTCATTTTAAATTTTTGATGTCCCCATTTAGTCAAAAAGTTTAAAATATAGTATTTAAACAGGTTTCACTATTAAAGTTGATAAAAGTGCAATACTGAAAATGAATTTGTTCTTGCATTATATCTAAGAAACTCATAATATGGATTCTAAAATTATAAGGATTATATAAACATTAAAATTTATCTAATACTATTCATAACCTCTTTTGAACGGCTTGTTTGGTAAGTCATGGTGTGCTTGAACTTGGTGTTGCGTGTAGTGAAAGTTATTGAATTATTTTGATGAAATAACACACTATGAAATCTTGGGGTGTTACATGAAGTATCCAATTTACCACAAGGAGAAACTGAAAGACTATGAGAAGAAAACAACTGAACATGAGCATAAAATAACCCTCTATATAAAGGAACCTACTGACTACAAGAAGGAACTAACTTAATTTATGAATAAACGGACTAAATGCATGAACTAACTGGCCAACCATGAGAGGAAATCGATCAACCTAAATATGAAACCAATTGAACTTATAAATAACCAACTAACCACACAAACGAATCAATATCTTAAAAAAGAATCCATATGACTATAATGAAAAACTAATTATCCATAAGAGGTAACCAACTATCCATGGGAACAAACCAACCAACCACACAGTTAGTTAAGCGACCTTGTGAGAAAACAATGAAATTCCCAAGAAGTGAAAGGGGTTTGAACTAACTCCCATCACTTTGTGCATCAAAAAATCATAAAGGAAATGATTTATGAACCTGGACCACTATATAAAATACTAATGAAACAATTGTTATCATTCGTAATAAAGCATTTACCTAGACGAAAATGAGGGGGGGGGTCCGGACAATCATCTATGAGATACCACTCAATGATCTATATATAACAAGAACAAAACCACACATAAGAGGAATAAAATAAATATCCCTATAAAATAATAAACTAATTGAGAGAGTTAAGATCATATAAGTAAAGGTTAAATAGATCTTCTCAACTGAATTTAAAAAATGAGCATCAAAATAGGCCAAGATATTAGGCACAAAACTGTTAATCCCATTGATATGTATTATCCTCTACTCCATTGTTGCTCTACAATACATGAACAAATGGGATAACTCTCCCATACAACACCTTATCCTGATAATCATGGATCTCAACACGCCATTCAAAAAATTTACCACCATTTTCAATGTCCAAACCACCCCAATCAATAACAATAGAATCATTACAAATATAAGCAAGATTATGATGCAAGTAAAAGATATCATGAAATTTGTAAAGCTAAGACGGGAGATCCAACATATAATCCACTAAAAAATGTGCTCCAACGCCTTAAAATGCCTAAAAAACAAGGGAGTAATCTTACTTTCCCAACCAATAATCCACTAAACACGATCAAGGGGAACCTTCAAGAATACAAGTCCTCCGAACGTAAAATACTTGGGCCTCCACCTATGATCTAGATTTGAATTATAATTATACAATAAAAACATTATCTACATTCTAACCAATCAAATACTACCAAGAAATTCAGACTCAGGAACCTTATCCCAACACAATTTAAATTGGAATGGCCCCCATAGAATTAATCAAATATGGAACTTCTAATAGAAGTGTGATATATATTATTATAGGGAAACCAAAAAAACTGTATGGTTTTTACCCACAACCTACCAAAGATCAATATGTAACACTTTAATATATAATCCAATAGCTAGATGGTTCTCATTATCAAAACATATTTATAGGGATTAAAATAGTTGAAAATGCATAGTTAAGAGCCAAAATAGTTTTTAATCCTCAACCAAATTTATGCGTAAAACGATATCCTAGTTTAGTACTATGGTCTCTGCTTCCCCATAGAGTCTCACAACATCACCCACATACCGCCTCGCTAGAGTATCCAAGTAATTTGAATATGTTATTTCTATGAAATGGATTGAATTTATTTATTAGTCCATGAATAATTAAAGGACATAATAACCTCTCGGAGGTTGGGGTGTCCCTGTGAAAAAATACCCCATGATTTCCTCCCACATACTCTCAGAATTATCCAAGGGGAGTAACAAACCTGTAGTAACATTGTTCTCTTTTTCAACCTATTGAAAAACCAGAAATCCTTCAATGAACTCCACCCTTGTAAATTTCATCCCATACCAAAAAATATACCTCTTTAAAAAAATATATTTCTTAGACACACCCCCTTTAACTACAATGTATAATCTATGAAACTCATGAATAACTCTCTCTTGCATCACCAGTGGAAAAAATAGATTTCAATGAAACCATATATAGTTATGAACATACCCAGACTAGACCTTTAAAGAATCAACATGATGGACACAATATTGTATCACCTCTACCTTTGAGAATCCCTGCCAAGAATTATCCACCTACAACACTAGAGATGATTCCATTATCCTTTGATGAAAACATCTTATGTAACTATGTATTGATTAATTAAGATGAAACACAAATACTAACGATATAAATTTATATAAAACCACAGACTCATAAAAAAAATCTCCCCATCACTATTAAATCAGTGCATAAATGACTTCATTTAACATTTTTAGCACACAAAATATCTAAAAAATAATCCTACAGAAACTCTATCCACCTCCACCGAGGTAGGTTGAGATCCCACTAAGAGAACACATATCACAGACTTTTTGGGAAATTGAATATTATAATGTGCTTAGTAATGATGTAATATGACCAAAACATCCAGGAAAACATCAATACCTACAACTAAAAGTCATGAGTTTCATAGTTACATTTTTTGGGATCCAACTTTGAAGACTTATAATACATCACTTTCCTTGATTCACCATGATGCATCCCAAGACAAGATAAAAAGTTGAGAACCATCAAAATGCATTATCCCACTATATATCACATCCACACATCATTAGGAATGAACAACCATTGTTCCATAATTATTACTCACCACCAATAGGGTACCTTCATTATGTACTACTTATAAAGGAATTATTGGAACGAGGTGGTAATTATCCATCCATTCCTCACTATTAAGATGTTGCGAAAAATACCCCCAGGATATTTGGTTATAGGTATGTAGTACACGATATGAATGGGTTTCATATAGAAACAACATTTAAATACAAGAAAATATATACATAGAAATCAAAAAATCCTTAATTATAGTTTTCACATCAATACTTCATCACATCCACCCTATTATCAAAAACATACTAACATGGACACATTATTCCATGAACTAGATGGAACTCCCTTCACAAAACAACTACACATAACACATAATATTATTTCAAAAATTTATATATTCATCCACAATCATAGATTACTGTATTAATGATAAAAACCACAAATTAATCCAACTAAATTCGTATTTGATGAAAAACATATTATCAGTATTCTCATTTAGATTTTATTTAATTGTATCCTATTCATAATTACATTATTCATAGATTCATTTACCACACTTGAAATTGAAACCCATAAATTAAATTCAACAATTAATAGTTTAATTCAATTACAACTAGGCTACTACACTTAGAAGCAACACAAAAACCCAACATCCTCTCAGTAGATTCAATCATATCTGATTTCCCACACATCCTAGTAACACGTACACCACCCCTTATAGACATAGAGAATAAATAAAAATAAACTCTCCACAATAACCAAACATCAAACACCATAATTACACTACCCACAACATATCCCTGAAATGCACCAGTCACCACCATGATAATACAGATCCCATAATTTCTGCAAAACCAAAAGAACAATTAGAATCATACTAGAAGTGAATAATATTATATTTATAAACAAAATCAATCCATGATTCATTGGGGGTGGGGTCTCCTTAATTTGTTATCTTGTGCACATGTATTTTCACACAGTTCCCATATTCTAATTGAAAAAATTTATTAACTAAATATAAGTTATTATACTTTTATGAGTAGTGGGATTAATGAATAAAATATTGTCAATATATAATAAAGGGTTTAAATAAACAGTATCTAGAAAATGAAAATTAAAAAACAGAAACATTTTTCAAGGGAAAGAGTTAACAATAAAAATGAAATAAACAAACACATGATATTACTATACTTCGTTTGAAATTTAATTTAACCTAGTTTGTTATATGTATTAGTTAAATAATTCAAACCTACTACTAGAAGAAAAACCATTCTAAATGAAAACCTAGAAAAAAGAAGCGGAATAAAAGGATCCCATACATAGCAATGAAGTTCCAATTCCCATTTCACAGAAAAAAGGGAATAATAATATAATGTCAAAACCAAGATATTGAAATGGTAAGGTATTGATCAATAATTTAATACATATTAGTAATGTGGAAATATAAATAAGAAAAAAATTACTAACTCTTACTCAACAAAATACTATAGAAAATTGGGAGGAAACCAAGATATTGAATGTAAATGGAATAAAGATCAGGAACAATTTGAGTCAATGGTAAATTATAACAAAGTTCAATAGAAAGGTTTTTGTTTGGTCATACTCGAAGGAAATAATAAAATTCAAAAAACAAGTATATCGAATATATTATGATTCCAAATATAAATCCTAGAATTAGTTTTTATATTTACATGACTAAACTTCATTTTAATTTTCTATTATTTTTTGTTTTATCTATACAAAAAAATCAAAAATAAATTATTTAAGTAATTAAAACCCTTGATTTAATCCCCACATAACTAATTTTAAAAAATTATTTATTCTTCAAATCACACTTTTAATTTCAAAATCACCTTTAACATTTTTTTTTTGAAAAATATGATAATTTTTTAAAAAGGGAAATTTAGAGAAATACTGAATCAGTCATGATAAGGCTTTCGAAACATGAAGGAAATCAAAAAACTATAAAAAGGAAGAAAATTTCAAAAGGAAAAAAATTAAGAAACTACATAAAAGAAACATCTAACTGTGATATGGAACCAACCAACCACATGATTGAAGCAATAGACCACATGAAAACCCAAACAGACCACAAGAAGAAACCAATATTTTGTGTGGGAAATAACTATCTACCTGAAAGAATAACCTAATATAAAAAAATAACAACTGACTCTATGAGAAAAATAATATATCACAATGAGGAACTAACTGAACTCATGAACAAACCAAGAAACCACATGGTTAGTAAAGTGACAAAGAGAGAAAACATAAAAATATAAAAAATGGAAAAGGTTCTAAAAAATGTCATTGACACTTCAGGACTTTAAAAATAAAAAATTAATTTTTTTAAAACATAGATTATTATAGCATGGCTATTAAGAATCAATTTCTTTTACAAAAATATTATGATTTATTTAATCAAATAAAAGGATTCAAATAGGTTTCAAATGATTAACTTGAATTCTTGTGATTATAAGTTCTATATGAGTCAAAAGAATATTTTGATGATGTGTATTTTAAGCTTATATGGAGACATATTTTTTTTTATGATACCATTTAGTTTTTATAATTCACTTATATTGTTTATAACTATAATTCACACCATATTTCATATTTTGTAACACATCTTTTTGGTAGTCTTCATTGAAAACATTATTTTGTATTTAAGATCTCAAGATGAAAATGGTAATTATATTTAGATCAATATAGAGACTCTAAGATAGAATAATTTATATGTAAAATTTTCAAATGACCAATTTTTATTTAAGAAGTAATGTTCCTTGGGTATTTGGTCTATGAAACTTTAATCTCATTATATTTTGACAAAGTGGAAAGGGTAATTATCTGGAAAGATTCCACAAACCACATTGAGAAATAGAGATCATTTGGGTCATATTGGTTATTATCATTATTTCATTTAAGATGTTTTAGAGATTACTTCATTAACTTTGGGTTTTGAAAACGAATGGATCAATGTTCTAATGGTTTGGGTAGTGTGGGATGTATTTTAAAAATTTGAATAAAAACTTGTTGAGGAATAATAAAATAGTATAAATATCCATTACTAGTATTTTTGAAATATTTTTACAAAACCAGTGTCATAATAGAGAATATTTTATTCCCTTACATAGAATACTCAATGAATTTTAATATACTATAAAAAGGAATAAGAATTACAAAATTAACCAATAAATGATACCATGATGGTATGACTTGATCCCATATTTCTCTAATATTCATTAATCAATAGGAGATCAAATGATATATAATAAGATCCCCTTATATAATCGAAATGTTATATGTATCTCTTGGTTTACCCATATTAGACACATGTGTTCCAGTACTATTGATCCAATCTCCTCCTAATGAATAAATGATCACTCGATGGTTATTGAGTCATTCATTGAAGGTGGGACTAATTTGATCATTTTTCATATGTCTTTCTCTTTATAAACATGAGATAAGATATGGAGAACTATATATTTCTAAAAATTATGATGGGTTCCATGAATTGGTTTAATTTTAGTTTACGTATAAATTATTAATTTTCATTTTGGTCTTAGAGAAACTTACACAATATAAATTAACCAAAATTAAATGAAAAATTAAATATGTAGTACATGTCAAAAATATTTCAACAATCACTTATAACACTTTACTTTTTTTGTGGTGAAACAAAACCACTATCTTTAATTTTTTCTTCATAGAATTGTGTAATTATCCTTGAATATATAATATTTATTTGAAAAAGTATTTTCTTTCAATCACTTATTTTAAAAAAATAACTAGTGACTACCATGGAACAAAAAATCAGTTATAATTATTCAAGATATGAATAAAATATAATTGAATTTATTTATTTATTTAATTATTATCGTTCAAACTCATATTTTAATATACCCATGAATATAGGGCCTAAATTATCCTAAACTCAAATTTATATGAATTAGTGTAACTTTTACAATCTCATTGGGTGTGACCAACTATGGAATTATCTTGATTTTAGTGAGTCATACTAAAAAGTCCAGGATGATATTTATCAACACATCATAGACCTTAATGATAAAATGATAATCCGTAAATATAAAAAACTATTAAAAACAAATACTATGTAATATAATCTTGTTGCCTCATGATATCTTATAAAATATGATTTTTAGTTTAAGCTATTATCTATTTTTGAATTATTTAAAATTTTGTAACTAGATTTTTTGAACATGACATTATATACCATGGACATAGAATATTTTTGAAAAACTATTTTTTTTAAATATACAAATAAATCCTCATACTATACTCAAAAGTGATATTTCACGTCTTTATAATTCAATTAAATTCAAACCACTAATAATATACATAAGACAAGGCACCTCATTAAAAACAATAATTGTCATCATTCTTATCATGAAACACAGTATGTGATCAAATAATACACATTGAAAATGATATTTGGTTTATAGACTAATACATATGGTTTTATATAATAACCTCTAATGAAACCCAAAAAACGTGGTGGTCCAATTGGTGTTTCATTCTTTATTATCCATATTAATAAATTTCAGAATGTGAAAATATTTTGAGAATAATTTACAATGCTTATAAAACCATAAAAAATAATTTTTAAACATAATATGTTAAATTAGTATGGTGTATCTAGACCATATTACTTATGTTAAATATTATTATCATTCTATATCATGGTTATCATTATAGTTAGTACTAATAATTACATTTTGTATGAAAATTAATATAGGGAAATTTTCGTATATATTATATTAGAAAGTAGTGATAAAATCATGGTTATTAATAATAATGTATATATCACAATGTATCTATGATTTGGAAAAAAAATTTAATTTATGGTTTGGGTCAACAAAACCCACTCATACAACATGTTGAACGATGTTATTACTATGATCTTACTTTATCTAAGTAAAGGGTTCAAGGATTAATGTGATTTCACTTTATATAGACATAGCTACATGTTTGTATAGGATCATTAGGTAGTATAAAATGGTTTGTCAATAGTCTCACCTCATGAGAAGAACAATCCATCCCACAACTTTGATTTTCCCACTATAGTACATGCCTTAAAGTGTTGGAGGAACTACGTTTTTATGAGGTTAATGTTCGTATAAAATGACCATATTAGCATTAAATATATATTTTAATAGTTGAATTTTAAAATGTGGTATTTTATATCCTTTAAATAACTTATTCCATTTTATTTAGATCTCTTATATGCACCAAGGGAATGTAATTTTATAACAAATTATCTCAATAAGAAGGGAAAAAATCAAAATGTGTATGAAGTAAACGATGAGTGGATGTTAATTCCATCAATGGATGGAATTTATATAGATATCATTGTGGATAGGGATAGAATACAAGTATTCTATATCAATATTCCATTATCCATTGTGGAGAGATTCATAGACTTTGAAATATCATATCATGATTTAATCTATATTCAAGATCCACTCGATATTGGGGAGATCCTTGAGGGATCATCTCAAAACACTAAATCATTACCCTCTATTCATAGAGGGATCTTAGTCCCAACCGTTACAAGTGAGTAAGGGAGATAGCATTATCTCGAATCAAGGTTTATTTTTTTTTCAGAGTTTTCAAAAATGTAATATGATATACAAAAGTAATTCTGGTATCATTTTATAAAGTGGGATCTCAACATTTTTTTCTAGGTGTTTTAATTACTAGAAAATAAAAGTGAGATACCATTATCCATATAAAATATTGACAATATTTTATCAACATATATATAATTAGAGTTTGAAACATCAAATTTTTTTATAAAAATAATTTTTCTTAAAAACATATTTAATAATATTTTATAATTAATTACTAGAGTACAAAAAAGGCATTTTCACCAAGAAATAAATTTAACATCATCATATTTTAGATAAATAATTTTGTATACCAATAATGAATATATTTTAAAAAATCAATATAATTATTATGGGAAATAAATACTATAAATAAAATTATTTAAATTTAGTAATATAATGTTATTTAGACTCATAGATATAAAATATCCATGAAAAAATATTAAAAGGAAAATATTACACTAGAAATAACATTATCAATTTAAAATTAAGGATTCAAGAACCATGATAATAAACTAATTGAATGATAAATAAAGGAAATATTGTTTATATATAAGAATTATAATGATTATATAACTATGATAATAGAAACCTACTTGGTAGAATAATAATATGTTTTCTATAATAGTAACTAGAATGTTTGAATAGTGACATGACAATTGGAATACTAAAAGAACTGATTGAAACACCCCAGGTAAATAAAGAATATGACATTTTCATATTTATCCATATTTGTGAATAAAATATTAATATGACTTTAAAGGGGATGCTATGCTCGATGGCGTACCCAACACGCAACAACGAGTTTCTTGGGGATCTTACATTGCACTCTAATAATAAAATAATATTATTTTAAATGGTAGTTAACATGTAGCCGTTGTAATGGAGGGAATGGATAGAAATAACTAAAATATGATTATATATGTTTTTAAATGTTTTTACATTTATCCAATAAAGGATAGAGGCTTAAAATACGGAAAGAATTCAATATTAGGCGTATATGCCCTAGTTTTCACTAAAGGTTCACTTATCACCTTTTGATGTTGAACCATCATTAAATATAGTTTTGTTCACTCTTAAACATTATTTTGGACCAAATAAAACTCTTATTAAGAATTGGGATGTCAAAATTTACTTTTTGTAAATTTTTTGTATCTTTCCGATAAAGTTCATTTTTTTAATGAATAGTGTAAAATGTTGTATTTTAATTCAAAACCTCATTTTAATCTAATTTATTTATATGATTAGATTATCTTTTGAATTGGTTTTAAAGTGAAATTAGAATATATTTTTACCATTAAATCCAATATTGGTAGTTGGAATTAATTTCACTTTGAAAAGAGACTTAAACCAGTGTCAATCTTTTGATACTTATTGTTTCATAAAAACACGCTATTTTCTCTGACAGCGGGAATTAATTATAAAATTAATTGATGTGACTTATATGTTTTGAATTTTGTAAAATAGACTTAATTTTTGAATTTGGAATATCAAATATAGGTTAGGGTGAATTTTTTGGATTTTTCTGAAAAACATCAATTTTTGATAAATAGTGACACCACTAAGTGGTACTTATAAAAACTGATTTTTCCGTTTAAATGAAATTTTTCCATCTTTGTGTTTTAAATTTCAAAAATTGACATACATGGTTTTCATTAAGAAGTAAAATATGGTTCAAAGGGATAAAAATAATTTTTTGGTGAATAGTAACTTATTAAGTTTTTAATCGCGATTAGAGGTAATTAGTGTAGTTTAAGGTAAAAATAATGTTTTAATAATATTAAATGAACTTGAAACATGTCCTAACCTCATTGGATGTGTAATGGCAGACCAACAAAATCCATGGGTCAACTTGGGGACCCCATGGAGCCACTTTGGTTGGGAAATGACATAAATAACTTTTTATTTAATGTAAAAGTAAAAATGACACAAACATGATATGTTTTATTAAAACACTTTTTAAGTGGGGTTATACAAGTCAGATTTTTTATTATAAATAGTAATTGGAAATCTAAAAAGATTTCCTACATCATAGTAATTTTTTTATAATTTATAGACATTATATAAATTAAATAATTTATGAAATCATAATGATGCAGCGATGACATCATTATCTGACGATTTAACTAAAATGAGAAGATAATGTAAAACCTATGACCTACACATGTCAAAAACTTATTGTATGGGAGGATTTCGAACCCTTATCACCTTATCCACGAATTATATCAATTTGGGACATTTTAAAACCGAAACACATTTTCAAATAAAGTAACATTTCTTACTTTCCAAAAGTGCCCCTCCTCTCCTCTTATAAAAGGCCCTCACATCTACCTCATTTCACACACTCCTCAAGCCTTTGGATCGGCCAACCCCTGCCCATTTACTCTCTCCACATCCCTCTCCTAATCCTAGAGGATCCCCTTTGGGCAGAATCCATTAAAAGGAAGCCTTTAGGCTCAAATCAAAAGGAGCTACACTTTTAATGGTAATTCATTCCCTCATGTTCATTTGTTTTATTTTGCTTCTCCAACCCCCTAAAATCTTTTTATTTACTTCTTTTGTAACAAAAAAAGTATCTTAAATATACTAGGATGTTTTTTATATGATTTATTAGAGCTACACTCTCACACAACTACATCAAATGGTTAAAGAACATACGGTTTCCGTGGATGGCGAAATTCTGCCTCCCGAAATGATGATTGTTCAATAGTCATTTAACACCTTTAAAGGTGGCCATTATGATGTCACTATTTTTATATATGATATATAATATGTTTATGTTTTCCTTAAGCTTCTGTTTTTTTTATTTTGGGCATACCTTTATGGTTTCCATTATGGGTAAACGCGATATCTTCATTTAAGGAAGTGCGGACTACAACCCCCTGAAAGTGATTTGATTTGTTAAATACCATATGTGGGACGTATAAAAGATAGAACTATGATATTATATATGATATTATACTGTAATTATAATATACCTTTATATCATTATTATTCCATTCTATAAAATACAAAATAGAAATGAAAGTAGCGTTCATGCGTACGTACGGCTTACCGTCTCCATGAACGGTGCATTTCATTTCTTACCTCTAAATGATTATGTATGTTATAAATGCATGAATGTACTGGATATATATGAAATATATGATATATACATCATGAATACAATTCTGGATATAATAAAAATTTGGCCACACGAACAACATGTAATTGTAAGAATCCCACTTTCGACTTAAGAACCAAATATCGGAAAAACAAATATTATTAACTTAAATGATTACATAATGTTTATGACATGGTAATAAGTGATATAAAAGGAATAATGAACTTGAAAAATGTTCTTAAAGATATATAAATTAACTCAAGTTTATTATTCAGGAGATTAAAGAACGATCGAGTCAAGTCGGACCCGAGGTAAGGGATCCTACTCGTCTCTTTCTTTTTAAGTACACACTTTTATGTCATTCCTTTTAAAGCTCATATTTCTTGTTATTGGGATGATCTATTATATTACAGTTACTGTAATTTTTATTTTCAGGTGATGAGATACCCTATTCTCTCTCATCAATCCATTTTGGAAGTTTTGAGTGGCGCCGTTAGGCTGCCGAACTTTCGTAAGAGATCTAACCTCTCTCTTTCTTTTTAAGTACTCTCCTTTGTGTCACTTCTTTTAAGCTCCTATTTGTAATTTTGGGGGATGTTCTTTTATATTCCTCTTGCTTTACATTTTATTTTAATGTGATGATATACCCTATTTTATCTCATCAATCCATATTCGGAAGTTTTATGTGGCGCCGTTAGGCTGCCGAGTTTTCGTAAGGGATTTTTCATCTCACTTTTATTAACGTGAGATTTATGCTACATTTGACAAAAATTCCATTGAGTGGTGTATGTACTGCCCATTATTCTACTCTTTGTGTAATATAATTTCGTTTATGAGTATTTACATCAATGATCTATTGTCCTTCATTCATGGGGTGTATGTTTAGAAAGATATCCAAGTCGGTAAGGGAACCTTTCACCCTCCTTTTTTTAAAAGACTTCTTTTGTTGGGTCTTTTAATTTACATATTGTTATGGTGGGATATGTTCTCATATATCCTTATTGATTTAAATTTTATGTCCAGGTGATGAGATACACTTTTTATCTCTCATCAACTCATTTTGATGTGATGCCGTTAGGCTATCAAGGGAACTTTTTAACCCAATTTCGATTTCTTTGGGTTCAAGATGTAGTCATTGAATATTTCATCCATTGAATATGTGTGAATGACCTTTTATTGTTTTACACTTAATATCCACTTATATTGGGTGTACTTATATTTGTCACACATATTTTTGAGATTGATTTGTCCTTAATTTAAGGATACCTTCTCTATAAGGGATTTCATCACATTTGACATTTCTATTGAGGGTTCATTGTTGTTATGCACCAATTAACTCTTATATGGTGTATATACTATCCTCTGGAGTATTATATCATGAATCCATTTATTCTCATGATATTATAATGTTCTGACTAAATGTTATTCCTCAATTATTGTATTCAAGTGTCTCTAATTTTGGTAAAACCCCTTTAACCAAAATATCGTTTTAAATGTTTTAATTATTTGTTCTTATTAATATCCCTGTTTTCAAAATGGTTTTAAGGATTTATTTATATAGATATTAATGGTTTAAAATTTTAAGCTTCAAGGTGGTATGGGACACTTTGATTCAGAAATCTCTTTATTAAATGTTTTAAATGGTTTTGGAAATGGTTTCTTTTTGAATGGATTCATTATTTCAATATACTAAAATGTTATATTGTGATTGAAATGTGGAAATGTTATGTTTCCTTTGTGCATGTTTTATGTGATACATTTATGTTATGGTTCTTGGGCATTGTTATGAAAATGGGTGGTTCCGTGATAAACCAAGGGAGGGTGAGCCCGATATAGCTCTCCAATGCATTGGGTAACGTGAAGGAGTAAAACATTGAGGTTTATCCGAAGAGATTTTGGGAATATACTATGATGGGTATTCAAAAACGTAACCAAGAGGGTTACTCCCTACGTAAGAATGTTATGAATGCCTCAAGTTACCTTTTGTGTCTTATGATTTCTATGATTTATTCATGATTTGATATGCCAATGTTTTATGGGTAAAGTATGATTTCATTCTTATGTATACATGTACTCATGTTTCCTTTCCATATCATTATATCCCTTACTGAGCTTTTTATGCTCATCCCAAGTTTTTGAAATATTTTTCACAGGTCAAGGGAAGGGTACATAATGTGATGATAGTGTCAAGGATGTGTCAAGAAAGAATCCATGTTTTATTTTAAATATGTTTCCATTGATGGGAAGAATGAATACTATCTTTTATGTAACCACTTTGATTAAATTTGGAATGTAATGAAAGTTTCATGATCTAATTCTCTAAAACTCTAAACCTGAAAAGATCCTCAATGTGTAATCTTGTAATAACTCAAGATTAAGTATGGTTTAAGGCTGGGGCCTTATAGTTGGTATCAAAGGACGGTTTAGATAACTTTAGAGGTTAGGGTATTCTTTAAGCATAAGTGACATTACCATAATGGTTACGATTTCAGAAAGAGTCCTAGTTTTAGATAAAGTGAATGAGTAAGTATATCTTAGTGTTTATCTTACTCATTAGTACATGATGGTTTTGATGATATACTCACACTGACCTTTTTGGTTTTAGTAAATGGCTGGATCTAGCAGGCACCAATGTAACAGTGGATGTGAAGGAAACTGTGACAGTTTTTTGAGCAAGCAACTCAATGATATTGGAGCTGCAATGAGAACTCTTGTGATTATCCTCAACCAACTATCTAGAGTCATGATTGACCACCTAAACCTTGGAGATTTCTCTAAGGCATCATATATGCAAGAAACAAATCCCTACGGATGTACAAGTAATAATCATAAAGTTAAGTGTGTTCAAAAACCTATGTGTCAAAGATGTGGAAAGAAAAACCTAGGAAAATGTTTCAAAGGGACAGAAATATGCTATAGATGTGGAAATGAAGGTCATAAAGCAAGAACCTTCCATGGAAAAAGGAAGCATCAAGCTGACTCGAGGAAAGGGAAAGAATTTCTTTCTGAGGGATCAATTGAATATTTTAAATGTGGTGTGCATGGTCATTATGCAAACACATGTCCTATGAAGAAGTTTCGTTAATGGCGTCACAAAGAGCGTACCAATATTCGTTTACCAATACCTAATGCCATTTTGATTGAGGATGAAGAAACTGACAATGACCAATCAAAGGTATGTACTATTTCATAACTATTGTTTTCCTATTTTGGAATCTTCGGATATGATTCATGATTTTGTTTGTAGGAAAGAGGTATTTCTGAATAAGTTGGAAAGGAATGGATAATGGATCATGAATAATGTTGAATGAGTAAGATGTCAACATATAAGGGCTTCAAGAGTTATGGTGAAATTCTTAAGAGTATTAAGTCTCTTTTGATGATGGGGTTACATTAGATGACTTTTTATATTATGTGTAACCCTGATGTCTAATATAGGAAAATTTTATTCAAGTAATAGTTATATTTTCTTTTGTGGACATAGTTATAAAGAACCATTTGGGTTTATATGATCCTTACTTTTGAGGTAATTATGGGTTGCTATATTTTATGATTGAAGTGAAATGCATGAGATAAAATTGAGGTTAAATTATGTTATGGTTATTTTTGATGATTTTATCACTTTTTGGGGAATGATTTGAGAATTATATAGTTTTGGAAAAAGGACAACACGTAGACCGTGTGACTACTCGTCGCGTCGGACAAAGCTGCGGGAAATGAACCCACAATCAAAGTGAAACTGGTATTTATCGACTACCACTGGACTACGTGAAGTCCCTGGTTAGTTTGACTGATTATTTTTTAAGAGTAAGTTGATTTTGGGTTATTTATGAAAATGATTAACCTATCATAGAGGATAGGTGATTAGGTTAATTACTTTTCAATACGAGACTTTAGGAGCAACTGATGTTGTTTGGAGATAAATGTTTTGATTTAACTTGGAAGACTATGTGACTAAATCTTTCAAATATTTGGGTTTCAATCTTATATTGGTTTACTTTGAAGAATTTTATGGACAAATTGTTTATCATATGGTCCTCGTTGAACCTTGGGTTTTTTTGTACAAATTTTGGAGGTTAAGCATGGATTTTCTTTTTAATGGGTTTTCATTTTATGGATTATCTGACCTTGTACTAACCTTTTTGGTTTTGGTTTTGGTTAAAGACTAAAGACATGGGATGTATATAGTTCTCCTTTGTGGATTAGGTGATTTTATAGACGTTGATTATAATACTCTTAATGCAATCAAGTCTCCCTAAATACTCATCTTTTGGAAAAAAATATGAGTTTGATTAAAAAATATAGTAAAAGTTGAAACTCAGCATGATAAGTGATTATGTTTCCTTATGAATAAATTCCTCAATAAAAAGTAACTTAAAACAAAAATGTTTTCTATTAGCTTTTCCTACTGGGGAATCGAATACCGTTTAACACATCACAAGTTTGTGATTTTCTCATTGTTAACTTTCTCTTAGACATGTTTACTATCACTCTCCCTCAAGAACATGACCCTTTGCTTTTTCTTCCATGTCCATGTTTTTATACATGGAATCCTATTATGGGTTAACTCGGGTGACCTCTGTACTTATATTCCTTTATTTTAATGTGATTGTTTTACCGACTCTTGTTCTGATGTGGGACGTTCAAGGATGTTTCCAAGCTCAATTTTAAAAATTGCGAGGATGCAATTCCCAAAAGGGGGAAGGATGTAACACCCCAGGTCAATAAAGAATATGAAATTTTCATATTTATCCATATTTGTGAATAAAATATTAATATGACTTTAAAGGGGATGCTATGCTCGATGGGGTACCCAACACGCAACAACGAGTTTCTTGGGAATCTTACGTTGCACTCTAATAATAAAATAATATTATTTGAAATGGTAGTCAACATGTAGCTGTTGTAATGGTGGGAATAGATATAAATAACTAAAATATGATTATATATGTTTTTAAATGTTTTTACATTTATTCAATAAAGGATAGAGGCTTAAAATACGGAAAGAATTCAATTTTAGGCGTATATGCCCTAGTTTTCACTAAAGGTTCACTTATCACCTTTTGATGTTGAACCATCATTAAATATAGTTTTGTTAACTCTTAAACAATCTTTTGGACCAAATAAAACTCTTATTAAGAATCGGGATGTCAAAATTTACTTTGTGTAAATTTTTGGTATCTTTCCGATAAAGTTCATTTTTTTAATGAATAGTGTCAAATGTTGTATTTTAATTCAAAACATCTTTTTAATATAATTTATTTATATGATTATATTATCTTTTGAATTGGTTTTAAAGTGAAATTAGAATATATTTGTACCATTAAATCCAATAGTGGTCATCGTAATTAATTTCACTTTGAAAACAAACTTAAACCAGTGTCAATATTTTGATACTTATTGTTTCATAAAAACACGCTATTTGCTCTGACAGCGGGAATTAATTATTAAATTAATTAATGTGAATTATATGTTTTGAATTTTTTAAAATAGACTTCATTTTTGAATTCGGAATATCAAATATATCTTAGGGTGAAGTTTTGGGATTTTTCTGAAAAACATCAATTTTTGATGAATAGTGACACCACTAAGTGGTACTTATAAAAACTGATTTTTCCGTTTAAATGAAATTTTTCCATCTTTGTGTTTTGAATTTCAAAAATCCGACATACATGGTTTTCATTAAGAAGTAAAATGTGGTTCAATGGGATAAAAATAATTATTTTGTGAATAGTAACTTATTAAGTTTTTAATCGCGATTAGAGGTAATTAGTGTAGTTTAAGGTAAAAATAATGTTTTAATAATATGAAATGAACTTGACACATGTCCTAACCACATTGGATGTGTAATGGCCGACCAAGACAAGCCGTGGGTCATCTTGGGGTCCCCATGGAGCCACTTTGGTTGGGAAATGACATAAATAACTTTTTATTTAATGTAAAAGTAAAAATGACACAAACATGATATGTTTTACTAAAAAAACTTTAAGTGGGGTTTTACAAGTCAGATTTTTTATTATAAATAGTCATTGGAAATATAAATAGATTTCCTACATCATAGTCATTTTTTTTATAATTTTTAGACATTAAATAAATTAAATTAGTTATGACATATTAATGATGCAGCGATGACATCATTATCTGACGATTTAAATAAAATGAGAAGTTAATGTAAACCCTATGACCTAAACATGTCCAAAACTAATTGTATGGGTGGATTTAGAACCCTTATCACCTTATACACGAATTATATCAATGTGGGACCTTTTAAAACCGAAACACATTTTCAAATAAAGTAATATTTCTTACTTTCCAAAAGTGCCTCTCCTCTCCTCTTATAAAAGGCCCCCACCTCTACCTCATTTCACACACTCCTCAAGCCATTGGCTCGACCAACCCCTACACATTTACTCTCTCCACATAACTCTCCTCATTCTATAGGATTACCTTTGGGCATAATCCTTTCAAAGGAAGACTTTAGGCTCAAAGCAAAAGGAGTTACACTTTTAAAGGTAATTCATTCCCTCATGTTCATTTGTTTTATTTTGCTTCTCCAACCCCCTAAACTCTTTTTATTTACTTCTTCTATAACAAAACCAGTATCTCCAATATACTAGTATGTTTTTATAAGATTTATTCGAGCTACACTCTCACACAACTACATCAAATGGTTAAAGAACATACGGTTTCCGTGGATGGCGAAATTCTGCCTCCCGAAACGATGATTGTTCAATACTCATTTAACACCTTCAAAGGTGGCCATTATGATGTCACTATTTTTATATATGATATATAATATGTTTATGTTTTCCTTAAGCTTCTGTTTTTTTCATTTTGGGCATACCTTTATGGTTTCCATTATGGGTAAAAGCGATATCTTCATTTAAGGAAGTGCGGACTACCGCCCCCTTAAAGTGATTTGATTCGTTAAATACCATATGTGGGACGTATAAAGTATGGAACTATGATATAATATATTATATTATACTGGAATTATAATATACCTTTATATAATTAATATTCCATTCTATAAAATACGAAATAGAAATGAAAGTAGCGTTCATGCGTACGTACGGCTTACCGTCTCCATGAACGGTGCATTTCATTTATTACCTCTAAATGATTATGTAATGTTATAAATTCATTAATTTACTGGATATATATATATGAAATATTTGATATATACATAATGAATAATATTCTTGATATAATAAACATTTGGCCACACGAACAACATGTAATTGTAAGAAGTCCACTTTCGACTTAAGAACCAAATATCGGCAAAACAAATATTATTAACTTAAATGATTACATAATGTTTATGACATGGTAATAAGTGATATAAAAGGAATAATGAACTTGAAAAAGGTTCTTAAGGAAGTAGAAATTAACTCAAGTTTATTATTCATGAGATTAAAGAACAATCGAGTCAAGTCGGACCCGAGGTAAGGGATCCTACTCCTCTCTTTCTTTTTAAGTACACACTTTTATGTCATTCCTTTTAAAGCTCATATTTATTGTTATTGGGATGATCTTTTATATTACAATTACTGTAATTTTTATGTTCATGTGATGAGAGACCCAATTCTCTCTCATCAATCCATTTTGGATGTTTTGAGTGGCGCCGTTAGGCTGCCGAACTTTCGTAAGAGATCTAACCTCTCTCTTTCTTTTTAAGTACTCTCCTTTATGTAACTTCTTTTAAGCTCTTCTTTGTAATGTTGGGGGATGTTCTTTTATATTCCTCTTTCTGTACATTTTATTTTAATGTGATTAGATACCCTATTTTATCTCATCAATCCATAATCGGAAGTTTTATGTGGCGCCGTTTGGCTGCCGAGTTTCGTAAGGGATTTTTCATCTCACTTTTATTCCTGTGAGATTTATGCTACATTTGCCACAAATTCCATTGAGTGGTGTATGTACTGCCCTTTATTCTACTCTTTGTGTAATATACATTCTTTTATGAGTATTTACATCAATGATTTATTGTCCTTCTTTCATGGGGTGTATGTTTTAAAAGATACCCAAGTCGGTAAGGGAACCTTTCACCCTCCTTTTTTTAAAAGACATCTTTTGTTGGGTCTTTTAATTTACATATTAGTATGTTGGGATATGTTCTCATATATCCTTATTGATGTAAATTTTATGTCCAAGTGATGAGATACACTTTTTATCTCCCATCAACTAATTTTGATGTGATGCCGTTAGGCTATCAAGGGAACTTTTTAACCGAATTTCGATTTCACTGGGTTCAAGATGTAGTCATTGAATATGTCATCCATTGAATATGTGTGAATGACCTTTTATTGTTTGACACTTAATATGCACTTATATTGTGTGTACTTATATTTTTCACACATATTTTTGAGATTTATTTGTCCTTAATTTAAGGATACCTTCTCTATAAGGGATTTCATCACATTTGACATTTCTATTGAGGGTTCATTGTTGTTATGCACCAATTCACTCTTATATGGTGTATATAATGTCCATTGGAGTATTATATCATGAATCTATTTATTCTCATGATATTATAAAGTTCTAACTAAATTTTATTCCTCAATTATTGTATTCAAGTGTCTCTAATTTTGGTAAAACCCCTTTAACCAAAATATCGTTTTAAATGTTTTAATTATTTGTTCTTATTAATATCCATGTTTTCAAAATGGTTTTAAGGATTTATTTATATGGATATTAATGGTTTAAAATTTTATGCTTCAAGGTGGTATGGGAAAATTTGATTCAAAAATCTCTTTATTAAATTTTTTAAATGGTTTTGGAAATGGTTTCTTTTTGAATGGATTCATTATTTCAATATACTAAAATGTTATATTGTGATTGAAATGTGGAAAAGTTATGTTTCCTTTATGCATGTTTTATGTGATACATTTATGTTATGGTTCTTGGGCACTGATATGAAAACGGGTGGTTCCATGATAAACAAAGGGCGGGTGAGCCCGATATAGCTCTCCAATGCATTGGGTAACGCGAAGGAGTGAAACATTGAGGTTTCTCTGAAGAGATTTAGGGAATATACTGTGATGGGTATTCCAAAACGTAACCAAGAGGGTTACTCCCTACGTAAGAATGTTATGAATGCCTCAAGTTACCTTTTGTGTCTTATGATTTCTATGATTTATTCATGATTTGATATGCCTATGTTTTATGGGTAAAGTATGATTTCATTCTTATGTATACATGTACTCATGTTTCCTTTCCATATATTTATATCCCTTACTAAGCTTTTTATGTTCATACCAAGTTTTTGAAATGTTTTTCACAGGTCAATGGATTGGTACATGATGATATGATAGTGTCAAGGATGTGTCAAGAAAGAATCCATGTTTTATTTTAAATATGTTTCCGTTGATGGGAAGAATGAATACTGTCTTTTATGTAACCAGTTTGTTTAAATGTGGAATGTAATGCAAGTTTCATGATCTAATTCTCTAAAACTCTAAACCTGAAAATATCCTCAATGTGTAATCTTGTAATAACTCAAGATTAAGTAAGGTTTAAGGCTGGGGCCTTATACTGATTAAAAATTTTAATCCAGAAAATACATTTTTAATGAAATAAATAAATGAGTCAAGACTAATTAAAATAAAATATTTTGGATTGATAATCATGAATGAATTATATTCTGGGGAATTAATTATGGAATGATTAATATATAGGATCTTAAAGGGACCTTATACAAGATAAATTCTTTCTTTTGGACCTTATCTTTGTTTAGACTGAGTCAGATAACTAGCTTTGAAATTGGTCTCTTCAAATAGACCATGACTCTAATACCCAAATATTTTTTTAATTTATTGGCGGATCCCTTTAGAAAATTTTATCTACGATTCTTTTGTTAGTTATTTTTACATTGGATCAATGATTTTGGTTGTTAGTGTTTTCCCCCTATTTTTTTATTCCCACATATAGTTGAAGTATTTTTTTAAATTCAAAAATTTTTATTAATGTGTAAAATACATTATCCGACCATGTAAGTTAAATATGTTTTATATTTATATATTCAGTAAGGTTTATTTTGACTTATTTAGTAAAACATATTAGTTTTTGTTAAAAATTATTATATTGGAATTAAATAGCTCCAAAGTTTACTTTGATAAAGGGGATCTCATTTTTTGGATCTGAATGCAAAAAATTGATAGGAGTTCACATTTTATTATTCTATAAAAAATTTGAATATTTGATGAATATTAAAAATATATTTTTGAGTATATGCTATGTTTTATTTCTTAATTATTATTTAAAAACAACATTAAAATTAAAATATTTATAATGAATTTTAATATATTTATTGATTAACCTAAAATATCTTTATATATTTATTTTAATTTCAAGACTTATAAAAAAACATCTAATATAAAATTATATTTTATTATAATAAAATACTATTAATGATTCATTACAATTAATTAATTACTACAATGATGTGTTAATTTTTGAAATTGGTTAAAATTAAATAATATAAATATATAGGTAAATACTATTATAAATAACAATAATGAATAATGTCCTTGTGAATTTTGAATTTTGATAGATTATAACCATGTAAACCACTATCCACTTTTCCTTGGTATATATTTATATTTTAACAATATTGTTGTGGTCTTGGTACACTAGGATTTTTGCTTAAAGTTTCTCAATAATAATCAATATTATTCAATGTATTTTAAAAATAAAATAAATTATTTAATAAAAGTTAAGAAATATCGTACTCTTTTTCATATAAATTATCTCTATCACTAGTCATTTTTCGTATATTTTTATGCCTCTTAAATTATCTATAATATTCTATGTAGTCATATTAAACTATCTTATACATGTATAATAGGCCATATTCCAACCAAAATATCCTCTTATGAAGGATAATGTTTTATGTATAATAAATCACCTCAAAGAGAAGTGTATTAATTATTAATCCCTAGTAATTTAATTTTTTTTCTCACTCATAACCCTTGTAAAAAAATTTAAACTAATAAAAACAATCTATATTATTATTATACTATAAAAAAGTGGTGAAATCAAATATTTATTAATTTGATTTCTATTATAATTTATTTTAAAAACATCAGTCTCTCATGGTTTCTTTATAGCATATATATGAATGATAATGATATAAATTCATTTTCACAATCATATACATTTTTAAAATTTGTTTCAAAATATTTTTATATCTATTATAATGAATTTATATACTGTTTAATTTTTTGGACTGATAAAACATGTATGATTGAAAAATATAAATTGTATACTATCATGGTAGATTTAATAAGTTAAAAAAAATCTTATGAAGTGAAAATTCTTAATTTATAACTATATTTATTTATTTTCCTACTTATAGAATGAATTAAATTTATACATTGAAATTTCCAAAGATTATGGTATTATAGTAGAAAGATCAATGATCGTTACCATCATACTGATTCTTTTTCAAAATAATCGATCAAACAACATATAGTGATCAAAATAAATAAAAATAATATAATAATATAATATGATACAATAAAATAAGTATTATAATAATTTAAATTAAAACTAATAGTTAATTTTTATATATAATTAATATATATAGTTCGGTAATTGTTGAGGTTATACAGGGTTCAAAAGTGAGTAAGGACCCGAGGTGAGGGGACAAAATCCATAATATATTTCCATTGATTTATGATGATTTTTTTCTAGGTACCACTTATGAATCATAAATATTATATTTTCATAACTTATTTATTTCATAAATAATTATTGAACTTGTGTTCTTATAGGGATATTCTTATCTTTATTGTTTCACTTCAAATAATTTCTTTTCAATCAAACCCTTCCTAGTATATATAGGAAACTATTATATCTATACTTATTTCTCAATTATACCTCCGCTAATGAATATTTTTATTATTTTTTATAAATCATTTTATTTGGAAATAAAGTATGTAAGTTATTATATTTTTTGGGAAAATATTGGACTTTATATTATTTATATTATATTTATTATGTCATAACAAATTTTGATAATGTGGTTTCTGAAAACATGATCTAGATAAACATTTATTCTATATCAGAACCATAATATAAGATTACATATCACTATAATATATCTTAGGTCATTAAACATTTGGTTTTTTTCTTTTGTGGATCAATTACTTAGGGAAATTATTTTACAAACTTGTTAATCTTTCTCTATAATCTATCTATTTTGTACTCAGTTATAGAAAATTTTCATATGTTATAACCATATTTACAACCCATGAAATAGTGACATAATAATGGGGTGAGTTAAAACACTCAGTAATGGAAAAATTATCAACATGACATCATGATTCATATTATAAGAATATGAGAAAACATGGTCTAAGGATAAAGTTCTTATAAAAAGTACATGGTGTAATAAGAGTTTTCTATAAATCATGAAGGAAGGAAATTTAATCCAATAATAATAAAAATTTACCAAAATATAAGTGTTATTGATAATAATAGAAAAATAGAATAAGGAAATGATATCATAAGATTATGGAATCGTAAATATGTGTAAACAACATAAAACATTACAACATAATAATAATTCACGACTCACTTCCAAAAATATCACTGTTGGAAGAGTCCTATAGTAGATAATGTTCACTCTGTAATCGCATATATAACTTATAATGTGATATAAATATTAAAAAAATTAATTTTAAGGAGATAATATTTTTTGTACACCCATTACATTAAATAATGTCTTTATAAAACCTTCTTGCACCATACCTAGAATCACTAAAGATGAAAAAAAAATCACCGAATGTATTAAAGGGATATATAATATCAATCTAAATTTTTACATAACACAGTGTTCTCAAGATAAATTCCATCAAACCATACATTTTATCTCAATAGATAAAAGAAAAACTGAATTTCATAGAGGGATATATAATTCCCTAGCCACATGACACATAATATAATGTTCTTCGGCTAACTACAAATGTTTCATACATGGTATCCTAAGGGTAAAAAAGTTTACTATTGAATTAGTGTGATATATATTTATATTACCATCAGAAAAGAAATATACTCCAAAAATTTTCATTCATACATGTTTTTTTATAAGAAAAATAAACTATTTATATAGCATAAGAATGAAAAAACCCATGTGAGAGAAGATGGCTTCATAATCTTGTCTCAACGGATAATTGAAGGATATATCTAATGTATTCCCATGATAAGATGTAATTAAATAATTTTTTATGTTCTTGTTTTAATAAATAAACATATTCCATGAAAATTTAGTTCCAATGATGTAAAATCTATGAGAAGTTTTGAGGATAATAATGAATAAAAAATCAATTTCATAAGTGATGCTTTTATTAATGAGCATATGATATTTTAATAAAAGTGATTTTTTAATTTTCCCTTAGAACCGAATGAAACTAATATTGTTTTACATAAAATAATGAGTATTTTAATAAATTCTTCATGGGGAAAAAATTATAAGGGAGGTTTATATGTCATGAAATAAGAAATCAAGAAATTTGCCTTAAGTTCGGTTTACTTAAAATTGGGAATTTCAAAGGGTGGTGAAAATAATTTATTATCTATAGTAAAGATATGTATAATAAACTAGGTATACATGTATGAAACATATATAAATCATATTTAATAAATATTTTTAAATAATATTGATAACAATGGGAAAAATAAATAGAATGTGAAATCAAAACGTAATAAGGGTAGTTTTAGAAGATCCCTTTTTAGGATTTAATATGGAATTTATTGAAATAAAACATCATTAAAAGGATAAAAAAATATTCCTGATAAAAGATAAGAAATTAAATATGAATTTAATATGAGATAAATCAGAAGTAGGTTTCTAATTAAAATATATAACATTGTATTGAATGGAAATTATGGATATGGATGGAAAAAACTGTTAAATAGAATGAGAATTATTATTAATAATGATATATTTTTTATTAAGAAATTATTCAAGGTAAAATAAATTTATTTAAAGTGATTTATCCTTGGATTGGATGTGATGGAAATATTAATTAAAATATTATACTAGAAAGAAACCATTATTGGAATAAAAATTTTCAAATGAAATCATTTTAACTCAATGAATGGTGTAGATTTTACAATGACCATTATATTATCAATATTGTTTAATTAAAATCCAATAAAGGTATATAATGATATGTTTTTTTAAATATAATATATTTCATTAAAATTATGATATAATTTAATCCATGTCCAATACATAAAATATAAACAACATAAAATTGATGAATATGAATCATATCTCAATGAAATAAAATTTGAGTTCCAGAAACCCTTACATTTTATCTCAATTTTCTCGAACGTGAACTCAAATAACATATAAAAAACATATTATTTATAAATATAAAAATTATAATACGCATTTTAATTTATTCTTATAGATATATATTAGTTAGTTTGTACATATCTAGAATATTTGGTGCAGGTAATCATGATTTTTTTGAACTAGTTTGGTGATAGCTTTGTCTATTTTCATTCTTCTAAAAATGTTCATAATAATGTGAAAATAAAATTTACTACAATTTATATTTATATTTTTTTTATAGATATATAATTTCATTCTTGTTGGAGTTTCAATTATGATCCTTGAAGATGAACTTGATGAAAAGCATGTTTCAGAGATTCATAAAAAATGAGCAGTAGTATCATGGTGAATGATTATAATTTTTGTGTAACCATTAAAGAACCAAAATAAAACATTATTAACTTTATTATAACTTATATTTTACCGATTCATATTTTCATAGTCGTCTAATATATTATTTTATATCATTATTCAATTTGGTGGTAAAAAAAGATCCAAATTCAAAAATATCAAAATTTATTAAATGGTTATGAACTGGATTAGATTTAATATCTCTATAATAAGAAATAAATTTATTTTATTCATTAATAATTAGTTTCATATGTAATAATTCTTATGAAATATAAGAATATGATAATGGAAGTAAATTTATTACTTAGAACGAAGAGATCATTTCCCTCTTTGTATGATTTTTTTGACCATAAAAATTATAGTGTGGGTTTATTATTAATATAATAAATAGGTTTTCCAATTATTATTACAAGAACCCTAATAATTTGATTAAAATAATATATATACATTAAATATGTTTTTATAACCAATCATGAGAGGTGGTAATAAAAGTGAAATAGTTTATTTCGTGGAGATAGTAGTTCATGCAGTCACATGATTGATGATTTCATTTTCTATTAAGTGAAAAGAATAAATGTGGTTAATGATCATTCCATTATCATAATAAAACTATGTGTATAACCAATAATGATGTAACTATATAGTAATTAAATAATAATAATAGAAAAATTTATATATAAATGAATAATCATTTGGAAGAGAAATGAATAGTCTTGTTTAGTACATTGGAATTTAATTTGAGGATTCCACATAAACAAAGTGATTAGGATAATCACTTTTTACTAAAATCTTATGAAAGTGAATTAAGATATTAGTATAATGGAAAAGTTTAGGGTTTAAATTAGAGACTGAAAATTTGGAGTGCCTTGAATAGGTGGTGGAATTCCCCTTATATAAGTTGTGAGAATGACATTTTTGAAATCCCCCATTACTTTAAAATAATTCCATTACATAATATAAGGATAAAGGCTAAAAAATGTAAAACATTTGAGTAGGGGTTGGTATAATTTTGGAAATACCTCAACTAATCAATTATACGAATTTTTTACCCCTATACTTGTACCATTTGAGATTTTACCATGGTAAATAATTTTTACCTAAGTAATTAAAACTTTAGGAAGAAAAATAAAATCAAATTTTTTTAATAATTTGTAATAAGTGAATTAAATTAAGAAATTAATCTTATCAAATAAAATTTATATATATTAGAAAGTAATTTTTAAATTATATCATGTAACGCGTAAATAACCATTTTTAGAAAGTGACTTCTTATGAATAAAATTTATATATATAATAAAATTATCAATCTATGTGATTTTAACGATCTAATTTGGTTTAATTTAGAAGAAATAAATTTTATGTGGCCTTAAGATGAATTATAAATCAAATTTCACCAAAATAATAGTTAATTAAAAAAATATGAAAAATTAGTTTTATAAAAAAATAATACTTACGTTTCTAAACATTGGTTTTTAAAATTTAAAATACCATTTAAAAATGTATAATTTTACACTTTTAATACTTATTTGATCATTAAAAATGTGTTATAATTTTTTCAGTTGTTATTACTTCTTTATATATTCATAAATTCTAGGATTTTATTAAAATCATTATATTTCAATATTCACCTAAAAATAAATTATTTATAACAAATATAAAGAAACATAATAAATATTTAAAATTAGTCATTTTTAATTAATTAATAATTTAAACTATCTTTTTAGAATTTAAAATAATTTTAAATATTAAATCACATAAATTATATATCCTCTAAATATAAGAATCTCTAATTGGTTAACATATTATTATTTCATAAAGGTTTTTTTATTCTTATAATTTTCATGATAATATCTATTTAAAATGTTACAACTATTTTTATTTTGGTATTTCAAGTGAAAAAATATTTAACACATTAAATTTTTTTAATGTAAAGATTTATAGTAATATCAGAGCATGTCACATTCTCCCCCTAAAAAAATTACATCCTCATAATTTTAAAACTCATACGACAGTATTAATTTAATTAGGTAAATCATAATTTACCATATATTGGTAGTTTATCAGATTTTCATTTAGGATATAATGTGTCATTTCTCTATATTCAATTTGATATGTCCCCTTTTTAAAAATGTAAAGTCCATTCCTAATATAGTCTTTATATGTTAAGGGTAAATAAATAAATAATATGAAACCATCCACAATCCTAGAAGAATATTCATGTACAATGGATATAATAATTTTAACACTCAATGTTTTTATTTACAAATTAATATCTAATATGTGAAAACATACATGATATATGATATGAAAATATAGAGTTAAAATTCACATTATACTTCAATTGTAGTATTGTATAAGATTTTCCTAATTCCAATGGTATAAGAGGTTATTGGTGTTGATTTTAATACAAATCAATTGGATTAATGTGTTTACAATGACCTATAATGTACATACATTGTTATTAATACAGAATTGAAGTACACTTATTACAACATATAATAAAACCAGGAAAGGACCGTATAGGTATAGAGTCTTTAGAAACTGGGAAACATAAACAACTGGTTCATAAAACATCTACTTTGCCTCCCATTTATTTCATCATATCTAGAGTCCCTTTTGGCATATCCTAATTAATAACCTTCTTCCTGACCTGGGGAAATAAAACATACAAAAGGGTGAGCTCAAATGCTCAGTAAGGGTAATCAAAAGAAATATCAATCACATCATATTTATAGGAACATAAATTTTGGAAATCTTGTCCTGCAAAAGAGATCATAATAACATGGGATAAATCATAGTAGTGAAATGTAATCCCAATAATCATAACATAAATCATGAAACTTTGTGTCATACACACATAATCATAGAGAATCATTTCTTATTAGTCAAGGCTAATTTCCAAGACTATCTTAGTGGACAAAGTCCATTTCTGAACCGAGTTCACTCCTCGTTTCAGTCCTGTTTCACTGAACCGGTTTAACCTGCCGTTCCAGCCATGTCTTTCTCATGAGATATAAAATCTTTATCCAATGCATTGGAGGGAGATATAGGTCCCACCCATCTCATAATGATACCATTCTTATTTGTGCCACAAAATCATAAATCATACATCATTGCATAACCCATGTATTAAAAATGGAAATCTTAAACATCGTGACATCATAAAACAATTCATATAAGACAAAGGAATTCATAAATATAATTCCATGACAACACAATCAAATCACTGTAGTAATAAGGATAGAAATAGAACCCTTTATTATCTTAGATGGAAAATAATTTTTATAAAACACTTGAACTCCATTCTTGAGGAAAATATCCTTTCTACATCAAAAATAGTTTTCCTTTCTTAACATGTCATACAATTATAAAATAAAAGAAGTTGATTAAAAATAAACATGAAAACTTGTAAATGAAGCTTCTTAGAAATAATATTTTAAAAATCCATTCATGCCGTATATGTTAAAAAAACATTCTTCTTGTACTTTTGTCGGAAAAGTCAAAAAGTACCTCGTACGAAAAACGACAAAAGATTCATTTGATATATTTTACTAAAAACTCACCAAAGGGTAATGTTTGATTTAAACAATTATAGGTGTATGGATATAAAATTACATATTTAGAAAACATGGATATGGATGATAAAATACACCCCAGTAAATACCAAAGTATAAAAAATCTCGGATAGAAATGAGATTGTGAAATTTTCCCTTACCTTAGGTCTGATTTTCTTCGTAAGTGTCCGAACCTCCTCTTCTTTGAAGCGCCTCATTGAGATCTCCTTTTAGGGCACTAAAATTGGTCTTTGAAGAAGACCAGGACCTCTAGGATGTCTTTAGGGAAGTGGAGAGGAGAAATTAACAGGGGTTGACCGAGCTTGAAGGCTCAAAGTGGTGTGAGGAAGAGGGGGAAGAGGTGCTCTTTTATAAGGGAGGAGAGGGGCACCTTTGGAATAACTAAAACTATTATTTTATTATAAAGTCAAATTCGGTTTTAAATATCTCCAAACTGATTTCTTTCGAAGCTAAGGTGGGGATGAGTCGAAATAATCTCATCCAATAGAATTTAGAGAAGTTTAGGTTCCTATTTTAACCATATCATTTAGATTTAACAGTAAGTAAAATAATTTTACTTTTACCGTGTCTTCTTGTGTTCTTAAAAAATAAGGTTAATAAACATACTATAAGCAGCCAATAGAACCCCAAGTTATTTATTATTTATATATATAACCGTATCTATGTCATTTGGCCAAACCTTAGATTTTTAGGAATAAAATAACAATTACTAATATAATATTTGTTTTAAAAACTATTTTATGTCAATTTTGACACTATTTAGTAATTGACTTTTGTGAAAATCATAATAGAATTATTAGTTCGAAAAAAGTTAATTAAATCAATAATAACATGTAATATTAACCTATAAAATTAGTGGAATTCATAAAAGTCTCAAATTATATTTATTTGAGTATTTATAAAATCAATTATGTCAATATTTCATTAATAAGATAATTACTGCATCATCTTTGTGTCATAAATAAATTAAATTATTTAAAGTCTAAAAATTACAAATAAAATATAATTATGTAGGAAATATATTTAGATTTATAATTAATATTTATAGTCAAATTTAACTTATGTATAACCCTATATTAAAAATTATATACTTATTAAACTTTGATTTTAACTATTTTTACCCTTCTTTAAATAAATTAATAATAAATGTCCTAATCTAATCCAAGTGAGCCTAAATATTCATATTTTATTCATAAGGTTGTTTTTGGTCGAATTACACTTATCCAATACAATTAATACATGTGTTAGGGTAATAATAATATCAATTTTACCCTTAATTACCCTATTTACTTTTAACCGTGGTAAATAAAAGTAAAAAGTTACTATTCACCAAAAATTATTTTCATCTCATTGAACCACATTTTACTTACTGACATCAACCGTGTTTCTCAGATTTTTTGAGATTCCACTCATAGAGGTGGTAAAATTATGTTTTATGAAAAATTCAGTTTTTTAACTACCACTTAGTGGCTTCACTATACATCAAAAATTGAAAGTTTTCTAAAAAATACCAAAATTTCTCCGTAGGCTAATTTCTATATTCTGAATCCAAAAATGAAGTCAATTTTGAAAAATAAAATTTATAAAATTTAAAAAGTGGTTATTACTATTCATAACTGCTATTTTTAATAATATTTTAATAGCATATTGTTGTTTAGTGAAACTCGGTATTGCGTATGACGAAAGCTATTGGGGAAGGTCGTGATTTCATGTAAAGCAAGCCAAGCAAGTGATGTGTGTAGTGAAAGATTTCTTTGATGATTTATATAACATAAAAACAAAATATTTCTCATAAAAGTATCAGGTGTTACATTCTACCCCCCTTAAAATGAATTTTTCCCTCGAAATTCGTCACTTTGTAACAAACAGATGAGGATACCTCTCCCTCATCATATCCTCAAGCTCCCATGTAGCTTCTTCTAATTGGTGGTTCCTCCATAAAACATTCACCAAGTGAGTGGTCTTATTTCGTAGGACTTTTTCGCTACGATCCAGAATCTATATTGGCTGTTCTTCATAAGAAAGATCTTTCTCCAGCGGTACAACTTCTGAGATGAGTACATGTGAAGGATCAGGTATGTACTTTCTCAGAAGAGATAAATGGAACACATTGTGAAGTTGAGAGAGATTCGATGGAAGTGCCAATCGGTAAGCTACCTTCCCAACACGATCCAGTATTTCGAAAGGACCGATATACCTAGGGCTCAAATTTCCCTTCTTTCCAAATCTAATTACTCTCTTCTAAGGAGATATTCATAAGAACACTTTATCACCCACTTCAAACTCTAAGTCTTTTCTTTGGTTGTCTGCATAACTTTTCTGTCGACTCTGAGATGCTCTTATGTGTTGTTGAATAGATCTGACCTTTTCTGCCATCTCATCAACAAGATCTGGTCCTAATAGCTTTCTTTCCCCAACTTCATCCCATCAAGTTGGAGTCCTGCATTTCTTTCTATAGAGAGCTTCATAAGGATCCATCTGAATACTAGAGTGAAAGATATTATTATAAGAAAATTCCACCAAAGGTAGGTGCTGATCCCAACCACCTTTGAAATCCATAGAGCAAGCTCTCATCATATCTTCTAGAGATTAAATTGTTCTCTCAGACTAACCGTCTGTCTGAGGATGATAAGCAGTGCTGAAACTAAACTCTGTATCTAGATTATGCTGAAGACTTCGCCAGAACTTTGAGGTAAACCTCAGATCCCAATCAGATATAATATAATGTGGTACTCCATGCAATCTTACCACTTACTTTACATATATCCTGGCAAGCTGATCCAAAGATAAATCCTCTCTAATAAAAATGAAGTGTGCAGACTTTGTAAGATGATCAACTATGTCCCAGATAGCATTATTGCCTTTGAATGTTCTAGGAAGTCCGGTGACAAAGTCCATAATGATGTTTTCCTGTTTCCATTCGGGTATGGGTAATGGTTGGAACATCCCCTTAGAGTTATATCTCTCAGCTTTATCTAGCTGACAAACCAAGCATCAAGAGACATATTTGGCAACATCTCTTTTCATTCCATCCCACCAGAAGTACTCTTTCAGGTCTCTATACATCTTCGTGCTTCCAGGATGAATAGAGAATGAAGAACTATGAGCCTCATCCAGCAGCTCCTTCTTTAATTCGGGGATGGGAGGAACACAAACCCGATTCCAGAACTTTATTATCCCATCATAATAAAGGTTGAATTTAGGAACATTTCTCACCTTCTTTTGTAACTCGACATCTCTTTCTGTGCCTCTTTAATCTTCACATGTATAGATGGTTGAACATTCATTTTAGAAAGATACAATTTCCCCCCTTCCATTATATTTCCAACATCCATACTTTGTAAATCCATAAATATTGGATCTTTTGTGATCCTCATCATGGATAAATTGGCATAGTCATGTCGACTTAATGCATCTTCCACCTTATTTTCTTTCCCAGGGTGGTAATGGATAGAACAGTGGTAATCCTTAATCAGCTCCAACCATCTTCTTTGGCGCATATTCAGCTCCTTTTGTGTGAAAATATACTTTAAACTTTTATGATCAGTATAAATGTCACACCTTTCTCCATAAAGATAATGCCTCCAAATATTTAATGCAAATATTACCGCAGATTACACCAAATCATGAGTTGGGTAATTTTTCTAATGTATTTCCAACTATCGTGAGGCATAAATTATCACCATATAATTTTTCATAAGAACACACCCCAATATCTTCTTGGATGCATCATTGTAGATCATAAACCTTTCTCCACTACAAGGCAGTGTGAGAACTGGTGCAATGGATAACCTGCTTTTCAACTGCTTGAAATTATCTTCACATGCCTCCATCTAGACAAACTTAACTCCATTCTGAGTCAACTTGGTGAGTGGATTAGATAATCGTGAAAAATAATTCACAAAACGTCGATAATATCCAGCCAAACCAAGAAAACTTCGGATCTCAGTTACTGTTGTTGGTCTCGACCATCTTTCGATAACCTCTGTTTTTTCTGGATCCACATATATCCCCTCTTTTGAGATTATGTGACCCAAAAATGCAACTTTTTGAAGCCAAAATTCACACTTGGTAAATTTGGCATAAAGCTTCTCCTTTCTCAGGGTCTTCAATATAATTATCAAGTGATCTTCATGTTCTTCCTTTATCTTTGAAAAGAGAAGAATATCATCTATAAAGACTACCACAAACTGATCAAGATAGTCTCTAAAGACTCTATTGATCAGATCCATGAAGATAGCAGAGGAATTAGTAAGACCAAATGGCATCAGTATAAATTCATAGTGTCCATACCTTGTACAGAAATCCGTCTTTGGTATATCCTCCCTTTTGACCCTTAATTAATGATACACTAAACGAAGATCAATCTTGGAAAAGTATTGAGCTCCGCGTAGTTGGTCAAATAAGTCATCAATGCGTGGGAGAGGATATTTGTGCATGATAGTGATCTTGTTAAGTTCTCGATAATCAATGCAGAGTCTCATTGATCCATCTTTCTTCTTAACAAACAGAACAGGTGCTCCCCAAGGTGACGCACTAGGGCGTATGAACCCCTTATCAAGATTCTCTTGAAGTTTCTTCTTCTGTTCCTGTAACTAAATTGGGGCCATTCTATAAGGTGTATTTGAAATAGGCAAAGAACCCGGTATGAGTTCTATTGAAAACTCAACTTCACGATTTGGTGGAAGACCCGATAATTCTTCTGGAAAGACTTCTTCAAACTCCCGTACAATGGGCATATTCTTAATCGTGAGTTTCTCACCAACCATTTGAGATTAATAACCTTCATTTAGTGGAATCAAGACCCATAAGATGGAATAAATTTTCACTCGAAGGTTATGTTCATCCTTTCATTGATAGACAATCATAGATTGGTCGGGAATATGAAATGTGACTTCCCTTCTTTGGCAATTGATATAATCTCCATATAAAGAAAGCCAATCCATGCCCAGAATAACATCAAATTCCACTATGGGAAGGATCACAAGATTTGCAGGAATCACTTTCCCACAAACATCGATCAGAGAAGAATTATAAACTTTTGATGCGACTGTTGTGCCATTAGGGGTTGTCACAGCTAACTGAACATCTAATTGTTGAGGTAATACAGTGATATCCTTAGAAAATTCTTCAGAAATAAAAGAGTGGGTGGATCCAGAATCAAATAAACCATTTTCTACTTTAGAGTGGATGGTAAGTGTACCTTTCACCACATGTTATCGTACTCCACATCGCTGATAGAAATTGAATGTGACTTTCCTTTATCTTTAGCCTTAAGAGTTTGTTGACGTCGACCATCATAATAAACCCTTGGATTTGGGCATTGATTGGAATAATTCCCCATCTCCTTGCACTTGAAACATTGAGGTTTATTAGGTTCATTATGTGTATCCCTTCTTTTGTTTGCATCATTAGACATCTTCTTCCAATAATTTCGGCATTCAAATTCCCTATGGCCTTCCTTTCCACATTTGAAACTTTTACTTTTCCCTTTAAGACAACTCCCTCCATGTTTCTTTCCAAACTTTGAGTATAAGGGAAAGCTCATCTTCTTTTCAGTGTGCTCTTTAGATTTTCCTTTGAATTCCATTTTCCTCCTCTTATCAAACACATATGACTGATGGGTTACTCCAATCTCCATCTCGACTTTGAGAGAACATAGAACGATTTCCTCGTAGCTATTAAAGCCACTTATGTCTAGCGCCCTTCGAAGACTTGGTTTTAAGCCACTAAAGAATCGATCGATCTTACTCTCAGGTTGGATAATAATACCAAAAGCGTAC
Organism: Viscum album; assembly: GCA_963277665.1. Taxonomy (NCBI): domain Eukaryota; kingdom Viridiplantae; phylum Streptophyta; class Magnoliopsida; order Santalales; family Viscaceae; genus Viscum; species Viscum album. The sequence goes on along the minus strand of OY728142.1, from coordinate 772,930,585 downwards.
CTTGCAAGTCTTGTTAAATTTGCTTCATAGGTACCAACAGATTCATCATCCTTTTACTTTAGTTCAAGAAACTCTTTCTCCATCTTTGTTCGGAGAATACAAGGGATGTACTTATTGAAAAATAAATTCTTGAACTCGTCCCATTCCATGGACTCAATTTCATCTCTTTGCCTAGTATTCTTGATATGATTCCACCATTGATCAGCATCACCTTCCAAACGATACACTGCTAAGATGACTTTATCATGTTCAGAACATTGAAGATCTGAAAATATCTTTTCAGAAGTACTAATCCATTGTTCAACAACTAATGGATCAGTAGACCCGCTGAATTACGGTGGACACTGTCTTATGAAGGATTCAACATAATGTTGCTCCTTCCTTTGATCGTTTGGAAGTCCTGCATGATTTATAGCTCGAGAATGTTGTCTGAGCATGGCTACAAGATTTTGTATTCTAGCTCCCATAATGTTTGGTTGCTCAGGGGGACAATCATTGCATTGCCTTTCGCATTCCGCATTAACATGGTTCCTTCGGGTTCCAGCCATTGACTAAAACCAGGAAGAATAGTGTGAGCAACACTAATTATAATTGGAAAACCACATAATCAAGAATAAAATTTCACACATAAGGTCTTATCCTAGGATATTCAAGGCCATTTCTAAAACACTAAGATTGTGTTCTATGCTTAGAATTATCCTTAGGGTTCTTACTAAGTCTTTCATATCCTAGTTTCCAAAGGTTGACTATACCATTCCTCTGATACCAACTATAACGACCCATAAATTACATACATTGTTATTACTTCAGAATTGAAGTACACTTATTACAACATATAACAAAACCAGGAAAGGACCGTATAGGTATAGAGTGTTTAGAAACTAGGGAACATAAACAACTTGTTCATAAAGCATCTACATTGCCTCCCATTTATTTCATCATATCTAGAGTCCCTTTTTAGAATATCCTACTTAATAACCTTATTCCTGACCTGGGGAAATAAAACATACAAAAGGGTGAGCTCAAATGCTCAGTAAGGGTAATAAAAAGAAATATAAATCACATCATATTAATAGTAACATAACATTTTGGAAATCTTATCCTGCAAAAGAGATCATAATAACATGGGATAAATCATAGTAGTGAAATGTAATCCCAATAATCATAACTTAACACATGAAACTTTGTGGCATAAACACATAATCATAGAAAATAATTTCTTATAAGTCAAGGCTCATTTCCAAGACTATCTTAGTGGACAAATTCCATTTCTGAACCGAGTTCACTCCTCGTTTCAGTCCTATTTCACTGAACTGGTTTAACCTGCCGTTCCAGCCATGTCTATCTCATGAGATATAAAATCTTTACCCAATGAATTGGAGGGAGATATTGGTCCCACCCATCTCATAATGATTCCATTCTTATATGTGACACAAAATCATAAATCATACATCATTGCATAACCCATGTAATAAAAATGGGAATCTTAAACATCGTGACATCATAAAACAATTCATATAAGATAAAGGAATTCATAAATATAATTCCATGACAACATAATCAAACCAATGTAGTAATAGGGATAGAAATAGAACCCTTTATTATCTTAGATAGAAAATAATTTTGATAAAACACTTGAACTCCATTCTGGAGGAAAATATCCTTTCTACTTCAGAAACACTTTTCCATTCTTAACATGTCATACAATTCTAAACTAAAAGAAGTCGATTAAAAATAAACATGAAAACTTGTAAAATAAGATTCTTGGAAATAATGTTTTAAAAATCCATTCATGCCGTATAAGATAAAAAAAATTCTTCTCGTACTTCTTTCAGAAAATTCAAAAAGTACCTCCTACGAAATACGACAAAAGATTCCTTTCATATATTTTAATAAAAACCCACTAAAGGGTAAAATTGGATTTAAAAAGTTGTAGGTGTATGGAAATAAAATTACATAATGAGAAACCATGTATGTGGATGATAAAATACACCCCAGTAAATACCAAAGTATAAACAATCTCGGATAAAAATGAGAATGTGATATTTTCCCTTACCTTAGGTCTGATTTGCTTCGTATGTGTCTGAACCTCCTCTTCTTTGAAGCGCCTCTTTGGGATCTCCTTTTAGGGAAATAAAATTGGTCTTTGAAGAAGACCAGGACCTCTATGATGTATCTTGGGATGTGTAGAGGAGAAATTGGTAGGGGTTTCCCGGGCATGAAGGCTCAAACTGGTGTGAGGAAGTGGGGGAGGAGGTTCCCTTTTATAAGGGAGGAGAGGGGCACCTTTGGAATAAGTAAAACTATTATTTTATTATAAAGGAAAATTCGGTTATAAATATCTCGAAATTGATTTATTTCGATGATAAGGTGGGGATGGGTCGAAATCCTCTAATCCAATAGAATGAAGACATGTTTAGGTTCCTATTTTAACCTTATCATTTAGATTTAACATTAAGAAAAATAATTTTACTTTTACCGTGTCTTCTTGTGTTCTTATAATATAAGGTTAATAAACATACTATAAGCAGCCAAACGAACTCCAAGTTGTTTATTATTAATATATATAACCTTATCTAAGTCATTTGTCCGAACCTTAGATTTTTAGAAATAAAATAACAATTACTAATATAATATTTGTTTTAAAAACTATTTTATGTCAATTTTAAAACTATTTAGTAATTGATTTTTGTGAAAATCATAACAGAATGATTTGTTCGAAAAAAGTTAATTAAATCAATACTAACATGTCATATTAACCTATAAAATTAGCGTAATTCATATATAATCTCCAATTATATTTATTTGGGTATTTATAACAACAATTATGTCAATATTTCATTAATAAGATAATTACTGCATCATCATTGTGTCATAAATAAATTAATTTATTTAAAGTCTAAAAATTACAAATAAAATATCATTATGTAGGAAGTCTTTTTATATTTATAATGAATATTTATAGTAGAATTTATCTGATGTATAACCCTATATTAAAAATTATATACTTATTAAAATTTGATTTTAATTATTTTAACCCTTCTTTAAATAAATTAATAATAAATGTCCTAATCTAATCCAAGTGGGCCTAAATGGTCATATTTTATTCCTAAGGTTGTTTTTTGTCGAATTACACTTATCCAATAGAATTAAGACATGTGTTAGGGTAATAATAATATCATTTTTACCCTCAATTACCCTATTTACTTTTAACTGTGGTAAATAAAATTATAAACTTACTATTCACCAAAAATTATTTTCATCTCATTGAACCACATTTTACTTACTAACATCAATCGTGTCTCTCGGATATTTTGAGATTCCACTCACAGAAGCTGTAAAATTGCGTTTAATGAAAAATTCAATTTTTTAACAACCACTTAGTGGTTTCACTATTCATCAAAAATTTAAAGTTTTCAGAAAAATACCAAAATTTCACCCTAGGCTAATTTCGATATTCCAAATCCAAAAATGAATTCAATTTAGAAAAATAAAATTTATAAAATTTTAAAAATTGGTTATTACTATTCATAAGGATAGTTTTAATAATATTTTAATAGAATATTGTTGTTTAGTGAAACTCGGTATTGCGTACGACGCAAGATATTGAGGAAGGTCATGATTGCGTTTAAAGCAAGACAAGTAAGTGATGTGTGTAGTGAAAGATTCCTTTGATGATTTATATAACCTAAAAAATAAATATTTCCCATAAAAGTCTCGGGTGTTACAGTGTTGGTTTTTATAGTGCTCAAATTCTTCACATTTAAAATATATAATTACAATTGGATCATTAAGGAGTAAATTATTCCCCCTTTTGAGTTAATTAAACTCTTACATTTAATCACAACTCATTTATAAATTCCCTCCATCTCTATAGATCAAGTATCTTCAAGATACATTGAGACATCATCCTATATAAATCATCCCAATTTTTTGACATGAAGTAAATTTAGAATTCATTCCTTCATTATCATTTCACCTAAAATTACATGATACTACAATTTAAATTATGTTGGTTTGTTTAATGTTAAACTATGTAAATGTTATTAATAATATTTTTGATAGCTATTTTGGAACGATCACAATTTTTCTCACTCCAGCTCATATTCCATTGGGGTTTTTTATGTAATTATGACATTGTTTCTCATTTCCATGGTAAAATATTGTTTAGGACATTAATAAAACCAATAAGTTTTAAAAAATGTGATGATAAACATAATAAAATAATTTAGAAAAATATCATTGAAAAATCCACCTCAAAATATAGTATTCTTAAAGACCATTAAAATATCTTTATGTTCAATATAAATAAATTTCGATTTAATCTTGGTTTATTTATGTTGGGTTCTCTCATACTCCATAAACTAATATTGAATAATAAATACATAACAATATAATGTAAAGAGAATATTATTGCCTAATTATTATCCCCCTACAGAATCAAACTAGGATTATAGTTAGTGCTACTTTTCATGCACTAGGTGATGAATGGTTTAATACCAAATATTTTATTTTTATGGTTACTACCCTTAGGTACATCTATGGTAGAGCTTAAATCCACATGTGGTTTCTATATATGTATTCCATTTCAAGGAAAGCCTCATACTTAGACCTTTGTAAAATTATCATGATTTTATACTATAATTAGACATGTACCTTGTATTTTCACTAATGTTATATAATAATAATAACCAAAATTACTAAACTAGTCCAAAAAAATAACTAAACTCTCATTTATACAAAATTATACTTCCCAACCTAAACATATCTTTATTTTACATCATCACCATAATTTAAATATATATCTCACAATAATATCACATAGAACATATAATCATTCAGTTTATTGTCTTTGAGGACCAGTTACGTAGGCAAATAATTTCATAAACTTTTGATCCTTTCTCTATAATTGAACTCTCCTAGACAATATTCCATAACATTATCAAAAGGGATACATATATTTATTTCTTGGATAAGGTTAACTTAGGAAATGGGTAATCTCAAATTCTTCGAATGAGAAAAATTATCAACATGAAGTCAAGGGTTAGACAATAAGAATATCAAAAAACACAAGATTGTGGGAAATTTATTTTAAAAAACTACATGGGACAATTATAGTTGTCCAAGCATCATAAAATAATTTATGTAGTCTTGGAGGAACAAATATGTAACATGAAATAATAGTGTAAGATATTCATGGAAACATATAAAATTAAATTATATTATAATATCTTTCAATAATAAATATGTGTAAAAAATATAAAAATGGCATCATAGGTATAAGTCAATGATTACTACAAAGATTTTCATAGAAGTTGGAGTACCATAAAAGATTTTTTTCTCTCAATAATATTATATATAACATATCAGGATATATAAATCTTTATACAATTCATTTTAGGGGTATATAGTTCCAGGTATACTCATTATGAAGTGCACTGTGTTGCATTTGTTGTCAATGAGGCATGAAGTTGTCTTGGAATGAATGGAAGTCAAGGAATGTCAAGATGTGAATGACAAAGGTTGTGATGGTGTTGGTAAAGAATGGAGAATGGCCATGGAACTTAGAGGAATGTCACTTAGTAGATTCACTAAGTGGCATTGGAGAATATGGTTGAAACATTCTCCATGGAAATCAGATGATTGTTGAGCTGCTCTTAAAGTTCCAAGGACTTGTATCAACTGGATACAATGTCACAACATGATTAGAAGACCATGCATTGTAGTGACAATGCATGAGGAGTTGAAGAATCAAGATGATCCATTCACTACTTCTAAGTGGATGAAGTGGTTTAATGAAGTCCATGCACTATCACTTAGTGCATGTGAATCAGAAGATGTTCCAATTGATCTCTGATTAGATCAATGAAGTTTATTGAAGAAATATTTGATTCAGGAGCTCGGTTGAAGATGAAGAAACCTTCTGGAATTCCATTCTTAAATGTTGAAGAAAAATAGAGGAATTCTAATGAAGAAGATTAATACTTGAATTCTTAAGAAGAAGATGAAGGAGAAGAAAGGATTGAAGTGGTTCTCTTGATATGGCTTGATTTCATGGAGGACTTTGTTTTTTGACAAAGTCTTATTCAAGACTTAGCCAAAAAATGTGCCACCAAGGAGGCCAGCCGAGGGATCACCCAAGGCACATATGGGCCTAAGGCGCCACGCCCATGGGGAACCCTCAAGGCCAAGGCGCTCCCTGAGGAAAGGCAGGGGCCGTGTATAAGCCCCGAGGCCACGCGGTGATGAAGCCCGCGCAGCGTGAGCGCGAGGAGCGCGCCCGTGAGTGTGCATAGTGGGCGCTAGGAGCGTGCCCGCAGGGAGCAGAGTGGGCGCAGAGCGCGCCCGCAGGGAGAACACGGTGCGGGGCGGCACCGTGGAGGGAGGAGATTCAATTGCGGGGTTGAGGCAGCGCGAGGTTGATAAGGCGCAGCAATTCTTCTCGCCGATTCGATGTGGGATGCAGAAATTTCCCCGGGAGCAAATATCAGCCGTCCGAGCCATCGCGCGCTTTATCCACGCCACACGATCCATCTCCGCGGCGATGATCTGATCCTGGCCGTTTAACATCGCATCCGACGACCGAGAGCTCGTCTCCTTCCTCGAGCTCAGCCGAAGGCTCCCCGTGAGCTCCATCGAACCAGGAGCAACCCGAGCACCTGTTTTTGAGATTCCGGCGACCTCCGAACAAACCGAAGGCTCCCTCGTGTTCGTCTGGCCCAACTGAACATATCCATGTATAAATATGGGCATGCATGCAACGTATGGAGAATTCGAGAGAGGCCGAAGGCAGACGAAGTGCCGAGGCCTTGAGCGTCTATGTTCTGCATGGTTTGGACCGAAAGAAGCCATGCATGCGTTTGAAAGTCGCATGAACGAGGAGAAATAAAAAGGGAGAACCCGCGTGTGAAACAGAGGAAGATATCAAGATTTGCAGAATCTTGAAATACCCGAAAAACTCGGGGATTCATGTTTTATCGCACGCGGATGATCCTGGCATCCCTCTGCCTATAAAAGAAGAGCCAGAGACTCTCATTTTGCTTGCTGATCCTTTGTTGAAAACTCAGAGTCCCGCGTGTTCCTCTGCCTCGCGAAGTAGAAGCCCCACGGAAGTACCTTGCGTGGCTGGAGTCCCTTGCGCGCAACCCCTTTGCGCGACAAGAAGTGGAGGTTGGGCAGCACAAAGTTGTGCGCTCCCTCTGTGCACCGTGCCTCCTGCGCGGTTTTCACTAGCGCGGCCAAGGTGTCCTTGACACACTTGCACGCCCTTGTGGCAGTGGCACTTGCGCACCCGAGCCACCTTGCACTCAAGTGCTTGAGGACTTGCGCGATAGTGGGAAAGAAGAGGAGGTCTGCACCACTTGCGCGCTTCTTTGGGTTGGTGTTCGGGTGTGAGCAAGAGAAGGCCGAGCCTTAGTGCCTTGTGTTCCAAGTGAAGGGGAAGACCACACTTTGTGTGTGTGCCAAAGAAGGCCGAGGCCTTGCCTCGTGTGTGTGCCAAGTGGAGAAGAGAACCCGAGACTTGCATACCTTGGTTGTTCCAAATTGAAGAACACACTTTGTGTGTGCATTTGAAGGAGAAGGCCGTAGCCTTGGGTGTGTGCAAAATGAGGAAGGCTTGCTCCTTGTGTATGCAATTTGAAGAACACCCTTAAGAAGAGGAGAATAGGACAAGTCTCAAGTGTGTGCAAAAAGACAACAAGGCCGAACCTTAGTGTGTGTGCAAAACAAAGTGTGTACACACTAAGAAGAAGAGAAGACATCCACACTAGTGTATAACACACATTTATGTGTGTAATCAAAAGAGAATAAAGTGTATGATGTTCAAGGAGTTGGTGTGTGCTTAAAGTGTTACACTCTTTGTGGGTCTAATGCACCAAGAAGAGGAAAGGGAATGTGCATGCATGCATGCATGCACGCGCACACTGAACAAGCTTGAATCAGTGGTGTGCGTTTGAGTTGTCCAAGACCAGGAGGTTCTTGAAGAATTGAGAAGGCCATGCTATCAGTGCATGAGGATGAAGAGCTGCCATGCACTCAGTGCATGAAGTTGAAGTGAACTGAGACTGGACCAGACTGAAGTTAAAGACATCATTTGTCTGAGTATTCAGTAGTTGGAGAGAAGCCAGGTCATCCTTTGAAGAAGGATATAAATCCTGAGCAAGACGAGAAGACCTGATCAACTCAAGTGATCAGAGGTACAGAGCAAGGCCAGCAGTCTTTATCCCAGACTGCTGAAGATACTTGAAGAATCTTAAAGAGAAGAAGAGCTACTCGTGTGACTCGAGCAGCCAGGAGAAGACCCCTGTGAGACTCAGGGTAGAAGAAGTCTTTAGTGGGATTCTGGAGCAGGCCAGTGGGACTCTGGTAACAATGTGTGAAGCAGTATAAAGACCCTCCTGTGGGACTCAGGAGAGATACAGTGGGACTCTGTATCGACCATTGTAATTTTAACAGGTTATAATGGAGAATCCATGCTGGGAGAGCATGGCAAGGATGTAGGACTTTGGTGCCGAACCTTGTAAATCCTTGTGTCCTGTTCCTTTTCATTACTGCATTATCCGGGAAAGGTTGAGAGACATAAGAAGAGTGGATCGAGGCCTTAACAAGCCATAGAGGTTTAATTGATTAAGAATCAATTAGTAAAAAGTTTTAAAGGATCACTGATTCACCCCCTCCCCCTCTCAGTGATTCACACTGATCTGGGCACTTCAATTGGTATCAGAGGGAGGTTGCCTCTAAAAGATCCAAGGGAGTCTTTATGAAGTACAGATTTGAGGAAACGAGCAACCAGCCTCAAATGGAGATATCTGCCAAGACTCAGAAAAATAGAAAGAAGAAACAGGCCAAGAAGATGAAGAAAGCCTGTCCTAGCTGTGATGAAGTTGAAACAATGAATGATCTCAGAGTGCACTCAAATATCTTCAGAAGACAGTTCCCATGGAAGTGGAAAAGTGTATAGCTACAGGCATCCATGATCTTCATGAAGAAAAACCACAGTTAGAAGAAGAAGCCAATGCAATGGAAGATCAATTGGCTAAAAGGGTTGGCATAACCAACACTCTCAGAAAGCTGGTGAAGGCTAAAGATGAAACTGTTTCTCTTTTCAATGAAAGATATGAAGACACTGCTGAAGAATTGCAAAGAAGCCTTTCTGAGAAAGAATTCTTTATGATATTAGTCAAAGATGTTTTCCATGCACTGGAAAAGAACCACAAAGTGTCAATGGTTTTCAGAGATGCTCAACTAGAAGACAAAGTCAAAAGGGTGAAGGAGCTTGACAACTCATTGCTTGAAATGAAGCAGGTGCATGAAGACCAGATAAAACAGCTGGAAGAGAAATGGGAAGGAAGGCTAAGAACAATTGAGGATGAGAAAAACTCCCTCAACATGAAGTGTTTAGAACAGGAGGTGATATTGAAACATCTGCAATCACCTAAAGCAGAATCCTCCCAGTCAGCTGCAAGAAGACATGTTGCTACTCAAGTATGCATTGAGAAGGATGATTCTAAAAGAAAGACATCCTCTAGTGAAAGTGCAACAACTTCTAAAAAGAAGGTACCATCCATACCATCTTGTACTCATGTTTCTAAATGTGTTTCTACTAAAAGTGCAGGATGGAAGAATGAATCCAAACAAGTATGGATGAAGACAGTGAAGAAAGAATACTCTCCTGAAACAACACAGCAGTTCAAGAAAAGTACCCTACAATCAGAAGGACTGAAGAGGTCAAGATTTGTGGGTCAATGTTGGTGTTGTAATAAGTATGGGCACTGTGCAAAGGATTGTTGGTACAATCCACTGAATGTCAAAGCACAAAGGAAGCCCATGCCAAGGGGGAGCAGGCCAGAGGAAAAGAAGCAGCATCCACAGGTCCAGAGACATCTGTTTACTGCAAATAGATTTGGATTACTTGACAACATCTGGGATGATTGCAAAAGTGGTCAAAAAGATACATATCAATCTCCAACTATATCCAGAGCTCAAAAGAAGAAAAGATCACAGAACCTGGCTCAGAAAGAATCCTTGGGAAGCAAACCGAAGAGAGGTGACAATGCTCCCAAGAAGATTATAAAAAAGGAAAAGAAGTCCTTGGAATCTAAATCCAAGAAGGGTGATGCATCCAGAAGGACCACCAAGAAAACATGCTTCTACTATGGAAAGAAAGGACACATCATGGACCTTTGTAAAGAAGCCATGAAACTAAATAGAAGCAGACTGAACTCCAGAAGAAAATCAATCCAGAAGAAGAAGGGATTGATTGAAAATAAGTTGCCTAAGAGAGGTAGCTTAGCAGCATCCAAAGAACCATGTGGAACTTCCAAAACTGAGGCCACTCTTCCAAATGATTTACTTGTCATATGGCCACATTAGTTGAAACTTTCCATAGAACTACAAAGAGTTGAAGATGAAGCTCTGGCAATTGCTAAAGCAAAAGGGAAGAAGAAGGTTTCACATGAAGATGTTTTGAGAACCACACCAGCACAAACATCAATGAAGATCAAATGTGCAAGTGTGAAGAATGGTGAAAATGGGACATCTCGGTTGAGAGAATCTTCTCAACCTTGTTTTTCACATTGATGAACCATGGAGGTTCCATCTTATTCCCTAATCACTTGTAATTACATGTGCTGACATTGCAGAAAATTGAAGATGATGATCATTCTCAACTGGAGGATGGTTTGGAAAGAATGGAGTGCACCCCTTGAGGGGGAGCCAATCTAAAGAAGATGGGATTCTTAGATTAATACCATCTTGAGAAAAGTGAAGGTATTCCAATCATACTTTCATCCCTTGTTTCTTAATTGTATCCATCGTGACAATTAAGGGGGAGTATTGATTGAAGACAAATGAATGAAAGGGGGAGCTTTATCTTTGCACTGAACTTTCTAATGAGTTTTGTGAAGTATGTGCAGGATTCAGCAATTCATTGAATATCTGAAAAAATTCAACCCCTAAGCATGATCTCACATGTTTATAGTGAATGTGGACAGCATTGAGTTCCTTGGTTATATCACTCTTGTTTTCTACACCGGGTTAGCCCAAGTAGACTTAGAGTTGATTTACTAAAGGTTCTTTGCTAAGAAGAACATGTGGCATCATCCCTCTCTTAGTAATTTTCAAGAAGATGCTATTCAAAGGGAGGAAGATATTTCTGAAAGTGAACCACACCACACCTTTGCATTTGATTGCCAATAAGGGGGAGAAAATATTGGCACACATATTGACCCATTCATATGTGCTGAAGGAGTGTATTGACAAAAAATACAAAGGGGGAGATTGAAGTGCACTGTGTTGCATTTGTTGTCAATGAGGCATGAAGTTGTCTTGGAATGAATGGAAGTCAAGGAATGTCAAGATGTGAATGAAAAAGGTTGTGATGGTGTTGGTAAAGAATGGAGAATGGCCATGGAACTTAGAGGAATGTCACTTAGGAGATTCACTAAGTGGCATTGGAGAATATGGTTGAAACATTCTCCATGGAAATCAGATGATTGTTGAGCTGCTCTTAAAGTTCCAAGGACTTGTATCAACTGGATACAATGTCACAACATGATTAGAAGACCATGCATTGTAGTGACAATGCATGAGGAGTTGAAGAAGCAAGATGATCCATTCACTACTTCTAAGTGGATGAAGTGGTTTAATGAAGTCCATGCACTATCACTTAGTGCATGTGAATCAGAAGATGTTCCAATTGATCTCTGATTAGATCAATGAAGTTTATTGAAGAAATATTTGATTCAGGAGCTCGGTTGAAGATGAAGAAACCTTCGGGAATTCCATTCTTAAATGTTGAAGAAAAATGGAGGAATTCTAATGAAGAAGATTAATACTTGAATTCTTAAGAAGAAGATGAAGGAGAAGAAAGGATTGAAGTGGTTCTCTTGATATGGCTTGATTTCATGGAGGACTTTGTTTTTTGACAAAGTCTTATTCAAGACTTAGCCAAAAAATGTGCCACCAAGGAGGCCAGCCGAGGGATCACCCAAGGCACATATGGGCCTAAGGCGCCACGCCCATGGGGAACCCTCAAGGCCAAGGCGCTCCCTGAGGCAAGGCAGGGGCCGTGTATAAGCCCCGAGGCCACGCGGTGATGAAGCCCGCACAGCGTGAGCGCGAGGAGCGCGCCCGTGAGTGTGCATAGTGGGCGCTAGGAGCGCGCCCTCAGGGAGCAGAGTGGGCGCAGAGCGCGCCCGCAGGGAGAACACGGTGCGGGGCGGCACCGTGGAGGGAGGAGATTCAATTGCGGGGTTGATGCAGCGCGAGGTTGATAAGTCGCGGCAATTCCTCTCGCCGATTCGATGTGGGACGCGGAAATTTCCCCGGGAGCAAATCTCAGCCGTCCGAGCCATCGCGCGCTTTATCCACACCGCACGATCCATCTCCGCGGCGATGATCTGATCCTGGCCGTTTAACATCGCATCCGACGGCCGAGAGCTCGTCTCCTTCCTCGAGCTCAGCCGAAGGCTCCCCGTGAGCTCCGTCGAACCAGGAGCAACCCGAGCACCTGTTTTTGAGATTCCGGCCACCTCCGAACAAACCGAAGGCTCCCTCATGTTCGTCTGGCCCAACTGAACATATCCATGTATAAATATGGGCATGCATGCAACGTATGGAGAATTCGAGTGAGGCCGAAGGCAAACGAAGTGCCGAGGCCTTGAGCGTCTATGTTCTGCATGGTTTGGACCGAAAGAAGCCATGCATGCGTTTGAAAGTCGAATGCACGAGGAGAAATAAAAAGGGAGAACCCGCGTGTGAAACAGAGGAAGATATCAAGATTTGCAGAATCTTGAAATACCCGAAAAACTCGGGGATTCAAGTTTTATCGCACGCGGATGATCCGGGCATCCCTCTGCCTATAAAAGAAGAGCCAGAGACTCTCATTTTGCTTTTTGATCCTTTGTTGAAAACTCGGAGTCCCGCGTGTGCCTCTGCCTCGCAAAGTAGAAGCCCCACGCAAGTACCTTGCGTGGCTGGAGTCCCTTGCGCGCAACCCCTTTGCGCGACAAGAAGTGGAGGTTGGGCAGCACAAAGTTGTGCGCTCCCTCTGTGCACCGTGCCTCCTGCGCGGTTTGCACTAGCGCGTCAAGGTGTCCTTGACACACTTGCACGCCCTTGTGGCAGTGGCACTTGCGCACCCGAGCCTCCTTGCACTCAAGTTCTTGAGGACTTGCGCGATAGTGGGAAAGAAGAGGAGGGCTGCACCACTTGCGCGCTTCTTTGGGTTGGTGTTCGGGTGTGAGCAAGAGAAGGCCGAGCCTTAGTGCCTTGTGTGCCAAGTGAAGTGGAAGACCACACTTTGTGTGTGTGCCAAAGAAGGCCGAGGCCTTGCCTCGTGTGTGTGCCAAGTGGAGAAGAGAACCCGAGACTTTCATACCTTGGTTGTGCCAAATTGAAGAACACACATTGTGTGTGCATTTGAAGGAGAAGGCCGTAGCCTTGGGTGTGTGCAAAATGAGGAAGGCTTTCACCTTGTGTATGAAATTTTAAGAACACCCTTAAGAAGAGGAGAATAGGCCAAGTCTCAAGTGTGTGCAAAGTGAAACAAGTGTGTGCAGAAAGACAACAAGGCCGAACCTTAGTGTGTGTGCAAAACAAAGTGTGTACACACTAAGAATAAGAGAAGACATCCACACTAGTGTATAACACACATTTATGTGTGTAATCAAATGAGAATAAAGTGTATGATGTTCAAGGAGTTGGTGTGTGCTTAAAGTGTTACACTCTTTGTGGGTCTACTGCACCAAGAAGAGGAAAGGGAATGTGCATGCATGCATGCATGCACGCGCACACTGAACAAGCTTGAATCAGTGGTGTGCGTTTGAGTTGTCCAGGACCAGGAGGTTCTTGAAGAATTGAGAAGGCCATGCTATCAGTGCATGAGGATGAAGAGCTGCCATGAACTCAGTGCATGAAGTTGAAGTGAACTGAGACTGGACCAGACTGAAGTTAAAGACATCATTTGTCTGAGTATTCAGTAGTTGGCGAGAATCCAGGTCATCCTTTGAAGAAGGAGATAAATCCTGAGCAAGACGAGAAGACATGATCAACTCAAGTGATCAGAGGTACAGAGCAAGGCCAGCAGTCTTTATCCCAGACTGCTGAAGATACTTGAAGAAACTTAAAGTGAAGAAGAGCTACTCATGTGACTCGAGCAGCCAGGAGAAGACCCCTGTGAGACTCAGGGTAGAAGAAGTCTTCAGTGGGATTCTGGAGCAGGCCAGTGGGACTCTGGTAACACTGTGTGAAGCAGTATAAAGACCCTCTTGTGGGACTCAGGAGAGATACAGTGGGACTCTGTATCGACCATTGTAATTTTAACAGGTTATAATGGAGAATCCATGCTAGGAGAGCATGGCAAGGATGTAGGCCTTTGGTGCCGAACCTTGTAAATCCTTGTGTCCTGTGCCTTTTCATTACTGCATTATCCGGGAAAGGTTGAGAGACATAAGAAGAGTGGATCGAGGCCTTAACAAGCCATAGAGGTTTAATTGATTAAGAATCAATTAGTAAAAAGTTTTAAAGGATCACTGATTCACCCCCTCCCCCTCTCAGTGATTCACACTGATCTGGGCACTTCACATTATGTCACATTGAGCACTTAGATTGAAAATCTATACACCATACATGGTATCTCATGAGATAAAAACGTTATCCAATTTATTAGATGACTATATAACTTTTATCATACACATCACATAACTTAGTATTATTAGTTTAGTCACTCATGAAACATAAATGGTATTTAATGATTCAAAAAAACCTAATTCATTGGACGGATATATAATTTTGGGATAATACGTTGCACAACACTGTGTGATTAAGTTAGTCACCTATGCAGGATAAATGTAATCTAAGGATATGAAAAAATTATTTAATAAATATTTTGGATATATAATTCTAATAAAACCCATAAAATAAGGATAATAATAATATATAAAATCATATATTCTCTATATAAGGAAATGAAACCATTCAAAAATCATAAGTATAATAAATCCCATGCGAAACAAGTGGGTTTTATGGTCTTGTATCAACACATAAGTGAATGGAAAATCATATGGATTATTAAGAGAAGTGGGAATTAAATAATTATATATATGAATATTTTATTAAATAATTATTCTCGATCACTGAGTTTCAATGTTGGAAAAATATTTTGAAAGATCTATGATAAGTAAGAATTAAAATGAACTGTATTGATGGAGTTTTCTAAAATAAGAATAAGATATTTTATGTAATGAAATAGATTATTATTTCACTACATAACCTAATTGAACTAAATTGGTATTAAATAAAAAAAATTAGTTTCTATTATCCCTTCTTAGCAATAAATATTTTATGGAGGTGAAAAGTTTTAGGAAATAGGAAATCGAAAAGTTCCCTTCCGCTGGGTTTATATAACACTAGGAATTTCAAAAGAAAAATAAAACATGTATTCAATCCAAGATTTAAATGTATAATAAAATATTAATAAATATATGGAACATATATAAATAATATTTAATACAAAATTGATAATATGATAGTGAAAAGGGATAAAAATAAAGAAAATGTTTAACACAAATATTACAAGGGTTATATCTAAAGATCCCTTTATAGGTTTATTTTTTTTGGAAATACAATATAATAAAAAAGAAAATAAGAAACTATTTTGAGAAGAAGAAAAGGAAATATAAATATTACATGACATAAAACATAATTAGGTTTCAAATTTAAAGGAAGAACATTGGTGGGAATTTAAATTATGGGCAATGAGGGGAAATAATCATTAAAGCAGCTAGGAATTATTCTCAACACTGATATACTTTTAAAGAAAGAAATTAATAAAGGGAAAAGAATTTAATCAAAATTGAATTTTCCCTAAAATATAATATAAATATAAATTAAATAAATTCCTTATTTTTGGTGAAATTGATTTTGTATGAAATAAGTTCAAAATTAATTTTTGTAACTCAATAATAGGAGAAGAATGAATAATGACCCCTACATCATCATTTTAATTAGAATTGAAATCCCATAAATTTATATAATGAGATGTATTTTTTAATACCTATGATTTCATTTAAATTATTCAATAAAAAATCCATTTCCAATACATACACAAAAAATAAGAAGCAATCGTGGAATACAAATCATATCTCAATGTTCCAAAATTTGAGATTGAAAAACCCAAACTATTTATGTTGTTTTTCTAAAACACTCTAAAAAAATATAATAAAACTATATTAATCAATTATTTAATAACCATATTTTTATATATCACCATATATACTCCATAGTAATATATATTGTATTACATGTATATTTTTTAGTTTTGACTTATTTTCAATATCAATTGTGAGTAATATTGGTTGTTTTGAACTAATTTTTTGATAGAAATTTAAATATTCAATATTATCCCAATTTAAATCACTATGATATCCTTTAATGTACCATAATTTTTAATAAATACATAATTTCCTTCTAATGGGAGTTACCATTATGAAACCTGAATATGAACATGATACCAAGCATGTTTCACAGGTTCTTCACAAAAGAGTTGTGGTATCTTAATGGATGAGTATGATTTTATATTACAATTCTATAATAAAAATAAATTTTTTCGTTTTTTGTATCATATATTATTAGTATTCAATATTTCATAGTTATACATGATATTATTTTATATCACTGTTCAACTTGGTGGCCAAATCGACCCTAACAAGAACATACCATATCATTATAGATGGTTATGAATTAGATTATTTATATAATCTCAATAAAAAATATAAATGATAGTAATTAGTGTTTAATAGTTTGATATATAATACATTATAGGATTTTTAAATAGAATATAATTGATATAAATATACAACACAAACTAAAGATATCATTTACTCGTAATATTATTGTTTTAGATCGTTAAAATTAACAAAATTGTTTACTGTTAATATTATTAATACATTTTAAAATTTGTATTAACATTAAAATAATAGATTCATTAAAATAATATTTATCACTAAAAGCTATAACAACCAATGATTTTAAAAAAGGATGGTACTGTATATAGTGTACATGATACACAACATAGATCTTAAACTTACCAAGAAATATTATTATTTAAATCTCACTTTTATAATCTATCCATTAAATTGGAGAGTTTTAATAGGATTAAATAATTTTGTGTGTATATATATATATATAAATTTTCTACTCAATATGAATTTATTTTTAAATTATAATTAAAATGTTATGAATTTTTAGTATATTAATTTTGTTATTAAAAAATGTGTTTTCTTTAAATTGATTTTATTTATTTTGTTGGAAAATATAATAATTAATTATAGTTAATTTCGAAATAAATGTTGGATAAAAATAAATTCAATTTTGAAATTAAAATTTCAAAAATAATCAAATTTTTATGTTTGTTGATTTGTTTTGGAAAATGTGGATTCTTCAGTAAACAATAAAGAATACATATTTCAATTAAAATGTCATTTATTTGCAATAATTTAAGTAATTTAAAAGTAAAACTATGTTTTGAATATTTTTTTAAAGTAAAAAAATTATTATTTATTAATTTTAAATATAATTAATTATGTATTATTCTTGTTTTCACTGTATGTTTGTATATGATTATTTCTAGGTTGGAAAATGGGTTTTTTCGGAAAACTATTTTGAAGTTCGTAATGTTTCTCTATTTTAATTAATTAAAATTAATACTAATTAATTTTTATTAGAATGAAATTAATAGATTATATATCATTAAATATGAAATTAAATTCATGTAAGGATAATTATAATTTTCATATTTTAAATAAAACAATTTTATTCTTGGAAATTACATTTATTGAAAAGTTACTTTTTCATCTCATTGATTTGTTTTATTTTATATTAAATTCCACTTGATCAATGAATTGAATTTTATAAAATTGATTAATTATTTAGAACCAATATAATTTATAATATATAATAATTTAAAGATTTTGTTTGTATTGAATAGTGAACGAAGTAATAGACTTTTACCACAGTTAAGGTGAAAATAGGTTTATAGGGTGGTTATAAAAAAAATAAGTGTTAAAATGACCTAAAAATTATCTATTTTATAGTTTATTATCATATTTTTGACATGTACTACATAATTATATATATTTATGCATTTATTAGGATTTTTTAATTTGAGAAATATGGGTATCACATTTTTCTCAAAAACTACTAGTGTGCCACTCACCCCACTTATAAAAGGACACCCATTTCCTCTCTTATAAACAAAGTTATAGCCCTTTGTAATGGGAAATACTGAAAGAATACATTCCAAAATTACCTAATAATGATATATATCCCCATTATGGATCCTAAAGGCATCCAAATAATTCTTTTGGTGATAACCTAAAGAGGTTGTCCAAAGAAGATGTATCATTCATAACCAATCAATTTATTTTATTTCTTCTTCCACATCATTATAATAATATTAAAATATAATGATCTAATAATACTATAATATATCATATAATAATATTTTATTATGAAAATGGAATAACCAATATCAATCTCCTCTTCCAATAAATGGGAAACAATTCTATCTTTCATGAGAATGGTGGACTACTTTCTATTGAAACACTTTAATTTGTTTTTCATATACACCTATAATTTCATTTAGAATAATAGATTTAAAGTATAAATATGATATTTTTAACATAATTATAATTACTTAAATTTTAAATCACATATATATTCTTACTTTATACTCAATGGGAGATATGATAACGCCCTTTGTGTGTATGCTAGACTATCACCTCATGAACCGATGTGATTTTTTTCATTAATGATTTTAATGGATGTCAATAAGGATAAATGTATTGTATATATGTGAAATATATGAAATTATTATTATATTAATGGATGATTTTTGAATCATAAAAGATAATGTATCATTTTATTTCATACCTTTACAATCACAGAAAAATGAAAACACTATTCGTGTGTATGTGTGGACTACAACATCAACAAAGTGATGTGATTATTTTTCATCAAAATATATCATGGATTACATATATAAGTATATTTAAGAAGTAATTTTTAATTTATGATATTATTATAATTATTTAAAAATAAAAAATATATATTCATTCTTTTCTATAACGAACATTGAAAAATGGAAACGTTACTCATTTGTACGAATGTCCAATTGAGTATGTGATTACAACGTTGCTTATTTTTCAAATACAAAATTCATGATTGGTTATATAAGTTTAATTTATGAATATATATGTTAACTATTTTCGAATTATTATTAAATATATTTTTTAAAAATCTCATCTTTGACAATGTTCAAGACAACAATTAAATTTGGAGATAATGAACAAAATGTTGTCAAAAATCCTAATGTGGACTTAACCAATTAGGTATTTAAATATGTCATTAAAAATAAATAAAATAAATTACATATGTTTAATATTTTAATAAAAAAAGATTATTTATGAATAAAATAATATATATAAGTTTTTTATAAAGATGATAAAGGACAAACATAGAATTTCCATCCTTTTGGTAAGGGGCTTCGACTCAATTTTAATTTGATGAGGCATATTTTAATGTTATGTACCTAATTTATTTTAATTGTTGTATATAAAAAGAAATTTACATGTAATAACATGATTCCTTAACAAATAATAATTTTTTTACTTCCAATTTTAATTAATTTATCCCAAGATATTTTACATGAATGTTACCATGGGGTAAAGAATTTAATAAATCATTTCTCTGTCAGTTTTTTTATATTTCTTCTTTATTTTCCTTGAAATTAAAATATTATGTCTGTAATGGATTTTAAATAATTTATGTTTTATTTAGAGTATTTTATGTGTATTCATATTTGATACACGTAATATATTCATTTATTAATCCTCAATTAAATATGATGATCTTTATAAGGGTTGCTGATGTCAAATTGTCTTCTTTTGGTCATATTTTATGTTATTAGCCTATCTTCATTTGTGAGGTGTATATAATTCCAAATTTTTATGTCATATATAGAATCTAATTATTTTCAAAATATTTAATGTTTCATTGGAATTTACTTTTTCCCAATTCCAATGCTTAAAAATTTACGATAGTGGAAAAGGCTTTATGTCACAATATCAATTTTAATTGGGAGTGATGATGCTTGAATTTCCATCGAAAGAAATTATTTTATCATTTTCTAATAAATACCTTTACTTATATTGAAATATTGTTATATATTAAATATTTATGTAATATTACCATTTAAATCTCTTTGGTGCAAAAAATGTTTGATAATTTTTAAATAAAATATCAGTTTATTTCTCTTTTTAGTCGAAAATAATTTTTCAGAAAAATCAATACTATAAAAAAAATCCCATAATGTTTTTAATAATAACCTTTGATTTTGTAAATATATTTATATCTATGATCGTATTTCATAAAAATTCCTTAAAATTAATATTCCTACTCTTTTTTGAATGAGGTACATTTTTACTTTTTACCAAAAATGTGAAAGGAATATTTATTTTAACTCAATTATCAAAAATGGGATTATCCACCATCATGACCACTCAATATTTTAAAGAAAATATTTAGGGTTTAATATCTATTTTCAAAGGTAATTACTTAATCAATGTTTTATAATGTTTATTATTTTAAATAATCATTTTCAAAATTGAAAGGATATATTTCTGAAAAATGTTCCAAGTATCATTTAAAAATCAATTTCTATCTAAGATTTCATTATTTTATGTTCCCTAATATTAAATGTTTATTTTAGTCAATGAAAATTTTAATGATTGTTTATGATATTTACATTTAACAATGTCATAAAAAATTGATTCTACATATTCTCTACTGGTGTAAATATATACTTATTCACTCCATATTCCTATTTTTAATGGATTATTAAACTGACATAGAACCCATTTATTTTTTACGAGTGAATCAAGAAATGAATAAATATTGATAATATTTATATCAATTTTTTTTTATTTATGAATGGTACTTAAACATTATAAGTGAGCATGGGTGTGATGAAATAACATTGGATGAGCCCGATATAGCTTATATGATGGGTGATCATTGAAAACACATGGTGAGAGCAATATGATTTATATAACAATTGTTTATAGATTAATCTAGGTGAGATGATATAAACTATATGATAGGTGTTCCTAGATAGTTATTCATGATTTTAATATTGCTTATAATATTGGTGTACCTAGATATACCTCTGATAAACAGGTTAATGTTCCCTGTATTCAAAGATACGATAGATGGAGTTTCTATTGGGTGTCTTATACAAATTTAATTGATATCTAGTTGTTATAAAAAATGGGGTTATAATGGGTTATGAAGGTGATGTTTCAATATAACAACCCATTTTCCATATTTTTTATGAGTTTTAATGATTCCTATTATCAAAGTTGGAATCACATGTCTCATGATTATTATTTTTTATTACTCTTAACCTTGATTATGATTTATTTCATTTTTTAGGATTAATGGTCCTATTATAAATGGTTATAAATATTATTTTTTTATTTTCATTCAATTTGACTATATCATTTCACGATTATACTCTACTTAGAATCACTCATTACATTAAATTGTCTTTGATTATTTTTACTGTTATCGAGATTTTGATCTCACCCTTAATATGTTTCTTATTACCCAAGTTATGAAGAATAATGACTAAATAATTTGTGTCTCAAAAGGTTTCTAACAATATTATGTTTGTGGGAAATGTTGAATAATTAATATGGAATATAAAAATATTGGTATAATTGGAATGATAATCCTTGAATTCATGGTTATTTTTATTTAATATTTTTTATTAATTATCAAAACCCCTAATACTAAAATTTCTTTTGGTGTTTATATTATCCAATATTTCCTTTTGATGTTATATGTTTTGGATAAAGAAAATTAGGTCACCATTACACGTATCAAATAAAAAAAGTTAAGTCTGTGATTTTAGAATTTGATCTGGGATTTTTGGTTTGGGTGTGTTATAAAATAAATTCTAACAAAAATCCATGAATGGAATTAATTAAAACAATAAATTCTGGTTTGTGGAGGTTATAGTCCAAACAATTTCATGATTGATGTTTTAATTTTTCCTTAAAGAAAGGGATGTAATGTGGTTAATTATCATTATCTTATATTAAAAATATTCATTATAAAACCAATAAAGATTTCAATAAATATGAATATTAAACATATAATATAAAAATTAATATACAAATGAATACAAATTAGAAAAATAAATGAGTACTTAGGTTGAAAATTTTAAATTATTCTCTATAATTTAATGGCAATAAAGGTATTAGGATAATTACATATAACATAAATCCTTTTAATGTGAGGTGGGATTATACTATATCGTAAATTGGATTTTTATTAAGTGTAAAATAAAATTATGGAGTTCAATGAAGGGGTAGTTGAAGCCCCCTTTTATAAGTGGTGATAATGGAATAATTGTAAACACCCTTTACAATACTACGATGACATAAAAATAATTATAGTTAAAGGTTAAAAAAATGAGAAATAATAAATTTTATGAGGGGATTATGGTATTAATCCATCAACTACTCAATTATAAACATGTTTTTAACATATTCCTTACCCTTTAGTCGATATATTAATTAGTTTTCTAGTTTTTGATTTTAATACAGTCGCTAGTTTTAATATAAGTAACTTATCATTTTTAATAATAAATAATATGGAAGTTGTTATTGAAATATGAAGTAATAATTATAAATATTAAATAAATATTATAAATTAAAATTTATATGTTTAATAAAAATAAATTTTTTACATTTCCACATGAAACTCATGAAAACTCATTTTTAAGAAAAAGTGTATATTTAGTTTAAAATTTATGTGTACAATCAATTCATCTGCTAATTTCAGTTACAAAATAAAATTTATTTTACTTTAAAAGAAATAAATTTTATGTTAATTTAAATGAAATATATAACTAATTTTTTTAAAAAAAATTATTTATTTAAAATAAAAGACCACAAACATTTTAGATTTGAAACAAATATAAATTGTTAGTCATAGGTTTTCTAATGTATAAAATTGTATTTTTATGTCTAAATTTTTTATAAATTAATTAATATTTTATCATAAAAATTATTTTACAAATTTTTAAATTTTATTATCCTCTTGATACAATCATTTTTACAATTATTTTATTAAGAACTATATTTTTCATTATTCACCTAAAAATAAATTATTTCAGAAAAATATAAAAAAATAACATTTGGATAAATTGTTTTTTTTAAAATAAAAAATTAATTTTATTTTCAAAAATTATAATTCTATAATTTATAAATTTATATTTTAATTAAACATTAAAAAAATATTTTATTCAAAAAATAAAATCCTTAAACATTTTGTTTTCCCAATATTATTTTATTCTAATTTATAATTTAATGAATGATAACTTTGAAAGATTACATATTATCATAAAAACCATTTATAATTATTAATTATATAATTTAATAATATTGTAAATAATTATTTTATAAGGAAAAATCCTTTAAAATATTAATTCATATTAATTATATATCCTTAAAAAATACGATTTTTTCGTCAGTTAATATCCTTTAATTTAGTATAGTTTTTATTAGACTTATACTTGTCATTAAAATATATATATAATAGTTTGGTCCTCATTTTAGTTTGGTTTTTTATATAGAGAAATATATTTAACACATTATATTTATTTATAGGAAAGTTATATAGTAAAATCTAGGGGCGTTATATGGTTTATTTCTAAAA
The DNA here is from genome assembly GCA_963277665.1 of Viscum album. Lineage (NCBI taxonomy): Eukaryota > Viridiplantae > Streptophyta > Magnoliopsida > Santalales > Viscaceae > Viscum > Viscum album. The sequence goes on along the minus strand of OY728142.1, from coordinate 772,906,801 downwards.
CTAATTCTTCATTTATTCTTATTATATTTACATTGAATTCCATTTTTATGAACTATATTTCAATAATCATTAATGAAAATACCAAACTCATAAATCCATTTTACTTTTGAGAACCATTATGAAACATCATATTTTTACACATTGTGATGTTATTATGTGGCCCATTTTATTCTCATGGGTTTCTTTCATGTTTATTACTGATGTATGTTTTTTCTTTATATGTGACACACATATAAATGACGTACTATGATTAGATAGGGGGATATAATAAAATATAAATCCAATTGATTTGGTAATGCGTACATCCCTTGACATTGAATAAATAATGTATAGGTATTGTGCAAAGCACATCAGTTTGTGGTGTCTAGGAAGTAAGCCTCAACTATAAGGACCCGACCATAAAACATTACATAATCTTGAATTAAAGGAATAATTCACATTGAGGATCTTTTTTAGGTTTAGAGTTTTATAGAGTTAGTACATAACTATTACATTTCAAAGTATTACAATGTAGACACATCTACACAGTATCCATTTTTCTACAAAACTGGAACTCTTGAAAAAAAAGTCATGTCTAGTTCCATGTTTAAGACTGCATAATCCCATCCATGACCCTAATCCACAATATGTCCATTGAGAAACATTTTAAAAACTTGGGATGAGCATAAAATTCTTAGTAAGGGATATACAAAGAAGTAAATCTGTTAATTTTTCAAAACAACATGTAAACCATGAATACTTTAACATAAGTAATACGTTTCACCTTTATGAAGTAGCAAATACTCTTCAGTGAATAAAAGATCATTACTTACCCTTTTGTAAAAAAAATAATACCATAAAACCCATATAAAGAACACATAACTTATACAGGTAACTTGGGACATAAACATACTTAAATGGAATAACCATATGGTCGACTTCCATACATATCCCTAAATGAAATAGCAATTCGGCCGACTTCCATACCCAATGCATTGGAGGTTATAACATAACCACCCGTCCAGGTATTCACGACACCACCCGTCATATGGTTTATCACGTAACCACCCATAAAATGTACAAGTTCCATCATAACACATAAAATATTTCAAATATAAACATTTCACCAATAACATTTCATTTGCAATCACAAGAAGTAATTTTAAGATATTGAAATAATCAATCCATTTTCAAAAACCATTTAAAAAAGGATTTCTAAATCAAGTGTTCCATACCACTTTGAATCTTTTAATGGAATTATAATTTTAAAACAATAATTTCCATATAAATAAATACTCAAAACCATTTTTAAAACATGGAAATTAAATATAAATATTTAGAATGATAAATCATTAAAATATTTAAAAATGATATTTTTTTGAAGAGTTTTTAACAATATAAGAGACTCTTGAATAAAAATAATTGTGGAATAAAATTTAATCATAACTTTGTAATATCATGAGTATAAATGGATTCATGATATAATATGTAAAAGGACAGTATATACACCATATAAGAGTGGATTTGGTGTATAAAAAAATTGATGTCTCAATAGAAATGTAAATTGAGATGAAATCCATTATAAATATGGTATCCTTAAATTAAGGATAAATCAATCACATAATTATGTGTGAAAAACATAAATACACCAAATATAAGTGGATATTAAGTGTAAAACAATCATATTTCATTCACCCACATTCATAGGATGCCATATTCCGTAAGTACAAGTTGAACACAAAGAATTGAAATTGGGTTAAGAAGCTCCCTTGCAAAAATTCGACAACCTAACGACGTCACATTACAATTCAAAAACTGAGTTGATGAGAGAGAAAAAGGTATCCCATCACATGGACATAAAAATTTACAGCAATAAGGATATATAAGAACATATCCCAACATAAGAAGATGTGAATTAAAATACATTACCCAAAGAAGCCTTTTAAAAGAGAGGGGGGTGAAAGGTTCTGTTACCAATTTGGTAACATACGAAACATACACCACATGAAAGAAGGATAAAACAATGAAGATGTAAATAACAATAAATTGAAGTATCTTACACAAAAAATACAATCATGGGCAGTACATACACCACTAAAAGGTAATAGTGGAAAATATAGCCTGAATCTCATGGGGATAAAAAGTGAGATGAAAATGCCTTACAACATTGTAATCAATCGAGTCGTATGACCCAAAGTTAACCAAAAAATGAATCAAAAAATACCATGAATATAATTATAGTGATGATAATATATATCAAAAGTCAGTACACAATACACCGCATGCAATAAATAAGTGGTTAACAATGGAAAGCTCGCGAAATTAAAAGTGAGATAAGAAATCCCTTACAATAATTCGGCAGCCTAACAGCGCCAAATAAAAATTATTAAAATGAATTGATGAGAGTAAGATGGGGTATCTAATCATATGAAAATAAAAATTACAGTAAGGTGAATATAAAAGAACATCTTCTAACATAAGAACATGGAGCATAAAATAAATGACATAAAAGAGAGTACTTGAAAAGAAACAGAAAGGTTGGATCCCTTACCTAGTGTCCCAATTGAAACGATCGTTCTTTAATTTCCTAAATAATAAACTAAAGTTAATTTATACTCTCTTATGAAACTTTTTCAAGTTTATTATTCCTTTTATATCACTTATTACCATGTTATAAACATTATTTAATCCTTTAAGTTAATAAAGTCTATTTTATAGATATTTGGTACTGGAGTCAAAAATGGACTTCTTATAATTAAATATTGTTCATCTGGTCAATGGTTCATTATATGTAGAATTATATTCATGATTTGGAAATCATATATATCATATATATCCACTATATACTTGTATTTATAATAGTACATAACATTTAGAGGTATGAAATGAAATGCACCGTTCATGGAGACAGTAAGCCGTACATACGCATGAACGCTACTTTCATTTCTATTTCTTATTTTAATGGAGATAAAACATAATGATGCATAGGTACATTATAATTCCAGTATAATATCATATATAATATCATTAACTCCATCCTTTATACTTCCCACATAAGGCATTAAAGAATCAAAATATATTTTAATGACCAACATTGGATTAAATGGTAAAAATATATTTTCATTTCACTTTAAAATCAATTATAAATAAAATCTAACCATATAAATATATTATATTAAAAGGCATATTTGAATTAAAATACCATATTTTTTACTATTCATTAAAAAATGAACTTTATCAGAAAAATACCAAAAATATATAGAAAGTACATTTTGTTGTCCCCATTCTAACGAAGGATTTTATTTGGTCATATAGAATGTATTAAAGTGACCAAAACTATATTTAAAAAGGGTTTTCTATTAAAAGGCGATAAATCAGCCTTTTAATGTAAATTATGCTTAAAATTAGATTCATTAACATTTTAAGCCTCTAAATTTCTATTGGATAATGTAAATACATTTAACAATCATGTATAATCATATTGTAGTTGGTTTCATTCATTCATGCCAATACAATGGCTAGGTGTTAACTACTATTTAAAATAATTATATTATATTATTAGTGTGCAATGTAAGATTCTAAAGAAACCCGTTATTGCTTATCGGGTATGCTATCGAACATAGAAAACCTTTTAAAGTAAAATTAATATTTAATTCTCAAATATTAATAAATATAAAGTATGTCTTATTCTTCATTTACCTGGGATGTTAAATCCCTCCCCCCTTTTAGGAATTGCGTCCTCACAATTTTTATTCATGTATCAAAATAAGTGTGGGTATTTATCCCTCATAGAATTTTCAGATTCCCACATTGTCTCTTTAACTATATATTTTTTCCACAAAACCTTTACATGGTGAATTACCTTATTCCGCGATACCTGCTCTCTACGGTCAAGAATCTGGACAGGTTGTTCTTCATAAGAGATATTCTCTTCTAACTGAACTACCTCTGGGTTCAAAACATGAGATGGATCTGGCATATACTTCCACAACATAGAAACATGAAAAACATTGTGTACATGGGATAAACATGGAGGTAAATCCACTCTATATGCAGCTGATCCAACTTTTTCAAGAATTTCTTATGGTCCAATGAACCTCAGACTCAACTTTCACTTCTTACCAAAACGTATCACACTTTTCCATGGAGAAACTTTGAGAAAGACATGATCACCTACCTCAAAGAAAATATCCTTCCTCCGGTTATCGGAATAACGTTTCTGTCTGCTCTGAGATGTTCTCATCTGCTTCTAAATTAACTGATCTTTCTCTGCCATCTCTTCCACCATTTCTTGTCCCATTATCTTCCTTTCACCACCTTCATCCCAAAAATCTGGAGTTCGAAAACACTTTCCATATAATTCCTCAAATGGAGCCATCTGTATACTGGAATGAAAACTATTATTATAAGAAAATTCAATCAAAGAAAGATGTTGGTCCCAACTTCCCTAATAATCCATCTTTCAAGCATGTAACCTATCCTCCAATGTCTGAATTCTTCATTCTGACTGCCCATCTGATTGAGGATGAAAAGATGTACTAAAATTTAATCCAGTACACAATGAATTTAAAAGACCTTTCCAAATGTTAGAAGTGAACCTCAGATCACAATCAGATACATTGGAGAGGGGAACACAATGAAACCTGACTATCTCTTTAACAAACAACTGAGCAAGTTGATCTAGAGACAAAGTATCTCTAATAGGATGTAAATGAGTACATTTAGTCAATTGGTCTACTATAACCCATATTTCATTATTACCTCGAGATGTCTTTGGTAATCCCACAACAAAGTCCATGGATATATTTTCCCATTTCAACTCTGGCACCGGTAGAGGGTGAAGCATTCCTTTTGTTAACTGTCGCTCCACTTTAACCTGCTGACAAGTCAAACACTTCACAGTAAAATCAACAATATCCCTTTTCATTCCATCCCACCAGTAATACTCTTGAAGATCTCTTTAGATCTTAGTACATCCAGGATGAACTAAAAACAGAGAACTATGGGCTTCACATAACAACTCATTCTTCAACTGTGAATCAAAAGCCACACATAATCTCTTTCCAAATCTCAATCCACAATCATTATCAATGTTAAATTCAGGTAACTTACCCTTATGAACAAAATCTACCTTTTTCTGCAACTCACTATCTTATCTCTCCGCTTGATTAATTTTTTCTGATAGAGATGATTTAAATAAAAATTGAAACAAAACAGATGAATTCCCTACACCAAAAACTTCTATGACAAATTTCATTAAATCAAAAACCAAATGATCTCGTTCCAAATGTAGCATGGTTAATAAAGTATTACTTTTTCAACTCAAAGAATCAGCCACTTTATTTGCTTTTCGCGGATGATAAAGGATCGTGCAATTATAATCCTTGATTAATTCCAACCATATCCTCTGTCTCAGGTTAAATTATTTCTGAATGAATATATACGTCAAACTTTTCTAATCAGTATATATTTCACACTTCACTCTATACAAATGATGCCTCCAAATTTTTAATGCAAAAACAAAAGAAACTAATTCAATCATGTGTAGGGTAATTTAACTCGTGTGGTTTCAACTGAAATGAAGCATAAGTAATTACCTGATCATTCATCATTAGGACACAACCTAGTCTTTTCAACGAAGCATCACTACAGATAACAAACGCACCATTTTAGGAAGGTAGTTCCAATAGAAGATCATTCACCAACTCCTTTTCAATTCATGAAAACAATCATCAAATTATTTTGTCCAGATGAACTTAACACCTTTTTGAGTTAACATAGTCATTGGACTAGATAACCATGAATTTTTTTTAACAAACCTCTGGTAATAACTGGCCAAACCAAGAAAACTACAGATCTCAGTTAGATTTGTGGGTCTTGGCCATTCTTCAACAAGTTTTGTTTTAGCTTGATCAACAGTTATGCCATTTTTTAAAACAATGTGACCAAGGAAAGGAATTTGTTGTAACCAAAACTCACACTTGCTGAATTTCCCAAATAGTTTATCTTCTTTTAAGGTTTGAAAGACAACCCATAAATGACTTTCATGCTCCTCCTTACTTTTTTAATAAACCAAAATATCATCAATGAACACAACCACAAACATATCAAAGAACTCATAGAAAATTCTATTAATAATATCCATGAATATAGTAGGTGCATTGGATAAACCAAAATGAATAACTAAAAATTCATAATGTCCATGTCTAGTATGAAATGCAGTCTCTGGAATTTCTTCTTCCTTTACTTTCAACAGATGGTACCCTGACCTCAAGTCAATCTTTGAAAAATATTAATCTCCCTGGAGCTGATCAAACAAATCATCGATATGAGGCAATGGATACTTATTCTTAACAGTGATGTTATTCAAAGCTCTATGATCAATGAAAAGTCTCATTGAACCATATTCATTTTTAACAAACTAGAGAGGCACACCCCATGGTGATGTTCTAGGTCGAATGAAACCATTATCTAATGACTCCTGTAATTGCTTCTTCAACTCTAAAAGATCAATTTGAGCCATTCGATAAGGGGGTTTCAAAATTGGATTAGCATTATGAACTATGTAAATAGTAAATTCAATATCCCAATTAAGTATAATTCCCGGATACTCATCAGGAAAACCATCAAGGTACTCATTTACCACTATCACATCATTCATATGAACAGTTCCTTTGTTTTCAACAATATATGCAAGGTAAAATTCATTTCCATTTTTTACTAGTTTCTCAGCTTCCTGATATGTTATAAAAAGCAATGGTTAATTCTTGAATACAAACTATAAATATTTCTGAAAAGAAACCTCTTTATCTCTTCAGTGAATATTAGCATGATAAACAGAAATAAAATTTATTCCCAAAATAACATCAAACTCTACTAGAGGAAAAATAACAAGGTTTGCAGGTAGATTCTTTCCACACACAAGGACAAGAATGTTCTTATGTATTCTTTTTGTCTCAAAATTTCATCTAGGTGTTTTAACCGTTTGTTCAGTATTCATATCATGAGACGGAATTTCCAATTTAATAGAAAACTTCTGAGAAATGAAAGAGTGAGTAGACCTTGAATCAAATAACACATTGGCATAATCTAAAAAAACAATCAGTGTACCTGATACTACATCGTTGGATGGCCCAACATCTGCTGAAGTAGTTGCAAAGGATTTCACCACCCCTTTTTTCTTGTAGTCTAGCTTCTTTCCCTCAGTTGAGTTATTCGCTGGACACTCATTTTCATAATGTCCCATTTCATTACGCTTACAAAATCTTACTGATGGTTTTTCATTATCTCCTTGATTATCTTTTTTACAGTTACAAGCAATATGACTAGTCTTACCATAGCAGAAGAAATTTTCAGACTTCTATAAACATTCCCCAGGATGCTTTTTACCACACTTCTCACAAGTGGGATATTTAGTTTTCTTACGTCCAGGATTCGTTGATGAATTCATCCCCTTTTCCTGCCAAATGGACCTCTTATTCTATTGGTTTTCAAAGAACACTTTATCATCGGTAAAGTCCATTTCCACCTTCTCCGCACATCGAACAAGGTTTTCATAACTTTTGACCTCACGATAGGCTAATTGTCTTCAATATCGTGGATTTAGTCATGAGTAAAATCGATTTATCTTACTATCAAGATCTCGGATGAAATTTGGTGCATACCTTGCCAATCGAGTGAACTTTGCTTCATAAGCGACCACTGAGTCATCCTCCTGCCCCAATTCCAGGAATTGTTTTTCCATCCTATGATGAACCACCTTAGGAAAATATTTCTCAAGAAACATACCTTTGATTTCATCCCAAACAAGAGCATCAATATCCTCACTATCTTTGATAATTTTTACCATCGACCGCCACTGATCAATTTTAACATCAAAACGGTAAATAGAAAGGCTATCATTTTGATGTTCTGAACAACCCATTACATCAAAAATCTTCTCCAGTGATTTAATCCACCGTTCAGCTAGCACAAGGTCAGATGATCCTTTGAATGATGGGGTATGTTGCCTCATGAAATTCTCCACTACTGACATGTTCCTCTGCGGTTGATCGAGATGATCTCGTACATGGATACCACCACCATTTATAGCCTAAGTCAACTGTTCCATCACTATAACAAACTGTTCAGTTCTGATTCTGACCATCTCAGGTTTCTTATTTAGAGAGTTATCTTCGGCCTGATTTTGTCCCAACATTGCGGTCCTTTTTCCTCTGCGGAATACCATTCCGAACACAGAAATATCTTAGGCGATGAAACAAGGTAATTTATAAATGCTACATGATTTCAATATTAAAATAAAATACTTTATGGATATTAATCTAACAATACCCTAACTCCTAAGTTGTCTAAGCCGACCACTAATAAAAACTATAATGACCCGACCTTAAAACATTACATAATCTTGAATTAAATGAATAATTCACATTGAGGATCTTTTCACGTATAGAGTTTTAGAGAGTAAGTCCATAACTATTAGATTTCAAAATATTATAAAGTATACACTTCTATCCAGTATCCATTTTTTTACAAAACAAGAACTCTTGAATAAAAGTCATGTCTAGTTCCATGTTTAAGACATCATGAATTTTCCATGATCCCATCCTTGACCCTATTCCACATTATGTCCTGTGAAAAACATTTCAAAAACATGGGATGAGAATAAAAATCTTAGTAACTGAGACACAAAGAAGTAAAACTGTTAGTTTTTCAAAACAACAAGTGAACCATTAATAATTTAACATACGTAATGCTTTTCACCTTTATGAAGTATTAAATACTCTTCACTGAATAAAAGATCAATACTTACCCTTTTGGAACCAAAATATTACCATAAATCCCATATAAAGAATACATAAACTATAAAGGTAACTTGGGACATAAACATACTTAATTAGAATAACCATACGGTTTACTTCCACACTTATCAATAAATGGAATAGCCATACGTCTGATTCCATACCCAATGCATTAGAGGTTATAATGTTACCACCAATCCTAGTATTCACGGAACCACCCGTAATATGGTTTATGACGTAACCACCATTCAAATGTACAAGTACTATCATAACCCATAAAATATTTCAAATATAAACATTTCACCAATGACATTTCATTTGCAATCACAATAAGTAATTTCAAGATATTGAAATAATCAATCCATTTTCAAAACCCATTTAAAAAAAGGATTTTTGAATGAAAGTGTCCCATACCACATTGAAGCTTTTAATGGAATTATAATTTTAAAACATTAATGTCCATATAAATAAATACTCAAAACCCTTTTTAAAACATGTACATTAAAGATAATGATTTAGAATGATAAATCTTTAAAACATTTAAAAATGAAATTTTTGTTAAAGAGTTTTTAACAAAATAAGAGACTCTTAAATACAAATAATTGCGAAATAACATATAATCTGAACTTTATAATATCATGAGAATAAAGGGATTCATGATATAATATGTCAAAGGACAGTATATACACCATATAAGAGTGTATTTGGTGCATAACAAAAATGAAGTCTCAATGGAAATGTTTATTGAGATGAAATCCCTTATAATGATGGTATCCTTAAATTAAGGATAAATCAGTCTCATAATTATGTGTGAAAAATATAAATACACCCAATATAAGAGGATATTAAGTGTAAAAAAATCATAAGTCATTAAAACATATTCATAGGATGACATATTCAATAAGTACAAGTTCAACCCAAAGAATTGAAATTGGGTTAAGAATCTCCCTTGCAATAATTCGAGAACCTAACGGCGTCATATTACAATTCAAAAACTGAGTTGATGAGAGGGAAAAGGGTATCCCATCACATAGACATAAAATTTAAAGCAATAAGGATACAAAAGTACATATTCCAACATATGAATATGTGAATTATAAGACATAATAAAAAAAGCTTTTTAAAAGAGAGTAGGGTGAAAGGTTCCGTTACCGATTTGGTAACATACGAAACATACACCACATGAAAGAAGAATCATAGAATGATGATGTAAATACCCATAAATTGAAGTGTCTTACACAAATAATACAATAATGGTCCCTACATACACCACACGAAAGTAATTAGTGGAAAATATATCATAAATCTCATGGGGATAAAAAGTGAGATGAAAACCCCTTACCACGTTGTAATCAATCGAGTCGTATGACCCAAAGTTAATAACCAAAAAATGAATCACATAATACCATGAATATAATGATAGTCATGATAATATATATCAAAATCCGTTACACAATACACCACATTCAATAAATAAGTGGCGAACAATGGAAAGCTCACGAAATTAAAAATGAGATAAGAAATCCCTTACAAAAATTCGGCAGCCTAACGACGCCACATAAAAATTCTTAAAATAAATTGGTCAGATTAAGAGGGGGTCTCTCATCATATGAAAATAAAAATTACAGTATGTTGAATATAAAATAAAATCTTCCAACAAAAGAACATGGAGCATAAAATAAATGACATAAAAGAGAGTACTTTAAAATAAAGAGAGAGGTCGGATCCCATACCTCATGTCCGACTTGACTCGATCGTTCTTTAATCTCTTGAATAATAAACTAAAGTTAATTTATGATTTCATAAGAACATTTTTCACGTTTATTATTCATTTTATATCACTTATTATCATGTTATAAACATTATGTAATCATTTATGTTAATAACGTCCATTTTGTCAATATTTTGTGCTGGAGTAAAAAATGGACTTCTTATAATCACATATTGTTCATGTGGTCAATGGTTAATTATATCCAGAATGAAATTCATTATTTGGATATCATATATATCACATATATCCAGTATATACATGTATTTATAATAGTACATAACATTTATAGCTATGAAATGAAATGCACCGTTCATGGAGACAGTAAGCCGTACGTATGCATGAACGCTACTTTCATTTATATTTATTATTTTAATGAAAATAAAACATAATGATACATAGGAATATTATAATTCCAGTATAATATCATATATAATATCATTAACTCTATCCTTACATCCCAAATAAGGCATTAACGAATCAAATCACTTTAAGGGGGTGGTAGTCCACACTTCCTCAAATGAGATTATCGTATTTACCCTCTATGGAAACCATAATGGTGTGATATAAATGGAAAATACAGAAGAATAAAGAATAAGTAAACATAATATATATCATATATAAATACAGTTCCATCAGAATGTCCACCATGAGAGGCAGTTAGAGATATTTGAACAATCATCGTTTCATGGGGGCGTTAGTTTTCCATCCACAGAAACATTATGTTCTTCATCCATTAGATAGAGGTGTGTGTATGTTTTGTTTGAATACTTCTCATAAAAACATCATAGTATATTTAGGATACTTATTTTGTTACAAAATAAAGAAATAAAAAGAGTTTAGGGTTTGGAGAAGTAATATAAAAGAAAGCAATTTAAGAGAAACTGTTACCATTAATTTGGGTAACTTCATTTGGTTTGATCCAAAAGGACTTCTTGAAGTGCCTTCTGCCTAAGGTAAGGCTTCTAAGAGGAGGATAGGTATTTAAGAAGGATAATTAGGCATAGGTTTGATGATCCAAATGGCTTGAGTGGTGTGAGGAATTGGTTAGAAGTGGTCTCCTTTTATAAGGTGGAGGAGGGGCTCTTTAGGAAAATGTGAAACTATTATTTTATTATATAATTATATTTAGTTTATAATGGTCCAAAAATCATTAAAGATGAAGATAATATGTCTAATGGTAGAAATAAAAGCTTAAAATCATAATTTGACATGTTTTGGAAATTAGTTTAATCATTATAATATTATTTATTTAAATGATTTATTAATGAGGTAAATACTGCATCATTATTATGTCATAAATAATTTAATTTATTTGTTGTCTAAAAATTATAAAAAAATACAATGATATAGGAAATATTTTTTTAATTATTAATAATATTCATATTAGAAAATAAGACTTATATAACATCATATAAAAATTAATTACTAAAAGCTTTTTGTTAATGTCAATTTTGTCTTCACATTAAATTAATTAATCTAAATTGTCATTATCACTCCCAAGTGGCTCAATGGGGTCCCAAAATCGACCCAAAGATTCCAATGGTCGTAAATGACTCAACCAATAAGCTTTGGAAAAGTGTAAAGGTAATTTTGAATTATTATAATATTCTATTTACCTTGAATTACCTTATTTACCTTTAACCTTGGTAAATAAAAGTCAAAAGTTACTATTAAAAAAAATTATTTTCATCTTAATGAACCACATTTTACTTCTTGATAAATACCATGTATGTTATTTTTTAAATTCATTTCACAAAATTGGTAAATTTTCATTTAAATGAAAAAGTCATATTTTTTGACTACCACTAAGTGGTTTCACTATTCATCAAAAATTGAAATTTTTTAGAAAAATACCAAAAATTCAGCCTAACAATTATTTATTATTCTGAATTAAAAATTGATGTCTATTTTTCCAAATTAAAAACATATAAGTGTAATTAATTAATTTAAAAATTAATTCTCATTGTTAAAACAAATAGTGTGTTTTTAAGAAACAATAACTACCAAATGATTGATACTTGTTTATGTCCAATTTCAAAGTGAAATTAGTTAAAATGAGAAACATTAGATTAAATCGTAAAAATATATTTTTATTTAACTTTAAAATAAATTAAAAAGAAAATATAACCATTAAATATATTATATTAAAAGGCACTTTTGAATTAAAATACCATATTTTTCACTATTCATTAAAAAATGAACATTATTAGAAAAATACCAAAATATTTACGAAAAGTACATTTTGATGTACCCATTATAAATTATGATTTTATTTGGTCATATAGAATGTATTAAAGTGACCAAAACAATATTTAATAAGGGTTCTACATTAAAAAGCAATAAATCGGCCTTTAAATGTAAATTATGCTTAAAATTAAATCCATTCACATTTTAAGCGTATAATTTTTTATTGGATAATGTAAATACATTTAAAAATCATGTATAATAATATTGTAGTTAGTTTCATTCATTCCCACCAATACAACGTCTAGGAGTTAACTACCATTTAAATTAATACTATTATATTATTAGTGTACAACGTAAGATTCCAATGAAACCCGTTGTTGCATATCGGGTACGCTATTGAACATAGAAACCCTTTTAAAGTAAAATTAATATTTAATTCACAAATATTAATAAATATTAAATATGTCTTAGTCTTCATTTACCTGGGATGTTACATCAACTGATTATTTTGGTGACATGTTTTATGTTTGTACCAAATTACTATAATTTTGAGGTTTACCATGATTCTATGATATTACTTATCGTATTTAATGTGTTTATTTATCATACAACTTCCTCATATTTATTCAAATTATTTAATTATCATAATTTTAGTTCACTCAAAATTTTTCATATGTCCTCAGGATAACCCATATAGTGATAAGAGTACACGAGTTCTAGGAGATCATGTAAACGATTAAAATAACCATTAAGTGTAAATATTTGATATTATTTATCACTGATATTGTTGGGGGCAAGGGGAATTTGTGGTACCCCATTTTAAAATATATTCTTTGAAAATTGCCTTTGAGTTTTGTTAATGTATTGATATAATAATTAATTAAACTCTCACTCTTACCCATATATAATTGAATTAAATAACTGAAAGAAACACAATGGTTTTAATATGTTCTCCCCCAATTTGGATGGAAACTAACTATTGGTTAAGATCAAGATACAATATCTATATTTTGTCCCTAATATTAAGATTCATTACAATCCATACCACCCAAAAATACTATATCCCGCCCATTTGGGATTCTTCAGATCAATTATTGATACTATCCCCCACCATTTTACAAGAACTAACAAAATTTAATTAATAAGATTATTAGAAAATATTAGAAAACTCCAATGACATCTTATGATCTTCACAAATCCTTTATAATATTAAAATTATACAACATTTCTATTCTTCTATAATTTAAAATCATAAATAAACAAGAGGATATAATATATCACATGTTTTATGGTCAATAAAAATATATTAAAAATATCAATACCTGTCACATTCAATAGATATAATATTCAGGAATATCATAATTTCAAAAAACTCTATGTTTTTCAATAATATATTTGTATCCATCTTCAGTTATTATATATCTATCATATCACATAGATATTGTTTTCATACGTTAAATATTAAAACGTTTTAATCAATCACATAAATATACAACATTTTCAGTCATCAAAACGTATTTAAAATGACCCATAATGCTTAGTCATTAAAATTAACGTGACATTCATTATTATCATAAGTTTTTGATTTACACTCCTTTATGAAAATATGATGGGGAATATTCATTTCATGAATGTCTACCCTGATTTTATATTTATCACTCATCGCGATGTAGACCTCTCCTTACAACCAAACTACAAATAAATTCATTTAACATACATCGACCTGTATTTTATTTATTGATGGATTCACAGTGTGATATTCTTCTTCATTATGAAAAGATCATTTTCTAAATAAATATCATAAATAATAATATCCATTAAAATCATTATGATGTTTAATTAAACGAGTAGCACCTTTAGTGTGATCTAAATTTACATTATGATTTATGTTTCATAATATCATCAACATCTCAATTTTTCTTATATACATTCCTCTCATAATGAGAACAAGGAAATTGATAATTTTTTGCTTCCAATAATGGAGTACCTTTACACATGAATTTTTGTGACACTTATGTATAGAGAAATTGATTTTTCTATATCATATTTCACTATAATAAATTTTTTTAAATTTTTTTAATTTTTCGTAGTGGTTCTATTACAAATTCTCATGTTGAATCTTATATATCAAAATATTGATCTTTATATTTTTAATATTACCAGAGAAATACCCTTAAATATTTTTAAACATACTCTTTCATATCTTTATAAGGGTCTTGGATTTAGAAAATTTTTACTTTTTACCTTCAAAACTACATATAAATATTCAAAAAAGTTTTATAGTTACATTTATATATAGAGAAGACTCCTAAAGTTACTTTTACATATCACTCGATTGTTTTATAATTATTCAATTTCTCAAAAAAAAATTAAATGTTATATATATAGTTATAAAATCAACTTCAAACACCATCAACTATCTTGAATCAATTAAAAAAATCATTAACATATAAAACACAAGCTTATAATGTTCCGGTGTTTCTAATAAATAGATCAAAACAAATAAAAAACATCATAACAAATTCCATTGATTCAACAAAGTATGACCATTGGATTTATTGTCCAACAAAATAACTAACATTAAATAACATTAAATCATATTTTTTTTTAAATATAACTTTTTAACAGTAGACTAAAATGAAAATTAATGTTTTTGAGATATTTATATCTATAAGTGAAAATATAACTTAATCTAGGTGATGTATTTTTCCCCCTCTCATCACATACACTCAATTAAACACTTTTTTGTAATAAAAATATCATTGGGTTCAATATATAAATAAAAAATATTTCTCCCAATTTTAAAAAATAATTCTAAACAATATAGTATATTCCAACCGACTTAATGTGAGAGGAATAGATAGAACATTAACACTTTTTTACTTATGCATTCAAATATAAATTTTTGTGTAATCGTTGTAAAAATAACTTTTATTTTTCCCATATAGAAATAAATTCATATCTTATGTACCTATTTACAAAATTCTCTTTGATAAAGTTATATCTACTTTAAATTATTTTAGATTTATATTTTTTCACTATATTATTTTGAAGAATAATTAATCTTTGATTATGAAATATATTTCCTAATGGATTCTCAATTCTCACATTTACATATTAAAAATCTTCCATAATAAAGATCATTTGTGAAAAATAATTTGATATATACATATAATCAAAGTCTCCAGTTATTAAAGAATATGATTTTTTTCTCCTTTGAATTTTATCTTACACAAGTTTCTTCCATAACGAATATTCCACCCGATGCTGATTTTTTACTATCACAATCTACAGCATTATAAAAATTAGTGTAAATAGATAGGTTTTTATCCTCACCTATTGTACACATAAAATTAAAATTATTAGTACCATTAATATAATTAACAACTATCTTGGTTTTCTTGAAATATGAATCATTTGGATCACTATGATATATTTTTCTTAATTTCACTGAATTAACATTGTCAATCTATGATGATGTTTGACAAAGAAATTACCGAATCACCATTTTAAATATCTTTTGATTCATATTATTAATCAAAGTTCCCTAAAAATCATTAACCTAAATTTTCTAGGATTTAAAACTACTTGGGAATCATTCATTCCAAACTTATTTAAAAGTGACTTTTAATATTTTTCATGGGATAAAGAAATAAAATAAAATAATTTTATAAGATGAAATCCCAAAGTGAAACTAATCTCTCCATGTATTGAAAACACCAAGTATCATTTCATCTACTTTATTATATAATTATAGGAATACTATTTATCTCTTAAAAACAATTTCATCACAATAAAAATTGATAAAAAGATTAATTAGGAACTTATAATTCACATAAATGTTTCTATTATATTCCCTCTATAGTTAACCTTATTTCTCTCAAACAGATTTCTTGATTTGAATACATGGCTCCATGGGCTTATATTAGCCAATATAATGCTTTCTACATCTTTAACAACTATAAAAATAGGCTAAAACAACTGACCTATAACCACATATATAAAATCGTGGCAATAGGTGGCTACGACCACGATAATGTGAGCTATAGCCACAGTTTTAAAACTATGGATATAAGTCTTTTTTTCATGGCCTATAGCCATGGTTTTGAAAACTGTGACTATATCCCAAATCTATAGCCACGGTAATGTCACCTATAGACAGGGTTTTTGAAGACCGTGGCTACAAGTCTCTAGCTCTTGTGTGAGGGAAAACATTTCCCACCAAAAAATGGTGGGAAGAACTATTGTCATGGTTTTTACAATATTGTGATGGTTTTTAATCATATATATAACATATTATATAGATATATACATATACCCAAAGGCCTTGGTGGTGTATTGGTTAGGTCACTGAAATATTAAAGGAAGGTGCTGAGATCAAATCAGGCTAGGTACATATTTTTTTTAGGCTATTGCCATAGTTTTTTTGGGCTATAAACATGGTTAAAACTGTGGCCATAGGTCAACTGACACGGTTGACAACAGAGACACATATGTACATGGTTTTCAGAACCATGGAACTAGGCCACCTATTTACATAGATAAAATCATGGCCATAGGTCAGACCCTACTGCCATGATGATAGAGCCCACGGTTGGGAAAAACTATGGTCATAGCCTATGTCCACAGTTTTGGGACCTATTTCCAAGGTTTTAAACCATGGAAATAACCCATTTTTCTAGTTGTGTTTGATTCCATTGTACCATCATAATCAATAAAACATTAGTTTCATTAATATATATGTTTTTTTCAAGATTTGAATAAATGAAATCATACTTTACATACATGTGTTGTATTTTATAATTCCAATGAGCTATGATAGTTAGGAACATCCTTATATATTCAAGTTTTGCAGTAAGAGATAAAGTTTTATTAAAATAAAATCCACCAGCTTGGGAGTGTAATTTTCACTATTAAATATGTTTCTTTCTTGAAAATATTATTTTTTCAGTGTGTTTTTCTGAAGTTCCTAATCTATTTAAATAATATTCTTCCCTTTTGGTCTTGTAACAGGTTCCATAGTGTAACTCTCTTCAATATGATCAGTCTCCCCATTCAATTCGTCTCACTATTTGTTAATCAACAATATAAAAAATTGATTGTTTCTTAACATGAGATATAATTTATACTTGGTTGAAAAAACTAGAATTTCATCTACAATAAACCAGTGAGTTTTGGTTTTCAAATATCAATCTTCTTCTTTTATAAACTTGATAATTCTAATTTAAAATTCTATTTTATTATTCCATTTTCTTAATCATCCTTTAAGGATTTAATTTTTTTACATCCAGAAACACCACCATCATTATTGGTCTAATCTAAAATTGTAACAACATGATCTGGATTATTTTGAGTTCCTTCATTACGTACTTATCGTATAATATTGTTTATTTCTTCATATCTATAATAAAATTTTGATTTAATTTCAACACAAAAATTAGGTTTATTTCCTATAATATTCACATTATTATATAATAACAATATTTGTAACATCTTTTTCAATTATAAATAATCTTTAAAATGAGATAAATACCCCATGAAGGTTCATTTCTCATGTTTATCATCAAAATTACTCTGATATGACATTTTAATCATAATAAACATGTGATTCAAAAAACAGCGTTGTAAATTACAATAAGATTCTTGTTTGACCACAGTTTATATGGTGTAATAGTATGTTCAAGACTCAAAAATCACATATATTAAATGTGAATATTTGTGCTCATAGATTCTCTCTATTAAAACATTGAGTCCTAAAATACTACTAGTACAATTCTTCCTATATCAACTATGATTATATTATTCATCTTTAAAACTACTTTTTTTGGCTGTATATAGAATATTATACTTATATTGATCCAAAATTGGTTAATATATGATTATAATGTATTTTTACTGAACACTCTAACATTATCGATTCTATCATTTTTTATATAGACCGTTTATTATTTTTCAACATCTATTATAAAAATCATAAACATTTTTGAATATTATAATTTCAACATTATGAAAATTACAATAGTTTTTATTTTTAAATAACCAATGAACAAAAGTAAATAATGATAACCTCATGGTGATTTATGTATCATTATCTAATATTATTTGGATTTAATTAATTTATGATTCCTAGGTGGTTTAAGTTTCACTTACTTGTGACTTCCTTGTGTCATTTTTAATTTTTAACATGTTTCCAAAATATCTTCTCCAAATTTTTTAGTTTATTTAGGTATCTTACCCCATATCCTCACATGGTTATTCTAAAAGACCATTTATATAGATAGGCAAGTCTTCCCCATCATTGATTGTTCTCATATTTTTATGTGGAATAATAACTATCTTCTATATTACTAATATAAAATAAATTACCCCTATTTATTACAACTTTTTTAATAAATATAGTATCCTATATGATTATGATGATATAAGAATGCCTATTTAAAATTTATTCATTCCCACAATCAAAAATATTACATACACTCACAAAATTATGTCTAATCCCCTAAAATAAGAAACATCTTCGAATTTAAGTTATTAATCTTTAATATTTATTATCCCAATACCAAAGATAGTTAATGACCTAGCATTCCTAAAAGTGACTAAACCTCCCTTATATTCATTAATGTTATTCTAGGTTATCCCCCCATTTCATGTGAGATGAAAAATCACTATTATCTATTTGGGGCTTGGTTATATTTCTTTCTTTTTGATCCACCATAAAAAGAAGTTAATTTTCTACCTTATATCATCTTATAAATTTTATCTATTTAGAAAAAAAAGAATTTTTCAACAGGATATTTCAAAAATTAATTAGAATAGTTCCCATGTTCAACACACCTTCCATAAATTTCTCCCAAGTATCAAAATATTTTTTTTGTATATTATCATGAAAGATTTATGTTTATATATTTCATCTTTTCAAAATTAATAATCATTTTTATATAATAAACCCCTAATAATGTTATCTTAATACCCCATGGAAATAAAATATTATATAAGAAAATAAATGTTTATGACAAAATATTGAAAACACCAATGGTTTCCATCAAAATTAGATCTTCTATTAGATTGGTATTACCATATATGAAAATCTAATTACTGTATAGGTGAATACCAAAATTTGTTTTATATTTTTCCTTGGAATAACTCTCTTATTAACTCACATATAAATCCATTAAATATAGGTGGTAATTTTTCCTAAATTTTATATAAATTTATAATTTCTTTTATGACCCAAAAAGATTGGTGAAACATGTTTGGAAATATAGAAATAAGCAATAAAAAAATTATCCTTATTCTATAGGATACCATTTTCAATAGCTTAATGTGTTTCATCTTGAATATAATTTTTTTTCATAGTCTTATTTCATCATCTTCTAGGATTTTTATAAATTAACACAATTCAATTTTTTCATATTCAACCCTTATTCCTTCTCGAAAAAAATTTAATTCAATATATTTCAACATGTTTTCATGTTCGATAATTCTAACCATAAGAGTCTTAATTTAATCAATGTATTATTAATTTTTATTAAGTGATATATCATAATATTTTACCTCCTTTAATTATTGTTGACTCTTTTCATGAGCTTGTTATGTATTTGATACACTCAAACATCAAATCTTTTAAAATATTTTTTGTGTCATTTTCTTTATACTTTTTATTACTACTGAAAGTGACAGTATGTTATTTAAAATTGTACCTTAATTTCTTCAGTTTATTGCTGAAATCGTCATCAATGAGTCATTATTATTTTTTTGATTATTCATCCCCTTCTTATTTTCTCATTATATTTTACCTCAACCTTCTTGAGAACCTATTCTTTTCCACAATCATTATTTTTTAGTTTCCCCCAGTTATCTATGAAAAATACTATTATTGCAGAATATTCTATGTTTATATATATATATATTCATTGGAAAAACATTTGAAAATTTCCCTATTACATTATAATTAAAAAAATAGTAGATTTTTACCTTTGTATTTACCCGTTCATCTTACTGTGTATTTTCAAATAAGGATATGTATTCTTTTATGATATTTATATATATATTGATCATATACTAGATAAAATAATGACTGTTTATTATTTCCTTTTATGTTGATGGCCTTCATTTAATTAAATTCAATTTCATTATAATCATTAATATTCTTCTTCAAAATAGAATCATTTATTTTATTGTATGAAATATAATATTTTCTAACTCATTAAGAGATAATCATTTATATCATATAGGTTAGAAAACCATTCAATAAATCTATTAGGGAATGTTCTCATCAAATAATATATAATGGATAAGTCTTGAACTGTTTCTAAAAAACCTATGATATTGCATAAAATATCATTTAACATTGTCTTTTAATCATCAATGGTCTAATAATAAACCATGTTAATATCTTAAAACATTTCCATATAAATATGGATTTTATAATATCTCACTTTTGAATTCCATTTAAAAATTATCTATGGATTATATGATTTTTGATTCACAATTTTTATACCCATTAATTGAGTATAAAATCTATTAGATAATGATACATGAATAATATTAATTACTTTTCCCTTTTCAGCTAAATATCATTTTTCATTAAATACTATTTGGAAGTATTTCTCAACTAGTGTAAACCCAACTATTATATAATTCTTGACTTCCTTGTCATGAAAAAGATGTTGAAAAATTATCCTATTCATCCTATAATATCAAAATATTTTCTTATATTTTTATATTTGAATAAATTTAATTACTTAGATATGTTGTAGTATACACAACCATGAGTCTAAATGAAATATAATATAATATACCATTATAATCTAGCTGTTGAATTGAATTTATGAATAAGAATATCCAATTATAAAAAAACATATATAATGGTTTTATATAAATAAAATATATTGGTAAATTTTTACTAATTTCTCTATAAAATCTTTATATTATTCAATGATACATTTGTTTACAGAAAATATTTTTATAGATTTTTTTTGAGAAAATAATATTTTTAATTTTGAAAAAATTTAACAATTTTACTTAAAAAAATTAATTTCTTTTATAATTTATCATGTGAAAATTTTCTAGGAGTAAAATTTTGATATTTTTATCAAAATATCTACCTTTTGATAAATAGTTTAAAATTATAATTTTGTATTTTGTATTTTATTTTAAAGCATTAACAATGTTCCATTTGTTTTTAAAATGATCTGAAATTTATAAGTAATTTTATTTGTTTCTAATAATCCAATTAATTTCATTTTAATCAATTTTATGTTGTATATTTTTATAAAAACATTTTATACATAAGAAAGCATTTTTTCTAGAAAATCACTATTCATCTTTCTTTGTTTGTTAAATTTTAAATTAAGTTAATCCAATTAAATGAATATAATTTGATGAAAATAATTCTTTATTTCAAATAATAATATTTTATATTTTATAAAAATATTAACTTTATTTTTTTCAAAATGAAAAGTAAAAATCGAAATAATTTGTCACGATGATTTTGGTGAAACCAGGTTTACTTGGGTGGGTTAAACCAAGATAAAATGGTATGTTTTCTAGTAATAATTACCCAAATAGTATTGGATGAAAATTTGTAATCATCCCCCTAACCCACCTTCATTACTATGGACATTTGGAAGCATTTTTCTTTAGTGTGACATTATTATATTTTAATTATTTATGAAGATACAAGTGTATCATATCCCACATTTATAAAATGACACTCTTGATTTCACTAATATACACTAATTTTATCCATATATCTCAACAAAAACCTTCTATTTTATCTTATTAAATTCCTCTAACCAAGAATTAGATTTTTTATCCTATTAAAAGACAATTCGAATGGACCTTAAAAACGATGTAATGCAGGACTAGTGAGGAAGTGGAAATCATTCTACCTGTCCTCTTTCAATTTATTTCATCTTATCCATGCTCTAAATTTGGGTTATTCATCATTAAATAATAAATTTAGTATCCTCAATATTCGAAAATTTTATTATTATATTGTACACACCATTATTCACCCTCTTTTCCATCAAATGGGAATTGAAATTATCACTCATACATATGTGTGGACTTTCACCTCCACATAGTGATACTGTTAATTTTACATAACTATATTTAATGGATTATTATTATTATATATTGAACATTTATATATGATATTTATGACATAATTATATTTATTCTGTTAAAATATCATATATAACTGGTTACCTTCTAATCTGTCAGACAACGATAACCTCACTCATGCGTACGTGTGGACTAGCACCTCCTTGACAAAACATGATTCATTTTTAGTTTCTTATTTAAATTAACAGTAAAAGGATAAATTTTATCAATATATATGCTATAATAATTTTTACAGATAATTTTTTTATTATTTACCATTATTTTATTTGATTCGTCAAAATGTAAAATCATCTTTCATGCATGTGTATGACCAACTGTCTCCTTGAATGATGTAATTAATTTTATATCTCAATCATATATTGATGAAAATATATAAATTTATATAATTAATATATATTATATTTATAAAATATAAAATTCTTGGGTTGATGTAACCTTGATCAAAGTTCAACGACTAGATACTCCACAACCAAAATTCAGATGAAAATCAAAATAATTAACACTAAAAAACAATAATTTTAATAAGGAATTATTAATAAATTGGTGTTAAAATGATATAATTTTATAATATATGATTTATTAAAAATTTATTTAAATATTTTATATATTTATAATAAATTTTAATTTACTATTTAATATGTTATAGTTCTTTCAAATAAAGTCAAACTTCAGGTATGGGATTTGTGTCTCACATTTATTTCCATGAGACACCTTCCATATTCACCACTTGATTCTTTTATTTGTGTTTATACATCCCATGAATGTGATTTGTGATTATTAACATTAAAATTATATGGATTTAAATATCCATATAATGGTCTCTCTTTCAATAGGCATTGATACAAAATTTACTAATGTTTTAAGGTATTTTTTCATAATCTAATTTTTTATCGATATTGTTTATGATTATATTTCTTTTGATGATATTTAAAAAGTTATATCTTAAAAATCTAATGAATTTTATTTTAAAAT
Source organism: Viscum album (assembly GCA_963277665.1). Taxonomy (NCBI): domain Eukaryota; kingdom Viridiplantae; phylum Streptophyta; class Magnoliopsida; order Santalales; family Viscaceae; genus Viscum; species Viscum album. Next base: position 772,882,966 of record OY728142.1, on the reverse strand, counting down.
AGTCATTTATATAGATTACTTATTTCATTTCATTTTAAAATTTTTAATAACCCAAGATATTGAAGTAATTTTTTTAATGAAAACTGGCTTAATTTCAAACTTCCATAAAATTTTTTTTTCCTTCATATATATAAGTTTTTTTTAAATTGTTATCGAGATTATTTCTCAAAATATATTTTCATATTATATTTAAATTCTTTTTTAATGATTATTTCATCTTTTTAAAAATATTTCAAATGGAATGTTCTTTTCATTTACCAAATGATGATGGTTTTGGTTTTTACCATAAAATGTGAAAACATTTTTTAAATTAATATACCTGGAATGAATATAATTTCCTTAAATCATATAAATTAAATTATTGGAATTATTCCTTACAATTTTACAAGAAAATATTTTCCTTATAATTTTTTATTTTTTTTATTTTAAATATGTTATTTCAAAGTAAATAGGGTGTTTTCTTTATGAAAAGTTACACTCATCATTAAAGACATTCTTCGTCAAATTTATTTAAAAAAAATAATTTTTATTATTATGTATTAGGGATCTGATCCAATGATAATACATAATTTAATTATTTTTATTTAATATGTGGGTGTTTATTTAAGGATGATTCTATAAAAAAATTTATTTACCACATGTTAATTTGGTTATGAGGAAACCTTTTTGAAACCCATTTATTTCCCCGAGTTATGCTATAATGAAATGATGAATGGTTTATGAAACAAATTTCTTTTACATGGACTATCCTTTGATTAATGTTTTATGATATTTTTGTACACTTATGCCTTATTTTCATATAGTAATGGGTGATCCCAAAATTATATATCCCTCTAATGCATGGGGCGTGGATGGATATATCATGTCATAATAAGGATTAGAATAGGGAGTGAAGATAGTTAAATAAGGTAATGCATCCACTAGGATAGTCTTGGGAGATATCCTCGACTAATGATAGTCTTCGGAGTTATCCTTGACTAATGATATGATTTAATTAAGAGTGAAATTAATCCAATGTGGTAATATTGATTGTTTTCCTTAATTAAAAAAGTGATTATCTATGCTTATGTGTATGCCTCAAAATTATACCTTAAGTCATTTTTATGCTCTATTAGCTCATGTTATTTGATTACATTATTATTAATGTCTTATGAACTACCAAGAATTGTTACATCACTCTTTATTATGATATATGATATTCTAGATGTGGGTTTACAATGTTAAACTCATGTTCTCATACCCTAATAATCACGTTATTTTATTGTTACCATTGATATCTCTCTTATTTGACCTTACTATACATCTGAGCTCAACATTTATTATGTTTCATTTACCGATGTTATGAATACATGTTTTATGTTTGATATGTTTAAAAAGGTTACAAGTTATGATGAACTGAATGAGTGATTATATAAATATATTATGAATAAGTTTTTTATGTATCTCGGTTTCCAAAGACAGAAAAAATATTCAACGTTTTTATGGATCATATTATTATACATTGAATATTTATAAAATAAGATGTAATATTTATGTAATAGAATTATGGGTCTATATAGTTGGTATTATATAAAGGTTTAGTTTCCTTTAGAAGCTAGGATGGTATAAATTTAGTTAGAACATTTTGGATAAAGAATTGTATTGGAGAACATCCTATGTGATGGAAAATAAATTTGTGCGTTCTTCCAAAAAAACATTCATATATAGATACTCTAAGTTGATGTGGCTTAAGAATAGATTCACCTAGGAGTAATAACCCCAAAAATAGTTTGTTTATTATATCTCAAAAAAAATTTGGTTCATATAGAGTGTGTATGTATTGTGAAGCTAGTTTGACACTAACTGGGGATATTCTTATGTTAATTCGCATTTCCCATAATAACCATTATGAAATATTTGATTAGATTATGACTTTTAATGATCTAGGTTTAACCAATAGTGTTATTTATTGATATTAATGTTTCAAAATTTATATATCCTATAAAATATTTTTAATGTTGGATCACTCATGTAAAATATACCTTATAGTTATGTTACCCATTTCAGTTTTAAGGGATTTAAGATGAGAGAAAATAATGAGTTGCTGACAGTATGATCAAATATTGAAGTACCTTACTTGAGATTTTTCATTTGATTTCCATTAAACCCCGAAAAGTCTCTATTAATGTACATTTATAGCCTCAATTATTAGATTTCGAATTAGTAATGAATACAAATAATGGTATAATGATCTCATACCATGTCTATGATTCTTATGTAATTTATGTTTGTGGGAATTCTCTTTGTAAAAATAATGTCATTATCCCTTTAGTTTAATTTTTTGTTATCTTAGGAATATATAATAATTTTCTACATAAATCCCACATTAATTTTCATTTGAGATTCTGAACCAACCATTAATATTCTATTAGTTTGATAATAAATTTGAAATTACAATAGAATTTACCTCTACTATATGGTTCCTGATTCCTATTTAAAAGGAGTGTTCAGTTAAGATGGTTGGAGGAAAAGAAAACAATGATGATATTATTAATATATGAGTGTTTTATGATTTATTTCTTGATAAATTTTATAGTCTTCTTCTATATAATGAATTTATTTTTTCAATAGAACTTAGACATGGCGTCACAACCATTATGAGTAATCTATAAGGAATAACCCCGATTGAGTATTTGGAATTGAATAATAAAATCTAGGATATTATTGAAAATAGATTGATTTGTAAAAGTGCATCATTTTATAGGTCACATATTTTTTATGAGTAAATTTAGATCAATGAGAATATGCATTGATTTTTAGGAAGTTAACATAATCAAAATCTAGAATACATATCCCCTTCCCCGTATTGATGATTTGCTCAATGAATTACATGGATCTAAATATCATATCCATTTATATCATTGATCTAGATACTATCAGTTGAGGATAAAAAGTAAATGCATACCCATGTTAGCCTCCCATATGAGGTATGGAAACTAGGAATTTATTTTTATTCCATTTGGACTTACTTTTTCTTCGTATATATTCATGGATTTCATGAATATAGCCTTTAGATATTACCTTGACAATTTTATAGTAGTATTTATATATGAAATTATTATATATTCCAAGATCAAGGAAGAATAAGATGATCATTTGAGGATTTTACTAAATAACCATATAATAGATAATCTATAAAATTTTATTATCAACTATGAATTTTGGTTATATAAATTTTAATTTTGGTTTCATATAATATCTCGAGTCAGTATTTTGGTGGATCCATCAATGATGGAAGTTATTGAAAATTTTCCTAGACTAACCACTATGATTGAGTTACATAGATTTCTTGGTTTATATAGATACTTTCATCATTTTTGTGGATAATTGCTAATGGATTCCTAATATGCTAACCATGTTAACTCAAAAATGGTCCATATTCCTCTAGACTAATGAATGTGAAGCAATGTGCAAAGAACAGATGTGAAAAATTACCATGTCCTTGATTTGGACTTAGTAGATGTATTGTTTTCATTATAGATATGAATGAATAATATTTTTGGAGAAAGGTGTTAATTATTGACCAATCATTAATTTTTAAAGTTTATATTTACTCATAAAGAGATGAATAGTCACACAAGTTGATGGTTTGAGTTGATTAAAGTGTATGGCTGAACAATATAGTACCACCATATGAAAGTGAACAAGTTTTTCAACTCTTTGAGTCTTATAGATCATGATAGATTATCTGTTATGATGATAAAAAGGATACAATATTTTAATATTTTCAAATGGTGGATCTATAAATCTTGATAGCTGTGTATAAATATTATCTTTCTCAATTTATTGTTCAACTACATATCCTTGTGAAGACTAAATATATTCCTTTGGATGATGTATAATTGAAAAACTAAGAGATTTTCTTGTGTTCATCCATGATTATGATGGAATAATAAGGTTTAGGAACTGTGTATGTATCCCATCCATACAATATTTGAAGGATTTTTTGGATGAAGATCATAGTTCATCATTTTTTATTCATCCTAGAAGTACGATTATTTATATAGATCTGAAAGAGTATTTATCAATAGACAATGTGAATAGAAATAGTGAACTGTCTTTTTCTCAGTGCTTTGTATTTCTGCAAGGAAAATCTATAAGAAAAAAATTATATAGAGGTGTTAAAACCATTACCCATAACAGATTGAAAATGGGAACCTTTCACTATAGATTATTTTCATCAAACTCCCAAAATAATAAATAAAGGCTATAATAATATTTCTTTTGTAGCCGATGCACTTATGAATTCTGAAAAAAATAATTTCTTTCATAGAATAGTTCTATTTTGATAATTTCTCCAGAATTTAAGTTCATTGAGTGTTATGATTTCATTTAGTGCCATATTCTAATGTACATAATCATGATATATTTTTTACCTCAAGGGTATAGATAATTCATCCTCAAGATATGTATTCAATGTTCTGATTCATTATTGATTTTCATCATTAAATAGATAATCAGTCTAATTGAACAATTCAAACCCAATAATATATGTTGAGTCCTTATTATATGGATTTAAGGGGTGGTTGGGATCACCACCATAATTTCTTAATGTTTTTTTAAAACATTATCTTGTACTGGAGTGTTGATATTTATCCTTATGAATCCCTCTATGATAAGAAAAATATAGAACTCTTATGTGTTTAGATAAATTTTCATAAATAAATCTATTAGGACTTGAGTTTTCTATGTAAAATGATGGAGAAAGTCTATAAGGACTCAGAATTAAACATTTAATAATCTTGATTTACGTCCGGAGTTCACATTGAGAATATGTTCAGGTTTAGAGTTTTAGGGAATTGTGCAATAACTATTGCATACAAAGTGGATATAATTAAAAGAGTATACATTTATTCCACAATATAAAACATCTAAAAGTAAACATGATTTATTTTTCTTGTTAAAACTATTCTGGGCTTCTTATGTTCTATTACCAATCCTCAAAACCTATGGAAATTTTTTTAATTACATGGTAAGAGAACAAAAAACTCATTATGATATATGAAATAACTAATGAGACTGTCAGTCCATGAATATTTTAAACTGAGGAAATAATAATTTTCACCCATAAATCATAATCTCTTTAACATACCTCATGAAATCATAAGATTCCGGAAAAACTAAAAGACATCATAAATCATAAAGGTAACTTGTGGAATCCATATCATACTTACATAGTAAATTTCACAAATACATAGGGAGTAACCTTCATGGTTACATTTGGAATACCCATCACATTATATTCCCTAAATATCTTAGAAGAAACCTTATTTTTTTACATTGTCTCATTACCCAATGAATTGAAGAGCTATCATGGGAATACCCAAACTTGGTTTTTCATGACCCCCTCCCCATGTATAGAATCAGTTCTCATGATCCATAAAATGATCATAACACAGTAATGATCATAAAGGAAAAATAACATTTCCATATTGCAATCATAAGATATCATTTCAATATATTTATATAAAAATCCATTCTCAAAACCATTTTTAAAAAAAGAAAAGAAAATTAAATATGGTATTTACTTTTCATTTTAAAAACATTACTTCTTGTAGAGGAATCAAAATACCAAATAATGGTCATTGAGGTAGAAAATTCATTGTCGCCACATATGTAAAAAAATTCATTCTATTTTTTTGTTTAGTAAAACACTTCATATAAAAAAGTTTCATTTTGAAAACATTGAATGAAATTAAAAATAGACATAAAATTTTATGTATAATCCTTTTATATACATTTAAATAAATATGTAAATAAAAATCATGAAGATGAAGATTTTATAATTAAATATTTAAACGTTCAAGGCATCTCATACCACTTTGATCATTTAAATCATATTCTATATGAATTAATACATTTAAAAAACAATAAATTACATTATTATAGATATAATATGGATATAAAAATTCATAGTGTCTCTATATTAACTTTATAAAAGAAATAAGGTGCATATTAATAATAAATTCATCAATGAAAGGATATTGATATGAAATCCCTTACCTTAAGTCCGAATCATCACGTAGAATATTTATATTCCTGAATAATAATACTAGATTAACTATTTAAATTATTTAGAACCATTATTATATTTATTTTTCTTTTATATGACTATTATCATGTCATAAAAATATCTTAATTATTTATGTTCACATTGAGCGTTTGGTTAATATTCGGTACTCAAGTCTAAAATGAACATGCCTTGATGTCAATAGTCAATGTGGTCAAGAGAAAATCATATAAAAAATAAAATTCATGACCTGATAAAAAATTAGATATGCAAATTATACATTTTGAATCAATATATTAATTTATATTGTGAAAAATGAACAATGTTATAACCATAGAGACGGTAAACTTTACTTACATATGAGTAACATCTTCATTTTTCACATCTCATTATTGAAAGAAGGTAAGTAATATTTTATATTCCAATAATGATCATAACATCATTAATATCATATTAATAAATTATTTATACTTATATATATCATATATGTTGTGTAGTGAGTAAAAACTTATCACATCACCTCGTGGACGTGATAGTTTACACATACCCATGAACATCACTATATTTTTATGTGCATGGAAAGTAAGAACATAATTGATATATTATTATCCTATAATTATTAATCTATCATAAATATCACATATAGACATTAATTCAATCAGTATAACTAGTCTTTGAATATGGTAATGGAAAATGAACTATATCGGTTTACGAGGTGGTAGTCTGCCGCACACATGAACAAAAATTTCATTTCCCATTTGTTGAAATTAGAGAAGGATTAATAGGATGATATTAACATAATAACATATCAGTATGTTCAAAATAATGTAGTTACTATTTAATCATGTGTGAATAATATTTTAAGGTAGTGGAAGATGAAATAAAATAGAAATATTTAATGAAAATGATACCTCTTATTCGGTTGATAACCTTTAAAGAACACCTTAACACCTATAAGATGGTTGTTATGCCTAAAATAAATCCTCAATAATGTGGGAAGGGATTACCAGAAGTTGTTTGAATAGATTTTTCCCAAACAAAAATACTTTTTATGTGTGATTATTAGATAATAATGAGTAACATTTTATAGGAGAGGGGAGGGGCACCTTAGAAACTGTTAAAATATTAAATTAATATAAATTCAATTTCAGCTCAAAAATAATTTATTTATAATATGAGAGGATTTTTTCTTCAGTACCCATTATAAAAATAAATTTAGACAAGATTTTAGTTCTTATATCATTATCTTTTAGTTTAAACCCTTATTTTACAATTTTTAATCGTATCACAGAATCATGTTATTTACACTTTGTGGGTTAATGTAATTACCAAATCATGTCAAACGACTAATGAAAGTGTTATTTGTGGAATATTAATAATTATAATAACAATATTGATGAAGATTATATTTTTAGGAATTTAATATCATTTAATAAAATATTTGATATTTTAAAATGTGAAGTGTGTCAATTTTGACACTATTCTTTAGGTGACTTTTAACAAATATCACAAAAGCAAGATAAGTTCAAAAAAGATACATTAAAAAATAAAAAACATGCAAAATATATCTAGTAAATACATGTATGGAATAAATTATGACATATAATATTTATTTTAATATTCATAATATCATTTATTTGATTCTCTCACTAATTAAGAATTTACTACATCATCATTGTGTCAACATTAAATTTAATTAATTATTTCCAAAAAATTATAAATAAATTACCATGATGTATGTAATATGTTTTATATTTATAATGAATATTTATATTATAAGTGATCAATTTTATAACCCCATTTTAAAAATTGGTTTAGTAATGAGGTACATGATTATTACATATTGGTCTTTATTTTAAATAAAATGTTTTTCAGTGTCATAATCACATCCATCTGGATCCATGTTGTCTTATAATCGACCCAAGGATGATTATGGTTTGGATAATATCATCCAATTTAATTAGAACATGTTTTAGGGTAGTTTTATGTTATTATAAAATTATTTTTACCTTTAATTACTGCACTTACCTTTAACCGTGATAATAAAATGTATTACCAATGTTACTATTCATAATGTCCTAAAATAAAAGTGAACAATTTTCATAATTAAATTTAATAATTTAAAATATTAAATATATTTTTCAAAATTCCAAAAACACACAGAATTTGTAGTAATTAATTTAAAATATTATTTCGGTTGTCAAAACAAGAAAACTATTTTTTTAAAAGTAAATACCCTCAAAAGATTAATCTATGTTTATATCTAATTTCAATGTGAAATTAATTAAAATGAATTTTTTTATTAAATTAGAAAAATTTAATCTAATTATACATTAAAAACAATTAAAAAGATAATCTATCCATGTAAATAACTTATATGAAAAATTCATTCTGAATTAAAATATAGTATTTTTCATTATTCATTAAAATATGAATGTAATCAGAAAAATACCTGAAATTCAACCAAAGTAATATAGTATTTCCCAATTCAAATGAAGAAATTTATATTTTCAAATAAAACATATAAATTTGTCAAAAAATATATTTAAAATGGGCCCTCCATCAAAAGGATTTAAAACATATTTTTTTTTGAAAAATACATCATTGATTCAAAAAAATTTATTTGTTCTTATACTATGTAAAAAATAAATATAGGATTAAAATTTAAATATTAAATTTAATATATTAAATATATATTTATTTTATTAAATCAAAGAAGAGTGATTTTCTTAATTTATAATCTCCCTTATTTTCATTTAAATATTGTTTCTGAAAAATATTTCTTTTTAATTAAAAGAATTTTATTTTAATTTATAAATAATTGTTCAAAAAGTAATTATTTCTATACATGTGTAAAAATTATTTTCAAAAATCAATTATTAATATTATTTCCTACGAATTTAATAGAAATGTTATAAGGTGTCATGATAAAATTTTAGTTGTCTACTTTAGTTCGATGTGTTGAATTATGCGTGCAATCGAACATATTATCTCCTTTTAAAAACACGATATGTTACATTATCCCCCCCTTTTGAAATTTAATACTATAAATTTGAAAATCATGTGGTAAATAATGTATGAAATTTCAAAATACTTTTATTCTAATCCCACATCGAAAAAAGGATTAACAAAACTTCCACATTAAATGAGAGAAATTGAAGTACAAAGGTCACCTGAGATAACACATACTAGGATTCATCAAAGAAAAAACAGATATATAAGAAAAAACAACTATCAAGTTCTAATGGAGGGTTATTGAAAACATGATCATGAGAAAGTTAACAATCTCAAAACCATAAATTTTTGACTGGTTAATAGGTCATTATTTTTATAGTCAGAAAATTCAATGGAAAACTATTTTTGTTGAAGATATTTTACATAATGTTTTGTAATTATTTGAATAATTAAAATATGATCAAAATGAAGTATACTTACTTGAAAAATATTTTTTATCGTTTAATAAAATTTCCCCACAAACTCTTCTTTTTCTTGAAACGATGAGAATTCATGATGAATCAACTTATTAATCCATAAAATATTTACTATCTATTTCTCATATCTTGAAACACTAAAAAAATAATATTTTTAGGAGAAGATAATTCTCCAAAAATAATAAACCATTGGATGAAAATGGTACTTTTAATCTCCAACATTCAACTATAATTTCAATAGTTCAACATAGATCATTCAACAAATAACATTCCTTAAATTCCTCAAAAAATCCAAACTAAGATTGAAACCCAAAATTTAGAAGGATTTTATCACATAGTCTTCCAGGATAAGTTTTAACATTTATATCCATATATCAATATTAATTTCTCATTTTAAAAAAGTAATTTCCTCATCACATATTCTGACTGATAGGTTGATAATTTTCATAAATGAACTAATTCACCATAAGTCCACTATAAAAATTTAGAAACATACAATATAAAATTAAACCATTATTCCTAATATAAAATCCCATAGTACTCTATTTTTATTTAGCATATAGGGTTCCCAATATAGTGAACGTATTCCAAAAATAAAATTTATCACATAATCCCTAAATTATTTTCCAACTCAAAAGTCATCCAATTGATAGAACATATGTTCCAAAAATAAACTTATTCTTATTCAATAATCTTAATTAACTAAAAATAATGTCCCACTAATGATGGATTTCATGTAGGCTAATGGTAGGCGATGATCCCTTATCTCGCATTAGTAGTGGGTTTGATCCCCGTGGACTTGCCGATTGTGATAGGTTGTCACAGATCATAAGGGTTGTTCTTTATTATAAAATTGTATAATTCTTATAATATTTCCAAAATATGATTATTCCATAAAAAATAACAATATCATGTTTTAACTTCAAATTTTATCTAATTCCATTTATTCTTAATCCCAAAATATAACATCACAAAATTAACTCAAAATCAAAGATCATATGAACCCTAAAAGTTATCCATAATAAGTCACAATATAGAATTCAAACTAAAATAACATTTTTATGAAAAATAAGGATTTCTCAATTTCAATTATAATCTCCAAATTATACTAACACACCCAAAAGAGTACTAGTACATTTAAACATTTCATCATCATTATGTTAACTATAAATCTTCAATACTTTTAAGTAAGAATCTAAATCTTTCATAGCTTTTCATAAAAAATTAACTATAAATTTCAACACTATTTATTAATAAATCATTTCTACATATCAAATATCATCATTATTTATATATATCAATCCAAGAATGTTTAATTCTTTATGTTTTTAGAAAATAAATCATACCTTGAATCTAGATATTAGGATATTCTTTATGTTCCCTTAATCATTCAACATTTTTTTGTACATTCAAAAAGTATATGATCACAACAAATATCAGATTTTAATTTACAAAAGAGTTAGATAGGTTGAGAATTTTCAATAATATAAAAAAGATACCATGGCCCATAATTTTTTTTAAAATGATTAGGTTTTGGATATTTAAAATAATTTCATTCAGGTGATTTTAATATCCAAGAAGCTGTCAAAATCATTCAAACAAGATTTTGAAATAATATTGATAATCAAATCATCATAGAGGGATACGAAGGTTTTGAAATATCTCTTTCCTATGAGCTTGAAAAATGATCGTTAATCTGCTGAAAATAACATAACATAAACTTAAAATGAATTATTAAAAAAAGATTAATTTAAAATAAACTACAAAAAAATATTTTTTATAATACTCAAATACATAAACCACCTTGTATCATAGTTGAATTAGGTCTTTATCAAAGATACCAAAATTAAAATTATCCTCCAAATTATTCCATATGATAAAACCCCTCTTGATTAAAATGATCACAAAACTACACTTAGATAATATCCAAACCTTTAATGTCATTTAATCCAACTTCTAATATCAACAAGAAGGGCATATCCTTAAACATTGCATAATATTGATTTAATTCAACAATTCATATTGAAGATCTTTTCAGGTTTTGAGTTTTATAGAATCAGGACACAACTATTTTATTAAAAGTGGATATAACTAAAATAGTATCTATTTATTCCATAATATAAAACATTAAAAAGTGAAAACGACTTCTTAATGTTGATAAAAATATTATTGACTTCTTAATTTCTCTTAGGAATTTGTAAACCTGGTGGAAAAGTTTTTAGAAACATGTGATGAGCACAAAATCTTATTAAGCGATATAAATTAAAGAATGAAACCATTAGTCCATGAATATTTTATATTCATGAAATAATACAATTCACCCATAAAACATATGTTCATTAACATACCTCACAAAAGCATAATATTCCTAAAAAACTCAAATAAATCATAAATCATAAAGGTATCATATGGAATCTATACCATATTAAAATTATATCTTTTACAGCTACATTGGAAGTAACCTTCATGGTTACATTTGGAATACCCATCACATTATATTCCCTAAGTCTCTTAGGATAAACCTTATTATTTAAGTATATCTCATTACCAAATGAATTGGAGAGATATCATGGGCCCACACACCCTCAGTTTGTCACCGATGCTCCCATATATAGAAGAAATGATAACGAACCATAACACAATCATAACACATTAACAAGTTAAAAAAATAACATTTCCACATTGTAATAATAAGATATAATTTCAAGATATTGATATAATAAATCCACTCTCAACATTATTTTGAATACCAAAATAACTAAAAAGTTATTATGGTATTCATTTTTCTTTTAAAATTTTTATAGATTGTATAGGATTCCAAATAAAAAATAATCATCATGATGGTGGAAATGTCATTGTCACCCCTTATATATTAATTGACATTTCTTTTGTAATTTATTAAAATGCTTCGTATGAAAAAATTTATTTTTGAAAACATTGAAGGAAATTTAAAATAGAAATAAAATTTCTTATATAATCATTTTATATCCATATCATTAAATGTGAAAATTAATATCATGGAGAAGAAGATTCAATAATTAAATCATTAAATGTTCATGGTGTTCCATACCACTTAGAACATTTTAATATTAATCTCCATGAATTAATACATTTAAAAAACAATAAATAACATTATTATAGATAAAATATGAAAATGAAATATCATGTTTGCTACATATAGACTTTATAAAATAATAAATGTTCATATTAATAAGAAATGCCTCAATGAAAGGAGAATGGGATGAAGTCCCTTACCTGACGTTTGACTTGTCACGTATAATATTTATCTTCATGAATTATAAACTTATGTTAATTATTTAATTTATTTAGAACCTTTATAATTTTTTATTCTATTTATATGACTATTATCATGTTATAACAATTACTTAATTATTTATGTTCACATTGAGAGTGTTGTTGATATTTGGTACTCGAGTCAAAAATGAAATTGACTTGATGTCAATAGTCTATGCAGTCATAAGTATAACAACCTTACTCATTCCAACATATTTAAAAATGATTTATTACATAAAAATTAACTTGTTGAAACTCATAGGATCGAGAGGTCTAGTGTCTTGGGAAATTATGAACATTACATGAATACTTAACACATAAAATACAACATCTTTATTTAAAAATTATTTTACATGATTAAAACATTCTTCAGTACATGTATTTTCATGGTATAACCTGAGGAAATACATAAGAATAGGGTGATCTATAAATACCATTAAAGAAGTATAAAAGGCATTACATGAATAATAATGTACATGTTAGCAATAGTCATATCAATGGTGAAAAAGAGAGACATGAACATAAATGCATAATAGAGCATGATTATCATAACATAGAAACGTGGAAACAACATAAAACATGATACTATCATGATATATGGATCATTGTACATTGATTATCATGAGTAATCCCTCATTACATTTGAATTATCATGATTAAACACTCATTGCATATGGATTGGCATGAGTAAACCCTCATTTCACTTTAATTAGAATGAGTAAACCCTTATTGAACATGAAATCACATGAGAAAACACTCATGGCACATGAATTATCATGAGTAAACCCTCATTTCAAATGGATTATCATGATAATAAATACTACCTAATGCATTGGAGTGCTATCGGGGTGCACCCGTTATAAAAATTTTATTTCATGCATATGTCTACCACATGGATCATATAATGTTGAATCATTCAACATCATAAGTTATTACATGATTAAAGATTTTGAAATAAATATATGTAAGTAAAATTCAACATGTATATGTGCATAAAGGTGAATAACCTTGATAGAGAAATGGGTATGGTATTCACTATGAAATTATTTGTCTTGGAAAATCATGGTGCAATTTCGGGGGCATAACATCGGGACATAAAAATTCATAAAAAATGGTTTATTAGAGAGAAAGGGGTATATAATCATATGTACATGAAATTGAAAGTAAGGGGGTTATATAGATACATTTCCCAACAAATGTAATATGAAAATAGAAGGTGTAACATAATGAAGAAACTTGAAGAAAGAGGGGAAATGGGATAACTTTTATGAAATTTTGGCATGGAAACAGCTGTACACAAGAGGGATTAATGATAGATAACGAGGTATATAATCATTAAAAAATATTTAGTGCAGTATGGGGGAGGTTTTAAATGATTCCCCAACATTTTTAATTGAAAATTAAATTGTATACCAATATAATGAAACATGAACAAATATTAGGAAGGAAGAAATCCTTTACGAAATTTCTACATGGTAACGAATGTGATTAAAGAATCATAGGGGGTATTGAAGATAGTTAAAGGAATATGTAATAATATATAAATCAAATGTACAGTATTGGGTTTGTGGAACATCATAACCCAACCCAGGAAGTAAATAAATTAGAAGACATGACATGAAAAGAATGCCTGATTAAAGAAGAGGGTGAAAGATCCCTTACAGAATTTCAGCATGAAGATGACTTAGGTAAGGGTCCAAATGAGGGAGTATAAGTGATAAATAAATCAAATAACATAAATTTTATAGTATGGTAATGATTACATTCTAATTTAAATGAATCCAATTTGAATTAAAGGAACTACTCTCAAAGAAGGTGCTTGAATTCAATAAAGAGGAGAGGAATCCCTTACGTGGATGTATGATCCAAATGTATTGGGAGAGGCTTAATAGAAGAATAGGGTCACCTTTTGATGACTCTATGGAGTATGGGAAAGAGTTTGGTCGATCTACAAACAGTTTTAGTGAAGGGGTTTAGGATGTTGGGTGGTTTCATATTGGAATTGTGATGGAATTATTTATTATTTAGGTTTTGTACACTACAAATTAAACTAATCAAAACTACGAACCAACCCATGGGTTTTTAACATGGTTATTCCAAATGTAATTGGAAAAAATTATTTTATAAGGCCAATTTCAGATCATATTAAAATATTATCATTTCTTATGTGGAGGTGAGTCACACTCACAACAAAACCATATTAAAATGTTAAAACATATTAGAAGTCGTGGAGGGTCTACTAAGGGATTATAATATTAATAAAACAAATATAAAATCACAATATTTTAATGGTAAAACATATATTGGTCGAATATTACATTTATATTATTTTATTACATCACAACTGGGTCATTATGAGGTCAGAAAACACATTATATATTCGTTCGGTAATTAATTTTTACCCAAAAGTTTGACTATTTCAGAAA
Source organism: Viscum album (assembly GCA_963277665.1). NCBI lineage: Eukaryota > Viridiplantae > Streptophyta > Magnoliopsida > Santalales > Viscaceae > Viscum > Viscum album. The sequence continues at coordinate 772,867,766 of OY728142.1, read as the reverse complement.
ATTATTAAAAATTCACCGTTGGATAATTTGGATGTCATTATTCCAAAAATTATATTTATTTTATTTAAATTATTTTTTAAATATGTACATTTTAACTTTCAAAATAACATTTGACATTTACTAAAAATTGAGGGGTTTTGAAAAAAAACCGTTTTTAACCTAAATAAAAATTACATTAGAATTCATAAAAATTATATAATAATTTGATATTAAAAAAATTAATTTGATAATAACATTTTATTAACATATTAATTATTTCAAAAAATTCATAAATTCATCAAAATAGATTTTCTAATTAAGAATAAAATTTCTGATTTATTTTTTAAAAAATAATTCTTATCAAACTGAATACTTAATATTTTGTCTAATAAAAACAATAAATGTAATAATCATTTATAATTAAAAAGAGTGTTTTTATAACAATGTTATAATAAAATTATTAATAATAACTTAGTTTAACATAATTAAATATATATTTCTGAGAAGTACCATTTTAACTGAAAGTCAAATTATCTAATTCATTATATTTTCAAGAAAACTATTATCATATAAGAATTGATGGAATAAGAATTTTATTTATAAAAAGAGATAAAAAAATTAGTAAGTAATTCCTTATTACACAACCCTTTATAACGCCCACATAATACCTATGGGTAAGGTGTGAGATGGTGACAAACTCTTGGGGCTGCTCAGATAACATCGCCCATGTGGTAATCTAGATTAACATGAAATTATCTTGTATGTGATTCTGTTTAAGCTTAACATGTTGATTCTGACCTTGTGATTGGTCAAGATTGAAGACCAGGGACACTACCACCTTTCCAAGCCCGGACAAATGAGCTTCATATGGCTTGAGTCTACTAGATGGGTCCATTCTCTCCTTTGTCTATGTTTAATGTATTCTTTTTAAAAGCCATAAATTTATATCAGTCATTTGATATTTCTTCGAATTATATATCATCAATGGTAAGGATACTTAACGATCATTTAATCCCAATAATAACGAATTTTAAAAAAAATCATATGTTTTCTATATCCATATTACATTAAATTAAATAAAAGAAAGATAATTTTACTCATGAATGTTTGGGTCGTTACAATATTCCCCCCTTCAAAAATTTCACCGTCAAAATTTCTTTTTCGCACACTAAAATAGTTGTGGGTAACTCTACCTCATCAATTCCTCTGTTTCCAACATTTCTTCTTCGAACATGTGGTTTCTACACAAAAAATTGAAAAAGGCAATTGTTGTATTCCGTAGAACTTTTTTCCTACAATCTAATACATTCACCAACTTCTCTTCATGGGAGTGGTCATTCTATAATGGTACCACCTCTGGATTGAGTACATGTGATGGTTCAACAATTTACATCCTCACGAGTGATACATGGAATACATCTTGTACTTGATACATGTTCTATGGGAGTGCTAGTTTACATGCCACTGCTCCAATGTGATCAAGGGTCTCAAATGGGCCAATGTACCTTGGACTAAGAGTTCCCATATTCCAAAATATTGTAACACTCTTCCATAGAGATATGTATAGAAATACCATGTCTCCATCATCAAACTCTAGGTCTCATTGATGTTTGTCATCCTAAAACTTTTTTCTACTCTGAGCAGCTTTAGTGTACTGCTAGATGGTCTTAACCTTAACCACTATTTCTTCGACCATTTCTAGACCTAGAAGTTATCTCTCAAAAAATTCATCCCAACATGCTGGTGTTCTCGACCTATTCCCATTAAGGGATTCATAATGATCCATTTAGATTCTTGAGTGGAAACGTTTGTTGTAAGAGAACTCAACCAAAATAAAGATGTTGATACCATCCTCCTTTTATGTCCATCGATCATGCCCTCAACATGTTCCCAAGTGTTTGGATAGTCTTCTTAGATTGGCCATCAGTTTGGGGATGATAATAAGTACTAAAGTTCCACTCTTTATTCATAGCATGTTAAAGAAACTTCTAGAAATTAGAGGTGAATCTTGGATGTAAATTGGATGTAATTGATAGTGGAACTCCATGTAGCCTTACCAATTCTATGATGTATATATGTGCCAGTTGATCTAATGGGAAATCCTCTAAAATTGAAATAATGTTTGGAGTTTTTGTATGACGATCCACAAGAACCCAGATAATTTTTTTTCCTTTGGCCATATTCAGAATTCTAGTAACAAATTCCATTGTGATGTTCTTCCATTTTCACATTGGTATGTGTAATGGTTGCATCACCCCCTTAGACTTCTTCCTCTTTGAATTCACTTTTTGAAATACTAGGCACTTTGATGTATACTCAGTGATCTCTTTCTTCATGTAATCCCACAAATAATGACCTCTAGGATCTTGATACATCATTGTGTTTCCTGGGTTAATGGAGAAATTTGATTTATGTGCATCATCTAGAAGATCATTGGTTTACTATGGATTTGATGGAACACATAGTTCTCTCCGAAATCTCACAATTACTTCTTCATTATCATTTAAATTTGAGGTTATCCCTTTTTTGATAGTTTCCACATTGATCAAAATCCCCACATCATCCTTTTGAACATCCATTAGCCTTTTCAAATGAGACGGTTGAGAAATAATTTTTGAAGGGATTTATGATGTTCCCTTTTTTATGATTCCCATGTCCATATTCATCAAATCTACGAAAATTGTACCCTTTTCAATTCTCATCAATGATAGAATCGATCAGTCCCTTCTACTTAGAGCATCTACAACCTTGTTCACTTTCCATGGGTGGTAATGGATTGTGTATTCAGAGTCTTTGATCAGCTATAACCGTATTCATTTAATCATATTCAACTCTTTCTATTTGAATATATACGTGAGGCTTTTGTGCTTCTTATATATTTCACACTTCTCTACAAATAGGTAACGCCACAAAAGTTTTAAATCAACGATTACTGCAGCCAATGCCAGATCATTTATTGCATTGTTCTACTCATGAACATTCAATTTCCTTGATGAAAAGGCAATGACTTAGTCATTTTTCATCCACACACATCTCATTCCCTTCTTCGAAGAATAAATGAATATCACAAAAATTTCTCCACTTGTGGGTAGCATGAGCACATGTAAAATGATAAGCCTTATTTTCATCTCCATGAATTTATAATCACATCCATCTCTCAAGGAAAAAACGACTCCATTATAAGTTATCTTGGTAAAATGGTTTTATAATCATGAGAAATTTCTCACAAATGGGTGAAAATATCCTGTTAATAAAAGGAAGCTACGAATATCCATCATAGATGTTGGCCTCAACCATCCCTCAATTGATTTTTTCTTGGAGGGGAACATTGATATCACATTTCCTATGATGATATGGCCCAAGAATAATAATTTTGTCAACTAGAACTGACACTTTCTTTACATTTCAAATATCTTTCCTTTTGCAAGATCTTAATTACAGTGCTTAGATTCTCCTCATGATCATCCTTAATTTTGAATTATATTAGAATATCATTGATAAAGACTACAAAAATTTTGTAAAGGTAATATCTAAAGACTCTCTTTATAGTGTCCATGATTATTGATGGAGAATTAGTGAGTCCAAATGGCATTAAAATTAATTTATATTTCCTGTACCTTGTATAAATGTAGTATTGGTGATATCCTCCTTCACCCATACATGGTAATATCCCAACCACAGATCCACCTTGGAGAGTTATTTTTCTCCACATAGCTGATAAAATAATTCATAAATTCATGTTTGAGGATAGTTATTCTTTATCTTGATTTTGTTTAGCTCATGATAGTCAATTAAAAGGTGCATTGACCCATCCTTCATCTTGATGAAGAGGACTATTGTACCCCATGGTGAAGCACTTGGGTGTATAAACCCTTTATACAAATTCTCCTATAATTATTTCGGTAACACCACAAGATCCAAAAATCAATTATATATGGAGTTATTCATATTATTAGTGGCCCAGATATAGGATTAATTGAGAATTAAACATCACTTATAGGAGGAAGAATAAGAAATTTCTCAGGAAACACTTCATCAAATTACCTCACAATAGGCTTGCCTTTGAAGATGGTTCCTTCCATAGACTCAATAATCTATGCAACATATGCATTCTCATAAGGTAGTAGTATCCATGTTGGAGATTATGGTTATATAGAACATTCATCCTCCTCCTTACACATGTACAGAATCGGGGGTTGATTCACCATATGGAGAGTGATTTCCCTCTCATAGTAATTTCTGTTGGATCTATATGGGGAAAACCAATCCATGTCAAGATTTGAATTAAATTCCACTAGAGGGAGTATGATGAGGTTCTCTAAGAAGTTCAATCCATAAATTGTGAAAGGGGGAGTTATCTTCATGGGATGAAATAATTTCTCTATTTAACATTATAACTAACATCAATATTTCCATGATTTGTGGTGTTGTTGGGATTTTTAAACTAATCATTAAGGATATTAAAGAATGTGTAGAACCAGAATAAAAAAGTATGTTCTCTATTATTGAATGAATAACTAGCATACCTATCACCACTTCGTTACAGATATTCACTTCGGTGATAGTGATGGAAAAATCTCACCCTTACTACCTTGGAGGTTGTTAATTGCTACGAAAAACCCTGTGCATTGGGCTCAAATTTGAAAATATCCATTATTATTCTCAGTTGTAGCAATGAGAAATTCATTAATGGTAGAACGGGGCATTCCCTTCCTCTGTCATAGTAGTGTGTTTTTTTGTCAGCAATTATGGTCCAGGTGCCCCTCTCTTCCACACCTAATGAATTTCATCATCCCCTTGAGGCCATTTCTAGGGTGATTCTTTCTACACCTTTGGAAAGTGGGGTGCTATATTTTCTTACCACCACTGGATTTATCCATCATACTACCAGAATTAATGTCCACATTCTTCTTCCTATCCCCATGATACCCTCGAGATTCACTAATCTCGATTTCAACTTTGAGGGAACATCGACCAATTTCCTTGTATCTATCAAAGTAATAGATTTCAAGGGATTTATATAGGCTATGTTTTATCCCACCAAAGAAGAATTTAACCATGCATTCAGGGGTAACGATAAGGTGTATCATGAAGGGCCTGTGACGTTTTCCTGACATGCTCTGATGGATTCTTAATATTTTTTCAGGAGGGCAAGGAAGTCCATTTCCATCTTATGTTAGAGGGTGCATGGAAAATATTTATCAAAAAATATTTTATAGAAATCTTTCTATTCCAACACCTCAATGTCTTACTATAGATTTCTTTGATCAATGTAGACCATTTATTAGCTTCACCCTTAATCTGATAAGAAGATAAAAGAACCATATCTTTTTTATAACATTGAAGGATTGAGAATATATTTTTAATGGAGTTGATCCATTGTTCGAAGATTGAGGGATTAAATGATCTATTGAATGTAGGAAGCCTTTGTCTCATGAATCCTTATATTGCATCTTGTTCTATATTTGGGGTTGAACATTCTTCTTGAACCATGTTTCCATTCAAAACATGAGTTAACTGAGAGAATATGGTCAAAAAGTTTTCAATTCCTACTCCCATCAGATTTGGAATCTCATTAGAACAATCATAACATTGATATTCACATTATTTGTTATCTAAGGTCCTCATATATAGTCCATTATCTAGAATAAAATGACGGATAATGGTAAATACATAATAAGGAATCCAAAGAAAATAGGATAACATATAAATTACATTTATTTCCTTAATTTAGAAGTTTATAGGATTCAATCGATGTTATCCATGATCTAATTCCCAAAAATATTCATAGGAGGATTTTTTTTATTCCCATAATAAGGTTTCATACTAAGGTTATGTATTTACCAGTGAATATAAACCAAGAGTGCATCAAGCCTCATTGCCTTGCAGTAGTTCCTATTTGATCTGGCTCAATGTGATGCTTTTAGGTTTTAACCTTAGATAAATCTATTCCAGAGCCACCTCTACTTGTTCGTATCCATAAAGGGATGGATTTTCTTGGAAAACCACATACTCTAATCTTTCCAAAATTTTTGGGATGTTTTTATTATACTTAGTCTTATCCCTAAGGATTTCACTATTATTTTCTAATCCAAATCCCAAATATAACTAAGCCTATCGTTTGATACCAACTATAAAATATATACCCTTTGTTATATATTTAAACATGATTTATTAAATAAACTTTCATATAAGATGACTCAGAGGATTGATTGGTCTAGTGCCTTGAGAAATTAGGAACATTACATGACAAATTAAGAAAAAAATACGATGTCTTTATTGAAAAATTATTTAGCATGAATACAACATTACATAGTAATTAGAATTTCATGGGATAACCCGAGGACATACATAAGAATAGGGTGATATATAAAGCCCAGTAAGGGAGTAGGAAAGACATAACATGAAGAATATAGTATATGTTAGACAATAGGCATATTAATGGAGCATAAGAGAAAACTGAACATAAAGGCTTGATAGAGCATGATTATCATAACATAGAAATGTGGAAACAACATAAAACATGATACTACCATGAGAAAATGTCTCATTGCACAGGGATTAGCTTCAGTAATCCCTAATTGCACTTGAATTATCATGAGTAAACCATTATTGAACATGGATTATCATTTTTATACACTCAGTGAACTTGAATTAGAATGGGTAAACCAACATTTCACATGAATTAAAATGAGTGAAACCTCATTGAACTTGAATTTTCATGAGTAAACCTTCATTTAATATGGATCATCATGATACTAAATATTACCCAACGCATTGGAGCACAACATGAATCATTCAACATCATATTTTATTCCATGATTATGAGATATTGAATAAATACATGTAAGTATCATTAAATATGTATATGTTCATAAATTTGAATACCCTTGATAGAGAAATAGGTATGGAATTCACTACACAATGATTTGGCTGGGAAAATCGCAGTGCAATTTTGGCAGCATAATAGCATGACATACAAATTAAAAAAATGTTTATGAGAGAGAAAATAGTATCTAATAATATGTACATGAAATTTACAGTAATGTGGTTATATAGATATATTTCAAAACACATGGAATTCTGAAGTATAAGGTGTAACATAATGAGTAAACATGAAGAAAGAGGGGAAATAGAATAAATATTATGACATTTTGGCATGGTAATAGTTGTATAGGAGGGGGATTAATGAGAGAGAAAGAGGAATATCCTAATTAAAAAATAAGGATGGAAGTATGGGGGATGTGAGATATTATTCCTCAATATTTTTAATTAAAAACAAATGGGCATGACTACAAAAATAAACATGGGAAAAAATGAAAAAAAATGAAATCCCATACAAAAATATTCCATGGTAATGGGTGTGCATAAATGATCATAGTAAGGATTGATGAGAGTGAAAGTAATATTGAAGAATATATAAATAAAATTGAATGTTTAGGGGTTTTAGAACATCATAACCCAACAGATAAATATGCAACATAAAAAGCATAATGTAAAAGAGTTGCTTGAATGGAAATGAGATGAGTGAACTCCCTTACCAAAATTCAGCATGGTAACGGGTGTATATAAGGGTTCATAAGAGGAATAAATGGGATTAAAAAGAACTATAGTCATGTATATGTAAAATATAAAATCATTAGGATATTTAATAACATATCACAATATAGTAATGAAATAAATTAAAGTACATAACATGAAAAGAATGCTTGATAAATGAAGAGGGTGGAAGATCCCTAATGGAATCTCGGTAGAGTAAATGCTTTGGTAAGGGACCAAATGAGGAAGGATAAATGATAAATCATTTAAATAACTTCAATTTTACATTAAGGTAATTATTACAAATGAATTTTAATGCAACCAATTGAAATTAAGGGAAATACTCTCAAAGAAGGTTCTTGAATTCAAAGAGGCGGAGAGGAATCTCTTACTTGGATGTGTGATGAAAAAGGCTTGAGAGAGGCTACTTGGGAGCTTAGAGGAATTTTCGGAGGACTCTATGGAGTATGGGACAAAGTTTGGTCTAGCTCCGAATTTTTTCTGTTAAGAGGAATGGGAGTTTGGGTGGGTTTATATATGAAATGAGATGGAATTATTTTTTATTTAGGTTATGGACACTACACATTAAACTAATCAAAACCTCAATCCATCTCAAGTTTTCTGAAAAATGGGAGCAGTATAAAATATTTTATAAGTACAATGGATTAACATATTAAAATATTAGGCTTTCTAATGTGGATGTGAGTCACACTCTCAACGAAATCATTTTAAAATGTTAAAATATTTTAAAAATCCTGGAGGGTACACTAAGGCATTATAAAATTAATCAAAAAAATATAAAATCACAATAAATTAATGGTAAATCATATATTGTATGAATATACCTTTTATAATATTTTATTAAATCACTATTGTGTCATTATGATGTTATACAACACATTATATATTTGTTGGGTATTTAATTTTTACCCAAAAATTTTACTGTCATAGAAAATTATGAAAAAATAACCATTGGATAATTTTGACATCTTGATTCCAATAATAATATTTATTTTATCTAAATAATTTTATAACTATGTGAATTTTCAATTTTAAAATAAAATTTAACATTTACTACAAATTGATGGGTTTTGAAAAAACAGTTTTAACCATAATAATAATTACATTTGAATTTATAAAAATTATATACTCATTTGTAATTAATTAAATTAATTTGATTATAATGTTTTATTAAAATATAAATTATTTCAACAAATTCATTAATTTAAAAAATAAATAAATTAAAAATAAATTTTCTGTTTTATCATATAAAAATATAATTCTTATCAAATGGAATACTTAATATTTTTGTAGAGTAAACAAAATAAATATTATTATCATTTATACTTAAAAGTAGTGTTCTTATAACACTATTATAATAAAATTATTAATAACAACATAGTTTAATATAATAATTTACATATCTATGAAAAGTACCATTTTACCCGAAAATTTACTTTATCTAATTCATTATATTTTCAAGAAAAACTATTCTCATAAAAGAATTGATGAAATATGAATTTTATTTATAAATAGGGATTAAAAAATAAGCAACTAATTATTTATTACATAACTCCTTATAACACCCACATAAGACCTAAGGGTAAGATGTGCGATGTTGACAGACTCTTGGGGCCGTTCGGATAAAATCGCCATGGTGGTAATCTTGATTAACATGAAATTCTCTCGTAGGTGATTCAGTTCAAGCTTAACATATTGGATCTCATCTTGGGCTAGGTCAAGAACAAAGACCAGTGACACTGCCTCATTTCTGAGCTCCGAAAAATGAGCTTTGTGCTGATAGAGTCTACCAGATGAGGCTATCCTATCCCTTTTCTCTATCGAAAGGATTAGTGTTAAAAACCTTAAATTTATATCAGTCATTTGATCGATGTTCAATAACTATATTATCAATGGTAATGATACATAACTATCATTTAAACCCAATAATAATGAATTAAATAATATTCATGTGTTTTCTATATCCATAAGACATTTAATGAAATAAAATAAAGGGAATTTTATTCATGAATGTTAGGGTCGTTACTATATTCCTCCCTTTAGAAATTTCAGCCTCGAAATTTCTTTTTCCGGCACTAAAACAAAAGGGGGTAACTCTGCCATATCACATCCTATGGTTCCCACATTACTTCTTCAAACATGGGGTTTCTCCACAACACTTTGAAAGGGGAAATGTCTTTTTTCATAGAACATTTTCCCTATGATCTAACATATTATCTAGATTTTCTTCATGAGAGAGTTCATTCTACAATGGTACCACCTCTGGATTGAGTACATGCAATGGGACATGTATTTATTTCCATCAGAGTGATAAATAGAATACATCATGTACTTGAGACATGTTTTTTGGGAGTACTAGTCAATAGTCCCCCACTCCAATGCAATAAAGGGTATCAAAATGGCTGATGTACCTTGGACAACGATTTACCTTCTTATCAAATCTTATAAAATATTTCCAAGGAGCTATGCATAGAAATACCATGTTTTTAACATCAAACTCTAGGTCTCATTGATGGTTGTCACCATAACTCATTTGTCGACTCCGATTATAATTAATGTGATTATATATGGTCTTAACCTTCTCCAAACTTTCATATATCATTTCTAGAACTATGAGTTTTTTCTCCCCAACTTTATCCCAACATGTCGGTGTTCTGTACCTCTTCCCATAAAGGGCATCATAAGGATCCATTTCGAATCTGGAGTGGAAACTCTTGTTTTAAGGGAACTAAAATAGAGTAAGATGTTGATACCATCTCCATTTAAAGTCCATTTCGAATTCCCTCTACACGTTATCAAGTGTTTGGATAGTCTGATAAAATTAGTCTTCAATTTGAGGATGATTAGTAGTAAAGAAGTTTAGATCATTATTCAGAGCATGTTGGAGACTCTTCCAGAACTAAGAGGTGAAACTTGGACCTCGATCAGATAAAATAGATATTGGAACTCCTTGATGACTTACCACTCCTTTAATGTGTATCCATTCCAGTTGATCCAATGATAAATCCTACTTTATTTCAATTAAGTATGTAGTCATTGTATGGAAATCAATAACAAACCAAATTGCATTGTTTGATTTGGATGTTTTAGGATGTCTAGTAGCAAAGTCCATGGTGATGTTCCCCCATTTCAATGTTTGTTTGTGTAATGGTTGCATCATCCCCTTATACTTCTGCCTCTCATCATTCACTTGTTTACATACTAAGAACATTGATGTACACTCAATGATATCTATCTTCATTTTATCCCACCAATAATTCTCTTGGAGATATTGATACATCTTTGTGTTTCCTGGGTGAATGGATAAATTTGAACTATGTGAATCATCAAAAAGTTCATTAATTAACTCTGAATTTGATGGAACACATAGTCGTGCCCCAAATTTCACAATTCCTTCTTCAATAACATTGAACTATAATTAATTCTATTTTCTGAAAGTTTATAGTTTCTTCTGAATTCTAACATCATCCTTTAACATTTCCAAAGAGACGGTTGATAAATCATTTGTGAAGGGATTGCTGATGTTCCCTAATTTATTATTTCCTTGTCAATCTTCATCAAATATAAGAGGATTAGATCCCTTTAAATTATAATCAATGATAGAATTGTTGGGTCCTTTCTACTTAGAGCATCTACCACCTTGTTCACTTTCACATGGTAGTAATTGATTGATCAGTCATAGTCTTTGATGTGATATTACCATATTCATTGGAGCATATTCAACCTTTTCATTGTGAATATATGTTTGAGGGTTTATTTTTCCATATATATTTCACACTACTCTCTAAAGAGTTAATGATACAAAATTTTCAAAGAGAGGATTACTACAGCCAACTCCAGATCATGTGTTGGATAGTTATACTCATGAAAATTCAATTACCTTGAATCATAGGAAATGACATTGTAATTTTGAATCAACACATATCTCATGCCCTTCTTCGAAGAATCAATGAATACCACAAAAGTTCTCCAGTTGTTGGTAGTGTGATCACAAGATAATTGATAAGATTATTTTTCAAGTCCATTAAACTATCTTCACATTCATGTCTCCATGAAAACGTGAATTCATTCTTGAGTGGAATAGTTTGGGATATAACTACCACTTAGAGGGGTGGTGAATCAGTGTTGGGGAATTTTTAAACCAATTCCAACTTTTATCCATGTACCTTTTGACCAGTTAGGATCCTGATTCCCTTATTATCTTTTCTCTATCACATGCAATAATATAAAGCAGTAAAAATATGCACATGATATTTTTACATGGTTCACCACTCAATAAGAGTAGCTACGTACTTTCCATGCATGGATATAACCAGCTCATGGATTCTTCATTATGATGTGATATGCAATTATAGTGGAGTGGCTATGAAAACAATGCTCTAGACAGTGTGAGTCCCCACACTTTATTGGGGGGTGGGATACAATCCTCTTCCCTGGACTGGTGACAGCCTTGTCCAACATGCATCCTCTATATGGTTCTTTATACTGCCTATAGAGACAGTCTTCTTCCTTTTTTGGTAATGTAGGTTCTGCTCTTGGTCTTCTTTAATGATCTTAACTTGATTAGTATCAAAGTAGTAGGCAAGAAATTCTTCTTGTCTTCTTCTTTTCTTCTTCACTAGTGAAAAACCAACTGCACTAGGACTTTATCTTCTTCTTTAGTGTAATAACAGAATGCACATACACTAATTCTTCTTTCTTATCAAGAATCACATATACCAATGTTTTTAATCAGGTAGTGAAGATCAGTTCACTTCGCATCATCTGAATCTAACTTCCCAAAACAATTTTCAACATTCAATTTGGCATACTCTGTTATTCTTCTTCTTCTCTATTTTTTTCGTTGACACAATAGAATATGGAATGGTACGACAATGTCTTAATATATTTCTTCAGTTCTCAATACCAACACTCAAGTTTGTCGGTATACTACAATCGTTCTTGGTGTAGATGGGAGTTCTATTGCATGTCTAGTTTTTCTTTACTTCACGAAGTACAATGAGTGTGATAAACCCCAATCATGTGAATGCGGTTCAAATTCTCTTTGTGAAACCAAATGGTTCACAGTTCTTTCTTCATCGCAATTATTCTTCGAGAGTTCTATGCACCTATCCAAGGCTCACAGGACCCCCAAATCTTTCGTGCACCCTTCTTGGATTCTTGCGCATAAAATTCAGACCTTGCGCATAAAAAACGTTTTGGCACGTAAAACCCTTTTCTTGCACTCTTCTTTTTCACGTAGAACATCCTTTTTTGTGTGCAGAACTTCCTTTATCACGCTTCACTTCTTCTTTTCGCATTGTACTCTATACTTCAATTTTTCCACGCTAGAGAGCTTGGGATTTGTCTAAGTGTCGAGTCTCTACAAATGATAGGGGTTCACCTCATATTTATAGGTATTTTTAACCCTATGTGTAAAACCCATTCCTGCGTGTAAAACTATCTCTCACTTCCTTAGATTATGCGCACCTTCCTGGATTTTTTGCGCACCTCATCATTCTAAGCATGAGGCCACTCTTTCACGTAAAACATCAAAACCAACATGTTTTTCATAACCAATTTTTATTCGCACAAGTCTAATGTTCCATACACTTTGCACAAACATCTCTTATTTTTCACATACCTCTTGCTTTGTAATTTTTTGATATTCTAATCACAATGAACCAATTGAACAAAAAATTCCACACCACGTTCCACATTTCGTACAAAACCAATCTTTCGAGCAACCACTTTTTCGCGCACTCGGACCGATTTTTCTCGTAGTCCCTGCCTTTGCCATATTTTCTTGTGCCGGACATGGAACTCAACTTGCGCAAAAAATTCTAAACTATGCACCATATTGTGCACAAAATCAATCTATCACGCAACCTCATTTTCTGTGCAATGAGCCAATATTTAGCACAACCGTTATTTTTCATGCATCCCGCAGATATTTCACGCATCCTGCAATTATTTCATGCATCTAGCTACTATTTTGTGAATCCTGCTATTATTGTGTGCATCCCGCTGATATTTCGTGCATCCCGCTGTTATTTCATGTATCCCGATGATATTTCTCACGAACTTCATTTTTTCGCTCACTTGGCCCATTTTTTCGGGCACTACAATCCGTTATCAATTTTTGATGTTCTGAACGTGAATCATGCCTTGTGTGCAAAAAATATAAACCATCTTCAATCTTGCATGTCACCTTAAACTGTGTTTTTGTGCCACCTCCAGATTGCCCATTTCATTGTCATTTCTCTCTTCACTACTTCCTATAAACATTCTTCGTCTTTTATCAAAAACTCCACTATTGTGATATATATCCTTTGATAGACCATATTTATCGTCGTTAGAATTACAATGGCAAGTACTAAAACTTCCCTATCTTCTAGAAGCATCACTCCTTCCAATCAAAACTGTGTATGACTAGGACCATCATTTCTCTACCTTTCCTCTATAAGGATTTCATCACAAGTTCTCCTAAATTATGATATTTATGAAATACATATTAGTAAAACATATTCTGGTTTAGATACAATGTGAAACTCATGGCTACCTCATAATTCCACGTACTTCCACATTGTCCCTTATTCTTCAACCATCATACTACACTTCATGGAAATAATATGATTCTTTTCTTCATGTAATCTCCTATATGGTTTGTTATGATAAAGAATTTCATGGTATTCTTCAAATCATCATTCTTATTCAATCATTATCAGATGGATTATTCCTTGCCATTTATCATTGTTGTAAACAATGTGTCACCTTGGACACAAGTTATTTGAAATTAGGATCAGTTCAAAAATCATCTGATTTTACTTCCTGGAGAATTTCCCATGCATGATATTCAATTCTATGATTTCATAAAAATTCTCTAGGCATCCTCACTTCAGCTAATCTCCATTAACATTGGAGTCCTTTATCATCTCTTTCTTCATTTTGACTTTCATTGAGAATTGTTGACAACAAATACAATCTTCAAACAAAAAGTGGTCCCAAAAATTCTAAGTCATCTTGGTAAATGGGATTGAAAATTGTGAAAAATTTCTCAAAAATAGAAGATAATATCCGACTAACCATGGGAATCTACAGATATCCATCATAGATGTTGGCCTCAACTATCCCTAAATTGTATTTTTTGTGGAGGGTTCCATAGATATCCCATTTATTGTGATGATATGACCCGATAATGAGACTTCCTTAAAATAGAACTCACACATTCTTTACTTTTAAAAGAGATTCTCCATTCACTAGATCTCTAGTTCAGTGCTTAGATGCTCCTCATGGTCCTCCTTGGTTTTGATGAATGTTAGAATATTATCTATAAAGACTACCACAAATTTTTCATGGTAATATCAAAAGACTCTATTAATCAATTCCAGATGATTGTTAGAGAATTAATGAGTCCGAAAGGCATTACTATGAATTGATAGTGCCTGTAGCATGATTGAAAAGAAATATTAGAGATATCCTTCTTCTTCACCCTTACATGGTAATATCTCAACCGAAAATCCACCGTGGAGATGTATTTTTTTCCACGTAGCTGATCTAACAAGTCATCAATTAATGGTAGATGATACTTTTTCTTTATCGTGATTTTTTTTGAGATCATGATAATCAATGTAGAGCCACATTGACCCATCCTTCTTCTTGACAAGGAGGACTAGGTCACCCCATGGTGAAGCACTTGGGTGTAAAACCCCTTTTTCTAGAGTCTCTTATAGTTGTTTCCTTGGCTCCTCAAGCTCCACAAGATCCATTCTATTTCGAGTCTTTCATATTGCTACTTCCCTAGGTATAAGATCAATCTATAATTAAACATCAATCCTATGAGAAAGACCAGAAAATTCCTTGGGGAACACTTCATCATATTACCTCGCAATAGGCATGTCTTTGAGGATGGTTCCTTCATTATACTCAATAAAATCCGAAAGATATGAATTCTCATAGAGAATTAATATCCATTCTTGAAATGGTCTTGATAAATAATATTTATCCTCCTCCTTTCACTTGTACATAATCATGGGTCAATTCTCCATATGAAGAGTTATTTGCCTCTCATGGAAATTTATATTGGCACTATATAAGTAAAACCAATCTATGCTAATAATTACATCAAATTCCACCATAGGAAGTATGATGAGGTTCACTGGGAAGTTCAATCCCCAAATCTGGACATAGGATGAGTTATATTCATGGGATGCAATAATTTACCTATTTTGTATTCTCATCGACATCTATACATCCAAGACTTGAGGTGGTATTGGGATTGTTCTAATAAAAATTTGGTATAAAATAAAATGTATAGAACCATATTCAAAAAGTCTGTTTGCTATTATTGAATGAATAAATTTGATAACTATCTCAACATCATTATCAAGATTTGATTCATTGGTTGTGATGGAAAAAACTCACCCTTTCTGACTTGGAGGTTGTTGGTTGCCTCTGAAAACCATTGGATTAGGGCACTGGTAGGAAAAGTTACATGGTTCATTGTAGTTATAGAAATGAGAAATTCCTTGAGGGTCAAATGGAGTGTTCCTCTATTCTTTTGAAACAGTGGGGTTTTCCTGTCAACAATTAAGGGCCATGTTCCCCTCTATTCCACTCCTAAATAATTTCCACATCCCCTTCAAAAAAATTCTGGGGTTCTTCTTTCTACACATTTGGGAAGTGGTGTGCTATAATTTATTAGCACCATTGGATTTATCTATCAGATAGTCATAATTAAAGTCCACTCTCTACGTCATATCCCCATTATACCCCTGAGATTCACCATTCACCTTATTGAATTTGAGGGAACACCAGACATTTTCAACATATCTATCAAAGTCATGGATTATTAGTTATTTCTATAGGCTAGGTTTTTCACACCAATGAAGTAGTCAACCTTTACATTAGAGGTAATGAAAAATATGAATGTGTATCCTGAAATCATTGTGATATTTTACTCATATGATCCAATGGGTTTGTCATATTTTTACAAGAGGGAAAGGAAGTCCCATTCTCTATCAATTTAAAGGGTGTGCAGAAAATATTTCTTGAAAAATTGTTTCTGGAAATCTATCAATTCAAATACCTCAATCTCTTCCTCATGATTTTTATTTTTGATCAATATCCACCATTGATAAACTTCACTATCCCTATAATAAACATCTAAAATAAACTTCTTTTGTTCGAAACGTTGGAGGATGGAGAAGATCCTTTCAATGGAGTTGATACAATGTTCGAAGATTGAGGGATCAGATTTTCCATTGAATGTATGAGGCCTTTGTATCTTGAAGCTCTAGATTGCAGATTGTTCTTTATTGGGGGGGGGGGGGGTTGAACGTTTCTCTTGACCCATGTTTCTATTCAAAAACATGATTTAACTGAGAGTGTATCATGACTATATTTGGAATTCCTACTCCCATTGGATTACGCATCTCATTATAATAGTCTTCACATTGATATTAAGATTTCTTGTTACCCAGAGTCCTCTTATTACAGGTCAATGGCTAGAATAAAAGGAAAGTTAGGGGTAATACAAAATAGGGAATCTAATGACAAAAATTGATAACTTATATATTACAATTAAGTCCTTAACTTATGAAATTATAGGCTTTAATCTATGTAATACATGATATGCATCCCAACAAATAATATTAGGGGCATTTTTTATTCACTTTATAATGGTTCATACTAAGCTTACGAATTTATCAAATCATATGACCCGAGAGTGTTAAAAAAACAGCGCAGCAAGGCCTGTTGACGTGCACCAGTTCCCATTGGAGTCTAGATCAAAGTGATGTCTCTATATTTCAGCCATATATATATCTATGATAGAGCCACCTATACATAATCATGTACATATAGGGATGTATTTTCTTCATAAATCACATACTCTATACTCACCAAAATTATTGGGATGTTTTTATTATACGTACTCTTATCACAAAGGATTTGAATATTATTTTCCTATCCTTATCCCAAAAATAACTAAACCTATCCTTTTATACCAACAATACCAACCCTACTCTTTATTACATATTTGAACAAGATTTACTACATAAATTTTAACATAAGATAACTTAGAGGACCGAGAGGTCTAGTGTCTTGGAAATTATGAGCATTAAATGACAACATAAGACATAAAATACAACATCATTATTGAAATATTCTTTTACATGACCACAACATTCCTTTGTACAAAGCATTGAATGAGATAACCGAATAAAATAAGTAAGAAATGAGTAAGCTATAAATCCCAATAAAGAAGTATTCATGGCCTAACATGAAGAATACATTTCAAGTTATGCAATATGCATATCAATGGAGTATAAGAGAAACATGAACATTAAGGTGTGATATAACATGATTATCATAACATGGAAATGTTGCAACAACAAAAGACATGATATTTTCATGATCCAAGACTCATTTCACATGGATTAGCATAATTAAACCCTCATTGCACAAGAATTAGCATGAGTAAACCCTCATTGCACATGGATTAACATGAGTAAACCCTCATTACACTAGAATTAGAATGAGTAAACCCTAATTGCACATGAATTAGAATTTTTAAATCCTCATTTGACTTGAATTATCATGATTAAACCCTCATTTTACATGGATTATCATGATACTAAACAATACTGAATGCATTGGAGTGCTATTTGGGTGCACTGATTATAAACTTTCCATTTAATGCATAAGTGTGCCCCATGGATCATATAACATGGAATCATTCAACATCACATGTTATTCCTTGATTAAAAAATGTGGAATACAAACATGAAAGTACCAGTAAATATGTATATGTTCATAAATTTGAATACCCTTGATACATAAATGATTATGGTATTTACTACCTAATGATTTGGCTTGGAAAATCATGTTGCAATTTCGGCAGCATAAAAGTGTGACATAAAAATTCTTAGAAATTGTTAATGAGAGAGAAAAAATTATATCATCATATTTAAATGAAATGGAAAGTTAAGGGGTTATATATATACATGTACCATGACATTGAATTCTGTAATAGAAGACGTGACATACTGAAGAAACTTTACGAAATAGGAGAAATGTAATATCACTTATGAAATTTAGGCATGGTAATAGGTGTAAAAGTGAAGGATTTATGAGAGATAAAGAGGACTATAATAATTAAAAAATAAATAGGGAAATATGGGGAGGTAATAAATCATTCCTTAACATTTTTAGTTGAATATAAAACGATATAGCAACATAAAGAAACTTGAAAAAAAACGAGGAAGGAAGAAATCCCATACAAAAATTCAGCATGGTAATGGGTGTGATTAATGGATCCGAAGGGGGTTTAGGAGATTGAAATGAAGATATAATCATATATAAATAAAATTTATATTATGGGGGTTGTTTAAAATCATATCCCAACATAAAAATTTGGATCTTAAGAACCATAATGTAAAATAGTAGCTTTAATGGAAATGAGAAGAGTGAAATCCATTACGAAAATTAGGCATGGTAACATGTATACAAAATGGTTCATAGGTGGGATAAATGAGAGTGAAATGGATCCTAATAATGTATACATAAAATAGGTAGTAAGAAGGATATTTAATAACATATCATATTATAATAATTAAATAAATTAAAAGACATAACATGAAAAGAAATCTTGATAAAAGAAGAGGGTGAAAGATCCCTTACAGAATTTCAGCATAGTAAAAACTTTGGTAAGAGCCCAGATGAGGGAGGATAAATGATAAATCATTTAACTAACATCAATTTTAATCTAATTTAATGATTAAAAAATAATTTAAATGCAAGGAATTTAAATTAATGGAACTACTCTCAAAGAAGGTTCTTGAATTCAAAGAGGAGGAGAGGAATCCGTTACATGGTAGTGTGATACAAAAGGGTTGTGAGAAGCTTATTAGGAGTTTTTGGGATCCTATTTAGGTCTATAAAGTATGGGTAATAGGTTTTTAATGCTCCAAATGGTTTGATTTAATAGGAATGGGAGGTTTTTGTTGGTTTATATAGGAAATGAGATGGAATTCTTTATTATTTTGGTTTTGGACACTACACATTAAACTAGTCAAAACCACAAACCATCCCATGGGTTTTCCAATGGATTCTATAATAGGAGAGTGAAATAGAACATTTTATATGTCTATTGGACGAATATATTAAAATATTAGGCTTGATTATGTGGAGGTGAGTCACACTCTCACAAAAATAATTTTAAAATGTTAAAATATTTTAGATGTCATGGAGGGTCCACTAAGGAATTATAAAATTAATCCAAAAAATATAAAATCACAATATATAAAAGTTAAAAAGAAATAGTTGACGAATATAACTTTTATAATATTTTATTACATCACTATTGGATCATTATGATGGCATAAAATACATAAAATATTTTTTCGGTATTTAATTTTTACCAAAAATTTCGACTGTCTAAGAAAATTGTGAAAAAATAACCATTGGATAATTTTGATGTCTTGATTCCAATAATAATATTTTTTTTTCATCAAAATATTTTCCTAAATAATGGAATTTTCACTTTTAAAATAAAATCCGGTATTTATTGAAAATTGATGGGTAAAAAAATAGTTTTCAATCATAATAAAAATTATATTTGACTTCATAAAAATTATATACTCATATGTTATTAATAAAATTAATTTTATAAAAATATTTTACTAAGATATTAATTATTTCAAAAAAATCCATTAATTCATCAAAAAAATTCTTTAATTAAAAATATAATTTATGTTTTATCGTATAAAAATAAAATTCTTATCAAATTGAGTACTTAATGTTTTATAGAGAAAAACTAGTAAATATAATAATAATTTATAAATAAAAAGAGGGTTATTATAACACAATTATGATAAAATTATATTTAAGAACTTATTTTAATATAATAATTTGTATATTTCAAAAAAGTGAAATTTTACCCAAAATGTAAATTTATATAATTCATTATATTTTGAAGGGAAAATATTCTCATAAAGGAATTGATGGAACACAAATTTTATTTATAAAAAGGGAATAAAAAATAAGTAACTAATTACTTATTACATAACACCTTATAAAACCCACATAAGACCTTAGGGTAAGTTGTGCGATGGTGACAGACTTTTGGGGAGGCTTGTATAACATTGACTAAGTGGTAATTTCGAATAAAGTGAAATTATCTCATGTGAAATTTTGTTCAAGCATAATGTGTTGATTCCCAGATTGGGATTGATCAAGAGCGAATATCACTGATGCTACATATTTTAAGAGCTCCGACAAATGGGATTTGTACTGCTCGAGTCTACTAGATGAGGCAATCCTCTCCTTTGTCTGTTTTGAAAGGATTATTTTTAGGAAACTTAAATTTTTATGAGTCATTTGATAAATTTTAAAAGGATATAATATTAATGGTAATGATACATAACCATCATTTATACCCAATAATAAATATAAATAAATTTTTACGTGTTTTCTCATTCGATAAGACATTTGACTAAATAAAAGAAATGGAATTTTATTCATGAATGTTCTGGTTGTTACAACAAGTCAATCATATAAAGAATAACTTTCATGAAATAATAATATATTTTTTAAATAAATTAAACTTTTTAAATCAAACTATTCATTTATGGTATGATAAATGAACAATGTTATAAGCATGCAGATGATAAGTCATACGTCTGCATAAGTAACGTATTCATTATTCCTCGATTGTTATGGAAACAAGGTAAGTACAATTTTAACCTTACAGAATGATAATAAAATCTTTAATATAATATTAATAATTTATGTATACTTATATATATATATCATACAATTTTTGTAGTGAGTAAAAATGAATCACACCGCTTCTTGGAAGAGATAGTTCACATGTACTCACTGACGACATATTCATTTTTATGTGCAATGAATGTATAAAAAAGTTAATTTATTATTATATTATAAGGTTTAATATGTCATAAATATTACATATAAACATTAATTATACTATAATAACTAGTATTTAATTATAGTAATGAATAACGAACTGTATCGGTTCCCGAGAAGGTAGTCAGCCATACAAATGAACAGAACGTTCATTTCCTATTTCCTAAAAATGGAGATGGATTCAGGTGATGATATTAACATAATAAATCTATGTATATTAAGAATAATGGGGTTATTATTTCATGATGTGTTAATAACATTTGACGTTGGTGGAAGTTGAAATAAAATAGAAATACTTATAGAAAATGATACCTCATTATTTGTTGATTTCCTATGAAGAAAACCTTAACACCTCTCAAAAGAGTGTTATTCCCAAAACAATTCTTCAAGAAAATGTTTATGGATAATAGTAAAAATTTTAGGAATATATTTACTAATAAAAAAGGCTATGTAAGTGTGATTATTATAGAAAAATGGGTACCTTTTATAAGAGAGGGGAGGGGCACCCTTTCAAACTCTCCAAATATTAAATTAATATAAATTAAATTTCAATTAAAAATGGTTGTAAAATAATTTATTCATAAGATAACATGGATATGTAATGAATTAAAATCATATAATTAATGTTATACATGTTTTGAATATTTTTTAATCCTTATGTTTTTGTTGTAACCCTTATTTTACCATTTTTAATCCTAAGGTGATATGACATTATTTATACTTTGTGGGTTAATGTAATTACCAAATCATGATAAAAGGAAAATGAAAGAATAATTTATGATAAATTACAACATATATGAATAATTTGTCCAAATATTATATTTTTTTGTAATTAAATATCATTTAAAATACTATTTTATATTTTAAAATACCATGATTGTAAATTATGACACTATTCATTAGTTGACTTTTAAAAAATATCATAATAATTATGTAAATTTTAAAAAAACTCCCTTAAATCATCGATAAAATTTCAAATATATTTCTAAAAGTATTGGATGGTTTAAAATATGTTATTTTATATTTATTTTTATATTTATAATATCTTTATTTGATCTTTTCATTAGTTAACAAATTATTACGTGATCATTCTCTCACCATTTAATTTAATTATTTATTTTCAAAAAATTATAAATAAATTACCAAGATGTAGTTAATATTTTTATCTTTATAATTAATATTTATATTCTAACATATCACTTTCACAACCCCATATTAATATTGATTTAGTTATGAGAGACCTGATTATGACATCTTGGTCATTATTTTAAATAAGACAATTATAAGTTTTATAATAACATCGATGTAGATCCAAGAGGTCCTAAAATAGATCGAAATAACCACATGGTTGTAATAAACACATCCATTTTAATTATAACACATGTAATGTTATTTTAATATTATTATAATATTATTTTGAAATTTAATTACTCGATTTACCTTTAATCGTGGTAATAAAATTTATTACTAATGTTACTATTCATAATATTAAAAAATAAAAGGGAGATATTTAAATAATTTAAAAAAAAAGAATAAAAATATTCAATCCAATTTTTGAAATTATAAACAAATAATAATTAGTAATTAATTTAAAAAATAACCCCAATTGGCAAAATGAGAAAATGAGTTTTTCAAAAGTCAAAACCATTAAAAGATTGGTTTGTGTTTATATCTAATTTAAAAAAATAATTACATCCAATGATTAAAACGGTATTAAATGATAAAAATTAATATAATTATTCTTTAAAAACAATTAAAAATATAATCTAACAATATAAATAACTTAGACAAAAAATCATTTTTAAATTAAAATGCAGTATTTTTAACTAATCATTAAAATATAAATGTAATAAGAAAATCATCAAAAAATCAACCAAAGTAAAATTTTGTATCCCTATTACAAATAATAAGTTTATTTTGACATATATAATATATAAATGTGAAAAATTATATATTTAAAATGGTTTTTGTGATCAAAAGGAAGTAAAATTTCCTTTTTTTAAAATACTACTTTTATTCAACAAATTGAATTTATTCTTATATAATGTTTAGAAAACAGATAATATGAATTTTAAATATTACATTTAATATATTTAATATATAATTCATTAATAAAATTCACAAATAGTGATTTTATTATTTTAAAAACTTAATTATTTTCATTTAAATGGTTTCATCTGTAAAAAAAAATTTAATTAAAAAGGGTTTTATTTTAATTTATAAAAATTGTTCACAAAAAAGTAACTTATATACCCATGTAAACAATTTTTTCATAAATAAATTAATATTTTTCATTCCTACAATTATATCATCTAGGTTATAAGTTATCATAATAATATTTAGTGTTTTTCATATGTTAGATGTGGTGTATTATGTACGCTATCGAACATATTGTATCCTTTTAAAAACTCTAGATGTTAAAAATTCAGATCCATTAAAGAACAAATGATGGATTCTTTGAGTTAAAATAAATGTTATGCAGATATTCCTCAGTGTAATATAGAATTTTAAGTTGGTGTGATTGTATTAATTTGAATTTATCATTAGAAAAAAGGTTATCATATTCAGATAGAATAAAAAGCTAAACCACAGGTATATTGTTCCTTTTAGGATTATAGATCAAGTATGGCTAGTGTTTTTTCTCTTTCCACTTCTAGTGAACCTCTATAATGATCAAGATGTTTCCTATGTATCTCTCTTAAGGGAGTATATAACAGATCCTTAAAATATACTAAACATAGTGGTTTGACAACTGGGTATGATATTTTATTTAATCAATTAATGGTATGAATTTCTTATCATAGAAGTAACATTATATGAAAGAAGAATACTTCCATGGTTAATTTTATATGATTGAATATAAAATAAAATGAAATCACATGAGAATGAAATGATGTGATGAAACAAATATATTTTCATTTTTTTGTATCAAAGTGGAATAATTTCTAGGGTTAAATTTATTTTAAGTGGGGTATAATGAAACACCTGATGATTTTATAAAAAAAATCTATTTGAATAAACTTATTTTTTTTCAATACCTTACATTACATAAAATCCATAGTCTAAATGAAATAGAATATACTATATAAATAAAACATAAATGTTAAATTTGAGGCATGAATATAAATTAAAAAAATTGAAAAAAAATTATAATAGTTTTATATAATGTAAATATATTAATACAAATGTGCTCAATTTTTATCAAAGTATTTATCTACTTTAAAAATAATTTTTTCCAATGAAATTCTGTTTTTTTTTTGAAAATAACAAAATTAAAATTTTAAAATCTAGGAAAATTTATTTGAAAATGGAACTTAATTTTTGATTTAATCATACCAAAATTATCTTAGAGTAAATTTTTTAGAATATGTTTGAAAATAATTATTTTCAATGAATAATGAAAATACTTATTTTTATTGATTACCATATTTTATTTTAAAGAATTTAAAAAATTTATTTTGTGCTAATTTTTTTAAGGCATAATTAGTTAATTTATATTATTAGTAATCAAAATTTCTTCATGGGAACAAATTTTATTTTATATTTGGCTATATTTTTTTTACTCTTACAAATTGTTTTTTTAGAAAAAAGATTAATACCACATTTTGGGGTTAAATATTAAAATAAATTTTTATAATTATATGTGATTAATTTTATAAAATGATATTAAATATTTTTAATTATTATAATTAATATATTTATAAAGTAAAACTTAATTTTTTTTCATAATGAATAGTGAATTCTTAAAAATTTTACTAACCTGATTATGGTTGAAACAGGTTTTACAAGGGGAGGGGTGAGGGTGAGGGTTAAACAGATATATAAGAGTAATATTGAAAATTAAAATCTTAAAATTAATATTTTCTAACCATATCTCAACATCAATCTATAACGTTTTTAACATATATCCATTTTGAATCATTTTGATTGAGTAAGACATTATTAACCATTAATCTTGTTAGTATCTCAATGTGTGTCCTCTCCCCCACTTATAAATGGACACCACACCATTATTTTTTTGAAACAATTTGAGAAATATATGTTGATCAAAACGTACCCAACTATATTATAAAATTAAATATACAATAATTAAAATTTTTAGTCATATAAAAAGAAAATTCTAGTGGTCTTTGTGAGAATATCTAAAATTTGCCTTATATGTAAGAGGTAAACAACCTAGTAAACCTCTTTAAATTTATTTCTTCTTCTACCTCTGCTAAATATATTGTATTTATCATAAAATTATTATTAATCATAAATATAATTAATTTTTTTTGATTATGTAACCACCTTTATTCACCCACATTTCTATAAAATGAGAAGTGAAAGTATATGTCATGTGTAAGAGTAGACTACCATCATCAGGTTGGGATACAGTTCATTTTATATCACCATATTTCATGTATGGTTATTATTATAGATTTAAATTTATGAATAAAATATATTATATAATTATTATTATGGATTTAATATTTAATATATAACATCAAGCCTATCTACCCATTGGAAAACGAAAACGTCTCTCGTGCGTACATGTGGACTACCACCTCCACAATGTGGTGAGATGCCCTTTTCATTTCATATTTAAAAGGATGGTAATAAGAATATATTTAATTAATTTATTCATATGATATATATGATATAATAATTATTTTTTAATGGTGAAAAATTACATACCTGTCTTTCTTTACATCTGTCGAAAAGTGAAAACAATGTTCATGAGTATGTATGACTTATTATCTCCATAAACAATTTAAATCATTTTTTATCCCTTTATTTTATTGATGAATATAAAATTAAATAAATATATATTTAATATTAATTATATTTATTTCCTCAATAAAATTATTGATATGATGGACCCCTGGTCAATGGACATGGACTATAATAACAAAACTGAAATTCACATGAAAAAGAAATAGTTCACAACCAAAAATTATGATTTTAATAAGTAGTAATTAATAAAAGGGTACTGAAATTTTATAAGTGGATAATATTAGATATTATAAGTATATAAATGTTTTTTATATAATTTTAATAAATGTAAATTATTTGTACCTTAGTTTTCATCATATTTTAAAAAAATTGAACATGAGTTAAGAGATTTTCATCTCAAATTTATTTTTCTCAAATATGTACCGTTTTCACCACTAATTTGTGTTATGTGGTGTATATAATAAAAATTATTTTCTTTCATAATGTTTTTCTTGAAATTTTTGATGATTTACATAACTATATACAATTATTTCTTTCTTGAGGTTTGGATTAAAAATTACTAAATTGGTATGAGATATATCCTAAAATATCATTATTTATCTGGTTTGTTAATGATTAAGATTCTGAAGATGAATTTTTATATATTTTATCATAATAATCCCATTAAAAATATTATTGAATAGTTATTTTTTAGATTACATGTTTTTTTATTCATTTTAATATCTTTATTAACTCAAGAGTCTGTAACACCCTCAGATTTTATGAAAAATATTATTTTAATTTCATTAATGACTTGTGTTCTATGCTACACCAAGATTACCTTGCGCTATACGCAACACCGTATTAGCTTGCAGTATACGCAACACTATTCTTGGATCGTGTTACACACAATTTTGATAATAGTTATTTTATGCAACATTGAGTATATATATATATATATTCAATGTATAAATGAAATATTGTTGGATTATGTTATACGAAACAATGAAGAATTCTTGCACAACACATAACCCTGACTTGTCATGCATTACACGCAATCGCGACCTTCCTCGATAGCGTGTCTTGTACGCAATACTGGGTTTTACTAAACAGTGATATATTATTATAATATTATTATGAACTAGCTGTTATGAATAGTATTAACTAAATTTTGAATTTTATAACATTATTATTCATCTTACACATTTTCTAGAATATGGTATAAGAACAAAATAAATTTTTCGGCTAAAATAAATATTTTTCAAAAAATGCAGTTTTGCCGCCTTTTTATGGCGCACCAACTTTAAATATAGTTTTTGACATTTTTATAAGTTAAATTTGTAAAAATAAAATTCTCCTTTTCAATCTAGAAATAAAAAATTACTTTGGATAAATTTTTCATATTATTCTGGTTACTTTCATATTTTGATGAATAGTAAAAACACGCTATATTTTAATTAAAAACAACATTCTTCATCACAATAATTTATATGGTTAAATTATAATATTTACTGGTTTTAAAGTATAAATAGAATATATTTTTACCATTTAATATAATTTATGTCATTATCATTGATTTTACATTAAATTCCAAGGTTAAATCAATTCAATCTTTTGTAATGTTTTAAAGAAAAACATGTTTTCTTTCGACAACAGTATTAATTTAAATTTAATTTCTGAAACATTTGTGTATTGAATTTGGAAAAAATGGATTCCATATTTGGAATCATTAGGTCCAAATTATGTTAATAAGCTACTTTTTATTTTTGGGAATTATGAATAGTAACTACGGTAAATTTTATTTACCATAGTTAAAGGTAAATTAGGTAATTAAGGGTAAATATAATATTATAAAATTACCCTAACACATGATAAAATTCTATTGGATGGCTAAAAGTAGACCCATATTACCTAAGGGTCGGATTAGATTTATTTTATAGACTTTTAACTATGAAAATAATTTAATTATTATAAAAACCAAAGAATGTGACAACATGTCACTCTCTTAAATCATATAAGTATAATAATTTTAATTTAGTGATAAACATAATAAAACATCTAACATGAATAGTCTAAAGGAAGATAATAACAGTATCTACATCATGATAATTTATTTAGAATTTTTAGGGATTAAATAATTGTTATTAATGGTGATAAATTAATGATACAGAAACTATTTATAAAGTGGAAAATAAGTAATATAGATTTCATTAAATAATAATACCCATTAAAAGGCCCACAAACCAGACCAAAACTTATTGGTAGTGTATATATATACCTTAATCATCCAATGACTTAATATATAACCGTTTGGAGCCTTATAAAAGTGATTATGACACTTATATTATTTTATTTTAAATGATGCCAAAGTTGTTGCCTTCATAATTTAATAAATATAACAATTTAAATATTGTGATTCTAAGATGATAAATTCGAGTAAAAGTATTATTGTGAAAGGTAATAGATTTATCTTCATCATAGGATCTTATTTTTAATTTTTATGCAATAAATCAGTATATTAAATAATTATACAAAAATGTTGTAGTAATTATTTTATTAAGAGAAAAACCAAATAAATGGTTTTAAAAATATAAAAATAAATATTATATGAACTATTTAATGTGATTCACTAATTTTATAGATACATATGACCTTTTATGAATCTATTAAAGCTTTTATTTATAACATATATTCTATATATATTTTATTTAAATTCAAATAAATGAATAGTGTCAAAATTGACACTATTGTTATTTTGTAAAAATAACATATTATAAAATTGATTAAAAATAACAAAAATATTTAAAAATTATAAATTTAAATTTATATGGTCTATAATGTTATAAAGTAAACAATTATGAAAAATTCACAACAAATAAGATATTATTTGTTATAATTAAAATTTTAGAATTTTATTACCACAAATAAACTTAAATAGATTAAATAATGATAAATCAAAAAGATAAGGTTTAATATAATATCCAAACATGTCTAAATTTGATTGTATTATGATATTACAACCCTATATCATCTAATATACTAATATGAGTCATTTTTGGTGGTTTTTAATTGGGGTTTGATTTATTATAATTTAATGTTTTTAAGAATTCCAAAGGTGCCCCTCTCCTCCCTTATAAAAGGGAACCTCCTCCCTCTATTCCACACACCACTTTGAGCCTTCAAACTCGGCCAAACCCTGCCCAATTCTCTTCTCCACTTCCATAGAAACATCCTAGAGTTCCTGTTCTTCTTCAAATACCAATTTTAGTGCCCTAAGAGGAGGTCTCAAAGAGGCGCTTCAAAGAAGAGGTAATTTCCGTTACCGATTCTTTCACGTTTATTTCTTCATCCACTTAATATTCTTAGGTTGTTTCATTATGAAGTAATAACATCAGTATCAATCATATACTGATATGTTATTATAAGTATGAAATAACCCTATTTCACCATCTACCCATCCTACGGAAAATGAAATCACCACGCGTGCGTACGTAGGGAATACCGTCTCCACGCCGTGGTGTATTCTATTTTCCACCACCACCTTACTTGGATGGGTATAATGGTGTAAATAATATCTATATATGATTATTGTAAATTGATATTGATTCTATAATAGTATACATACACTCCAATAAAATTCCACGATCATGGGAACGATATCATCGCTCGTGCGTACGTACGGAATACCGTCTCCACGACGCGATGAGATTCATTCTCAATGATTAACCATTCATAAATGATTATAAAGTATATATAATAAGTAATAATGAAATATATGACATAATAATGATACTGGATTTATGTATATATATATATGTATGTCATCCAATTAATTCCATTCAACTCAATGAGGAAACGAAAACAACATTCATGCGTACGTACGGCCTACCGTCTCCATGAACGGTGTATTTAATTCGATTTATTGATCTATTATATATATGTATATTCAGCATATATATTATATATAAATCATGTTTTACATTCTAGATGTAAGTAATCATGATCTATGTAATCATATGAATAATTACAAGTCAAAACACAGATGACAAATGAAACGATTTTACCCAAAACGCTCTTTAACATGGAATTTACAAAAGAACGAGTAATATAAAGTCATAAGTGGACCATATATGGTATCATAAAAATTAAAATGATTCTGTAATAAGTCAATAACATTATTTAAATCATTATACAGGAGGTTCGGATATGTACGAAGCATATCGTACTTAAGGTAAGGGCTAATTTTGAAAATCTCATTTTTATCTGAGATTGCTTATTTGTAAGTATTTACTGGGGCTATTTTTATCATTTCCATGTTTTATAAAAGTTTTTTCATATATTTTTAAAGTCCTTTTTACCCATTTTTTACTTTTAATACAATTTATTTATGGAATCTTTCTTTTATTTACGTTACTGGGTACTTTTTTGACTTTTCCGAAAAAAGTACAAGGAGAATGTTATGTTTAACTTATACGGCGTGAACAGATTTTATTGTTTTATAAATCCTTATTTTCATGAAGATTACTCCAAATCATTTCATGAATATTTTCAACAAAATTCTATTCTTTTGCAATTTCATGACATTTTGTGAAAAGTCAATGATTTTGAATAAGAAAGGATATTTTCCTCATGAATTCATTTCAAGTGTTTTATCAAAACCATTTTCCATCTAAGATGACATTATTTCCTATGTGTATGTTTCATATATAAGGTATCTATGATTTACATGGTTTTAATTTTCTGATTATGAAATGATATCCATTTCTTTTATATGGATTATGTGATGATGGGATGATGTTTATGAAACCCATTTTATTTCTTGGGTTATTATAAATGATGTGTGTTTATTTTGTGGCACAAGTAAGAATGATTTCATTATGAGATGGGTGGGACCTATATCTCCCTCAAATTCATTGGGTAAAGATTTATATCTCATGAGATAGACATGGTTGGAACGGAAAGTTAATCTAGTTCAGTAATACAGGACTGGAATGAGGAGTGAACTCGATTCAGAAAGGGACTTTGTCCACTAAGATGGTCTTGGCAGTAATGCCATGGCTACTATGGAAATCATATCATGTGCTTAATGGTTGCCACAATTATATGTTTTATTCCCATTCTATTTTATCATTCTTAATGTTTCTTTATGATCTATGCCTTACGTACTTCCATGTTTTATGACATTTTTCAAGATTTTGATGTTTAAACATTATGTTCATGTTTTTAAGTTCAAATGTATATGGTGTGTTTTCTTTTATCCATGCTTACCCTTACTGAGCATTTGAGCTCACCCTTTTTATGTTTTCTTTTCCCCATGATATAAAGAAAAATTTTAGGTAAGAAAAAAAGGGAAGATCTTTACGGGAGATGTTGAAGATCTTTCACCACGATTAGAAGATTACGTTCCATGTTTCCAAAGACACTAAAATATTACGGTCCTTGTGTGTCTGTGTTTGTTATGTATTAATTATTTTTCTAAAGTAATGTAATCTCCATGTACGTCAATATTTTGGTCTCTACTGTTGGTATCAGAGGAAAGGTTTAGTCAACCTTTGCAAAGTAGGCTGCGAGAACATTAGTGAGATCCTTAGAGATATTTCTATTGTATATATAGGGATGTCCCTAAGGTTAAGTATAAGTATAGGTTATAGTACTAGAATTATGGTAACCTAAGATGTTGGATATTTAAGGTACTCCCCTTTTATTATGTTGTTTTCCCAAGCGTGATTTTTTCCTCTCACACTATTCTTTTTGGGTTTTAGACGATGGTAGGAACCTGAAGGAACCGTGTTGATCAATGTAATGGACAATGCAATGATTGTCCTCCTGAACAAACAAATGTTATGGGAGATGGAGTGAAAAATCTTATTTCTATACATACACAAGCTATGAATTATTCTGGACTTCCAAACGAGCAAAGGAAGGAGCAACATTCTCTTGAATCCTTCATGAGGCAGCGTCCACCATCATTCAGCAGGTCTACTGGTCCATTTGTTTCTGAAAAATGGATTAGTACTACTGAAAAGTTATTTTCAGTTCTTCAATGTTCTGAACATGATAAAGTCATCTTAGCAGTGTATCATTTGGAAGGTGATGTTGATCAATGGTGGAATCTTATTAAGAATACGAGGAAAAGGGATGAAATTGAGTCCATGGAATGGGACGAGTTCAAGAACTTATTTTTCAATAAGTACTTCCCTCGTATTCTCTGAAAAAAGATGGAGAAGGAGTTTCTTGAACTAAAGCAAATGGATGATGAATCTATTGGTGCCTATGAATCAAATTTTACAAGACATGCTAGGTACGCTTCTGGTATTATTATCCAACCTGAGAGTAAGATCGATCGATTCTTCAGTGGCTTAAAACAAAATCTTCAAAGGGCATTAGCTATAGGATACTTCAGTAGCTATGAAGAAATTGTGTGTTGTGCTATCCAGGTAGAAATGGAAGTTGGTGTTACTTATCTATCTCATAGTTGTGACAAGAAATGAAAGATAGAGTTCAAGGAGAAATATCAGAATAATGGTGAAAAGAAGATAAATTTTTCCTTCTGCTCAATGTGTGGAAAGAAGCATGGTGGAGATTGTCTTAAAGGGACTAGAAAATGTTTTAAGTGTGGAAAATAAGGTCATCGAGCAGCTGAGTGTCAAAGTAATGGAAAAAGGGTTTCTAATGATGTGAATAAAGAAAAGACTGCAGAGAATGCACCACCAACACTTCAATGTTTCGAGTGCAAGGAAATGGGGCATTATGCTAATAAATGCCCTAATCCAAGGGTTAGTTATGATCGACATGAGCAACAACTTAAGGCAAAGGACAAAGGGAAGTCACATGCGATCACTATTGGCGATGTTGAATATGACAACGATGTGGTGGAATGATTAAGTGTTTATGTAATGGGATTCCAAAATAATGTTGTATATAGTATCGTGGAATATTAGAATATTTATGTATTGGTCTATTGTGGTTTTCAATGGTACTGGTAACCATGGAATGTGATTGAGATATTTTTGAAAAAAAAAGATGATATGCGCATAATGAAGGGAAAACGAGAAAGTGAAATGTTTGACCGTATTCTTGAGCTCATGATTGATATAAGGACTAAGTGATATCCTGGTTTGAGTATATAGAATTTTGAGGATTTTGGTATATGGAAAGAGTTAACTTTTAACTGCATTCATGTTTTCAGTAAGGTTTAATGGGTATTCATTTTTCAAGAGAATACATGATTAAGGTATTCACATAACTGGAATGTGACCAACAAGATATATGGGGGATAAATGATGGTATTCACATGCTTGGTTGACGACGTTTCAAGTAATTGTTTTCTTTATACTATGAGCTTGGACCGAAGTATTTTAGATAATCCTAAAGATTGGAATGGATTATGTTGGCCATAATTTAGTATTGTTTAAGGATAGAACTTTTTTTTGATATTATTTATGTGATGTTATAGTAATGTAGTTTTAGAAAAAGGACAACCAGCAGGATGGGCGACAGCCCATTGCGTCGGACAAGGCTATGGGAATCGAACCCACAACCGAAGTGTGACTGGCCTTTATCGCCTACCACTGGCCTACAAGAAGTCCCTATTTAGTAGAAACTAGTTTTATTATATTAAGCAGTATGATATATGATGTATAAGTCCATTTTAGGAACCATATCTGATTAATCTCACTATAGATGGGCTTATGTATTTTTTGATAACTTTTCTAACCTTCTGTTTGAGACAGATGAAATGACCAATCATTATATCACATGATCTGTTAACACATCACGAATGACAAATTCAACTTCATTTCTTTATGAGATGAAGTGGAAATTGTCCAAAGAACGACCAATAGTGAGACTATACCAAAATCATGAAAGTATTTCTTCTAATTCCAATTTCATCAACTTTAGGGAAATGATATTGAAAACCAAATTTTTTTTCCTAGTGCTCTTTTTCCGATGAATCAGATGGTACCTTAGATCATCACAAATCAATAGCTTTGTGATTGTTGGATTTTTCATAGCCATGTTCTCTACCACTCTCCATCAGAACTTGATGGTTAGATTTTTCTTCCATATCCATATTTTCACCTATGTTCTCCTACGTAGAAACCCATAGATGAGTTAATTTGGGTAACCGTTACATTTCATACTTTAGTTTTTAAAGCCATGTTTTGGAATTCCTTTTTACGATGTGGGTTTCTGTTAAACAAACTTTCGAGTAGTAAACCATTTATAACCCCAACGAATTTCGAGGGTGAAATTCATTTTAAGGGGGGGTAGAATGTAACACCCTGAGATGTTATGAAAAATATTATTTTAGTTTCATTAATTTCTTGTGTTGTATGCTACACCAAGATTACCATGCACAATACGCAACACCGTATTAGGTTGCAGTATACACAACATTATTCTTGGATCGTGTTACACACAATTTTGATAATAGTTATTCTACACAACATTGAGTATATATTTATATATTCAATGTATAAATGAAATATGGTTGGATTCTGTTATACAAAACAATGAATTATTCTTGCACAACACACAACCCTGACTTGGCTTGCATTACACGCAATCACGACCTTCCTCGATAACGTGTGTTGTACGCAATACTGGGTTTTACTAAACAACGATATATTATTATAATATTATTATGAACTAGCTGTTATGAATATTATTAACTAAATTTTGAATTTTATAAAATTATTATTCATCTTTCAAATTTTCTAGAACATGGTATAAGAACAAAATAAATTTTTCGGGTAAAATAAGTATTTTTCAAAAAATGCAGTTTTGCCGCCTTTTGATGGTGCACCCACATTAAATATAGTTTTGACATGTTTATAAGTTCAGTTGGCCAAAATAAAATTCTTCATTGGAATCACGAAATAAAAATTTACTTTGGATAAATTTTTCATATTATTCTGGAAACATTCATATTTTGATGAATAGTAAAAACACGCTATATTTTAATTAAAAACAACTTTTTTCATCACCATAATTTATATGGATAAATTATAATATTGAATAGTTTTAAAGTATAAATAGAATATATTTTTACCATTTAATATAATGTAGGTCATTATCATTGATTTTACAGTAAATTCGTATGTTAAATCAATTCAATCTTTTGCAATGTTTTAAAGAAAAACCCGTTTTCTTTCGACAACGGGATTAATTTTAATTTAATTTCTGCAACTTTTGTGTGTTGAATTTGGAAAAATGGATTGAATATTTGGAATTGGTGGGTCCAAATTATGTTAATAAGCTACTTTTTATTTTTGGGAATTATGAATAGAAACTACGGTAAATTTCATTTACCATAGTTAAAGGTAAATCGGTTAATTAAGGGTAAATATAATATTATAAAATTACCCTAACACATGCCAAAATTCAATTGTATGGATAAAAGTATACCCATATAACCTAAGGGTCGGATTAGATTCATTTTATGGACTTTTGACCATGAAAATAATTTAATTATTATTAAAACCAAAGAAAGTGACAACATGTCACTCTCTTAAATCTTATAAGTATAAAAGTTTTAATTTAGTGATAAACATCATAAAACTTCAAACATGAATAGTATCCAGAAATCTAATAACATTATCTACATCATGATAATTTATTTATAATTTTTGAGGATTAAATAATTGTCATTAATGTCGATACATTAATGATACAGATATTATTTATAAAGTGGAAAATAAGTAATATAGTTTTTATTGAAATAATAATACCCATTAAAAGGCCCACAAACCAGACCAAAACATATTTTTATTGTATATATACACCTTAAGCATTAATTACCTAATATATAACCGTTTGGAGCCTTATAAAAGTGATTATGACACTTATATTATTTTATTTTAAATGATGCCAAAGTTGTCACCTTCATAATTTAATAAATATAACAATTTAAATATTGTGATTTTAAGATGATAAATTCTAGTAACAGTATTATTGTGAAAGGAAATAGATTTATATTCATCATAGGATTTTATTTTTAATTTTTATGCAAAAAATCAGTATATTAAATAATTATACAAAAATGTTGTAGTATTTATTTTATTAAGAGATAAACCAAATAAATGGTTTTAAAAATAATAAAATAAATATTATATAAACTATTTAATGTGATACACTAATTTTATAGATACATATATCCTTTTATGAATCTATTAAAGATTTTAGTTCGAACATATATTCTGTATATATTTTATTTAAATTCAAATAAATGAATAGTTTCAAAATTGACACTATTGTTATTTTATACAAATAACATATTATAAAATTTTTTAAAAATCACAAAAATATTTAAAAATTATAAATTAAAATTTATATGGTCTATAATGTTATAAAGTAATCAAATATGGAAAATTCACAACAAATAAGTAATTGTTTTTTATAATTAAAAATTTATAATTTTATTACCCCAAATAAACTTAACTAGATTAAATAAGGATAAATCAAAATGATAAGGTTTAAAATAAGATCCAAACATGTCTAAATTTGATTGGTTGATGAGATTACAACCCTATATCACCTAAAATTAGAATAATAGTAATTTTTGGAGTTTTTTATGTGGGGTTAGATTTATTATAA
The DNA here is from genome assembly GCA_963277665.1 of Viscum album. Taxonomy (NCBI): domain Eukaryota; kingdom Viridiplantae; phylum Streptophyta; class Magnoliopsida; order Santalales; family Viscaceae; genus Viscum; species Viscum album. The sequence goes on along the minus strand of OY728142.1, from coordinate 772,831,025 downwards.
ATTAATATTTTTAAGAATTCCAAAGGTGCCCCTCTCCTCCCTTATAAAAGGGAACCTCCTACCTCTTTTCCACACACCACATTGATCCTTCATGATCGGACAACCCCTGCCCAATACTCTTATCCACTTACCTAGAAACATCCTAGAGGTCCTGGTCTTCTTCAAAGTCCAATTTTAGTGCCCTAAGAGGAGGTCTCAAAGAGGCGCTTCAAAGAAGAGGTAATTTCCGTTACCGATTCTTTCACCTTTATTTCTTCTTCCACTTCTTTTTATTAGGTTGTTTCATTATGAAGTAATAACATCAGTATCACTCATATACTGATATGTTATTATAAGTATGAAACAACCCTATTTCAACATCTATCCATCCTACGGAAAATGAAATCACCGCGCGTGTGTACGTACGGAATACCGTCTCCACGCCGTGGTGTAATCTATTTTCCACCACCACCTTACATGGATGGCTATAATGGTGTAAATAATAACTATATATGATTATTTTAAAGTGATATTGATTCTGTAATAGTATACATACACTCCAATAAAATTCCATGATCATGGGAATGATATCATCGCTCGTGCGTACGTACGGAATACCGTCTCCACGACGCGATGAGATTCATTCTCAATGATTAACCATTCATAAATGATTATAAAGTATATATAATAAGTAATCATGAAATATATGACATAATAATGATACTAGATTTATGTATATATATATGTTTGTCATCCAATTAATTCCATTCAATTCAATGAGGAAATGAAAACAACGTTAATGCGTATGTACGGCCTACCGTCTCCATGAACGGTGTATTTCCTTCCATTTATCGATCTATTATATATATGTATATTCTGAATATATATTATATATAAATCATGCTTTACATTCTGGATGTATGTAATCATGATCTATGTAATCATATGAATAATTAAAAGTCAAAACACGGACGATAAATGAAACGATTTTACCCAAAACGCTCTTTAACATGGAATTTACAAAAGAACTGGTAATATAAAGTCATAAGTGAACCATATATGATATGATAACAATTAATATGATTCTCTAATAAGTCAATAACATTATTTAAATCACTATACAGGAGGTTCGGATACGTACGAAGCATATCGGACCTAAGGTAAGGGATAATTTTTCAAATCTCATTTTTATCCAAGATTGCTTATTCGTAAGTATTTACTGGGGATATTTCTATCATTTACATGTTTTATAAAAGTGTTTTCATGTATGTTTAAAGTCCTTTTTACCCATTTTTGACTTTTAATACATTGTATTTGAGGAATATGTCTTTTATTTACGTTACGAGGTACTTTTTTTTGACTTTTCTGACAAAAGTACGAGGAGAATGTTATTTTTATCTTATACGGTGTGAACAGATTTTTACGGTTTTATAAAGCCTTATTTTCATGAAGCTTTCTACAAAACATTTCATGAATATTTTCAACAAAATCCTATTCTTTTAAAATTTCATGACATTCTGTGAAAATACAAAAATTTTGAATAAGAAATGACATTTTCTTCAAGACTTCACTTAAAGTGTCTTATCAAAACCATTTTCCATCTAAGATGACATTATTTCATATGTGTATGTTTCATGTATAATGTATCTATGATTTACATGGTTTCACTTTTTTGATTATGAAATGTTATCCATTTCTTTTATATGGATTATGTGATGATGGGATGATGCTTACGAAACCAATTTTTTTTGTTGGGTTATTATGAATGATGTACGTTTATTTTGTCACACAAGTAAGAATGATTTTATTATGAGATGGTAGGGACCTATATCTCCCTCCAATGAATTGGGTAACGATTTATATCTCATGAGATAGACATAGCTGGAATGACATGATAAACCATTTCAGTAATACAGGACTAGAATGAGGAGTGAACTCGATTTAGAAAGGGACTTTGTCCACTAAGATGGTCTTGGCAGCAATGCCTTGGCTACTATGGAAATCATATCATGTGCTTAATGGTTGCCACAATTACATGTTTTATTCCCATGCTATTTTATCATTCTTAATGTTTCTTTATGATCTATGCCTCACGTACTTCCATGTTTTATGTCAATTTTCAAGCTTTTGATGTTTAAACATTATGTTCATGTTTTTAAGTTTAAATGTATATGGTATGTTTTATTTTATCCATGCTTACCCTTACTGAGAATTTGAGCTCACCTTATTTATTTTTTCTTTTCCCCAGGATATAAATAACGGTTTTAGGTAAGAACAAAAGGGGAAGATCTTTACGGGAGATGTTGAAGATGTTTCACTATAATTAAAAGATTACATTCCTAGATTCCAATGACACTAAACTATTACAGTCCTTGTGTGTCTGTTTTTGTTATGTATTAAGTATTCCACTAAAGTAATGTAATGTCCATGTACCTCAAGCTTTGGGTCTCTACAGAGTCCGAAAAAGTGTTTTAAAGAAAAACTAACCTTATTTATCTATTTGGTTGAAAATACTTTCTCTTTAACACCCTTGTCTTTTAAAAAATGTTTCCAGAATATTGTTTATATATTCTTCAATGAATTTTTAAATTATTGTTATCCATTTATTTTACTATTATAATAAAATTTAATGTTATTCTTCTTATTGGATGTTAATTTAGGAAATATTTAAATCATATCAAAAATATGAAAGGAATATTTGTTTTAATGCAAACAGAATGAATTAAATTTCCTACCAACATGACCACTAAATGAATTAAAGTTTCCATTATATGTTTCCAAGTTTCTTTTCAAAGAAAATGTTTTACTTAATATTTTTGATAATTTTATATTTTTAATATTTTTTTTCTAATTTAAATATGTATTTTCCTCATGAATTATTCCATTGATATTTCAATAGAATTTTTAATCTATGATAACATCCTTTGATGTAACATATTATTTAATATGGTTATGATCAATTGATAAAATATAATTTTATTACTTTTATTTCTTATATTGATTATGATTTATGGATTATTCTATGGATCCCATTTCATTCCCAGGGTATAATAAAATTATATTGAAACATTTATGAAGAAAATTTTTCCACAAGTTATGCTATGATAAAATGTTTACAAAAACAATTTTCTTATGATGGTTTATGATATGATGAATGTTTTATTATCATTCATTAAACATATATAAGATGTTTTATAAGTAATGGGTGGTCCTGATATTGTATAGCACTCCAATTCATTTGGTGTAGTGGATATCTCATGAAATAGTTAGGACTAAAATAGAGAGTACACCCTGTTCGGTAAGGGAATCTATCCACTATAATTGCATTGGGAGTGAACCTTGATTAAGAATGTTATAGAATGGGGAGTATACCCAATCTACTATGATTGTCTTGGAATGTATCCTTTAAATTGTAATTTTTTTATCCTCATATGTTTTTGAGAAAAACTTATGTTCTATGAAAATATATTTCTATCATGGATAATATTCATTAAGTTCATTATGATTATAGTCTTATAAATTAATAAGATTCATTATATGAATCTTCATTTTGATTTAGGATATAATGGGTATGGTTTTAAAATGTTAATCAAATGTTCTTATACCACTATAATCACATCATTCTTAAATTATCATTGATATCTCACAGGTTTACCCTTACAAAGAATATAATATCACCATTTATTTTGTTTCCTTTCCCCAGGTATTGAATCTTTTTTATTTATGATATGTCTAAGAAGGATGTTTTTTATGAAGAACATAGTGGGAGATGATGTAATGGATCTCTTATGAAAATGTATTCAATGAATAAAATTTTCCAATGATATTAAACAATTATGATTCATGAATATATCATAATGTTATGTTGTGAATACTCATTTAATATAAAGTAATATTTTACGTATGATGATTATGTGCCTGTATACATCCAACCATGGTATTTATTTCAATAAAATATTGGAAAACCTCCAATTTTAATATAATTTTGATTTTCCCTCTATTATTTAGTCCTGATTTGATCTTTTATAATGGACCTATTTTGATTATATACTAATTTTGGGGTCAATGTATGTGACTATGAATCACCAAGAATAGTGATATGAGGAATTATTGATACTCCTTTTTAGAATTTGGTTTGTTTTTTTTTTTGAAAAATTAAGGATTCAATACATCCTTTATTTAAATTCTCACTCTTTCACATAAAAAAATAAAATAAATACATGAACCAATAGTTTTTTAAGGGGGGTTCCCTCAATGTGGGTGACTACTAAATGTTGTGTTTGAGTTTATTTATAAGTCCAACGTTTAATCAATAAAAATATTATTGATTTTAATGGTTGCCTCCCAATAACACATTCTCCTAAATGTTTGACAATATCATGATTGTTTATATATACTATATCTTTGATGTTTAAAAAAAGAAACCAAATATAATTAAGAATAATTAGATCATGATTTTGGATTCACCAAAATCCATTTATTTTTATAAGAATCTGTAATATTCAAAAGAATAAAATTTTCAAATTATATAATATCATGATGACCATAATATCTAAAAAAATATAGCATATAACCTATTTCAAACTCAATTGAATTTTTTTTTAAAATCACAATATTTATCTCCTTTCATAGTATGAAAGTTTATAATTATCACAACATTAGATATTCCTCTATTTTTAAATAAAATCATTTTTTCATCATCATTTGTTTTATAAGTATTATCACTCCAAGATTTTAAATTCATTAATTGAATAAGAAAACACTTAAGTACAATTATATCAATTATCCAGTATTTTCATTCATGAAACCTATTTTAAACCAATCCTTACTTCTAGGATTTTAGACCTTATGAGATATTCAATATTATCTCAACTTATAACTTCGAAAAATGTCCTTATCACTTGATATACCCATATTATAAGGCCCCAGCCTTAAACCTTACATAATCTTGAGTTATTACAAGATTACACATTGAGGATCTTTTCAGGTTTAGATTTTTAGAGAATTAGATAATGAAACTTGCATTACATTCCACATTTAAACAAAGTGGTTGCATAAAAGACAGTATTCATTCTTCCCATCAGCGGAAACATATTTAAAATATAACACGGATTCATTCTTGACACATCCTTGACACTATCATCACATCATGTAACTTTCCCTTGACCTGTGAAAAACATTTCAAAAACTTGGGATGAGCATAAAAAGCTCAGTAAGAGTTATAAAAATATTGAAAGGAAACATGAGTTCATATATACATTAGAATGAAATCACACTTTACCCATAAAACATAGGAATATCAAATCATGAATAAATCATAGAAAACATAAGACATAAAGGTAAATTGAGGCATTAATAACATTCTTACGTAGGGAGTAACCCTCTTGGTTATGTTTGGAATACCCATCACAGTATATTTCCTAAATCTCTTGGGAGAAACCTTAACATTTCACTCCTTCGCGTTACCCAATGCATTGGAGAGCTATATCGGGCTCACCCGCCCTTAGTTTATCACGGAACCACCCATTTTCATAACAATGCCCAAGAACCATAACATAAATGTGTCACATAAAACATGCATAAAGTAAACATAACATTTCCACATTTTAATCACAATATAACATTTTAGTATATAGAAATAATGAATCCATTCAAAATGAAACCATTTCCAAAACCATTTAAAACATTTAATAAAGAGATTTTTGAATCAAAGTGTCCCATACCACCTTGAAGCTTTTAAAATTTTAAACCATTAATATCCATATAAATAAATCCTTAAAACCATTTTGAAAACATGGATATTAATAAGAACAAATAATTAAAACATTTAAAATGATATTTTGGTTAAAGGGGTTTTACCAAAATTAGAGACACATGAATACAATAATTGAGGAATAAAATTTAGTCAGAACATTATAATATCATGAGAATAAATGGATTCATGATATAATACTCCAAAGGACAGTATATACACCATATAAGAGTGAATTGGTGCATAATAACAATGAACCCTCAATAGAAATGTCAAAAGTGATGAAATCCCTTATAAAGAAGGTATCCTTAAAATAAGGACAAATCAATCTCAAAAATATGTGTAGAAAATATAAATACACCCAATATAAGTGGATATTAAGTGTAAAACAATAAAAGGTCATTCACACATATTCAATGGATGACATATTCAATGACTACATGTTGAACCCAAAGAAATTGAAATTGGGTTAAAAAGTTCCCTTGACAGCCTAACGACATCGCATCAAAATGAGTTGATGAGAGATAAAAAGTGTATCTCATCACTTGGACATAAAAGTTACATCAATAAGGATATATGAGAACATATTCCAACATAACAATATGTAAATTAAAAGACCCAACAAAAGAAGTATTTTAAAAAAAGAGGAGGGTGAAAGGATCACTTACCGACTTGGGTGTCTTTCAAAACTTACACCCCATGAAAGAAGGACAATAGATCACTGATTTAAATACTCATAAACTAAAGTATATTACAAAAATATTAGAATAATGGGCAGTACATACACCACTCAATGGAATTTGTGGCAAATTTAGCATAAATCTCACGGGAATAAAAGTGAGATGAAAAATCCCTTACGAAAACTCGGCAGCCTAATGGCGCCACATAAAACTTCCGAATATGGATTGATGAGATCAAATATGGTATCTCATCACATTAAAATAAAATGTAAAGAAAGATTAATATAAAATAACATTCCTAAACATTACAAATAAGAGCTTAAAAGAATCGACATAAAGGAGAGTACTTAAAAAGAAAGAGAGAGGCTAGATCTCTTACGAAAGTTCGGCAGCCTAACGGCGCCACTCAAAACTTCCAAAATGGATTTATAAGAGAGAATAGGGTCTCTAATCACATGAACATAAAAATTACAGTATGTGTAATATAAAAGATCATCCCAATAATAATAAAGATGAGCTTTAAATGGAATGACATAAAAGTGTGTACTTAAAAAGAAAGAGAGGAGTAGGATCCCTTACCTCGGGTCCGACTTGACTCGATCGTTATTTAATCTCCTGAATAATAAACTTGAGATAATTTCTACTTCCTTAATAACCTTTTTCAAGTTCATTATTCCTTTTATATCACTTATTACCATGTCATAAACATTATGTAATCATTTAAGTTAATAATATTTGTTTTGCCGATATTTGGTTCTTAAGTCGAAAGTGGACTTCTTACAAGTACATGTTGTTCATGTGGCCAAATGTTTATTATATCCAGAATTGTATTCATGATTTAGATATCATATATGTCATATATATCCAGTACATGAATGCATTTATAACATTACACAATCATTTAGAGATAAGAAATGAAATACACCGTTCATGGAGACGGTAAGGCGTACGTAGGCATGAATGCTACTTTCATTTCTATTTCGTATTTTATAGAATGGAATAATAATTATATAAAGGTATATTATAATTACAGTATAATATCATATATAATATCATAGTTCCATCCTTTATACGTCCCACATATGTTATTTAACGAATCAAATCACTTTGAGGGGGCGGTAGTCCGCACTTCCTTAAATGAAGATATCGCGTTTACCCATAATGGAAACCATAAAGGTATGCCCAAAATGAAAAAAAAAACAGAAGCTTAAGGAAAAAATAAAAATATTATATATCATATATAAAATTATTGACATCATAATGGCCACCTTTGAAGGTGTTAAATGAGTATTGAACAATCATCGTTTCGGGAGGCAAAATTTCGCCATCCACAGAAACCGTACGTTCTTTAACCATTTGATGTAGTAGTGTGAGAGTGTAGCTCTAATAAATATTATAACAACATCCTAGTATATTGAAGATACTGGTGTTGTTACAAAATATGTAATTAAAAAGAGTTTAGGGGGTTGGAGAATCAAAATAAAACAAATGAACATGAGAGAATGAATTACCTTTAAAAGTCTAACTCCTTTTGATTTGAGCCTAAAGGCTTCCTTTGAAAGGATTCTGCCCAAAGGAAATCCTCTAGGATGAGGAGAGGGATTTGTAGAGAGTAAATGGGCAGGGGTTGTCCGAACCAAAGGCTTTAGGAGTGTGTGAAATGAGGTAGAGGTGGGGGCCTTTTATAAGAGAATAGGAGGGGCACTTTTGGAAAGTAAGAAATAATACTTTATTTGAAAATGTGTTTCGGTTTTAAAAGGTCCCACATTGATATAATTCGTGGATAAGGTGATAAGGTTTCGAAATCCACCCATCCAATAAGTTTTGGACATGTGTAGGTCATATATTTTACATTATCTTTCCAATTTATTTAAATCATCAAATAATGATGTCATCGCTGCATCATTATTATGTCATAAATAATTTAATTTATTTAATGTCTAAAAATTATAAAAAAACTACTATGATGTAGTAAATCTTTTTATATTTTCAATGGCTATTTATAATAAAAAATCTAACTTGTATAACCCCATTTAAAAATTGTTTTATTAAAACATATCATGTTTGTGCCATTTTTTACATTAACATTAAATAAAAGGTATTTATGTCATTTTCCAACCAAAGTGGCTCCATGGGGTCCCCAAGTTGACCCATGGCTTGTATGGGTCTGACATTACACATCCAATGAGGTTAGTACATGTTTCAAGTTCATTTCATATTATTAAAACATTATTTTTACCTTAAACTACACTAATTATCTCTAATCGCGATTAAAAACTTAATAAGTTACTATTCACCAAAAAATTACTTTTATCCCATTGAACCACATTTTACTTCTTAATGAAAACCATGTATGTCAGATTTTTCAAATTCAAAACACAATGATAGAAAAATTTCATTTAAATGGAAAAATCAGTTTTTATAAGTACCACTTAGTGGTTTCACTATTCATCAAAAATTGATGTTTTTCAGAAAAATCCCAAAAATTCACCCTAAGATATATTTGATATTCCGAATTAAAAAATGAAGTCTATTTTACAAAATTAAAAACATATAAGTCACATTAATTAATTTAATAATTAATTCCCACTGTCAGAGCAAATAGCGTGTTTTTATGAAATAATAAGTATCAAAAGATTGACACTGGTTTAAGTATGATTTCATAGTGAAATTAATTCCAACGACAACTATTGGATTTAATGGTAAAAATATATTCTAATTTCACTTTAATACCAATTCAAAATATAATCTAATTATATAAATAAATTAGATTAAAAAGTGGTTTTGAATTAAAATACAACATTTTACACTATTCATTAAAAAAATGAACTTTATCGGAAAGATACCAAAAATTTACACAAAGTAAATTTTGATGTCCCGATTCTTAATAAGAGTTCTATTTGGTCCAAAAGAATGTTTAAGAGTGAACAAAACTATATTTAATGATGGTTCAACATCAAAAGGTGATAAGTGAACCTTCATTGAAAGCTAGTGCATATACGCCTAAAATTGAATTCTTTCCGTATTTTAAGCCTCTATCCTCTATTGGATAAATGTAAAAACATTTAAAAACATATATAATCATATTTTAGTTATTTCTATACATTCCCGCCAATAAAACGGCTACTTGTTAACTAACATTTAAAATAATATTATTTTATTATTAAAGTGCAACGTAAGATTCCCAAGAAACTCGTTGTTGTGTGTTGGGTACGTCATCGAGCATAGCGTCCCCTTTAAAGTCATATCAATATTTTATTCACAAATATGGATAAATATGAAAATTTCATATTCTTTATTTACCTGGGGTGTTACATCCTTCCCCCCTTTCGGGAATTGCATCCTCGCAATTTTTAAAATTGAGCTTGGAAACATCCTTGAAAGTCCCACATCGGAACAAGACTCGGTAAAACAATCACTTTAAAATAAAGAAAGATAAGTATAGAGGTCACCCGAGTTAACCCATACTAGGATTCCATGTAGGAAAAAATGTACATGGAGGAGAAAACATAGGGTCATGTTCTGATGGAGAGTGATAGAAAACATGTTTAGGAGAAAGTTAACCACAAGAAAATCACAAACTTGTGATGGGTTAAACTGTATTCGATTCCCCAGTAGGAATAGTTAATAGACAACATTTTTGTTTTAAGTTACTTTTTATTGAGGAATTTATTCATAAAGAAACATAATCACTTATCATGTTGACTTTCAATTTTTATTAGATTCCTTACACAAACTCATATTTTCTCCAAAAGACGAGTATTTAGGAAGACTTGTTCACATTAAGAGTACTATAATCAACTTCTAGAGAATCACCTTATCCAAAAAAAGAACTACATGGTTCCCATGTCTTTAGACATTAACCAAAACCAAAACCCAAAATATTAGTACAAGATCAGATAACCCAGAAAAGGATAAGCCATTAGAAAGAAAATCTATTCTTAATCTCCAAAATTTGTCCAACAAAACCCAAAGTTCAACGAGGAACATTCGATAAACAATTTGTCAATAAAATTATTCAAAGTAAACCAATATAAGATTGAATCCCAAATATTTGAAGGATTTAGTCACATAGTCATCCAATTTAAATCGTAACATTTATCTCCAAACAACATCAGTTGCTCCTAAAGTCTCGTATTGAAAAGTTATTATCCTAAACACATATCCTCCATGATAGGTTAATCATTTTAATAAATAACCCAAAATCAACTTACTCTAAAAAGAATCAGTCAAACTAACCAGGGTCTTCACGTAGTCCAGTGGTAGGCGATAAATACCAGTCGCACTTTGGTTGTGGGTTTGATTCCCGCGGCTTTGTCCGACACGACGGGTTGTCACACGGTCTGTGTGTTGTCCTTTTTAAAAAACTATATAATTCTTAAATCATTCCCCAAAAAGAGATAAAATCATCAAAAATGATCATAACATATTTTAACCTCAAATTTGTCTCATTCCTTTCATTTTCCATCATATCATAGAGTAACCCATAATTACCTAAAAAGTATGGATCATATAAACCCTAATGGTTACCTTAATAATTATTACCTGAATTTCCACATCGAGTTGGCCATCTCATACATGATGCATTAGAGAACTCACCAAGGTTGAAGTGGTTGATCATGAATCCTTGATAGTTGGTTTAGAACAACCATGAGATTCCTCATTGAATCCCCCATCTCATCCAGTCTCTTAATCAGAGAACTACCATAGTTTTCTTCAAACCTGTTGTCTCTTTGGTGCCTACTAGATCCACCCATTCTCTAAAAATAGAAATGTCAGTGTGAGTGTATCAAAAAAACCATCATGTTCTAATGAGGAAGTTAAACACTAATATATACTTACTCAGTCACTTTATCTAAAACTAGGACTCTTTCTGAAATCCTAACCATTATGGTAATGCCACTTATGCTTAAAGAATACCCTAACCTCTAAAGTTATCTCAACCGACCTTTGATACCAACTATAAGGCCCCAGCATTAAACCTTACTTAATCTTGAGTTATTACAAGATTACACATTGAGGATATTTTCAGGTTTAGTGTTTTAGAGAATTAGATCATGAAACTTGCATTACATTCCACATTCAAACAAAGTGGTTACATAAAAGACAGTATTCATTCTTCCCATCAGCGGAAACATATTTAAAATATAACACGGATTCTTTCTTGACACATCCTTGACACTATCATCACATCGTGTACCTTTCCCTTGACCTGTGAAAAACATTTCAAAAACATTGGATGAGCATAAAAATCTCCGTAAGAGTTATAAAAATATGTAAAGGAAACATGAGTTCATATATACATTAGAATGAAATCACACTTTACCCATAAAACATAGGCATATCAAATCATGAATAAATCATAGAAAACATAAGAAATAAAGGTAACTTGAGGAATTCATAACATTCTTACATAGGGAGTAACCCTCTTGGTTACGTTTGGAATACCCGTAATAGTATATTCCCTAAATCTGTTCGGAGAAACCTTAACGTTTCACTCCTTCGCATTACCCAATGCATTGGAGAGCTATATCGGGCTCACCCACCATTAGTTTATCACAGAACCACCCGTTTTCATAACAATGCCCAAGAACCATAACATAAATGTGTCACATAAAACATGCATAAAGGAAACATAACATTTCCACATTTCAATCACAATATAACATTTTAGTATATTGAAATAATGAATCCATTCAAAAAGAAACCATTTCAAAAACCATTTAAAACATTTAATAAAGAGATTTTTGAATCAAAGTTTCCCATACCACCTTGAAGCTTTTAAAATTTTAAACCATTAATATCCATATAAATAAATCCTTAAAACCATTTTGAAAACATGGATATTAATAAGTACAAATAATTAAAACATTTAAAATGATATTTTGGTTAAAGGGGTTTTACCAAAATTAGAGACACTTGAATACAATAACTTAGGAATAACATTTAGTCAAAACTTTATAATATCATGAGAATAAATGTATTCATGATATAATACTCCAAAGGACAGTATATACACCATATAAGAGTGAATTTGGGCATAACAACAATGAACCCTCAATAGAAATGTCAAATGTGATGAAATCGCTTATAAAGAAGGTATCCTTAAAAAAAGGACAAATCAATCTCAAAAATATGTGTGACAAATATAAATTCACCCAATATAAGTGGATATTAAGTGTAAAACAATAAAATGTCATTCACACATATTCAATGGATGACATATTCATTGACTACATGTTGAACCCAAAGAAATCGAAATTGGTTTAAAAAGTTCCCTTGACAGCCTGACGACATCACATCAAAATGAGTTGATGAGAGATAAAAAGTGTATCTCATCACTTGGACATAAAATTTACATCAATAAGGATATATGAGAACATATCCCAACATAACAATATGTAAATTAAAAAACCCAACAAAAGAAGTCTTTTAAAAAAAGAGGAGGGTGAAAGGTTCCCTTACCGACTTGGGTATCATTCTAAACCTACACCCCATGAAAGAAGGACAATAGATCATTGATGTAAATAGTCATAAATGAAATTATATTACAAAAAGATTAGAATAATGGGCAGTACATACACCACTCAATGGAATTTGTGGCAAATGTAGCATAAATCTCACGGGAATAAAAGTGAGATGAAAAATCCCTTACGAAAACTCGGTAGCCTAACGGCGCCACATAAAACTTCCGAATATGGATTGATGAGATCAAATAGGGTATCTCATCACATTAAAATAAAATTTACAGAAATAGGAATATAAAAGAACATCCCTCAACATTACAAATAGGAGATTAAAATTAGTGACATAAAGGAGAGTACTTAAAAAGAAAGAGAGAGGTTAGATCTCTTACGAAAGTTCGGCAGCCTAACAGCGCCACTCAAAACTTCCAAAATGGATTGATGAGAGAGAATAGGGTATCTCATCACATGAAACTAAAAATTACAGTATGTGTAATATAAAATATCATCCAAATAACAAGAAAGATGAGCTTTAAAAGGAAAGACATAAAAGTGTGTACTTAAAAAGAAAGAGAGGAGTAGGATCCCTTACCTCGGGTCCGACTTGACTCGATCATTCTTTAATCTCCTGAATAATAAACTTGAGTTAATTTATACTTCATTAAGAACCTTTTTCAAGTTCATTATTCGTTTTCTATCACTTATTACCATGTCATAAACATTATTTAATCATTTAAGTTAATAATATTTGTTTTGCCGATATTTGGTTCTTAAGTCGAAAGTGGACTTCTTACAATTACATGTTATTCGTGTGGCCAAATGTTTATTATATCCAGAATTGTATTCATGATGTAGATATCATATATGTCATATATATCCAGTACATTCATGCATTTATAACATTACATAATCATTTAGAGGTAAGAAATGAAATGCACCGTTCAGGGAGACGGTAAGTCGTACGTACGCATAAATGCTACTTTCATTTCTATTTCGTATTTTATATAATGGAATAATAATGATATAAAGGTATATTATAATTCCATTATAATATCATATATAATATCATAGTTCCATCCTTTATACGTCCCACATATTTAATTTAACGGATCAAATCACTTTGAGGGGGCGGTAGTCCGCACTTCCTTAAATGACGATATCGCATTTACCCATAATGGAAACCATAAAGGTATGCCCAAAATGAAAAAAAACAGAAGCTTAAGGAAAACATAAACATATTATATATCATATATAAAAATATTGACATCATAATGCCCACCTTTGAAGGTGTTAAATGAGTATTGAACAATCATCGTTTCGGGAGGCAGAATTTCGCCATCCACGGAAACCGTATATTCTTTAACCATTTGATGTAGTTTTGTGAGAGTGTAGCTCGAATAAATCTTATAACAACATCCTAGTATATTGATGACACTTTTGTTGTTAAAAAATTAGTAAATAAAAAGAGTTTAGGGGGTTGGAGAAGCAAAATAAAACAAATGAACATGAGAGAATGAATTACCTTTAAAAGTGTAACTCCTTTTGATTTGAGCCTAAAGGCTTACTTTGAAAGGATTCTGCCCAAAGTAAATCCTCTAGGATGAGGAGAGGGATTTGGAGAGAGTAAATGGGCAGGGTTTGGCCAAGCCAAAGGCTTGAGGAGTGTGTGAAATGAGGTAAAGGTGGGGGCCTTTTATAAGAGGAGAGGAGGGTCACTTTTGGAAAGTAAGAAATACTACTTTATTTGAAAATGTGTTTCGGTTTTAAAAGGTCCCACATTGATATAATTCGTGGATATGGTGATAAGGGTTCTAAATCCACCCATCCAATAAGTTTTGGACATGTTTAGGGCATATATTTTACATTATCTTTTCATTTTATTTAAATCGTCAAATAATGATGTCATCACTGCATCATTATTATGTCATAAATAATTTAATTTATTTACTGTCTAAAAATTATAAACAAAATACTATGATGTAGGAAATCTTTTTATCTTTCCAATTAATATTTATAATAAAAAATATGAATTGCATAACACCATTTAAATTTTTTTTAGTAAAACATATCATGTTTGTTCCATTTTTTACATTAACATTAAATAAAAGGTATTTTTGTCATTTTCCAACCAAAGTGGCTCCATAGGGTCCCCAAGTTGACCCATGGGTTGTATTGGTCGTCCACTACACATCCAATGAGGTTAAGACATGTGTCAAGTTCATTTCATATTATTAAAACATTATTTTTACCTTAAACTACACTAATTACCTCTAATCGCGATTAAAAACTTAATAAGTTACTATTCACCAAAAAAATATTTTTATCCCATTGAACGAAATTTTACTTCTTAATGAAAACCATGTATGTCGGATTTTTGAAATTCAAAACACAATGATGGAAAAATTTCATTTAAATGGAAAAATCAGTTTTTATAAGTACCACTTAGTGGTGTCACTATTCATCAAAAATTTATGTTTTTCAGAAAAATCCCAAAAATTCACCCTAAGATATATTTGATATTCCGAATTCAAAAATGAAGTTAATTTTAATAAATTCAAAACATATAAGTCACATTAATTAATTTAATAATTATTTCCCACTGTCAGAGCAAATAACGTATTTTTATGAAACAATAAGTATCAAAAGATTGACACTCGTTTAAGTCTGATTTCAAAGTAAAATTAATTCCAACGACCACTATTGGATTTAATGGTAAAAATATATTCTAATTTCACATTAATACCAATTCAAAAGATGATATAATCATATAAATAAATTATATTAAAAATATATTTTGAATTAAAATACAACATTTTACACTATTCATTTAAAAAAATGAACTTTATCAGAAAGATACCAAAAATTTACACAAAGTAAATATTGATGTCCCGATTCTTAATAAGAGTTTTATTTAGTCCAAAAGAATATTTAAGAGTGAACAAAACTATATTTAATGATGGTTCAACATCAAAAGGTGATAAGTGAACCTTTAGTGAAAGCTAGGGCATATACGCCTAAAATTGAATTCTTTCCGTATTTTAAGCCTCTATCCTCTATTTGATAAATGTAAAAACATTTAAAAACATATATAATCATATTTTAGTTATTTATATCCATTCCCACCAATACAATGGCTACATGTTAACTACCATTTAAAATAATATTATTTTATTATTAGAGTGCAACGTAAGATTCCCAAGAAACTCATTGTTGCGTGTTGGGTACGCCATCGAGCATAGCATCCCCTTTTAAGTCATATAAATATTTTATTCACAAATATGGATAAATATGAAAATGTCATATTCTTTATTTACCTGGGGTGTTAAACATATATATTAGAATATGTAGTGGATTGTTCATTACATGAAACTCCCTTATGATTCCCTCTTCATCTCTATCGATGGTGTGGGATTCTCCTCTAGGAAGGACTATATCACTATTCAGAGAACCAACATAATCTTGAATTTTAATCCCAGAAAACATCATAAAATAATTTTATTTATCTTGATTAAACAATACTTATCCCAACAATCATTTTGAATAAAAATATACATTTGAATAATTTTAGTTTTTAATCTATTGAGTATAAACCTTATCATTGTCTAACATAACATCCATATATAAATTTTTATATGCCCAAATTATTAATAATAAAATTGGTATACCATTAAATATCCTCATGTTATTATTTATAAAATGTTTATTATGTATTATTATAAGAACCCAGTATATTTATTATTTTTTAATATGATTAAATTACATTATAAATTACTAAAATTACATATTATCTTGATGGAATTTACATATTAAGAAACAAACCAATATATATGCACTAAATATATCGATATAATCTTTCATTTCATTAGTTCAAATTACTATATACCATTATACATCCAATATGTTGAATTTTACATATTTAAAAATAGTGTTTTATGTATCATAGTTTGAATTGATAAATTTTTATATTCCTTCACATAAAATTAATGGTACTATTATATGTGATCTTGTTTTGTCTTACATATCATAGTGAGGATAAATACCTTTATTAAATTAATTGTGAAGAAACATTACACATTAAAAAATGTATTATTACCTACCACTATTATATTTTGGACTTTACCACATTTCCATTAATTATGTACTATACAAATTTTAATTTTTTATAAGTGTTTGAAATATTTATTTTTATATATAGAGGAATACTTAATTTAGTTTTATGTATAATATAAATTCTTTAGGATTTTCCAACTTCTATGAAAATTGAAAATTCCAGAATTATTTTTAAGGGTTCTAAATTATACCTTAATGACCTTTATCAATCAAAAATTAAGTCAAAATAATTCTAATCACCTCAAAAAATCATTAATAACATATAATATTTATCAAATATGTTTTAAAATAAATAACACACGTCCAAAAAACATTTATTGGGTTAAAAAATTGATTATATATGTTTCTTATAAAATGTTATTTTATGTAGGTAGTCTTCAAATTTTGTTAGAACATTTAATTATGGGTGTGTGATATTATGTGGATTTATATGTAAAATTATATAATAATATGTTTAAGAGAAGTGAGTAATTATAGTTTGTGTTAGAGATATATAAATTTTTTTAAATTTGGTTTGTGATTGTAATTTGAAATTCACCATACTAAATCAAGGTTGAATTCTAGTAATTCATGAGTTATTTTTAGCTAGTGATTCATGAATTTTTACATGTAATTGAAATGATTTTTCTATTCATAATAACTAGGGCATTTTCATCAATATATTGTCTTTATTTTAGTAAATTTCCAAAAATAAGATAAATCTTGGTAATAACTAATGCAATGGTAAATGTAATTATTTTACATATGAGATAACAAATATGATGGTAGTTATAGTTCAGAATATTATGGAGTGATTTTTTAGTTGACACAAGTTATAAATAATAATATAAACCATGTGGAGTAATTTATTTCTCTAAATAAGGATAAATTTAATATTGAGTTATTTTATCGATAATGACAAAAAACCCTTTGGATATATCTTTTGAGAAATTAATTTAATTTTAATGGATATATTCCTTGTAAAAGATATGTTTTTTGACATAATTTTCTATGTGATATAAATTTTTCATCACTTCATTTTTTATAAAATGAGTAGTGGATCATTACTGGGCACTAATTTTGAAATCATGGAATCGAGGTTGAGTTCTTGGTGATAAGACCAAGTTGTAAAATTATTGTATATCAAGTATATAACTGTTCCCAATTAAAATATGTAGGCTGAATATATTTGAAAATGAAATTTTCTCCCATTAGAAGAATTTGATTCTATATAAGTAATGTATTTACTATACTTATAGAGAGAAAATGTCAACTCTTAAGAGAATGAAATATTTTACAATATCATGATATTCTCTCTAAATAAATAATAATGTATGAATAATTAAGAAACCTATAAGGCAATACCTTATCCAACATGAATATAATTTATTTATAAAGAATCATATATTACTCAAATTTCCGAGGCATTGAAAAGGATCATCCTCGACGACATTCCCATTATAAGGGAATGTGATGATGTATTATTTGAAGAGTAACCTTGTATTACTCTTGACAGATAGGTTGATTTCATAATATAATTTAAACTTGAATCTCCACACATATCATATGGTGCTTAGAAAATTTCACTTATTCAACTTTCATAATTAAGGAATCAATTACCTAATAATTTGGAAATTAATTTTATTCACCATGGTGATTCATAATGGGGATGTAATAGTCTACATTGTAAAATAAAAGGGTAGTTCAAAGAATATATTTACTAATTATCTAGATATAAACCTGACAATGATATGAAAAAGTTTCCTCTGTGAGTGTTTGATGTCCTGTTTCATAAAATTTACGATGCTCAATACTTATAAAAGGTGTATATTTTTTTAGGATATGATTAATTAATGGTAAAATGGGGATATTATAAAAAAATTCATATAACATATGAAAACTGTGAATTTATAGTTATGACATTTGAAATAAAAAATTATATAGTAATATTCTTAGAAATGGTAAATATAGTATATAGAAAGTTTCATATAAATTTTTTGACACTCCTCATTGATAAAATTCTCAATAACTCTAACAAAAAACATGGAATGTCTATTTCATCAATGAGTTAAAGAATTCCTGATAAGAATATTATTATGAATGTTAAAAAATATAACTTTTGGATAGAGTAATATATATTCTCAGTTAATTTATTCATAATTAAGATGATATATATTGATATATTAAAGAAAAATATAATTAAATAATATCCTCTGAGAATATGTAAGATAGACATATGTAGTTTTCTTAGATTAGCCACGTAGTATGCATATTTTTTCAAAGACCTATATGGATTATTAACGAAACTATTCAAATTCCGTTCAACTACATTTTATTCAATTCATAAAAAGACCATTTTATGGTCTATTGGGAGTTATATAAGAAATAAGACATGAAAAAACCAAATCAAATGAAGAATACAACACAAATGAATAATATAAAATGGTCACACATAGAAAAAAATTATTTTAAGGAGACTAACATATAATTTTATATTTTTTGAAGAACATATAAACGTTTTTATAAGTGTGACCATCGATCACCTTGAATAGAGGCAGTTATACAAAGTAATTAATAGGATAATACTAATAATTAGAATGTGTAGATACATTAAGTTAAACCTTTATTAGAACATGAAACTCATGGAAATAACTTATCTCTATTTGGTAATATATTAACATCCCATATGGGGTTGGTTTTGTTATTTTCTTTAATGATGGTACAAATTAAATCCATTAGGTCAAGATAATCATTATAAGAAAATTTCTCAAGTAGATTCAAATGAGTAAAAAAAAACTAGATTCTAAGCTATTCATGATAGTTTACTTCATATACATGAGTAAGTCTTATCTACCCTTTCATATGTTCTTCCTTATACAATATAATTATATGAATCATTTTACCATGACATATTATTTACATATTTACATTCCAAATTTCATGAAAATATAATTCATAGTTTATATGAAAATGAAGAGGGAATTCAATGTACAGTCAGTATTATTCATCTAGAACCTCAAAGTCATCATTTTTATTCTACTGTTCATAGTTAACCACATCATTCACTCTAATTCTGGACTATAACTGACTATCCCTGGAGGATCGTTCCATGTATCTCTTAAGATTAGTAGCTTTAGGATTAATGAATGAATTTGAAATAACATATTCTATAAATTTTTAATTCTATTTCCGATATGTTCCCCCTTACTTATCTAGGTTTATTATTTCCTGAGTTTTTTAATGTAGAGAATATCCTTTTTTAAAAGATATAACCAATTCCATTGATAAAAAATTATTAATCATGAATCATTGAATTTTAGGTTTGGGAAGGGTGTAATAGTCTTTTCATGTTTAATTTTTATTATTTTTGTTAACTGGGTAGTCCATAGCCTCAAAATCACTTTATATCAGTTCATATCACATTTTATGAATAATATAACAACATTTAAATCAGGATAATAGTTAGCGTGGTACCGAGAGGTATTATTTTCTCCTTATTTCATTTGTTTTAAAAAAATTCCACTTCACAAAAAAAAAATTTCTATCCCAAAAAAATTTATTTTACAAGGTTAATATTATTTTTACATTTTTTATTTATTTAACTTTATCCTTTTAAGCCATTTTGATCATAATCCTATATATCAAGAATTATAAATTACTTATGTAATGTAAACCATAATTAATTTATTGAAAATTTGTTCCGCCACCTGGGGATGGTGGAAATGCATACAGATGATCCTCGTTCTATACATTTGAGTCCTATAATTATTCATTTAATAGGATATGATCATTCTTACTAGTACCAATAAAACCAGGCATCTCATTTCTAAGGACATGGGATACAAAATGTGTCCTCAAACCATGGGCGGCATACAAGTTTCTTGAAGGTATATAAATGTTTATTAATACACTTATAACATACCATCCAAAATCACTTTTAGATTCCTCCAATAAAATTCCCCCACTTTCAGTATTGATGACACCTTTAAATGTAAGGAAATTATCATTAGACTCCTAATAGATCATGGTACATCGGTGGACAATTTGGGTCTTTATTATTAGAAAACATGAAACTCTAGGTTCCTCACATAAATATGATGATAAAACTACAGTATATTTCCAAATAATTATATGGAAAATTAAAAATAAAAACAACAAAGACAGATAAAATTCTAGGAACATCACAATTCTTCCTTAAAATTAACCAAAAATTATTCAACTAGAAGCTTTGAACATCGATTTTAAAGAAAATTATTCGTGAAAAGAAAAAATATAAACTAGTTTATACTATAAAAAATCAAAAAACAACCAATTATATTCCCATGAATTTTCAATATTGATGTATTTTTAATGGGAATTAAAAAAACATGTGATGGAAATCTATATTATCTATTAATGAGGATCTTGAATCTTTTAAAAATCATAGATGTATTTGATAGATTCTTCTAAATAGAATCAATATAATACTATACATTTTCCATGAAAAAGTTAGTTCTCCATTAAACTCAAAATGAATAAAGGTATTCTAAGAGTTTAGTAACCAAAATATCAGATGATTCTTAAAATCCTATTTTTTATTAACCATTATATCATATTCAATTATTGATATATTTATTCTACTAAAATAAAACTCCATTAAGTGGGTAAGATATTTTGAATCTCTATAGACCTCTAATAGGGGAATTGGAAATATAAAAACACAATTTTTAAGGGAGAGGAACTCTGGGAAAATAAAGAAATTGGAAAATGGAGGAAGAAAGGATAGGGGAACAAATAGTTCAAACACCTGAGGTAAGATAATGTCAAGAATGTATAGGGAACCTTCTCCCCTGTGAATGGGAAGAGTTGGAGGAGTCAACCATCTTTATAGTTACTGAATGCATTGTCAATATTCCCCTAATAAGAGAAGGATATATGAAATATATTTATGAATTAAATTTAAAATTGAGTTATTTTACTATGATAAATTATATTTTTTATCTTAATCATTAAGATATTTGAATTTTCATCTGTGAAATTAAATTTTAGATGTTTTAAAACTAGGGGATATATTATTTATATTAAATATTTATAGTTGTTATCATGATAGTGAAAATTAAGTCATACATACATACAATAAAATATTAACATATATATTAACATTGAAAGAGATTAATATGGGCCAATGAATATGGTTTAACAGATCAAAGAATATTATTTCTCATTCAATTAAAAAAACAGAAAGGTGAAAAAAGTTAAGGAGGCACAATTTATAAATGACACCAAATCATTTTCCATGATGAGAATTGAATCTATTGCAATCTTATAAGAAATATAAAGGATATACAAGGGAATCATAAATTGATGAAATTTTACCTTATTGAAATTATTTTTTTAAAAATATTACTCAGAGAAAATTAATGTTGAATAAAAGATGTCGGGATGGAAAAATAAGGTGAAGGAAAAAAAGAAGGGGAAAACAATATTTTTCAACAATGATAAGGATGATGTTTTAAGATTTTTAATATGATAACATTTATCATTATGGGATGAGATAAATAAGGATTTATGCAAATATTCTTGTACCTCGACAATCTCTATCGACCTTAGGATCATAATGAAAAACATATATCTCAATGAGTACCTCTAGTGGGACAACATAGCAAAAGATATTATCAAGTACAACTCAATGTTATTGATATAATGAAATTTAATACAAAATGGGAAATGTCTAAGGTTGTAATGAAACTAATATAGTTAAAAATACATAAGTGAGGAAACATCTCTAATTATTTTTTCTTGGATCATGTAAAGATATTTAAAACAAGAAATTGTCTAATTGATATGGTGTATTATCCCACAAATACCACCATTTTCATTACCATTAATCAACCCTCTAAATAGATCAACTTACCATGAAATATATTAAACAAATAAATAGGCTTATTTGAAGCAACTATAGATTATGTCTGATCATTATAAATATGTTTTAATCAAAATTTAGGAGTCATCAAAATTTAATGAACACGTAGTTCAACTATAATATAATATACTATCATTATATGTATAGTCAATATAAAATTAATACAGAAACACTAAAATAAAGGTTTAGATATTTCTATATGTACCTCAAATGAGATTGGGAAAAAATTTATTCCATAATTGAATTCTCATATGAGAATGACATTTACTCCGGTATTTAAAATAACCCATATGATTCCATTTACATAAGTAATCAGTGAGATACAACAAGATGGAATAATATTATATAATATAAAATCTTAGTTTTATAATTGGTCCAAAAATCCTAGAAAGTACTTTGTTTATGTAATATATTTGAGATGTATTGAGTAAATAAAAGAGATAATAACAGTCATTGAGGAGGCCTAAATTTTTATTTTTTGTAATAATGTATTAATTTATATTTTATTTTTAGAAAAGTAAAATGAATTTTTGGTGATTATAAAATTAAATCACTAAATACAATAAACCCTTTGAAATTAATGATGCTGATAGAGCTACAACCTATTATGAGGAACATCCATAAAACATATAATAAGAACAAAATGGGTTCGACATATATATCATGGGAGAATACATACTATTATCCTATCATGTATTGAATCATGATGTCGTGTAGCCAAGAACAATCTCTCTTAGTTGGATATGATTTTAGATTTCTTATATATAAGGCCCCAACCTTAAACAATACTTAATCTTGAGTTATTTCAAGAATACACGTTAAGGATATTTTCAGGTTTATAGTTTTGGAGAATTAGATCATAAATCATGCATTACATTCCACATTTAAACAAAGTGGTAACATAACAAATAGTAATCATTTTTCCCATGAACGGAAACATATTTCAAATAAAACATGGATTCTTTCTTGACACTTCCTTGACACTATCATCACATCATGTACCTTTCCCTTGACCTGTGAAAAACATTTCAAAAACATGGGATGAGCATAAAAAGCTCAGTAAGGGATATAAAAGTACGAAATGAAAACATTATTCCATGTATGAAATCACACTTTACTCATAAAACATAAGCATTTAAACATAACTCAT
The DNA here is from genome assembly GCA_963277665.1 of Viscum album. Classification (NCBI taxonomy): domain Eukaryota; kingdom Viridiplantae; phylum Streptophyta; class Magnoliopsida; order Santalales; family Viscaceae; genus Viscum; species Viscum album. Next base: position 772,807,009 of record OY728142.1, on the reverse strand, counting down.
CAAATTATGAATAAATCATAGAAATAATAAGACATAAAGGTATCTTGAGGCATTCATAACATTCTTACGTAGGGAGTAACCCTCATGGTTACGTTTGGAATACCCATCATAGTATATTCCCTACATCTCTTCAGATAAACCTTAACGTTTAACCCCTTCGTGTTACCCAATGCATTGGAGAGCTATATTGGGATCACCCGCCCTTAGTTTATCACGAAACAACCCATCTTCATAAACAATGCCCAAGAACCATAACATAATCATATCACATAAACATGCATAAAGGAAACATAAAATTTCCACATTTCAATCACAAGATATCAATACAACACATTGATATAATAAAACATATATCAAAACCATTTTCAATACCAAAATAAAAGATAAGTAAAACATGGTATTTATTTTTCATTTAAAAAAAGGTTATGGCTTGTAGAGGAAGCTAAAAGTCAAATAATGGTCACGGCGGCAGAGAAGTCGTTGTCGCTGCATACGTACGACAAAAAAAACATTCCCTTCTGTCATTTTTTAAATGATTCGTATAAAAAATATTCCTTTTGAATAAACGTAATAGTCAAAGGGGTTTATACACCTTATAAAAGAATGTTGTGTATAAAACAAAATATGCCCCAATGAAAGGAGATTGAGGCGAAGTCCCATACCTTGGGTCCTACTTGACTCGATCATTATTTAACATCATGAATAATAAACTTGAGTAAATTTCTACATTATTATGAACCTTTTGAAGTTAATTATTCCTTTTATATCACTTATTACCATGTTATGAACACTATGTAATTATTTATGTTAATAATGGTCGTTGTTTCGATCATTGGTACTTGAGTCAAAAATAAACTCTTTATAATTACAAGTTGTTCATGTATCCATTATATCCAGAATTATATTCATGATGTAGATATCATATATATCATATATATCCAGTATATACAAGAATTTATAATATTACATAACATTTAGAGGTAAGAAATGAAATGCACCGTTCATGGAGATGGTAAGCCGTACGTACGCATGCATGCTACTTTCATTTCTATTTCGTATTTTATTGAATGGAATCATAATGAAATAAAGGTATATTATAATTCCAGTATAATATTATATATAATATCATTAACTCCATCATTTATATGTCCCACATATGGAATTAACGAATCAAATCACTTGGATGGGGCGGTAGTCCGCACTTCCTAAAATGAAGATATCATGTTTACCCATAATGGAAGCCATAAAGGTATGCCAAAAATAAAAAATACAGAAGATTAAGGAAATCATAAACATATTATATATCATATATAAATATAGTGACATATTAATGGCCACCTTTGAAGGTGTTATAAGAATATTGAACAATCATCATTTTTTGAGGCAGAAATTCACCATCTACGGAAATAGTAAGTTCTTTAACCATTAGATGTATGTGTGTGTAAGTGTAGCTCGAATAATTCTTATAACAAAATCCTAGTATATTTAAAATACTGGTGGTGTGACTAAAGAAATTAATAAAAAGAGTTTAGGGGGTTGGAGAAGCAAAATAAAACAAAAGAACATTGGAGAAGTCTTTACATTTAAATCGGGTAACTCCTCTTGGTTTGTACCAAAAGGGTTTCTTGAAGAGATTTCTGCCTAAGGTAAGGCTTCTAGGATGAAAAGAGAGTTGTGGAGAGATAAAAAAGCATATATTTTCTGATCCAATTGCTTGATAAGTGTTTGTAAAGAGGTAGAGGTGGGGTCCTTTTATAAGAGGAGAGGAGGGGCACTCTTGGAATTTTATAAAATGTTACTTTATATTGAAATGTGTTTCATATTTAAAAGGTCCCAAATTGATATAATTCTAGGATAAGGTGATGAGGGTTCTAAATATACTCATCCAATAGGTCTTTGACAAGTGTAAGTCTTAGATTTTACATTATCTTTTCATTTTATTTAAATCATTCATTAATGAGATAATTGCAGCATCATCATGATGTCATAAATAAATTAATTTATTTAATGTCTAAGAATTATAAAAAATACTATGATGTAGGAAATATTTTTAGCTTTCCAATGAATATTTATAGTCCAATATATCATTTATGTATCCAAAATTAAAAATGTTTTACTCAGGTGATACATTTTTTGTTATATTTAACATTCTTAAAAAATAAAAAGATAAAAAGTCATTATCACACAAAAGTGATTCCATGGGGTCCCCAAGTTTGGAACAAGGAATCCCATAGTCGGACATGACACAACCAGTAGAATTAGGACACATGTTGGGGTCATTTGTTTTTATTGTGATATTATTTTATTATCCTTAACTACCCGATTACTAATTAATCAAGATAATTAATGATAATTATTGTCGTTACTATTCATAATTTCCAAAAACAAAAGTCTTGATTACATAATGTGTACTTTATTATTTCAAATATGTAATCCATTTTACCAAATTTCAAAAACAGAAATTTCAATAATTAATTTAAAAATAATTCTCGTTGTCAAAATAAATAGCAGGTTTTTATAGAAACAATATCTATGAAAAGTTTGGCACTTGTTTATGACCAATTCCAAAGTGAAATTTGTAATGACCCGAAAATTTAAATAAATATTGTTTCGTAATTTTTTGTGTTATTTTATTTTATTTTTATACTCAACAAAAATGTTTCATTTGATAACATGAGTATAATTAAAATGAGACCGTTGGGTTTTAACTGTTATATGACCATTGGTCAATATGACCGCTGTAAACTAAATGTTTCGATTATTGTCTCTAAATACAAGTAATCTTGGTTAATGACTATAGAAAGAAGATTCCATGGCCTCACCTAGTAGTCTTGGACAGATCGAATCCCATCTAATAGAACTTGGGAAGGAGGTAGAACCATTGGGCTTTTCTCTGTACCAAACCAAATCAGAACTTCATCTTGTGAAGCTAGAATGGAATCGCCTATGCAAGAAGTTCAAACTGATAGAAATTACTACTCGTGCGATGTTGGACGAGCCTCCCTCAGATTCTCTCACCTTAGCACACCATACAATTAGGTCATATGCTGGTGTGATAAGGGGCTATGTAAGGAGACCGTAACTGCCTTTTATAATCCTTTGTTTTAAATAATAATCAGGATTTATTCTTGTGATGAAGTTTATGAATTTTCAAATGACTGGATAAATATAGTATGCATATTTTTGATGAATTTTAGAAAAAGGATATTTTAAAAATGTTTATGTAAACCTTAAATAATTAAAAATATGTAATGATATTCAAAAAATGGTCTTCTTTAATTATGTTCTGTACGAAATTTATAGTCTAATAAGATCAACTTGATTTTTTATGAATAGAAAATTATGAATAGTAATTTTATGATTAGGATTGATAATGTGACCAAATGGATTAGTAATCTCACTTAAATAAGTATTAATATAATATTGGCACCTTGATTAAGTAATGTGATTCCATAAAATGATTAAATGACGGTTTAATATATTATTATTCAAGTATTAATTTTTCCGGGTGAATAGTTTTTTTTAATTAAAAATTAAATTAAAAATATTTATAAAAATATTTTTATAAACTGGATTTCATTTTTGAACTCAGAGCATCGATATTATTTTAAGGTAATTTTTGGGGTTTTTTCTGAAAAAATGTATTTTCGGTGAATAGTGTATTTATTTAAAAATTAAATTAAAAATATTTAGAAAATTATTTTTATTAAATGGATTTTATTTTTGAAATCAGAGCATTGATATTTGGTTAATGTGAAATTTTGGGATTTTTCTGAGAAAGTTGAATTTTCAGTGAATAGTAAAAATGCAGTTTTAGGGTTTCGGTATGTTTAATGACATCAGAATCGTGTCGTGATGATGACATGAATATATTTTAAGGTATGGGTGACCAAAGGGGGTGATTATTGAATGGGGGCCCCATGTGGCCTAACTCTATGGGAAATACCATGGGAGAGCCCATGCTTTTGAGAAAACCACTTGTGAGGTGTCCCTTGGACATTAATGCCTTGTCCCCTCACTTTCCCTATAAATACCAAGCCATCCTCTCATCCATTTGGACTCCCCACTCCCCCCCAACGATGTTATGGTCTCATTACCACCCAAGGAGTCCTCCCAAGGTGCCCCAAAGCCCTCAAGGACCCAACCTTTGAGTTTTAAGAGTTACGTTTTAAGGTTAGGGATCCGACCTCTCTCTTTCTTTTCAAGTAATCTCTTTTATGTCATTTCTTTTATGCTCTATTTTCTTATGTTAAAAGATGTTCTTTTATATTCCTCTTAATTCCATTTTCATTTTCATATAATGAGAGATCCCCTCTTACTCTCATTATTTCCTTTTATGATGTTTTAAGTGGCACCGTTAGGCTGGCGAAATTTTTGTAACGGATTTCATCTCCCTTCTCAATTTTCAAGATCTACTTTCATGTCACTTCGTTCATGTTCCTTTATATTATGTTGGGTAATGATATATATATCTATCATACTGATGTTTTATGATAATATGATGAGAGACCCCATTTGATCTCTTCAATTCAGTATTTTGAAGTTTTAAGTGACATCGTTAGGCTGCCGAATTTTTAACTGGTTCTTTCACTCTTCTCGTTTTCATGTTCTACATTCATGTAAAGTATTTAAATTTCTTTTTTATTATGTTGGGGGTATTATCTCTATATCTATCATACTGATCTTTTATGTTCATATGATGAGAGACCCTATTTGATCTCATCAATTCATTTTTGGTTGAAGTTTATGTGACGCCGTTAGGCTGCCGAATTTTCATAAGAGAAAGCTTATTTTTTTCTTCCTTTCATGTTCTTCATTTCATATGGTATATTTTAAAATTTCATTACCAAGATCTTAAATCCCTTATATTCTGTCCCTCTACTGTTTTATGGGTCATTTATGAATGTTTGACCCATGTCCTCTCTCTTTTCATTGTTTTCTAAAACCCTATAACATAGCCGTTATGCTGTAGAATTTTCGTCTCAAAATGTCTATCTCTTTTTCTAAAGTTATTTTATTTTATTAAGTGAATACTCAAAGCTCTATATTCTATATTGGTATTCACATATATACCAAAATGTTATATTTTAAATTCTGGGATTTACATACATGAAACCCGCTTTCCCTTTCCGTGGGTTTAAACTGACATAAAGATCATGTCTTTAATGCAGTTTTATAAAACGTTATGATGATGAAATGAAAACCGTTTATTTTATGCTATATGGGTTGTTTATGAAATGATTTATGATTATATATGTGGCTCACATGATAATAAATACATGTCAAGGGTGCGCCCAGATAGCGCTCCAATGCATTGGGTAAAGACTTGATCTCTAGAGATGACCTTTTAGACTGATACCTTGGTGAATAAACTTGGTAATTTTTAATGACACCTTGGGGATGGACATTGGTGAAACTAAATTATTGTCAATATTAAATGTTGTAGCGAAATATTCAAGTTATGAAAAATGTTATTTTTATTATGATATATCTCATGATTTCTTTCTCGTGCCTTAAAGTTCTTTTCGTGACCTTATTGAAGTATCTCATGTTCACATGTAAAATGTTTCTCTTGTCTCCCATACTGGGCCTTCTCCTCACCCTTTCATTTGATGTATGTCCCCAGGTAATGAGATGTAGTAATTAACCTAGGATGAACATGAGGAGAATCTTTTCAAGTTTTTAAGAAGAATTTGTTATGTTTTCATGTTTTATGTTCCTGGTTTCCAAGACACTAATCCTTAAAGACCCTCGGTTTTGTAAAATGTAATGAAAGTTTATGTGATAAAAAGGACAGATGCTATAGTTGGTATAAAATGATGGTTTAGTTATTTGTGAAAATTAGGATATGATAACATTAGGAAGAAGCCTATAGAAAAGTTTATATATAGTAAATCTTCCTAGTATTTTGGTTAGTATTGAGTAATGGGTTCCCAAGTAAATACATCCATGTCTGGATACGAGCAGGTAGAGGTGGCTCTGGCACAGATGTACATAGAGGTAAAACACAAAAACATCTCTTTGAGCTAGACTCAAAGGAGAACTGGTACACGACAACGGGCCTTGCTGTACTCTTGGTTATGACACCCCCGGGGGATATGCTTTGCTAAATTCATAAGCTTAGTATGAACCATTGTTAAATGAACAAAGATAAAATAAAATAAATATTCACATAAGAATATATGATCATGGATAACCTAGATGGGAACCAAGGGGATCACAAGTTAGGGTATACATTTCTTCTACAAGTTATCCTTATATGCTTTATGTTCCTTTTCATGATTATTGGCTAAGTATTTAAGCCCATAATTATTCTTTCACTTCTTAGTTAATGGTGGGAAATGGAAGAACATGTCCCAACAAAAAATGTGATAGGAAATGCGACGATCTCCATATTAATATGATAGAGGTGATTAGTGGATTAAAATATGATTATTATTTTGGAAGACGTTCACTATTTTGGGGACCCTATATGATCGAGGTAAATAGATTACTATGGTATTTTCCTTGAGGGGTTAGGTTGACTTATATTTTGAAGAATTGATGAATTTAAGGTGGACTTATAGTAATTTATGTTACTTATGGCAGTGATTAACCTATCTTGGGTAAAATATGTTTATGTTAGATACCTTTGTTATAAGATGTTTGGAGTGGTTGATGTTGTTTGGAGTTGAACAATGAAGTTTATTTTGGAAGACTATGTTATCAAATACTTCTTGTATTTGGGTTTCAATCTTAGTTTGGTTTATTTTGAGGAATTTTAAGGACAGTTATTTATGGAATGGTCTATGATGAACTTTGGGTAGTACCATGGAACATTGAAGATTTAAAAGTAGTTTCCATTCTTAGGGGATTATTTCTTTTTGAAGAGTTGTTTTACCTTACCCTTTCTGTTTTTTGGGATAATGTTTAAAGATAGAAGAAATAGATAGTTAATCTTTTGTTGATTATGTGATTCTCTAGAAGATGATTCTTGTGCTTTTTATGAGGCCAAGTGTTTTTGAATTCTCAACATTTGGAGAAAATATTAGTTTTGGTAGAGACTTATTAAAGGATGAAACTCTACTTGAAGGTAGGTATATTTTATTATGTTTCTGTTATATGTAGTAAATTAATTCCTCAAAATTATGAAATGGAACGTAAAACAAAAATGTTGTTGGATTATGTTTCCTACTAGGTAATCAAAGGCCATTTACACACATCATAATTTTGATATTTTCTTATGGTTAACTTTCTCCTAATCATGTTTTCTATTACTCTCCCTCAGAACGTGACCCTTTGTTTTCTCCTCCATGTCCATGTTTTCCTACATGGAATCCTAGTGTGGGTTAACTCGGGTGACTTTTGTACTTCCCTTTCATTCTTTTAAAGTAATAGTTTTACTGACTCCTTTTCTGATGTGGGACTTTAAGTGAAATTTCAAAACCAAATTTTAAAAATTGCGAGAATGCAATTTATTAAGGGGTGGAGATTGTAACAACCCAAAATTTTGAATAAATCTTGTTTCATTATTTTGTGTGTTATTTTATTTTATTTTTATACTCAACAAAAAAGTTTTATTTGATAACATGAGTATAATTAAAATGAGACCGTTGGGTTTTGACTGTTATATGACCATTGGTAAATATGACTGCTATAAACTAAATTTTTCGATTATTGTCTCTAAATACAAGTAATCATGGTTAATTATTATAGAAAGAAGATTTTATGGTCTCACCCTGTAGTCTTGGACCGATTGAAGCCCATCTAACAGAACTTGGGAAGGAGGTAGCACCACTGGGCTTTGCTCTGGACAAAACCCAAGCCGAACTTCATCGTGTGAAGCTAGAATGGAATCGCCTTTGAGAGAAGTTCAAATTGATAGAAATTACTACTCGTGAGATGTTGGACAAGCCTCCCTCAGATTCTCTCACCTTAGCACACCTTACACTTAGGTCCTATGCTGGTGTGATAAGGGGCTATGTTAGGAGACCGTTACTACCTTGTGTAATCCTTTGTTTTAAATAAAAATTGGGATTTCTTCTTATGATGAAGTTTACGAATTTTCAAATGACCGGATAAATATATTATGCATATTTTTGATGAATTTTATAAAAATGATATTTTAAAAATGTTAATATAAACCTTAAATAAATAAAAATGTGTAATGATATTCAAAAAATGGTCTTTTAAAATTATGTTCAGTACGTAGTTTAGAGTCTAATAAGATCAACTTGATTTTTTATGAATAGTAAATTATGAATAGTGATTTTATGCTTAGGATTAGTAATGTGACCAAATGGATTAGTAATCTCACTTAGGGAAAGATTTAATATAATCTAGGCACCTTGATTTAGTAATGTGATTCTATAAAATGGTTAAATAACGGTTTCATAAATTATTATTCAAGTATTAGTTTCTTTGGGTGAATATTGTTTTATAATTAAAAATTAAATTAGAAATATTTAGAAAATTATTTTTATAAAATGGATTTCATTTTTGAACTCAGAGCATCGATATTATGTTAAGGTAAATTTTGGGGTTTCTTTCTGAAAAAATGAATTTTTGGTGAATAGTGTATTTATTTAAAAATTAAATTAAAAATATTTAGAAAATTATTTTTATAAAATAGAGTTAATTTTTGAAATCAGAGCATTGATATTTGGTTAATGTGAAATTTTGGGATTTTTTCTGAGAAAGTTGAATTTTCAGTGAATAGTAAAAATACAGTTTTAGGGTTTCAGTATGATTAATGACATCATAACTATGTCATGATGATTAAATGAGATATTTTAAGGGATGGTCGACCAAAGGTGATGAAGTATTGTATGGGGGGCCCGTGTGGCCTAACTCAATGGGAAATACCATGGGAGAGCCCATGCTTTTGAGAAAATCACTTTTGAGGTGTCCCATGGCCATTAATGCCCTGTCCCCTCACTTTCCCTATAAATACCAAGCCATCCGCTCATCCATTTAGACTCTCCACTCTCCCCCAACGATTTTATGGTCTCATTACCTCCCAAGGAGTCATCCCAAGGTTCCCTAATCCCTCAAGGTCCCAACCTTTGAGTTTTAAGAGTTACGTTTTAAGGTAAGGGATCCGACCTCTCTCTTTCCTTTCAAGTAATCTCTTTAATGTCATTTCTTTTATGCTCCATGTTTTCATGTTATAGGATGTTCTTTTATATTCCTATAACATCCCTTTTTATGATAATATAATTAAAGATCCCCTCTTACTCTCATTATTTCGTTTTATGAAGTTTTAAGTGGCATCATTAGGCTGCCGAAATTTTTGTAACGGATTCCTTCTCCCTTCTCAATTTTCAAGATCTACATTCATGTCAAGTATTTCTAGTTACTTTTTATTATGTTGGGATATGATTTCTATATCTATCATACTGATCTTTTATGATCATATGATGATAGACCCCATTTGATCTCTTCAATTCAGTATTTTGAAGTTTTAAGTGACGTCGTTAGGATGCCGAATTTTTAAGTGGTTCTTTCACCCTTCTCGTTTTCAAGTTCTAATTTCTTGTCAAGTATTTCAAATTACTTTTTATTATGTTGGGGGTATTATCTCTATATCTATCATACTGATATTTTATGTTCATATGATGAGAGGCCCTATTTTATCACATCAATTCATTTTTGGTTGAAGTTTACGTGACACCGTTAGGCTGCCGAATTTGAATAAGATAAATCTTATTTTTGTCTTCCTTTCTGGTTCTTCATTTCATATGGTATATTTTAAAATTTCATTACCATGTTCTTAAATCCCTATATTCTGTCCCTCTACTGTTTTATGGGTTATTTATTAATGTTTGACCCATGTCCCCTCTCTTTTCAATGTTTTCTATAACCCTGTAACATAGCCGTTATGCTGCAAAATTTTCGTCTCAAAATGTATCTCCCTTTTTCTGAAGTTCTTTTATTTTATTAAGTGAATAAGCAAAGATCTCTCTTCTATATGGTTATTAACATATATACCAAAATGTTCTATTTTAAATTCTGGTATTTACATACATGAAACTCTCTTTCCCTTTCCGTGGGTTTAAAGTGACATAATGATCATGTCTTTTAAGCAGTTTTTTAATACGCTATGATTATGAAATGAAACCCATTTATTTTATGCTATATGGGTTTTTTATGAAATTATTGATGATGATATATGTGGATCACATGATAATAAATACATGTCAATGGTGCGCCCAGATAGCGCTCCAATGCATTGGGTAAAGACATAATCTCTAGAGATGACTTTTTAGACTAATACCTTGGGGAATAACCTTGGTAATTTTTAATGACACCTTGGGGATGGACCTTGGTGAAACGAAATGATTGTCAATATTAAATGTTGTATCAACATCTTCATGTTAAGAAAAATGTTATTTTTATTATGATATATCTCATGATTTCTTTCTCGTGCCTTGAAGTTCTTTTCATGACCTTATTAAAGTATCTCAAGTTCACATGTAAAATGTTTCTCCTGTTTCCCTTACTGGGACTTCTTCTCACCATTTCTTTTGATGTATGTCCCCAGGTTATGAGATGCAAAAATGAACCAAGGATGAACATGAGGAGAATATTTTCTAGTGTTTAAGAATAATGTGTTATGTTTTCATGTTTTAAGCTCCTGGTTTCCAAGACACTAAACCTTAAAGATCCTCAGTTTTGTAAAATGTAATGAAAGTTTATGTGATAAAAAGGCGGGATGATATAAAATTAATCCCAATGACCAAAATTATATTAAATGGTAAAAATATATTCTATTTACAATTTAAAACCAATTAAAAATATAATCTAAACATATAATAAAATTAGATGAAAATGCAGTATTTTTCACTATTCATTAAAAAATGATCATTGTCAGAAAAATACCAAAAGTTTATAAAAAGTCAATTTCAATGTTCTAATAAAAAAGAATAAGTTTATTTTTACAAATAGAGCTTATAAAATTGTCAAAATTTTTATTTAAAAATGGTTTTTCATCAAAAGGCAGTAAAATAGTCTTTTAAAAATATTAGTGTATTCCATGCTTAAGATTGGATTTATTCTCATTTTATGCCTCTAAAAGACTATCTAATTCATCAAAATACATAGATAAAAATATCTATTATTCCTTACTTACTTGGGATGTTACATCCTTCGCCCCTTTAGAAAATTGCGTCTCCGCAATTTATTTACTTATCAAATATGTGGGGGTATTTATCCCTCATTGCAATTTCAGATTCCCATGTTGTCTCTTCACTCATGTGGTTTTTCCACAAAACCTTTACTTGATGAATCACCTTATTCTGCAACACTTGCTCCCTGTAGTTAGGAATATGGACCGGTTGTTCCTCATAAGATATATACTCTTCCTTCTGAACTACCTCTGGACTCAAAACATGAGATGGATCTAGCATGTAATTCCTTAACATCGAAACATGAAAAACATTGTGTACCTGAGATAATCTCAGAGGTAAAGCCACTCGGTATGCAACAGATCCAACTCTCTCCATAATTTCATAGGGTCCAACGAACCTTGGACTTAGCTTTCCTTTCTTACCAAATCGAATCACACTTTTCCATGGTGAAACTTTGAGAAAAACATGATAACCTACCTCAAAAGAGAGATCCTTCTCCTATTGTCCGCATAACTCTTCTGCCTACTTTTTCTATATAAGTTAACAATGGACGTTTTGTCGATCATTGATACTTGAGTCAAAAATAAACATTTTATAATTACAATTTGTTCATGTATCCATTATATCCAGAATTATATTCATGATGTAGATATCATATATATAATAAATATCCAGTATATAAATGCATTTATAATATTACATAACATTTATAGGTAAGGAATGAAATCCACCGTTCATGGAGATGGTAAGTCGTACGTACGCATGAACGCTACTTTCATTTCTATTTAGTATTTTATGGAATGGAATCATAATGAAATACAGGTATATTATAATTCCATTATAATATTATATAAAATATCATTAACTCCATCCTTTATATGTCCTACATATGGCATTAACGAATCAAATCAATTTGATGGGGTGGTAGTCCGCACTTCCTAAAATGAGGATATCACGTTTACCCGTAATGGAAGCCATAAAGGTATGCCATAAATGAAAAATAAATAAGATTAAGGAAAAAATAAACATATTATATATCATATATAAATATAGTGACATCTTAATGTCCACATTTGAAGGTGTTATAAGAATATTGAACAACCATCATTTTGTGAGGCAGAAATTCGCCATCCACGGAAACTGTATGTTCATTAACCATTAAATGTAGGTGTGTGTAAGTGTAGCTCGAATGATTCTTATAAAAACATCCTAGTATGTTGAAAATACTGGTTTTGTTACAAAATAAATGAATAAAAATTGTTTAGGGGGTTGGAGAATCAAAATAAAACAATAGAACATTAAAGAAGCCTTTAACATTAAATCAGGTAACTCCTCTTGGTTTGAACCAAAAGGGTTTCTTGAAGATATTTATGCCTAAGGTAAGTATCATAAGATGAAGAGAGAGATGTGGAGAGATAAAATGAGCAGAGACTGTCTGAGCCAATTTCTTGAGAATTGTTTGTATAGAGGTATAGTTGGGGGGGGGGGCTTTTATAAGAGGAGAGGCGGGGCACTCTTAGAATTTTATAAAATGTTACATTATATTGAAACGTGTTTCGGATTTAAAAGGTCCCACATTGATATATTTCGAAAATAAGGTGATAAGGGTTCAAAATATACTCATCCAATAGGTCTTTGACAAGTGTAAGTCTAAGATTTTACATTATATTTTCATTTTATTTAAATCGTTCATTAATGAGATAATTGCTACATCATCATGATGTCATAAATTAATTAATTTATTTAATTTCAAAAAATTATAAAAAAATAATATGATGTAGGAAAACTTTTTATATTTCCAATGAAAATTTATAGTCCAATATATCATTTATGTAGACAAAATTAAAAATGTTTTACTCAGGTGATTCATTCTTTGTTATATTTAATTTTCTTTAAAAATAAGAAGATAAAAAGTCATTATCACACGAAAGTGATTCCATGGGGTATCCATGTTTGGAACAGGGAATCCCAAAGTTGGAAATGACACAACGAGTAGAATTAGGGCACATGCTGTGTCATTTTGTTTATTATGATATTATTTTATTATCCTTAACTACCCGATTACTAATTAATCAAGATAATTAAAGATAATTACTGTCGTTACTATTCATAATGTCCAAAAAAAAGTGTCCTGATTACATAATTTGGAACTTATGATTACAAATATTTAATTCATTTTACCAATTTACAAACACAGAAATTGCAATAATTAATTTAAAAATAATTCCCGTTGTCAAAATAAATAGAGGGTTTTTTTGAAACAACATATTTGAAAAGTTTGGCACTTGTTTATACCCAATTAAAAAGTTAAATTAATACCAATGACTAAAATTGGATTAAATGGTAAAAATATATTCTATTTACAATTTAAAACCAATTAAACAGACAATCTAACTATATGATTAAATTATATGAAAATGCAGTTTTGATGTAAAATGCAGTATTTTTCACTATTCATTAAAAAATGAACATTGTCAAAAAAATACCAAAAGATTATCCAAAATAAATATCAATGTCCCAATAATAAAGAATAAGTTTATTTTGATAAGTAGAGATTATAAAATTGTCAAAAGTCTGATTTGAAAATGGTTTTCCATCAAAAGGTAGTAAAATAATCTTTTAAAAATATTAGTGTATTCCATGCTTATGATTGGGTTTATTCTCTTTTTAAGCCTCTAAAACACTATATAATTCATAAGTAGACATAGACAAAAATATCTATTATTCATTACCTAATTGGGATGTTACATTATATCATAGGGATAAAGTGTTATCAAACCAAATATCCCACATTATGATATTACTATGGAGAAATCAAAACAAAAAAAATGTGAAAAGTGAATGACAGAAAGTAATGAATAAAATTTACCCTCATGAGTTTTCATCATGTTTTGTGACACCCCAAGTCATTATAATGTTTAATATCATATATCATTGAGTTATTTTGAAATTTTATGGAATTTTTTGGAATTAGAATTTGTTTTAGTATTTTTATAGGACTTCAGCTCTTTATAAATTATATCATAACATAAAATAGGCGGGTAATGAAATTATAGGTGTTTGTGAGATATGTAGTTATAGGTTTTAGAGGATCATGTCATAACTAGTGAATTAATGCAACAACATGAACAAGTTAGTAGGTTGTGTTTTTTATTGTATTTAAGGAGGGTGGTTCACATCACATAGAGAATGTCCACAATTTTAGGGGTCACCTGAACAAGGGGGTGTCCCTTCATGATGTGAGAGTTTCAGCATGACGAGACATGGGATGTGAACTGAAATTTCTAACATTCTTCACTGTAGTCATGTCACACCATGATAGGGGATGTTTCATCACTATATGAATATGTTCAATTTATATTTTAATATATCCAGGTTTTAGAACAAATATTTTTAAGTGGTTTCAATAATTTGTTCCCTCTCCCAGATGAAAAAATTAAGGGAGATATCATAATTTATCCTAAATTCTTGTACCTTTATTTTTTCTCTTATATTATTGTATTAAATTTACTTTTTGAGGAAAATAACAATATTAAAATTCATATATCATCCCCATTACTATTACCCTATGTTATCCATTATTCCATTAACACTAAAATATATGGGGTGAAATAGGGTTTGTTATGAATTAAATTATATGTATTTAGTTGTTTACATTGTGTATAGTCTATTTAATTATGATTTTTCCTTAAATCATCAATGGTGATGGACTTCAACTTCATTGAGTTATGTGTTATTATGAAATTAATTCATTTTACAATTTCATGAAATTATTAGGGTTTCTAAATTGATTTCTATTCGTAATATATTAATATAGGATACACATTAGGGGATTATAATATGTCTTCATAGTTTCCAATACATAGAAAAAGAACATTTTCAATAGATTTTTATCAATTTTTTAGTTTAAATGTGACACATGAAAAATATTTCAAAAAATAAACAATTGGATTTTCTGAAATGGATTTGATGATAAATAAAGGATACTAGCTCTAATTGTATTTATAAGGAAAATAAAAATTCTTTCAAGGGTTCTTTATATGGAATGTATTTTTCTCCATAATAAATCTTGAGTTAGGAGAACAATTTTTTATATTTTATTCTGTGGGGGTTGCCAATGGTTATTTATGTCTTTCATTCCACAAATATGAATTAAATGACATTTTGGAGAATATAAAATTTGTTTAATTTTTTTAATGTAACACCCTTGATATGATAACCTTGATTTCATGGCTGATATCAACTTGTTCCCCTCATTACGTGTGTTTATATAACTATTTTGACGAGATGCATGTATGATGTTAAAGGGGGTGATTTGGTGACAGGGTGTTAATGGTGAGTTATGGTTTATTGATTATGAATTTTTGATGAATGTGATGATTATTTATCATATTTTTCTATCACATATTATTTTATATGTCATGGTAAGCTAGGGAAATTATGTTTTAGTTATGATATATGATATTCTTGTTAGTTATACTCTTGCAATAATATAGCTAGCGCACACCAAGAATTTTTAGGAAAACATTGATGATTGGATTTAGGTGTAGATATCATAAGAAAAGAAATTTAATCAATGGATTTAATTGTTAATATATGTTTAAGGATTCTTAACCATAGCTCATAGTTAGTTTCTCTTTATTTATTATTATTACTGAGGATTTTATTAGGGGATCATCAATCTATGTTTCAAATATATCCCATTTTTCGTAGCATAGTTTTATGAAACCTTTTAAATTTGTTTAACGTTTATATTATTCCCATTATATATAATGGTTATTTTTATTTCATACCATATTTATTAATGGTATGATTTACTTTATGATTTTTTGAACATGAGATTTTGGGAAATTTTTGAAAGAGAGAATCGATGGCCTAATTTTGAATATAAAAACCATGAAGTATACCAATAAATTATTTAAAGATAATTCATTTTAAAATATTGGATCTAACCCTTTGAAAATAACATGATTTTAATTTTATGAATTTTAAAAATATAGGGTGTAATAAATTTTTGAGTTTGAAATCACTATTTTTAATTCTAAATGAGTTTATGTTTTTAGAAAAGAATTAACTTATTATTTTAGAAAAAGACAATGTATGGTAATTGTTTCATATAAAATACATTTAAAACTAACTTTTTAAATTATGTAAAAACTAAAATTTTGGAAATGTTTCATGAAAAACATTTTCACTGGCTCGATGGTAAAATCCTATTTAAACATTTTTTCTCATAACATGTATACACACTCGTGTTTGTATAGCTCCCATGTTTTATATTGGTAAAAAGTGTTTATATCTATTTTTATATCATTAATATATTCTATTATCGTACATTGAGGATATGTTGAGAGATTATGGATAACATTATGTTTTTTCATGTTATGGTTTAGGTTGTTTATGTTTTTGGTTATTATTTTGTATCACCAAATTTGGCCTTTTTATTATATATTTAAATCCATATTCTTATTTTCTCAATTGTATTATATTAAAACATTTTTTCATTGATTGTGTACTTGTTTGAGAGTATTAATTTATATTTGAATATGTCTCATGTTGATTTTCATCAGGTTTGTGACATGTTTGACATGATAATTTATTTGGAACAACTTATTTGATATGCATGAGCATTAAATGTATGAGAATTATGTTCTAGTTATTTTGTTGGTTTCTACTTATTAATATTAATTTCCATTTGTTAAATAATTATAAATTGTTTTTTCTTGATTCCCAAGAACTAGGTACCTACCTTTTTTTATCCGGAATTTCCATTAATCTTTCTTTCTTTTACTTGTGATTTCAATACATATTTTTGCTTTAGTAAATACTTTGTTCGATATATTTTTTTACAAGGAAAAATAAACTAAAATGATCCATGAAATATTAGATTAATACTAATAATTTTTTTAATAATAAATCCTCTAGTAAAAAAATATTTTAATCAATTTTAAATATATAGAAAATAGGATTTAGAACCGCTAATAGTTTAAAATGTATTTTTTTATGTTTGTTAAAATAATTGATATTTAAGAGAATAGTGAAAATTATAGTTTTTTTCCAAATATAAATATTTTTTAAAGTTTATAAATACATTTCCAAGACCTATTAATTTAGACAATATTTTTATTGATTAAATATTTGTTTAATAAGTACAACTATTTATTTTAAAATATCATTTTTAATTTATAAAACCCATGGTTAAAAACCTAGAATATAAGTATCATTTTATTCGAATTTGACAAATGTTATTAGTATGTTAGTTTGGGAAAAAAATTATTGTTAATATCTAGTTTCTAGTAGAGTTGGGAGCCAAATTAAAATTATTTATTTATAATAATTTTTTTTATGAATGTCTATGAAATTGGGAAATTTACAGAACAAATATTTTTTTCTTAAATGAACTCTTTCTGAAAATGGGTTTCTTTATAATATTAAAATTAACTCATATAATGTTTAGAAAATTTAATGTGATTATAATAATTTATTTCAAAATTTACTTATTTTGTAATAATGTTTTTTAATTTTATTTCATAAAATTAATTGTTAAAGGTAAATATTAGATACCACAGAATAAAAATTATGTTTCTAAGAATGATACATTTCTTAATATTTTGTATTTTTAAAAAATTATCTATTATATTTTAAATTAAAACAATAATATGACGGTTAAAAATATTTAAAAATTATTTAATAGTCATTTAATTGGTAGTAAAAATTTAATCATATGAAGAAAAATTAATTAATAGAATATCAATTTCGATAAAAACATCCTTTCATGCATTACATGTTTTAATATAAAAGTTTTTTTATTGATAATCCGAACTTTTATATTATTATGTTGAGTGAAATTTAATATTAATCATGTCAAATTTTTTTATTAAGGTTCATCTTATAGTTTAAGTGATAAAATAATTACCATGGTAAAATTTTAACTACAATTAATAAACCTTAAAATAGGTTTCTAATGTAGCTCAAATTCTATTAAATCAATTTGATACTTAGACATTATAAAATATATTTTTTAGTTGGGGAAGTCATAAATATATGTAACACAACCATTTTACCACCTAAATCACCTAAAAACCAAGAAATTCCATTCTTACCCCTTACCTATAATTCTTTCCCACATATTTTCTATATTTTTACCTATAAAAGGAGAACACATCCTAACAATTCAGGTTGGAACACTAGTTTGAAATTAACAGGAAAATATGTCAAATTTATTTATTTGAGATATCTTATAATCTTTTGTAACTCCTATAATCAACAAAGTTCCTCACGTCCTTCATTTGCAAGGGGATACTCTAAAGAAGATCCAAATTCTCCGCATAAGTGTTACATACCGTTTTAATTTATTTCTTTATAATTCTTATACAATATTATGAAAAAAATTATAATAATATGTATATAATATAATAAGTTTAAATAATATACTAAAAAATATTATATGGGTTGAATCATGATCAACTATTCCCCACACATTCAATTGAAAAAAAACAACTCATTCATGTGTACAGACTTCCACCTCCATGGGCAAAAAATTAAATTTTTATCCCCACAAATTAAAAATGGATATATAAATGTGTTTATTCAGTAGATATATTATTTTTTTTCCAATTTATATTCTATAAATATAAATCAATCATTCTGTAATTCATATTATAAATTAGTGATCATTGTAAATCTAACTGCCTAAAATGAACATAAGAAGTGGAAAAGTGATAATTTTTTTTCAATTAAATTATTCTTATAATTCATCCTAATAATTATTTACCATATTAATAATATCTAAATAATGTCATTATAATTTTTACATTATGAAATTATAATAAAGAATCTATTCCATAGCCATACTCACATATAGAATGTAGCATGTCAGAATAGGTTAGTGAAACCACCTAGATGAAAAATGATATAACATTATGTAAAGGATGGTTATGGAAACATTATTTTGGATATTAACTAGTAAATACTGGTTTTGATTTTGGAATAGTAATATACAAATTTAAATCAATAATTAAGAGTGCATCATTCATTTTAAATTATCCAAACAAGCTCACCGCTGATTTTTTGTCAGAATAATAACAAATATACCTATGATATGAAATGTTAAAATTATAAATAATTTAAATTCATAAAAATAGGCACCTAAAATGATTTTTGAAAGATTAAATTTGAGTGAAAAATAAATAACAACACCACAAATACAAAAGCAGTTGACAATGATCAATATAACTTATATATTATATTGAAAATATATAATTTATAAATACAATACTTATAGAGAATAATTATAAATTAAATATAAAAATTTATATGTATATAATAGAAGATTTTAAATTATTTATAAATATTTTTATTGAACAATATCTTAGAGTTCATTCTACTAAGTGAGGAATCACAATAAGAGTTTTTTGGAATCATTTTCAATTGCAATTGATATGTTCGACATTATGAACCAAATATTCGTTTATATGGGTTATTAATTGGCCAATCAAATTAAAATTTGATAATATCATAAATTTCATGATTTTTTAATTTTAGTTTCTTAGTCTTAAACTCAATATTCATTTATTATTTCATTACTAATTACATAAGAGTTTCATTGAAACAATTTTGTGATTTATGGTTCATATTCTTCTTACATGAACATACTTTAGAATAATTTTTATCCTATAATTTCCAATATTTTAATGGTTGTATAATTTTTTTTGGGTAAATTACTTCACATCATAAATAATCATCAATTTCATATTTTTTTCTAAAATAATTGTATAATATGGGTCAGAATAACTCATATTCTAAATTATGAATCTTTTCATCAATGTCTATATGTTTTATCCCACCTATATTCTCTTCTATTTATGGGAAATATAATATTGATTATTTTATTTTATTCAAATAATTATATTTATGAACATTTTAGTGGAAAATTTAATTCTTTTATAATGACGTGGGTTATCAAACAATATAATTTAAAATTATTAAAAATAGGGGATTTATAGCTTCTAAAAATAATTTTTTTATCATTTAAAGCAATTTTTTTTGATAATCATCCTTAATTTTCAATGAATCATTTATTGATGTTGATTATTCAAAGGTATTTGTTTTCCAATGTTTTTAATTCACCCATCTAAAAATAACTTTTTAATGTGACCCATGAATTTTTCATTCTATGAATATGTTGAACATGTATTCTAATAATAATATCTAACATGTTCAATGTGAGAACATATTTCTGTCTCCTTTTTCCTTTTATATGAAACTTACTAAGATCAATTTAATGTTTTCTAGAGAAAATTATATTTCTCATAGTATTATAATATTTTTATTTTAAAATTATTTCACAAGATCAAATATGTTTTTTAGTTCCAATGTTATTTTTTAAAAAATCCTTAAAATGAATATTCATTTAGGTCATTTTTGTTATAAATATACTACTATTTATTGAGTATTTTCCAAATATTCCACCATACAATTAATTTATTTTTTTATCTTATGTTATTTCCTTCTGTTTTGGAGAAGTGAATCATACTACCACTGTTTTTCAGTGACATTTTCAGATATAACTGTAATTTTTAGTCTACTTCATTTTCTTTATAAATACCATATTTAATAATCCTTTTAGCAATGTGTTTTAACTACAATTTCATACATTTATTGATTGGGTAAAATTATTTTCTTAATAATATACCCTTTATTTATAATGTGTAAATATCATATGCTTCATTATCTTTATTGGATATTATTTTCCAAGAATGTTACTTGATGTCATTGGATAAAAATTAATTTTTTACAGTTTTATCGTATTTGTATTATTGATGGAAATATAAATTTTATATTTATGTGAATCCATTTAAAAATTATATAAAACAGAATTTATTTCCTTTTTTTTCTATGATTTGATGAATGAAACTAATTTTCATTAAATGGGTTTTTTCCTCTATAAAAACTGAATGATTTTCATTGGAAATGTAAATTACAAGAAACTTAACATGAATTAATTTTTTATTTTTAGATGTGAGATTATTCATAAGAGTTACACATGTTTTAATATATGTGTTTGAAATAGTTTTTCAAAATATGGAAGTAATTAAAATGTTTTAATATTTTGTTTATAAGTTAATTTGGGATTTTTTTAAAAGTAATTAAATCTATTTTAGTGATGTTTTTGAAATTTTTTATTTTATAAAAACTCATTTAAAATGAAATTTATATTTTTGAAATTTAAAAAAAAAATTTATAAAATATTTACCATTTTGAATGGTATTTGAGTCTTTATAAAGGTAAAGAGGTTTTTTAAAGGCTTTGTATGGTTAATCCTTGATTAACATGAGTTGTGTAAGGGTAAATTTCATTTTATTTAATGTATAATGGTAATACTATTTTGTAAAAGATTTATAAGGTTGAGTTCAATTTTGAAAAGGATATACAATAGTAACTTTGTCCATACGTTAGGGTAGCACCTCCGTCTCTTATGGTTAAATACTCAACCTGCATAAGGTTCAACCTGTGTTTTACAATATTTCTTAATAGTAATTTTTTCTAACGTAAGTTTAAATAATTATTCTTTTTTGTTCACATAAGGTTGGTTAGACATTTGTTTTTTTTGTAGTCTGACATTTCTAAAGGATATGTAGTATAATATTCTCCATTTCATAAGGGTCTTTGATAGTTTTTGAATATCACATAATGGTAGTAACCTACTCCTGTAAAGGACTCTCAAGGTCCCTTAAGCTTGTGTAAGGGTCCTTATAAGTTTACAATTACCATGTAAGGTTACCATATTTTTAAGGGTAAAAACAGGTTACCCTTATGCATTGCATGCTTCATATGCACATGTATTGTTTTAAATATATAAATTCTATTATTTCTTCATGTTTCTCTCATACAAATCATTTTCAAGATTTTAAATGGTTTTATATGCAAAAAATATATTTAGTTTCATCTTGTGAATTTAATAATTATAAATAACATTTTAAAAGTATTTAAATGGATATAAATCAAGGTTTGAGTTAATATTGAATTAAATATAGAATAAATAGTATTATGAAGTTTATTTTAAAAATATCTATTTCTTCGTAATATCATGTAATTTTCTCCAACCAAAATATGTGTACCCTGTCTAAAAATTAGGTGATATAGATCCTTCTCTTTGGCCCATTTGGATTGTTCATTTCTCATTAAATTACTCTCATACAAATTACATCTTGCAAACATACTATATTTTCTTCCCCTATTTTGAGTGTAGCGTGAAAGCCTCTCTTCTCTAGGAAGGGGATATGTTAGTTGTCCTTTAATTTATATGAAATTATGATGAAATAATTATGTGTATTCACTATTTAAATGACTCTGATTAAACATATGAAGGTAATAATATTGTAATATCACTCGATGAAGGGTAATTAATGAATATGGAAATCCATATATAATGAATAACCAGTTTAAAACCACATGAATTAAAATAATTATATTATTTCAGTTGAATAAATCTATGAAGTAAGATAAATTATAGTATCCTATAGTTATTTAAAACTTTTATAATGAATCTAATAGTTGTATGATCAAAAAAAAATATAGCAGATAACCAATAAATCACATAAGAGAGAGAAACAAAATATTCTTTTCTGTATAAATTGTTTATATTATTTCAAAATAAATGCAGAACTTGTTATAGATTCTAAATAATTATTTGAAAATTATGGAAAGTAGAGATTTTCCATTAGATAATATGATGCATTATTTTTAACAAATAAATGTTACTTAAAAAATATAAGTTATATTACATTATGAATGAAATTAATAATTTTATCCAAATTATTAATATAAAATATAGAAGATTAATGTTAATAAACTATAATATAAAAATTTTCTATAAAATAAATTTTTATTGTGTTAAATCTATTTCTAGACGTGATTAACCTTAAGATGTTAATAATTTGAACATATCACATGATGAACAATATATAAATTATCTAGAAATTCATAAATGAATAAGAATCAAATTCAAACAAAAATGATGAAAAACAATTATATTATATAAATTAACGAAATAAATTAATTAAGATAGATTGTAATTGAATTTAATGGGTTATTGGTTTTATATAGAATCCATAAATTTCATGATTAAACAATATATATTTGATAATGTTTATATCATCTTTGGATTAAAATACAATAATATCATTTCTATAAATTGTTTATATTG
Source organism: Viscum album (assembly GCA_963277665.1). Lineage (NCBI taxonomy): Eukaryota > Viridiplantae > Streptophyta > Magnoliopsida > Santalales > Viscaceae > Viscum > Viscum album. The sequence continues at coordinate 772,783,693 of OY728142.1, read as the reverse complement.
TCCCAAAATAATGATATAGCTTGTTATAGAATTTTAAGAATTATTTCAAAATTATGCAATGTGTAAATTTATAATGTAAGAATATTCCACATTCTATATAATGAATATTTTTTACAAAATAAATTTGAGTTTTACTATTATATACAAAAATTTGATGATTTTATACTAATTTCGAATTTTAATTAAAGAAGATTAATTTTTCTAAACTATAATCATGAAATTACATACAATTGAATATTATTAATCTGTTATTACTATTTAAAGAAGTTAAATTTTGTTTTATTTTATAAGGATTATGGATTAATGTTTATTATTATTATTTCCATATTTTATTTAAAAATAATACCACATGTTGTAGATACTTTTTTTTATCTTAGAATCTTATAATTTGATCTTGAATTATATATTTAATATTTTTGATACTAATTTCAACTATTTAATTAAGTTATTTATCATATTAGGTAGATAATAAATTATGACACTATAAATGGTTATCCAAAAAAACTAAAAATAAATAATTACATGTTGCAGAATAATAGCGAATATTCTAAAAATGTTCAATGAAAGAGAAATGGATAATAACTTTTAATTGTCTAATTAATGTTTGAAAAAATCAAAATTTGAAATCCTTTAATATTTTTCAACTATTAAATAATATTATCAGGAATTGTTTTATAATTTGGGGTTTCTTGTTTTAGAAATTGAATTGGGGGTTCATGCGTATATATATATTATTTAGTCTTCCATGATGTAGAGATTAAATTATTAGTTGGTTTTTTCAAATTGATTATGTTTTTTGTGGACACATGATATTTACTAGATTTTGTGTTCTATACTATTATAATTGTAAATAATGGTTTATATGATTTATAATTAAATATAACCATTTGGTTGGTAACCCATTGATTACAATAAAATAGGACTACATAAATAATTACTGATGAAATTTTTATAATATGAAGCACATCATAAGGAGGAACACAATGTTAAATAAAAAATATTTCTCCTTAAAAATTTGAATGGATAATAAAGATGTGATATATGAATTATAAATTGATAACAAAATATAGTAAGGAAAATGTAATGATCTATTAAATATTAACTTTTGGGTAGAGTGATCTCTTCATTTTTTATAAAGGCTAGAATGACTTGTTTCATTATGAAGTAGTTACCTTTAATATATCTATCAAAAAAATAAATTTACTTTGTATTTATTCTATATTGATTTAAATCCTTAATGTGATTTATTTTTAATTTAAAATGGTTGGTGTGATAACGGTGAAATAGTACGTAGGTGATAACGATGTTGGAAGAATTTTCAGGTTATGATGGTTGTTGAATAGGGTGCCAGTTATGATGTTGATGTTGGAATAAGAAGCGAGATGTGGTTTCATATGGAGTGTTGTAGATCGTTGGGTTTTTTCATATGATTTTATAGAAGGGAATTATTTTTTATTCATACTTCTATCATGATTCTTACATGATAGTCAATGGTTGAATATTTTTTTGAACAATTTTCAACCATGGAACACTGTTTGATTATATTCACTAAAAGTGTGTCTATTTAAGTTGTAACATAAGATATGTACTAGACTAAAGAAATATTTATTCAATACAAATGAATTACTACAATAATTATGTTGGTTCCTAATAGTATCTTATGATGATGAAATACATTTTAGTACATGAAAATAATAAACAATTCCATTGAAAAAACGATTTAATGATAAAAATATTAATCTTGGAAAATTATATTAACATATATTTTGGATAATGAGTTAATTAGTATTGAATTTGAAACATGTATTATTTTCATATCATGACCATTTTAGTGGAAGATCAAGGTCTGGTATAACGACCATAGTAGACAATTCTATGGTCAGATAGTTTCCCATAGTGTTGTTTTGATCTATCGATATTCTACATTTTTTTTAATTTCATATGGACCCCAGCCATGTAATAAGGAAAAATGATGACCCAGAATTTTGGACATTGTTTTCCCTAACATCTAGGTTACTGTAGATATAGACGTCCAACTACTAACTCTCCCCTACTGTAATGACCCGCTACCTACAAATATCCCCCCTAGGTCGGTAATGAATGAAGATGGACAATGATTCCAAAATCTCACCTCCAATAGGTCACAAGTTGGTATTTTGAATTGTGAGTATAACAATCATACACATGGAAGGAATTACCCCACATAGATTAATGGAATAATATATGAGGAGGTTTAAACCACTAAAAAAAATTAAATGCATAAATATAAGAGGCAATCCCAATAAATATAATTCTTAACATACCTAACAAAAAATTAATTATAAAATAGTACATAAACAAATAAAGCCATGTAAGTAACCATGAATGCTAGAAACTCTAAATGACTTCTCAATAACACCTCTATATCCATAACATCCATCACAGCCTCCAAACTATCCCTGCTAACATAAAACTTTTCATATATATAGGGTCAAAATTACATGAATACTTTGTAAGATACTCCCTAAAAACAGTAATTCAAAACATTATAGAAGAACACTAAAGGAAATATAATAAAAAAATTAACCTTACTCATCACATACATGGGTATAAAAGTTTCTTAACTTCACAATGGATCACTCACTACTTAATGAAAAAATGTAATCCTTACTAAATGGAAAAATATATATTTGAAAAAGGGTACTGAACATCCACATCAACAATATATTTTACTATTATTCCCTAATTACACACATCATATTATCATCCCTAATATAAGAAAATCATTATTACTCTGAGTCAGGCATTGATCCTACCTACCTTAGGTCTACGTAGGGAACAATATCTCATGTTGGCATCAGTCTATATATCTACATCATTATCATCATCTTAATCAACACATTAAGAACCATGAGAATGAATAGAATCCACTATATCTTTTATATGTTCATTATACCTCAATCCATAAAAACCCATGCATGTACACTTGAGGGAATCCATAACCTTCATTCATAGACACAATGATGTGCTACATCTCAACCCAATACTAACCAAACATAAATATATAGTATAATCCAGATCCATCATAGCCGTAGTAGGAATTACACCAATATCATGGATCATTATAACCTAGTATATTCTTAATAATCTACATGGAAATGGATAATGTTCTAGAAGGAGAAGTTACATAACTATTCCCTCACCATCTTTACATAAGAGAATCCCACCCCCAAATTTTAAGGTGTTGGTTTTTCCACAAAATTGGTTGGGGTATCTTATGAAATCATAAAATATAAATAATCTTATTCATATCCCCTATAAATAAAAAAACATTGCCTTTGGATCATTTTTTCCTATCATCGTACGTGATGTTAGAGTACCACTACTAAAGACTAGGTACTAAAAAGAACACATGTATAATGTTATATATTAATTAACTTATATATTTACCATTAATTTATTATAATTCTATTCTATTTCCATGATATATAATAAAATATTACCATCCAACTGTTATTTGAATGATTAATTCATTTCTTATATTCCAATTTATTTCATCATAATCGATGAATACAATGAACCATGACCAAAATTAAATTAATTAATTTATAACATTATGATTACCCAAGTACTCTAAGAATCAACCTAATATACCATTTAAATTATTAACTTCATGTTCATGATATCAAATTCATTTATCTATTATAAATGATTATATAAATATAAACTCATGATTCGAGCATAATGTTGGCATCATGAAATAAATTAAAATTGATGAGAACCCCCCGATATATACTCATCCTGACCACTCGGTGTCCAACACCATTGTAAATAATAAAAATAATCCTACTATCACCAATATAAGAAAATCATAGAATACCTAGGATCCTAGATCATAACATTATCAAAATAGGCCTAGTATCCCGACACATGATACATGCCAGTAATTATCAGAAGATCCCTTGGCCTCTATCCAATAACTCGTCAAATGATCCAAATCACAAAAAAGATGTCATGATAAATACATTGATTTAATCCCCTTGAGTACACAGAAATATAATATATATTAACATTTAAAAGGTAATGGCATTGAGGGAATGGCATTAAGTATTTTAAGCCTCCCATAACATGGATCACGCTTGTTATGAACCACATATACATTCATTAATAAACACACATTTTATTTCCTTCTTGTATTAAAATGTTTATTATTCATATTACATTTTAAACAATGAATCCTAATGAAATATCTAATAATATATGTGGGAACTAAAAAATACCATTACACAATATAATTAATCTCTAACTCAATCTCACACATGCTCTAGGAAGTATTTACCACCTTTCCATGATGAATGATATGCCCCTTAAGTGATTTTTAGAAACACACATGGAACCTTATGTAGTGTTGAGATGCCCTTATTCAAGCCTTTAAACCACTCCCATACCCTAAAAAATTAAAAAACAAGACCTACCATTATGAAATACATGAAATATAATTTTGACCCTTACATGTCTATAAGAAAATGGGTTTATCAAAACAAAATGGGTGAGTTTTATGTAAGGGTAGAAAAGATGTTTTGAAAAAATTATATTTCATTAAATAAACTTATAAATTAGTATGGGAAATGGTTTTTATCACCCTTTTGACACTTATATTCTAATAAAACGCAATTTAGGGGATTTAAAAAATATGACTCCATATATTCGATACATCTTAAATAATTATCATCCTCTAGAATTTAAAACAAGTCCAAAAAGAAAATAAAGGTGTGTGAATAACCACCCCAAGAGATAAATCCCAATGATATAGCTACAATAAGAACCAAACTACTCAAAAAAAATAACAACATGATTAACAATATAAACTCATCCAAAAATAAAAACAAACCCAAAAATTAACATCATATTATTTACATCATCCCAATAAGAATGGAAAAAGTATTCACAATAAATAAAATCAAGAAATGAACAACTCGGGATATTGAGCATTCATCTATGACTCTAATTATCAAATTCTCTTGTCTAAACAACTATCCCATCAAAACACATGAATTAACAGAGTAAAATTTTCAGAGTAACCCATATTATTATATTTATAAACCACAATACTTTATTCCTCCATTGTTACAATTTCTCTAATATCCACCTCACTCAAATAGATGATGTCAGAATCATTCTAAAAATATTAGTTAATATATAATACATGGAAGATATTTTTAATCTAGTTTATCTGTAGGGGTATTTCTATTCAATAATCCATAGATCCAGTGTGAGGAAACACATTGAATGTCCCAACAATCCTTATAGAAAGATTACTCCCATGATAAAAACATCACTTATCATGATGATAAGAACCCCTTGAGAATACATGATCTCTGACATAGAACATGGATGGACACATCCTATTTTTAGAATATGATATTTGACTATCTTGTACTTGATTTATTTACTCATGGATCAACTATACCTTCTCTATCATAATCTATAATAATTCTATTTTGAGAATAGTAGACTCCTAGACCATATTCTTGCACAATGGTGGGTGGAAATGTCATCCATACAATTTTTGAAAAGGTGTTATATAAATATTTGATTGGAAAATATTTTCATAGGAAAACTCCCTTAGGAATAGCTTATTAACCGATGAACCTAAAAAATATATAATGTACCCATGAAACTTTTATTTAGATGCTGGGATGGTTTTCACTATTTGATCATCCTTATACAGATGGAACAAAGAAATTAGGAATAACATAATGCCAATAAAAATCTAGATAACTCTCCACACCATGGAGGTAATAAAGAAATCAATATCATATTTTATTATTTTTGAAAGCCCACAAGGCCTCATAATGTATTAAAGTTACAACCTTGAAAAAACCTTTGCTATGCTTAACTCCTTATTCAATATAAAGATAGATTATTTTTTAGTGTGGTCCACGATCACCTATAGAGAATTAGAACGTAAATGATATCTACGTAAACTTTTGAAGAAGTTCAGTGAAAATTTCTCCCACTTCCAATAGGGAAAATCAAGTGGTTGAATAAAACCACTAGGATCATAATGCTCAACCTTCACCATGTGGGAAACTAGACATTGAGAAAAAAACAATGTGATATACTTCTATTTACAAGACCACTAAAATGGTATCCTATAGAATGATACATTCTTTACACTCGATGGTGTATAGAATAGGGTGAACTATGATAATCATTTAGAACCACCTAATGCATTGATGAAGTATTAAAAATATTCACCTAGAATAAAACCTGATGTTTTATATATGTATTCCATCCCTCTGGACTATAAAAAATATGTTCATCACACAAAACCTTGACCGTAGGATCCCAATGATTGGATTCCTCTACCATGAGAAAGAAATATGATTACACTATAATTGATATTGACAAACTCATCAATAAAAAACTCATATTTCAAGTTGAAATGCTGCCAACTCCTATATAAATCTCCATGAGTCTCTCAAATCATTCACATCACCACCAAATTACTACATATTAAAGGAATTGAGGAAAAATTACTATAACCATGTATAATGTAATTATTTAAAACATAACCCTAAATAAATTTCATCCAATACTACTACTGTAAATTCATTTATGCTAAGATAGGATATACACCATTCTATTGATATATGTGTAGATAAAAAATTGATCATCAATGATATTTCGTCACCACAACTTTAATGTGAGAACAAACGCATCATTTTCAAGATCAGTGGATGCATAATTATATTTTTAGTCCATAACTATTGATTCAGAAAATAAGTAACGAACCTTTTGTGTTAATAGATACACCAATCCATTATTTTATACATCAAAATAAACATAGAACACATTTTCTTTTTCTATGATATGAATCATTAGGAAACCAACCATTTTCAACTTCAAATATTTTAAATTTTCATGAAACTGGTCAGTCTAAATAAATTTTTGAACCTTATAGTCAATTATATCATAGGAGTAACAATATGATAGAATTTAGGGATGAATCTACCCTTATTTATAGCTATACCAAGGAACATTCTCACATTTTAAATGTTATTGGGTTATATAAAAGAAATAACCAACATAGTCTTAAACGGGATCAATGACTAGTCCATGTTGAGATACAACATTCCCAATGAAACAGAGCTCGTTTCCCTAAAAATCAAACATAAATATATTTGTATACAACTAATATGAATGAATAACTCATAAAACATCTCATAGATTCACTACTGGATCCTCCATATTAACTAAAAACAAAATCATTCAATAGGTAAATACTATTATGAATAGGTTCTAAATGCCATGGAAGACAACATTTATCAATCCCAGGAACACAATGGATGCTTTCATTACACCGAATAATAATAAAATGAACTCATAATTCCAATTATCTCATATAAAAGAATACATTGAGATATCCTTATACTTTCATCGCATATGATGATACCTAGATCACAAATATCCCTTTTAGAACAATCTAGCTCACTGAATTTTCTTGAATAAATCATCCATCCATGAATGAGTATAGAGACTATTTATAGTCAGTTGATTCAAGATATAATAATCAATACACAATTATAGACTTCTATATTCCTTCATTAAGAATGCAATTAGCGATCTCTGTGATGAAATTGTAGGACAAATAAAACCCCACTTAAATATATCATTGATATGAACATATATCTCTCACAACATTGAATGTACATTATATATGCAGAAATTGATATATGTGAAGCACCTGGTTTAAACTATATCCCAATATTAGTCTCTCATCATGTGTGTAATTCAATACCCATTTTATGAAATAAATTTGTATAATATTCAATAACCTCATTAAACACTGTAAACTAAAACTTTGAAGAAATCAATTTTAACACAACCATCAATGAATTTAGAGTCGCAACATTCCTTTGACCCATTTGAGGGTATATATCATTAAGAAACACCTCTTAATATCAATAAAAAACATAGAATATGATGATACTTTTGGGTTATCCATTATAACTCACAAAAAATATATCTAAACAATTCCATGGATGTTGTCATAAGGTTATATAAAAAACATAGAGGTGAATCCCCAACACCAATTCAAAGTCACCACACACATTATAAAAAAAATATACGCCCAAAACTAGGGTAATCAACCCCCAGGGAACTAGAATCTCTCTACCTCAAGTCCCAAAGAAAGGACTGTGGATGATGAAATAAAGCAGTGTGTATATAATAAGTCGAACAAGGTAAAAAGTGATGTAAAAAAAGAAAATAGTACATCGAATGAATTCTATATCATATGACACTAGAAACACTAATGTAATCATATGAACTGGCCAAGATAAATGTCTTCTATAGCTCTATTGGATATCATCTCCATGGACACACTCTACATATTGTCCCTAAGGATGAGGAATATCATATTTTGGTTCTCTATATTCCCTATCCCTTCTTTTTTGACCATGGGTTGGAATTACCTACTATTATTGATTCCACAACTGATAATAATATAAAAAATAGGCCTGAAATAGACACTTTCAGCACACTGAATGCTGAATGAGGTTGTACAACCTCATTTTTAATTCAAATCCCTCCATAATAAAACAATATTTTGATCAACTATTATGATATAGAGAACTACTATACCTAGGGATATGATTTTATGAATGATTAAACCTTCCCCCTAGTGACTATAAATTAATATTATTCTACCCAAAAACTGATAACTTTCAATTACATATATACAATATGGGTCGTATTAGAGAAACACATCTATTGGTGACCTAATCCAATATAATGTCTTCCTAATTACCTTATCCATTTCTTACACCTCATTATATTAATTAAACATAAAAGGTGAAATATAGAACTGGAATGTTGGATATGAAACCTCATGGAATTGCCTCTTCCTATCACCCTCATTAACTAATAACAATTAATAATTATATAGAATGTTAATGTAGAATATATTGAAGCATTGAAAATTATAACTCTATGGTCATAATGAAAGGACATCATATTGAGAAGGAACTCTAACTATCCAAGATATACATTGTACCTATAACTAATCCTTAAATTTCTCAAACTCAATAGATTGCTACTCATGGTCCCCGTGGTAAAGAATCCACCACTACTAAGTTGACCCAAAAAAAATATTATAGATAATGGGAACCAATTATCCTTCTATGAATATATAAAATTTAGATCATCTCTACCTCCTCTAAAAAATACCCCATATTTCAATCTATTATGTTGCCATTTTACTTCAACAAAAATGAGAAATAGAACTCTAATATTTTACTCCTACAAGTGTTGTCTTCATCAAAGTCCACTCTTTGGTGATCTACTAGAACATCATGCATGAAATCCTCTATGGATACCCAGCTATAAGGTATACCTGGTTCCATATATGGAAAAAACAACATCAATGATCTGAATCATGGGGTAAATTTAATTTTATAATTAATTAATTCTTTAGGTAATTTAAACCTATTTCCCATTGTCTACATGGATTCAAATACTAGAGCAGAATAAAAATGATGTATGATCCTTATATATATATATATATATATATATATATATATATCTTCCCCATATATAGGATATCTTCAATTAGAATATATAGAATACTTAGTGTTTTGTGGTTCAGATCACTGGTTTCCATATATTATGATGTCCTATATGGTCTCCCTTATAAAAAAAAACATAGTAAGTCTAGGTGATATTGGTTCCCTACCAACCATGTATTCCCACAAATATACAACTCTAAAGTACATTACATCTTCCAACCAACATCCATTTGATACCATTCATTCATGACACCATCCCTATATATATTACCCTAAAGGGATAAATATCAAGGAAGAGATATATTGACACCTTAATCCCTCCTTAAATAAGACACCAGTTATAAACTAGATATTTGTGTATAACAATCATAGACGTGGGATGCATTACACTATAGTTATTTAATGAATAATAGATATAAACTATAAAACGAAAACCAATTATAAATGAATAATTATAATATGCTATCCTATTAAATTAAATGTCCCACAACATTGATACAACTAGAATGACAAAACTATAAAATCCAAAAAATAAGCCCAAGGAAGAAACAAAAACACTTGAAAAATCCAAAAATCATCTAAAAAACATAGATGCTAGTAACATCCATCCAAGAATCCCAATAATCCATGTTGACATGAATCAAATTACATATATATAGGGTGAACATAACATTTATTCTAAGTATGATCATCACTGAAACCTAGAATGAAAAATATGAAATGTGAATAATATTCCTTACTAAACAAAAAAAATTAAAATAACTCATCACATAAATAGGTAATACCAGTTTCCCATCCTCACTGTATCTCACTCATAAATTAACACATAGATGTAATGATTACAATATCAATAGAATATATGTAAACATGATGGCCTGATTCTACTTATCCACTAGTTTTTTGTATCTAAAATTCCAATTCCTCGCATCTAGTTCTTATCCAATTTATTAGAAATTCATCCATGATATGATTTGGGCATTGGTCATACCAACCTTAATCCTAAAACGGGATTAATATTTCCTGTTATAATTAATCCACATATCTACATCATCATTTTCATCAGCCCATCCAAAACCATTTGAAATCATAAAATACAAAAAAAAACTATTTATTTTCATGATACCTTTGGCCATCCCATACCTTGAAATTACAATCCTTTGAAGTTGTAACCTACATTCCTAGATAAAAGTATTAACTATTCCTCAAGCTCTTAGATACCACATGTATATATATACTATTATTGTGACCCATCACAACCATAATTGGAATTCACCATATATAGTAATACATAATGGCCTGATATACACATACTCATCTATATTGGAAAGAAGATCAAGTGATAGAGAGTTTTATTTAATCTATTATCTCACAATCCTAAATATTGGTGAAAAAAACAAATAAAATTAATGTATCACTTCCTCTAATAATGTGGATGGGGTAGAATATGAAATTATAAAATTTAAAAAATATCATGGGAAACCACACAACTGGAAACAACCTGGTCCTAAAATCACCTACCACTACTATAAAAAAGGACCACTGACTACCATTATTAAGAACAAAATATCACCAAGAATAATATCATCAAAATTAATATCTATTAACTAACTAATTATCCATTAAATATATAGAACATTTTTAAATTTTCATTATTTTTAAATAAATATTCCCAGACATGTTTTAAGAAAAAACTAATTATGTACTTATATTCTCAAGTATGTTATCATCATCTATGAATACCATGTATTATACACATTAATTTATCAATTTCCTTATCACCTAATAATAATATTTGTACTCTAGAACCCAGCCTAATATATTATATAAAATATGAACTTTAATTTAATACAATCAAATGCATATAATAGTTAGAACATGTAATATAAATATCAACATACTATATGGACATTATTCAAGAATCAAGAATGTAATTAAAATCAATGAGCAGGCACTATTATGAACTTTTCCCAACAACCCAATGTCCGACACCATATTTTGTAACATCGATCATCTTATGATCACTAAAATCAACTATCACAATATCCATATGTTCTAACCCATAACATATTCAAAATAATCATAGTCTCTCATCCCAAGAAATAATCCAATAATCATCAAAAGATTTCCTAAACCCTAACTCGCCACTCATTAAATGTTCCCAACCACTTAAAGATGTCAACAATAAAATAAGGCTCTATTTCCATAGAAAACATCAACATTCAAAAAATATTATTTTCTCATAGGAACATGAACTAAATTTATGGTGTAAAGGATTTTAAACCTCCTAAAATTGGTATTAAGGTCATTCAACCCAAATTATTTATTATTTATTTTAAAAACTAATTCAATTATTTATTAACTTGTTTGTTATGCATAGGTTTTAATAATAAGACAACCTAACACAATAAGTAAAAATAGAAATAATTGTTATAAACTACCTAATGGGAATAATTTTAATTACTTAATAAAATCCATATGAAGAGCACATAATCTTGTCATTACTTTTCCAATTAATAACATCATCATTTGATTTTATGTTTTTATCACTTTAATGTAATTATCTATACAAAAAATGTGTATGATTGAAAAGTTTTCAAAGAATTATCACACTATGAAATTAATAATAAGTGTAAATACCAAAGAAAATAAATCATATTGCATATGAAATAAAAAACGAAACTTTTTTTCTAAACAAAATTTCCAATTAACTTGAACATTCGGTAATTAAAATTTAAATTATAAATGTTTTTAAAAAAAATAAATTTTTGTCATAAAACATTAAAAAAATAACACATGAATTATAAATTATCCTTTTCTCTCTCAAAGATAATTTCATAGTGATAAAAACATAGTTTTTATGTTATAAAAAGTGATTCACATGTATCAATTATTCATAATAATTATCTCTCTATATATATGGTACTTCTTAAAGAAAAATAATATTTAGAACATGTGATTACTTTGAAGAAGATGTAAATCAGTAATTTTTTCAATAATAAAATTATTTAATAGTACATGATAATCATTATATTCATGAAATATAAATTTATTAAAATTCACTAAATGAAATTACATATTTTTATATTATTAATTTGTATAATATTGAACTATATTTATGATCCGAATTACTTTTTATGGTTAAATTTAATTCAATCTTGTAAAAAAATATGTTGGATAATTTCAAAAATAAAAAAATGGAAAATAGAGGGGAAAATAGATCTTATACATATCTAGATGAGTTTCAATACAACACTTACATGAATAATAGAGAGAGAGAGAGATGTGAAGTGTGTTGGTCTAGAAGAATGAGAATCCTTAGTTGATTCAAAGATGACTCACAAACACAAATGGAATGGTTTTCTATCACTGGGAAATGAGATAATATAAAGAGAACTAATCCTAGGAATAACTATAATTTTTAGAAATAACATATCACTATTTTAGGTCTAATAGGAGGGTCACTAAAATCTCCCATTTATTCACAATTAAATATTAGTTTCAAATTAAATTCCCTCTATAACCCATTAAAATCTCTAAAAAATAATATGGACAAAAATATACCATTAATAATTTTTTATATACTATAAAACCTATAATTTCCACTTAAATTATCAATAATTACATTGAAAAAAAAATGAAATCTCAAAAAGTAAGATAAAAACGATGGGTTTGTACAAAATACATTCCCATATGTAAGAAGCATGTGTTGAGAAATGGTTATGTAGTTTTACCGTTAATTAGATAGTTACCATTAATCATTGTCTGAAAAACACATATGACCATTTTGTAGGGTTAGAATTACTTTAATATGAGCTTAATAAATATTTCAATACCCTTACACAACTCAATAATAGTCAACTTGAATCTTACACCAGCTTTGAGAACTGACAAGATGCCCTTATGAATCATAGAAAAACTTGTACTCACCAATATAAAAATATTAAGAAATAGAAACTAACTCCAGAAAATAAAAATGATGAGATAAAAAATGTATGAGATACTCCCATGGAACCTTATGATGTGGTGAACTAATCTTATGAAATCCTTAGATACTCCCCAGTACCCTTATACAATATATTAAAATCATGACCCTCCATAAAAAATCCATGAAAACCAATACAACCCTTATGTATATATAGGAAAAGGGGGTTTACTTTAATTTATGGGGTGGGTTTCAAAAAATGATAAGAAAAATGTTAATAAATAATATTTTTTCATTTAATTATCTTATAAGTTAAAAGGGAAAAGGTTTCTTTGAATCCTTTTGAAACCTCAAAGACATAGAAATAGAAAGTCAGGGATTTATAATTCCATAACATTGCACACTCTCTTTCTTTTATTGTAGTATTACATACATTAACTCATGGGGGTGATTTATGATACACATTTGTTTTAGGATGTGATAGATTGTGGTTATAGAAGATACTTGAATATAGTCATCATGTTCTTTGATTCTGATGGGTAATGTGAATGGGTTGTGATATCATGAGGTATAATTCATTCACATGGGTTATAATGGATCCTAGAAATACATATGGTCATTGATTTGAAGGTGATGATAATGAGATATGGAAATATGAAAAAACATGATGTTCAGAACTACATGAGTTTGAGGTTGATACATTCGAGGCATAAATCACATCTAGAAAGAATATATTTATAGAAGAGATGGGGCTCTTGAAGAATGACATCTAGGAATTATAGTGAAAAACAAGTGGGTTAGTGGTTATGGGGTTGCCAATAATATATATATATATATATATATTCTCATTATTGTTTTTAGACATATTTTCACAATTATTTTGAGTTATTTGTGATGTGTAAGGGAACATAATAGTTAACCTATTAAGGTGATGAATTAGTTTCATTTATTTACTCAATCAAATTTATTATGCTTCATTTATTTTTTTCACAAGGTTTTTCAAGTAGATTACTAATGTGTATACATTTATTCCTCACTCTAAATATATATACACTATTTTTTGTCACGAATGTAATTACTAGTAATTCATCTAGATCTTATAAGTTCATGGAGTTATTTAGGATACATTAGAGCTTTGTGGTCACCACTGGGTATTATCTTTTTGCTAATTTATTTTTATTTGTTTCATTTGTATCTCACCACATAATGTAAGGTTATTTATTCGAATTTATTATGAGAAGGTGTTTTTTAGTAATTATTTTCATCATATATCCAACTTATCAAAACATTATCAGGTTAGTTCCACCCATGAGTTTTATTTTATTCCCTTGATGATAGTCACTAACCTGTAGGAAATTACAGGTGGATTTCAGGGTTCATTATCTATCTTCCTTAATTTTATACCCATGAGGGGTACCTTTGGATATAGGGGAGAATGAAATATTTGTATGAAAGGTGATGATTAATAATTATAATAGAGTCTTGAGTTAAGCACTAGTGAAGATTCATGGTTTCATATGAAAAAAATGTTATCATTGCTTAGGAAATGTGGAATATAAGGGATAATTACCATGGAATAATATTTTAGGATCACTTTAGATCTCACACGAGAACCATTATTTTTAATGAAAATACTCTGGGATGAAAGGATTGTTGTGGTGTAGTTTCCTAGGAAAGGATCATGCATCATGGTTGTATATTTCTATGGTTGAAATTGGTTGATAATTGGGAGTTATTTAAAAAATTAGTTAATTAATTAACCATAAAATAATGTGTTCCCAATGTTATGAGAAAATATTATTTATTTTTATAATAATGAATCAATCTCAACATCCCCATCATGTTCATTCAAAATACGTTTAGAAAGATTTGTTAGAAAATCAAAGAAAAGTAGAGGATGATGATCAAAATGTTCAGAGTAGGATACTCGGAGGGTTCCATTACTAGAGTCTAAAAAACATATAGTGTCGTATTTTAGATCATGAGATAATTTCATGGTCAAAGGAGGTATTTCAAACCTTTAGTTTAAATAATTGTCAATAATAGAACTATATTTCTTTTATTGTAATAATGATTCATAGGACAACATGATAATGGCGGTTTATTACATAAGGCTTCCTAGGTGTTGGCTATTTATTAGAGGAAGTTTTAAGGTCAGTTTATGGGATGGGATTCATTCTCCAAAAAAATAATCCTTTTGAATAGTTATGTTTTATCTATGATATAATTTTTTTATCTATATTCTAGATATGAAATGAGGTCCATTAATTGACTTGTTTACACTAAATCCATTTTATTTTTATCCCATTCATGTTGATGAATATTAATATTTTTATTCTTTTATTGTTATATCATTGTAATGAGTAGAGGGAAAATTCCTCATTCTCTTGATTAAAAACCACTTATTAAATTATGAAAAAAACATTTATTCAAACATATTCTATAATTATATTCCAACAGAAACCTTTTAGCCTTATAAGTTAGGTTGTGAAACACATTCATTAGTTCTGATGTTGAGATGAATCTATAGTCTATGAAATAGGATTCTATGGACATGTTCATATAATTATATAACACTATACTTTGTCTTAGTAAAGAAAATATTGGTTCCAAAGTGAGTGTTTTATATCATTATATGAATCATATATACTCCTACCAGTCTCTTTTTTTTGGATACATGGTCTGGGTGAAGCAATTTGTATATTTATTCCATTGTTTTAATCAATAAACTATTCTCTTGGTCCCAGTGATATGGAAAAGTAGTCAGCAAAATAGAATATTATAGGTATTAATTTAATTTATTCTTATTATTATTTTAATATTTCTACTATGTTTGGAATTAAATTATTTAATATTATGGGTTCTGAATGTGGATTTATCTATGATGTGTTTGGGGTCCTGTTTTCATACATTTCAAAAATAGATTTCTATCATATTGTTAATTGTTAAATTGCCTTGATCATAATAAGATTGCAGAAACATCAATCATGATGATATTTAATTTTATTATGATTCATTTTTAAAATATACCATTGAGCCAGTTCCACAAAAAGAAGACAATATCATGATGTGGTAGATGGGATCATTTGATTTTCATGCTTTCCTCAACGTAGTTTATGTTGATCTAGGTACTTATGTTAGTTGGGTAATATATTGAAATATTAATTTTAAAACTATTGAATATAATGGAATGTACCTATGAATTTTTTTTAAAGGATGAATTAAATCCATTATATTTTTATCATAATTATATCCATATAAAATAATTTTTTGTTTATCTGGGAAAACATTTATTGTTGGAAAATGTGGTTTTTTTAAATCATGTTTTGTTTACTATGAATTCCAAATATTAAATTAGTTTATTTAAATTTTGGTTTCATGTGTGTGGATATTAACTTATTAAAGATAATTGATTCACTATGTTAGTTAAATAAAAATAATTTAATGAAAGAATGTAAATTTTCATTATATGTATGTTATTTTTTAAAGCCTATAAAATAATAAATTTTAAATAAAATGCATTTAATGTTATTACTATACTTATAAAATTTGTTTAATGTGAATCATGTATGATTTTAAAAGTATAGTATTTAGTGGTAGAATTAAATTTTGTGATGTACTGTGAATTAAGACGGTTAATTTATTATTCACTTTAGTAATTGGACTAGTAATGAAATGTTTTTGAGAAAAATTGACTTTTTTTATCTTATCCTTAGAATTTTCCTTCATTTTGAGTGATAATATATGTAATAGTGTTCAACATGGCCCACTTAGAAATAAATTTATTTTTTTGTAGTATATTTTCTTAAAATATCTTATAGTTCCACCCTAAAACATACATTTATTTTAAAATATTATTTTCCAAATTAAGTATAAGTTCATTTAAAAAGAATAATTTGATAAATTCATTTTAATGAGGAATTATTAAAATGGTATCCATTAAAAAGGAAACTTAACCTAGAATATTTTGAATGAATGAGGATTAGTGAATGTTTTTATCACTATTTTTTGAAAAATTAACACTTTTTAACATTAAATGTTCTGATTCGTGACATGAATTTATTGAATTATAATAAAATAATGTTAATGATTTAAACTCATTCACTAGAAGTACCTATTGAAATGTTTCTCGTATCATGTCTTGGTATGTTAATAAATTAATCTACAAGAAATATAATATAATTTTTTTCATTATATGTTGATCCAGATGAAATCATAATTTAATGAATTAAATATTGAGAGTTGTTCCCAGTGAAATTATTTAACTACTATGATATAATAATATGTTTTATTATATTATGCTCTATATTTAAAAAAAACTATGGGATGTTCCGTTCTCAGAAAGGAATTTTTCATTATATGGTTATTTTAATGGTGACTATTAAATATATATATAGTTCTTATTGTGTTTTTCATGGATATTTATGTGATCTTAATTGGGAATGAGTTTCATAGGTACATTCTCAATATATATATATATATATATTTTTATGATTCATGGTTTTATTTTGGGATAATATATATAATGCAAGCTTCATATATGATAATTGATTCTTCTCTTGATGTAATGTTTTAATAAATTCCATATTTTGGTTTGAGATGTATATCCACCATGATATTTATTTTAATCTTTTAGGTATATTTTTCATGGTTATACACATTTTCCTCTAGAGCATTGTATGAGTTCCCCTTACTTTACCAATCCTTCCTGATATTACATTAATTCATAAAGATGCTAATTTTATGAGATGAATCTAATGTTAAGGTCTAGAAAATTAATGCGTCTTACATTTTCATTTAGTAATTTTAGGTAGTTTAAACTATGTTCTAAGGTGTTAATATGTGTTTTTGAAAGGGGTTTTTAAATTATGAATGTAATTTATATATTTGAAATGTTTTTTTGGAAATTAATTTTGGGGGTTTTAAGTAAATTTAATTAATCATGGATGTGTTTTATAATTTTTTAATTTATAAAAAATCCTATAAATTTATATTCATTATTTTGTTTATTTAAAATAATGTTTTCGAAAAAATATTTACACTTTCTCATGGTTTTTAGAGTTTTTATAATGGAAAAGTAGTTTTTCTTAAGGTTGGGTAAGGTTGAGCCTTTTTTTATGTGAGTCGTATAAAGGTAAAATCCATTTTATATCTTTTTATTGGTGATATTTTTTTTCATAAGTTGTATAAAGGTATTTAAACTATTGCAATGGCGTTGTAATGTAAGATTTGTCCTCATGTAAGGATAGTCCAACAAATGTGTAACGGTAAATACTTGACATACATAAGGGTCTACCCACATTTTTACTTATTGAATATGGATAATCTATTTATCATATAATGGTATCCCATGAATCATTATATTTATATAAGGGTGGTAAGAGTTGTGTGTATTGGTATCCCAATATTTTTAAAGACTCTGTGGGGGTATATCTATCACTACATGATGGTTTTTGAGTGTATTTGAATCTAGAGTTAGGATAAACTCTACCTGTGTGAAGGTAATTAATGGTCCCTTAAGGATGAATATAACTTCTTCCATTTTTCTAATGACCACATAATGGTAACCAACTACATAAGGGTAAAACCAAGTCACACTTATGTAGCACATGCCACCGACATATAGGTAGCATTTAAATTACAGAAATCATTTTTTATTCAATATGTTATATTGAAATTTCATTTCTGGATTTTAAATTTTTTTATAACATAAATTCATGTTTTTAATTCCTCTTGAATATTGAAAAATAATATGTTACATTCTAAAATGTTTTAATTGGATCATAATCTAGGTTTTAGTAAAAAATGAATTAAAAAATTAATTAATTTGAAGTATGGATATAATAAACTTATAACATTTTATATAAATTTTATTTATTAATATATATGTATGTAACATAAGGTAATATACATGATAATAGCATAAAATTTTTTTACAATTATTTTTTTAATATAATATGATTCTTAGAATATTTTATTCATTAAAATCAAATTTCCCAAAAGTTTTTTCATTGACATCCACTTATATATAAAACTAATTTGTGTACATTATTTTATTTTAAATTAATAAAATAAAATTATTTTTTTACACCTTTGGTAACAATCAAAGGAATAATTTTTGGGATTTTTCTAAAATAATTTATTTTTTGTGAGTTAATAATTTTTTAAAAAACATTGAATTTAATTATATTATAAATGTACTTATAGATTACTATTTATTTAAAAATTTAGTTAATAAAAATTTGTTTTTAATTCATAATTTCATTCATTTTAAATATATTATTTAAATATTTATTCAACTTTTCTTTAACCTTATAAATCACAAGTAATATTTTAATGAAAATTAAAAGCTCAGTTTAGTCATCTCATTTAATTAATTTTTTTGTAAAATATTGTTTTGGATACATTTAAATAAAAATATATATGATATTTTATAAAAAATTATTTATTTAATATAAAATAAAATTTATAATCATATACCATAGTTAAATCTTATTCTTTAGATGATCATTTTCTATGAAAACAATTTTTACTTGTAATGTATGAAAATATTATAATTAATTTCTATAAATATGAAAATATCATTACATAAAATTGTTTAAAAATTTGAAACAGTCTTGTTCAAATAATAAAATTTTATAATGTTTAATTATGAAAACTAATATAAGTTACTGAGGGTGAAAGTGAAGTATTCATAGTAAATGTAATTTAGGGTATATTTTGATTAACATAATGTAAATAGAATATATAGGTGAAAATTATTTATTATATTGGGTGGTGGTGGGTTTATATGACATATATATATAAATAATGAATTATTTTTAGTTTTTATATCCTTATACCAAGAATAATGGACAAAAATTATTGAAAAGTAAATAGACATTCCAAAAACCACCACTCTCTTTACATATAAAAATACCTCACCTCTTCCCCAATTATCCACCAATTAAAATGATTTGGAAAAAATAAAAATATTCCATAGTCTCTCATAAAAACCCTAAATACCCCTTGAATAATTTTACTCAGCAAAAGACCAATCAGATGAACCTTTTGGAGTTACCAAAGGGATAACTTCTAATGGAAAGGTAATAATCTCAACCCATATTTTCCATCTTCATTTTATCTTCTGCACCCATAAAGATCCCTCTATTCATGAAGATCCTATAAAAACAAAAAATTTACTATAGTTATGTGTAATTATTGAAATATAATATCCACTTATTGATGATAATAAAATATTTTTGAAAAATGAAAACGCCTTCATGCTTTTATAAGAACATCCACCTCCACGACTGACATGTTTTTTATCCCAGACCATCAAATATGGATGAATTTAAAATTTTATTTAGTATTTGAAAACTATATTTTATACAAAATAAATATTCTATATGAATTATATTTATTAATATCTACGTTTGATCAATAGGAAACAAGAATAGTAACATTAACCACCTTAAATAGACATATCAAGGAACCTTTATTAATTTGGGTATATTTTAGTATTACATTTGAAAAAGTATAAGAATTTTTTTAATTTATAATAAATTGAATAAAAATATATAATTATAGAGACCATGATGTTTTTTCACAACAAATTTGACAATGGTCAACAAACCTAAACAGTCAGACTGAAATTAATTAAACAACCGAGAGTAATTGATGTATGTATAAACTATATTACAAATAAATAAATGAATTTAATAAACGGACTATATAAATTTATATATTAATGAATAAGGGTCTTGGGTATATATTTTATAAAAATATTTTTATTAGAATGGACCAGACCTCTCCGGTCAATTATATTATGAAAATATTGCGTTTGAGGTGTTCTGGGAGGTCAAGGTGACTTATCCCCAATAATTTTGCAAATTTCCCATTCTGTGAACAGTTTCATCAGTGAACAGTTCTATTAGTAACCTCTAATGGTATCCTCTCTTTCCTTTGCAAAATTTCAAATTCAGTGAACAGTTCTATCGGTACAGTTCTATCGGTAACCTCTATGAGTAACCTCTATCGGTAACCTGTAACGGTAGGTGAACAATGTTCTATCGGTGAGATTCAGTGAATAGTTTTCTACTGATGAGGTTCAGTGAACTGTATTTTATAAGTTAGGTTTAGTGAACAGTGTTCTATCGGTGAGGTTCAGTGAACAGTGTTCTATCAGTGAGAGTTAGTGAACACTGTTTGATTAGTGGGGTTCAGTGAATAGTGTTCTATCAGTGAGGTTCAGTGAACAGTGTTCTATCAGTGAGGTTTAGTGAATAGAGTTCTATTATTGAGGTTTAGTGAATAGTGTTCTATCAGTGAGTTTTATTGAACAATGTTCTCTCAGTGAGGTTCAGTGAACAGTGTTCTATCTGTGAGGCTCAGTGAACAGTGTTCTATCTGTGAGGTTCAGTGAACAGTGTTCTATCAATGAGGTTTTTTGAATAGTTCTATCATTGTGGTTCCATGAATAGTGTTTCTAGAATGGTGAGGTCTATTGGTAACCTCTAATGCTATGTGTACAGTAACGGTAGGTGTACAGTGACGCTAGGTGAATAGTGTTTCCAGCTTCCTACAGTTTCACCCCTTTGACATTTCCTTTGACGTAAAATACATTTATATGCATATTTTAAGGAATCTTAAGGCTGATTCAAAGACCATGAATCCTATATTAATTACTACTATGTCTCAGGATGTTTTTACTTGGTCAAACCGCGTGGGTTAATGTGATTCCATTTTAATGGGGAATTAAGTGTATCTTAAATAGTCACCCCATTAAATTTTCAAAAGGGACAATATATCATCCTCCCTTGTTCTTCCTCTTTGTTCACAGCTATGAGATGCTAGAACCTTTCAATCCTTCCAGTTGGAGTTTCACAATCAAACATTACTCCTTAGATTTGTCCCACTCTATTTTTTGATGAAATCGAGCTGTATCGGTTAATCTTCGAAATAAGGTATGTTTTATCATCCTTCCTTTGGGGATCATCTCCTTCTATTTCTCCATTCTGTATTATAGCATTTAATATCCATGATTTTAATGGGGTTTTTCTTGGGGTTTGGTTAGTTCTATCATATCGTGGCTTCCTCGGGTGGATGTAGTTTTCGCGAGTGGAGGATTGTGACCCATTGTGTGGATAATGAACATGAGGAACTGTTTGAGGAATGGGATTCATTGCTTCTCTTTCTTTTATGTGAAACTATATATTTCGCATGATTTAATCCAACTGGATGACAATGTAATTGACATAATAAATATTTGGACCAAATATATAAATTGATATCGATCATATGTTTTTGCCTCTTGTTTTTGTTGGATTGTGTGATATTTTCTCTTGTTCTTGATGGAAATCGGTAAAGAATGTAAACTGATATTAGTTGATAATTGTTTGGATAAAGATAAAGAGGCATGTAATCCAATCAGGTTTTTGTTGTAGTTTGATGATAATAAAATTGGTGGAGAATGTATGTTCATTTATTTGTGATAACTTACTGATTAGGTTTCTTGAATTTAGAACCTATGAATAAAAAATTTGTTAATTAAATATGGATTATTGAACTGATTGTTTGATAATTACTTAAGGGGTTCGGAGTTACCCGCTTGATTGTTAAAGGGCCAAGAGCTCAATTAATGTGGTGTTTGTTTTTTAGATACTTTTTTTGTAATGTGATCCTGGATGGCTATTGTGATTTGTGGGTGTATGGATGCTTTTGTTTGCAGCAGCAGATGATGCCTAGAGTGGCGAGATGCATCATTTCTTGCATGTGGGTGTTGGGGAGGACACCAAGGATGATGGAATGGGATGGATGTGATTGTTGGATGCTTGATGATTTTTGTTTGGTTGTTTGTCTAATTTACTTTTCCCCACTGCTCAATGCAACTGGTATTACTTACCCTTCTTTAGAAAGAGGCAAAGACATGTGGGGTATGCCCTGTGATTTCCATGTTTATCTTCTCAAGGAATGATGGGTATATGCTCTTTCTATAAGTAGCAAAGACTCGACGGGTAGTACATCAACTCACCACATTGATCCCCCTTATGTTTAGTAGCATAGAATGTTTTTATAGAATTCCTCGGAATGTGGGAATGTAATTCTATAATGAATAATTGAATAAATGGTGTTAACCCATGTGGAAGGAGTTGCTGGAACATAATCATGAGGTTATAATTTTGAAGGAACAATTGACTTTGGTTGTGATACTAATGAAACATAATATGGAATTATTCATGGTTAATTAATGTATAATGAATTAATTGATGTAAAGTGGAACTGAAAAAGGGAATGAAGTAATATAATAAATCTCTTTAAATGGTTGTGCGCAAATTGGATACCTAGTCTTAGAAGTAGCAACCTAGAGTTTGAGAGACATTAGATGCAGTGTGTCTAATACAAGGTTATTCTCATAGTGTGGTTGTGAGTTATAGTATATTCATTACATTTTTTGTTTCTATATGCTACTCCACCCTGTCAGTAAGGGAAAATAATATCCCGGGGATTCTAAGCCCTGGGGGGTGTTTTCCCCAGCATTCCGGTGGGAGGATGGATGGCTGACTACACCCTTTTGCCCCACTCTCTTCTCTTGGTAGTTGCTTGTGATGGTATGCATATTGGTTATTGTTCCCCATATATGTGTGTAGAGGGTTGTAATGGTTTGTGTTTATTCACACACATATATTCTGGATATAGTTTTCTATAGACTACTCTAGCGGTAACATGTATAGGCTGTGATGGATAGAGGATCCTTACTCGGTGTATGGGCATTAATTGCGTGAGGTATAATACCAGACGTATGATACCCGTTATGCATGCTGTAGTGGCTCCTGAAAAATAACTGGTTACTTTTGTGTGAGGATGTGGTGGTTTTGTTGCATGAGGTGCATATTGTGGTGCTTCCCCCTGGTGTTTGCGGGCAAGAATTTTTTGAGAGAGATGCTCAGGACATGTGAGGTTGGGGAAAAGTGGAAAACCAGTGGGGATGTTGTAGCAGGGTAACCTTGATTTTATTTTTAATAAGATATATTCATGTATCCGTTACTTGGTGAGAGTATCAATGGTGAGGTTGGGAACTTAGTATACCATTTTAGGTGACTAGTTAGTTTCACTTATAGTTCACTATGCTTTAGCATGATTTCTTTACTTTTGAACAAGAGGCCTCGGGGATGATCCTACTGAGTATACTGTTATACTCACCCTATTTATATTTAAACATTTTTTCAGGTCACTTAGAACAGGTTGGAGATCAGGCTGGTGTTTACGATCTTGTGGTTGCAGGAGCTGTTCGGGCTTGTGGTTTCTGAGGTTTTTACTTTCTTTTGGGTACTTGCAGTTTTTTCCCATTTAGTTGTAGTACTTCTGCATGAAATTTAATAAGTGTACTTGTTTTTTCATTTATATTTCATTCTGATATGGAGTTGATTGGTTTCTATCTTATCTCTCTCTTCTTCATGTTTTCTCTTGACGGGTAATGCCTCCCACACTGTGTGTTACTATACCCTCAGTTCTTGTCACCAACCCGGGGCCTACTGGAGGCAGGACTTGGGGGTCCTTATCTCCCTTCCCACATTGCCGACCCATGAGGGGTACACATTGTGGGGAGTGGGTTGTGATAGAGTAGTATGAAAGGCTCTGATAGAGGGATATGATGGAGTTTGGAGTTAGGAACATGTGAGGTTGCAAGGGTTGGTAGGGAAACAGTGTCATTCATGTTTAGAAACTGAGGTAAAAACTATAGACAGGCTGAGACATATGACTTTAAGGACCTCTATGATCTGATGTACGGACTTTTATGTTTACAATGTCTACTAAACAATTATATACTATTTGCAGGGTAGAGACCTATGAAATGATCATGCATCATTTTTCTTTGTTCCTATGTTTGAATGGGTAGACCTTGGGATAGGTTTACCTAAAATGAATAAAAGAAAAAAAATTAATTATTTAATGTTGAGTCTTCCATATTCTAGGATTAGGAGTTCTAATGGTTTTTTATTTTATTGGTATGGCTCCAGGTTGACTTCCTCATTAGGTTTGCTCAGTAAATGTCCAGAAGGATGTTCTATCAGATGGACGCAAGGTAGAGGTTGACGACACCAACATTTGGAGGATGACACTCCGAGAGTTTCAGTAGTAGAGTTTGCAGAAGTATTAGGGCTCTGTTTTAGATGCATTCATGGACGACTGGTTAGATGTGGTTGAGATCGGCTTCACTTCGATTCCTGCTCGTGAAGAGCACTGGGTGTCCTTGGTTGTGACGATGTTGGGTGGAGCCGCGAGGCAGTCGTTGTTCTTATTCCTTGGGGAACGTGAGGAGTTAGAGATCTTATGGGAGGAGTTCTGAGAAAGGTTTAGAGTCGAATTCCTTCCTTTTACTATGAAGGATTCTAGTCACCACGAGCTTCTTACCCTTCGACAGGGGAGCATCAGTGTTTGTGAGTTTGGAATCCGTTTCAGGAACCTTTTACGATATGCCTCGGACCTGTATCCCGATGAGGAGGCCAGGGTGAGACATTTTGAGGAGGATTTCTGTCCAGAGATCTAGCTCCAAGTCACCCGAGTTATGCTGAAAACATATCTTGAGGTACTAGATAGGGAAGAGGTTGTTGAGAGGACATTGGCCCGGACCAGATCATCATGAGAGGGGAATCAACATGATTTCTTATGAAGTAGAGTTGTGGTCTGGGGTTCTCGATTTCCAGGGAAGAAGTGTTTCCGATCATCCAGGGGTATTTCCCAGCAGTTCACATCTCATTTCACTATAGGTAGGAACTCTCAGGCTTATGCCAAGGGACCGAGAGCTTGATTTTCTTATGGTGGTCGTGGTCATCAGTAGCAGGAGTTTCCGAAGTTTCAGAGCAGTCATTATGCATCAGGCACTACGCTCTAGGTTCCTCCATTAAGACAGCTTCAGCCAATGTAGTAGCATCCGATTGCACCAAAATTAGATTAGCAGAGGGTAGATGGGGTAGGTAGAGGACAACCCCATGACGATCCCAATCCTTAGAGAGCAGAGCGCGGCCATGGCGGTGGTCATCATTAGGTTCAGAGAGGCCTTGAAGGAGGTCTTGGTCAGCTTCATACTCTAGCGTTTCTAGCTCCAGGTTAGCCAGAAGTCATTAAAGGTACCCTTTTCTTGTTTTCTACCTTGGTGTATGCCTTGTTTGATTCATGGGAAACAAAATCCTTTATATCACCTACCCTTGTCCAGGATTTGGGATTTGAGGCAGAGAGGCTTCTAGTTCTCTTGGCATTGACTACGCCAGTTGGAGGTCGACCTGAATTGTGTGAAGTATGTAGATACTGTGAGCTAGTGTTGGGGAAACACCTCCCTTGGGGAGATTTCCTATGTTTTCAAATACAACCATATGATATCATCCTTGACATGGATTGGTTGTATTTGGTGCAGGCTATCATGGATTGCTTCCGGAAGAAGGTTTTCTGTATTAGTGCGGATGGGGAGCCAGTGGTGTTTGTTGGTGAGTGAGATCCTCAGATGTGTCAGATGCATGTTTCATACTAATCTTCCATGATGGATGATATGATGTTGTGTTCTTAAATGGTTCAACAGTTGTCGTTTCCTAGGTTCTTAGAGTTGTACCCTGATGTCTTTCCAGAAGAGGTTGTAGCATTACCCCCTCGATGAGAGATTGAGTTTGGGATCGAGCTACAACTAGGAGAGTCTCCTATCACTATGTCCTTATATTGGATGTCCCCTTCCGAGTTACGAGAGATACATATACTACATGATGGTATGTTTTAGTGCGGTTTTGTTTGGCCAAGTGTGTCACCATAGGTTGCACCAGTTTTGTTTGTGAAGAAGGCCTATGGTAGTTTGTGGTTGTGTGTCGATTATCGTCACTTAAACAAAGTGACAATAAAGAATCACTATCATCTTCTATAGATTGGTGATTTATTTGATCATCATAAGGGTTCATGTTGGTTCTCAAAGATCAACTTGTTGTCAGGATATCATCAGATGCATGTGAAGGATGAGGATATCCTGAAGACTACTTTCTGTTGTCGTTATGGGATTTATGAGTTCGTGGTAATTCCATCAAGCGTGACGAATGCTCCAGATGTATTCTTGGGATTGATGAATGATGTGTTCCGTCTCTTCCTAGACATGTTTTTGGTAGTTTTTATCGAAGACATCCTTTTATACACCACATCTGAGGAGGAGCATGCCGAGAATCTACATGCCGTTTTGGGAGTTCTTCATCAACATTAGCTATTTGGGAAGTTGTAGAAGTGTGATTTTTTGGATCGAGTAGTCCTTTTCTTGGGGAATGTTGTGTCCCAATAGGGAGTAGTTGTGGATCAATCGAAGATAGAAGCAGTTGTGTCTTGGGCAGCCCTCAAGGATGTTTCAGAGGTACAAAGTTTCCTTGGTCTCGCAGGTTACTACAAGAGGTTTGTAGCCAATTTCTCATGAGTTACGACTCCGTTGACATCTTTTACTAGGAAGAATCAGGAATTAATAAGGGCTGATCAATGTTAGAAAGCTTTCGAGTATATAAAGGAGAAGTTAGTAAGTGCTCCATTCCTTTATCTTCCAGCTGAGGGTGTTCAGTTTGATGTTTTCTGCGATGCTTCACATCTTGGGTTAGGTTGTGTTCTCATGTAGCAAAGGTCAATTGTTTCTTATGGGTCTCGGAATTTGAGTCTCCATGAATTCAACTATTCCACACATGATCTTGAGTTGGCATCCATGGTGTTTGATCTGAAGTTTGGGAGACATTACCCCATTGGTGAGTGCTTTGTGGCTTTCACCGATCATAAGAGTTTGAGGTATGTTTTCTCCCATCGTGACTTCAACATACCAAAACATGGATGGATAGAGTTCTTATAGGAATAAGTCTTTGAAATATCATGTACACCTAGACAAAGGAATGTTATAGATGATGCGCTGAGCCGAATGTCACATAGTGATGCTGTGCATGAATCTGGTGATTCCTAGAGAGTAATGGAAGAACTGTCAGCATTGCATCTTGATATGGAAGATGATGAGGGGGTAGAGGTTGACATTTTCAGATGATGGTACAGTCATCCATGATACAGAAGGTGGAAGAGTCCCAGTTGGGAGATCTAGAGGTGGAGGATTAGAGAGACCGAGTTGTTTGTCGTGAGGCCCTTGATGGTTGGTCAGAGGATGAACAACACCGAGTGTTTTATCATGGAAGGCATTTCATTCCCCTGACGATGTGCGATACGATTCTCATAGATTTTCATGGTTTTACTTTTGTGGTGCATATTGGAGTGATAAAGATGTACCAAGCCTTGAGGAGCCAGTTTTGGTGGCCTGGGATGAAGCATGCGGTTGTAGAGTTTGTGTCTCGATGTTTAGTCTGCTAGAAGGTGAAGGTCGAATGCCATGTTCCTGGTGGTCTTCTCTAGCCATTAGAGATTCCTCAGTTGAAGTGGGAGGACATCTTAATGGAATTTTTTACTAGTTTACCTCGATCTCCAAGAGGACATGATGCTATTTGGGTGGTATTGGATCATGTAACAAAATCGGCCCACTTCATAGAAATCAAGGAGTCAAGCACAGTGGAAGTTTTGTCGAGGCAGTATCTGGAGGAGGTGGTGAGACCTCATGTAGTCCCTAGATTGATCATTTATGATCGAGATCATTGTTTTACCTCTAGGGTGTGGAGAGTTCTCCAATTTTCATTCGGTTATCAACTATCTCTTAACATTTCTTTTCATCCTCAAATGGATGGTCAAACAGAGAAAACCATCCAAACTCTTGAAGATATGTTACGCTCTTGTGTTCTTGATTTTTGAGGTTTCTGGATGAGGAACTTAACCTTTGTGGAGTTCACATACAATAAATGTTTTTACTCCACCATCATTATGGCGCCATTTGAAGACTTGTATGGACGACCTTTACATTCTCCGTTAAACTTGACTGGGGTTGGAGAGTCAGCAATTATCAGACCAAAACTAGTGCAGAATACAATAGAGATGGTTCGGGTGATTCGTGAGAGGATGAAGACAGCACAAGATTGTCTGAAATCATATGATGATCAAAGGAGGATACCCATGGAGTTTAATTTTGGGGATCATGTGTTTCTGAAGGTGACTGCCCATCATAGGAAGCGCTGGTTTGGTCGTGGAAGTAAGCTTTCTCCCCGGTTTATTGGGACTTTCGAGGTGTTAGCTCATGTTGGAGCTGTAGAGTATCGAGTAGAACTTCCCCCATAGATGAGTCGAATATATGTTGTTTTCCATGTATCAAAGCTCTGTCGTTATCTTCATGATGAATCTCACATCATCGACTGGGGAGAGATCAATGTTGATGATGATGAAACCTTTGAGGAGCGACCTATGGAGATCCAAGAATGCAAAGAGAAGGTGTTTCACAGGCATCTTATCCGCTTAGTTCGTGTCTTGTGGTGACATGGAGGAATGGAGGAGAGTACCTGGGAACGTGAGTCACAGATACGTGATTAGTACCCAGAGTTATTTGACGTTTAAATCTTTTCATGTAACAATGTTCCATTTGTGGTTAGACCTTTCAGGATTTATTTATGAATTTATTTTGTTTCTTTTGTGGATTGCTTTCTTTTGAGAGGTATCTTGATGGGTGGTTGTTCGGACCCTATTTATTTTTTTGTCTCTTTTGGTTGATTTTGAATTCTTGAGGATAATAATGTCTTGAGAGGTATCTGATGTAATGGCCCCGACCTCTCCGGTCCATTACATTGTGAAAATAAAGTATTTGATGTGTTTCTGGAGGTCATGGTGACTTATCCACAATAATTTTCCACATTTTCAATTCAATTAAAAGTTCCATAATTGAACAATTCTATCAGTAACCTCTAACAGTAACCTCTCTTTCCTCTGAAAAATTTCCAATTCTGTAAACAATTCCATCAGTGAACAGTTCTATCTGTAACCACTATCGATAACCTATAATGGTAGGTGAACAGTGTTCTATCGGTGAGGTTTAGTGAACAGTGTTCAATCCGTGAGGTTCAGTGAACAGATTTCAATCAGTGAGGATCAGTGAACAGAGTTCTAACAGTGAGTTCTAGTGAATAGTGTTCTATCAGTGAGGTTCTGTAAACAGTGTTCTATCAGTGTGGTTCAGTGAACATGGTTCTATCATTGAGGTTTAGTGAAGAGTGTTCTATCAGTGAGGATCAGTGAACATGGTTCTATCAGTGAGGTTCAGTGAACAATGATCTATCAGTGAGGTTCAGTGAATAGTGTTCTATCAGTGAGGTTCAGTGAACAGTGTTCTATCAGTGAGCTTTTGTGAACAGTTCTCTTAGTGAGGTTCTATGAAAAGTGTTTCATGAACATTGATTTCTATCGGTAATCTCTAACAGTAGGTGTACAGTAGTGGTTGGTGTACAGTAATGCTAGGTGTACCGTGTTTCCAACTTCCTATAGTTTCACCCCTTCGATGTTTCCATTTAGGTAAAATACATTTAAAGCCTTATTTTAAGGACTCTCAAGGCCGATTCAAAATCTATAAATCCTATATTAATTATTCTTATGGCTCGGGATGTTTTTACATGGACAAACCACATGGGTTAATGCGATCCTCTTTTAATGGGAAATTAGGTGTATCTTAAACTGTTTCCCCATAAAATCATCAAAAGGTATAATATATCATCCTCCCTTGTTCTTCTTCTTTGTTCTCAGCTATGAGACACTAGAACCTTTCAATCCTTCCCGTATAAGTGGCACAATCGAACTTTACCCCTCAATTTAGTTAAGCTCTATTTTGATGCAACTGAGATGTATCGGTCAATCTTCGATATAAGGTATGTTTTATCTTCATTCCTTTGGGGATCATCTCCCCATGTTTCTCTTTTCCATGTTATAGTATGCAATCCCCATGATTCTAATGGGGTTCTTCTTGGGGTTTGGTTGGTGTTGTCATATTGTGGCATCCTCGAGTGCATGCAGTTATCACGAGAGGAGGATCGTGACCCGTACTGTGGATAAAGAACATGAGGAACTGTTTGAGGTAGGGGATTCATTGTTTCTATTTCTTTTATGTGCAACAATATCTTTATCATGTTTTAATCCCACTAGATGATAGTGGAATTGAAATAACAAATATTTGAACATGATAAATAAATTGATATTGATCATATGTTTTTGCTAGATTGTTTGATATTTATTCTTTTTCATGATGGAAATCAGTAAAGAACGTAAACCAGGATTAATTGATAATTGTTTGGATAATGATATGGAGACATGTAAATTAATATTGTTCTTGTTTTAATTTGATGTTAATCAAATTGGTTTAGTAAGCATGTTCATTTATTTGTGATAGATTACTGATTAGGTTTCCTGAATTTAGAACCTACGAATAAAAAATCTGTTAATTCAATATGGATTAAAGAACTAATTATTTGATAATTCCTTAAGGGATTCTGAGTTTCCCTCTTGATTGTTAAAGGGACAAGAGCCCAATTAATGTGGTGTTTGTTTTCATGCTTCTTGTTTTGTGATGTGATCCTGGATGGCTATTGGGATATGTGGGGGCATAGAGGATTTTGGTTGTGGCAGAAGATGTAGCCTAGAGTGGCGAGATGCATCGGTTTATGCATGCGGGTGTTAGGGAGGAAAACAAGGATGATGTAATGGGATGTATGTGATTGTTGGATGCTTGCTTATTTTTGTGTGTGTTATTTATCTGCTTTACTTTTCCCCACTACTGAAGGCAGATGGACTTACATACCTTTCATTCGAAAGAGGCGAAGACATGTGGGGTATTCCACTTTCTTTCTGTGTTTAGATTCTCAAGGATAGATGGGTATATGATATTGATATAAGTAGTAATGACTCTAAATGTAGTATATCTACTCACCATGTTGAGCCCCCTTGTGTATAGTAGCATAGAATGTTTTTCTACAATACCTGGGAATTTGGGAAAGTAATTCTATAATGTATAATTGAATAAATGGTGTTAACCCATGGGGATGGAGTTGATGGAACATAATGATGAGTTTGTAATTTTAAAGGAACAATTGACTTATGGTGTGATACTAATGAAAATTAATGTGGAATTGTTCATGGTTTGTTAATGTATAAAGAATTAATTTATGTAAAGTAGAACTGAAAAAGGGAATGAACTAATCTAATAAAGATCATTAAATGGTTGTGTGCATATAGGATACCTAGTCTTAGAAGTAGTAGCTCAGAGTCTAAGAGATGTTTGTTGTAGTGTGTCTTAGACTAGCTTATGCCCATAGTGTGGTTGTGAGTTGTAGTATATTTTTTACTTTTTGTGTTTCTATATGCTACTCCACCCTATTAGTAAGGGAAATTGACACCTTGGGGGTTCAGAGCTAGGGGGTGTTTTCCCAAACATTCTTATGGGAGGATGGATGACTGACTACCCCGTTTGGCCCCACTCTCTTCTCTTGGTAGTTTCTTGTGCTAATAGGAATATTGGTTAATATTACCCATATATGTGTGTAGAGGGTTGTAATGGCTTGTTGTTATTCACACACATATATTCTGGATATAGTTTTCGATGGACTACTATAGGTGTAACGTGTATAGGCTATGATGGATTGAGGATCCTGACTTAGTGTATGGGTTGTAATGGATTGAGTTATAATACCCGACGTATGATACACATTATGCGAGCTGTGGTGGCGACCAAAAAATACATAGTTACTTTGGTGTGTGGACTTGGTGGTTTTGTTTCATGAGGTTCATATTGTGGTGCTTTGCACTGGTTTCTACAGGCAAGACTTTTTGGATAGAGATTCTTAGGACATGCGATGTTGGGGAAAAGCGGCAAACCAGTGGGTAAGTAGTATCGGGGTACGCTTGATATTCTTTATTATATAATATATTCTTCTATTCGTTACTTGGTGAGAGTATCCATGGTGAGGTTGGGAACTTAGTATACTTGTTTAGGTGACGAGTTAGTTTCACTTATTGTTCACTGTGATTTAGCATGCTTTTATTACTTTTTCACGAGAGGCCTTAGGGAGGATCCTAATGAGTATACTATTATACTCAAACTATGTATATATAAACTGTTTTTCAGGTCACTTGGAGTAGGTTGGAGATTAGGCTGGTGTTTACTAGCTTGTGGTTGCAGGAGCTGTTCAGGCTTGTGGTTGTTGTTGTTTTTTACTTTCTTTTGGGTATTTGCAGTTTTATTCCCTTTCAGCTGTAGTACTTCTTCATGACATTTCAAATGTGTTCTTGGGTTTTCTTTTATATTTAAGTATGAGTTGGAGTGGATTACTTTCTATCTTATCCTTCTCTTCTTCTTCTGTTCTCATAGAGGGTAATGCCTCCCATTTTATGTGTTACTATACCCTCGGTGCTAGTTTCCAAGCTGGGGCCAACTGGAGGTGGGACATGGGGGTCATTATCTCCCTTATCACATTGATGACCCAGGAGGGGTACACCTTGTAGGGTGGGGGTCGTGGAATTTATAATCTAGGAACCGAAGCACATGTGTAGATTACTATTACTCGTGAGGTAATGGATCTTCCGTACCAACCTCATTAATTGTCAATTACTCACTATATTTTTCTCCCCATTAATTTTTTTTTCTAATAAACATAATTTATTTATTATATTTTTTATTTTACATATATAGAAATTTAAATATCCTTTTAATTTATTGGTTTATTCATGTTTTTGGGTCCCTTCAAAATTCACACTTTAAAGTAATCTTTTTAATGGAATATTCCCATTTATTTTTCATATAAAGTGACATTCGCATAAACTATTTTGAAAACAAAAATAGATTAAGAAAACCAAAATTATTTTATATAGTACCATCATAGTTAAAAAAAATTATATAATAATAATAACTTTTCTTATTTAGAAATATCCTTTACTAATTTCATAAAATCTACGTTGAGGTTGTTTATTTTTATTCTTGGTTATTAAGATCATTCTAATGAATTTTATATAATGGGACTCCATGTTCAATAACTTTTTTAGTTGTTTTATTTGTGAAAGTTTAAAATGATTTAATTATATATATTTTATAAATACTTATGATTTTACCCTTGTCTATGCTTTCAATCAGAATTATCAAACCTACTTCCTTCTCATGGGTGTTATCAAGATAACGCTTTATGTATGGTTTAATTTAATCATGTGGCACTTGAATGAATGTGTATATTATGACTTTATTTATATTACGAGTATGAATAGAATAATATTTATCCATTATGTTAATATGAAATTGGAGTGATCCAAATAAAAAATGGTACTTATTCAATAATGTATATGGATATGTGGGTAAATCAAGTACACCATTGGAGTCTTCAACATTATGAAGATATTTTAATGACTATATTTGATTTATTGTTTTTATATGATTTATTATGTTTTTTATACATATTAAAATATTCAATGATCTATTTATATCATTTCCATATTCCATACTTCTATGATTATGGTCATTTTATTTGGGATATTAGGTTATTATACTATATCTCATGATATTCATTATTTCCATTTTTTCCCCTTATTGATATTTCCTTCTCCCAATTTTCCTTATGTATTTTCTTCAGGGTATCCTATGCAGTTTTAGATGATCTATGGGAGTTATGGTAACCTTTTGTAGTTTTAAAAAATATGATGTTTATTAGATTTTAAAAGATTCATTTTTGTGTCTAATCTTACAAAGAAACAAGACCAATAGATCATCAGTTTGTACTGATTAAAAATATATGAGAAGCATTAAGAAATAAAGATTTATTAAATCTTGTTCCGGTATAGCTCATATTTGATTATTTTTATATTATTTCTGGAGATTATTATGAATGAAAATTAGTAAAACCCCATGGGACGAGCCTATGTATATCATAACATTCATGAATTCGAAAAACATTTTGAGTATGTGGTTTTCCTAATAATTTCAATTTTTTATGGATACTATAAAGTAGAAGCCTACATGAAATTGATGAAAAAGGGGTAATAACACTAAAAATAGTTGTTAGAGCATTGAATCGATCATTTATATGATAAAAAATGAGTGGGAAAAAGACAAAAACTGATAGAAAATACTAGGGGATATACAATGAATAATTTACATGCTATTTAAAAACCATTAGAATGTATTTTAACATAGTTTTTTATGGAACATAATTAGTTCAAATAACCTAACAATAAGATGAACATAGATAAAATATATTTAAACTTAGAGTTTCATTAATTATTTTTTTGAAAACATGTTTGAGTTACATCTTCAATGTTTTGGGGTTACATTTTATTCCCTTACTAATAAATTTATTCACATCCCTAACTATCCATTATTTTAGAAAATCAATTGATGAAATTTGAATCTTATATGTGACATGTACAATGGTAAATGTGATGAATTCACTAAAGAAATTACAACCATGACGGGAGTGGGAGTTGAGAACCACATGGTAGTCATGGCACAAATCTATTAAGCTATGAATAATAATATAAATATTGTGGAACATCCTTCAAGATATGTAGTTTTAGATGATTATTTTATGTGATAGGGAACTCTGTTATGTAGTTGATATTCTAAAACCATAATGACTAAGAAATGGATTATCTCCATTGTGAAGATATTCCATTTTCTTCAATGATTTAGAAAAGTAAAATACTTGATCTCTATTTAATACCTTATGGAAGAATACAATATGTTGTAGAAACTTATCAAGAATAAAAATCCCATCAAATAGATAAAATATATGGAGTTTTTTGGGTTTTTTAAGTTATATATCAATATGTATTTCCTCAAACAACCTATATTAACATAGACAAACAATTATTTAAACTTTATTAAAAGGAAGATTAATTGTTCCATTAATACGAGAATAAAATCAAAAGGATATAACACTATTCCTCTAGATTAATCATTAAAATTGAAGGTAAGATAAACCAGATATATAGTAGGATAAAAGTGAGTATACAAAGAGATCTGAAAATTAGAAATTTGACAGTTTGGGGATGTTGTATGATGTTATTTGATATTGGAAATTAATATTGGTGATTCTTAGTGATATCATGTGAATTTAGATAAGAAGTAGAGAAAGGAGTCTTAATCTTGGGGATCAGGAGATAGAAACATAGGATGGTTAGAATATCCAATACCCCAACATTTAAAATGTATGAAATTAATTAACCTTGGAAATATCTCAAGGATAACAAAAGTTGTTCATTGTTAGAATATAAGGCCATTAATACATTGATTATAAAATCGAGATGAAGAATAAAAAATGAAATTTAATGAAAAGGATGTGAAGATCAATCCTGAGTCGTTATTTCAATGTT
This sequence comes from Viscum album, assembly GCA_963277665.1. Taxonomy (NCBI): domain Eukaryota; kingdom Viridiplantae; phylum Streptophyta; class Magnoliopsida; order Santalales; family Viscaceae; genus Viscum; species Viscum album. Next base: position 772,746,979 of record OY728142.1, on the reverse strand, counting down.
TCAATTCTAATAAACATGGAAACTATGAAAACAAATTCAATAGGAAAATGGTTTTCTATGATTATGAACAAAAACATCCCCTAAGGAAAAGAGGGATAGGGTAGTATTATAATATTACTACAATGTAGGTTGAACCACAATATAGAGTTAAATTTGGTGTGCTAATTTTTCATTCAAGAATAGATAATGTAATATTTTAGTCTAGTTATACCCATTATTTTGAGTGAGGCTTCGGTCCAATTTCTTGAAAGCCTGGTATTACTATTCCTCAACAAGGGGACCCTTTATCGGACCCATTTGAAATTAAGAGTACTTCAACTCAAACATGGGTTAGAATTAAGGGCCTTAGCTGGTTCTTTTGGAATCCATAAATCCTGTGGGAAGTCTCTTCTGTTGTAGGGTCTTCTATTAAGGTTGAAAAGGAAACTGAACTTTCCAGGTTTGGACACTTTTCCCGAGTGCTTGTTGAGTTTGATCTTCCTCATAAGCTGATTGATACAGGTTTTCTTGTGGCTGGTGATTTTAAGATTGAACTCTCAATATAATATGATTGGATACCTGATTTTTTGTGAATCTTGTCTTGGCATTGGTCACTCTCGTGAGCAATGCAAACGAAATATTAGCTGTGTTCTGTGTAAATTTCTTGGGAATTTGGACGATAAGTGTAAGAGGGCCCAAAAAGGTACTGGACGGACTGGGGATAAGGTATTGAAGAAGAAGGATACTTCCTCCTTTATTGATGTACTGAAGCAAGGATTAAAGGAGACCCTTACTGGGAGGGATTCTATGTGCCCACCACAATAGGTTTGTTGTGGTGGTACTCCATTGTGTGCTGCTGATTATTATGATACGGGGCCAACTGATACAAGAAAATCCTTGACCGAATTGGCTGAAGATGACTCTGACTGAGAGGAATTTGTTCAAGAAAAGGTTGATCTTGAGATGGGTGAAATAGTAGTGGCTTCTGCTAGCAGTAAAGGAAAGTTGAAATAGGTTGATGCTGATGGATTTGAGTTGGTGATGTCCAAAAAATCGAGAGCTCCTTCTGTTGATCGGTCTGAAGGGGTGCTAGTGGCCAAGGATGTTGGGTCTTCACTTGTGGGAATTGGGGCCAATACAGTATGTTCTGATCCTACTATTCCAAAATTTTCAAAATCGTGCTCCCAGAATGTGTCCTCTGAACCTGCTGCTAAGGAATGCTCAGTCCCTTTACACGTTGAGGTGATGAATGCCATCTAGGTTAATGCACAACCTGACTTACAAGCTGATTTAGTTTCTGGTTCAGGCTCCCATCTGAAATGTGATGGGAATTCCAAGGTCTCACTAGAAACTTCAAAAAAACTACCATTAGGACCAGATACAGATGGTTTTAATTTCTTTCTATGTTAGACTCTATTAACACTGCTGAATTTGACCTTCTCAACCATGAGGTTCTTGAGAGTGTAGGTTGCAGTAACCAAAAACATGGTCATTTGCGGCATTCCACTACTGTAAAAGTGCCAATGAAGATGTTTACCCCTATGAAAGGTGTTGATAATGATTCCACTAAAGATGTACCTACCTTAAAAGGGTCTCTGCATGATGAAATTCAAAATACAGAGCAGCAGTAGATGATATCACAACATTCTGCTGATAGGGAAGCCGTCTGGTGTCAGGAGGAAGTGGATGTTCAAGGTGAACAGGTTGTTTAGTCTGATCAAAGGCAGGCTTCAACTGTTATGGCTTCTCAAGGGGAAGGGGCAGCAGAGCATGTATCATATTTTCAGCCATCTCAACGGAAAATAGGGCTTCACTCAGTGACTCGGGGTTGAAATAAGGGTCAGGGTCGGCCTAGGAAGAGGTGAGAATTACTTTATATGATGATCATTTTGTACTCCCTTGGTTGTGATGTTGTCACATTGTGAACAATTTTTCCTTGTACCTTTACTTTTTATTTAATAAATTTTGTCATCATGGATCCCAATCCACGACGGAGCCGCTTTGGTATATAGGAACTTTTTGTTCATAGTCCTTCCATTTGAACTCATGGATTCTCTAATTATCTTTATAGATTTAATATATAGAGTATTTAATGATTACATAAAAAATTTGGTATTATTAATATATTATATAATCATATAATATAATACAATTTAGTTGCATGTGGAGAATTTGAAAACTATTCTATGTACATTGATTTGAGAGATTTGTTTTGGAAAGTATTATATTTCTTTCCTATAGGATAAAATATAGTTTTAGGGAATATTATCACAAATATGGATATTTTTGAATAGTTTCAATACTAATTTGATTGAGTAATTAATTATAAAAAAATCTATTATAAAAAATAAACATTTTCCTTATATTTCTTGGGTACCAATTCAAATTTATGATAAAATTCTCTAGATCAACAAAACCCGAACTAGAACTGGCTAAGAAGTTAGTGAAAAATTTCTAGAAGGATAACTGTGAAAAGGGATTCATAGAGATAAAGTAGTTTCTAACAACTAAACCTTACTCACACTACCCACAGGTGGGAAGGATTTTTTATTTATATTAAATACTCAAAAAAAGTACTTATCGTGTCTACTCATGCAGACTAATAATGTGATAGATTATGCCATGTATGGGAATTTTTTAACACATGACCTAGAGATCAAAACATTATTATTTACATTGAAGACATAAAGGCATTATCTATATGGAAAATATATGATATATATATAAAAATATACCATAATATCAAAAAATATATATTCACATAGAATGGGATTAATATGAACCAATGAATATAGTTAATTTTAATTAATGATCATGACCAATCAATCACCTACCATCCTCATATGGGGAATAAAGTGGTAGATTTATAGATTTAAAAAACCAAGAAAACTTATCTATGATTAGGATTGATAAGGACCTATTATAATTAGGTATGAATATGATGGGCATGAAATTCATAAATAATGTAACACCATGATTACATTCTCATCTAATTGCTCAACTACTGATTCTGTTGAAAATTAAGAAAGAACTAACAAGTGATGTTGGGATAGAGGAGAAGGTGAATTCTATAATAAACGATAAATCAAGAGAGTTCAACATTGATGAAGAAGGAGAAATGATACATTGGAATGGAATTTGTGTTCAATCAAAATTGGAGATAAATAAATAGAAACCAAGTGATGATCAAAGCTCAATATTATCCATCCACCCAAGAAACATGAAGAACTATAGAGATAAATAAGAACACTATTATTTGAATAGTATGAAATCACAGACTAAAAAATATAGATAAATTTTCTTTGATTTTCAATAGTTTAAGCGAGAAAGGGAAAACATTATAAGGGATTATTGAACCATTACTAATACCTTCATACAAACTGAAAAATGTAAATATGGATCTCATAACAGGTCTTTGAAATGCGTCATAAGGGAACAATTTTTATATGGGTTATAGTGGATCATATTATAATGTGTGATAACTTCATTACCAATATAGATTACTTCACACTCAATAAAATTGTAAATATATACATTATAGAAGATTTAAGGATTTATCAAAGATCGCTTTCAATTTTATATAATAAATATTTGAGGTTCAACTAAATGTTACAAAATAGACTTCAATAATCTCTAAAAACTTAGTTAAAGTATTATAGGCTATGACACCCCTTGGCCAATGAATAAATTTAAATATTTATATACACACTTGAGGATATATTAAAAATTTGTGATATAAACTTCACATGAGTATAAGACCAATATATTACATTGGTTTTCTTATTGTACAAAAACAGTTGTAACATGAGAATTAAAATGGACCAATATAAATCCATATGTGGGAATATATGTAGAAAACCTTTGTGATTTGTTGAAGTAAGTGAATTAATTTTTCTATGACCTTAGATGGTTAAAAAAATATTAAAAAATGTTATGACTATTCAGTAAAAGATTGGTCCTCTTTACATTGTCCCCGTTGAAATTCTCTATAATGTTACTATAATACTGGATAGTACTTTATTGAAATGTATCTAAAGTACATGATGTATTCCATGTACCAATTTTGAATAAATATATACAAGTTCAATCACATGTACAGAATCAAGAAGCATTACAATTGGAAGCTGATCTCTAATATAAAGAGTAACCATTGATGATCTTGGAATATAGAGGAAACATTCTCTATAATAAGTCAAATCATATTGTCAAGGAACTATGGAGAAATTATATGTATGAAGAAGAATCAAGGGAACATGAACAAGAATTTAAAGTGAGGTACAAAAATATATTTCACCAAAGTGAATAAAATGAAATTTCATGGTCAAAATTTCTTGAGAGGGATGAATGTAAAATACTAGATATTATATATATAAATCTTCATTATATATATATTTATCATATAATTAAATAAATATTATATTAAATAGTCTCACACTATAACTAATTCATAACATATTTTATTTGTAATTATATTTCATGATTTAAAATGCATTTTTTAAAAAAATCTCATTGAATTTTTAGTTCCCATTACTAAAAGTAATTATTATAATTATTATAATATTAATATAATAAAATTGATTTAATTTTTATATTTCTAATTTTAAAAGTATTATAGGAAAAATTTATCCTATTTTTTATAAAATAATAGAGTTTTTTGTGAAAAATATTGTATTCAAAAAACTGAAACTTTTATTAAATAATTAATATTCAAGAAGTCATAGAATTTTATAAAACGTTTTAGTTTACCAAATTATTTCTATGGAATAATTTTTATCATGTTTTATTCATTTTTTCAGAAGTATAAATCTTATTTTTGACATTAAAATCAAAATATAATATTTTTATTATATTAAATTTTTTTTGTCATTTCATTTAATTAATCATAATATTTGGTGAAATTTAGTTTTAAATTGATTTTAAAGTTTTGTAAAATTTATTTTTTTATAAAAAACCAATTTATGTATTGAAAATAGAAAAAATATATAATATAATTCCTAAAATAAATTTTTAACTTTAAATAAACTTTTTTAAACAAAATTATTTCCACTTGTAATGTGGTATAATATTAAAATTAATTTTTATAAATCCGATAAATATAAATTTTTAAAATTATTTATATATTGGATATAATGATTTTTAAATTAGTAAAAAATTAATTTAAAATATTTAAAATTTCACTTTATTATTATAAGGTTAAAGTAATGAAACGGGCTTTTAATAAAGTGAAAAATGATAAAACATGGGAAAATATTTATTATATTTGATGGTGGATATATGATTTATATTATATAATTACCACCCCATTATTTTCCACTTATGGAACATTTTCACTTGAATAATTGAGTGAAATTATTAAAAGGTAAATATATTTTACAAAAAATCAGTTTCCTTTATTTTTAATTGAGCTCACACCCTCCCCATTTCTCCACACATTCCAATGGACTAACTGAACCAAAAATCATCATCAGTCCTGGAAAAAACTACACAATGTTAATAGAAAATAAATATAAAGAATTATTATTATTCACTATTGAGATATTATATATTTATATTCATTATAAGAATATTATGTATATTTTAAATAAAAAAGACATGGTTCTATTCTTACTATTATTTTTAAATGTAGTATAAGGTTACGCTGAAAAAATAATTTTAAATTTTAAAAATAGTTATTTTTCAAAAATTAAGTCTTTTGTTATATAATCAATTCAAAATTATATGTGGGTGAATTTTTTAGAATTTTATGAAAAAATTTATTTTTTATGGATAATAGAAAATACATATTTTTTTAAAAGAATTATTGTCACAAATTTATTTTTAATGTCTCATTATATTTATTGTTGGTTATAAAATTTAATTAAAATATTTTCATTAAACATTCTATAATTAATTTTATTTTAATCATAATTACACTGGATTTTTGTTTAGATACATTTTTTAATAAAAATTTAAATTTTTGGAGAATGTATTTTCATTATGTTTTAAAGTTTATATTATAATTAAAATGAGCCAATGTTGAAATTTAATTTGTTAAAATTTAATCCATAAATTTTTAATAGTTTATTTTTTGAAATAATCCAGCTTACATTTTTTCATTATGAAGAGTAACTATGGTAAAAAAGTCAGTTTAAATGATAAGAGTTAAAATGGGTAAAACTGAAATGACATAAAAAAGACTTAAAATTATTTTCAGATAATATGTTGTCCCAATTTAATTTATTGGTAGAATATTGGTCATTTTTATGCCCCTTTTATTAGGTAATACAGTAATATATTTTAATCTTTTAAAAAAATCAACGTATGCCATGTCCTTTACTTATAAAAGGACTCCCTCTCCATTATCCAATACATTTAAAGATCCAATTATCAAAGCTAATACCTATAAAAATACCATAATAACTTCCCTAAAAATTAAATGTTGGTCTTTTTTATCATAATTCCAACTTTGTAAGGCATTATGTATATATGTAAGGAAGTTGTATGAAGATAAGTTATAGTTCTTAACAGAGTGTTTTATTTTTTATTTCCTATTTTTTCTCATTAAAACCTATTATAAAATTTTTTATATAGTAACATAATCTTCTAAAATATAATTATATTTTATTATGTTTCTGTTATAATCTTTTTTCTTTTAATTTTTCATATTATTGGAAATGTAATCATTGCTCCTTTGTAACTATAGACTACCACATGAAAAAAGCGATGTATTTCATTTTTATCACCAAATCATTAATCTAATTAATTTTATGGAAAAAATGAATATATATGATATTAAAAATATTATTAACATTATTTAATGATAATATAACATTAAATTTCTAACTATTCATCCACTTGAAATTTATAATGTCATTCATGCGGACGTAAGGAATACCTCCTCTAAGAAACAATGTCATTAATTTTAATCTTAATCTTAAATGGATAGTCATAATGAAGGAAATAATGAATAAATAATAAATTTAGGAAATATTTAGGATTATTTAGAAGTTAAATATTTTATAATTTATTTCCTTTCCACTAGTTAGTGATTTGAAAACATCGTTTATGAAAATGTATGGACTACCCTCTCTAAGAAATGATGTGGTTCATTTTTCATAACCTCCTTAAATGGTTGTATTTAAAAGTGTATATAATGTAGAAATATAATAAATATAAAAAAATTAGATTCCATAGATAATTTTAATTTATGTCCTTTAAACCTGGTCCACTCATCGATCTGGTTTCAAGGTTAAAATCCAAATGGCCCTATAATATCTAATGTGAACATAACCATTTTAATAATAAAATAATACATAGTAATAAATGAATAAATGTTATAATAAAAAAATATGAATGAAAAAGGTTACTATTAAATTATAAAACTAATATAATTTTATTATTTAGGATTTTGTGAGTGAACAAATCTGGATAGAACATAAGGATATGGATTTTCATTTAAAACATTGTTTAAAATGTTTTAAACTACTTATTTTCCATATCCTCGTTCTTTTAAATGTTTGAAAAATGTTCTTATTTATTCTTCAACAGTAATAAATGGTCACGTTTTATTATATTTCACAATATTAAAAAATTATTAAACATGAATATTTTAAACATTTTCATTTGGGTTACTATTTTTTTCCTTTATAAGTGAAAGAAGATTATTTTTAACATATATTATGTGAAATATATTTCAAATTCCAATAAATCTTATTTCTTATCAAGATTCTTTTAATTTTTTTCATGTTATTTTTAGAAGTAAAATATTTTTCATAATATTTTGGGAAATCATATTTATAAAAATAAAATGAATTTTTTCTTATTTTATATAATAATAGAAAGTGTTTTATTACGGGTTATCAAAATGTACCAAAGTATTTCTGATGAAAATGGGAATGTTTAAAAAATTTCATTCCATTATATTGTGATTTAGTATTATATATTATGAATGGTGATATTGATACAGCTTATATGATGGGTGATCCAGATACATCATATATGATTTGTGAGACTGATATAGATCTCCAATGCATTGGGTAATGCTATTTATCTTAAAAGGAAGTAAAGGGAGATGTAACAAAAAAAAATTTCCCTAGAGATTTAACTAGGTTTTAATTATTTCTAAAATGAGCGAGCACATGAATCTAATTTAATTCTCTATGATTCCTACATGTGTTTATGTTTTCATACATTTGATTTGGAAGGTTCTATTTGTGAAAAAATTATTTTCACTATGTGGATATGATTTATTTTATACTATAAATAGAAAATGTGAAAATAATAAACATTTTGGGTGTTTTCATTTGTTTTATTAGTCTATTAAATTTATATCTTTTATATCCATTGATTATATTTTTTACTCATCCCAAATTTTAAATTTTTTTCATAGGGTTGTTGGATAAGAGGGAACAAGGAATATATCAATTCAAAATTCCAGAATATTTTTATATAAATGAAAATGTGTTTCATATTAAATGTTTTATGATGAAGAATAATATTATACTGAGCGGAATTATCCATATTATAATTCTTGAGATAGTTTTTCAATAATTATGATATATATGTCTAATACTTTCAACCTAAAAAGGACTACAGGAATATAAAAATGTACATTATTCATTAAAAAACATTATATGATGTACTGTTTTAAGAATGTATCCTTATATTTAGAATCATAGTAAGTATTTAGATTAAATTAAATGTTATAATAATTTTAGTAGAATTCACTTGAGAGATTATACATTATTCTTGTGTCTAAATGCTATATCATTTTATGATTATGATGTTTTTTATTTTAATCTATGTTTATTTAAAATGGCTTTCTTCAAAGGAAATAAGGAATATTAAGTGGGATGGCATCAAGAGGACAATATCCTTCCAAATCAAAGGAGTAGAATAGTCAGAATAGAAACTAAGAATTTTTTTTCAGTTATAGGTAAATTGAAGACATAAATAAATTTTGGTGGAATCTCTGTACAAGAGAAATAAAATTTACCATATCGGAACATTTCAATATTACATAATTTAATTACAAAATAAACTCCCTATTACTTGTGGAACCTTAGATCCCATGATATTCAAAGGATGGATCAATTATATGGAAAATATATTTTATGTTATGTGGTGTCCATAATATCAAAATAAAACTTTTCATATTTACCACTTTTATGATGAATATGATTGGTGGTGGCCATTGGTTAAGAATACCAGTGGGGGAGGGAGAGAATTTTTATCCCAAGGAATGAGATACATTTAAAAATAATTTCTTAGATAAATGATTCATAAAGAATTTTTGTATCATAATATATAACAAAATCATGGAACTGAAGAAAAATTAAGAGGTCTAAGAATCTTTGTATGATTAATGTTTTAATTTTTTTCCAAGTATAATTCAAATTGTGTTTGAGAAGTTGATAGTAAATTTTATATATTTTAATTCGGATTGAATCCATTTTTATGAAGAGCATTGGCCTCACATGAATATTAAAATGATGTCAATGTTTTTTATTATACAATGGTTGATATGGTGGTTTATGAAACCTATATGACTCATGATGAGAATATAATGATCAGTTCAATGTGTAAATAAATATAGAAGAAGTTAACTAGATATTTTGGAGGTAAGTTCCAAATATGTTCTATGTAATGAAAAATTAATTTTTGGGAACGTTTTATAGGATCTAGAAAGTGGTGATAATGTGTTATGTTCTGTCATATAGCACATGAATTCCATGAAATGAGTCCAGATAAATCCAAGAATCTGGTAACAAATAGTGAACTAAAGTTAGATATTTTAATTACATTTATTTGTTGAATAATTATAATGTGTGTTAATATTCAGTTACAAAGGCTATAAATCACTAATATTGAATGATTTTTTTTTCAAAAAAATATTTTTTTACTATCAATAACACTATTGAGGTTGTTCCATCTAATGAAGTGGTTAAAGTAATGTTACCTGTTTTTTAACACTACACCAATGCCTTGTATGACATTGGTTCATTGAATGATTTATTTCTAATCCATTTTGATGTAAATGATAATATAAACATAAGAAAAGTATAATTTTTTAATGCTCAGGGATGATTTATTAATGAGTCTAATATTTTGAAATTTTTTCTATTTTTCAGTGTGATGATTTTTACTACTAATCTTATAAATCTATCTCAGGTGGATTTTGATATTATTCTGGGTATGTATTAAATTATTTTTTATCATGATAAGATATATATTATATTTAATAATTTTATATAAAATTAATTTATATATTTCATAATATATCAAGATTCCATTAAATTTATTAAAGGTGGAAGTGTAGGTTACATATCTCATATTGTTGAAATGAAACAAAATTTTTAAATTAGTTATGTTCCAATCGTGAATGAATATATTTATCAATTTTTTAATGATATCTATGCTGTTATTTTAGATCATTAGGTTGATTATAATTTAAAAAAAAAGTATCCATTACTGTATATAACTGATTTGTTTGAAAAAATTTACTGTTATTTTTTTGAATGAATGAAATTTTGTGAGGATACCATCTGTTGAATGTGGATGAAGATATTATAAAGATGATGTGTCTGAAAATATTTTTGCATTATGATTTTTTTATTACCTTTGGATTATCTAATGTACTAGATGGATCGATGGATCATATGAATTAAGTTATCTATAACTGTTTGGATAATTTTATGGTTGGTTTATTGACAATATTTTTTTATATTATAAAATTCACGAAGATCATGAAAAAAACATAATTTGTTTTTTAAAATTATGATATAAAATACCTTATATAATAAATTGATTATAGAATAATTTTCTTTAAAAATAATCTTTTCATTTTTTATATTATTCTTAAATATATAATGACTGGTGACCTTTCTAAAATAAAGTGTTTAACGAATGTATAATTCATACAAATTTCATAGGGATTAATAGTTTTATTTAATTTTTCAGATACTACTAGTGGTTTGATAAAAAAGTTCTTAGTTATACATTTAGAAAACTAAGTTACTAAAAATTAGATAAATTCATATAGATGTGAGTGTGTGCTGAATGATTCATGGAATTGAAAATAATATTTGTGAAAGCTCAAATTTTTTTCTTGATCTCTAAAAAGGATGATTTTTTCACTGTTAAGAATTAGTATATAAAGGGACTTGGTTGTTTTTTTGATAGAGAATGGTAATGTCATTTCTTATGCATCATTTCAATTTGAACCTTCTGTGATAATTAGTTCTAAACCTTCTCTAGAACAATATTTTTTTGGTTTCATTAATTAAAAATACTTAGAAAAATTTTATATGGAGTAAAATGTAAAATATATTTTGATAATAAATGTTTGTTGTGTATATTCACTCTAATTTTTTTAACTTGAGGAAAAAAATATTTCTTGAACCAATCATGTACTATGACTACACAATTCATTAACGTCTTGGAAAGAAAAATAAAGTAGAAGATTTTTTGAATTAAAATAATAATGCATTATTAAATTTTTTCAGGGTGGAACATGATCCATTGGTAGATGATTTGATGAAATTTATCCATGAATTTGTTCGTGTAGAATCATAAATAGTTTTTTCAGGTTTTAGAATAGTCATCAATATCAGATAGAAGTAATCAAGCCCAAAAGGAAGGATTTTATTTGAAGGAAAAGGTAAAACATTTAAATAATGGAAAGTTTCATAAATTTAGAACTTACCAGGAAAGTTATTAAAGATATTGAAAAAGGTTGTGTTGTCCATATATCATCATGTTTAGGATGTAATTATTTATTAAATAAAACATATATCCTTTTTCTATACATCCTTAAAGTACTATCATGGTTGGATACCTTTATGAGTATTACTAGTGGTATGGAATACAAAAAGATATTATAGAGTTTACCATATAATGTAACAATTATTAATAACATAATGTTATATTGAAATTACCAAAAAGGATTCTTTATCCTTTTAAAAATAAAGTATTTAAATAGTAATATACATACTTATATATATATATATATATATATGGATTTCAAAGTTTTATTTACAAAGACATCATGACGTAATAATGAAATTTGGGTAATTTTTTATCAATTGATTAATATGTATATATCATTACTATTTGAGATGATATATTATATGATCATATTTATTAACTATATATCAAGGAGACAGGTATGTTACATAGAGCTCATATATTCATTTTATATGTCCATGATCCTAGGTTTACTATTACCTTTGGAAATACTTTCAGAATTAAGTTGGGAATGAATGGAATTTTAGTAAATATTTTCACCCCCAATATGAAGGAAATTGATAGTGAATGATTTAAAATTTGGAATAAATGTTTTTATATTTATCAATGGAATATGTGTGATTTTTTCATCAACAATTATCATTAGTTTATATTTATTATAAAAATAGTTTTAATTCTACTATAAAGAGAGAACATTTTAAATAATTATATGGAAAGTAGTGTTGGAATTTAGCTTGTTTGGATGTAGTATGTAAATATAATTTATTGGGACTTGAGTTGGTGGAAGATATGGGTAAGATGTTAAATATTATTTAAAAAAAATATTACTATATCATAGATTATAACAAAGAGATATGGAGATGACTAAAGGAATGATTTTTTATTCACGGTTTGAGATTAGGCTTTCCTTAAAGTACCATCATGAGAAAATTATGGGAAATTTGGTAGTAAGGGAATGTTAAGTCCATGTTTCATCAAAATATATAAAATTATGGATAATTTTCAATCTGTTTCTTATGATATATCATTACCTCCAAATTTATCTCCTGTACGTGTTGTGTTTCTTGATTCGTTATTAAGGTAATATGTCAATAATGGATCATATATTTTGATCCTCTATATAGTATATTTTGAAGATAATAATTCTTATGTGGAAAGAATCAAATTTTATAAAATAGAATCCATATTTTTAATCATAAATTCCAAATGTTTCAAAGTGGATGATTTCCTTTTTTTCATTGTGAATAGTGACTTTGGAAAAAAATCATGTGACCATGGTAAGAGTTTGAACATGTTAAAAGGGTTGAAACCAAAATGATAAGGTATAAAATGGTCTAAAATTTATCTAAATACTATTGAATTGTCATATATCTACCATATCAAATCTATTATTCAATTATTAGTCATTTTATATTCATTTGGATTGATCATGCCATTTAAAATTGTAATGTTTTGAAAAAACATCCAAGTGCATCACCTCCATTACATATAGATGGACACCCACTATACTCTCTTCTCCACACATCAAGATATATTTATTTCAGATAATACCATCACAAATATCTTCCAAACATCTCTAATCATGACTTAGTGGTCATTATTTACCAGAATACCATCCTAAATTGTCATTAAGTATAATCCTATAGAGGTTTTCTGAGGAGGACTTATAGTTCTTAACCAAAGATTTATTTATTTCCTTATTTACCTCCATAAAACTAAACCCAAACAATGTGATATAATAAAATAAGTATCTAAAATTTTCTAAAATTTTAGTATGATTTTTTATAACCCTATTTATTCTCATTTTTTATCATATGGTTAATGGAAGAATCGTTTGTGTGTATGATTTTACTACAACATCTTCCATGTGATTTGTCTATTTTATCATCACTAGAGTATATAGTCAGATAAAATTATATAAAAGGTAAATAAATATTATATTCATGAAATTTTATATTTTTTATGTATTCTATTTTACCTATATTCATACCTTTCCATCCATTAAAAAATGATAAAATCGTTTTTGCACACTTGTGAATACTACCTCTATAAAGCGATCTGATTCATTTTTTATTTTAAATTTATAAGTATGGAAATAATTATAGAAATAATGAATAAATAATTCAGTTATAATATAATTATGAATCTATATAATTAAATTATTATATAATTTATTTATTTTCCACCCATTATAAAAATGAAATCGGCATTCATGTATATGTATGAACTACCGTCTCTATGAAACAATGTGGTTCATCTTTATGGATGCCTTACATGGTTGTATATAAATATGTATGTAATATAGAAATATTTTATATAAAAAGTTTCGATATTTTTTGAATAATGGAAGAATAAACCCTATAACCCTAGTTAACACACTTATGTTGTTATGATGTTATAAATCGAATTACCCAAAAACATCCAACATGATCTTTATAATTTTAGTACCTAAATAAAAAATTGAAAAAATGAAATAAAAAGAATTGTCATAATTTATTGTACATGAAAATATAATTAATAAATTATCAGAATATGATTATTTTATTATTCATGAGTTATAAAATGTATGAATCTAGATGAGACTTAAGGTAACAAATTTTATTTAAAATTTTATTTTTTAAAACTATTTATCCTCTATATCCATATTATATTAACCATCTCTAGAATTATATTATTTATGATGAAAAGAATGATAAATTTAATATTTTACATTATTTTAATTTCATTTCAATATTTAAATGAATAATGTTCTCATAGGTTTCGAAATGGATTAATTTCATTTTTTTCAATGTTCAAAAATAAGGTTCATAACACATATGAAAATGATGACTTTTCCTAAAAAAGATACACTATTTTAATCAAGAATATAATATATATTTCCAGGATTATTTTCAAATAATAATTTTTTTTCTGAATTATATTATAATATTTAATTTTTGTCAAGAAATTTATTAGGAAATAAATCTGTTTTCATATTTTTGAGAAAATGACAAATTTATGTCTTTTGGGTTAAAATATTTTAAGGGATTTATAATGAAAGGGTTTAAGGTTAAAAATACTATGTTCATTATATGATATATGAGTATTATAGATGAAATGGTGGATCTTCATACATCTTGGATTACTAGTGAGCTCAATAAAAATTATATGACGAGTGTGCCTCATTTTGCTTTGGAATGAATTATGTTGGGTTCCCTATCTTTATTGAGAAGCTGTAGGGGCTTAACCCTGAAGGTTTCTTATATGGATTTATCTCTACTCCTATTATTTATAACATTTTTGATTCTATGTTATTATGAATTAATATACATGTAAGGTTTTTAATTTTCTTGTTATTAGTTTTTAAGGATACCATTGAGTAAAAAGTGTTCTCCACTTGTGGATATGATTTATTTTATATGATCAATGAAAAATGTATCAAAGGTAAAATTATTCTGGGTTTTCATGTTTCTCACTTGAATAAAATATTAATTTATTTTACAACCCCTATTTAGATTTTTGTTCTAATCTCACATTCTCAAATGTTATTCACATTGTTTAAGGATGAGTATGAACCAAGAAGAAGTCAAGGTAAAAGTCATAAATATTTTTCAAGAAATGAAGACATATTTCTTTTAATATATTTATATTATAGGTAAAATGGGAACTGAGTTGAGTTTTCCACTTTTCAATGTATGGGGTTTTTATTTAATAATTATTATATAATCACCTAAAATTCTATTTAACATAATTGTATATTATAGGAAAAGTCATTGAATATATCGAGAAATATTATCAATATTATATTCTAAGACAGTGCATGATTTTAAGGCACGGTGTGTCCAGAATTGTTGTGTAAAATATATTAAATATATTAATTGAAACAGGGCAGGATTTTCCTAAAAAATCAGAATGACACTAAAAAAGAGAACTTAGAACTAAAACATGATGCCTTTTTTGATGTCATAGCGTGGATTTTACCCTAGGCATGAGATAAACATTGAGCGCGTCAGATCTTTGGGTTCGTCACGGTCATTGTAAAATGTTTAAATAAATTATTTAATAAAATTTTATTGACATAATGTTTTCTATAAATACAATATTAAGGAAAATAATATGATAATCGACGTAACCCTTCAAATTTTAGAGACATATAACGCATTGAGGGGTCATTCATAGATGAATAACAACAAAATCATTGATTGTCGATAGGTGTTCGGTGAATTTTGAGGATCTCACCAATGAAAATGATGTCGATTTATTCTTCTCCAATGATTGATCTGAATCAGGGTACGGTTATTATTTTATGTGTTTTTATCCCAATTTGATTATTCCTATGATAAACCTGAATTAATCAACTAAAGAATTGATTCCTAGAAAACGTGTATAGCAGGTAAGTTTTAGATTTAATTGAGATTTTGGGTTTATATTTATGTTTATTTATCTCTTTAGACTTCATTCTAATGGAAATAAATCAAGGCCAACAAGAAAATTAGCCATGGTCCATTCCTACCATATATATTTTTGCATTTCATACCCTGTTTTGTGCATGTTAATCATGGGAAACCCCTTTGGATTGAGGTTTGTTGAATAAATGATGTTCGGATGTTTGAAGACAATTCTTCCAAACAAAAAATCAGTACCATGGGTACAAATGTGATCAATTCCTCATTATTTAGGTGAGGTAGTGGAAAATGATCGACTGGTTTAAATTTAGGGATACTAGTTCTTCATATTCTTGGTGTTCATTGACGGTGTGGCTCGATAGATGATTTTAGGAGTATATCAAGGTATGGTTTTCATATAGTAGTGATGAAAGGGCTTGGAAAAACTAGATCCATGATTTCATTCATGAATCATTTCTATATCGAAGGATTATGTAGTATTTGACAATGCCTAATATGGTTCCACATGATCAGAAAAATCTTGGGTCACATGATTTGTAATCCGGAGATAAACATCATGTAGGACCACAGTGTGTTTCACTAGGGTTTTTAAGAGAGTATAACTATCACAATTAAATTAAACATTGTGTGAACTCACCTGGTGACATGACATTTACTATAGGATTACACTACTAAGCATATATACAAGTTAAGTGTAGACAGGTAAAGCTATTTAATTTTACATGGACACAAGAACACATCATGATACATGGGTTTACTCGGAGATGAAGATACAATCCATGAACTTGATGTGTAATTCTACAATAAAGGATTGCAAACTTTTCTCACATTACCATGGAAACATTTTATTAGGGTGTGTTCCCTTAATCCATTCCTTGTGGGTGAATTATGAAATCAGATCATGTAAATATGATGGTGATCCCCATGAAAGAACATTAATATCGAGTAGAGTTATTGGAATCCCTATGTGAGGGATGGAGTGATATCCTTTATGAATTTATTTGCCTTATGCGGGGTTCTCATAATCATAATGATCAACACTACTCATCCATTCATCCCATAGTTAGAGGATTAATCTAGATTTATTTTTTATATACCTCATACCCTGAGGAGTGTTCTACATCGTTGTATCTATCTCTTTAGAGTTCCATCATGTTGCAAGTCCTAACAAGAAGGATATCATAGATGGATTCCATCAGTGCTACCAGAATCATGGAGTATATTATCTTAGAGGAGTTTTATATATAACTTTTGAGAAGATATCCTAGGATGGAATTACAACTTTTACCTTACCTTGGGAAGATGTGTCCTCTGTGAGTATATCAGTATGTTCTTATTATATATACTATTTTAATATCCGTGTAATGGGATGACTATTATTCTTGATGTTATTTGCTTAGTGATTTTGGGTATTCTTATTGGGTACATCTATACTCACACCTTTAGGGGTTTTCCTGCAAATGAAATGTCTTATATTGATGACCAACCCTTTGATAGAGTCCTAGAGGGACCAGGTTATAGTGATGATTAGTGATATAGAAAACTGAGGTGTGTTCCAATGGTTTCATTTACATCATTCATCTACCTCTTCATAGGTTAATATTTTCTAAGATTCTTTGGGTGGACTTTTATATAGACCATACCTTCCAGTAAATTATTATATCACTCTGATGATGGGAATCCCGATTTATGATTTCATTGTTATTAGTTATTTTGTATTTCATCATTTTATGGTATTGGAGATGTGTGAGTGTATGCATGTACTGTAGACTAAATTCCCCAATATGTGTGATATTCAAACATAGTGTTGGTCAAATAACCCTTTCCTATTATAGGAAGAATTGGGGTTGTTTTGATTCAGGGCCTGTTATTTCAAGTAATGAATTAGTGGTATCATAGGGTGGTTGGTTCTACAATAGGGCAAAAGATTTTGAGATTGTTTAGGGTTTTATACAAATAGTGTAAAGTGTCTTGAGTACATATTTCAGGATATAGACACTAGTGTTGGTGTGGCAGCTTACATATCTAAGCACTATCACCCTGATCACGTTCCTTTCAACTCGTTACATGTAGAAATTGGTTGAAGGGAAAAAATTGGTACATGCATCATATAAGAATTTGTTTTTGTTTCCATGTCATTATTGATTCGTCTCACCATATATATTCATTGAATTTGGTATCCCATGACTATTACAAGATTCCTCAACGATGTTTTCAATCTAGGATTTAGTATTAGGATAATGTGGACAATTCATTCATAAATGAGCTTCAATACAAGTATATGTTCAAGTAGTTTCACCTCTGGGTGGTTCACCAGTCTTACCACCACTAATTGAGTAGCATTTGGTAACAATATTACGAGTGGATAAGTTGTGTAGGATAATCACACTTCATGATTTTTAATGAGAATGATGCCTTTGGATACAAGGAAATATGGACACCCAGATGGAGGAGTACATGATTGACGTTGTATTGTAGGACATTATTATTTTTAGGACACCTTTAGATCATATTGTTGTCCTAGAAGTGATCCTTCTTCATGCCTATACTGGATGATGGTGGGGCTTAGTGAAACAGTCGTACATTGAAGTGACTCTTTCATAGATATTGTTTGAACACCTTTTTACTGAGTTGTTTTGACTATCTATTTTGAGGTATGTGCACATCTAGTAAGTTTTACAAACTCTATATGAAATTATGACTATGGGTTATTATTCATTGAGGTTGTCCAAGATCCCTCAGTACTCGAATGATATGGTGCTTGAGAAGTTGTTTCATGCACAAAATTTTGAGTGAGGTTGACAAAGTGAAACCCAAAAATTCATGTTAACTCTATACAATAGTACTTATGTTAGGGTACTATATCATGCTTTGGTTTTCAATTGTTTTATATTCAAGCAGATGTATATGGTTAGTTATAGTAGTGGGAACACAACATTAGAGACATTTTTTGTGGGTATAAGAGGTGTGATATATTTATTATTTTCAAATAATGACTATTTTTAGAATTACTAGTAAATAGAACCTAATTTAATTATGTTTCTAATTTTTTTTGGAAAATGATGTGTTGGAAAAAAAATTCATTTTTTTAGAATGTCAGTAAATGGGGTTCTTCTAAATAATGAAATTTAAAAAATATCAAATTAAGAAAAAATTATCTATTTCAATTTTCTTATAAATGTCAATAAATGAAAATTGGAGACGTTTCCAAAGATATCCAAATTAGAGAAACCTAGTTTGTTGATGTTTATGAGAAACATTGGAAAATTAATTAGAGTTGTTTTAAAATTTATCAAAATAGATTTTTTTTTGTTTCAGGACAAGTGTTTCACCTTAGGAAGCCATGAATTAATTCTCTATGAAGTCAGATGATAGATTTATGTAGTGTATTGATTATCATTGCTTGAACGAGGTGAAAAGGATGAATAGGTTCCCATTAACAAGAATCAATTACCTCATTACTCAATTTGGAGGGGGGAGATGGTTTTAAAAGATTTACCTCACATCAGGCTATCACCAACTATGAGTAAAGTATGATGATATATTGAAGACTACATTATGATGTCATTACACTCACTATGTGTACTTGGTGACTTCATTCAGTGTGATGAATGTCCATGTAGTGTTCATTGGTCTCATGAAATAAATCATTTAACTTTTCTTAGAATATTTTTTAGTGTCATTGATGATATCCTAGTGTACTTGTTAGCCATGGAGGATCACATGAGACACTTGATGACGGTCATTTACATACTCATAGAGAACAAGATTTATGGGAAGGTATCAAAGTAAAATTTAGGGATTCCGGAGGTCATCTTCTTAGTACATGTTATCTCAGAAAATAGTGTTGTATTAGACTCGATAATGGTTAATGTAGTGTTATCTTAGTATACAACCAATTGCACGATTGAGGTGTGAAGATTTATTAGGTTGAAAGGAATCAATTGGAGTTTTTTTACCAAATTTATCCTAGATACGAGCTCCCATGATATAATTTACATGAAAAGAGTGTCTTTTAATGTGTAAAAACATAGACAAATTATATTTCTTGGTGTTGAGGTAAAGAATGAATAGAACATCCCTCATGATATTAATGGAGGAGGGTTTCTTGTAAATAGTGCTCTGTGATGCATTTGAGACTAGTATGGGTTGTGTTCTAATAGAGAGGAAGGATATGATTTTCTATGGTTCCAATTAGTTGAGAATGAATTGGAAGAACTACACAACCCATGATATTGACATACCAGTGGTATAAATCATATTGAATATGATGAGAAAAAAACTTTTTTGTGAGATATATAAGATATATTTTGAGAAAAATATTCAAAATTATATCTTATCCCAAAGATATTAATTTGATATAGAGAATATTGTTGCATTTCATTCAAGTTTTTGACTTACATATTTTTTATACTACTAAGAAGGATAATGTGTCAGTATATGCACTCAGTTGTAAATCATGTTTTAATTTTATGAGAAAGATAAAAATGAATATGGACTACTTATATTTATCCTTAGAGGATGGGAATGGTTCATTTTACCTCTAATAGATGGTTGTTATACAACTACTACATTATAATCTTAAGGATTATTATGTTGGTGATACAAATTGTGAGACCCTACGTACTCAAATTTCTACTATATGTCATCTTGATAGATTTTTATAAGGGTATGGAACATTACATTCCCTTTAGAGGAGGAATGATAGTACCAGTGATATTTTTAGAGGTTTTTTTGTGGGATTTGAATACACCTCCTTTTTTAGTAAATCCAGTTGTGGAAAAGAGTTACCATGACCTCTAATGTCAATTTTGGTGTGAAGAGATGAGGAAGGGAGTTACAATGAATCCTCTCAATGAGTTAATTTTCCTCAACTGGGGGATAAACACTAGGTTCCTATGGGGTTAACTCAACCCCTGATGTGGAATAATGAAAGTAGGATGGAATATCACTAGACTCTGTGATGGGGTTACCAAAAATTTCAAGAGGACATGATTCCATTGGGGTGATCCTAGACCGAATCACTAGGTCATCCTACTTACTTAATATAAGCGATAAGAGTTTAGTAGAGATCATTGGTCTCCCTTACATATGTGAGATATTCTAGATCTACGAAGTTTCCTTAGGAATTTATTCTGCCTATTATTTTTGCTTCACATCTCAATTGTTGAAGGGATTTCCAGAAGCCTTTTGGATTCATTTTTTTTAGAATAAATTTTCCACACCATACTGACAACTATTCATATTCAAAATTTTGGGTCCTAGATTAAATTATGTAGGATTAAAAGTTGTACATTTTCTATAGTGTATATGATTACCTATTATTGGTGGAGTTTTCAGAAAAAAATACCATAATACCATCTTTATTCTACTATTAGAGGCATTTTACGTGCAACCCTATAGGTCACCATTATGCTAGAATAAACAAGGAGAGTCAGCAGTTATGTGACCAATGTTTGTAAGATAAATTAAAGAGAAGATTTATATCATCATATAATGGATGAGTACTATAAAAGGCCTATAAATTCTTATTTGGACTGACGGTGGATGCCTTCATAGTTTAAAGATAAATAACATGTGTACCTATAAGTGTCACCATAATGTGTTTTTTATAGACTTGTTCATAGTGTAAATCTATATCTTGGGTTCATTGGCCATTTCTAGATACTACATAGAGTTAGTAATGTAGCATACCAAAAGTATCATCCCCTATAGGTGTATCGGGCACACGACATCTTCCACGTATCATAGATGAGGAGGTACATGCATGATTGATCACATGTTATCTAATGGGTCGAGCTAGACATTTAAAAAGGAGATAATTTTTTAGTGTAGCCAATAGAGATTGAGGATTGGAAGAAGAATACCTTCCATGGGTGAGTGATTCCATTAGTACATGGTCAGTATCAAAATGATAATTTTTAAGAGTGTACCTGGGAGCTGGAGACAGAGATGCATGCTCAATACCCATTTTTCTTTGTATAGTATTTTATTTATCTTTCATGAGCAAAAATTATTATGGTGTGGAGAATGTCATAGAACTAATTTTCCATGAAATGTATTCAAATAAATCTTTTAATATTTTTAATAAAATGTTATTATACAATGCGTGATTCCACTTCCCAATATGTCTGGAATTTTTTTTTCAAATATATTTAATATATTAATTGCATTCGGGAAACAGTTTCTTAAAATAAGTCGAATGGGTCCTAATAATTGAAATTTTTAATATATTCTGGGCCACCATTGAGTTTATAGAATGAGTTTTACTCTCAGTGAAATATATCCTAGGAACATATCAGCCGCTTGAGCTGGGCATGGTGATGGGAGAATGTTTAAATATTTTTTATTAAAATTAATATAATTTATTTGATTAGATTTTTGTGACCTAAATTTGGTTTTTAAATAAACTTTTATTGATAATTCCAATGTTATCCACAAAGCCCTAGATATTTTAGAGAAATAGAGAGAGTTTGTGTCTTGGAGGATCATTTTTAAAATAAAACCAATGTATTGTGGATCATCGATTGGTGTGAAGCGAATTTCATGGATCTCACCATTGATAATGATCCTAATTTATTCTTCTCTATATATTTTTCCCAATACATGTAGGTAGTTTATTTGTGGATTTACCCCCGTTTTATTTTTTCAATGATGAACAGGAATCAATCAACCAATTAATCGACTAATAGAACAAGAATACTAATGGTACATGTTACATTTATTTGATATTGGGTATTTCTATTATTTTTTATTTATATCTCTTTGTCATTTTCTATAGTGGATTATTAATGAGTAAAAAATGAACAATAGCCAATTTCCATCCCTCACATTGTGGTTTGTGCATATCTTCTCCAATTTTACACACGTTCTTCATGGGAAACCACTATGTAGAATGGTTTAAGAAGACTTGGAATTTGATTAATTCAAAACTATAATATAGTGAAAAAAATAAATACCAAGGGAATCAATTCAACCAAGGATATGTTTGTGATGTGTGAAAGTAGTGGATGATCGATCATCTCATATTTTGGGACACCTGTTCTTCTTGTTTTCATCTTGTGATGATAGTAAAAATTGGCATATTATTTTTTGAGTAGTTGGAGGTATGTTTTTCTGTGAGAGATGATGGAATGGATAGAATAGATAAATATCAATATTTGTTATATGATTCTCATCTATATTAGAGGTTGAAGAAGTGGACGAAAATAGTCCCAACAATTCCACGTTTTAAATAAAATACCTAGTTACATGTTATGTAATCAAAAGATACACACAGTGTGGGACCCCCTCTTTGGAACACAAGATTCTATGAATAAGCTTAATATCATATATTTTTTTGACATTCACAACACAATATGCGACCCTTCCTGGAGACTAGGTATATACATTGGGATAAGATGAAGAAGAACATGGCCAAGCAAGGACAACATGGGACCAGTCATATACTCAGACATAAGCATGGGCATGGGATATGGTACATTGGGAGAACGAATGTTGATGAGACATGATATGTAATTTATTAGACGATGTGTACTTCTTCAAAGTAGGATTTTATACAGTCTTCACATTATCTTAGAAAAGTCTTTTATGATCCCTTACCTTGATCCTTTCCCCAAGGGTTTGTAATGGAATTACACAATATGCATAGAATGGTTATCCCCTATTGGGAACCCATGTTTCAATTCTTTTTTTTTGAATCCCTCTATGTGGATCGGAGTGATATCCTCTATCATCATCATTTTCCCTATGTGGGGTTCTTAAAAAAATCAGGACTAA
This sequence comes from Viscum album, assembly GCA_963277665.1. Lineage (NCBI taxonomy): Eukaryota > Viridiplantae > Streptophyta > Magnoliopsida > Santalales > Viscaceae > Viscum > Viscum album. The sequence goes on along the minus strand of OY728142.1, from coordinate 772,723,112 downwards.
TAATACTCGAGAATCAATCCCCTATATAGAGGATTAATTCAGATTAGGTTGTTGGTAAACTCCATGGAACTAGGAGTGATACCCATTTTTGTATCAGTGCCTTAAAAATTATACTATGAACTTCTTATGGTGAGACCCAATATACACAACATCTCGAATGGATTCCATTAATTAAATATGAATCATAGATTGTATTTTGTTAGAGGAATATTATATAGAACATCCATGTGGGAATCCTAGGACGTATTTATGGTTGTCTCCTTACATTGAGACTATGTCTCTATTATGATTACATATAGATATCCTTATTATATTTGATATTGAAATATCCATATTATGAGTTTAACATTATTTTTATACTATATCCGTAGTGATTTTTAGGTGTCCTACTATTTATATCTATATTCATTTCCCCATAGGCCTTTCATGCTTCTGTCATGTCTTATATAGATAATTGATCATTTGAAAAATTCCTAGTGGAATGAAGACCAGGTAGATCTTATAAAGCCAGAAAAACATAGGTGTGTTCTAGTAGATGAATTGATAGCAGTCCTCTCCTACATCACATAATGGTGTTGTTTTCAATTTCGTTTTATGGGATTGTATTTGTCCAATTAATTCCATTATTTTGTTTTTGTACTCTGACAATTGGTTTCTAAAAGTATCCATGTGTGGTTATTGGTTGATTTACATTAAAAATTTTATGATCATGTGGATGTGTTCATGTGTATACGTATATTAAGATAAGGCATCAAATATGTGTGATATTCTTACTCTTCACTGGTTGTCATCCCCTTTTCTATTAGAGGCCGAATAGGTGTAGGTGCAGTTAAGGCCCCGTTGGTCTGGTTCATGACACTCTAAACCTAGGTAGTTCATTGATAATGAAAAAAGTTAGCTATTATCTAAAAATTCAATAATATGTACTTTTTAAAGTATGGGTCCTTATATGTGTCTCCCCAAAACCATTCACAATCCCATTAATCCTTGGTATCACCAAAATACCATGTTATGTGACCTAAAAGATTTTCCCATGGGAGAACATCCAAGGGAAAGGTAATAATATTAAGACTATTTTTATAAGTTATTTTCCTTCAATACACACAACATAACTCATCTATCCCTGAATTTATGGTTAATAAAAAATTAATATGTTATATAGTTATAATACTAATTAAATATCCATTTTATACCTTACTCTAAAATAATTGAGAAATGAAGAAATGTCATCATGCATGTGTGAGGACTACCACCTAAATGGAAGACATGTTTTCTTTTCTATGGTAACATGTAGTCGATGAATTTAAAATGTATTTAGTATATAATTATGATATCTCTACACCATTAAATTCTGATGTATAATATTGGTTATTTTATATATCTGATCAACATGAGAAAATTATATTAACATTAACAACCTTAGATGGACTTATCACAGAACCTTTATAAATTAGGGTATATTATTTGATTATATTTTAAAAAGTATAATTATTTATATAATAGAATAATAATGGACATAAACCTAGAAAATTATGCAGATCATAATGTTTTCTTGAAATAGCTTTTACTTAGATCAACAGACTAAAAGTGTTACAATGACATTTTCCCAACAACCATGAGTAACTGGTGTAAGATGAAAAAAATAAATAATAAATAATAATAAATAATAAATGGACCTTAAAAAATAAAATATGGATGAATTATGATTTTTGGTATATATTTATTAATCTTAATTTTATTACTCTTAATGTTATGAGGAAAGGAAGAGTTTATTCACAAACAATGTAAGGGATCTTCCATACCACTATGGTTAATTATCAATTTAATTTTCTCACTTTCATGAAATATAATTCTCTAGAATATATTATATTATTTCATATATTTACATTACATATATACCTAGTTAAATATCCTTTTTATTTCTTGGTTATAGATTTTTTTTATTTTCATATGAAATTACCACTTCAGAGTAAACTCAATTTGTGTGATTTTCCTAACATATATCTATTATAAAAAAATAAGCCAAATTAAATTCATTAAAACCCTGCATTGATTATAAAAACTATTAATTTTTTCTAGATAACTATCTTGGCTAGAATATTTCTTTAGGAAGTATAATATTTCCTTCTTAGAATCAATTAATTTTTTATTTTATAAAATCTCTACCCAAGTGGTTCCCTTTTCATTTTTCTTCTATATATATTTCTTCGTGAATTTTATACAATTGGACTCCATAATCAAATAAAAATTCACTTTTCTATTTTTATTTTTCTAAATGATTTAACATTATATTCTATATAAATATGTATTATTCATCCTTTAGTTATGCATTGAATCAAATTTATGAAACCCACTTTCTTCTCAGGGGTTTTATCATGCTTATTATTTATGTATGGTTTCTTTTACTCACGTGTACCATTTATTCATGTACATATTATTATTTTAATTATTTGATTGGCAGGACTGAAGTTATATACCCCTCCAATGCATTGGTTAAAACTTCATATCTCATGATATGATATGTATGGGATTATAGAGTTCACCTAATCTTCCATGAGACATTATACACTATGTTTATGAGAATTGGAAGTGAACCTAATATTCCATGTGACATTGTCCATTATTTTTATAAGAATTTTTTTTATGAAAAAATACTTTGGTACTCTTTCTTTTTTATGATGATGGTCTTGGGGGTGACCATTGTGGCATGTTTGTGATATAATGTTTTATGTTGTTTATATGGATTCCATGATTCTAAGAATTTATGATTTCATTTACTTATGTCATGATTACATGATTATGAACATTATCATTGTGATATCATTTTATTCCTATTAAATTTTGAGTTATTATTTATTTGATTTTTTATTCCATTACTGGGATTTGTTTCTTATAATAATTTGTTATGTATTCTACCCATGGTATCCTATTCACTTTTAGAATATCTATGGGAGTTTATAGAAAAACATGGATATAAAAATAAATATGATGTTTTCAAATTTAATATTATATATCCATGTGTCTAAATTTCAAAATCAACTATTCCTTTATATCATTAGTTTTCACTAATTATAAATCTATGTGAAAAACACTTGAATAAAACATATTTATAGAATGGGTTTCTATACTAGAATTTTCTAAATAATATCCACAAAACACATATATTTAATATTAAAATGAAAAAATTATCTCATGTTCTGACATAAATAAATTTCCATAAGTATGGGTGACCCTAGATTCTTCCCTAAGTGTCATTTTAATCATTCAGTACTCATTCAAAGAATCTCCTATAAATTCCATCATAAGGATATAATCTCTATCTCTAAACAGTATTTTGTGAAGTGTGAAAGCTTCTCTTTTCCAAGCAAGGGATATGATACTTCCCTTTAATTTTATGTTGAAATGAGAATAATTCACGCTTCAACATTTTTGTTTAAATTTATGTGATTAAAATTAATAGGGTAACTTGTTCCATGAATGAAATAGTTCTATGTTCTTTGAGGTGGCGGTACTTAACACAAGGGATGATAGTTTTATGCTGGAAAGACATTATGAAAGGAAGTCGAAATTTTGTTTAGATTGCAGCGTTTTTGGTCACTTGGTCCATAAATGAAATAGGTCTAAGATCTGAAGTTTCTATAATATCAAAGGGAATTGTGAGGAGTCCTATAGAAAGGGCATTGATACCGATAAGGGGACACTTCAAGGTGAATTATCCCTTCAGATATCAAATACCATAGAAGGGGACCTTGATATGGATCCGTATGAGGCTGTTATTACTGGTATTGTGGATATTGAGAAGTTTACTGTAGAGTGGAATGTTTTTCCTATTGACATGAAAATAAGGATGGTTGAAATGGGAATTTCATTGTATTCAAGGAATGAAGATGTGGTTCCTAATGAACATCTGGTTCATTTTATAGATGATAACAAGGAGGACATGTCATTCAGTCCTCCTTTTGTGCATGACCTTTGGTGCAGTATCTAGTGAGCAACAAATAGGATGACCTTTCTCCTGATACCTCTATTGTAGTACCATGAAAGGCTGATTCTGAGAAGAAGGATCATGGGAGTAGTTCAGCTGTGATGAGTCATATTGGTGGGAAAGATCCTCCCCTTCCATAATTTCCAGACATCACTACTTGTCAAGAGGTTGTTCTTGATCATGACCAAGAGGAGGGAAGGGATTATGGGGACATGTTTGTGGTGGAACTGAATCTGTTGGAAGATACAAAAGGCTCTTCCTAGGATCCTCTTCTTTCGGATGATACACCTCAGGTACTTGAGGACCCTTTCTCCCAATTCCCTAGTGTGAAAGTTGCTATGAGAAAAATATCACAGGTTTCCCCATTGGGAATCACTCAATCACCCAAAAAAATCCTCTTAGTGGGAATCTATGGGATAATGATTGTGATGCTCCTGATGAATTTGATGGGAATAACAGGACTTCCTTAGTGGAGGAGCCACCAAAAGGGAAAGGCAAAGGGAATAGCAAGAAGATAACGACAGAAGTTCAAAGGAATGGTGGGCCTCACACCAAAGAAAAAAAACCCTATTAAAATAAAGATCCTATATTGGAATTAACAGGGGCTTGGGAGTGCCCTCAGAGTCAAGGACCTAAGGCAGTTCATTGTGACTAACAACCCTTTGTTGATCACCTTATCTAAACCAAATATGACCTTCGAGAAGTGGGTCACATTTAAATGTCAACTCTTGTTTACTCATTTGTTTCTTATAATCTGAGTGACCGTGGGGTTGAGTCCCTTTGGATTTTCAATCATGATAGAATCATTCTTCTATAATGCAATAATAATCAGTAGGTTTTCTCTGTTGTGGTTGGGTCTCAAGGATTTACCATTACCTGCACTTTTGGGTATGCATCCAACCTCTGCATATGAAGAAGGTAGTTGTGGAGATATTTTGAAACCATTTCTACTTAGGTGAATCATAGGTGGGTTTCCATGGGTGACTTAAATATAGTTCTTCAGCATGAGGAGAAAACTGGAACCCATTTTAATAGATTGGAAGCCACTGATTTCTCCTCAATTATTGACTATTTTCATCCAAATTAAGTGACCATCTTGGGTTAAAAATTTACATGGTGTAGGTATACCCTCAATGGGTGTAAATCTAGTAAATTGGATAGGTTCTTTATTAAAATTCATGATAGACTTGATGCTATTGCAGTCCTAGGCCTGACTTTGCCCAAATGTCACTACAACCATAGTCTGATCGTAGTGGATGTTTTCACCAGTGAGAGGTGATCCTCCCATATTCCCTTCAAATTAAACAACTCCTGGATGGTCAATCCAGGTTTTAGGGAAGCCATCTCCAATTCTTGGTTGATGGCAGTGACTGATATCCCCCTTTGAATTCAGGCTAGTAAGCTAAAGCATGTGAAGAAGCAGCTCAAGGATTGGAGAAAGGCATCATTTTCTGATCTGCAAAATGACATTAAGTCAGCTGAACAACACCTCTTGTCTTTCCAGAATGCAAGTCAAATTCCATTTGTCTCAACAAGGTATGAGATTCAGGACCTCTCGCACCTTGATAACCTTCTTTCACTCTAGGAAAGGCTTGCTAAAATCCAATACAACAATAAATGGCCGCAAGAGGGAGACACGAACTCAATGTTTTTTAAATTATTGCATAGAGAGAAAAGGACACATCAATGTATCAATGATATTGAAATCAATGGTTCATTATACAGCTCAGAGGATGAAATCACCAGTTTTTTGTTAACTATTTTGATGACCTTTACTCAGATAAATGGAGTTACAATTTTTCCCACCTGATTCCCAATATAAAGGCCACCATTTATGCTGAACACAACCAAATGTTGGTGGAGGTGCCAATGTAGAATGATATAAAAGTGATTTATTTTCCCTGAATATTGATAGTGCTGATGGGCCTGATGAATTCACTAAAAAAAATTTTATGCTCCACTGGCATATTGTGCACCTAGAAGTGATTAGTGATATGGGTAAATTCTTCAATCATGAATCCATGACTTACAGTGTCAATGCATGTTTTATTTCCATTATTCCAAAGAAATTTATGGCCTTGGATATTATAGACATTAGGCTAGTTTCTATTTGGAACACGATACCTAAAGTCTAAAGCAAGATCATTTCCTTAAAGATGAGCAGCCTTACTGGTGAATTAATCACTCCTAATCAATTTAGATTTGTGCCTAGGAGGAAAATTCAGTGATATCATCTCATGACATTGGAAAGTGTTAACATAATGAGAATTAAATGTAGTAATAGAAGTTTTTATCTTAATCGGGATATCTATAAAGAATTTGACACCATTTTTTTGAATTTCTTATTCACGATTCTCAGGAAACATAGATTTTTTAGCTCTTTATTAAGCTAGTTTCTACCATTTAGAGTAGTGTCATGCTGTTAATTCTTATCAATGGATAACATATTTGGTACTTTACATGTAATAGAGGGGTCAGGAAAGAGGATCCCATCTCTAGGATACTTTTTTCTTTGGCTGAGGACTACATAAGTGTGTGTCTTCAAGACGTTGTGAAAGCTGGCCTTTATAGGAAAATGAGATTTGGAAGGGATTACTTCACACCCTCTCATCTCATTTACTCTGATGATATTCTCCTTTTGGGAAAGCTGATAAAAGGACAATTTCATGTATTAAGAAAATATTTTCCCACTATGATGACATTTTTGGGTAGGTGATTAGTTGGAATAAATATGTTATTATGTTCGGGAAATGAATGACCAATGCCAAACATAATAGAATAGCTAGGACCCTTTGGGTGTGGAGGAAAACCCGACCTTTAATTTATCGTGGGTCCCTCATTTTTGGGGAAGACTCAAACATGCTTATCTTGAAAGCATTTACTCCAGAATTATTTCTCATATGGTGGCATGGAAAGGGTAATCCATATCTTAAGCTTGTAGGATTTGTTTGGTGAATTATGTGATCACCTAAATGTTTTTCTACATCTTCTCTTTTTAAAAATGTCCTAGGAACCTCATTAAGGATCTTCAAGTGTTGATCAAAAACTGTATCTGGATTGGATCAATTTATTAGAGGAAGCATTTCACCATTTACTGGAGAGATTTCATCAAGCCGATTGATATGGGAGGTATGGGTGTTAAGGATTTTAGCTTATTCAATGACTCCATTATTAGTAAGTTCACATGGAACTTGGTTTCTAGAGGTGATATGACACATGAATTCCTTTCATAGAGGTCTATGTCTAAGCTTCACAGTGGGAATTCCATGTATGTGGCATCCTCTATTTGGCCTTCCATCAAACATGCCTTCAATGTAATTATGAATTTCTCTATTTAGATGGTCTATGAAACTTCAGGTCGTAATATGTGGACAACTCGGTGGCTAGACAGGCCCCTTAATGAATTAATAGATGTTCCAGCCCCCCTACAAGCACTCTCAATTTCTAATTTATACAAGCATCATGATGTGCATGGATGTCTACCCAGTCTTATTTGGTTCCAGGTACAACAATACAGCTTCAATGCCCATGATTTTTTGGCTTATACTCCTAGTGGAAATGGGATACTCACTTCTAGGGTGTATAATAGGAACATGTGTGATGGTTTTAATTCCACGCTTGCATGGTTACGTGTATTTAGAAATCCCATCATACCTCGTGTTCGGTACCTCCTGGTATGGTGGGTCTGGAAATTCAAGCTACCTGTGCAGATCATGCTGCAGCGAATAGGGCTGCAACTCGTGCCTGTCTGCTATCTGTGTATACAAGATGATACAACTATCCAGAATATTTTCTTCTTATGCACTTACTCATGTCGCATATGGAACTAGTTACAGTCTATGTTTGGAACCTCCCTCCAGGAGGACAACATTGATGGGCTCATCTGCTCCATACAGGCTGCCAGACACAATGAGTAGATCCATGCACTACTGTTGTCCATTGTTGCTAGTACATTTTATTGTATAAGGAAGACCACGAATAGCATTTGTTTTGACAGATATAGGCCCTCCTTGAAAGCTGGGTTGAATGTCATTTACAAGGTGGTGTTAGCTGCCTCTAAAATTCAAACATGTGTGGTGAATAACACTATTTGTGACTTGATTATTTTTAAGACTCTCTGTGTTCCTGGAAAAGTCAAGAATCCTATGGTGCTGAAATCTATTAGATGGATCCTGCTCATCTACCCATGGTTGAATGTGAATGTGGATGGGGCGGTCGTGGTGCACCAAGACCGTCAGGCTATGATGGAATCTTCCACACCCATCGGGGCTTCGTTAAAGGCTTATTTTACAACTATATTGGAATTAGATCTACTATATTAACAGATCTTTGAGTGATGATAAAAGCCATCAAATATGTGACTCAACATGGTTTCAAAAACATCTAGGTGGAATCTGACTCGACCATAGCGGTATATATTTTAAAGATGCATTCTCGGAATGTTCCTTGGAAAGTGGCTCCGTCATGGAGTTCCTGTCTTTATGCTCTTGATCACTTGCAGCTGGATTTCACTCATGTCTACAGGGAGGCAAACCAAGCTTCATATGCGCTTTCTAAGCGGGTTGTCACGGAGGTCTCATCGAGATATTCCTTTATTACTACAGATTTTTGTACTCATTTTTTTGATTTGGATATGCATGGTGTGTGTTATTTTCATCTTTGAAAGCCCTCTTGCTCTGCCACTTTTTCTATTTTGTATTAATTTGATAGGGGCGAGTTTTTCCTGGACCCTGAATTTGTTAGTTTAAGAGAGAGAAACATGAAAATATGTTTTTTTTATTAAATTGTTTAAAATATTTCAATATAAAAAGATATATTATTGACGTATGTTAATAATTATTGCAAAATTATGAAATATTGATATTTACAAAGGGATAATGTTCTACATGATTTTCAATGAATAAATGATACTAAATTAATAGATATTTTATTATTATATGTAGTAAATTTCTAATTTTTTCATAATTCTAAATTTAAAATATTGTAGATTATTATTTCAAAACTACAATCCCAGAATTTGTTATAGTATAATGTATTTAAATTTTTATTAATATTTGAGATGTAAACTATAGTTTTATTGAAAATAGATTATGAAGAACTTATTGTTGTTATTATTATCATATTTTTGGTATAAATAATACTGAAAGGTTTGGATAATTATAAATATCTATGAATATGAGAATCACATGTTGAATTATATATTTTATATTGATGATAAAAAATAATAAAAAATAATTCAATGATTTTTCATGTACATTTGATAATAATATATGATAATATGTATGGTTATCAGAAGAAATTTAAAATAAGTAATTTCATTGTTTGGAATAATTGTGAGCATTAATGAAATTTTATAGGAGATGGAAATGGATTATGTCATGTTGTATTTTATTTAATAATGGATAACATAAAAATTATAGAATATTATGGTTTTAATATAATTAAATTATAATGTTTTTAATTCTTTTATAATTCTGGATATCATTTAGAGAAGTGAAATTTGAATTGTTGCATGCGTGGATGATTTAATATATTGTGATATTGTGATTAAATTATTGGTTGGGACTTTGTGATTGAATGCGATTGTTTTTTTCCTATTGAAATTTAATAGATAGCATGATATATATTTTTTTAGACTTAAATAATGGTTAATATTTATGGGAATAAAATAACATTATAAAGTCGGTAATGATTTTTTTAAAATAAAAGTGGCGTTTTGAAATTATTATTGTTGAGATTTTTTTATAGAAAAGATAAAACTAAGGTGTCATTATGTATTAAATAAAAAACCATGGATATTTTCATGGATAATACTTTAATGATTTATGAATTATTCCATAGTTATGGTAAGGAATGATTAATGACTTCTCAAATAATTTCTTTTGTGTTATGTGAGCCCATCGTTGTCTGATAAAAGATAAAATGACGTGTTTGATTTCAAGAAAACATTCTTTTAAATTTTTTATGAAAAAAATACATTATAATGTTTTTATATGAAACATTTTCAGATCAATAATTTGATTTATTATTAACTTAATATGGTTTGTGTGATAATGTGGGCATGGGGTACTGGTGAAGAAGATTGTGGCATGGGTTACCAGTTTTAATGATGGTGGCATGGGGTTCAAGATATGATGATCGTGTTGGAACAAGATTACTATTGTGATTTTGTATGGAATTGTGTGGGGCACCAGGAGAGTTCAGATTAGTTTATAGCGGGTATTACTTATCATTGATTATATATTCAATAACTATTACTTGATTGTTGATGGATGGATATTTATTTGGCTAGTTTCAAACTAGGTATTCTAGATTGATTCTACATACTACAAGTGAATCATTTTATGTGGTAAATTTGGCTACATCATAGAGTACTGACATGTTTTTCTACAGATAATGAGTTACTTCAAGAATATGGTTGATTCATTATTTTCACTTATATTGATGATATTATTGATAATAAAATAAATGAGTAAATAGTTTCACATCCATTTATCGTGGAAGATTAAAATATTAATATTTGACAATAAAATGGATTAATTTTATTAATAATAAATTAATTAATATTGTAAATGAAGGCTGTATTGTTTTTTGAAATCTAGAACTTAGTTGTGGTATTGGGGAGTCCTATGTGATTATATCAGAAGAATAATTTAGGACTAGGTAGTTTCCCACATTATGGTCCCCCCAGTATCATTAACCTATAATTATTTAAGGAAAAAGATATAATAATGATAAAAACACCATCCATTAGTGAAATAATAAATATAAGAGGAAATCCCAATATATGCATGGCATTTAAAACTAGAAGGATAAAACTAAAAATTAAAAAAATCAACCCTAGGTAGAAACCCCAGACTCTAGGAAAATAAAAATGCTTCTCAATAACACCTCTATGATACTAACATCCTACATGATCACCAAACTATTTCTAGTGACCTAAAAATAATTATATATTTATAGGGTAAGCATAACATGTATAATCAGTAGAATCATCCCTAAAACCTCTCATGAAAAACTTGAAATATTCATAGAAAAAAAATTTAATAAAAAAATGGAACTAACTCCTCACCTAAATAGGTAGTACTAGTTTTCCAACCTCACCTTGGACCACTCACTGAGTCAAAATTAAAGTAAAACTTATGATATCAAAAGATTGTATGTAAATGTGTACCCCTATTCCACTTATCCTATGTTTTTTGAATCTCATTCCCCAATTACATACATCTTTTGTTCATCCCATCCATAATAAATTCATCAATAAGGTCAATTAGGCCTCAACCCTACCTATTTCAGTCCCATGTAGTTTTAAATATTTCATGTTGGAATCAGTATAAATATCAAAATCATTATTATTATCATTCCAAAAACAACAAAGTGTATTTATAGAATCTATTATAGAGAAATTACAAGCATTATAAGTCAAAATATGATAACCAGTACAACTAAACTCATGGGAATATGATATCTCTATGTTCGGATGCAGGCATGTTAAATACCTTAATCTATTTCAACCCCCATAAAAAATTATAGTGTAATAAATAACCATCATATAACATGATAGAGAATAAAATATTCCATAATACATTGTATATTAGGATACACATACTTATCTAGATCTAGAAGGATAGAATGGGAGAGGTAAAATTCAATCATTTTTCCCTCTTCTTCAGGGATTTTAGAGAACCACCAAAACTTTGGGGTATCGGTTTCCCTTATGATGTGGGTTGGGTAGCATATTAAATCATCAAATAGAAATTATATAACACACAACCACACTATGTGAATTGACCTATCATTAGACTCATCTATCTCTATCATCATACAAGACCCATGGAGGCCACTGCTATGGACTATGTATCAATAAGCTCACATACATAATGTTCTATATCAATTAAATAACAAATTATCCATTAATTGATTATAACCATAATCAATTTCCATGATTTATGCTTAAATTATCATAAACATGTGTTAAAAATACTATTACATCATTCCATATATTTTCATATATGTCATCATCATCTATGAATAACAAGAATTAACCATGTCCATTTATTAATTCCAGTATCACCATATAATTATCTAGGTACTTCATGAATCATCCAATGCTACCACATTAAATATTCACATGTAGTTCATTAAATAAAATTAATCAAAAGATAAAAATGATCAAATAAATACCATCAATCCATCCAACAATTATTAAAACATAAATAAAGAAATGAAAAAGAATGAGAAAGACCCATTATGAACTTTTCCAGATCTCTTGGTATCCCACACCATCATAAATAATATCAATAATCATTAAATCAATGAAATCAACTATCACGTTATCCCAGTGATGCCATATCATAACATTATCAATTTAACCCATGTCTCTCAGTCCATAAAAGTAGAAAATCATAACCCAAAGAGATTTTCGACTCCAGATGATAACACGTTAAATGTTCATAACCATGGAAAATATGCCATTAATAAAAAATTCTCTATATGTCCCTTTGGATCCCATACATATCAAATGTATTTTTAACACATAGGTGAAGGCACGAAGGCTATACATAATGGTTTTTATTAATCTGACAATAAATAATGGGATCAATCAACCCTAAAATATTTATTGTTTAATAGACACATTGATACACCCACACGTGTCTTCTAAATCTCTTGAGTTTCGATCATATTAGATTGTATTGATTCCCAAACAACACTTACTACTAAGATGTTATATAGTAATAGTTTGTGGTCGATTCCTCATGGAATTAGTTGGGCAGTGGAAACGTTTTGGTTTTAACCCTTTAGTGTAGGATTCCTCATATTTTTTTTGTTTGGGAAAACTATTTCCATTCTGGTGACGTTTGAATTATTAAATAAGAAAGGGATTGGGATCAATTTTGGTGTTCTGTATAAAATATGATCTTAATTCTACCATAGTAGGATCCTATTGTTTAGGCTACAAAAAAATTGGAGTTTACTAGAAGAATATGGTCAAACAAACTGGTTATACCTAATAAGAAACTACTTCTTATCTTGGATATAGTGAAACCAAGAAGCATTAATCATAGATTCAACGGAAGATAGTGTATCATGCTAATGGTTATAGCCTAATCAACATTAAAAATAATAGGATCCGTCATTAAAATGTCCCATGGCCAGGGATCTAAGAATGAATTGGATAGAAAATTTTTATGTTTCTTGACTTCTAATACTTAAAGTTACCATTTTTGGAATTAAATATTTTTCTAAATTCAAACACCCCTAATTGTGGTCCTTTCTCTAAGATGTGTATCCACTCATGTTATAATTCAAACTAGATAAATGTGGAATTAAAGTCCTGATTATTATCATTGTAAATATTGATATTAAATTGTTAATAATCATGAAATGATTTAAGCTAACCAAATAATGAACATGTGGTTAGGGAAAATAAATATATATCGTGAATAAAGAACAATTAAACTAACTACAAGTTTAAAACAATGATAAGAACAATCACACCAATGGTATTTTGTGACTTGATACTAGAAACAATTAAATAGAAAAATAGAATTGGTAATGTAAAAGGAATAAATAAATATCTTGAAATCAATCCAAAATTCTTGTATTCAATAAAAATATTAAAATGAAAATAAGAAATTTCTGCTTTTGTATAGTGTGATTATAGAATCCCGACTTATTTTCACATAAACATTCATTACATTTTACAAAACCGAGGATTATTAAGGGTTAGTGTCTTGGAAACCATGAACTTAAAACATGAAAACATAACACATTATTCTTAAACACATGAAAATATTCTCCTCATGTTCATCCTATGTTCATTACTACATCTCATAACCTTGGGACATACATCAAAATAAAGGGTGAGAAGAAGGCCCAGTAAGAGAAACAAGAGAAACTTTTTACACGTGAACTTGAGAAACTTCAATAAGGTCATGAAAAGAACACTAAGGCATGAGAAAGAAATCATGACATATATCATAATAAGAATAGAAACTTTAATAACTTTAAGATGTGTCTACAACATTTAATATTTACAATCATTTCGTTTCACCAAGATCCATCCCTAAGGTGTCATTAAAAATTACCAAGGTTATTCACCAAGGTATCAGTCTAAAAGGTCATCTCTAGAGATTAAGTCTTTACCTAATACATTGGAGCGCTATCTGAGCGCACCCTTGACATGTATTTATTATCATGTGAGACACATATATCGTCATCAATCATTTCATAAACAACCCATATAGAATAAAATAAATGGGTTTCGTTTTATAATCATAACGTTTTAAAAAACTGCATTAAAGACATGATCTTTATGGCACTTTAAACCCAAGGAAAGGGAAAGTGGTTTTCATGTATGTAAATCCCAGAATTTAAAATAGAACATTTTGGTATATATGTGAATACACAAATAGAAGAGATATCTTTGAGTATTCACTTAATAAAATAAAAGAACTTTATAAAAAGAGAGAGACATTTTGAGACGAAATTTCTGCAGCATAACGACTATGTAACAGGGTTTTAGAAAACATTGAAAAGAGAGGGGACATGTGTCAAACATTCATAAATGACCAATAAAATAGTATAGGGGAAGAATATAAGGGATTTAAGAACATGGTAATGAAATTTGAAAATATACCATTTGAAATGAAGAACATGAAAGGAAGACAAAAATAAGATTTCTCTTATGAAAATTCAGCAGCCTAACAACGTCACATAAAATTCAACCAAAAATGAATTGATGAGATCAAATAGGATCTCTCAACATATGAACATAAAAGATCAATATGATAGATATAGAGATCATACCCCCAAAATAATAAAAAGGTACTTGAAAGACTAGACATGAATGTAGAACTTGAAAATGAGAAAGGTGAAAGAATCACTTAAAAATTCAGCATCCTAACGACGTCACTTAAAACATCAAAATAATAAATTGAAGAGATCAAATGGGATCTCTCATCATATGATCATAAAAGATTAGTATAATAGATATAGAGATAATACACTAACATAATAAAAAGGAAATTTAAAGGCTTGACATGAATGTAGATCTTGAAAATTGAGAGGGGAGAAGGAATCTGTTACAAAAAGTTCGGCAGCCTAACGTCACCACTTAAAACTTCATAAAACAACATAATGAGAGTAAGAGGGGATATCTCATTATATAAACATGAAAAGGGAAGTGAGAGGAATATAAAAGAACATCCTTTAACATAAGAACATGGAGAATAAAAGAAATGACATAAAAGAGATTACTTGAAAAGAAAGAGAGAGGTCGGATCCCTTACCTTAAAATGTAACTCTTAAAACTCAAAGGTTGGGACCTTGAGGGCTTGGGGGCACCTTGGGAGAACTCCTTGGGAGTTAATGAGACCAGAACTTCGTTGGGGGAGAGTGGGGAGTCGAAATTTATGAGAGGATGGCTTGGTATTTATAGGGAAAGTGAGGGGACAAGGCATTAATGGCCAAGGGACACCTCACAAGTGGTTTTCTCAAAAGCATGGGCTCTCCCGTGGAATTTCCCATGGAGTTAGGCCAAACGGGTCCCCCCATACAATATTTAATCCCCATTGGTTGACCATCCCATAAAATATCTCATGGCATTATCATGACACAGTTATGATGTCATTAAACATACCGAAACCCTAAAACTGTATTTTTACTATTCACTGAAAATTCAACTTTCTCAGAAAAATCCCAAATATTCACATTAAAAAAATATCAATGCTCTGATTTCAAAAATGAACTCCATTTTATAAAAATATTTTTCAAAATATATTTAATTTAATTTTTTAAAAAATAAACTATTCACCGAAAATTCATTTTTTCAGAAAAAACCCCAAAAATTACCTTAACATAATATCGATGCTCTGAGTTCAAAAATGAAATACATTTTATAAAAATACTTTTATAAATATTTTTTATTTAATTTTTAATTAAAAAACACTTTTCACCCGAAAAAACTAAGACTTGAATAATAATTTATGAAACCGTTATTTAACCATTTTATGGAATCATATTACTTAATCAAGGTGCCTAGATTATATTAATACTTTATTTAAGTGAGATTACTAATACATTTGGTCACATAACTAATTCTAATAATAAAATCACTATTCATAATTTACTATTCATCAAAAATCAATTTGATCTTATTAGACTATAAATTTCGTACTGAACATAATTGTAGAAGACCATTTTCTGAATATCATTACGCATTTTTAATTATTTAAGGTTTACATAAACATTTTTAAAATAACCTTTTTCTAAAATTCATCAAAAATATGCATACTATATTTATCCGGTCATTTGAAAATTCATAAACATCATCATAAGAAGAAATCCCAATTTTTATTTAAAAAAAAGGATTACACAAAGAAATTATTGTCTCATTACATAGCCCTTTATCACACCAGCATAGGACCTAAGTGTAAGGTGTGCTAAAGTGAGAGAATCTGAGGGAGGCTTAGCCAACATCGCACGAGTAGTAATTTCTATCATTTTGAACTTTTTGCAAAGGCGATTCTGTTCTAGCTTCCCATGATGAAGTTCATATAGGGTTTGGTCCAGAGCGAAGCCTAGTGGTGCTACCTCCTTCCCATGTTCTGTTAGATGGGCTTCGATCGGTCCAAGAATGCTGGGTGAGCCCATCGAATCTTCTTTCTATAATAATTAACCAAGATTACTTGTATTTAGAGACAATATTTGAAATTTTTATTTTACAGCAATCATATTGACCAATGGTCATATAACAGTCAAAACCCAATGGTCTCATTTTAATTATACTCATGTTATCAAATGAAACATTTTTGTTGAGTATATAAAAATAAAATAAAATAACACACAAAATTAGGAAACAACATTTATTCAAAATTTCGGGTCGTTACAATCTTCCCCCATTAAGAAATTGCATCGTCGCAATTTTTATAATTGGTTTTTGAAATTTCATTGAACGTCCCACATCAGAAAAGGAGTTAGTAATACTATTACTTTAAAAGAAAGAAAGGGAAGTACAAAGGTCACCCAAGTTAACCAACACTAGGATTCCATGTACAAAAATATGGACATGGAGGGGAAAATAAAGGGTCACGTTTTGAGGGAGAGTGATAGAAAACATGATTAGGAGAAAGTTAACCATAAGAAAATCCCAAATTATGATGTGTGTAAACGGCCTTTGATTACCTAGTAGGAAATTTAGGCCAACAACATTTTTGTTTTACCTTCCTTTTCATAATTTTGAGGAATTCATTTACTATATTGAACAGAAACATAAGAAAATATTCCTACCTTCAAGTAGAGTTTCATCCTTTAATAAGTCTCTACAAAAACTAATCTTTTCTCCAAATGATGAGAATTCAAAAACACTTGGTCTCATCAAAAACACAAGAATCGTCTACTAGAGAATCACATAATACACAAAAGATTAACTATCTATTTCTTCTATCTTGAAACATTATTCCAAAAACAGAAAGGGTAAGGTAAAACAACTTTTCAAAAAGAAAGAATCCCATAGGAATGGAAACTACTTTTAAATCATCAAAGTTCCATGGTACTACCCAAAGTTCATCAAAGACCATTCCATAAATAATTGTCCTTAAAATTCCAAAAAATAAACCAAACTAAGATTGAAACCCAAATACAAGAAGGATTTGATAACATATTCTTCCAAAATAAACATCATTTTTCATCTCCAAACAACATCAACCACTCCTAACATCTTATAAAAAAGTATCTAACCTAAACATATTTTACCCAAGATAGGTTAATCATTGACGTAAGTAACCTAAATTACTATAAGTCCACCTTAAATTCATCAATTCATCAAATCATAAGTCAACCATACTACTCAATGAAAATACCATAGTAATATATTTACCTCGATCATATAGGGTCCCCAAAATAGTGAACGTCTTCCAAAATAATAATCATCTTTTAATCCCCTAATCATCTTTTTCATATTAATACGGAATTCATCGCATTTCCTATCACATTGGTTGTTGGGATATGTTCTTCCATTTCCCACCATTAACTAAGAAGATAAAGTATAATTAGAGGCTTAAATACTTAGCCACTAATCATGAAAAGTAACTTGAAGCATATAAGGATAACTTGTAGAAGAAAAGTATACCCTAACTTGTGATCCCCTAGGTTCCCATATAGGTTATCCTTGATCATATATTCTTATGTGAATCTTTATTTTATTTTATCTTTGTTACTTTAACAATGTTTCATACTAAGCTTATGAATTTTCCAAAGCATATCACCCGAGAGTGTCGTAACTGTAACGTCTCGGCCCCGGGAGCCACGCAATGGGTGCCCCGAGCCCGGTTCACCACGTGACCACAAGCGCATTTCCCCAAATGCGAGAGGCTACCGACTAGCAGCGAGGGCCCAGGTCTGATAGTGGGGAAACTATGCCCTCTTTTGTCAAAGTGTAACACAGCGGAATACCAAAATAAACATATGACAACAACGGAAGCAGTAAACATACACAACTGAAATAACTACAATACTGAATATAACCAAAAGAATATTAGTGATGATGATACATGTTTCAAGTTCTATGAAAATAGCCAGAACATGTTATACATCAATACAGTACAGCAGAAAATAGAGTACAACAAAGTAAGCAAAATAGATAGCAGCAGCATCGCGAGCCTAGGCTCGGTCCCATGCCCTCCTACTCCTCAGCAATAGTCAATTACATGTATAGGGACTCTTGCCCCTATCTACACCTATAGCAACGTAATCTGTCTGTGCCGAAAAGCGTGACCCAAATAGGGTGTGAGAAATATATCTCAGTAGGCACCCACCAAAGGCCTATGCTCAAGTATGTGTAAAACATGCAACAAGTGTGCAGTAGTAAAATGCAATAACTAAGCAGTACTCAAAAGTAACTAAATTAACAGTTAAATTGCCATACTATTATTCATTTAATTCCTTTAATTTAGTAACATTTTTGTGCTCAACAGCACCAAGCCCTCAGGCTAACCAGAACCGTCCCCTTAGGCTAAAATAGTATCCACGCCCTCATGCTTGCCCTCAGGCCATACAGAATCCAACCCACAGATATTGCCCTCAGGCGTAACAGAAATTCTCACCCTCAGGCATACGAAGTGTCGCCCTCAGGCACAAATGTCAAGCTCTCAGGCACGAAAGGTTTCCCTTAGGCAGAATAATGGTAGCCCTTGGGATAAAACAGTCATGCCCTCAGGCTAATCACAACAACGCCCTCAGGCTAAACAGGTAACCAGGCCATGACCAACATATCAAAATTTAGTAAAAAAGCAATTCCTCTCAAGGAAATTCTACAGTTACTACATTTAAGGCATACCCTCAGGTATCCTGGCCAAATGGCTAAACAGAGGAACACACCCCTCGGGATGGTCCTGGATCCATGAAACGATCCCAAACAGCATTTTATTATCACCATTTAATCACCTATGCAATTCTAGGCATTAAATATAGCAACGACCTCAGCCACACGACACCCCAACATGGGTTCGTGGCACGAAAAATGCACAAAAACACACGACACTTGGAAAATAAACACCAAGCCACATAGCTTATATGCCAACGAACACTACACCCGAACGCTGGCTCCAGAAATGCCCAAGAACGGCGTAGATATGACAAAGAAAAAAACTCATTCAAACTTAAATAACATACGTTGGGATAAGAAATGTAAAGAATAGTACCGAGAGGAGGAAAGGATTACCCGTGCGGTTCCAACGAGATCGTCTGAAGCTGAATCAGATTCAAGATGAACTCCCAACGGATCTTCAATGGTCCGACTTCCTCCTTTGGCTCCAAAATGGCTCAAACGCCTACTCTTCCAAATGAGGAGGATACTGCCTGTTTTAAGCTGAAAAAAAAGTAAACGGCGTGTACTTCTATAATTTAACTGTTCATTTGGCAGCACCGACACTGTTCACCTACCGACAAGAGTACAAGACAAGTACTCCTGAGTACACGGCATGTACTGCCACCCAGCTGGCGGCGACTCCACTGCCTTACTTTTTAACCTGCCAACTGACTACACAGCGTGTAAAGGACCACTACACGGCGTGTAGTCAGTTCCTACACCCTTTGTGGCTGGTGAGGCTACATTCCCTATGTACTTATCCCAACACGGCCAAAAGTACACGGCGTGTGGGCAAAGTACACAGCGTGTAATTTCAAAATTTAGGATTTCCCATTTTTTTCCGTATTTTTTCAAAATCTCTTAAGGAAAAGGAAAAGAAGAAGCTCGTACCTCTAAAATAAGAACTGGGTTCTTACAAACATCCCCCCTTATAGCAATTCGTCCCAGAATTTCCCTTCCAAGGGTGGTGAAGATAAAGCTCAGAACAGCTCTGGCCACTGAGCACGTACATCGGCCTCCCGCTCCCAGGTCTCGTCCTATACTTGGCCATGCTTCCATAGCACCCGTACGATAGGAACTGACCAGCATGAGAGAACCTTCATGCTCCTATCAACGATGTGGATCAGATGCTCCTCAAAGGACGCATCATGCTAAATCTCATCCTCCTCTGGCTGAAATGTGTGAGACGGGTCTGAATGGTAGCGACGCAACTGAGACACGTGGAAGACGTCGTGCATGGCTCGATACTGCTGCAGTAACTACAACGGATAGGCAACCAGTCCAACTCTCTCCAGAATCTCAAATGGTCCCACATACCTTGGCGAAAGCTTACCCTGTCTCCTGATCCGTTTGTGTCCTAGACTCTGCGAAACATGCAAGAAAACCTGATCCCTGACCACGAACTCCAAAGGTCGTCTTCAGCGATCAGAATAAGGCTTTTGACGAGACTGCGCGGTAGCCATCCGCTTCTGAATTAACTGGACCTGCTCAGATGTCTCCTGCACGAGCTGTGGTCCCAGTAAAGCTGCCTCACCTGCCATTAACCATCACAAAGGTGATCGGCATGGCCTACCATATAAAGCCTCATATGGTTCCATCTCAATAGTTTCCTGAAAACTATTGTTATAGGAAAACTCGACTAAGGGTATATGTTTATCCCAGAAGCCCCCAAAGTCTAGGACGCATGCGCGCATCGTGTCCTCTAGCACCTGTATCGTCCGTTCTGATTGGCCATCTGTCTGAGGGTGGTATGTTGTGCTCAGAAGAACCTGTGTACCCAACGCCCTCTGAAAACTCTGCCAGAAACGAGATGTGAAGTAGGCGTCCTTATTAGAAACGATTGGACGAGGGACCCCATGAAGACATACGATCTCTCGGATATACAGCCTTCTGAGATCTTCCACACCAAAGGTCTCCTTTATTGGCAAGAAATGAGCTACCTTTGTGATTCTATCCACAAAAACCCACATGGCGTCATTGCCATGATGTGACCTCGGCAATCCCGTCACGAAATCCATCGTGACATCATCCCATTTCCACTCCGGAATGGGAAACTGCTGTAACAGCCCAGCTAGTCTCTAATGCTCTGCCTTCACCTGCTGACAGGTAGAACACCTCTTAACAAAACCAGCTATGTCTCTCTTCATACTCGGCCACCAGTACTGACGTCTCAAGTCTCGGTACATCTTGGTAACCCCGAGATGAACGGCCCAAGCGGAAGCATGAAACTCCCTCATCAGCTCGTCACGTATATCCCCTAGAACCCACACATGTCCATGGAAACGCAAAACCTCATCATCACCTATCATCCCACCAGAAGGAGGGTCCTCACTTGCCACCGACTCCCGTAGAACTAGGCCTTCTTAAACCGATATCTGCCTCATCCACACTCTGTCCAGGAGGGTAGAAGTCACAGCTAACGAGTAAAGATAAATATGCCCCTGACTGTCATGCACCCTTAGATGCATCTCAGAGAAGAAGGCCATAAGCTTCCATTCACCACAGGCCTCCTGCACTGCCAGTATCTGAGTCTTCCTACTCACTGCATCGGCTACTGCATTACCTTTACCAGGTGTATAGGAAGACTCAAAATCGAAGGACTATAGGTACTCGACCCACCTTCTCTACCTCAGATTTAGGTCACGTTGAGTTAAGATATACTTGAGGCTTTTGTGGTTGGTGAAAACCACAAAATGCTCTCCCAACAGGTAATTTCTCCAACAGTGCAACGCATGCACAACTGCAGCCAACTCGAGATCGTGCGTCGGGTAATTCCTCTCATGTGGCCTCAACTGCCGAGACCCGTACGCCACAACTCAGTCGCCCTGCATCAAAACAGCTCCCAGCCCAATCCCTAACGCATCACAGTAAACTGTATAGCTCTTCCCCTACTCTGGGAGTATCAGGATCAGTGCTGATGTCAGTCTTCCTTCAGGTCCTGAAAAGATATCTCGCAAGCTTCTGACCAAACAAACTTCACACCCTTCTTAGTCAGACCTATCAACGGTGCTGCTAAGCGGGAGAAGTCTTGTATGAAGCGTCTGTAGTAACCAGTCCTCCCTAAGAAACTCTGTATCTTAAACACGTTATTGGGCTGCTCCCAGGAAACTACTTCTCTCACCTTCTCTGGGTCCACTGCAACTCTTTCCTCTGAGATGATATGACCCAGGAAGTGAATCTAGTCCATCCAAAAGTGGCACTTCGAGATCTTAACATATAGGCGATGCTCTATCAGTGTACTCAATACGATCTCAAGATGGGTGGAATGGTCGTGTCGAGTGTGAGAGAACACCAAGATGTCTTCCATGAATACTACCACAAATGAATCAAGATACAGATGGAACACACGATTCATCAGAGTCATGAAAAATGCTGGCGCATTCGTGAGTCCGAACGGCATAATCGTATACTCATATAGACAATACCTTCTCCTGAAAGATGTTAGAGGTATATCAGATGGTATAACACACAGCTGATGATATCCGAATCTCAAGTCAATCTTCGAGAACACTCGTGCTCCACGAAGCTGATCAAACAAATCATCTATCCTCGACAATAGATATCTGTTCTTAACCGTCAACTAGTTCAGATTCCGATAATCCACACAAAGCCTAAGGGTACCATCCTCCTTCTTCGCAAAGAGGACCAGAGAACCCCAAGGAGAAGTACTGGGTCGGATAAAACCCTTTGCTAGTAGCTCCTCTAACTACCTCTTGAGATCCTACAACTCAGGAGTGGCCATCCTATAAGGAGGAATGGACACCGGTGCTGCTCCTCGCACAAGCTCGATAGAGAAATCCACCTCACGCACCGGAGGTAGACCTGGAAAGTTTTCTGGGAAGACATCTCTGAAACGATTGACAAATGGAGGGAAAACCATCTGACAAGTCCCTTGGTCATCCAGATATAAGCTCACAATCTGGGCTGTGACTCCAGCTCACCCATGATGCTCTGGTCCAACTCGACTTGCCTGAACATCCCACTCGCCCTTGTATAGAAACTCCCCGCCATCTGGTGACGCGAAACGTACACTGCAACGACTGCAGTCTAAAAAGGCTCGAAAGGGAACCAACCAGTCCATCCCGATAATGACGTCATACCTCATCATCTCCAGGACATAGTGGTCCCAAAGGAAGTGACACCCACCAAACTCATGGGGACACTCCTTTCACTGACGCACACCAACTGTCCTAGTCCCCAACGGAGTGTCTAGAGTCAAGATATCAGAAGAAGTAGAAACACCAAGCCCAAGGATATCCACAACGGGTACTGATATAAAACTATGTGTAGAAACCATATCAATAAGCACTGAAGACAAGACAGAAGCTACTAGAATAGTACCCTTGACTGTCGAAGGTCTGGGATCCTTCTCCTACTGGGTCTGTTGCACTGCATATGCCTATCCAGTGTTGGGGCCCTGCGACACAGCCTAGCTACCCTGAGCTGTCCCACCCTGTTGCCTCTAAGATCCTGCTGTCTGGATACCACGACCACGACCCCCATCTCTACCTGCACGCCCTGACGTATTCCAGTTCCCTGACTGGTAAGAAGCCACTGGTCCTACTCCCGCACGTGGAGTCTACATAGAACCCCTCTCACTAGCCACTGGTAGAAACACCCTGCAAAAACGTTGCAGATGACCCATCTTGCCGCAAGCTCGGCACTCCACTAGGTCTCGTGGACACTGCGGCCTATTGTGCCCCTCTTTGCCACATTGGTAGCACCTGATCGGGCCACCTGAAGAAGCTGCCTAGCTAGTACTGTTGACCTGAGAGAAGTCCATATGTCTCTTCCTCTTGCCAGTAGAAATAGTGCCAGTAACTGGTGTTGTACCACCCTAGCCCACACCACTAAATTCTCGCAGGTTCCTCTCTGTAATCAACGCCTGATTCACAATCACGTGTATAGTAGGCAACCTGAAAATATTCACTAGCACTCAGATGTCATACTGAAGACCATAATCAAAACGTCTGGCTCTCAGCGTCTCATCACCCTCCAGCACGGGTGAAAAGCGCTGAAGCTCTGTAAAAGGAGCAGAGTAGTCAATCACTTACATAGTTCCCTACTGCAGATTCATGAACTCTCGAGCTCTATCTGATCTCAGTGTCTCGGGAAAGAAGAAGTCATAGAAGGCTATCTGAATATCCTCCCACACCATGTCCCTGTGATGCTCTAACTGGGTGGTAACATCCCACCACCTCTTGGAGGAATCACTCAACATATAAGTCGCGATCTTGACCCTCCGCCCTGGAGGAATCTCAAGATGCTCGAAAATAGTCTGCATCAATCCTAACCAAGACACTGAATCCTGTGGTCCGCCATCCCCTGAAAACGTAGGCGGATACTGCTGCTGAAAGATACGCGTCAGCTTGACCATAGTTGTGGCAGCCTGCGGTGCTCCCTAAAAGGTCTGCATGAACCGCAATAATCCATCACGGAACTGCACCTCCGCGCCCGTGTCGGATATAACAGCTGCTGCTGCATCTGGCTCTGCTGGTGGATCAACTGGTAGACCATGGCCCACCATCTCCGGAGTATAATCGTCACCGCTCTCTTGGCGAGCAACTCGTGGCCGCCTAGGCGGAATGACTCTACAAGGTCAAAAGCACGTCTCAGATTCAAAATTATTAAGAGTGAAACGAAGGAACCACAAAGGAACAAGAGAAGGAAGGCACTTCAAAATTTGCAAAACACAACTACACGGCGTGTACATTGACTACACGGCGTGTACATGACTTTCCTTCCCCTTCCCGGGTCCTTTTAAATGGACAAGTCACACAGATTTCGTTTCAACAAAGCTACACGACGTGTATAATATCTACACGGCGTGTACGGTGTTATTTTCCAACTGCCCGTGTCTTCTGTGACACAGCCGACTACTCGGCTTTACTCTACACGGCGTGTTACACCTGCACACGGTGTGTACACCATCCCGTTTCCCAGACACATGGCTAATCACCACATGGTCTTTCCTCGGACAAGAATACACGGCATGTCCCAAAGGTACACGACGTGTTAAGGAAGAGGTGACACCGCCACGTGTTGTTAGTTACACAGCCGAGTCCCCAGGTCAGACTACACCTCATGTCCATAACTGACACGGCATGTTCTGTCAAGGAGTTCGCCGACCCATGTTGTTAGTTACACGGCCGGACTGCGGGTCAACACTACACGGCATGTACAAAACTACACGGCGGGTTTTACCCAAGTCCTTCCTTACCCCGTGTCGCCGCCCACACAGTTTGTGACATGGGAAGAGACTACACGGTGTGTACTCCGGGTACACGGCGCGTACCCAAAAAGTTCATTTTTCTTCCCGAATATAAGAACATACACAGCGTGTATAAAAATACTACACGACATGTATACTGGGTTTCTGGATAGTATGCCTCAGAAACTTCTCCGGAACCAAGAAAATACCGAAAAAAACACCTAACTGTCAAATTCCTACCTGTGGGGGCCCATACACCCCACGAATCAAAGTTTGACATATTATTTGTGTTATAACCAACAACCAGTCAATGATCCACCAAATTCCGGTCTGTGGGGGCCCATACTCCCCAGAGAACAAAGTTTGTCATCCATTGTATAAACAAACTCAAACAAAAAAATACCATATCACAAGGCATGTATTTATCAAGCAGCTATCACAATAGCATGCTTTTCTAGCACAAAAACTATCACAACAACATGCGAATTCCTAATACACCTACATGTCATGGATACTATGCATGGCATGTGATATCTAGCATGTTCCTATATGATGAATGAGACGGCATACCCTCATCTCATCGGGTTGCAACTAAATAGAACCCACAGATAAAATATAAACAGCACAATCCAAGTGCGTCACCCAATGATGAAAACATATCAACTGTAAAATTGCAGATCAAATAATGCAAAGTACAAGGTAGACTGGCTTTTCCCTGTACACGGGTTAGCTATGCCCAGGCACAACTGATTACCAACTACCTTTTTGTCCTATCCCTGACTATGGCTCCAAATAGTAAGTCAAAGAAAAGAAACTCCTTTGATACCACTTCGTAACATCCCGGCCTCGGGTGCCGCGCAACGGGTGCCCCGAGCCCGGTTCGCCACGTGACCTCAAGTGGATTTCCCCAAACGCCAGAGGCTGCCGACTAGCAGAAAGGGCCCAGGTCTGATAGTGGGGAAACTATTCCCTCATTTTTCAATGTGTAACGCAGCAAAATACCAAAATAAACATACAACAACAGTAGAAGCAGTAAACATACACAACTGAAATAACTACAACACTGGATATAACCAACAGTATATAATTGATGATGCTAGATGTTTCAAGTTCTAAGAAAATAGCCAGAACATGTTATACATCAATACAATATAGCAGAAAACAGAGTACAACAAAGTGAGAAAAACAGCTAGCAGCGGCATCGCGAGCCTAGGATCAGTCCCATGCCCTCCGAATCCTCACCAACAGTCAAGTAACTGTATAGAGACTCTTGCCCCTATATACACCTGTAGCAACGTAATCTGTTTGGGCCGAAAAGCATGACCCAAACAGTGTGTGAGAAATACATCTCAGTAGGCACCCACCAAAGGCATGTGCTCAAATGTGTCTAAAACATGCAACAAGTGTGCAGTAGTAAAATGTAATAACTAAGCAGTACTCAAAAGTAACTAACATAACAGTTAAATTTCCATTTTATTATTCATTTAATTCCTTTAATTTAGTAACATTTTTGTGCTCAACGGCACCAAGCCCTCAGGCTAACCAGAACCGTGCCCTCAGGCTAAAATAGTAACCACGCCCTCAGGCTTTCCCTCAGGCCATACAGAATCCAACACGAAGGTATTTCCCTCAGGCGTAACAGAAATTCATGCCCTCAGGCATACGAATTGTCACCCTCAGGCACCGAAGTCAAGCCCTCAGGCATGAAAGGTTTACCTCAGGTGGAATAATGACCGCCCTCGAGCTAAAACAGTCACACCCTCAGGCTAATAACAACAACACCCTCAGGCTAAACAAGCAACCGGGCCATTCCCAACATATCAAAATGCAATAAACAAGAAATTACTCTCAATGAAATTCTACAGTTACTACATTTAAGGAATACCCTCGGGTATCCTGGCCAAACCGCTAAACAGAGGAACACACCCCTCGGGATGGTCCTAGAACCAAGCAACGATCCCAAACAGCATTTTATTATCACCATTTAATCACCTATACAATTCTAGGTATTAAATATAGCAATGGCCACAGCCACACGACACCCCAACATGGGTTCGTGGCACAATAACACACAAAAAACGCATGACAGTTGGAAAATAAACATCAAGACACCTACCTTATATGCCAACGAACACTATACCTGAATGCCGAATCTAAAAACGCCAAATAACGGCATAGATTTGACGAAGGACAAAACTCATTCAAACGTAAATAACTTACGTTGGGAGAGGAAATGGCATGAACGGTACCAGGAGGAGGAAGGGATTACCCATGCGGTTCCAACGAGATCGTCCGAAGCCGAATCTGATTCCAGACGAACTCCCAGAGGATCATCAAATTTCCGGCCTCCTCCTTTGGCTCCATAATGGCTCAAACGCCTCCTCTGCCAAATGAGGATGCTACTTCCTATTTTAAGCCGAAAAAACAAAGTACACGGCATGTACTTCTGAGTACACAGCATGTACTTCATTCATTTAAGCGTTCATTTGGCAGCACTGGCACTGTTCACCTGCCAACAAGAGTACACGACATGTATTCCCGAGTACACGGTGTGTACTGCCGCCCTGCTGGCGGCGACTCCACCGCCATACTTTTTAACCTGCCGACTGACTACACGGCGTGTAAAGGACCACTACACGGCGTGTAGTCAGTTCCTACACCCTTTGTGCCAAGTGAGGCTACACACCCTGTGTACTTATCCCAACACGGCCAAATGTACACGGCGTGTGAGAAAAGTACACATCGTGTAGTTTCAAAATTTAGGATTTCTCGTTTTTTCCATATTTTTTCAAAATAAGTTAAGGAAAAGGAAAAAAAGAACCTCGTACCTCTAAAACAAGAACAGGGTTCTTACAATAACCAAGAGTGTAGCAAGGCCCGTTGTCGTGTACCAGTTCTCATTTGAGTCTAGCTCAATATGGTGTTTTCAGGTTTTACCCCTATGTACATCTATGCCAAAGCCACATCTACCTGCTTGTATCCAGATAGGGATGTATTATCTTGGCAACCCATTACTCAATACTCACCAAAATACCAGGAATATTTCTTATTTATAAACTTTTCTATAGGCTTCTTCATAAAGTTTTCATATACTAATTTCCACAAATAACTAAACCATCCATCGATACCAACTATAGCATCCCGACTTTTTATCACATAAACTTTCATTACATTTTACAAAACCGAGGATCTTTAAGGTTTAGTGTCTTGGAAACCAGGAACATAAAACATGAAAACATAACACATTCTTCTTAAACACATGAAAAAATTCTCCTCATGTTCATCCTAGGTTCATTACTGCATCTCATAACCTGGGAACATACATCAAAAGAAAGGGTGAGCAGAAGGCCCAGTAAGGGAAGCAAGAGTAACATTTTACATGTGAACTTGGGATACTTCAATAGGGCCAGGAAAAGAACTTTAAGGCACGAGAAAGAAATCATGAGATATATCATAATAAAAATAACATTTTTCATAACTTGAAGATGTGACTACAACATTTATTATTGACAATCATTTTGTTTCACCAAGGTTCATCCCCAAGGTGTCATTAAAAATTACCAAGGTATCAGTCTAAAAGGTCATCTCTAGAGATTAAGTCTTTACCCAATGCATTAGAGCGCTATCTGGGCGAACCAATGACTTGAATTTATTATCATGTGAGCCACATATGTCATAGTCAATAATTTCATAAACAGCCCATATAGCATAAAAGAAATGG
Source organism: Viscum album (assembly GCA_963277665.1). Classification (NCBI taxonomy): domain Eukaryota; kingdom Viridiplantae; phylum Streptophyta; class Magnoliopsida; order Santalales; family Viscaceae; genus Viscum; species Viscum album. The sequence goes on along the minus strand of OY728142.1, from coordinate 772,693,828 downwards.
GTTTCATTTCATAATCATATCATTTTAAAAAACTACTTTATAGACATGATCTTTATGTCACATTAAACCCAAGGAAAGGGAAAGTGGGTTTCATGTATGTAAATACCAGAATATAAAATAGAACATTTTGGTATATATGTGAATACTCATATAGAAGAGAGAGCTTTGAGTATTCACTTAATAAAATAAAATAACTTTAGAAAAAGAGAGAGACATTTTGACATGAAAATTCTGCAGCATAACGGCTATGTTATAGGGTTTTAGAAAACATTGAAAAGAGAGGGGACATGGGTCAAACATTCATAAATGACCCATAAAATAGTAGAGGGACATAATATAGCGGATTTAAGAACATGGTAATTAAATTTGAAAATATAACATATGAAATGAAGAACATGAAAGGAAGTCAAAAATAATATTTCTGTTATGAAAATTCTGCAGCCTAACAGCATCACATAAACATCAACCAAAAATGAATTGATGAGATCAAATAGGGTCTCTCATCATATGAACATAAAAGATCAGTATGATAGATATAGATATCATACCCCCAACATAATAAAAAGGAACTTGAAAGACTTGACATGAAAGTAGAACTTATAAACGAGAAGGGTGAAAGAACCACTTAAAAATTCGACAGCCTAAAGACGTCACTTAAAACTTCAAAATACTGAATTGAAGAGATAAAATGGGGTCTCTCATAATATTATCATAAAAGATCAGTATGATAGATATAGATATGATACCACAACATAATAAAAATGAACTTCAAAGACTTGACATGAAAGTAGATCTTGATAATTGAGAAGGGAGAAGAAATCCATTACAAAAATTTCGGCAGCCTAACGATGCCACTTAAAACATCATAAAACGAAATAATGATAGTAATAGGGGATCTATCATTATATGAACATTAAAAGTTAAGTAATAGAAATATAAAATAACATCCTTTAACATAAAAACATGGAGCATAAAAGAAATGACATAAAAAAGATTACTTGAAAAGAAAGAGAGAGGTCAGATCCCTTACCTTAAAACGTAACTCTTAAAACTCAAAGGTTGGGACCTTGAGGGATTGGGGAACCTTGGGAGGACTCCTTGGGAGGTAATGAGACTATAAATTATGTAGGGGAGATTGGGGAGTCGAAATGGATGAAAGGATGGCTTGGTATTTATAGGGAAAGTGAGGGGACAAGGCATTAATGGCCAAGGGACACCTCACAAGTGGTTTTCTCAAAAGCATGGGCTCTACCATGGTTTTTCCCATGGAGTTAGGCCACATGGCCCCCAAATACAATACTTAATCACCTTTGGTCGACCATACTATTAAATATCTCATGGAATCATCATGACACGGTTATGATGTCATTAAACATACCGAAACCCCAAAACTGTATTTTTAATATTCACTGAAAATTCAACATTCTCAGAAAAATCCCAAAACATCACATTAACCAAATATCAATGCGCTGATTTCAAAAATGAACTCCATTTTATAAAAATAATTTTCTAAATTTTTTTAATTTAATTTTTAAATAAATACACTATTAACCGAAAATTCATTTTTTCAGAAAAAAACATCAAAAATTTCCTTAACATAATATCAATGCTCTGAGTTCAAAAATGAAATCTATTTTACAAAAATAATTTTCTAAATATTTATAATTCAATTTTTAATTAAATAACACTATTCACCCGAGAAAACTAATACTTGAATAATAATTTATGAAACCGTTATTTAACCAATTAATGGAACCACATAACATAATCAAGGTGCCTAGACAATATTAATACATTCTTCAAGTGAGATTACTAAATCAATTTGGTCACATTACTAATCTTAAGCATAAAATCACTTTTCATAATTTACTATTCATAAAAAAATCAAGTTGATCTTATTAGACTCTAAATTTCGTACTGAACATAATTATAGAAGACCATTTTTTGAATATCATTACACATTTTTAATTATTTAAGGTTTACATAAACATTTTTAAAATATCCTTTTTCTAAAATTCATCAGAAATATGGATAATATATTTATCCGGTCATTTGAAAATTCAAAAACTTCATCATAAGAAGAAATGCCAATTTTTATTTAAAACAAAGGATAAAACAAGGCACTTATGGTCTCCTTACATAGCCCCTTATCACACCAGCATAGGACCTTAGTGTAATGTGTGCTAAGGTGAGAGAATCTAAGGGAGGATCAGCCAACATCGCACGAGTAGTAATTTATATCAGTTTGAACTTCTCGCAACGGCCATTCCGTTCTAGCTTCACACGATGAAGTTCGGCTTGGGTTTGGTCCAGAGCAAATCCCAGTGGTGTTACCTCCTTCCCAAGTTCTGTTAGATGGGCTTCGATAGGTCCAGGACTACTAGATGAGGCCATCAAATTTTCTTTCTATAATAATCAACCAAGATTACTTGTATTTAGAGACAATAATCGAAACGTTTAGTTTACAGTGGTCATATTGACCAATGGTAAAATAACAGTCAAAACCCAACAGTCTCATTTTAATTATACCGATGTTATCAAATCAAACATATTTGTTGAGTATATAAAAATAAAATAAAATAACACACAAAATTAGGAAACCAGATTTATTCAATATTTTGGGTCATTATAGTGAGTGGTAGGGAATGAGAGAGGAATAAAAGTACAAAAACTATCTACTCCAGAGCCTCTAAAAATACAATGCCTTACTACTATATCAATAGATGGAATATTACACAAAATGTTAAAGTAATTCATGTTTTGGGATTCCAATACATGGTTTTCTATATGAATCTTTAATCTAGGTCTCCCTCACACAAATCTCATCTAAGATTCATAAATTTGACTCCTCTCACAATTTTTAACTCCATGTCACATCGTGTAGCTTTCTACAGCTAGAAAGTTTTTTGATTTGAATGATCCACATTGTTGATTTGTGACTCATTCTATGTAATTTATTTATATAATCATAGTGTAATGAGCTTCATGTCTTGATCACGACATGAACCATATAATGAAATTCCACTAAACTTAATATAACAAGGTATCACAGCTTGTAATAGGAAACTTTTCTAATTTTTTTCTATTTATAATTTGGAAATTTGGAGGCCAAATTATAGAATAAAAAATACATACCAAGTGCGTTTTCAAAAAAATCATTGAAAAAACAAAAGAGAATGTCCAAAAAAGTATATATGATTTAAGCTTATAAAATTACCCCACACAAGAACAATTTCATGTACTCAAGACAAAAAATCAAAATATGGACTCAAAAGAGGTAAGAAATATTTAAAACAATAAAAACACATTATATTCTAGTAAATAAAACTATTTGTGAGAAAATAATGTCACACTATAGAATCATCCCTACATAAAAATTAGTCATTCCTTATAGATCAAATATTTAAAAATATTCTTAATATTTTAATCAAAATTTCTCAAATGTTCATTCAATTCTTTACCCATTTACCATTCACCTCATAATGAATTATTTCTCGTCATTAAGGGTGAAATTAAATTTGAGTTTTTATCATACAAAGATTACATGCTACTAACCCCATATTTTCATTTGTTCTATAATCTCTATTTGGTAAAGACAAATACATAATTATTCATGAGGGATTAGAAAATATGTTATAACAACTCTGAGACTATGGGATGTTATGTTACAAGTGAATAACATGCAAAAAATTTTGGTTGCGATTTTGATAAAAATTAATGATTACCCTGAAAATTGAAATGAAATGATTCCTCCATAGTACAAAAAAATGTCTATGCTCATAATTAATCAGTCTGGATCTATTTATATTTCAAGTAAGTGAAAGAAGGATATCATATTTTTTCTTTCTCTTTTGTATTTTTATATTTAAAAATTCATGTCTATGATGGATTTTACATCTATCCACTAACCACATACAATATTTTAGTAGATTCATCAGTCATGAAATGGTGATTTTGGATCTTCCTAATACACAACCAATGACAGTTTTTCAGTTTATTTTTTATTTTTCAAGGGGCACAATAGATGTGAAATGCTAAAAAGTACACGTAGGTACTCAAAACAACCTGATGGGGGGGGGGGTGATTTAGTGTGTCAACCTTTTCTCCAAAAATGATGGATCTTATTCCCACATTGGTAGGAACTCATTAATCCTATATGATGGATATGTGTAGTAATTAAAACATTCATGCGCATAAGGACAACACAAAATATTTACTTGGTTCACCACTAAGTTCTACTTATACGGAGCATACAATGATAATTTTTTAGTAATACCAAAGACCACTAATCTTAACTAATTTTTGATTGAAATTTGTTTGACACAATCACTCTATGCCAAGCATACTACCTTTAAAAAAGATCATGGATAACTCATTGTATCTCTTATATCACTTTTTTTGACTCCCTCTAACTCACTTCCTTGGGTGAAGTCTCACTCAGTTTATCGACAAGAAGGCCTCTTCAATATATTTTCATGGAAATATTATTCTCTATTCATAATGAGACTATGTTTTAATCAAAATCACAAATTCATAAACATATATTAAATCATCAAGAGAGTTTTCAAATATCAAAAATGAATCACCTTTTCACATATGCATGCACTTTCTTCTTTACGGTTCTTTAGAAACACAAACTTATTCTTCTCCTCTTCTTCTTTGAATGCACATAAACGTGAATAGGTGAATTCATTTTCAGACATTACATAATTTTATTCTCACATATAAGTGCATGTACACGTGCACTACATTTTTCTTTATACAATCAATCTTCTTCACTTTTGGTGGAACCATGAACAATAAATAATATGCATGATCTTTTATTCATGCAAACCTAAATTGGTGTTTTATACATTGTTTATGCACACTCAGGTGTTCCAAATTATTAATATAATCACTTGAACATACTGAACATTTTCTTGAAAACTCCTTGTCCCAAAAAATGGAAACAATATATATTTAATATGAAAAACTAAGGAAGTTATCATTGTCTTCATCAAATCAATGTTTTCACAGTTCTTCTTCATCCAAGTGGTAGACAGAGCTTTTTTGCACATGATGTGTAGTTCATCAAGATGAATAGCGGGAGTTCAAGACTCCATACCTGGATCATGGTACACTGATGATAACTCATACAACAATAGGGTTTCATGTATCTACGTTCATCTTAATTGGTAGGGAGTCACATTGTGCTAACCCTTGGATTTGTGGAACACAGTTCTTGGTAAAGCGCCTTTGAGAGTGTGTTGTAGTTGTCGAAGACCGGCATGGCTTCATATTTTCATGAAGCTTTAACAGATTGTGACACCGTTCGTTCTCTTTGTCAACCAGAATATAGGAGAGTGAATTTTTGAAACAGGAGCTCTCATAAAAAAGGGATCAATCCCTTTCTTGGCCTCGAGGTCTCCCCTTTTATAGATGAGGATCACATCGAATTTTGCATTAAAACATTGAGATAAATTCAATAAATATCAACCATTTTAATTCATTAAAGACTCCACCTTCAAAATATTTATCCTCAAATTAAAGGTACGATTCATATCACTATGTAATTCATTTTCGATGTCTTTTCCTATTACATCAAACCTTCATGTGCGTATGATAAGATCACATGAAATATACATTTAAATCCAATCTCAAACCATCCATGTGGCTTCTGAAACATCATTTTCCTTTGGATGAGACATTCTTTGAGATATATTCCTGCATTAAAGACATAGATTTCATTCATTGTATTGGTTCAATCCAACAAGCCTAATTAGTGGTCCAGTGACCATCCATGGTGGTCAAGCCTTCATCTTCGGTGAGTAGCAACTATGACTACGAATGATAGGAGGAAGAAGATGACATAGGGTTCAAAAAATATGTTCTTGAGTCTGATGGGGTAGGATGCGGGAGATCAGATGACCCTCATTCAATTTGGTGGTGCACAGATGTGATGGACATCCACAATAAAATTAGTAGATGTGGGATTAGATGAGTTTCCTGATTTCACCTGAGATCTGATGCAAGAAAAAAATCTCTTCACTAATTAAAAAATATTTTTCACATTAAAATGATTATGTGAATAAGATGTGGTATAATATTCAAGCTTCTTTGATTGGGGATCACATCATTCCTTCCTCCTCCCTGGTACCTCCCTATATTGGATTTTCTGGGCGTGATCTACACCCACTTTCTTTGTGGGCCTTTGGCCCAACCTATGCATGATATTTAAGCTGTATACTACAATGGAATTGTACAAAACCATTCAAAAAGCCTACAGGATGGATTGAATGGATTCCCTTGTGTACGGTGGACCTTGTGTATCGCATGTGCCCTTGGTTGAGGCTAACCAGTCAGTTTGTGGGATTCCCTCTTTTTTACTAAACCCCATATAAAATTCTTATTTGATAACAAAGTATGAATTGAAAGTAATGGCCATCTTTCTCCATAAAACTCAGGAAAATACAACCACCACTTCATGCTCTTCCATTATGCAGAATATACAATCAAAAGAGCATCTTCATCCTTACAATGAACTCAACCTGAACTCCATTAAATTTTGACCCATTCATAATAATTACAAACATTGATATCCCTTTATAAAAAATAAAACTCATTAAAAAAGTGGTCCCAACAATATCCACCTTTTTATTTGTTGGAAATACTAAGTGTGATCTCTCAAAATAATGATTCAATGTCAATATGTGAATCTTTCTCTCCTTTACTGGTCCATATTAATTTTATTTTCTCTCTCCCTTATTTTCACGAAATAAAAAGTTCATCAGAAAAGGGTATCAATCCATATATTAGAAATTTTCCATCCATAATTTCACTCTAAGTCGACTTTATCAATGATCTGTGTTGAAAGCATGAGGATTTTATGTAGATAACAAAGCTATCCATTACCAACTCATCGTGTTTCCTCATGAGATGATAAATCATGATGTTGTATTCAAGGGTTTTCATATTTCATTCTATATTAATGATAATTATTGTGATATGAAATAATAAATTTGAAACTCATTCTCTTAATTCAATAGTAGTATAAAAATCATTCAAATGAAATAGGAAAGATAAGTGACCTTGGGGAACATCCATTATTCTTGTGTCACTAAATAATTTAATTTCTCTGCATTTTTAGAAATTAGTTATTTTTTATAACCAGGGATGGGAGGTTAAGAGATACATACCTTTTCTAATGACTTGGTCTTCATGAAATTTCTTGAATAATTATATTTGATACTACATGATATAATAATTCATGAAATTTATTCATATGTATCCTCCTCAAGGGGACCCTTATCATCACTGTTTCATTGGTTCTCCCCATGATAACATGCATCACCTTCAATTCCCTGCATTATTAGAACAAATACATCTCAAAAAATTAATAGAATAAGGTGGATACTCTTTGCTTCATCAATGTGAAAGTAGTGGTTGAGTTGGTTTTCTCATCCCAGATGCTTCATTTTCTCCACTCCACATAGTTTCACATTTTATCATTAATTATGATTGTGGTTGTGTATATATCATTACTTATTCCATTTCATTGTGTGGAGAATTATTTCTTCAAAAACATTTAAATCACCACTATGTCTTTATAGAACCATTACCTTCTTGAGGAATTCTTCTTGAACTGGAAAAAATTCAATGCAATTTCTAATATTGTGACCTATCTGGTATCACCTCACACATTAATATTTATTATATTCATGTGGAATATCCTTTTTTCACTAGCCTGGCCTTTTTCAAATTCAATTTCCACCATTCATTCCAAATATTTGTTCAGATAAACAAAATGTCATTAGGGACTATGCGAGCAAGTTTCGATTTTCCACATGTATTATTCTGAGTGTAACCATTTTTAGAAGATCCATTAGATTCAATACCATTCAACATCAGGGATTTAGAATCCAATATCTTCTCAAAATACCTCTTTGATACAATCATGGGAGAATTTTTTTTCACAATATTTTTTTGATTTCGTCACAGGGATACTTTTTCTTTCATATCCATTTTTTGTGATCTTATTTTCTTATAATCATTAGATACATGTTGAGATAATCTTGCACCAACCATGTGAACACTCTCATTGCATAAATTAGGTATGTTGTAAAGAATTCTAAATCTATTTTCAGTATTCATATGCTTTTGATCCTGTGGATTTCTCTTCTTCTTCTCCATCTTTCTACCCCATGATATAGTCTACCTTTGTTCATTTATATTTTGAGAATTATTCCAACATTTTAATGCACAATTCCAGAACTTTTTTCAAGAAAAACACTGACCCAAAATTAATGATTTCTTGATATCTATTATATTATATTTTTGGGTCTTCTTTAATAAAAAAATTCTCTTTCAAGAGAAACACATTCCTCATTCTTCTTCATATACACCCTAGACAAAGGGGGGTATATTATCACATTTATTCATCAAACTTTTTTAGAATTTTTCATCCAACCTCTAATATCTATGGAAAGGGAATTAGAAACATTAGGTCAAGATGGTATGTAGAGTACCTGTTCATTCTCATCTGTTAAAAAGAGATAATCTAAATATGTCATGAAGATATTATAACATGTTGGAGGTCTTCATCTATAATATATTTTAGTGGGTGTATAATATCAACAATAATTGTATTTTATTGCGGTTTTAATAAATTTCTTATCATGATTTCCCAACTGTGCTTCAAAATATAGACATTTTGTTTTGAGGATGATTTTATAATCTACAATAATAATCATCTTTTCATCACATGAATTCTTCATTATAACAACTTATTTTTCACGAAACATCACATATTCAGAGTCAAAGAGTCATGTTCCTTGATCTTCGTGGATATTCCACCAAATTTTAGACCCTTGAAATTAATGCAATTCTTCATTTTTTTCTTCAAGATGATAGATCTTTTCTTCATGATCCTTTTGACTCCGTCTCTCTCTCTAACGTTTTTGAGATATTTCATGGAAATTATTTCAAGTTCCCCCCTTATTTCTTTTAATGATTCATCATATATGGAGATCATTATAAAATCAATAACTTTTCCTTCTAAGACATTTTGAATATAATAGGATTCTTTCTTCATATGGGTAAGTTCTACATATATACATTGAAATTCTCCACAGAAAGGGAGTCTATTTTTAAGGGATGTGATGTAGAATATTTCTAATTATATTAACTAATAATTCTTTTGAGTTTGTAGATTGATCATCATAACCACTTGTGATAGTATCCATATTCATAGGAAAACATTTAAAAGTGAAAACACATACCTCAAGATAACTTGAATATCTTGATTTACATTTAGAATAAAGGTTCCACTTATATTTGGGACACATTATCTTTACATTCCAATCCATATATATCTTCATTATCATAAAGTCATATAGAAACAGATATGACCACTTCTTTAGACAATATTGACTTCTCCAATTTTCTATTCCCTTTCTTTTTCCTTTTTCATCATGGTATTAGTTCACATTGAATTCTTATCAGAGGAAACTAAATATTTATCAAAACTACACCTTAATATTGGTTTGAGAGTCAAATAGAGAATATCATTACTTTAGGGTAAAAAATATACATAAATCGTCTAATATATTACCACTTATAGATCCCTAGAACACCTAGAGTGGCAGGGGTAGAATTACTGTGAACTTTTTCTCTAAAAATGATGGATCTTTTACTACATTGGTAGGAGATCATTAAACCTCTATGATGGATATGTGAAACAATTAAAACATTCATGCGCTAAAGAAAAACACAAAAGATTTAATTTTCACACCATTAAGTTCTACATCCATGTAGTATACACAGATAGGGTTTTGTTTATACCAAAATCCACTAATCTTTACTAGTTGGGGATTAAAAAAGTTCAGACACATAAAATATGTTCTATGAAAACATGGTTTAAAAAAGTTTAGTAATAGATCAATACATCTCTCTAATAACTACCATAAACTCTCCTAGCTCATTACCTTTGGTGATTTCTCACTCATTTTATCGATGTGAAGTTCTCTTCAATATATTGGCATGGATGTCTTCATCTCTATTTAGCACGAGACTCATCTATCATCGAAATCCCAAATTTATGCACTTATATTCAATCATTAATAAAGTTACCAAATATCAAAATTGAATTAATTTTTTATATATGCATGAACTTTCGTGTTTTCATTTCTATATAAATACAACCATTCTCTTCTAATCTCATTCTCTTCATGCACACAAACCCGAATGGGTGAATTACTTTGCACACACTAACTTATTTTCTTCCCTCATATGATTATATATACGCATGCACTTCCAATAACATTGTATACTAACTCTTATTCACTTTTGGTGAAACCAAGCACGATAAATCATAGTCACAATATTTTATTAATGAAAACCCGAATGGGTGTTTTATACCTAATTCATGCACACTCGGGTGTCCCAAATTATACACACAAGTTCATGTAATAATGCCAATGTTTCATCAATATCACTCTTCATTAAAAAAAATCATTACAAATCGTATATCTTTATCATGAAAACATGATGATGTTCTCGTTCTCTTCATGAAATCGATGTTTTCACAGTTCTTCCTAATGGAAGAGGTGGATGGATATTCTCTGCCTACAATGTGTGGGTCATCATGAAGAACAATGGGAGTGAAGACTCTAGAACAGGATCAGATTACATTGAATAAAAATCATGGACTAGTAGGGTTTTTTGGATCTTAGGTCATTAAAAAAGGTTGGGAGGCACACTGGGCTTCCCCTTAGATTATAAGAACACTATTCTTCACAAATCACGTTCGAGAGTGTGTTGTACATGTCAAAGGACTATGTGAAATCTTCACTTTTTGAAGACATCAGGGCTCATATGTCTCTAATTTCTTTTTGAGAACAATAATATTGGGGAGTCTCTATTTATGAAACAAAAGATCTTTATAATAAGGGAGAATAAAGTCATTCATCCTCAGGGCCTCTCCTTTTATAGATGAGGATCACATCCTATTCTGCATTCAAATACTGGGAGATATATCGTGATGATCATCCATTTGAACACGAAATACTCAGTTTTTGAAATATTTATACTCAAAAAAGTCAGATAAAATATATCTTTGTGTATTTAATTTTTTGGTTCTTCTCATATCATGTGAAACAATCACGTTCATGTTATAAATATAGGAAGGAATATTCATTTAAATACATGCTTGAAACATCCATGTGGCCTCAGAAAATTCATTTTCCTTTGGATGAAAATTCAATTGACATATCTTCATGGATGAATTACCAATATTTCATGAATGGTATCGATTCAATCCAAAAAACCCTCATTATATGTACAATTATCATCCATAGTGGTTAGTCCTTCATCTCTGGTGAGTAGTAGTTGTGACGTCAAATTCTTGGAAGAATAAGATGACATAGGGTTCCAAAAATGCTTCCCTGAGTATGAAGGTGGAGGTCACGAAAGATCGGATGACCCTAATTCAATTTGGAGATAACCAAATGCGATGTATGGACACAATCAAATAAGTATATGTGGGATTAGACGAGTGGCCGAGATTTCACCCGAGATCTGATGAATGGATGAAATTGCTTCTCTCATTAAAAATCACATCCCACATCAAAACGAGGATGCATGGAAGCTATGGTATAATAGTCAAGACGATCCAATATAGTCTTAGATTATTCATTTCCCATCCCTAGTACTTCCCCATACTATATTTTATAGGCATTCTTATTTCCCACTTTTTCTATGGTCCTTTGGACCAACCCATGCAAATGCCTTGCCCCATGAACTCATGCAGGCTTATATATGGCCCAAAATGTAGTCTATGGGATGGCTAGGCCGGATTATTTTGGGTGATATAATCCTTATTTATCACATGTGCCCTTATTTTAGAGTATACATATAGTTTGTGGGATTCCAACCATTTCAATAAACCCTATAAAAATGTCTTAGTTGAAAACTAAGTATGCATTTAAATTCATGGCCACCATTCTCTATAAAACTCATGCATAGATAACCACATCTTTATTCTCATCCATTATGTTTTTTTGGAATATAAAATATAATTATGTTCTTAATCCTTACATAGATATCAAGACCAACTCTGTGTACTTTGGAGTCCCTTAATCGTATTGACCAACATTGACAACTTTTTTCCACGAATACAACTCATACAGAAAAGTAGTCCAAAGAGTACATATAGATCACAATCAAATGGTATGGTGGGAAACATAATAGATCACCATATTAGAATCATACTGTGATGGATGAAATATTCCCCCACAATAGTTCAATGTAATGTCATGAATTTTACCAAGAGAAATGTAGGAAGGGATAATCAGATCAGAATAGCGTCATCCTAAAATGTCTTTCATGGAAACTATGAGCATAATGATTGAATGATGTAAGATGTGTCTTAGGAAAAAATGATCACAAAATATTACCTCAATTATTTTTAATTTTATTTGTTCAATTAGAAAATCAATAAAATATCAATAAAAGTTCTCATAGGTTGAAATTTCCCAGGTGTCACTCGAGATATATGATTAGAAAATAATATGCAATTTTATGCTCATAATCCTCTCAAGAATGTGAGTAAGTAAGGAATTGGAAATTAATAAGGGTATAAAACCATATGACAAGTAAATTAACTATTATTTAATTTTATCTAATTTTAATTAAATCACTATGCTCATGAATCATTCTAAAAATCTAAAAACATATAACACATGGATTTACTACAATTGAATACTTACATTTTAAATTTATTTAAATGGATAATATAATTTTCAGGGTTAAACATTGCTCCCAAATTAAATAATTCCTCGTAGATGGATGAGAACAAGGATGAAACCAAGTGTATGAAATGTAAAATCATGAAAAATATCCAATACATAGAAGTAGATAGTGTTCACACTGTCTGTGGAAGTATTGTGTGAGGGTTAATGGCAGATAATTATTTTAAATTTTGATTGGAAGGTAAATAATTCATGAATATGGTAATCAAGAGCTCCCAGCATATAGTGAAATTCGATATGGTAACTTTTCTATCATGACATGTAATTTAGGATACCTAAAAAATGGGTTATAAATAAAATTATTTCCCTACTTAAATCACTATTCTACATGATAGAAATATTTCTTAGTAGAAATACCAGTAGGTGCATAGTATTATAAGACATGTAAAGATATTTTATTTATATTTAAGAAGTTTTATACAATAAATCTATAACATACTCTTGAAAAAATAGAAAAATAATCAAGAAAAATAATCAATGTAAATACTAAAATGATAAAATTGATGAATTATGGTTTGACTCCCATAAAGAGCTGAAAAATAATGTCATCATACAGAATGAATGCCAGTGCATAATTTAGTTTTTTCCAGTGGCCTAATGTCTCTTATGTCATCTACAACTAATCATGACAGTTTCATCAAGATAATGGGGTCTCTTTACAGGATTGAAGTCTTTATGAGCATTTTGAGCATGGATCATTTGTGGAATCAAGTAAATTCTTTCCCATAGTGGTGGCTATTGGGCATGAATCTACAATGAAATCTCATGAATCAGATGTTAGATCATGTCCATTTACTGAGTCATTCATTAAACCAAAATAGATGGTTTTATAGGTTCATCGACAACAATATTTGAAATAAATGAGATATAAATGAAAACTATAAAATGATAAATATTTAAATATTAAGCCACATAATGTGGAGTGAAAAACTAGTTTCTCATATATAGAAAAGTATAGATGTAAAAAATGAAGGGATGTGAAGGCTAACATAAGAAAAGGAAAGAACTTATACAAATTAATAAAAAATGATCATATTGGACAACTAAGGTAAGATGGTGGAATAAAAAATCTTTCACAATGTCGGCTTTTGATAAGGTGGTGGTGGTTGCTCTGCAGTCCGGTCAGGGGTTGTGGTGGTAGTAGTGGATAAAGGATTTTCTACCAAGGGTGGAGTCGTGTTTCTAGGAACATAAGATGGGGTAGGTGGTGGGGAGGTTCCTATCCTAAGTGGTTATGTGTTTTTGGTAGCTGGATCAACAAATAAAACCTTGGTGGATGCGGTAGTGGCCAGCCCCTTTCCACGCTGGGCCTGCTCAACAAGGTGCATCTTCTAGGTAGTAGGGTTAGAGAGATTTGAGGGAAGGATGGTGTGGGATATATTTGGGGTGGTTGTGGTAGATGATGAGGGTTTTATAGGTGCTTGTGGAAGTTGAGAGTAGAATGGAGATGAGGGTGGTGGAGGGGTGGTGAAATATGAAATCTCAACCAAAGGAAGGCATAGATGGGTAGAGATTTATCACATATTCCATAGGATTAAAAGTTGTATGACCCAAAGATCTATTGGGGGATGGGTGTGTAGAGAAGTAGCTGATACATTGCTGGTAAAGGAATGGATAGGAGGTTCTGGAGTGGAAGTGGTGGTTGGAGCATGTGTATGGCCTTCTGCAGGCGCATCTTATGCTGCATCAGCTGCCTCATGGAATCTTGGTGTCCATCGGTAAGTGTTATCATACCTCACCAATAGATTAATCTTTTGTAGTATTATATTATCAATAGAATTTATTATTACATGGTATGTGGGTGAAATTGAGGAATCAAACACTCAGAGATGGTGGGAGAGTGGGCTGATGAATGTACCACCCATTAGTGTACCTCTGGTCCAATGTGCATGATCTTGGTATTAATAGGTGAACTCCGCATCCATGTCGATATATGGGATTCCCATGGCTACATCCAAAATGAGTACGTTGACCTGCATCAAACTCCCATTAGATTATTCCTAGGAAAACTAGGAGTGGGTCAAGGATTTATGATGTATCCAATGTTTTTCTCTACATAGCTAATTGGATTTGGAAATCCAATGATCATGTGAGTTATAATAATTTCACGCATTTATCATCCATAGTCACATTGAATAAGTCTTCAAATGCGCAAGCTGAATCATAATAAATATCTGGAACATTACAAATTCTTCTATGTAAATTCCATGGCCGATTCCAAATTAGGAAAATTATATCTCATGAGGTCGGACACGAAAATAGAAGCACATGATATCCATTTCTATATCAAATGTTGATAGAATCTATAGGAAGATCTATTATTATATCTCTTATCATTATTCAATAATGAATGAAATATAGTGTTAGTTGATGAGCTTTAGGATCTCATCGCTGATGTGTAGGTGAGAAATAATAACTCTGTCAAGGGGTCTATTCATACTCCTTAGCTTCGCTGGTATCTAGGGATGGGTGACATGATCCTTCAGATGAGAAAGTTGAATAATAGGGTAAAAATGTAGGTTTCTATCCCAAGATGATTCACTAGATGTAGTCTGGGATTATTCTTTAGTGGTGAGCTCTTCACAGGATAAAGTGGGTGGTGGGGGAGATATAGACCAAGGTGGTGAGGGTACGGGAGGTGTTTCACCTCTTGGTAGTTTCATTAGTGGATGATCATCGTGATCCAAGACCGACTTTGATGATGCAGGGAAAATTGTTTTTATTTGATCCATACTAAGGTTAGGTTGGAGATATACCAATGGGGGGTGTCGTGGCCTTGACGGGGGGGGGGGGGAGGTGGGGGGTAGGGCCATGACTGAGAGGTAGGGAAGGGAATGGGTAGGGTTGTGGTCGAGATGGGGGGGAAGAGAAGTTGGGTTTGAACCATGAAGGAGGGGGCGGTGTGTTCCGAACATATATATGGTTGTTTGGGCGACATGGGAATATAAGGGGGGGGGGGGAGGTTATAAAGAGAATAATGGAGGATTTCAATGGTTAATGTGGGATGAAGAAAAATGGCCGGGGGAGGAAGGTGTAGGGTTTTGTCGTGAACTACAGTTTTAAGACTTGTTTTTTAAACATTCCTGAGTGATTAAAGGATGTGTAACTAAGTTTCACATCGTGTAATTATGGGTTTTCTTATTTTTTTTGCAGAAATGGTACATGTATTTTTATAGGGTTACACAATGTGTAATTGACATTATATTCTTATCTTGGGGTCAAACAGTACAAATTATCTCTTGTAATGTCCTATGTTATCTTAAGGCTTATTATAACATAATCATGTATAAAATGACCTACCCTAGGATTCTTCTAGGACAATGCTTCCTTTATTATTGATAGATTGACACTTTAAGTATTAGATTTACTTATGGATGATGACATAATTATCAAGGAAAGGTTCTTGATAGACTTTAAACCATTGAATATTATCTTTGAAAGGTGATCCGCCATCATATTTTATTTCAATGCACCTATAGTGGGAAACATGAATGACTTGGAAGGGTTCAAACCATCTATATTTCAGGCTCACAAATAAAAATTTCAATATGTAATTGAATAAAAGGATCTTCTTTTCAAGTGAAAAATATGTGTCTTGAAATGCATTGATCAAGCCATTTTATATTTCTCCCTTTATAGATCTAATCAATTTCATTAGAATCTTCTCTTATTTTTTCAATTATTCCAACTACATCATTTGAGATTATCCATCTTTTTATGAATAAAAATTTATCTTTTTATTGTTTCATTAAAATATATTCTTTTTTCTTCAACTGTAATATGACACATTTTTCCCTAAACTAATCTAAAAGGTGTGGTAACGATGAGTGTATTGTATACAGTGCGGTATACTCGTAGTGAATCATCTAATTTTAAACTCCATTTAATTCGACTTTTGATCATGGTATTATCTATTAATTTTTTTTGATTTACTTATTTGATAATTCATCTTTCCTACTTTTTTTTGTAGTTATGTAGTTCTTTTTTTATACCAAATTCCTTTTTAAGTAATTCTTAAACATCTTGATTAGTAAAATGTGTTTCTCAATCATTAATGAGTAATCTAGGAAATCCAAATCTGGAGAACCCATTCTTTTTATGTAATTTATGACCACATTGACCATATCATGTGAGGTATCTTCATCGTCTACGTATTTAGTGATTTAGTCTATGCCACCATGAATATAAGAATTTAAAAGTAAATTTGGGAATAATCCCATGATATATATTCCCTATAAGTTGAATATTTTGACATCCATGATCAGTATTTGAGGAATTTAATTTATTTTCTTAATAGTCCCAGTTCTCTAGAACCTATTACAGGTTTGAATAAATTCCCAAACATCTTGGTGTAGAGTGTTTTAGAAAAATCCAATTTTTATAATCTTTCTTACAGTGTGCTCGGGTACATGATTCCCTCTAGTTGGTGACATATGAATCGTTTCTATCACATTTTGGATTTCATTTTCAGGAATGCAACATAGTAATAATAAGTCCACACAATGCTATAATAGGAGTGGTTTATCCCAGTATTAAATTTTTCATTCAGCTAAAAATAATCTTCTTTGTTGGTTGGAGAGGTATTTATGAAGAAATCCAATGGAATGTAAATTCACAATACCAGAAAAGAAGAGTTGTACCTTAATTATGAAAAGGGTTTCATAAGGAAAATACACTTCAATGAAAATATTGTTACCATCATTATGGAGTGGAATAGAAATTCAGGATAAATGGAAAATGATCATAATTTCCATGCCTTTATTTTCTTTGATGAAAATATTTCTTTTTTTGTAGTAGGAGGATCCACCTTATTAGCCTTGTATTGGAATCCTTTTTGTTCATTAATTAGATAAGGGAAATATGATCGGTGTGTATAGTTATATTAGGTAAAACCAAATAGGAATATTATTTTGAAAAATCATATGAAAAACTATGGGTTCTCACTATGTAGTTATATAGTTAACATGAATATAATTTAGTGTATGTATTTCATAGTAGATAGGACAGAATATGTGCCAATAGTAAAGTCTTTGGCATAACACATCAATTAAATTTCATTTTATCAGTCATGTGAAATGATTATATGGGATGCAATCTAGATTTTATTTAATGTATTGAATTCCTTTCTATATTATTCAATGAATTCAAATGGAGCTTCCTTTGAAAACAGGTGCATCAGAAAATAGGAAACTTTTTGAAAGTATTTTAAAATCGCCTATAGAATCTAGAATGGAATAGAATGATCATTTTACCATTAACATTTTAAGCTTTAGGTAAAATATTGATGAAAATATCTTAGTAGGATCAACTTTCATTCCCTATTTGTAAATTTTATGGCTTATGACTGGGCCTTCCTAGACTACATTGTGGATTTTTTACTAGTTTAACATGATACATTTCTCTTTACAACATCTTAGGATTAACTCATAATTTATTGGGTAATCCTAAAAGGATCTTCCATAAATTGAAAATTATTCCATAATGATATATAATAATTCATCAGAAATAACATGGAATATATGAGTCAAACATCTTGGAAATGTTTCTAGTGCATTATACATACCGAATTACATGAACCTGTAGGAAAAAGGGTCAAATGGACATGTAAATGTGGTTTTGGTGTAATAAGTTGGGTCAAATGAAAAATGATTTTATCATAAATATATATCTAGGAAAAACAGAATCCATGTCCTTCATATCATACCAATATCTTATCCACAATGGGAAATATAAAATCCTCATTCTATGTTTCCATAATTATATTTTGGTAATCCATCAAAAATATCCATCTAGTGATGGAATGTGTGGAGATCAATTCATTTTAATTAGTTTTTCTACTATGATCCCACCATTATTGGTGACCTACATATAGCGGGCTCACCTAATAGCTATCAGAGATTGAAAATATTATTACAGAATTTAGAAATTTCAGCACTTTTATTATAGAAACTTATTTTATTAGTGGTGTGATCCCACATAGTGATTTGAGTTGGGATTTTGTATGTTCCTCAAGAAGAATTTTTTGGGTGCATAAAATAGGATATATTTCATTGATGTCATCTACACTGTAAGAACATGACTATTTACATATTTTTAAGACTTCCCCCAATTCCTTTTCTTATAACTGAGATAGTTCTGTGTTAATGATTACTAATACAGAGGACTAATTTCCAATGTTTAAATACAAAATAATACTAGGTAGAGGATTTTACTATATTGTTTATGATTGAATGATTAACGATGTGAATGGTGGTAAATTATCCCTTCTGAGAGGTTCAATGAAGACAACTTCTTCAAAAATGTATTTTTCTTCTGCATCATGTTGTGAAACCTCATTATCTTCTTCTATGTCCATATGTTCATTTATCTCTTAGGTTAGAGAATTGGTGTTTCAATCAAATGCATCAACTGCTTGTTAAGATATTTTGATGAGGTTGAATACTACATATTCTTCTCTGACTCAATAGATTAAAAACACTTGATTTACAACTATTATATCCTTTCTTATTTCCAATAATGGTCTTCCAAGAATAATTTGCACGTCACCAACTTCATCCATGCCAAAAACCAGGGATTCTAATAAAATGAAAATCATACCAACTATAATTAACACATCATCATGAATTACGCTTGGGTACTTTACTAACCATTCATCATGTTATTGTGCAACTCAAGATGGTCTGAACAATTGATGTTCTAAGTTGAGAAATACACTCATTAACATGAGGTTAATACTGACACTTAGATCTCTCAATGATCATCCAAATTTACACTCTCCAAAAGATCATAGAATTTTTTTTTTGGTTCTATCATTTTTGAGTAATTTTCTACTAATAAATAGTATAGAAATCCTCATTTAGTGAGATGACACCTATGTACTCATTTTTTCTTTTATTGGAATGAATATCATTTAGGAATTTGGAAAAACTAGAATTTGAACAATATCCTCTTCAATGGTTATTTTCTTATGAAATTTCATAATCATTTCCAATAAAATATTTCAATTTTATTCTTTTCATTCTTGTATTTATCTTTCATGAAAAGTAATATATGGATTGTATGGTGGTGGGACAACATTGATTTAATCTATTATATGTTCATATGTTTGGTTGTTTGTGGTTGGTGATACCTATTGGGGTATTACTTTGGTGGTATCTTCAATCTTTTCATCTTCTAATGTTTAATTCCTCTATGGTTTCTTAGTTTTCATTTCATCTCATCGACATGGTTGGTTGAAATATAAAAACATTCCACTTCTCAGCACTACTACCTTAGCGTCTTCTCTTGGGTATGTCCCTATGTTACACGCTAATGTACATAGTAATATGCCTAATAGATTCTATGAGACCTAAATGATCTAAATGTTTAGATTACATTGGGGAGCTCATTAGTCATTCATAAATGTCTATTGATTAGTCTTTCATTTATCTTATTTTTAAACAAAAATATCCAAGAGTTTCTCCATGATATTCTTTAGAAGATTTTTTTGCAGTTGAGGTCATGGTTAAGCTGGTTGAAAGTAATAATTTTTCTCTTTGGGGGAAAGGTTTTTGTTTTGGTTGTTATTGCGGTCTTAACACTGAGTTCATGGGTTGGTACTCTGGTGGTCCTTGGGTTAAACATGATTCTTGACCACATATTTTTATGATAGACCTATTTTTTTGAGGTGGATGCAAAGTCGACCTCTAATGATAGTATTGTTGTTAGTATTGGAATCATATATTTTTTTGATTTTAAGTGATGTAATTACAATTTTGAGTTTATTGTCATTAAACTTATTCCTTGAATTATTGTTATATGTGTTGTCCATTCCTCATTTCAAATGTATGTATCTCCAATATAGTGGTAAGAGGGGGTGGTGTTACAGGAATCTAGAATAACTCTAACTTCTTTCTGAGCACCTCAACTTCAGAAGCTAGATGAGTATTCTCACCATCTTGGTGGATAACACGCCATGGTGGTCCACAGCCACTCTTAAATTGGATGTAATTAGGATATACTTCACCCAAAATTCCTCTTCCAACTTCAGGGGTCATTACCATAAATCTCCCATTAGAGAAAAAATCGATATCCATGCAGGTTGATAGATGGAAATGTTAGTAAAATGTATGGAGTGGGATTGACTTTCCTTTTCCATGGTGCAGAAAGATCCTCTTCAAATACTTAAATCTATCTCAAGCTTTTCATGTGAAATATCCATCAATATATAAGATTTTTTGAATATCGATCTATAACATCTCTATCTAGATTGGTGGGACGTATTTGTTTGGGTATTTTTTTGGCTAGATTGTCCCATGTCATGATTGAATTAGGATCTTAAGTTTTGAGCCAATAATTAAAAATTTCCTATAGGGGTAAGGGATAGGTTCAGAGACTGAGTTCATCAGATGATTCTCCGTTGCTGCAAATGGTATCACAAACATTCAGGAATCATGAGATGTCTTCATTGGGATCATCAATTTAAATCCAACATAACAAGCACATGCTCTCGATCATGTGAATGAGTCTAGGTTTTATATCGATGGATTTTTCAAGTATATGATGGAACATGATTCTTGGTGTATCCCCTTGGATTGATTTCAATACATATTTCGTGATGGTTCTTTATTATTGTATCAGATGTTCTCCATGAACAAACATTTTCATGTTTGGAGTGTTAGGTGGGTTGGGTTCTACTGGATTGTTTTGGTCAGCCATATTTGACTACCAGCATTCATAGAATTACCGTTAGATTTTGAGATATAAGGATATATATTATTTTTATTAAATGATCCTTCAATGAGTCATATATATAGAGACCCGACGCATGACGTACCTAGACATTACATTACATTTTCAGAATACATGATATATAACAAAAACAGACACACAAGGATCGTAATAGTTTAGTGTCTTTGGAAACTTGGAAAATAATCTTCTAATCGTGGTGAATGATCTTCAACATCTCCGATAAAGATCTTCACCTTTTTTTCTTACCTAAAACCTTTCTTTATATCCTGGGGAAAAGAAAACATAAAAAGAGTGAGCTAAAATGCTCAGTAAGGGTACGCATGGGTAAAATAAAACATACCATATACATTTGAACCTAAAAACATGAACATAATGTTTAAGCATCAAAAACTTGAGCAAAGACATAAAACATAGAAGTCTGTAAGGAATAGATCATAAAGAAACATTAAGAATGAAAAAATAGAATGGGAATAAAACATGTAATTGTGGCAACCATTAAGGACATGATATGATTTTCATATTATCCAAGGCATTGCTGCCAAGACCATCTTAGTGGACAAAGTCCCTTTCTGAATCGAGTTCTCTCCTCGTTCCAGTCCTGTATTACTGAACCAGTTTATTTTTCCATTCCAGCCATGTCTATCTCATGAGATATAAATCATTACCCAATGCATTGGAGGGAGATATAGGTCCAACCCATCTCATAATTAAATCATTCTTACTTGTGCCACAAAATAAACTAAAAACATTCATCATAACCCAAAGAATAAAATGGGTTTCATAAACAACATTCCATCATAACATAATCCATATTAAACAAATGGATATCATTTCATCAAAATAAAATTGAAACCATGTAAATCATAGAGACATTATACTTGAAACATACACATATGAAATAATTTCAACTTAGATGAAAAATGGTTTTGATAAAACACTTGAAATGAATTATTGAGGAAAATATCCTTTCCTCTTTAAAATCATTTTCTTTTTACAAAATGTCATGCAATTTTAATAGAAAAGGATTTTGTAGAAAATATTCAGGATATATCTTGGAGGCTTCATAAAAATAAGGCTTTATAAAACCGTTAAAATCCATTTGTGCCTTATAAGTTAAAATAAACATTCTTCTCGTACTTTTACCGACAAAGTCAAAAAGTACCTCGCAACGTAAAAAAATGAAAGATTCCTTACATACCATGTAGTAAAATTCAAAATGGGTAAAAAGTACATTAAACATAAATAAAGAAACTTTTAGAAAACATGGACATGGATGATAACAATAACCCCAGTAAATACTTACGTATAAGCAATCTCGGATAAAGAAATGAGATTTGCAAAATTATACCTTAACTTATGTCCGATATGATTCATATGTATCCTAAACTCTTGTATAATGATTTAAATAATTTCATTGACTTATTACAGAATCATATTCATTGTTATTATATCATATATGGTTTACTTATGACTTTATATTACCCATTCTTTTTTAAATTCCATGTTAAAGAGTGTTTTGGGTAAAATCGTTTCATTTGTCGTCCGTGTTTTAACTTTTAATTATTCATATGATTACTTAGATCATGATTAATAAATTCCAAAATATAAAACATGATTTATATATAATATATATTCAGAATATACATATATATAATAGATTGCTAAATGGATAGAAATACACCGTTCATGGAGACGGTAGGCCGTACGTACTCATGAACGCTGTTTTCGTTTCCTTATTGAGTTGAATGGAATTAAGTAGATGACATACATATGAATAAATCCAGTAGATTAATAATTTCATATATTTCATTATTATTTATTATTTATACTTTATAATCATTCTTAAATTGTTAACATGCTGAGTGAATCTCATCGCGTCGTCGAGACGGTAGTCCGTACGTACGCACGAGCGATGATATCGTTCCCATAATTATTGAATAGAATTGGAGTGGATGGTTTAATATATCAGAATCATTATGATGTTATAATAACCATATAGAGTTATTCATTACACCATTATACCCATCTATGTAAGGTGTTGGTGGAAAAACTGATTACACCACGGCGTGGAGACAGTATACCGTACGTATGCACGTGTGGTGATTTTGTTTTAAGTAGGACAGATAGATGGTGAAATAGGGTTGTTTCATACTTATAATAGCATATAAGTATATGATTGATTCTGATTTTATTTCTTCATTATGAAAAAACTAATGAAGAAGAAGTAGAAAAATAAATAAAGTTGAAAGAATTGGTAACAGACATTAACTCTTATTTAAAGCGCCTCTTTGAGACCTCCTTTTAGGGCACTAAACTTTGTCTTTGAAAAATACCAGTACCTCTAGGATGTATCTAGGTAAGTGTAGAAGAGAATTTGGTAGGGTTTGGACGAGCATGAAGGCTCTAATTGGTGTGAGGAAGGGAGGGAGGAGGTGCCCTTTTATAAGGGAGGAGAGGGGCACCTTTGGAAATCTTAATAATATTAATTTATAATAAATCTAACCCCACTTAAAAACTCCGAAAAAGACTCATATTCAAATATTAGGTGAGATAGGGTTGTAATATCGTCAACCAATAAAATTTAGACTTGTTAGGAATTTATTTTAAACATTATCAACTTGATATATCCTTACTTAATCAATTTAATTTTATTTGTGGTAATAACATTCTAAATTATAACAAATAATTACTTTTTTGTTGTGAATTTTCCATAATTGGATACTTATATAACATTTTAGATCATATAAATTTAAATTTATAATTTTTAAATATTTTTGTGATTTTTAATCAATTTTATAATATGTTATTTTTATAAAAGAACAACAGTGTCAATTTTGACACTATTCATTTATATGAATTTAAATAAAAAATATACAGAAGATATGTTCGAAATAAAAGCTTTAATATATTAATAATAGGTTATATGTATCTATAAAATTATTGTATCACATTAAATAGTTAATATAATATTTATTTTAATATTTTTAAAACCATTTATTTGGTTTATCTCTTAATAAAATAATTACTACAACATTTGTTTATAATTAGTTAATATAATTATTTGTTGCATAAAAATTAAAAATAAAATACTATGATGAATATAAATCTATTAAATTTAACAATAATACTTTTACTAGAATTTATAATCTTAAAATAACAATATTTAAATTGTTATATTTATTAAATTATGAAGGTGACATATTTTGCATCATTTAAAATAAAATAATATAAGTGTCCTAATCACTTATATTAGGCTCAAAATGGTCAAATATTCGACCATTAGATTATTATGGTTTATCTTTACATGACCAATATGTTTTCGAAAGGTTTTTGTGCCTTTTATGGTCACTATTAGTTTAATAAAAACTATATTCTTGATTTTTCACTAGATAAACAATTTCTGCATCACTATTGTGTCACATTTAATGATAATTATTTAATCCCTAAAAATTATAATTAAATTCATATTACGTAGATAATTTTATTATCTTTCTGCAGACTATTCATGTTCGATGTTACATGAATTTTATCACTAAAATTAAAATTAATATACTTATAATATTTAAGAGAGTGACATGTTGTAACTTTCTTTGGTTTTTATAATAATTAAACTATTTTTATTTTTAAAAGTCCATAAAATGAATCTAATCCGACCCTTAGGCGATATGGGTATACTTTTAGCCATCCAGTAGAATTTTTTAAGGTGTTAGGGTATTTTATAATCTTATATTTACCCTTAATTACCCGATTTACCTTTAACTATGGTAAATAAAATTTACCGTAGTTACTATTAATAATGCCCAAAAATAAAAAGTAGCTTATTAAAATAATTTGGACCCAATTATTCCAAATATGGAATCCATTTTTCTAAATTTAGTACACAAAATTTTCTGAAATTAAATTAGAATTAATCCCGTTGTCGAAAGAAAATGGGTTTTTCTTTAAAACATTGCAAAAGATTGAATTGATTTAACCTATAAATTCAAGGTAAAATCAATGCTAATGACATAAATTATATTAAATGGTAAAAATATATTCTATGTATACTTTAAAACCATTCAATATTATAATTTAACCAAATAATTTATTACGATGAAAAAAGTTGTTTTTAATTAAAATATAGCGTGTTTTTACTATTCATTAAAATATGAAAGTTATCAGAATAATATGAAAAGTGTATTCAAGGTACAATTTTATGTCCTGATTCCAATGAATAATTTTATTTTGTAAAATTGAACTTATAAACATGTCAAAAACAAGATTTTATGTGGGTGCGCCTTCAAAAGGCGGCAAAAATGCATTTTTTGGAAAAATACTTATTTTACCTGAAAAAATTATTTTTTTTACCATGTTCTAGAAAATGTGTAAGATGAATAATAATATTATAAAATTCAAAATTTATTTAATACTATTAATAACATCTAGTTCATAATAATATTATAATAACATATCGTTGTTTAGTAAAACCCAGTATTGCATACAACACACGCTATCGAAGAAGGTCGCGATTGCATGTAAAGGAAGACAAGTCAGGGTTGCGTATAGTGCAAGACTCCATTTTGTTTCGTTATAACATAATCCAACCATTTTTCCTTTATACATTTAATATATATAGATATATATATTCAATGTTGCATAGAATGCCTATTATCAAACGAACTTGAAATTGTGTATAACACAATCTAAGAATAGTGTAGCGTATACTGAAAGCTAATACGGTGTTGCGTATAGCACACGATAATCTTGTTGTAGCATAAAACACATGACATTAATGAAATTAAAAGAATATTTTTCATAAAATCTCGGGGTGTTACATTCTACCCCACTTAAAATGAATTTCTCCCACAAAATTTGTCGTGGTTATAAATGGTTTACTACTCAAAAGTTTGTTTAATAGAACCCCACATCGTAAAAAGGAATACCAAAACTTGGCTTTAAAAACTAAAGTATGAAATGTAACAGTTACCCAAATTAACTCATCACTAGGTTTCCACGTAGGAGAACATAGGTGAAAATATGGATATGGAAGAAAAATATTACCATAAAGTTTTGATGGAGAGTGATAGAGAACATGGATATGAAATAGCCAACAATCACAGAGCCATATATTTGTGATGATCTAAGGTACCATCTGATTCATTAGATATAAGGGCACTAGGACAACATTTTTGGTTTTCAAGATCATTTTCCTAAAGTTGATGAAATTGGAAATATAAGAAATACTTTCGTGATTTTGGTACAGTCTCACCATGGTTCGTTCTTTGGACAATTTCCACTTCATCTCTTAAAGAAATGAAGTTGAATTTGTCATTCGTGAAGTGTTAGCAGCTCAGGTGATAGAATGATGGATCATTTCATCTTTCACAAACAAAAGGTTATAAAAGTTAACAAAAATACATAAGTCCATCTATAGTGAGATTAATCATATATAGTTCCTAAAATGGACTTATACTTCATATATCATACACCTTAATATAATAAAACTAGTTTCTACTAAACAGGGACTTCCTGTAGGCCAGTGGCAGGCGATAAAGGCCAGTCGCACTTCAGTTGTGGGTTCGATTCCTACAACCTTGTCCGACGCGATGGGATGTCGCCCGTCCTGCAGGTTGTCCTTTTTCTGAAACTACTTTACTATAAAATCCCATCAATAGTATCAAAAAAATTATATCCTTAAACAATACTAACTTATGTCCAACATAATCCATTCCAATCTTTAGGCTTATCTAAAATACTTCGGTCCAAGCTCATAGTATAAATAAAACGATTACTTGAAATGTCATCAACCAAGCATGTGAATACCATCATTTATCCCCCATATATCTTGTTGGCCAAATTCCAATCATGTGAATACCTTAATCATGTATTCTCTTGAAAAATGTATACCCATTAAACGTTAGTGAAAACATGAATGCTATCAAAAGTTAACTCATTCCACATTCCAAAATCCAAAAATTCTATATACTCAAACCATGATATAACCATCTCCTTATATCAGTCATGAGCTCATGAATACTATCAAACATTTAATTTTCTCCTTATCCCTTCATTATGCGCATATCATCTACATTCTAAAAATATCTGAATAACCTTTCATGGATACTGCTACCATTAATCATATACATTCTAAACTCAAGGAATTAAAACAGTGTAACAATCCTCAGAAGTCTCTTTATTCCATTGTACCATGAGATTACTTATACAACATCACACTTGATAAACACGTAATCATTCCACTACCTTCTTAAACCATTGACCGAGCCTCGACAATTCTTTCATCTCACATATCATTTGTAGTCTCTTCATCATCATCAACATAAATACTACCCATACGGCCATACTGATTCTCTTCATGAGACTTTCCCTTAGGGAATTATTTTGCATAATGCACGTACATTCCACATTTAAAACATTTAACCATTGTTGATGTCGTAGCAATACCATTATCCTCATCCCTAGTGTTAACTGAACCTTTTCCTTTGCACTTACTGGTTTTGTGTCCTTCTTTTCCACACCCAAAGCATCTTCCAGTTCCTTTGAAACAATCTCCCTGATGCCTCTTCCCACATGATTTACATGAGGGAAATTGAACTTTCTTTCCTCTATGATCATCATAAATCTCCATCTTTCTCTAATTATCTGAGTCAGGAAACTTACGGAAGTTGAGATTATTGATCATATTATGATATTGTTGATTAGGCATAATAACGATGTTTGGACTTCCAAATACTGTTTCATTTGGTTTATCATGAAGAATATCATTCCATTGTCCGTCATATCCTCCATTATCATGAATCTTCATTTTTCCAACCATTTTCTAAAACCCAAAAAGAATAGTGTGAGAGGAAAAAATCATGCTAGGGAAAACAAAATAGTAAAGGGGGAGCACCCTCAATATCTAAAATCTTAGGTTAAATTCTAAGATCGTTACCATAGTTCTAGGACTATATCCTATAAGTATACTTATCCATAGGTACATCCCTAGACATACCATGGAAATATCTCTAGGGATCTCACTAACATTTTCCCATCCTAGTTTCTAAAGGTTGACTAAACCTTTCCTCTGATACCAACTATAGAGACCTGAAGCATGACATAAATCGAAATTACATTACTTTTGCGGAATACTTGATACATAACAAAAACAGACACACAATGATCGTAATAGTTTAGTGTCTTTGGAAACTCAGAAAATAATCTTCTAATCGTGGTGAAAGATCTTCTACATCTCCCAAAAAGATCTTCCCATTTTTTTTCTTACCTAAATCCTTTCTTAATATCTTGGGGAAAAGAAAACATAAAAAGGGTGAGCTAAAATGCTCAGTAAGGGTAAGCATGGGTAAAATAAAACATTCCATTTACATTTGAACCTAAAAACATGAACATAATGTTTAAGCATCAAAAACTTGAGCAAATACAGAAAACATAGAAGTCCGTAAGGCATAGATCGTAATGAAACATTAAGAATGATAAAATAGAATGGGAATAAAACATGTAATTGTGGAAACCATTAAGCACATGATATGATTTGCATATTACCCAAGGCATTGCTGCCAAGACCATCTTTGTGGACAAAGTCCCTTTCTGAAAGGAGTTCACTCCTTGTTCCAGTCCTGTATTACTGAACTGGTTTAACTTTCCATTCCATAAAAGTCTATCTCATGAGATATAAATCTTTACCCAATGCATTGGAGGGAGATATAGGTCCCACCCATCTCATAATGAAATCATTCTTACTTGTTCCACAAAATAAACTTAAAACTTTCATCATAACCCAAACAATAAAATGGGTTTCATAAACATCATTCCATCAT
Source organism: Viscum album (assembly GCA_963277665.1). NCBI lineage: Eukaryota > Viridiplantae > Streptophyta > Magnoliopsida > Santalales > Viscaceae > Viscum > Viscum album. Next base: position 772,664,499 of record OY728142.1, on the reverse strand, counting down.
AACATAATCTATATAAAACAAATGGATATCATTTCATCATAAGAAAAGTGAAACCATGTAAATCATAGAGACATTATACTTGAAACATACACATATGAAATAATGTTATCTTATATAGAAAATGGTTTTGATGAAACACTTGAAATGAATTCTTGAGGAAAATATCCTTTCTTCTTCAAAATCATTCTCTTTTTAAAAAATGTCCTGCAATTTTAAAAGAAAATGATTTTGTTGAAAATAGTCGTGAAATATTTTAGAGGAGGCTTCATAAAAATAAGACTTTATAAAACCGTAAAAATCCATTCGCGCCTTATAAGTTAAAAAACATTCTTCTTGTACTTTTACCGGAGAAGTCTAAAAGTACCTTGTAACGTAATCAACAGAAAGAGTCCATACATACCATGTAGTAAAATTCAAAATGGATAAAAAGGACATTAAACATAAATTAAAACACTTTTAGAAAACATGGACATGGATGATAACAATAAACCCAGTAAATACTTACGTATAAGAAATCTCTGATAAAAAAATGAGATTTGAAAAATTATCCCATACCTTATGTCTGATATGATTTGTATGTATCCGAAACTCCTGTATAATGATTGAAATAATGTCATTGACTTTTTACAGAATCATATTCATTGTTATGATATCATATATGGTTTACTTATGAATTTATATTACCCGTTCTTTTGTAAACTCCATGTTAAAGAGTGTGTTGGGTAAAATCGTTTCATTTTTCATCCGTGTTTTAACTTGTAATTATTCATATGATTGCATAGATCATGATTACATAATTCCAGAATATAAAACATGATTTATATATAATATATATTCAGAATATACATATATATAATAGATCTATAAATGGAATTATAGACACTGTTCATGGAGACGGTAGGCCGTACGTACGCATCAACGCTGTTATCATTTCCTTATTGAGTTGAATGGAATTAAGTAGATGACATACATATGCATAAATCCAATAGATTAATAATGTCATATATTTCATTATTATTGACTATATATACATTATAATCATTCTTAAATGGTTAACATGCAGAATGAATCTCATCGCGTCGTGGAGACGGTAGTCCGTACGTACGCACGAGCGATGATATTGTTTCCATAATTATTGACTAGAATTGGAGTGGATGGTATAGTATATCATAATCAGTATGATGTTATAATAACCATATATAGTTATCCTTTACACCATTATACCCATCCATGTAAGGTGTTGGTGGAAAAACAGATTACACCACGGCGTGCAGACGATATTCCGTACATACACACGTGCAGTGATTTTGTTTTCCGTAGGTTGGATAGATGGTGAAATAGGGTTGTTTCATACTTATAATAACATATCAGTATATGAGTTATACTGATTTTATTTCTTCATAATGAAACAACTAAAGAAGAAGAAGTAGAAGAAACAATAATGTTTAAAGAATCGGTAATGGACATTACCTCTTCTTTGAAGCGCCTCTTTGAGACCTCCTCTTAGGGCACTAAAATTGTTCTTTGAAGAATACAAGGACTTCTAGGATGTTTCTAGGGAAGTGGAGAAGAGAATTTGGCAGGGTTTGGCCGAGCTTGAAGGATCAAATTGGTGTGAGGAAGGGAGGGAGGAGGTTCCCTTTTATACGGGATGAGAGGGGCACCTTTGGAAATCTTAAAAATATTTATTTATAATAAATCTAAACCCAATTAAAAACCTCCAAAAATGACTCATATTAGAATATTAGGTGACATAGGGTTGTAATCTCATCAACCAATAAAATGTATACATGTTAGAAATTTATTTTAAACATTATCATCTTGATTTATCCTTACTTAATCAGTTTAATTTTATTTTTGGTAATATCAATTCTAAATTATAACAAATAATTACTTATTTGTTGTGAATTTTACATAATTGGATACTTTATAACATTTTAAAACACATTTTTTTAAATTTATAATTTTTAAATATTTTTGTGATTTTTAAACAATTTTATAAAATGCTATTTTTATAAAATAACAATAGATTCAATTTTGAAACTATTCATTTATATGAATTTAAATAAAATATATATAGAAGAAATGTTCAAACTATAAGCTTTAATAGATTCATAATAGGTCATATGTATCTAGAAAATTATTTTAGCACATTAAATAGTTCATATAATATTTATTTTATTATTTTTAAAACCATTTATTTGGTTTATCTCATAATAAAATAATTACTACAAAATTTTTGTATAAATATTTAATATACTCATTTTTTGCATAAAAATTAAAAATAAAATCCTATGCTGAATATAAATCTATTACCTTAATCAATAATACCTTTACTCTAATTTATCATCTTATAATCAAAATATTTAAATTGTTATAATTATTAAATTATGAAGGTGACATATTTGGCATCATTTAAAATAAAATAATATAAGTGTCATAATCACTTTTATAAGGCTCAAAATGGTCAAATAGTCGACGATTATATGACTATGGTTTATATTTACATGACCAATAAGTTTTGGTTAGGTTTTTGTGCCTTTTACGGTCACTATTAGTTTAATAAAAACTATATTCTTGATTTTTCACTAGATAATCAATTTCTGCATCACTATTGTGTCACAATTAATGATAATTATATAATCCCTAAAAATTATAAATAAATTCATATGATGTAGATAATTTTATTTTCTTTCTGGAGACTATTAATGTTCTAAGTTTCATGAATTTTATCACTACATTAAAATTAATATACTTATAATATTTAAGAGAGTGACTTGTTGTAACTTTCTTTGGTTTTAATAATAATTAAAATATTTTTATTGTAAAAAGACCATAAAATGAATCTAATCAGACCCTTAGGTGATATCGGTATACTTTTAGCGATCCAATAAAATTTTGGCATTTGTTAGGGTAATTTTATAATCTTATATTTACCCTTAATTACCCGATTTACCTTTAACTATGGTAAATAAAATTTACCGTAGTTACTATTCATAATGCCCAAAAATAAAAAGTAGCTTATTAACATAATTTGGACCCACTGATTCCAAATATTGAATCCATTAGTTCAAATTAGGTACACAAAAGTTGCAGAAATTAAATTAGAATTAATCCCATTCTCGAAACAAAACGGGTTTTTCTTTAAAACATAGCAAAAGATTGAATTGATTTAACCTACAAATTCAAGGTAAAATCAATGCTAATGACATAAATTATATTAAATGGTAAACATATTTTCTATTTATACTTTAAAACCATTCAATATTATAATTTAACCACATAATTTATCACGATGAAAAAATTTGTTTTTAATTAAAATATAGCGTGTTTTTACTATTCATTAAAATATGAAAGTTATCAAAATAATATGAAAAATTTATCCAAGGAAAATTTTTATGTCCTGATTCCAAAGAATAATTTTATATTGTAAAATTGAACTTATAAACATGTCAAAAACAATATTTAATGTGGGTGCCCATCAAAAGGCGGCAAAACTGCATTTTTTGAAAAATAATTATTTTACCCGAAAAAATTATTTTTTTCTTAAACCATGTTCTAGAAAATGTGTAAGATGAATAATAATGTTTTGAAATTAAAAATTTAGTTAATACTATTCATAACGGCTAGTTCATAATAATATTATAATAACATATCAGTGTTTAGTAAAACCCGATGTTGCATACAACACACGCTATCGAAGAAGGTCGTGATTGCGTGTAATGAAAGACAAGTCAGGGTTGCGTATAGTGCATGACTCCTTTTTTTTGTTATAACAGAATCCAACCATTTTTCATTTATAAATTGAATATATATATATATATTCAATGTTGCATAGAATGACTATTATCAAACAAACTTGAAATTGTGTGTAACACAATCTAAAAATAGTGTTGCGTATACTGCAAGCTAATACGGTGTTGCGTATAGCACACGATAATCTCGTTGTAGCATAAAACACATGAAATTAATGAAATTAAAAGAATATTTTTCATAAAATCTCGGGGTGTTACAATATAAACCTAATGAATACAACATACAACAAGAGTAGGGATGTTGTTGCATCTGAAATAAAAGTAGAAAGAAATTGGCTAAATGAGTGGTAATTATAGGTATTTTCCCAATGGATTCCCATAAAAAGAAATAACATAATCCCAGAAAATGATGTCACAATTTTATATGACCAAAAACATAGTTTAGAATGAACGGGATATGGTTAGAATAGATTTTATTGTTTCCCAAACATCACTTACTAATAATACATAATGTAGAGATATTTTAAGTTCTATCCCAAGAGGAATTAGGAAGGGAACTGAAATATTTTTTTTGGAACCCTTTGGAATAGAAGTCATCAAAAATTTTAATTAGTTTTGGAAAAAAATTGATATAGAGTTTAGGTTTTAATATAGGAATAAAGAAGGTATTAAGATCAATTTAATTGTTCTTCATAAAATATAATATTTTTTATTACATGGTCATATCAGTATGTTAAGGTTGTGAAGAAAAAAGGTGACTAGTTGACTATATTCATATATACTAGTTATACCTAATAGGTATCTATTACTTGGTCTTGATATAGTGACAACAAATATGTATTGATCTTAGCATCTAAGGAAGAAATTTTCTGATGCTATTGTTCACACCCTATCCACTTACACCAGAATAGGGTATCTCATTTAAATGTCATGTGGTCAGGGATGTTCCAATGAATTGGATGCAAAATTTTTATTTATATTTATTACTAATAATTAAGGATCAGGTTTGATAATTAACGATTTACTATATTCAAAAACAACTACTTAAAATCCTTACCCTATGTGGTTTAGAAACTTATGGTAGAATTGAATATATATAAATGAGGTATTTAAATTATTCTTATTATTCTAGATAAAATTGAGATTAAATTGATTAAAATTGTGAAATGATTATGGATAAAAAATCAACAACCATGCGACTAGGATCAACCAATATCTATCTTGAATCAAGAACAATTGAATTAACTACTTACTTGAAGCAAGGATGAGAACAATTTCACCAATGGATTGTCATGGCTTGCTACTCGAAACAAAGAATAACCGAAATGTCTTCTTTAATTTAAATGGAATGAAGAACAACCTTGAAATCAATCTAAAATTCATAAATTAAAATAAAATAATAAAATGAAACTAAGGAATTTTGTGTTTGGCGTAGATGGAGTAATAGTGAACAAAAGAGGAATAAATGAAAAATGACTATATATTCTGGAGGCAATCAAAATATATTTCCTTTCTTTTGTATATATAGATAGAATATTACACAATGTGTAATAGTAATTTATATCATTTAATGATGATATATGGTTTTCTCAATGAATTTTTGATCTACACATATCTCATAAGAATCTCGTCTGAGATTTGGAAATTTGACTCCATTTAGAATGTGTAACTAGATGTCATGTTGGGATCTTCCTTTGGATGGTGGGATTTTTGATTTAAATGCATAGCATCGGGGACTAGTGATTCACACTGTGTTAGGAATGTTTTCATTATGTAATTTAGATTGATGTTGCGTAATGAGACTCATGACCGCAATTTTTTCATAACATACTTCATGGTGTGTATTATGTGATGAAATCCCACTACATGTGGTGTGATGAGGTTTCGTGAAGCGTGGTAGGAAATTTTTCTCCTCCTCTGCCTTTTCACCTTTGAATGTTTTAAAGAACAATTCCCACAAGAAAATAACACATACCAAGTGAATTATCAAATAAATCATTGAAAATCCTTAATTGAATGAAAATAAAAAAGTATATATACTGTGTGCATATCAATCCAATTTTAATACCATCGTGTATTATCATGTTTATTCTGAAGAGGTTTCACGGAACATAAAAACATAAGAAATCACCAAATAATAATTATAATAATTATAAACATACTCCTATAAAAAAATTTAAGGGCTTAATAAAATCAAAATGAGATATATATAATCTTTTCAAGCCTGTTATAATTAATTATTTCAGAATTCTGATTTATTTTATTTATACCTTTAATATAATTAACCCCAATAAAATATTTGTAACCAAAAATTAATGAAAAAAATAATCATAAAATTAATTAAAAAATAAGATGAAATATCAATGTAGAGAAATCATAATTCACATGAGATCACAACATAACAATTTATTTAATTATCAAATATGATTGTTAAACAAATTAATATAGGTTAACACCTATTTCAATTATAATCTTTCATAATTTTATTATAACTCATTTCAGAAAACAATAAAAAAATAAAACACTATGAATAAATTATTATACACTTTCAATAATATAATTATATAATGATTTATTCTAAATTATTTAACCAATAACAAGTGATTAACATATTTTAAATACTAATATTAATTTACTTCCAGTTATTATTCTTAACAAAGAATAATTGTTATGAAACATGATTTTTTAATGAACCATTATACATTTCAATTTTTGGATTATCAAATTATATAATGTAACTTCATGACATTCCTATTAATAAAATGGTATTATATTAAAATTCATTACATGATATTTAATCAACTAAAATTTTCACATCACCTAATATTGAACAATATTTACCACTATAATTACTTTATTTTGTTACGTTTAATTCGATTCAGTAATACAGAGATTCATATGAATGACATTTTTTAATCAAATAAATACTAATAAAGAGGTAAATAGACCCCATATATCTTGGAAGGTGCAACATGAATACACCACTATGAACATGAGTGTGTGATAATTTATTCATTCATGTATGGAAATAAGTGAATCCTCACAGTATTTATATAAGAGTCACAAACTCAAACAATAGGGTTTTGTATAATAATTACTCAGTAAAATGAAATGTGAATAGATTGGAGGAGTAAATAATATTTTTATTATAGTAGAGTATTCTAAGAGGAATCATAGGATTCTCAATAAAATATCAATTTATCTCACAATTATATATCAATTTCTAATGTAATTTCCCACATAACCCATTAAAAACTCCAAATAATCTAATAGGGTTCATAATATCACATTTATAATTTATAACCAATTGATGACCACATTATTTTTACATTAATTCCAATTAATTTCATTGAATAATATTAATTAGTTTAAAGGGAAGAAAACAATAATGTTCTCAGCACAAAACAATATCATTACCCAAAAATCCTGCATTACACAAGGGTAATATTTTTCTACACTTACACAGCTGGTTACCATTATGTGAGGTTTGGATGAATTAGTTGAACCTTAAGAAGGCGCAGAAGGACCCTAATGTGATCTTAATGAATTGAAAAATATTATTAGAACTCTCATAAGAAATCATTATGTACCTTAATCATGCCATGGGAACTAACAAAAAACCCTTACATTGTATATGAAAACTTCGACTCAGCCTTATGTAAGTATTAGTAAATTTGGACTACATTTATAGGATAAAAGAGATGACTTGTATGTGGGTTTGAGAAACTCCCATGGATCCTTACACATTGAATAACTACATTACACACACCTTATAAACCCACCCCAACCATAATGGAAAAAAATAAGAAACATAATGAACCCTTACACAATCCTTGTAAATCAAGAATGACTCTTACATGTCTATAGGGAAAATGATGTTACCATTACATAAGTTGAGGATTTCATGTAAGCATATAAAACAAAATATTATAATTATTTTCATTAAATTGACCTATAAATTAAAATTGAAAAGTATTTTGGGAACCCTGTTAACGCATTTATGCCCAAGAAACCTAATGTAAGGTATTTAAAAATCAGGTACATTAAATTAGATACCTATCAAGAAATTATCATACTCATGATTTGAAAAAAAACTTATATGAAATTAATGGGGGTTTTAAAAACCATCCCATGAGATAGTTATAATGGTTCAAACTATAAATGGAATACAATGACTTACTATAAGAATAATGATATTAACCATACAGACTCATCGAGGAAGAGAGAGAAATTTCTAAATCAATATAATATCATTTCAATAGTCCGATTGAGAATGAAAAAGACAAGTATTCATGAAACATAATATCGAGAATAAATAAACATAAGGTACTGATCTTATATCTACAACTCCCACTCTAAAGTGCTCTCCCCTAATCCATTATTCCACTATAAGACACATACCATAAGAATAACATGTTTTCATAACACCTTATCCAAATGGGGTTGAATCTCAACAAGTCATTCCATGAAGGTTAAAAAAACATAAATATCCAAATCACCCCAATTGATAACATGATGATCATCATGAATATATCACGAAATTTGAAAAACCAGGAAGACACCATGAATCATATTCAGATACATGGGTACTGTTAACTGATATGAAAAATTCAAACATAAACCAAAACCTCAAAAGGCCCAATGAGCCATTGAGAAAGACCACTACCAAAATTGAACATTAAATACCCATGCTGAAGAGACACCTTCAATAAAATGTGATATTTAAAATTGAACTCTATAGGCCTGCTCCTATAACCATCATAAGACATCTGAAGATCCATTTTTGACTTCATCCCCTCATTAGTCACCAGTACCTTTTATATCATAGTATATAGAAATTAAAATATAAAAACAGATGAATCTCCAACCTCAGTTTAGAACAACAGAGATTAGAAAATTCTTCTTTATAATTCTTAAAATTTTTATATTCCAATATTGGAGTGGAATCTATTGTTGTAGGGAAACTATAAAAATGATATGGGCTTCACCCAAAATCCTAAAAAATCTATAATACACGAACAATATATATCCCAGAAGTTTGGATGGTCTCTTATATCTAGTCATTTATCTATACTTTAAAATAATTCATATGGAATAACTAAGATACACAATCATTCTGGATAGATATCCACACCCTATATGTAGTGGGAGGACAAAAATCATAGATAGTCATATTCTGAACCACATGAATCCCCACTATATCCTCTAGATACTGCCACGACAATGACTCTACAGATCTAAACTCCTTCATCTCAAGGATGTTTCCTAACATTGTCATTCAATCCATGATTACCATTAAATAATCATACACCCTCTGAGATCTTCAAAAATATATGATGAAGTCTATTGAAATGTACTCTCACTTCCATAGTAAAAAATATAGTGGCTAAAACAAAATTCTGGGAACACCATGCCCATCATTCAACTTATAGAAGACCAGTCATAAAAAACAAACTCTATGAATAATATATCCAATCAAAACCACTAAAACTGGTATCCTACTCTAGTATTTGCATATTTGTGTGAAATGTGGTACTCACTTAGAACAACCTCTTTTATTTCTAAAAGAACGAAATGATTCTTTTGAAAATATTCCCGATGTTATCCAACCTAATTATATCCCTATAAAACATATCCATAAAAACTAAATATGAAAACAAAACTCCTTGTGATTCCAAATATTAGATTATTCTATCGCTGTAAAAAATAAAATATCAATATCAGCTGGTAAAGATAACATCTACTATCAATATATCCCATATAAATGTGAAATTATGAAAACTCATCCATCACTCACAAAGAGACTCCAAATTCAAACAAAACAAAACCAAAACACTTTTTACTCAAGAAAATGGTCGTAAAATTATTTTCAACTGGTGTAATGAAAATCATAGAATCATAATCCTATAGGAACTCTATTAACTTTTACCATCAAAAATTAAATTCATGCGTGGAGAAGAGATACAGCAGGATCCTGGGATCCATAAAACATAATAATCACTCAAATATGATATAGTTTCAACAATTATTCCATGAGAACACCTCCAAAACTAGTCCAGGATACTGGGTTTCATAATTAAAATAATGAGGTCATAACTACAAAGACCCACAAGGGTAAACACCCTATGATGAATTGATAAAACCCATGTGAATATGAAAAGAATCATAGTAAACCTTAAATTAAATTCATTTTTATAGAAGAAGAAGTATTGAGGATCTAAAAAGTGTGTCCTTTAAAAAATTGGAATAATCCTGACACTCTTTAGTCCCTATTAATATCTACTCCTTTCTACTAAATACTATAATATGAGCCATAATTCAACATATTTTTTAGGTGAACCTTATATAACATCCAACTAGAAAAATGAAACCTTTCACCTATGAAAAATAATCAGGGGAAACCCAAGAATCCACTACCAAAATCATAGAATGATTAATGACTACATTATACTGATAAATGACATTCCCCATTAAATTGACCTCATGGGACCATAACTCACACTTTTAAAACTTCCCATATATATCATGAGAACAATTAACTCCCAACATAGCTCAAAGATGAAATACATATTCCTCTGTAGATTCTAAAAACAGAATAATGTCATTGATAAATTCCATAATAAACTAGTCATGATACTCATAGAGGACTACATTCATCATTCTCTTGAACATAGTGGGAGAATTCATTAAACTGAATGACATCATAATGAACTATTATTTCCTATACAGACATCTAAATATAGTCTTTGGGATATGATCATAATTCAATAACATTTAATAAAACATAGACTACAAACTCTTGTTTAAGAAAGTGCTAGATCCCATCAGTTGGCTGAATAAATAAATATTTTGTTTAAAAGGATCATTTTTATTTATAATCACATGATTCAAGTGATGATAATAGAGGCATAACTACAAACATCAATTTAACATCCTATTGAAGAAATATATCCCCATAGGAATAAACTAGGATGAATAATACCCCACTAAAAAAATTCATTGATATGAATAAATAATATCACAACTTATAAGTTACTATCTTATTTGAAAAAATTGATATATGTGAATCTCCATGATTTAGCTCTGTCAAAAACTAGACCGTAGAGTGTGGGGGTAATTCCACATCTACTTTACGAAAAAACCAGGGCATTCCTTAACAACCCTGGGAAACACTAATAGATAAACCTTTTATAAACTCAGGATGAACTCATCCATGAAATAGGACAGAGTCTCAACACACCTTCATCTAATTTTTGGGTTTCAGTAACTGATAAAACAACATGTAATCCATTAACATATCTGAATATGATTCTTCTGAAAGATAAATCCATGATATCCTATATTTAATAAATTTAATTCATGCATGGATAATGTCATAAGGTTTTAAATACCAATATATGAAATATGGCAAGGAGTGGTGCTACTCTGACATAAATTCATTGTCACTTGACACATCATATAACAAATTTTACTTTGAACTAGCATAGTCAATGTTAAGTGGACTAGAATCCACTACACCTTATATCCAAAATAATGGACCATGACAAGTAAATTAAAGGATTGTATTGATTATTAACCCAACAATTCATAAATACATGTTGAAAATAAGAAAATTTCACATCAAATGACATCTGGGTCATCAGACACTATCCATGACAAAGAATACATCTGACCACATCCACATCCATGTCTTATCAGGACCTAAAAAAATCCAATCATTTAATATTGTCATATTTTAATTCTTACGGATATACTATATCATGGGGTCCTCCTCTACAATTCTTATCACTTATCTATTGATGAGGAATTGGAATTTCCTAGAGTTTCTACTACCTCGGTTGATACAATTGGAATGGTTGGTAACAAAATACGCCAAATATTGCATTCTCAATTATGCGGGAGGTGAGATACTACAATGAATATGATTTATATATATATTTTTTATTTGAATAATTATATACATATAACTAGATGTATCCATGGAGTCGTTGTGGTGTATAGTTATCTCATTCCCCCTAATTAATTTATTAAAAATATTAATACATTTTAATTCCTTGTTTAGACAATTATAATGGAAATCAAAATTACCATTTTATAGGATCTAATATTGGAAATAAAAGACCATGAATGATTTAAAAATTTGAATTTTATGCTAGGAGTGACCTAATGTTTAACGGAGTTAGACGTTCTCAGGGTCGTGGCCATTGGAAGTTTCATTAAATTAAAATAAAAAAATAATTCTTTTATTCTAGTTTAAATGACCATAATATAATCCTATATAAATATCTTTTTATGTTAAATCTAAGAGGTATTCCACAAAACCCTTAGAATATTTGAGAGTAAGGCTTGGTGTTCTTTGTTGGTAGACTAGGATCAGATGATGAATGATGACCAGATCAAGGTGGAATGAGAGGTAGCTAATGTAGTGGGACTTATTTGTCAATGAGGAATACATTCCTCGCCAATGATTGATAATAAATCATGTTTTGAATCATCCTTTTTAGATTACATCCTTTTTTTAAATGATTGTGCATGGATTCATATCTTCTACTTTACTTGTTTTCTAATTAATCCTTGGCCTTAGTCCATTTCATAATTTAAATTTACTTATTATATTATTCATGATATTATCACCCTGAGTTTCTCATGTATACATAATCATTGTCCAATAAAATTTTACCAATAAGTGATTTTCCTCATTCTTGTGATTTCCACCATATGTTATTAATATTCTTCATCATTAGACAATGGGTCCACAATTCAACATCGACATGGTACAGTCGAGCTATGATCAAACTCTTAGATACATGGTGGTTGATTGAAAGATGAATGGATTTGGGGATTTACAGATGTATTATTAATAATTATGGGTTACTATTAATTTATATTGAATTAAGAGCAGAAAATGTGACGATCAAAGTTACAAGACATGAAAAATATTCTCGATGGATGATCAAATTCAGATTTTATGGCCATTGGAGGCTGAGAATCAATTTCTATGGAAAATAACCATCGATTTCATGTAGTCAAATTGTTGGATTCATGGTGATGAGCATGCATGAAATGGAATTATTTTAAAAAAAACACATTATATGGTGTATATTTTAGAATAACATACGTTGTGTACTTCCTTTTCTTCCATGTCTAGGTTTTCTAGTCGAGTTATGGTTCACAAATTGTGTGGCTGGGCCCATAAACCATGTAACCCAACTAGGGTGGTTAAACCATGTGTTAACTACACATGCCTTGGGCCCCATCTTGAATGAAACAACAAGCAATTTCTGGATACATGGTTATTTAGAAATGTATATGAGCATGATTGGGTATATGATTAGGTACATGAACATGGCCTGATGTACACATGCATGATTTTATGTACCTGGCCATAACCTACTATACAACAACAGAACCTATGTGGCTGATACACACTATGTAAAACCAATATATTCAATGTATTATGAAATATATTACCAATACATGTCTATAAGATACTATGGACAGGAAATGAGGTGGGGTCACATGCCATGTGAACATCCCTATACACCATCTATTCTCTCTAGAAACAACATTTTTTCAAATCTTCTTCTTCAGGATACAGATTCTGTTATGCAAGTAGCTTATCCAACATGTTTTTTCAATATAGAGTATTACTGGTTCCTTTATAGTGTTTTATGAGATATGATGTGATTTTTCACACGCATGAAACTTCTTTAGGTGATTCATGACGATCTTAGAAATTGAGGTAGGATCATCAGAGTGATGTCAGGGTTGGCACTCCCTTGTCCCACCTGGGTGTGGTTCCCCCATACTCGTTATATTGATAGAGGAGATACTACCATACAATATGAGAAATTATACTATATATGTAGTTTAAATCCATTATCTTTGATATTTGAGTGTGAGTGGGTCCTCTATGGGAGTTCTAGACCCCTCAGTATTTGTGTACAATAGTGAGGAGTGGGTCCCTCCACAATATTTTGGTGAGATTTCATTTGATGGTGGGCATTAGAGAAAAACTTTCGGTGCTATAGGAAGGCTCATCAACTACTACTAGGTTGTGAGATAGAAATCTCATATATCTCTCTACTGGTCTTCTTCATGAGAATATATATATTGGGTTTCTTTTCTCTCATTCATTGGTTTTAGTTTTATTTTTTTGTGTCTCTCTTTTGCACCCTCATCAGTTTTCAAGGCATCCTACTAGGTACGTATATACTCACCCTATATGGGATTTGACCACACATTTATGGTATTATGTAGATGGACAATAAATCGGCAGCGACAAAAGAATATTTTAGGGATATTTTTTCCATTTATCCATATACGGTTTTACGGGAATCCATATTTGAATCAAGAATCTACAATTATTCAATTATTCCTATTTTTGTCAGGTTCTAACTACACTTCTAGTTTGGTGTTTATTTTTTTCTCTTTTTTTTTTGGTTTATACTACCATACCCTATTGTATTTTTTAAACGTTATTATGGGCACATTTACACTCTTGATGATACATATATTTATATTTTCTTTCACATTTTTATAGAGATGGTTGGTTTCATGCATACAAGTACATTATGAAGATACTTTCCAATTTATTTATTCCTTATTTGATCATTCCACCATCACCTAGCGTACTAAAATAAAGAGTGAGGTTATAAAGGATCAAACTATCTCTTCCGAGGTGGTTTACGGTGGTTCGGGTTATTACAAAGTGGTATTAGAGAATTTCATTATTTATGAATGTGTTTAGAGTTATTGACTTTGTGGGGATTGGTCAAAATTAATGGAAAAACTATCGAAGTGTCATGTTCATGGATTTTATTCTAGGTATCCCAGTGATGGGGTAGAGAACAAGGTATCGATTCACCATGACTCAAAATACAAGCTTGTAATCATAGCATACCAAAACATCAGTTTTTTGGAACATTATAAATGCATCATATAAGACCGAGTACTTTAACTATCCTTCCTAATTTTGATCCCCACATATATGATCATTTAATGGTGGTAAATATCTAAAACATTTAGGATTCATCCATGAGGATAGCTATCCAAATGACCAATGCATTATCATAAAAATGATCTAATGTGTGATGATTCTTTGGTTCAGGGGATATCTCCCAAGGTGTAAACTCTTGGATGGCGGTGAGGAGTACCCTCTATTGTCAAGACACATATAGTACCCAAATTTCAGGGAAATTATTATTATTGGACTTTCTCACTACATGAATTCAAACATAATAAACTAATAAGGTTACATGGTGATATATATTTTTAATCTATAGAAGAATAGATTGAGTTTGTAATCTGAGTGTTTAGGCTTCTGTGGACATTGAAATATCAGATGGATGCACTAGGAGTTAGCCTATTTCATTGGGTTCCATGATACTAGTGGATTATTTTCATCCGATCTCATGACGAGATGATTCTCTCTTGGTTTAAATTTTAGTATATATTTTATAGGGAAGAATACCTCGTATTCATGTTCTTATTTTGGATCTAAGATCATCTAGAGCTATAATGGGGTAATATGTAAATTTCTAAGTATTAAATGTGGTTCATTTACTTGACATGATACTCCATTAACATTGTGTGAGATATATTATTTTGTGAAAGGAATACTAAGAAGGGTCTTCATAGGGGCATTTAGGCTAGTGTGGTCTCCTTATGCTTTCCCACCCATACTAGAGTGCTAGAGTAGACTCTAGTGAATGAGAGTTTCTATGTAGAGGGACTTTGAGAAGATAGAGTTAGTAGTGGGAATCATGTGGGAGAGTCATCTTTATTAGTTAATAGGAATTAGACACTGATGTCTCAATAGAGGTGGAATTTCCATCAATAGACTCAAATGTGTGGTTTTGTAGCTCATGGATCTCAAAGGGTATCCAGCCACCCTAGATTTGGATGGTTCATTTCTGGTTATGAGAGGGATGTCATGGTATTTTATTTTTATCCTTCATGATGAGATGGATTGGTAGATGAAGGATGAACCATGGGGGCAGAGGCTACACCATAAATAGGGATCTCTCAACCATGGCAACAGTGGAAATAGAGAGGTGGTGTAAGAATATGAGTAAGTGGTTCTCTAGAAGGAGGAGTTTTTATCGGAGGGTGTAACTATGAGTTTCATCAAACATAATTACCATTGATTAGGACATGTCAGGATTAGAGAGCTCGTAGTCATGGTTGTTGACAATTATAGGCTATGTAGGGCTATGACAAGGCTGCACATGAGGTGATTCAAGGTATATTTTTATCTATTATACACTTTTACCAATATTAGTATATATAATTTGAACTATTTTCTTCATCACCTTATTCTCCAAGCGATATATAGAAGCATCCAATTGAGACTTTATCCCAAAAACTCTACACATTGATTCATATTGGGAGTGATTCATCGATATTTCTTATTTTCCAGTTGTGCATGATGGAGATCCATAAAGAGGTTTTCTCATGGGGTGTCTTTTCTATCATGATGAAATATTTTGGCATAATCCTAGATATGGATTGGTTGTTCATCGTTTAGACCAAGATTTATTGAAATCATAGTCAATTTAGAACCCTTTATATAGATGGCATTAGATTATCCTTTTTGGGTTAGAGAAATTACATGGAAGAACAATTTATTTTGTTGGTATGGATGTTGAAACCCATCACTAATCAGTTGGTGATTTTAAAATTCGGTAAATGGTTCTTTTGGGCAACAGGATTAATTCAATAGTGGATGACTATATGGATATCTTCCCTGGGAATGTTATGTGAATACCTCTGATGTGGTAGTTGGAATTTTGTGTTGAATTTCACTTAGTGACCACATTGATATCAACTTCACAATATCTGATACCCCCTACAATATTCTAATATCTAAGGGTGAATTTATGGGACAATTTAGTGAAGGGTTTCATCAAACATAGTGTGTCCCCCAATTTTTTTTAAAATGAAAATAATTTATTGAGTGTTTGTGTTTATTATCATCCCTTGAACTATGTAGCATTGAAAAAGTTTGAATTTATGGGGATTTATGAGATATTTGACTAGTTATGTGGTGTGAGATGGCTCTTGGAGATCTATCTCTGGTCCAGATACCCCCTGTTGAGGGCTCATGAGGATTGTATTCTAATGATGAATTTCTGATGTTGATATGGAAATGATGAGTTATTGATGATTCTTTAAATGTGATGAATTCTCCCATTGTGTTTATGTATTTAATTAATTGGATCTTCTATTTATACATCTGATAAATTTTGGTCACCTTTTTGAATGAAATACTCTTTTGTTTTTTTGAGGAGGATGATGCAAATAATTTTAAGGATGGTCCAAGACATACTATAGGATCACCAAATTTCTGGTAATCTCCCAAAATGTTGGTTTATATATAAAAATTCCACGTTCATGGGAATGTCATTTTAAAGAAAAATTTATCTATGGAATTGGTTAATATTGACATATTTCTTACATGGGATCCACACAAGAGCTAGTCAGAGATGTAACAATTTCGTGGATTGGAGAGCTACTACAATTTGATTATGGAAGAATTATATAGATTAGTATCCACTTACACTACAATGGAATAGAACTATAAGATGTTTATCAAGGACGAGTATTGTTAAATAGCATTTAAGAAGTTTTGTATGAGGATGGACAATGCTCAAGTGTTGAGACTTCAAGAGGAGGGTGTGGAGTACATAATTTTTTTGTGATGGATATAGAGCTGCTATTGAGTAAATGTTGATGTAGAGGTTGGTAGTTTTCACATATTAGTTGAGGTAGCTCAAATACCATGTGGGGAAATATGTGACTCGTGACATAGAGTTGGCAGTGGTAGTGTTTATTATGTAGAGGTTGATGAACAATCTTCTCGGTAAGAATTTTGTTGTTCACTCAAAATTTTAGAGTCTCAGTTACATCATTACACATAGAGATCATAACCTCTAACAGTGGAATTGATTAGAGTTTGTACTGAACTATGACTTCGAGATACACTATACTATATGGAAGGGAAATTTTGTGGATGATTCCCATTGAAGGATTTCATGTTATCACATAGAGGAAGTGGTTTCTAAGAAATTGTCATCATTTTATCTCATAATGATAGATGAGAGGGGTTATTTTTTTAATAGTGGTGATTCCTATACTTCTTTAGAGTGAGAGAGAGGCTTAGTTTGGATACCTCAACTACAATGTTCTAAATTACTAGATACCCTATTGAAATTATCTTGATGGATTATATGATGGAGGGGGGAACATCATCATTTTTTAGGGACAGATGGTTTTTCCAGTAATGTTACAGGAGGAGGTAATGAGGGATTATCAAACATCCCACATTTTTTATATCATAGCATGGAAAATATGATCATGTTCGTTTTTTTATAGTCTTAGTGGGATGGAAATTGGAAGAGTGTGGCTGAGATCATCTCTTTATGTCTCATATGTTTGAATGTAAAGGATGAGCACCAGGTTCTAGTAGGATTGATACTTCCTCGTGTGATTTTAGATTTGTAATGGTATTGAATATCATTGGAAATGATGAAGGGATATCCATGTATAATGAGTGGACACAATGCCATTTTGGTGATTTTTGACCGCCACATGATGTTGATACACTACCATGACATATGGGACCAGAGTTCGATGGAGAGTCTAGGACAGTTGTTTGTATTAGTGATCTTATAGTCTTATGGGGTATCCATAATGATTATCACCAAACACAATTCTAGATTCATGATAGGGTTTTGTAGAGGAGTTTAGGTTGATTTTGGGATATAGTTTCAGATGGTTATATTGTTCCACCCCTAGAAGAATTGGTAGACTGAGAAGACTATCTATGTGTTGGAGAATATGCTAAGGTCATGCATGTTAGACTATTTTTGGAGTTAAGAGGATCACATACCTTCAGAATAGATTTATAATAATAATATATATCACTCAATTATAATCATGAAGTATTTTGAGGCCCTATATGGGAGACCATTTAGTTCACCCTTTTGTTGTACCAAGATTGGGGAAACTTCTCTTATTGGGATAGAGATAGTGTAGGTAATGAATGATAAGGTTCAGGTGATTTAAAATAGTATGAGGATATCCAAAAGAATATATAAATCTTATGCATATCGGTATTGTATGATCTCTGATTTCGAGAACGGAGAAAATTATTTCCTATGAGCCTTCCCATAATACCGATTTTGGATGTTTCTATAGGGAGGAAAGATATCTCATGGTTTATTGGGTCCATCAAGATAATTCAGAGGGTTCATGAGGTTTCACACCACTTATCTATGCCCAATAGTTGGATCATGTGCATGATGTCTTCTTTGTATTATAGTTGAGGAGAAACATGCATGATCCTATACGCATCAATGACTGGGGTGAGTGGTACATCATGGATGAAGATACCTTTGTATTTTTCCCTGTAGCATTCAAGGATCAATAGAAGATGATCCTATGAGGTGATATTTTCCTATGGTTTGTGTGTTTTGGAAGAACATGAGCATGTAGGATATATACATGGAGCATGAGGGTCAGATGTGGACTCAATATCCTAAAATTTTAGTTTATATTGTGTTTATCAAGGAGAAAATCTTTAAAGGAGGGGAGAATGTAAGAACACTCATTTTGATGGAATTTCCCCTCAAATGTTTCTATGCTTGTATATATATGGATTTATCCTCAGAGTTGATGTAGTTTTCCAGTGTCTTGGGACACTAAAACTATTATAGATGAGATAATAATATATTTTAATGCATTCAAACACATTGTTTATGGGGAAATTTATTTTCCTTATGTTTGGACCTCAAAAGGGAAATCCAAGACCATAGATGATTTTTTAATGCAGAGAATACCCAAGGCACTCTATTGGTTAGCCGACATCAAAAATTCTATGGGAGGTGGCCATTTTTGGGAATTTTAATTAAAATAAAAAACTTATTTTATGTTAATTGAACATAAAATAATCATATATGGGTATCCCATTATAAAAAATCCCATGGGTTAGATGAATAACACTAGGTGGATTTGAATGGAGGATTAAGGGGTATACATTTGAAGATCGAGATCAGATGAGGAATGATTATTTGTTCAGGAGGATCAAGAGGTAACAAATTCAATGGGTCTTATTCATTGTTCATGACTTCTTTCTTCACCAATTATCAATTGTATATCGTGGTAAAACTCATCATTTGTGCTTTCCTCTATTTTTTATTAAAATAATTATCTTGAATTTTTATATGCTTCTTGATCTATTATTTATTTGATACTTCACATGATCTCGTTTTATAATTTTTATTGTTTAATAATATTATTCATGATTTTCCATGATATCAACTATGGTGATACCTATTTACATAATAGTTTGTCAGGAATTATTTTCCAATGAATTATTTAGTTTATTTTTTTATTTTCTACCACCTATTCTTCACATCATTCATTATTGGACCATGAGTTCACAATTCGACTGAGATGGTGCTAGTTCGAGCAAGATTGATCCCCTATATTTTGTGGTGGTTGAGTTCCCAATGAAAATATTAGTGGTATTCAAATGGGTTAGAATGGATTTCAGGTGATGCTTTGTGGATTTGAGATCAAAAAATGGGAATAATGATGAGAGGTTCTACAAGATGCATATTGGATCATGAGAAGATGAATCGTATCTGATTTTTGGCCACCAGAGCTAGGGAATAGATAGCCAATGATGGCCCATTATATTTCAGGTGGTGAAATGGATGGATTTGAGGTGGTGAGGGTGGGTCTAGAATTTTAATAATGGAATAATAAATTCTATGAAAAATCATTGTACATTCCATGATGTTTATAAGAATAATCACCCTATAATTATTTTTCCAGGGTGTCTAGGCCTTACCATTGAGGTAAAGAACACATTCCATGTAGTCAGGCACACATGAAAAGTGACCCCATCTGGGGTGGTTAATTCATGTGACAATCACACATTCCTCAAGCCCCAGGTGTCATGAATTGTCGTGTACATTGGGATTGGAAATTAAATATTTGCTACCTAGGAACATCAATGTATATGGCTAGGTATTCAAGCATGGAATGAGCTACATATGAAAAACCAAATGAAAATGTGACCAATCAGGTATACACGGGAAGAACATGAGTGGATGAGACTCACTATGTCCCACCTGTACACACTATGTAGCATGATAGGGATTGCCAAGGAATTTTCAGAGGAGAAAACATACAGACAATGAGGCTAGGTGACACATGATGTGGACCCCAATACACTATGTGTATTCCCCCATTAGCTTATTCCTCTCATATATGCTTCTTTAGGACTTAGATTCTAGCATGTGATTTCCCTATACAGCATGAGTTTTTCTTTATTGAATGTGAAGGTTTTGTTAATAACGGATTATGATATATATTGCGAGGTGTTCCATGAATGATGATTTTATTGGGGATGCATGATGATGATTACGATCAGGGAAAGATCATCAGAGTGCTATTGGTGTTGGAACTTCTATAATACACCAGGGTATGAGTCCCCCATACTCTTTATAAAAATGGATATAGTACCCCCCCAAATCAGGGAATAGGTTCTTCATCTATGGAGTGGTACTCCCCTATTATTGGGGATTTGTAAGAAAGCTGGTACTCCACTTTAGTTTTGGACCCCATAGTGTTGGAGCACAAGAGTGTGTATCGAGCCCTTCCATATAGATTCTGGCGAGGTTGTTCTTGACGCTAGGTATCCGAAATGGGATTTTATACCTATAGGAAGACTCATCAACTATATATGGGAATGAGATAGAGATCCTATTTCTAAAAATACAAGATTTCATTATGATTATATATATATTTATATTGGGTTTTTATTTTCATACATCATTTGGTAAAGATGAATTTTTTTGTATCTCTCTATCACTCTCTCTTCAGTTTTTAGGGCGTCCTACTTGGTATGTTTATACTCATCCCAGCATGGGGTTTTCCAAAAAATTTCATGTTTTATATAGATGAAAGACAAATAACTAGTGAATTTGGTTGGTCTTATGTACACTTGGGTGCATTGATCATGTATTGTGGTTTGGAATTAAATATTATGATTATATATTTCTCATTTTTACTTTATTCAATTTTTTATAAATTAGGACTTTTTTTGTTGGGAATGTACTTTTCCCATTTTGATTTGGGTTACACTATCATTCTCTACTTTATTTACCTATAAGTGATATCATGAATCTTTACACACTTGATGTAATTTTACATTATATTACTGTGTACTTTTATATGGATATAGTTGGGTGTGTTCATATAGGTTCATTAATAACTGGCCTATTATTTCATTTATGTATTCTCAACGCTTATCTCTAGCCCCTAGATCATTAAATTCTTTCTTGGGGTTGTTATGGATTTGTCTAATGCCATCCATGGGTGACCTGATGGGTGTGTTCATTATATATACTCTCGTTTTTGATGTCCATGTCCTCCACATGATAAAACAATAGAACCACTATTAGTATTATGAGAAATTTTTTTCCTATTGAAAGGTGTTGATCAAGTATAGAAATTTCTTCAAAAGATCTAAAATGAAATTTTATACTTGTGAAAAAACTAAGAAATTCTGGTCACACCTCTTCTCTATAAAAATTCTTGGTGACTCCTATCTCATGAATCAATCCTAACAATTTTACATTAAAATACCTCATCCTTTAACAACACTTCAATATATGACATCAACATAAAATGGTTTGAGTGGTAATGATACTTTGGATATATATCCTCATTGAAAAGCATCAACCTACCCTAATCTTCCAACAATATGTTTAAAGTATATCATAGATGTTTATTACTATATTTTTTAAACTTATGAACATTTAAACTACTCTTTTGAACAGTAAGGATGTACTGCTAAGAGGTCACTCAAAGTGTTGAATGTAAGAACCTGGTTCTTCCTTTGACATACATGTCTTTCCTGTCACATCCCAAGTAAATGAAGAATAAGATATTTTTATACTTATTAATATTTTTTAATTAAATAATAATTTTACTTTAAAAGGGTTTCTATGTTCGATAGCATACCCGATACGCAACAACGGGTTTCTTTGGAATCTTACGTTGCACACTAATAAATTAATATTATTATTTTAAATGGTAGTTAACTCTTAGCCATTGTAGTGGAGGGAATGAACAAAACTAACGACAATATAATTATACATGTTTGTTAGATGTATTTACTTTTATCCAATAAAATTTAGAGGCTTAAAATGTGACTAAATCTAATTTTAAGCATAATTTACATTAAAAGGCCAATTTACCGCCTTTTAATAGAGAACCCTCATTAAATCAATTTATTTCATATTAATATGTTCTATTTGACCAAATAACAATCTTCTTTATATTTGGGACATTAATTTTTTACTTCGGGTTATTTTTTGGTATTTTTCCGATAAAGTTTATTTTTTAATGAATAGTGAAAATACCGTATTTAAATTCAAAAGTGCCTTTTAATCTAATTTATTTATATCGTTAAATTATATTTTTAGTTGGTTTTAAGTTGAAATTGAAATATATTTTTACCATTTAATCCAATGTTGGTCATTGAAATTTATTTCACGTCGAAATTGGACATAAACAAGTATCAATATTTTGATAGTTATTGTTTCTCAAAAACACGTTATTTGTTTTAATAAAAAAAATTAATTTTTAAATTAATTAATGCCAATTATATGTTTTAATTTTCAAAATTAGACATCATTTTTGAATTCATAATATCAAATATATCTTGGGCTGATGTTTTGGTATTTTTCTGAAAAACTTCCATTTTTGATGAATAGTGGCACCGCTTAGTGGTAGTTAAAAAACTAACGTTTTGATTTTAATGAAATTTTACCACTTCTATGAATTTAATTTCAAAAATCCAACATACATGGTTGTTATCAAGAAGTAAAATTTAGTTCATTAAGATGAAAATAATTTTTGGTGAATAGTAACTTTTGACTTTTATTTACCGTGGTTAAAGGTAAAGAGGGAAATTCAATGTAAAAAAATTATAATAATTCAAAATTACCTTAACACTTGTCCAAAACTTATTTTATTAGTCATTAACGACAATGGTAATCATTGGGTCTATTTTTGGACCCCTTTGATCCACTTGGGTGTGATAATGACAATTTAGATTAATTAACTTAAAGTAAAGGAAGTATGACAGAAGCAAATATCTTTTATTAAATTAATTTTTCGAAGGGGTTATATAAATTATCTTTTAAACTATAAATATTCATTATAAATCTAAAAATATTTCCTATATCATGGTATTTTTTTATAATTTTTAGACAATAAAAAAATTAAATTATTTATGACATAATAATGATGCAGTATTTACCTCATTAATAAACCATTTCAATAAATAAGATTATAATGATTAATCTATTATCCAAAACATGTAAAATTCTGATTGAGTGATTTTATTTCGACCATGAATCATCTTATATTTTACTTTAATGATTTTTGGTCCATATAAACTGAATATCATTATATTATAAAATAATAGTTTCACACTTTCCTAAAGAGCCCCTCCTCCCCCTTATAAAAGAAGACCATTTATAATCAATTACTCACACCTCTCAAGAAATTATTCACTTAAAAACTCTGTACAATTAAGCTCTCAACATCCCTCTTCTCCCACTAGAAGCCTTACCTTAGCCAGAAGGCACTTCAAGAAGTCCTTTGGTTCAAACCAAAGTGAGTTACCCAAATAAAAGGTAACTGTTTCTCTTAAATTGTTTTCTTTTATTCTACTTCTCCAACCCCTAAAATGTATTTATTTTTTTATTTTGTAACAAAACCAGTATCCTTAATATACTAGGATGTTGTTATAATAAGTATTCTAACTACACTTACACCCAAATCCATCTAATGGATGAAGAACATAATGTTTCTATGGATGGAAAATTAACGCCTCACGAAACGATGATTGTTCAATTACATCTTACCACCTCTCATGGTGGAAATTATGATGGAACTGTATTTATATATGATATATATTATTTTTATGATTTCTTTATGCTTCTATACTTCCCAATTATATCAATCCTTTATTGTGTCCATAGTGGGTAAATACGATAATCTAATTTGAGGAAGTGCGGACTACCGCCCCATTTAAGTGATGTGACTCATTAACGCCTAATGTGGTATGTATAAAGGATAGTGTTAATGATATTATATATGATATTATAATGTAATTATAATATACCTATGTATAATTATGTTTTATTTCCTTTAAAATAATAAATAGAAATGAATGTAGCGTTCATGCGTACGTACGACTTACCGTCTCAATGAACGGTGCATTTCATTTCTTACCTCTAAATGTTATGTAATATTATAAATACACATATATACTAGATATATATGATATATATGATATATAAATCATTAATATCATTCTCGATATAATAGACTATTGACCACATGGACAACTTGTAAATATAAGGTGTTCATTTTTGACTCAAGTGCCAAATATCGACAAAACAAAAGTTATTAACTTAAATGATTAAATAATGTTTATAACATGGTAATAAGTGATATAAAAGGAATAATAAAATTGAAAAAGGTTCGTCAGAAAGTCGAAATTAACTTTAGTTTATTATTAAGGATATTAAATAACAATCAAGTCATGTCGGACACGAGGTAAGGGAACTTCTTAACCCAATTCCCATTCTTTGGGTTGAACTTGTCCTTCATATTTATATCGTTCTTTGATTATGTTATAAATGAATTTTTATATATTATCATGTATTTATAATTTATTTATGTGACCTTATAGTGAATACACATAAGTTATCTATTTTATTTACAAAAATGATCTTTGTAATGGACTTCATCTCAATCTTCATTCATTGAGGCATATTTTGTTTAATACACAACTTTCTTTTATACGCTGTATAAAGACCCTTGAAATTTCAAAGGGAATATTTTTTTACAAAGAATTTTACAAAATGATAAAAATTATTGTTTTTTAATGTAAGTGGTGACAAGGACATTTTCTAATTCCGTTAGTATTATTTGATCTTTGGATTCCTCAACATGTCGTAATGTGTTTAAATGAAAATAAATCTCATATACCCTTTTATGATTTTTGGTGTTGAAAATGGTTTTGAAAATGGATTTTTTATGTTAATATATTTATGTGATATATTGTGATTGAAATGTGGAAATGTTTTATTTGCTTTATATTTTTTATATTTGTTATGATTTTATATTGGTACTTGGACATTTGATGGGTAGTCATGTGATAAACCAAATGACGGGTGGTGCCGTGAATACCAGGACGGGTGGTTACGTTATAACCCCCAATGTATTTTGTATGGAAGTTGGCCTTATGGCTATTCAATTTAGTGATATGTGTGGAATTCGACCGTATTGTTATTATATTTATGTATGTTTATGTCCCAAGTTCCCTTTATATGTTATGTGTTCTTTATATGGGTTTTATGGTAATCATTTGGTTACAAAAGGGTAAGTAATGATCTTTCAATTCAGTGAAGAGTATTTACTACATCATAAAGGTAAAAAGTATTACTTATGTTAAAGTATTCATGGTTTACTGGGTTTTTTTTGAAAAACTAACTGTTTTCCTTCTTTATGTATCCCTTACTAAGATTTTTATGCTCATCCCATGTTTTTGAAATGTTTTTCCCCGGAAAAAATGCGGAATAGGGTAAAGGATGGGATCAAAGAGAAGTCATGCTATCTTAAACATGGAACTAGACACGATTCTTTGTTTTCAAGAGATCATGTTTTGTAAAAAAATTGAAACTTTGTAGAAGTGTCTACCTTGTAATATTTTGAGCTGTAATAGTTATGGCCGAACTCTTTAAAAAACTAAACCTAAAAAGATACTCAATGTGAATTATTCATTTAATTCAATATAATGTAATGTTTATGGTCGGGTCCTTATAGTTGGTATTAGAGGTCGGTTTAGATAACATTAGGAGTTAGGGTATTGTTAAATTAATATCCATAAAATAATTTATGTTAATATAGAGATCATGTTGCATTTATAGATTACCATGTTACTTCGGCTATGATTTTTCTATGTTCAGAATGGTTTTCCCTAGATGAAATAGGGTATCTATATTGGTATGACATCAGGAGGAAGGCAACCTTCCAAATCAGCAACCTGAGATGGTCAGAATCGGAACTGAACAATTTCTTGCAGTGATGGCACAATTGACACCGGCTGTAAATGGTGGTGTTATTCATGCACAAGCTTAGCCAGATCAACCACAAAGAGACATGTCAGTAGTGGGGCATTTCATGAGGAAAAATCCCCCATCATTTAGAGGATCATCTGACCCTGATCTAGCTGAAGGGTTGAGTAAAGCACTGGAGATGATTTTTGATGTCATGGGTTGTTCAGAACATCAAAAGGATAGTCTTGATGTTTACAGTTTTGAAGGTGAAGCTGATCAGTGGTGGTCGATGGTGAAAAATATCAGGAATGGTGAAGAGAATGATGCTCTCAATTGGGAAGAATTCAAAGGTATGTTACTTGAAATTTTTTTCCTAAGGTGGTTCGTCTTAGGATGGAAAAACAATTCCTAGAATTGAGGCAGGTGGATGACTCAGTGGCTACTTATGATGAAAATCTCACTCGACTGGCAAGGTATGCACCAAATTTCACCTGAGATCTTTATCGTAAGACAAATCGATTTTACTCAGGACTGAAGCCCTGATATCTAAGAGAGTTAGCCTCTCCTGAGTTAAAAAGTAATGAGAAACTTGTTCGATGTACGGAGAAGGTGGAAATGGAGTTTTCCGATGATCTTGTGTTCTTTGACAAACAACAGAATAAGAGGTCCAGTTGGCAGGCAAAGGGGAAGAATTCATTAAAGAAGCCAAGAGGTAAGAAAACTAAATATCCATCGTGTGAGAAGTGTGGTAAAAGCTTCCCGAATAATGTTTATCAATGTTGGGAAAGTTCTTCTAGTATGGTAAGTCTGGTCATATTGCTCGTAACTATAATGAAGATGATCAAGTAGGGAATGAAAATCCATCAGTAAGATGTTTTAAATGTAATGAAATGTGTCATTATAAAAACGAGTGTCCAGAGAGGAACTCAACTAAGGGAAAGTAGCTAGACTACAAGCTGAAAGGGGCGGTGAATTCCTTTGTAACTACGTCAGCAGATGTTGGGCCATCAAACAAAGTCGTATCAGGTACACTATTTGTTTGTTCAGATTATTCCAATGTGTTGTTTGATTTAGGGTCTACACACTCATTCATTTATGAGAAGTTTTCTAGTAAATTGGGAATTACATCTCAAGATATGAATATAGAACTAATATTAAAAACACCTGGTGGAAATGTTGAGACAAAAAAGAAAACATAAGAACATTCCAGTCCTTGTGTGTTGAAAGAATATACCTGTAAGCCTTATTGTTTTGCCTCTAGAAGAGTTTGATGTTATTTTGTGCATGGATTGGATTTCTATTTATCATGCTAAGATTGACTACAGAGATAAAGATGTTTCTTTTCTATAATATTTTCAGTTTGTATATCTTAATAAACCATTGCTTTTGATAACATATCAGGAAGCTGAGAGACTAGTAAAAAATGGAAATGAATGTTACCTTGCACATATTGTTTAAAATAATAGAACTGTTCAGATTAATGATGTGCCAGTGGTAAATGAATACCTTGATGTTTTTCCTGAAGAGTTTCCTAGAATTATACCTGATAGGGATGTTGAATTTTCTGTTGACATATTTCTTGATGCTAATCCAATTAAAAAACCCCCTTATCAAATTGCTCAAATTGAACTTTTAGAGTCAAATATGAAATTGCATGAGTTATTAGATAAAGGTTTAATTCGACCTAGAAAATCACCATGGGGTGTTCCTGTAATGTTTGTTAAAAAGAATGAAGGTTCAATGAGACTTTGCAATTATTATAGAGCTTTGAATAACATCACTGTTAAGAATAAGTATCCTTTGCCTCATATCAATTATTTGTTTGATCAGCTCCAGGAAGCTCAGTATTTTTCAAAGACTAACTTGATGACTGGGTACCATCAGTTGAAAGTAAAAAAAGAAGACATTCTTAAAGACCGCGTTTCTTACTAGATATGTCCCTTATGAATTTTTAGTTATGCCTTTTGGGTTATCCAATGAACCAGCGGTATTCATGGATCTTATGAATATAATTTTCCGTGAGTTCTTGGATAGTTTTTTTGTAGTGTTCATTGATGATATTTTGGTTTATTCCAAAAGTAAGGTGTAACATGAAAGTCATTTAAGGGTTGTCTTTCAAACCTTAAAAGAAAAGAAACTATTTGGGAAATTCATCAAGTGTGAGTTTTGGTTACAAAATTTTTTTCCTTGGTCACATTGTTTCAAAAAATGGCATAACTATTGATCCTGCTAAAACAAAAGTTGTTGAAGAATACCCAAGACCCACAAATATATCTGGGATTTGTAGTTTTCATGGTTTGGCAGGTAATTACCAGATGTTTGTTGAAACATTTTCACGGTTATCTAGTCCAATGAATTAGTTTACCTGAAAAAATGTTATATT
Organism: Viscum album; assembly: GCA_963277665.1. Classification (NCBI taxonomy): domain Eukaryota; kingdom Viridiplantae; phylum Streptophyta; class Magnoliopsida; order Santalales; family Viscaceae; genus Viscum; species Viscum album. The sequence continues at coordinate 772,635,208 of OY728142.1, read as the reverse complement.
CATCTGGAAAAAAGAATGTGATGATTGTTTTCATGAATTGAAAAGAAGAATGGTTAATGCTCCAATTTTGGGACTGCCTTCCAGAAATGGTGAGTTTGATATCTACAGTGATGCTTCGTTGAATGGAATGGGTTGTGTCCTATTGCATAATGATTAGGTAATTTCTTATGGTTCACGTCAGTTGAAACCGAATGAGATAAATTACCCTACACATGATTTGTAATTAGCTACTGTTGTTTTTTTCTTTAAAAATTTGGAGGCATCATTTGTAAGGGGTGAAGTGTGAAATATATACTAATCACAAAAGATTGATGTATATATTTACTCAGAAGGAATTGAGCATGAGACGGAGGAGATGTTTGGAATTAATCAAGGATTATGATTGCACAATCCTTTACCATCCAGGAAAACCAATAAAGTGGCTGATGCTTTAGGTTTAAAAATTAATACTTCATTAACCATGTTACGTTTTGAACAATATCATTTGGTTTTTGATTTCATGAAATTTGGCATAAAAGTTGTTGTTACAAGAAATTATTCTGTTTTGTATCACGTGTCAGTGAGATAATCTCTATCAAACTGAATAAAGATAGAGCAAAAAGAATATAGTGAGTTACAGAAAAAGGTAGAGTTGGTTCAGAAGGGTACGTTTCCTGATTTCAACGTTGATAATGATTGTGTTTTTAGATTTGGAAAGAGATTTTTTGTGCCTTTTGATTCACAATTGAAGAATGAGTCGTTATGTGAAACTCATAGTTCTCCGTTTTCAGTTCATCTTGGAAGTACTAAGATGTACAGAGATCGTCGGGAGTATTACTGGTGGGATTGAATGAAAAGATATATTACTGATTTTACTGTGAAGTGTTTTACTTGTCAGTAGATTAAAGAAGAGCGAAAATTACCAAATGGAATGCTTCAGCCTTTACCAGTTCCAGAATGAAAATGGTAAAATATATCCATGGACTTCGTTGTGGGATTACCAAATACATCTTGAGGTAATAATGCAATCTGGGTTATAGTTGATCAATTGACTAAATCTGCTCATTTCCTTCCTATTCGAGATACTATATATTTAGATCAACGTGTTTGGTTGTATGTTAAAGAGATAGTCAGGTTTCATGGAGTTCTTCTCTCCATTGTATCTGATCGTGATCACAGGTTCACTTCAAACCTTTTGGAAGGGCCTTTTGAAGTCATTGAGTACTGAATTAAATTTTAGTATAGCTTTTTATCCTTAATCAGATGGGCAGTCAGAATGAAAAATTCAGACATTGGAAGATATTTTACGAGCTTTCTCGATGGATTATCAGGGAAGTTGGGACCAACATATTTCATTGGTTGAATTTTCATATAATAACAGTTTTCATTCCAATATACAGATGGCTCCATTTGAGGCATTATATGGAAAGCGTTGTCGAACTCCGGCTTTTGGGGATGAAGTTGGTGAAAGGAAGCTGATTAGACCCAAATTGGTAGAAGAGATGGCAGAGAAAGTTTAGTTGATTCAGTATCACATGAGAACTACTCAGATTAGACAGAAAAGTTGTGCCGATAACCGGAGGAAGGATCTTTCCTTTGAGGTAGGTGATCATGTCTTTCTCAGAGATTCTCCATGGAAAAGTGTGATGCATTTTGGTAAGAAGGGAAAGTTGAGTCCGAGGTTCATTAGACCTTATGAAATTATGGAGAAACTGGGATCAGATGCATATAGAGTGGATTTACCTCCAAGTTTATCCCAGGTACACAATGATTTTCATGTTTTAATGTTGATAAAGTATATGCGAGATCTATCTCATGTTTTGAGCCCAGAGGTAATTCATTCGGAAAAGAATCTCTCTTATGAAGAACAACAAGTTCAGATTCTTGACCGTATAGAGAAGGTGTTGTGGAATAAGGTAATTTATGAGGTAATGTTTTTGTGAAAAAACCATATGGTTGAAGAGGGAATGTGGTAATCTGAAAATTATTTTAGGGATAAATACCCCCACTTATTTTGATAAGTGAATAAAAATTGCGAGGACGTAATTTCCAAAAGGGGGGAAGGATGTAACATCCCAAGTAATGAAGAATAAGAAATTTTGATACTTATTAATATTTTTGAATTAAATATTTATTTTACTTCAATAGGGTTTCTATGTTCAATAGCGTACCCGATACGCAACAATGGGTTTCTTTGGAATCTTACGTTGCACACTAATAATATAATATTATTATTTTAAATGGTAGTTAACTCTTAATCGTTGTAGTGGAAGGAATGAATGAAACTGACTAAAAAATGATTATACATGTTTGTTAGATGTATTTACTTTTAACCAATAACAGTTAGTGGCTTAAAATGTGAATGAATCTAATTTTAAGCATATTTTACATTAAAAGGCCGATTTACCACCTTTTAATGGTGAACCCTCATTAAATTAAGTTTTTTCATATTTATATGTTCTATTTGACCGAATAAAATTCTTATTTATATTTGGGTCGTCAAATTTTACTTTGGGTAATTTGTTGGTATTTTTTCGAAAAACTTCATTTTATAATGAATAGTGAAAAATACTGTATTTTAATTCAAAGTGCCTTTTAATCTAATTTATTTATATGGTTAGATTATATTTTTTGTTGGTTTTAAAGTGAAATTTAAATATATTTTTACCATTTAATCCAATTTTAGTAATTGGAATTAATTTCACTTTGAAATTGGACATAAAAAAGTATCAATCTTTTGATAGTTATTGTTTCTCAAAAACATGCTATTTGTTTTAACAATGGGAATTAATTTTTAAATTAATTAATTCTACTTCTATGTTTTTAATTTTGAAAAATAGGCATCATTTTTGAATTCATAATATCAAATATATCTTAGGCTGAATTTTTGGTAATTTTCTGAAAAACATCAATTTTTGATGAATAGTGACACCACTTATTGGTAGTTAAAAAAACTGAGGTTTTCATTTAAATGAATATTTTACCACTTCTGTGAATTGAATTTCAAAAATCTGACATAAATGGTTGTTATCATAATGTAAAATTTGGTTTATTAAGAAGAAAATAATTTTTGGTGAATAGTAATTTTTGACTTTTATTTACCGCAGTTAAAGTTAAATAGGGTAATTTAAGGTAAAAAAATATTATAATAATTTATAATTACATAAACACTTGTACAAACCTTTTTGGATGATTTATTAATCACCATGGGAATATCTGTGTCGATTTTTGTACCCCTTTGATCCACATGGGAGTGATAATGACAATTTAGATTAATTAACATTATGTAAAGGAAAATATTAAAAAAGAAAATATCTTTTAGTAAATTATTTTTTGGAAGGGGTTATGTAAATTATCTTTTTGACTATATTTATTAATTAGATATCTAAAAAGATCAACTATATCATGGTATTTTTTATAGTTTTTAGACAACAATTAAATTAAATTATTTATGACATAATAATAATGCATTATTTACATCATTAATAAATCATTTAAATAAATAAGATTATAATGATTAAAATATTATCTAAAACATGTCCAATTCTGATTGGATGATTTTATTTCGACCATGACTAATCTTATATTCGACTATAATTATTTTTTGACAATTAGAAACTGAATATCATTATATTATAAAATAATAGTTTCACACTTTGCAAAAGATCCCCTCCTCCCCCTTATAAAAGGAGACAACTTCTAACCAATTCCTCACACCTCTCAAGCCATTTGTCTCATCCAAAATCTTCCCAATTAATCTCTAAATATCCATATCCTTCCCATAGAATCCTTACCAAAGGAAGAAGGCACTTCAAGAAATCCTTTGGTTCAAACCAAAGGGAGTTACCCAAATTAAAGGTAACAGTTTCTCTTAAATTGTATTCTTTTATTTTACTTCTCCAACAACTAAACACATTTTATTTAATTATTTTGTAACCACACCAGTATCCTCAGTATACTAGGATGTTGTTATAAGAATGATTCTAACTACACTTACACACACCTCCATCTAATTGATGAAAAACATAATGTTTATGTGGATGGAAAATTAACACCTCACAAAATGATGATTGTTCAATTACATCTTAACACCTCTCATGGTGGCCATTATGATGGAACAATATTTTTTATATCATATATATTATGTTTATGATTTCATTATGGTTCTTTACTTCCCAATTATATCAAGCCTTTATGGTTTCCATAGTGTCTAAATATGATAATCTCATTTGAGAAAGTGCGGACTACTGCCCCCTTAATGTGATGTGACTCGTTAATGCCTTATGTGGGATGTATAAAGGATAGTGTTAATGATATTATATATGATATTATACTGGAATTATAATAAACTTATGTATAATTATGTTTTATTTTCATTAAAATAATAAATAGAAATGAAAGTGGCGTTCATGCGTACGTAAGGCTTACCGTCTCCATGAACTGTGCATTTCATTTATTACCTCTAAATGTTATGTAATATTATCAATACACTTATATACTGGATATATATGATATATATGATATCTAAATCATGAATATAATTTTGGATATAATGGACTATTGACCACATGAACAACTTGTAAATATAAGGTGTTCACTTTTGACTCAAGTGCCAAATATCGACAAAAAAAGATATTAACTTAAACCATTAAATAATGTTATAACATGGTAAAAAGTGATATAAAAGGAATAATAAACATTACAAAGGTTCTTAATCAAGTATAAATTAACATTAGTTTATTATTCATCATATTAAAGAATGATCCAGTCAAGTCGGACATGTTGTAAGGGAACTTCTTAACCCAATTCGCATTCTTTGGGTTGAACTTATCTTTATTATTTATGTCGTTCTTTGATTATGTGATAAATGAATTTTTATATATTATCATGTATTTATAATTTATTTGTGTGACCTTATAGTGAATACACATAAGTGATCTATTTTATTTACAAAAATGATCTTTGCAAGGGACTTCGTCTCAATATTCTGTCATTGAGGCATATTTTGTTTCAATACACGACATTCTTTTATACGCTGTATGAACACCCTTGACATTTCAAAGGTAATATTTTTCTACCATGAATTTTACTAAATTAAAAAATGATTATTTTTCACGTAAGTGGTGACAATGTCCTTTTCTACCACCACGAGTATTATTTGATCATTGGCTTCCTCAACATGCCGTAATGTTTTTAAAAGAAAATAAATACCATATACTCTTTTATGTATTTTGGTATTGAAAATGGTTTTGATAATGGATTTGTTATGTCAATATATTTAAGTGATATATTGTGATTGAAATATGGAAATGTTTTATTTCATTTATATTTTTTGTATGTGTCGTGATTTTATATTGGTACTTGGACATTTGATGGGTGGTTATGTGGTAAACCAAATGACGAGTGGTGTCGTGAATACCAGGACGGGTGGTTACATTATAACCTCAAATGCATTGGGTATGGAATTCAGCCGTATGGCTATTCCATTTAGTGATATGTTTGAAGTCTACCATATGGTTATTCCATTTATGTATGTTTATGTCCCAAGTTACCTTTATATGTTATGTGTTCTGTATATATATTTTATGGTAATCTTGTGGTTACAAAATGGTAAGTAATGATCTTTTAATTCAGTGAAGAGTATTTACTACTTTATAAAGGTGAAAAGTGTTACTTATGTTAAAGTATTCATGGTTTACTTGTTGTTTTGAAAAACTAACTATTTTCCTTCTTTATGTATCCCTTAATGAGATTTTTATGATCATCCCATGTTTTTGAAATGTTTTTCACAGGACATAATGTGAAATAGCGTAAAGGATGGGATCAAGGAGAAGTCATGATATCTTAATCATGGAACTAGACATAACTCTTTTTTTTCAAGAGTTGTTGTTTTAAAAAAAATAGAAACTATGTAGAAGTGTCTACTTATTATTTTTTGAGATGTCATAGTTATGTCCTAACTCTCTAAAACACTAAACCTGAAAAGACCCTCAATGTGAATTATTCATTTAATTCAATATTATGTAATGTTTAAGGTCGGGTCCTTATATTTCCTCTTTATTTTTTATGTAAGATAATGGAGGAAAAATAGATCAAAGACTATCTATAGGCCTATCCCATGACATGAATGGGAGTTTCATGCTATGAATTTCTAGGGACACATAGTGTAATGAGGGTTGCATGCCATTTAATCACAGTACATGACCATGTAATAACATGGTTATGATTTGAACAGAAATGACATGTAGTTTCTTGTAGACACAATGTAATTTTATTTTTACTCATTTAATTAGGATGTAGCTTCTTATTTTTTTTATTTGGATAGAATAGATCACCCATCTCACGAACCAATAACGTCACACCTAATTTATCCTCCAAAATCTCTGTCTGAACTCCGATTTGATCAACATCGGAGGCGTTTGAACCCAATCAGTAAGCTATAGATTTATCTTGAGTTGTTCTTACTCATTTCCCCTCTCAAATGTATTATATAAGTTTGAGTGTTTATTATATTTTTTTAGAAGTACCCCATTCAAGGTTTAATTATAGGATGAATGTAGACAAGGATAGTTTTACAAATACAAGGTATGTGGTCTCATGACTTTATCTAATTGTCATCTTGATTATATGTGTAGGAGTGTCATTCACCAATTTTTTGGGAGTCACCAAATATGAATATTAACTTATGTTGTTACCTAATGTTGGATATTTAATTGATTAAATAATTATAAGGGATGTTTTGAGATTGTGAGACTTGATTGAGGGCCACCTCGTGCGTACGTTTTCCATTGGATGACCAAGATTTACCCGTTTGGACTAGGGTGACTATGGGAATGCCTTTGATTCCATTTTATGGGTTGTTTAATATAGAATTGGTTAATTGAATGATTTTTCCATGTGAAATAATAAATTTCTATGCCTTGGGATAAATTAATTCACATGTTAGGATTGTGATATGTGTATCCAATGTAAGTTTAATATTGTTAATCCTACCAATGGTTAGATTACATGAAAGGATTTTTACACCATTAATTAGAATGTGTTTTATATATTTTTTAACCATGTAATAGTTTAAATTAATTGTTTTATTTTTATGAAGAAATAATTATATATCAGGTTTTCCCTGACACCTGATAAAATGATTATGTATGAGGATTAGACCTAGTGGATTGTTGAAATTTTTATGGGAGAGGTTTTGATACACATGATGGTGAGGTTTTTTTATGCATGTAGGAGAGGTTTTCCATATTCTTGAGGGTGAGGTTCTAAAATTAATATTAAAATAGATGACTTTTGCTGCATCTTCCAGGACAATGTGCAATGTTGGATTTTCTCTTACCTTATACCTATTTAGATGGTTTTTAAGACATCAAATTTTCTTACATTCTAAGGGGGATTGACTAGAAAAGGCCAGATCTCAAGATATTTATAATTAGATACAATTGAATTTTATAAAGAACATGAACTGAATAAAAGGAAACCAGCACTTTTAGGGTTTTTTATTTTGAGTACTTCATAGTTTACTTCTTTCACTTTTGTACACTTCTGGTTGCATACACTCATAGAGAGATATGCATAGATCTTTGGTGGCTGCCTAATGGTATTTATTTCTAACACCCTGTTTGGGTCATGTTTTTGGTCCCAAATAGATTATATGATTATAATTGTTGATAAGGGAAAATAACCCTATACAAGTACTTGATATGCTCTTTAGGGGCCAAAGATAATGGGACTGATATAAGGCATTTATTTCTTCTTAGATTTCTTTGTTTGTTTTGGGATTTGGAATCATATATTGTTTATTTGTGTATTAAAGCTATTTTATATTTTTTTCTTAGAACATAACATGCAACATCAACTTATTTATGGAATGACGGTTGGTTTTTTTCTTATCAGTCTTCCCTATTTATTTTAGTGATGTTTTCTATTTCCAATATTTTATTACTATTGATTCTATTTCATTACATTCTTATAACAAGGGTATCGTTTGTTGAATATAACAACCTTGGCCCTTTCTTCTAGTCAGAAACCTATTGTGTCTGCAGATAATGTCCTGGAGGCCATGTGGCCAATTGGGTATGGGGCACCTGTTGTGTGGAATCCAAAATCTGAGAAATTACCAAGTTATATCATAGGATGATATTTTCTAGTTTAGATTACTTTTTTGTGACATTAGAAAAGGATTATAGGATAATAGTGTTTACTAATAAAATGTGCTCGGTAGTGGCCACCCTGTGTATAGGTAAAAGCTGCATTTCATTGAATTGAATTGTGATTTTTGGATTTTGAGGTATTACAATTAATTCAATTTCACTGTTGTTTGAAATACATTTATTTTTGATGTTATTATTGATATAATTTTTTCTTTGGTTGGTTGAAACCCAATGAGATGAGGGTATTCCATGTCATGCCTCATATAAGTGCTTATTTGAAAACACATTTCATGTATTCTTGCCATGCCATTTTGAGAGCATTACTGATTGTTTGTTGTTGTGATAGATGTTGTGCAAGATATGCATGTTTTTGTTATAGGTACCATGATAGATATTCCTTTTATTGTGATAGGTGTATTGGTACGTTTCATGGTTGAATGGGATGGGAACCAAAATATGGTCTCTAAGTAAAATGATCCCTCTTGGATTGGAATTTGGTGGATCATGGTTTGGGAATGAGATGAAATTGTGTAGTTATGTTCTATATATGATTCCAATCATTGAATCTTGGGAAGTATGGAACCTATGGGTCAGAATTTGGTACATTTCTGCTTTAACTTTCCAAAATAGGGGTTCTGGGGATGCTTTATATGCTTACAATAATGAAACCCAGAAAAAAGGTTTGTGGGTCGATGAACACACTCTAGGTGTTCTTTTGTTTAGGAAGAAATGATTTTTTAGTACGTTTCATGTACTCTAAGTGAAAACCCCATGCTAGATGACTGTGTGTCCAGATGTGTGAAAGGGAGCACGAGATGTTGGGTTTTGAGCCGAACACACTATGTGCGATAGGTACACTTCATGTTGTTTGACATAGGAAGATACATTGTGGATTTTTCCATATGAGAGCTCATGGTCAAGGGAGGAAACTCAGGTACATGCCTTGTGTCAGCCTTGTACGTTGTGTACCCAATACATTTATAGGACAGGCTGACGGAGGTACACACCCATGTGAGTGCTTAAGTGTACACACCGTATATGAATCCCACACACTGTTTATACTGCTTTTGGTACCATTTCAAGGTCTTTTCCTATTTTTTCCTTTATCAATTTTGGAAATGATAGAAATACTTTTTGAGTATTTTTCCTTGTAGATCATGATGGTGGAACTCGTAGAGAATTCTGATGATTGATAATGGTTGTTTTAGAGATTGTATCTAAATGGAGTGGTTCTTCCTCTTGATATCATTTTTAGTTTTCTCTTGAGAGTGATACCAAAGCATGAATGATTGGTTAGGTTTGTGGACTAACCTAGTTAAGACCTTTGATTTGAAATGAGTTTTGGGCCATCTCCTGTGACCTATGCTTTTGAGGACATTTCCCATGTGAGACATTCCCATATATCATATGAGGCCATGATGCGTGTTATTATTAAGTATCCCTTAAGGGATTTATTATTGTACATTTTGATCTAGGTTGTCCCTTATTGGATCCCTCTCCTGTATATCGTTTACAAGGATCCCGGTTGTAGGTTCCCTTCACTCGTGTTTACCTAAAAGATCCCATGTAGAATGCCTCTCAGTTTTTTTACTTGAACAAACCTGAATTTCATAGTGGGATATTGGTATTATACTTCATTTTTTAGAAACCTAAACCTACCCCTTGGTCCAGGTAGAGTGATGAGTGATTTTTGGAAGGTTTTGACTTGCCATATTTTAAGATATCTATTTTTAAGCTGTGAGATTCATTGTATCTAGACATTTAGTGTGGGAATGAGCAGTAAGGAATGATTATTTCAACAGGTTAGACATGCCTCGAGCATGGAGAGATTCTTATGAGGTCATTTGAACCTCTCTTTCCATAAATGATAGGCGACTTAGTACATTGTAATCCATATAAATGGTTATTTAGATGATATGTTTTGAGCGAGTTTCTACATGAGCCATATGGTACTAGGGTGCATAGAGGGGACGAACTAAGAATAGTTCTTATAATCTGTTGTTTTCAATTTTGAACTCGGGGTAGTATATATTGACATATGTGGTACCCACCGAGTGTTGAATGTTAAAAAGAGATGTTGAGTTGGTAAAATCATTGAGTGTTGAGCTATTGGGTCAGTTATCGAGTTATCTCCAGAGTAGAGTAACTAAAGCAGTATAGAACCACATTTATCCTGCTACTCAGGTGGACATTCTGGGACACAAGTGTTTGGCATGATGGTCAGTTTAAATTTGTCCTTCATTCCAAGTGTTATGACATGGTGATCAAGATTCGTGGAATCACACTCATGAATTTACGTTATTTTTGAACTAGTGTGTTTGAGAGCGGTAGTCCTTATTCTGGACATCTAGTAAACTCTTAGGTTGGGAGTGTCACATCAGTTTTGTTTAATAGTGACCTTCCATATCGAAGGATCATAATCAAATACCATTCAGAAATGGTTAATTCTACATGAATTCCTTTGATACTTGTGAGTATTGTTTTATATTTATGTTTTCTTAACAACATGACGTATTTTCATATTATCTATGTGTGTAGTACTTGTGGGGAACTGATGACCATTATCAGACCTCAGTTTTTAAGTATGATCTATCATGGAGAAGCCTTTAGATAAAGGCATTGTGGTTATATAAATGACAATGCATCAAAAAGAGAAGTAAAGTTTCATTCTAGAGGTCACCCAGTAGTGGTTCAGAATCCTTTTCAAGTAATCCTTTTAATCCTTTTAGTGTTATCTTTTCTAGGAGATGATCATGTCCCCTATATTGACATTTTCCTAGATGCACTAAGAGAATGTCGGTTATATGTTGTGATATATTTGAATGTTGTTGAGATCGTTCGTGATATCATTCAGCATTGTGCACTGGATGCATGGTTTTAAATGTTTCTTGGTTAATCCTGAGTGATACAAGGGTTTTTTTTGTAGGAACTGCTTGAACATACTCTTGATGCCTTCTATTTTCCTTGAATTCAGTGCTAGGAGGATTCCAAATAGGGGTTAGTCAGAGGACTTATGTACACTTTTGGCCTTGTACTAAAGTACCACTTATGAAGGGGAGGCTGATATACGATCATAATGACCAATGTTATTCTTAGCTATTCCTTCACCACCCTTGGAGGGGAAATTGAGGATTAATTGCTTTAATGGGGATGTTTGTAAGAACCTGGTTCTTCCTTTGATATATAGATCATTCCACTTTAGTTTTATATAAGATATTGGAGGAAAAACAGATCAAAGGCTGGAATTAGGACTATTACATGAACTAAGTAAGAGTTACACACCATTATTTTTATGGACATGCCGTGTAATGAGGGTTTCATGCAATATAATTACAATACACGACCATGTAATGATCTGAATAGGATTTTTATAGGCATGGAATGTAGTTTCTTGTAAAAGAAGTGTACTTTCCTTTTTTGAATTTTGTAAATTGGGGAGTGGCATTGTCTTCTGTCATATGGATATATAGGCTCACTCATCTTTTGAACAAGTAGCACTAGGCCTAATTTCTCCTCCAAAATCCTCGTCCGAAATTTCATTTGATCACCGTCAGAGGCATTTGAACCGAATTTGAAAAATCATGATTCTTCTTGATCTATTCATTGTGTTTATCTTCTAAACTGATTTTCTAAGGTTGATATTTTAGGCTCGTTTTTTAGATCTAACCCATTCTAGCTAAAATAAGAGGTCGATGCGAGACAAGAAGAGTTGTAAAACTATGAGGTAGGTGGTATCATGACTTTTTCCAATTGTGATGTTGATTATATGTGTTGGAGTTCTGCACACCCATTTTTGAGGGACACCTAAATTTAATATTGACCTATGTTATTACCTAATTTTTAATTGTTAATTTGATTAAATGATTTTATTTCTTGTTTGATACTATTATCCTTGATTGAGGACCACCATGTGGGTGCATTTTAAATTTGATGACCAACATTTACTGATTTGGAAAAAGATGATTATAGGCATGACATCGATTCCCTTTTATGGGGGTTTTTAAATAGAATCAGTTAATTTTACAATTTTACCATGTTAGATAATAAATGTTAATGTCTTGTTATAGTTTTATTCACATGATAGGCTTGTGATATGAGTTTTCCATGGGATTTTATAATTGTTAAACTTGGAAATGGTCAGATTACATGAAAGGCTTGTGATACCTTTTATTTGCAAGTGATTTTTAATTTTTTAAGCATGAAATAGTTTAAATTACAAGTGTTTTTTTATGATGAAATTATTATATACTAGGTTTTACCCTAACACAAGCTAAAATTCTTATATATCAAAAATCATCCTTAAATGATTGATGAAATGAATGTAGAAGGTGTTTTTCTATGCATATATGTGATTTTTTTCAATGCCTACAGGAGTGGTTTTTTCTATAAATGTGAGTGAGGTTTTTCTTTTCCAATTTTTGATGGTTTTCTATGCCTACAGGAAAGGTTTTTCCATTTCTACACATGAGGTTTTTTCTTATGTCCATGGGAGAGGTCCTGAAATGAATATTAAAATGGATTACTTTTGACACGTCTTCCAAGCCAAAACACATTCTTGGATTCTATCTTCGCTTAAACCTTTTTAGATGGTTTTTTGAGACATCATATATGCTTACTTTATACATGGGATTGATGGGATGAGGCCAAATCTAGAGATCACTATATTTCAATAAAATTGAATCGTCAATGGATTTTAACTGGATAAATGGAAATGAGTACATGTATGTTTGTTTACTTTTGAGTACTTCCTAGATTATTACTTTCACTTTTGTACTATACCTATTGTATACACTCATAGACATAAATGCTAAAATTATTGGAGGTTTATTACTAGGATGTATTTCTCACGCCCTGTTGGTGTAATGTTTTTTGGACCAAATAGATTATATTAATATTGGTGTCGATAAGGGAAAGCACCCTTATACAGTTACATGATATGTTGTTTAGGAGCTGAATATGATGTTATTGAGTTGATGATTGTTACTTTTCTTAGTTTACTTTGTTTATTTTGTGCTTTTAGAACATATATTGTGGATTTCTGTTGTGTACCTATTTTGGATGTTTTCATAGAACATAACATGATGTATGATATTTTGTATAGAATGATGCTTGATTATTTATCTTATCATTCTTCTACTTTTTATTTTAGTTGTATATTGTTTACTTTTTCAACAATTTTATTATTATTGATTCATGTGTGATTCACTCTTCTAATGGGAGAATGGTTTCCCCACTATCTCACCCTAGGTACTCGCTACAAGTCTATAGCCTGTTGTGTTTGAAGAAATTTTCATAAGGCCATGTGGCCAACCTGGAATGGGTAACCAAGTTAGTTGCATCCGGATCCAGGAAGTAACATTAATGATTGAAACTGATCCTAAAACTGATCCCTAAATGTGGTGTTCTCAAAATATAACTCCCCATTATAAAGATGGAAAAAAATAAACCACTACTATAATCACCCAAACAACATCATAAGAGTTAAAGAAACATAATTCTTCTTCCAAGAACAGATATAACTAAATGATATATGCACCTACACTAGACCATTCCTCATAAATTTATCTAATATATAGAATTTGTACATATAAATATCCTAGAACATGAACTCTTGAAGTTTACTCATCAAAATGTATACTTTTTCAACCTCCCCCCTACGGTTATCCACTATAGAATTATGCTGAACATCATCTATGTGAACCTACTATGTACATTTACCTCGTGAAATATCACTATAAGAACAACATAAATATATTTAAAACTAGGACAAAAGAACATTTTAAGAGTAATTTATTCATTATTTCATTTTAACCTATTTATTATTATTTTACCTAGATTCAAACAAAGGTGTATAACAAACATAATTCATTATCTTTACCTAGGTCTCTACACCTAAAGATGAATTATTTCACATAGTGTGTCTATTAAACTTGAAGTACCCTTCATAAGATCATGGATGGCACTAAAATTCAATGCCTTAGTGGCCCCCTTATTTACACCTCATACCAATTCCTAATGATATTGTTTCCCAACTAACCCAAGTATCCTCGCCAGTGTCGTACAACAAACTATATCCTATCAATAATAGTGTGAAATATTCATACATAATGTCTAAATTATTTTATATTAACATTCATTGTCTAATAATATGATCCATTTCAAAACAAAAAAAATTTAAAGTATTTTTAAACATTGTTTCATAAACAGAAGGTAGCTAAATATTCTACATCATTTCTAATATATTCTTTTAAAACTGAAACCCTTATGAGGTAAAACATACGTAAAACCTTTGTCCATATCATGTTTAATGAATACATAAGAAAGGGTTCTCTTGAATTCATTGTACATGTAAATATAATATAAATCAATCATTTATCATAAGTGAGCATAAAATAATAAAATTGTATGATAACATGGGATTAACAATAGAAATCCATAGCCATCAATTTAAATAACATTATCATTAAACATGATATAATGTTTTATCAATGAAATATCCTTAAAAATATGAGTGCATAATCATCACTAATAAATCATGAGACATGATAACATATTAAAGGCGTACAAAAGAGGACATTTTTACAAACAATAATATGATGTAATTTACTTATTTGAGGATCACAACCAAAACTATTATAGTGGATTTGGTTCACTCACCATTCTATATTTTCTGTAGTCAAGGTTCACTCCCTAGGCTATTTTAATGGGAAATGTACACTACTTCATTGGGTAAACACACTAATCTAGTACATATTATCTCATGATAAATCCTTCTTTACCAAATACATTTTATGTCTGTACAATTCCATAAAAACACATAAAAAATAACCATACATATGTGCTCCACAAGATAATAAAAAATTTATCATATCATCAAATCATAACCAGTGGGAAGGATATAGTTTTCATAATAATTTCATCATCATAATAATGCCACTTATAGGTAATGAATAAAGATATAAATTATGGATAATATTTCCAACAAATGATTAGAAACATCAAATAATGTTTTTATGAATAAAAATATATTAAATAAAACATTACAATGACTCTTGAGGAAAATACCAATTCATTTGAAAACAATTTATTTACAATATAAAAACTTACAAAATACTAAGAAATTTTTTTCTTTTAAATTAACTAAAAAATATTATAACATATGACTCAAATAAACTAGTATTCATAATGGTTGTTAATGTTGTTCATTTGAAGTATTTTAAAACCTAAATTCCATTCATATTTACAGAAAAATATGGACGTTCTTTTTTCTGAAAATAAAAATAATCCGTCATATTTTTTTATAGAATTTAAAATATTGGTAACAGATTACATCAATAAATATTTTTATAATTATAAGACCATTCTTGAAAACAATTTGAAGAAAATATGGCCATGGAAATAAGGATTCCTGATGAAAGAGAAAAACATGTCCAGAAATTTGGAACATTTATCATATCAAATATTTCTTTCTTCACATATAATATTTAGAGATCTATAACGAGTTAATTAATGTTTAAATTCTATAAAAATCATGGTTGAAATCAGAAACATTTATCACCTTCTTTTTAAGATACTTATCCTCCTTCTACACCTATTTAACATTCACATGGAAAAATGTGTGAAAACTGTTTTGGTAAAGCTAATATTTCTTCCCTCCTATCAATATATCAAGGAGCATCCTATTATAATCCATAAATATTGTATCTTTTGTGATATTCATCTTTAATAAGATGTTATGATCATTTCATCTCAAAGAATATTCTATATTATTTACTTTCTCGAGGTAATGTATTGAATAGTCATGTCATTATATCAACATCAATCATCTTCTCTGATGTATATTCAACTCATTTTAGTTAATATATACATTAATATCTTATGATAAATATATATGTTAATTTTTTTTTAATAATGATATTACCTCATGATTATTAATTAAAAGATTACCCCTCTTAACATCAAATCACGAGTCAAGTAAATTTTCTCATGAACCCCCAATTATAATGAGGCATAAGATATCACCATATCATTCTACATCAGAACACACCCCAAAAACTTTTTTATTTCTTATTTTAAATAAAAAACCATTCTAAACTATAAGGCAGTGTAAAGATTCTTCACTTACTAACCCTATCTTCAATTACTTTAAATTTTATTCATATTCATTAGTTTAAAAGGACATAGCTGTTATCTATGTTAAATTAGTTAGTTGATTATACAATCATGATAAATCCTTCATGATGATCCTAAAATATCATTGCAATACTAGAAAAATACAAATCTCATTCATAGTGGTTTATCTAGGCCAAAGTTCAATAAATTTTATCATTGATAGATCCCTTAATATACCATTTATAGAGAATATATAGCCTAGAAATGAAACATTCTATAGAAAAAAAGTCACAGTTGGTATATTTTATATATTATTTCTCCTTCTATAGGTTCATTATTATATTATTCGAATGATAATTATGTTGTTACATAATTTAAGAGTATATTACAATATAGTTTTTAAATAGAAAAAAAATTGGTCAAGGTAATATTTAAGTACAAAATTCATTAAATAATGAAGATATAATCAAAATTAGTAATACAAAATGGGATCACTTCAAATTTATAGTTTTATTAAGTTGAATGAAAGGTCATATTCGGTATGTATTCAAATTTTATAATCAAATAATAACATACATATTATATATCAATTTTGAAACAATTTTAAACACCATATAATTGATCAAAATTCCATAAATATAGGGTAAATTATACTTATTCATAATCATGAGCCTGTTATGTAATCAATAATAAATTCTAAGTCACATTGATCGATATTTATTTGAAATAAAAATCACAGGTACACCATATAGTGATACACATCGATGAAAGAATCCCTTATCAAGATACTCCTATCATATCTTGATCAATTTCAACAATTCTATTGAGGGAATTCTATTGAGAGTATTTGAAATAGGTATAGCACTAAGAATGATTTATATTTAAGAATTAACTACAAAATTTATATTAAGACAAGTAATTTATTTGGGAAATACTTAAAGAACTCTTATACTATATTAATATCTTTAATAATGGGGTTTCCCCAATTGTTTTACATAAAACACCTTTTGAATAATAATCAAAACCTATAAAATTGAATAAATTTACCTTAGAATTTAATATATATCCTTATATTAATTTTGAATCATTGGTTTGTTAATAATATAAAATATTATTCATCTCCCTTGGAAATTGAAAGGGGATTCATATAAATAAATCCCATTCATTCCCAAAATCACATCAAAATCAAGTTGAGTAAGATTAAAATGATATAAATGATGAACACACCAAAAAACTATATTAGGAATTGTTAATAGAAATAATATTCAATTATCATACCATTAATAGTTTTTAATGCTTTTTAACTACAAATTTCTAAGGTCATCTTGTAATACCCATATAATGTTTTCCATTTTTAAAAGAGTGGGTAGAACTAGAATCAAATATGACATTATTAGTTCTAGAGTCGACGGTATGTGTAATAATCACTACTTTGTATCACACCCCACATTACAAATAATGATCACATGATATTTAAATTTATCTATTGTCCTAAGAGTTTCTTTCCATCAATCATGGTCATTAACCCACCATTTCATGTAGTGGATAGCATAATGTCCATACTCCGTGCAATTAGATTGTTTATGAGTGTTTGGATAATTTTATATAGATTTACCTCTATTGTCTTCAGTAGCTATCTTCTTCCAACTATTTTTTCATTTGTTTTCTTGATATATTTCTTTTTTCACACATTAAACATTTACTAGTCCCTTTAAGACAATCTCATCCAAACTTATTTCCATACTTCAAGCATAAATGATGAATTTTTTGATCTATCCTCCATGGTTTTTTGTGATTAATTTATTTTATATTCAATATCACTTCATTCAACTAACCATAAGATTTATGGATCACTATAATCTATATTTACAAATTGATAAAACAAAAATTTATCTCTTTAAAGAAAATAAACTACCTTGTAGAAAACTACCTTTAGTGACTTGATCTTAGGATGAAAAAGAATCAATCAATATTATTTTATAGTATAGAAATGACACTGAAATATTACCTCATAATCCTTGTAAAATTGTACTCATTGGAACCAAAAGATTCATTATCATACTTATTATGTTTATGTAATTCCCTCTCCATATTCCAAAAAACAATACAATGGATGTACATATTGATAAATAATATACTAACATCATCCCACTCCAAAGTGAAAATTTTTAGCCATTTCCTAGTATTATAGATATTATCATACTATTGATATCATCCAGATTCAAATCAATAAATAGATAATATGACCATTTCATGTTTTTAGTACTGGATGAGGGAATGTATTTTTCCTATGGTACTATTAAATTTCTCAACAACTGGTGGATCAGACCACCCACTAAAATAAGGTGGGGATTTCTTCATGAAAGACTAAATAGAATGTTATTCCCTCATTTTATGATTATGAATTCCAACATGAATCCTAGATTATGAATTTTCTGTAATCATAGAAATAAGTTTTTTAATTCCACCTCCCATAACATTCAGTTCCTCAGGTGTAAAATCATTGCATTATTTGTCACATTCAATAATGAAATGATTTCTTCTGGTTCCATCCACAAATTGAAAAAAACCATCATATAAGAAAAATTAATCAATTTTGAAATTCATAAAATGATGAAAATATTTTACATTATTTAGAAATCAAGACACATTCTCTTCAATATATGACACTATAGGCATAACATATGTTATCCATGGTTATTATCATTTCTAATCCCTCAAAGAGGATCTTAATGAAAATGTGAATTGTCTTATGAATATCCTCCTAGGAGTTTCAATCAGGGTGAATAGAAAAGAGACATTAATTATTCACTAAAATGATGTCTGATGTATACTTGAACACTTATTTTTAGGGTAATTACACCTAGATATATCAATGCAAAACCCACATCCACATGTAGTTTGAAGATATTGATGCATTTATTTCAGAAACCACTCTCTTTCCTTTATTATAACATAGTATGTTCTTCTATACATAGACTTATCATAAAGGTTATCACAAATGTTTTCTCATTATAGTTTTTAAATGGATTAAATCCTTGTTAAGACACTAAATATAGTGACATAAACATAAAATACATTAATATTATGTCTTATTACTTTAATATTCATTAAATCACATTATAAACCATGCCATAACCATAATTGTATATTATATTTTGAATCATGGATATATAAAAAATGTACATAAAAGATATAACTCATTTTCTATTAAAATATTTACAACTATAACTCTTATTATACATATAAAATATAGAAAATTTCTTCGTATCCCAAGTAAGGGAATCACATTAATGGGTGGTCTTAGATGTTCCATAATCATAAAACTATATATAAATCAATGATCATAATTGAGAATAAAATTTTTATAATATCATGATTACAAGAATATAATAATAGAAAATATTCTCCATCAATTCATTCATCATATTCATGAAACATTACATGATTTTATATCAATAAAAAGGCGTAAGACATAAGAGTGTTGAATAGTAAATAATCAATCATTGGAAATTATAATATATCAAAAGATTAAGACATTAATTTTTTTTTCTAAAAACATAATAATATGAAGTCAATTAATTAGTAAATTTTCACTTCCATGAATAACATATTCGAATTGTTTTATCCCCTATTCCCCCAATTCCATAGTGAAGTTTTAGTCTCAATACTGTATTATTGAAAAAATTAACATACTAAACTGGTTTTAATCCCCATTATAATCCTTATTATCTCATGAAACATCCTTTTTACCCAATGAATTTGTGGGATATATAATTTTGTACCACCTATCATATAAAAAGAACCATAAATATTCATACCACAAGATCATAAAACATTCATCATATCATTGAATCACAACCCATGGAATGGATAAAGCTTTTATTAATATTTAATTTTAATAATAATTAACAATCCTATGAAAGGGTATTTATTTAAAAAATGTATCATATCAATTGTACATCATAAAAGAATAAATGATGTTGTTATATATAAAAATAACATTAAAAGATAATTAAAACAATAGATGAGGAAAATACACTTTCATTTTGAAATAAATTAATTAAAATATAATAATTTTAAAAATACTAAAGAAAAAAATTTATTGAAAGGGGAGTAAGGAAATATAATAATAATAAATAATAAAATAAAATAATATACATGATATAGTAGAAATCCATTCATGTGGGGTAACTTAAAAAAATCATATCACATTATTTGTAAAGAGAATGAAAGACCTTATTCAAAAAAAAGTCAAGAATATTCCATTAAGAAATATAAAAATTAAAAAAACGTAAAAATGAAATTAATTTAAATTTAAATAATTATATAAATATCTTTAAATAATTTTAAGGAATATATTGGCATGGAAGAATAGATTCCCAATAGAAGATAAAAATAGAATTGGTTTTCCTTAAAAACATTCTTTCAGACTGTTCAATGCTAATAGGGTGGAAACTGAAATTAAAACATAAAATATCTAGACATAACCAATAGATAAGAAAATAACTAATATTTTGGAGATAATGAGTATAAAATTTCATCATCAGTAAAATTAAACATAAGTAATCTAAATAAAAATTATATTATAACATAAAACCATTACTTCAAGTCTTTCTCACATTATAAGATTTATTTCCTCCTTCATAATAAAAATAAAATTTATTATAATTATAAAATAGAACCATATTAATACCTATAATACCATACATATTTTACATATGACTTCTCATTACATAGTAATTAATAATATTATGTTATCAGCATCATTTTATGTTTTAAGAACTTATATTTTTCATGCCAATTTTGGTTCAATAGATATGGTCCATGATAATTGATCACGGTTTCATAATATATATAATATAAACAATGATCTAAATATCTTATATATTAATTATATAAATATTCATAACCATTCATATTAATCAATGATGAAAAATGAATCACATCAATATGTAAAGATGGTACATTATATGTATGCATATGTGATGTTTCCCTTTCATGATGGATGGGATAAAATAAAGGTTAATATTAATTCACCTTTCAAGAATAATTATTATAATGTAAATATAATATATAAAAATTAATTATTTTATAACAAACACCCATTGAATATGGTTTTAGATAATTAATTGCATTGATATGAGAATGTAATAGTCCACACATACACATGAGAAATACATTTATGTTCCATTTGATTGAGAATATGATTTAAATGGTTAGGACATCATTATAATAAAATCATTGTATATTTATGATATTGGACTAGTCTTTTTTTTATGGATATAACAAGATGGTAGAAAGTATTGGATGAAATAAAATTAAAAGATCTTTGTTATGATCTATACCTCTTCCATGAGAATCATAATTTTTTTAAACATTAATCACTGAAGGATTGGTCTCAAGAGAATACTGAAGGATCTATCATAAAGGGAATAATTATAATAATGTTTTTGACTTCGTATTTTCTGAGCTAGAAGGATCAAATGGTCTGAATAATTGTTGATAATAGATTCTCTATTATGATTGATGGGGTGGATAAACATTGAATTTAATAAATGAAAGAAATTATATAATTATTTGGTAGGTGTGTGTGGAACTACTAAAATTATCTCTAAGTTTAACACTCTAGTTAGCCCACTTCAACCATAGTCATGGTAAAAAATATTAATTTTCACTATTTACTATGGATAAAAATTATGTTGAAATTATTGAATTATATTTATATTGTTTATTGAAAACATGGAATCCATTTTAACAGATTTAAATTATATAACTGACAAAATTTTATTTTAAATTAGTCTTCAACACAAAATGAAACACCATTTCAAAAAAATGAATCTTTATGCATTAATAATAATTTATTTACATTACTATCATTTTAAAAACTATATAAGTAATGTTAAATTAAATTATATAATGTAAATTTTATTAACCATTATCTAATATTGAATAATTTAATTAATGAATCTAAAAACACATTATGTGTGTTATTGTAGTTTTTAGGAAAATGTGTTTTTGATAAAAAATATGAAATAATGAAAAAATCAACGACACTGATGATTATTTTATAAATTATTATATTATTTATAGATAAATTATTTTTTTAGATATAAAAAATTAAGGTAATTTTAATGGAAATAAATGATAGTTTACACAAAATTAATTGGTAATTTTCACTATTCACAGAAAATAAAATTTTAGAAAAACAATAAAAATTCACCCTAAACTATTATTGACATGTTTATTTCTGAAATATTTTTCTTTTTGTAACAACCCCAACTCCATTAACCCAAAGTGAGTGCCCACAATATTAAATGAACAATGATATAAATTCTGAAATCCTAAATTACCGATTAGTTTAGAAGTTTTTTGAACTAGATATATAAATGATGCCCATTTTATATTGGAATATTAAATAAAAATCGTATAAATGGAAAAAAATTTGCATCATTGAATGAATTCTAAGAATTATTCTTCATATCCTGAGGAATGGAAAAAAAATTATGGGTGAACTCAAATACTTAATAAGGGTAATATAAAATTGAATATAGTGTGAATCAATAATGAATAATAAATATAGGAAGGTAAATAACTAAACAAACCTTCCATTTATCAAATAACTTTAGAATCATAATTGGAGAAGTAATAATAAATATGGATATGTAAATAACTAAAAAAATTAATTAATAAAATGAGAACTTGCGATAATATTATAGAGAAAACATCACAGATAACAATAACAAAATAATTATAAGTTCATGTAACAATTAATTACTAGATGAAATGACCTCATGAATAATGATACATCTACTATCTATAACATTATCATGATACATCAAAACGGAATGGGTAAAATACACCTGATTTGAATAGTTGATCTATCTTATAAGACCAATCAATGCATTAAGGGGATATATATTACTAGGCCTCACCCATATCTAAATGTAAAAATCATTCCACACATACATGATAATTTATTGAATTCATGAATCGGATTGACTTATCACCAAATATATGTATTGAGTTAAGAATACATATTTTTCAATATTTTCCAAATTAATAAAATGACATTCAATTTTATAATTATATGTAAAATTTTTATTCTTTTTAGAAAACAATTATATAAATCATTTAATAAAATTGTTATTTAAATGAAAATTTATCTTCAAGTGAAACATGTTAATAAGAAAGTGAATGTTTCAAGAGAAAGTGAATAATATAAAAAGAATATAATAATTTAAAATAACTGTTTCCACAGAAAAATTTCATGTGAAATCACAATTGAAAAATGGGGTTATCCCCATATATCTACACCCATAGTTTTTTTGATATCGTCGTTATATATTTTATAGAGATTTTCTGTATCAAAATGTTTTGTAAACCTTGGGTATATATATGCTACTCAAATGGTTTTATAAAAACCATTGGGATATAACCAATATACTTTCCTAGCCTCCCACCCTCACCCTGTAACATCCCAGGTAAATAAAGAATAATGAATTTTCATATTTATTAATATTTACAAATTAAATATTAATTTTAATTAAAAGGGGTTTCTACGTTCGATAGCGTACTCGATACGCAACGATGAGTTTCTTTGAAAACTTACGTTGCACACAAGTAATAAAATAATATTATTTTAAATGTTAGTTAACGAGTAGCCGTTGTACTGGCGGGAATGGATAGAAATAACTAAAATATGATTATATATGTTTTCAAATGTTTTTACATTTATCCAATAAAAGATAAAGGCTTAAAATACGGAAAGAATCCAATTTTAGGCATTTATACCCTAATTTTCACGAAAGGTCCACTTATCACCTTTTGACGAAGAACCGTCACTAAATATAGTATTGATCTATCTTATAAATTCTATTGGACCAAATATAACTCTTCTTTAGAATCAGGACATCAAAATTTACTTTGTGTAAATTTTTTGTACCTTTCTGATAAAGTTCATTTTTAATGAATAGTGAAACCACTAAGTGGTACTTATAAAGACTGATTTTCCGTTTAAATGAACTTTTTCCATCATTGTGTTTTGAATTTCAAAAATCCGACATACATGGTTGTCATTAAGAAGTAAAATGTGGTTCAATGAGGTTATAATAATTTTTTGGTGAATAGTAACTTATTAAGTTCTTAATCGCGATTAGTGGTAATTAGTGTAGTTTAAGGTAAAAATAATGTTTTAATAATATGAAATGAACTTGACACATGTCCTACCCTCATTGGTTGTGTCATGGCCGACCAAGACAAGTCATGGGTCAACTTGGGGACCCCATGGAGACACTTTGGTTGGGAAATGACATAAATAACTTTTTATTTAATGTAAAAGTAAAAATGACACAAACATAATATGTTTTACAAAAACAATTTTTACATGGGGTTATAAAGAACAAATATTTGATTATAAATAGTCATTGGAAAGCTAAAAATATTTCCTACATCATAGTATTTGTTTTATGATTTTTAGACATTAAATAAATTAAATTATTTATGACATAATAATGATGCAGCGATGACATCATTATTTGACGATTTAAATAAAATGGAAAGATAATGTAAAATCTATAAACTACACATGTCCAAAACCAATTGGATGAGTGTATTTCGAACCCTTATCACCTTATCCATGAATTATATCAATGTGGGACCTTTTAAAACCGAAACACATTTTCAAATAATGTAATATTTCTTTACTTTCCAAAAGTGCCCCTCCTCTCCTCTTATAAAAGGCCCCCACCTCTACCTCATTTCGCACACTCCTCAAGCCTTTGGCTCGGCCAACCCCTGCCCATTTACTCTCTACACATCCCTCTCCTCTTCCTAGAGGATTCCGTTTGGGCAGAATCCTTTCAAAGTAAGCCTTTAGTCTCAAATCAAAAGGAGTTACACTTTTAAAGGTAATTCATTCTCTCATGTTCATTTGTTTTATTTTGCTTCTCCAACCCCCTAAACTCTTTTTATTTATTTCTTTTGTAACAACACCAGTATCTAAAATATTCTAGGATGTTGTTATATGATTTATTCGAGCTACACTCTCACACAACTACATCAAATGGTTAAAGAACATACGGTTTTCGTGGATGGAAAAATTGTGCCTCCCGAAACGATGATTGTTCAATACTCAATTAACACCTTCAAAGGTGGCTATTATGATTTCAATATTTTTATATATGATATATAATATGTTTATGTTTTACTTATGCTTCTGTATTTTTCATTTGTGTCTTACCTTTATGGCTTCCATTATGGGTATATGCGATATCTTCATTTTAGGGAGTGCGGACTACCGCCCCCTCAAAGTGATGTGATTCGTTAATGCCATATGTGGGACGTGTAAAGGATGGATTTAAAGTTATTATATATAATGTTATACTGGAATTATAATATACCTTTATATAAATATTATTTCATTCCATTAAAGTATGAGATAGAAATGAAAGTAGCGTTCATGCGTACGTACGACTTACCGTCTCCATGAACGGTGCATTTCATTTCTTATCCCCAAATGTAATGTACTATTAAAAGTACATGTATATAATGGATATATATAATTAATGATATATCTAAATGATGAATATAATTATGGAATTAAAATATACATACCTCTCATCCAGTTTTCATTCCATTAATATGACAAAGAAATGAAAGTAGCGTTCAGGCGTACGTACGGCTTACCGTCTCCATGAACGGTGCATTTCATTTTGTACATCTAAATGATTATGTAATATTATAAATACATGTATATTCTGGATATATATGATATATATGATATCCAAATCAGGAATTTCATTCTAGATATAAAGAACCTTTGACCACACGAACAACATGTAATTGTAACAAGTCCACTTTCGACTTAAGAACCAAATATCGACAAAACAAACATTATTAACTTAAATAGTTACATAATGTTTATAACATGGAAATAAGTGATATAAAAGGAATAATTAACTCTAAAAAGGATCTTAATAAAGTAGAAATTAACTCAAGTTTATTATTCAGGACGTTAAAGAACGATCGAGTCATGTCGGACCCAAGGTAAGGGACTTCGTCTCAATCTCCTTTCATTGAGGCATATTTTATTTTATACACAACATTATTTTATACGGTGTATAAAACCCTTGGAAATATACTTTTATACAAAAGGAATCTTTTTCTACGAATCGTTTTACTAAATGACAAAAAGGAATGTTTTTTTAACGTATGCGGTGACAACGACCTTTTCCACCACCGCGAGTATTATTTGGTCTTTGGCTTCCTCAATAAGCCGTAATGTTTTTAAAATAAAATAAATACCATATACTCTTTTATGTATTTTGGTATTGAAAATGGTTTTGAAAAAGGATCTATTATTTCAATATATTTATGATATATTGGGTTTGAAATGTGGAAATGTTATCATTCCTTTATATTGGTTTTATGTTTTATGATTTTATACTGGTACTTAGACATTTTAACGGGTGGTTACGTTATAAACCATATGACGGGTAGTGCCGTGAATACCAGGACGGGTGGTTACGTTATAACCTCCAATGCATTGGGTATGGAAGTCGGCCGTATGGCTATTCCTTTACGTATGTATGGAAATTGGCCGTATGGCTATTCCATTAAGTGATATGTGTGGAAGTCGACCGTATGGTTATTCCACTTAAGTATGTTTATGTCCCAAGTTACCTTTATATATGTTATGTGTTATTTTTATGGATTTTATGGTAATCCTTTGGTTACAAAAAGGTATGTAATGATACTTTATTCAGTGAAGAGTTTTTACAACTTCATGAAGGTGAAGGTGTTACTTTGATAGAGTATACATGGTTTACTTGATTTTGAAAAACTATCAGTGTTCATTCTTTGTGTATCCCTTACTAAGCTTTTTATGCTCACCCCAAGTTTTTTTGAAATGTTTTTCACAGGACTTAATGTGGAATAAGGTCAAGGATGGGATCAAGGGAATGTCATGCTATATAAAACATGGAACTAGACAAGTTTCTTTTAAGAGTTTTTTATTTATTTATGGAAACTTAGTAGAAGTGACTACTTTGTAATATTTTGAGATGTAATAGTTATGTTGTAATTCTCTAAAACTCTAAACCTGAAAAGATCCTCAATGTGAATTACACATTTAATTCAATATTAAGTAAGGATTAAGGCTGGAGCCTTTTAGTTGGTATCAAAGGTCAGTTTAGACAACTTTAGGAGTTAGAAAAGTGTTAAATTATAATATGATTGAAATGATATAGCATTTACGGATTACCATGTAGCTTCGCCTAAGATATTTCTGTGTTCAGAATGGTTTTCCACAGAGGAAACAAAGCAGCTATGTTGGGACGACATTAGGAGGAAGATAACCTTCCAAATCATCAACCTGAGATGGTCGGAATTGGAACTGAACAGTTTGTTGTAGTGATGGCACAGTTGACTCAGGCTATAAATGGTGGTGGTACCCATGCACGAGATCAGCCAGATCAACCGCAGAGGAACATGTCAGTGGTGGAACATTTCCTGAGGCAACATCCCCCATCATTCAGAGGATCATTTGACCCTGTGCAAGATGAAGGGTGGATTAAAGCACTGGAGAAGATTTCTGATGTCATGGGGTGTTCCGAACATCAGAAGGTTAGTCTTGCTATTTACCGTTTTGAAGGTGAAGCTGATCAGTGGTGGTCGATGGTGAAAAATATAAGGGATAGTGATGAGATTGAGGATCTTCATTGGGACGAATTCAAAGGTATGTTTCTTGAGAAATATTTTCCTAAGGTGGTTCGTCTTAGGATGGAAAAACAGTTCATAGAATTGAGGCAGGAGGATGATTCAGTGGCTGATTATGAAGAAAAGTTCACTCGATTGGCAAGGTATGCTCCAAACTTCATACGAGATCTTGATAGTAAAATAAACCGTTTTTACTCAGGGTTAAAGCCAAAGTATCGAAGGGCTTTAGCTTCTCGTGAGTTCAAAAGTTATGAAAAACTTTTTCGATGTGCGGAGAAGGTGGAAATGGAGTTTGCCGATGATCAGGTGTTCTATGAAAAACAACAGAATAAGAGGTGTAGTTGGCAGGAAAAGGGGAAGAATTCATCAAAGAAGCAAGGAGGTAAGAAAACCAAATATCCATCCTGTGAGAAGTGTGGTAAAATGCATCTTGGAGAATGTTTACCCAAGTCTGGTAAGTGCTTTCGGTGTGGTAAGTCTAGTCAAATTCCTCGTAACTGTAAGGAAGATGATCAAGCAGGAAATGAAAAGCCAATGGTAAGATGTTTTAAGTGTAATGAAATGGGTCATTATGCAAACGAGTGTCCAACGAAGAACTCAACTGGGGGAATGCAGCCAGACTACAAGCAGAAAGGGGTGGTAAAATCCATTGCAACAACTTCAGCAGATGTTGGGCCATCGAATGAAGTGGTATCAGCTCCAGGGAGCTCAGTATTTTTCGAAGATTGACTTGAGGTCGGGGTAACATAAGTTGAATGTAAAAGAAGCAAACGTTCCGAAGACTGCGTTCCGTACTAGATATGTCCATTATGAATTTGTAGTTATGCCTTTTGGGTTAACCAATGCACCTGCTGTATTCATGGACCTTATGAATAAAATTTTCCATGAGTTCTTGGATAAGTTTGTGTTTGTGTTTTGAGGTTTGGGAAGAGGTTATGTGTGCCTTGTGATTCACAGTTGAAGAATGAGTTGTTATGTGAGGCTCATAGTTCCCCTATTTCAGTTCATCCGGGCAGTACTAAGATGTATAGAGATCTGCGGGAGTATTACTGGTGGGATGGAATGAAAAGAGACATTGCTGATTTTACTGTGAAGTGTTTGACATGTCAACAGGTTAAAGTAGAGCGGCAGTTACCGAAAGGGATGCTTCAGCCTTTACCAGTGCCAGAGTGGAAATGGGATAATATATCCATGGACTTTGTTGTTGGATTACCGAAGACATCTCGAGGTAATAATGTAATCTGGGTTATTGTTGATTTCTTGACCAAATCTGCCCATTTCCTTTCTATACGAGATACTTTCTCTCTTGATCAACTTTCCCGTTTGTATCTTAAAGAAATAGTCAGGTTACATGGAGTTCCTCTCTCCATTGTATCAGATCGTGATCCCAGGTTTACTTCTAACTTTTGGAAAGGCCTTCAGAAGTCATTGGGTACTGAATTAAATTTTAGTACAGCTTTTCATCCTCAATCAGATGAGCAGTCAGAATGAACAATTCAGACATTGTAGGATATGCTACGAGCTTGTTCTATGGATTATCAGGGAAGTTGGGACCAACATATTTCTTTGGTTGAGTTTTCATATAATAACAGCTTTCATTCCAGTATACAGATGGCAACATTTCAGGCATTATATGGGAAGCGGTGTCGAACTTCAGCTTTCTGAGATGAAGTGGTGATGGGACTAGAATTGGTAGAAGAGATGGCAGAAAAAGTTTAGTTGATTCATAAGCACATGAGAACAGCTTAGGGCAGGCAGAAGAGTTATGCGGATAACCGGAGGAAGGATCTATCTTTCGAGGTAGGTGATCATGTTTTTCTCAAGGTTTCTCCTTGGAAAAGTGTGACGAGATTTGGTAAGAAAGGAAAGATGAGTCCAAGGTTTATTGGACCATATGAAATTCTGGAGAGAGTTGGATCAGTGGCATACCGGGTGGATTTACCTCCGAGTTTATCTCAGGTACACAATGTTTTTCACGTTTCAATGTTGAGAAAGTATATGCCAGATCCATCTCATGTTTTGAGTCCAGAGGTAGTTCAGCTGGAAGAGAACCTATCTTATGAAGAACAACCAGTCCAGATTCTTGACCACAGGGAGTAGGTGTTACGGAATAAGGTGATTCATCAGGTAAAGGTTTTGTGAAAAACCATGTGATTGAAGAGGCAATGTGGGAATCTGAAAATGCTATGAGGGATAAATACCCCCACTTATTATGATAAATGAATAAAATTGCGAGGAAGCAATTCCCAAAAGGGGGGAAGGATGTAACATCCCAGGTAAATGAAGAATAATGAATTTTCATATTTATTAATATTTACGAATTAAATATTAATTTTAATTAAAAGGGGTTTCTACGTTCGATAGCGTACTCGATACGCAATGATGAGTTTCTTAGAAAACATACGTTGCACACAAGTAATAAAATAATATTATTTTAAATGTTAGTTAACGAGTAGCCGTTGTACTGGCGGGAATGGATAGAAATAACTAAAATATGATTATATATGTTTTCAAATGTTTTTACATTTATCCAATAAAAGATAAAGGCTTAAAATACGGAAAGAATCCAATTTTAGGCATTTATACCCTAATTTTCATGAAAGGTCCACTTATCACCTTTTGATGGAGAACCGTCACTAAATATAGTTTTGATCGATCGTATAAATTCTATTGGACCAAATATAACTCTTCTTTAGAATCAGGACATCAAAATTTACTTTGTGTAAATTTTTGTACCTTTATGATAAAGTTCTTTTTTTTAATGAATAGTGAAACCACTATGTGGTACTTATAAAGACTGATTTTCCGTTTAAATGAAATTTTGCCATCATTGTGTTTTGAATTTCTAAAATCCGACATACATGGTTATCATTAAGAAGTAAAATGTGGTTCAATGAGGTTATGATAATTTTTTGGTGAATAGTAACTTATTAAGTTCTTAATCTCGATTAGTGGTAATTAGTGTAGTTTAAGGTAAAAATAATGTTTTAATAATATGAAATGAACTTGACACATGTCCTACCCTCATTGGTTGTGTCATGGCCGACCAATAAAAGCCATGGGTCAACTTGGGGACCCCATGGAGACACTTTGGTTGGGAAATGACATAAATAACTTTTTATTTAATGGAAAAGTAAAAATGACACAAACATAATATGTTTTACGAAAACAATTTTTACATGGGGTTATAAAGATCAGATATTTGATTATAAATAGTCATTGGAAATCTAAAAAGATTTCCTACATCATAGTATTTGTTTTATTATTTTTAGAAATTAAATAAATTAAATTATTTATGACATAATAATGATGCAGCGATGACATCATTATTTGACGATTTAAATAAAATGGAAAGATAATGTAAAATCTATGAACTACACATGTCCAAAACCAATTGGATGAGTGTATTTCTAACCCTTATCACCTTATCCACGAATTATATCAATGTGGGACCTTTTAAAACCGAAACACATTTTCAAATAAAGTAATATTTCTTTACTTTCCAAAAGTGCCCCTCCTCTCCTCTTATAAAAGGCCCCCACGTCTACCTCATTTCACACACTCCTCAAGCCTTTGGCTCGGCCAAACCCTACCCATTTACTCTCTCCACATCCCTCGCCTCATCCTAGAGGATTCCCGTTGGGAAGAATCCTTTCAAAGGAAGCTTTTAGGCTCAAATCAAAAGGAGTTACACTTTTAAAGGTAATTCATTCTCTCATGTTCATTAGTTTTATTTTTCTTCTCCAACCCCCTAAACTCTTTTTATTTATTTATTTTGTAACAAAAACAGTATCTTCAATATACTAGGATGTTGTTATATGAATTATTCGAGCTACACTCTCACACAACTACATCAAATGGTTAAAGAACATACGGTTTCCGTGGATGGAAAAATTGTGCCTCCCGGAACGATGATTGTTCAATACTCATTTAACACCTTCAAAGGTGGCCAATATGATGTCACTATTTTTATATATGATATATAATATGTTTATGTTTTACTTATGCTTCTGTATTTTTCATTTGTGTCTTACCTTTATGGCTTCCATTAGGGGTATACGCGATATCTTCATTTTAGGAAGTGCGGACTACCGCCCCCTCAAAGTGATGTGATTCGTTAATGCCATATGTGGGATGTGTAAAGGATGGATTTAAAGTTATTATATATAATGTTATACTGGAATTATAATATACCTCTATATAATTATTATTTCATTCCATTAAATTATGAGATAGAAATTAAAGTAGCGTTCATGCGTACGTACGGCTTACCGTCTCCATGAACGATGCATTTCATTTCTTATCCCCAAATGTAATGTACTATTAAAAGTACATGTATATAATGGATATATATAATTAATGATATATCTAAATTATGAATATAATTCTGGAATTAAAATATACATACCTCTCATTTAGTTTTAATTCCATTAATATGACAAAGAAATGAAAGTAGCGTTCATGCGTACGTACGGCTTACCGTCTCCATGAACGGTGCATTTCATTTCGTACCTCTAAATGATTATGTAATATTATAAATACATGTATATGCTGGATATATATGATATATATGATATCCAAATCAGGAATGTCATTCTAGATATAAAGAACCTTTGACCACACGAACAACATGTAATTGTAACAAGTCCACTTTCGACTTAAGAACCAAATATCGACAAAACAAACATTATTAACTTAAATAGTTACATAATGTTTATAACATGTAAATAAGTGATATAAAAGGAATAATTAACTCTAAAAAGGATCTTAATCAAGTAGAAATTAACTCAAGTTTATTATTCAGGACGTTAAAGAAAGATCGAGTCAAGTCGGACCTGAGGTAAGGGACTTCGTCTCAATCTCCTTTCATTGAGGCATATTTTATTTTATACACAACTTTCTTTTATACGGTGTATAAAACCCTTTGACTTATACTTTTATACAAAAGGAATCTTTTTCTACGAAGCGTTTTACTAAACGAAAAAAAGGAATGTTTTTTTAACGTACGCGGTGACAACGACCTTTTCTGCCGCTGCGAGTATTATTTGGTCTTTGGCTTCCTCAACAAGCCGTAATGTTTTTAAAATAAAATAAATACCATATACTCTTTTATGTATTTTGGTATTGAAAATGGTTTTGAAAAAGGATCTATTATGTCAATATATTTATGATATATTGTGATTGAAATGTGGAAATGTTATCATTCCTTTATATTGGTTTTATGTTTTATGATTTTATACTGGTACTTGGACATTTTAACAGGTGGTTACGTTATAAACCATATGACGGGTGGTGCCGTGAATACCAGGACGGGTGGTTACGTTATAACCTCCAATGCATTGGGTATGGAAGTCGGCTGTATGGCTATTCCATTAAGTATGTATGGAAATTGGCCGTATGGCTATTCCATTAAGTGATATGTGTGGAAGTCGACCGTATGGTTATTCCACTTAAGTATGTTTATGTCCCAAGTTACCTTTATATATGTTATGTGTTCTTTTTATGGATTTTATGGTAATTCTTTGGTTACAAAAAGGTAAGTAATGATACTTTATTCAGTGAAGAGTTTTTACAACTTCATGACGGTGAAGGTATTACTTTGATAGAGTATACATGGTTTACTTGATTTTGAAAAACTAACAGTTTTCATTCTTTGTGTATACCTTACTGAGATTTTTATGCTCACCCCAAGTTTTTTTGAAATTTTTTTCACATGACAAAATGTGGAATAAGGTCAAGGATGGGATCAAGGGAATCTCATGCTATATAAAACATGGAACTAGACACGTTTCTTTTAAGAGTTTTTTATTTATTTATGGAAACTTAGTAGAAGTGACTACTTTGTAATCTTTTGAGATGTAATAGTTATGTTCTAATTCTCTAAAACTCTAAACCTGAAAAGATCCTCAATGTGAATTACTCATTTAATTCAATATTAAGTAAGGTTTAAGGCTGGGGCCTTTTAGTTGGTATCAAAGGTCGGTTTAGACAACTTTAGGAGTTAGAAAAGTGTTAAATTATATTATGATTGAAATGATATAGCATTTACAGATTACCATGTTGCTTCGCCTAAGATATTTCTGTGTTCAGAATGGTTTTCCACAGAGGAAACAAAGAAGCTATGTTGGGACGTCATCAGGAGGAAGATAACCTTCCAAATCAGCAACCTGAGATGGTCGGAATCGGAACTGAACAGTTTGTTGTAGTGATGGCACAGTTGACTCAGGCTATAAATGGTGGTGGAATCCATGCACGAGATCAGCCAAATCAACCACAGAGGAACATGTCAGTGGTGGAACATTTCACGAGGCAACATCCCCCATCATTCAGAGGATCATCTGACCCTGTGCAAGCTGAAGGGTGGATTAAAGCACTGGAGAAGATTTTTGATGTCATGGGGTGTTCAGAACATCAAAAGGTTAGTCTTGCTGTTTACCGTTTTGAAGGTGAAGCTGATTAGTGGTGGTCGATGGTGAAAAATATAAGGGATAGTGATGAGATTTAGGATCTTCACTAGGACGAATTCAAAGGTATGTTTCTTGAGAAATATTTTCCTAAGGTGGTTCGTCTTAGGATGGAAAAACAGTTCATAGAATTTAGGCAGGAGGATTATTCAGTGGCTGCTTATGAAGAAACGTTCACTCGATTGGCAAGGTATGCTCCAAACTTCATACGAGATCTTGATAGTAAAATAAACCATTTTTACTCAGTGTTAAAGACAAAGTATCGAAGGGCTTTAGCTTCTCATGAGTTCAAAAGTTATGAAAAACTTGTTCGATGTGCAGAGAAGGTGGAAATGGAGTTTGCCGATGATCAGGTGTTTTATGACAAACAACAGAATAAGAGGTCTAGTTGGCAGGAAAAGGGGAAGAATTCATCAAAGAAGCAAGGAGGTAAGAAAACCAAATATCCATCCTGTGAGAAGTGTGGTAAAATGCATCTTGGAGAATGTTTATCCAAGTCTGGTAAGTGCTTTCGGTGTGGTATGTCTGGTCATATTGCTCGTAACTGTAAGGAAGATGATCAAGCAGGAAATGAAAAGCCAACGGTAAGATGTTTTAAGTGTAATGAAATGGGTCATTATGCAAACAAGTGTCCAACGAAGAACTCAACTGGGGGAATTCAGCCATACTACAAGCAGAAAGGGGTGGTAAAATCCATTGCAACAACTTCAGCAGATGTTGGGCCATCGAATGAAGTGGTATCAGCTCCAGGGAGCTCAGTATTTTTCGAAGATTGACTTGAGGTCGGTGTACCATAAGTTGAAAGTAAAAGAAGCAGACGTTCCGAAGACTGCGTTCCGTACTAGATATGGCCATTATGAATTTTAAGTTATGCCTTTTGGGTTAACCAATGCACCTGCTGTATTCATGGACCTTATGAATAATATTTTCCAGGAGTTCTTGGATAAGTTTGTGTTTGTGTTTTGAGGTTTGGGAAGAGGTTATGTGTGCCTTGGGATTCACAGTTGAAGAATGAGTTGTTATGTGAGGCTCATAGTTCCCCATTTTCAGATCATCCGGGCAGTACTAAGATGTATAGAGATCTACGGGAGTATTACTGGAGGGATGGAATGAAAAGAGACATTGCTGATTTTACTGTGAAGTGTTTGACATGTCAACAGGTTAAAGCAGAGCAGCAGTTACCGAAAGGGATGCTTCAGCCTTTACCAGTGCCAGAGTGGAAATGGGAGAATATATCCATGGACTTTGTTGTTGGATTACCGAATACATCTCGAGGTAATAATGTAATCTGGGTTATTGTTGATTGCTTGACCAAATCTGCTCATTTCCATTCTATACGAGATACTTTCTTTCTTGATCAACTTTCCCGTTTGTATCTTAAAGAAATAGTCAGGATACATGGAGTTCCTCTCTCCATTGTATCGGATCGTGATCCCAGGATTACTTCTAACTTTTGGAAAGGCCTTCAGAAGTCGTTGGGTACTGAATTAAATTTTAGTACAGCTTTTCATCCTCAATCAGATGAGCAGTTAGAATGAACAATTTAGACATTGGAGGATATGCTACGAGCTTGTTCTATGGATTATCAGGGAAGTTGGGACCAACATCTTTCTTTGGTTGAGTTTTCATATAATAACAGCTTTCATTCCAGTATACAGATGGCACCATTTCAGGCATTATATGGGAAGCGGTGTCGAACTCCAGCTTTCTGAGATGAAGAGGGTGAAAGGAAGTTGATGGGACTAGAATTGGTAGAAGAGATGGCAGAAAAAGTTTAGTTGATTCAGAAGCACATGAGAACAGCTCAGAGCAGGCAGAAGTGTTATGCGGATAACCGGAGGAAGGATCTATCTTTCGAGGTAGGTGATCATGTTTTTCTCAAGGTTTCTCCTTGGAAAAGTGTGATGAGATTTGGTAAGAAAGGAAAGATGAGTCCAAGGTTTATTGGGCCATATGAAATTCTGGAGAGAGTTGGATCAGTGGCATACCAGGTGGCTTTACCTCCGAGTTTATCTCAGGTACACAATGTTTTTCGTGTTTCAATGTTGAGAAAGTATATGCCAGATCCATCTCATGTTTTGAGTCTAGAGGTAGTTCAGCTGGAAGAGAACCTATCTTATGAAGAACAACCAGTCCAGATTCTTGACCACAGGGAGCAGGTGTTACAGAATAAGGTGATTCATCAGGTAAAGGTTTTGTGGAAAAACCATGTGATTGAAGAGGCAACGTGGGAATCTCTAAATGCTATGAGGGATAAATACCCCCACTTATTTTGATAAGTGAATAAAATTGCGAGGACGCAATTCCCAAAAGGGGGGAAGGATGTAAAATCCCAGGTAAATAAAGAATAAATAATTTTCATATTTATTAATATTTATGAAATAAATATTAATTTTAATTAAAAGGGGTTTCTACGTTCGATAGCGTACTCGATACGCAATGATGAGTTTCTTTGAAAACTTACGTTGCACACAAGTAATAAAATAATATTATTTTAAATGTTAGTTAACGAGTAGCCGTTGTACTGGCGGGAATAGATAGAAATAACTAAAATATGATTATATATGTTTTCAAATGTTTTTACATTTATCCAATAAAAGATAAAGGCTTACAATACGGAAAGAATCCAATTTTAGGCATTTATACCCTAATTTTCACGAAAGGTCCACTTATCACCTTTTGACGAAGAACCGTCACTAAATGTAGTTTTGATCGAAGAGAATCATTATGGTCGTATGGGTAGTATTTATGATGATGATGATGAAGAGACTACAAATGATATGTGAGATGAAAGAATTGTTGAACCTCGGTCAATGGTTTAAGAATGTAGTGGAATGATGACATGTTTATCATGTGTAATGTTGTATAAGTAATCTCATGGTACTATGGAATAAAGAGACATCTAAGGATTGTTACACTGTTGTCCTTCCTTGAGTTTTGAAAGTGTATGATTAATGGTACAAGTATCCATGAAAGGTTATTCAGATATTTTTGGAATGTAGATGATATGCGCATAATGAAGGGATAAGGAGAAAATGAAATGTTGGACAGTATTCATGAGCTCATGATTGATATAAGGACTAAGTGATATCATGGTTTGAGTATATAGAATTTTGAGGATTTTGGTATGTGGAAAGTGTTAACTTTTAACAGTATTCATGATTTCACTA
The DNA here is from genome assembly GCA_963277665.1 of Viscum album. Classification (NCBI taxonomy): domain Eukaryota; kingdom Viridiplantae; phylum Streptophyta; class Magnoliopsida; order Santalales; family Viscaceae; genus Viscum; species Viscum album. Next base: position 772,597,612 of record OY728142.1, on the reverse strand, counting down.
AGTATTCATTCTTCAAGATAATACATGATTAAGGCCTTTGAATGTTTGGAATGTGATCAACAAGACACATCTTATGATATATGGGGATCAGCGACAGTATTAAATCTCTGTTAATCGTTTTCACTATGTTATGAGAGTGGACTGCAGTATTATGGATAAGCCTAAAGATTGGAATGGATTATGTTGGAATAAGTTAGTATTGTTTAAGGATAGAATTTTTTTTCGATATTATTGATGAGATGTTATAGTAATATAGTTTTAGAAAAAGGACAACCTGCAGGATGGGAGACAACCCATCGCGTCAGAAAAGGATATGGGAATCGAACCCACAACCGAAGTGCGACTGGCCTTTATCACCTACCACTGGCCTACAGGAAGTCCCTGTTTAGTAGAAACTAGTTTTATTATATTAAGCAGTATGATATATGAAGTATAAGTCCATTTTAGGAACCATATATGATTAATCTCACTATAGACCGACTTATGTATATAATTTTTGCTAACCTTTTGTTTGAAACAGATGGAATGACCCGTCATTCTATCACATAATCTGCTAACACTTCACGAATAACTAATTCAACTTCATTTATTTAAGATATGAAGTGGAAATTGTTCAAGGCACTAACAACAGTGAGATTGTACCAAAATAAAGTAAGTATTTATTCTAATTCAAATTTTCAACTTTAGGGAAATGATCTTGAAAACCAAAAATGTTGTCCTAGTGATCTTATACCTGATGAATCAGATGGTACCTTATATCATCACAAATCTATGGATTTGTGATTACTGGCTTTTCCATAGCCATGTTCTCTACCACTCTCCATCATAACATGATGGTTAGATTTCTCTTCCATATCCATATTTTTTACCTATGTGAAACCCAACGATTAGTTTATTTGGGTAATCGTTACATTTCATACTTTAGTTTTTAAAGCCAAGTTTTGGTATTCCTTTTTACGATGTGGGTTTCTATTAAAGAAACTTTCTAATAGTAAACCATTTATAACCCTGACGAATTTCGAAGGCGAAATTCATTTTAAGGGGGGTAGAATGTAACAGCCCGAGATTTTATGAAAAATATTCTTTTTATTTCACTAATGTCTTGTGTTGTACGCTACACCAAAAGGAGCTTTCACAACACGCATCCTTGACTTGCCTTGCATTACACGCAATCGCAACCTTCCTCGATAGCATGTGTAGTACGCAATACTGAGTTTCACGATACAATGATATGCTATTAAAATATTATTAAAACTAGCCGTTATGAATAGTAATAACCACTTTTTAAATTTTAGAAAATTTAGCTCTCAAAATAGACTTCATTTTTGGATTCGGAGTATCGAATTTAGCCTAAGGTGATATTTTGGTACTTTTCGGATAACTTTCATATTCTGATGATTAGTGAAAATTACTAAATTATAATTAAAAACAACTTTTTTAATCGAAAAAATTAATAGTGATAAATTATTAATTTGAGTGGTTTTAAAGTATATTTAGAATATATTTTTACAATTTAATACAATGTTGGTCATTTTTTGTAATTTCACATTTAAACCAGACATAAACAAGTGTCAATCTTTTGATAGATATTGTTTCTTAAAAACACGCTCTTTGTTTTAACAGCAGGATTTAATTATAAAATTAATTAATGCAACTTCTATGATATGAATTTGGTAAAATAGAATTCATTTTTGAATTCAGAATATGAAATATAGCTTAGGATGAAATTTTGGCATTGTTCTGAAAAACATCAATTTTTGATGAATAGTGAAACTACTAAGTGGTAGTTAAAAAAATTAATTTCTTCATAAATATTAATTTTACCGCTTCTGTGAATGCAATTTCAAAAATCCGAGAGACACGGTTGATGTCAGTAAGTAAATTGTTGTTCAATGAGATGAAAATAATTTTTGGTGAATAGTAACTTTTTTCTTTTATTTACCACGGTTAAAAGTAAATAGGGTAATTAAGGGTAAAAATGATATTATTATTACCCTAAAACATGTTCTAATTCTATTGGACAAGTTTAATTCGACCAAAAACAAGCTTAGAAATAAAATATGACCATTTAGACCCACTTGGATTAGATTAGGACATTTATTATTATTTAATTCAAAGAAGAGTTAAAAGAGTTAAAATCAAAGTGTATTTACTAAAAAAAAATTAATATAGGGTTATACATAAGATAAATTCAATTGTAAATATTCATTAGAAATCTAAAAATATTTCCTAAATGATGGTATTTTATTTGTAATTTTTAGACATCAAATAATTTAATTTATTTATGACACAAAGATGATGCAGTAATTATCTTATTAATGAAATATTGACATAATTGATATTATAAATACCAAAATAAATGTAATTTCAGACTTTTTATAAATCCCACTAATTTTATAGGTTACTATGATATCTTAGTGTTGATTTAATCATCTTGGTTCGAACATATAATTCTGTTATGACTTTCACAAAAATCATGTATCAAATAGTGTCAAAATTGACACAAAATAGTTTTTAAATCAAATATTATATTATTAATTATTATTTTATTCGTAAAAATCTACGGTTCGGCCAAATGACTTAGATAAGGATATATGTATTAATAATATACAATTTGGGGTTCGTTTGGCATGTTATAGTATGTGTATTAACCATATAGTGAAAGAAAACAAAAAGACATGGTAAAAGTTAAATTATTTAACTTAGAGTTAAATCTAATTGATAAGGTTAAAATAATACCCTAAACTTGTCTAAATCCTATTTTATGATAGTATTTCGACCCATACACACTTTAGCTTCGAAATAAGACCCTTTGGAACCATTATAAACCGATTTTGACTTTAATATAAAATAATATTTTGAGATATTCCTAAGGTGCCCCTCTCATCCCTTATAAAAGGACACCTCCTCCCCCTCCTCCTCACACCAATTTGAGCACTCAAGCTCGGCCAAACTCTGCCAAAATCTCTTTTCCACTTCCCTAGAAACATCCTAGAGGTTCTGGTCTTCCTCAAAGACCAATTTTAGTGCCCTAAGAGGAGGTCTCAAAGAGGCGCTTCAAAGAAGAGATAATTACCGTTACCAATTCTTTCATCTTTATTTCTTCTTCCACTTCTTCTTCTTAGTTTGTTTCATAATGAAGTAATAACATCAGTATAACTCATATACTGATATGTTATTATAAGTATGAAACAACCCTATTTCACCATCTATCCATCCTACGGAAAAATAAATCACCGCGCGTGCGTACGTACGGAATACCGTCTCCACGCCGTGGTGTAATCTATTTTCCACCACCACCTTACATGGATGGGTATAATGGTGTAAATAATAACTATACATAGTTATTACAACATCATATTGATTCTGATATATTGTATAATCCACTCCAATTCAATTCAATATTTATGGAAATGATATCATCGCTCGTGCGTACGTACGGACTACCGTCTCCACGACGCGATGAGATTCATTCTCCATGTTAACCATTTAAGAATGATTATAAAGTATATATAAGAAATAATAATGAAATATATGACATTATAAAGCTACTGGATTTATGTATATATATATATATATATGTATGTCATCTACTTACTTCCATTCAAGACAATAAGGAAAGGAAAACAGCGTTCATGCATACGTACGGACTACCGTCTCCATGAACGGTGTTTTTCATTTCATTTATCTATCTATTATATATATATATATACTGAATATATATGATATATAAATCATATTTTATATTCTGGAAGTATGTAAATCATGATATAAGTAATAATAATGTCAAGAACAACAAGTCAAAACACCTACGATAAATGAAACGATTTTACCCAAAACGCTTCTTTAACATGGAATTTAAAAAAGAACGGGTAATATAATGTCATAAATGAACCATATATGATATCATAACAATGAATATGATTCTGTAATAAGTCAATGCCATTATTTAAATCATTATACAGGGGGTTCGGACTCATACGAAGCAAATCGGACCTAAGGTAAGGGAAATATCACAATCTCATTTTTATCCGAGATTGTTTATACTTTGGTATTTACTGGGGTGTATTTTATCATCCACATCCATGTTTCTTCAATCTGTAATATTATTTCCATCCACCTACAATTGTTTAAATACAATTTTACCCTTCGGTGAGTTTTTAGTAAAAGATATGAATGGAATCTTTTGTCATTTTTCATACGAGGTACTTTTTGACTTTTCCGACAAAAGTACAAAGAATGTTTTTTTAACTTATACGGCATGAATGGATTTCTAAAAAATTATTTCCAAGAAGCTTCCTTTAAAAGTATTCATGTTTATTTTTAATCAACTTATTTTAGTTTAAAATTTCATGACATGTTAAGAAAGGAAAAGTGTTTTTGAAGTAGAAAGGATATTTTCCTCAAGAATGAAGTTCAAGTATTTTATAAAAATTATTTTCCATATAAGATAATAAAAGGGTTCTGTTTTTATCCCTATTATTACATGGATTTGATTATGTTGTGATGGAAAATTTTTTATGAATTCCTTTATCTTATATGAATTGTTTTATGATGTCATGTTGTTTAAGAATCCCATTTTTATTACATGGGTTATGCAATGATGTGTGATTTATGATTATGTGGCACACATAAGAAATGATTCATTATAAGATGGGTGGGACCTATATCTCCCTCCAATGCATTGGGTAAATATTTTATATCTCATGAGATAGACAGGGCTGGAACAGTAGGTTATACCGGTTCAGTGAAACAGGACTGAAACGAGGGTTACTCGATTCAGAAAGGGACTTTGTCCCCTAAGATAATCTTGGAAATGAGTCTTGACTAACAAGAAATGATTCTCTATGATTATGTGTGAATGACACAAAGTTTCATGTTTTATGTTATGATTATTGTGATTACATTTCACTTCCATGATTTACCCCATGTTATGAAATTATGATCTCTTTTGCAGGTTAAGATTTCCAAAAGTTATGTGCTTATGTATATGATGTGATTGATATTTCTTTTGTTTACCCTTACTGAGCATTTGGTCTCACCCTTTTATGTTTTCTTTTCCCCAGGATATAAAGAAAGGTTTTAGGTATAAAAAAAATAAGATCTTTATGGGAGATTTTGAAGATCTTTCACCACGATTAGAAGATTATATTCCGAGTTTCCAAAGACACTAAACTATTACGATCCTTGTGTGTGTGTTTTTTTGTTATGTACTAAGTATTCCACAAATGTAATGTAATCTCCATGTATGTCAAGCTTCGGGTCTCTACAGTTGGTATCATAGGAAAGGTTTAGTCAACCTTTGGAATCTAGGATGCGAGAACTTTAGTGAGATCCCTAGAGGTATTTATAAAGTATGTCTAGGGATGTCCCTAAGGATAAGTATACGTATAGGATACAGTCCTAGAACTACGGTAAAGATCATAGAATTTAACCTAAGATGTTAGATATCGAGGATACTCCACCTTTATTATGTTGTTTTCCCTAGCATGATTTTTGCCTCTCACACTATTCTTTTTGGGTTTTAGAAAATGGCTGGAAACAAGATGATTCACAATAATAGAGGATATGATGGACAATGGAATGATATTCTTCATGAGCAACCAAATGAAATGAGATTTGGAAGTCCAAACATCATTATTATGCCGAATCAGCAATCTCATAATATGATCAATAAAGTAAAATTTGGTAAGATTCCTGACTCGGCTAATAAGAGAAAGATGGAGTTTCATGATGATCATAGAGGAAAGAAAGTTCAATTTCCCCTATGTAAATCATGTGGGAAGAGGCATCAAGGAGAATGTTTCAAAGGAACTGGAAGATGCTTTGGGTGTGGAAAAGAAGGACACAAAGCCAGTAAGTGCAAAGGAAAAGGTTCAGTTAACACCAGGGATGAAGATAATGGTATTGCTATGACATCAACAATGGTTAAATGTTTTAAATGTGGAATGTACGGGCATTATGCAAACCAATGCCCTAAGGGAAAGTCTCATGAAGAGAATCATTATGGTCGTATGGGTAGTATTTATGATGATGATGATGAAGAGACTACAAATGATATGTGAGATGAAAGAATTGTTGAACCTCGGTCAATGGTTTAAGAATGTAGTGGAATGATGACATGTTTATCATGTGTAATGTTGTATAAGTAATCTCATGGTACTATGGAATAAAGAGACATCTAAGGATTGTTACACTGTTGTCCTTCCATGAGTTTTGAAAGTGTATGATTAATGGTACAAGTATCCATGAAAGGTTATTCAGATATTTTTGGAATGTAGATGATATGCGCATAATGAAGGGATAAGGAGAAAATGAAATGTTGGACAGTATTCATGAGCTCATGATTGATATAAGGACTAAGTGATATCATGGTTTGAGTCTATAGAATTTTGAGGATTTTGGTATGTGGAAAGTGTTAACTTTTAACAGTATTCATGATTTCACTAAGTATTCATTCTTCAAGAGAATACATGATTAAGGCCTTTGAATGTTTGGAATGTGATCAACAAGACACATCTTATGATATATGGGGATCAGCGACAGTATTAAATCTCTGTTAATCGTTTTCACTATGTTATGAGAGTGGACTGCAGTATTATGGATAAGCCTAAAGATTGGAATGGATTATGTTGGAATAAGTTAGTATTGTTTAAGGATAGAAGTTTTTTTTCGATATTATTGATGAGATGTTATAGTAATATAGTTTTAGAAAAAGGACAACCTGCAGGATGGGCGACAACCCATCACGTCAGAAAAGGATATGGGAATCGAACCCACAACCGAAGTGCGACTGGCCTTTATCGCCTACCACTGGCCTACAGGAAGTCCCTGTTTAGTAGAAACTAGTTTTATTATATTAAGCAGTATGATATATGAAGTATAAGTCCATTTTAGGAACCATATATGATTAATCTCACTATAGACCGACTTATGTATATAATTTTTGCTAACCTTTTGTTTGAGACAGATGGAATGACCCGTCATTCTATCACATAATCTGCTAACACTTCACGAATAACTAATTCAACTTCATTTATTTAAGATATGAAGTGGAAATTGTTCAAGGCACTAACAACAGTGAGATTGTACCAAAATAAAGTAAGTATTTATTCTAATTCAAATTTTCAACTTTAGGGAAATGATCTTGAAAACCAAAAATGATGTCCTAGTGATCTTATACCTGATGAATCAGATGGTACCTTATATCATCACAAATCTATGGATTTGTGATTACTGGCTTTTCCATAGCCATGTTCTCTACCACTCTCCATCATAACATGATGGTTAGATTTCTCTTCCATATCCATATTTTTTACCTATGTGAAACCCAACGATTAGTTTATTTGGGTAATCGTTACATTTCATACTTTAGTTTTTAAAGCCAAGTTTTGGTATTCCTTTTTACGATGTGGGTTTCTATTAAAGAAACTTTCTAATAGTAAACCATTTATAACCCTGACGAATTTCGAAGGCGAAATTCATTTTAAGGGGGGTAGAATGTAACAGCCCGAGATTTTATGAAAAATATTCTTTTTATTTCACTAATGTCTTGTGTTGTACGCTACACCAAAAGGAGCTTTCACAACACGCATCCTTGACTTGCCTTGCATTACACGCAATCACAACCTTCCTCGATAGCATGTGTAGTACGCAATACTGAGTTTCATGGAACAATGATATGCTATTAAAATATTATTAAAACTATCCGTTATGAATAGTAATAACCACTTTTTAAATTTTAGAAAATTTAGCTCTCAAAATAGACTTCATTTTTGGATTCGGAGTATCGAATTTATCCTAAGGTGATATTTTGGTACTTTTCGGATAACTTTCATATTCTGATGATTAGTGAAAATTACTAAATTATAATTAAAAACAACTTTTTTAATCGAAAAAATTAATAGTGATAAATTATTAATTTGAGTGGTTTTAAAGTATATTTAGAATATATTTTTACAATTTAATACAATGTTGGTCATTTTTTGTAATTTCACATTTAAACCAGACATAAACAAGTGTCAATCTTTTGATAGATATTGTTTCTTAAAAACACGCTCTTTGTTTTAACAGCAGGATTTAATTATAAAATTAATTAATGCAACTTCTATGATATGAATTTGGTAAAATAGACTTCATTTTTGAATTCGGAATATGAAATATAGCTTAGGATGAAATTTTGGCATTGTTCTGAAAAACATCAATTTTTGATGAATAGTGAAACTACTAAGTGGTAGTTAAAAAAATTAATTTCTTCATAAATCTTAATTTTACCGCTTCTGTGAATGCAATTTCAAAAATCCGAGAGACACGGTTGATGTCAGTAAGTAAAATGTGGTTCAATGAGATGAAAATAATTTTTGGTGAATAGTAACTTTTTACTTTTATTTACCACGCTTAAAAGTAAATAGGGTAATTAAGGGTAAAAATGATATTATTATTACCCTAACACATATCCTAATTCTATTGGACAAGTGTAATTCGACCAAAAACAAGCTTAGGAATAAAATATGACCATTTAGGCCCACTTGGATTAGATTAGGACATTTATTATTATTTAATTCAAAGAAGAGTTAAAAGAGTTAAAATAAAAGTTTATTTACTAAAACATTTTTAATATAAGGTTTTACATAAGATAAATTCAATTGTAAATATTTATTAGAAAGATAAAAAGATTTCCTACATTATGGTATTTTATTAGTAATTTTTAGACATCAAATAATTTAATTTATTTATGACACAAAGATGATGCAGTAATTATCTTATTAATGAAATATTGACATAATTGATATTATAAATACCAAAATAAATGTAATTTCAGACTTTTTATGAATCCCACTAATTTTATAGGTTAATATGATATATTAGTGTTGATTTAATCAACATGGTTCGAACAAATAATTCTGTTATGACTTTCACAAAAATCATGTATCAAATAGTGTCAAAATTGACACAAAATAGTTTTTAAATCAAATATTATATTATTAATTGTTATTTTATTCCTAAAAATCTAAGGTTCGACCAAATGACATAGATAAGGATATATGTATTAATAATATACAATTTGGGGTTCGTGTTTCATGTTATAGTAAGTGTATTAACCATATAGTGAAAGAAAACAAAAAGACAAGGTAAAAGTTAAATTATTTAACTTAGAGTTAAATCTAATTGATAAGGTTAAAATAATACCCTAAACTTGTCTAAATCCTATTGGATGATAGTATGTCGACCCATCCACACTTTAGCTTCTAAATAAGACCCTTTGGAACCATTATAAACCGATTTTGACTTTAATATAAAATAATATTTTGAGATATTCCTAAGGTGCCTCTCTCCTCCCTTATAAAAGGACACCTCCTCCCCCTCCTCCTCACTCCAATTTGATCACTCAAGCTCGGCCAAACTCTGCCAAACTCTCTTCTCCACTTCCCTAGCAACATCCTAGAGGTTCTGGGCTTCCTCAAAGACCAATTTTAGTGCCCTAAGAGGAGGTCTCAAAGAGGCGCTTCAAAGAAGAGGTAATTACCGTTACCAATTCTTTCATCTTTATTTCTTCTTCCACTTCTTCTTCTTAGGTTGTTTCATTATGATGTAATAACATCAGTATAACTCATATACTGATATGTTATTATAAGTATGAAACAACCCTATTTCACCATCTATCCATCCTACGGAAAAAGAAATCACCGCACGTGCGTACGTACGGAATACCGTCTCCACGCTGTGGTGTAATCTATTTTCCACCACCACCTTACATGGATGGGTATAATGGTGTAAAGAATAACTATATATAGTTATTACAACATCATATTGATTCTGATATATTGTATAATCCACTCCAATTCAATTCAATATTTATGGAAATGATATCATCGCTCGTGCGTACGTACGGACTACCGTCTCCACGACGCGATGAGATTCATTCTCCATGTTAACCATTTAAGAATGATTATAAAGTATATATAAGAAATAATAATGAAATATATGACATTATAAAGCTACTGGATTTATTTATATATATATATATATATGTATGTCATCTACTTACTTCCATTCAAGACAATAAGGAAAGGAAAACAACGTTCATGCATACGTACGGACTACCGTCTCCATGAACGGTGTTTTTCATTTCATTTATCTATCTATTATATATATATATATATACTGAATATATATGATATATAAATCATATTTTATATTCTGGAAGTATGTAAATCATGATATAAGTAATAATAATGTCAAGAACAACAAGTCAAAACACCTACGATAAATGAAACGATTTTACCCAAAACGCTTCTTTAACATGGAATTTACAAAAGAACGAGTAATATAATGTCATAAGTGAACCATATATGATATCATAATAATGAATATGATTCTGTAATAAGTCAATGACATTATTTAAATCATTATACAGGGGGTTCAGACTCATTCGAAGCAAATCGGACCTAAGGTAAGGGAAATATCACAATCTCATTTTTATCCGAGATTGTTTATACTATGGTATTTACTGGGGTGTATTTTATCATCCACATCCATGTTTCTTCAATATGTAATATTATTTCCATCCACCTACAATTTGGTTAAATCCAATTTTACCCTTCGGTGAGTTTTTAGTAAAAGATATGAAAGGAATATTTTTTCGTTTTTCATACGAGGTACTTTTTGACTTTTCCGACAAAAGTAGGAAGAATGTTTTTTTAACTTATACGGCATGAATGGATTTCTAAAAAATTATTTCCAAGAAGCTTCCTTTACAAGTATTCAAGTTTATTTTTAATCAACTTCTTTTAGTTTAAAATTGCATGACATGTTAAGAAAGGAAAAGTGTTTTTGAAGTAGAAAGGATATTTTCCTCAACAATGAACTTCAAGTATTTTATAAAAATTATTTTCCATATAAGATAATAAAAGGGTTCTGTTTTTATCCCTATTATTACATGGATTTGATTATGTTGTGATGGAAAATTTTTTATGAATTCCTTTATCTTATATGAATTGTTTTATGATGTCATGTTGTTTAAGAATCCCATTTTTATTACATGGGTTATGCGATGATGTATGATTTATGATTATGTGGCACACATAAGAAATGATTCATTATAAGATGGGTGGGACCTATATATCCCTCCAATGCATTGGGTAAAGATTTTATATCTCATGAGATAGACAGGGCTGGAACGGTAGGTTATACCGGTTCAGTGAAACAGGACTGAAACGAGGGTTACTCGATTCAGAAAGGGACTTTGTCCACTAAGATAGTCTTGGAAATGAGTCTTGACTAACAAGAAATTATTCTCTATGATTATGTGTGAATGCCACAAAGTTTCATGTTTTATGTTATGATTATTGTGATTACATTTCACTGCCATGATTTACCCCATGTTATGAAATTATGATCTCTTTTGCAGGTTAAGATTTCCAAAAGTTATGTGCTTATGTATATGATGTGATTGATATTTCTTTTGTTTACCCTTACTGAGCATTTGAGCTCACCCTTTTATGTTTTCTTTTCCCCCGGATATAAAGAAAGGTTTTAGGTAAAAAAAAAGAAGATCTTTATGGGAGATTTTGAAGATCTTTCACCACGATTAGAAGATTATATTCCGAGTTTCCAAAGACACTAAACTATTACGATCCTTGTGTGTGTGTTTTTTTGTTATGTACTATGTATTCCGAAAATGTAATGTAATTTCCAAGTACGTCAAGCTTCGGGTATCTACAATAATTTTCCTACAAACCGTAATTTAGTTAAAATATTTCATCAATTTTTTGTATTATACTATATGTCCTACTCTGCATGTTATTTATTATTTTTAAATATTTATTTTTATAATGAAAAAATGATGAAGATATAAATTATTTTTGATGATGTTTTTTTTATTTGACATTATACATTAGGGATGTGGTAACTAGTTGGTGGGAGTTAGGTTTTAGAGGGTCAAAAATTCATTGATAGTTTATGTTATATCGTTGATACAAATTTTTGGTTGTGTGATTCATCTGATGAATATAAAACATATAATATTTTCATGAATTGGAAATATGATCTATAATGTGTGTACTCCAAGAATAAACTAGTATCATGTGTAAAATTATATGAGGCTCCTAGATGAGATATTTCAATAGAGGTGACAATAATTCCATATGCTCTAGAAAAAAGGAGTTTTTAGAAGATCATTTAATGAATGTTCATCATTGTTTTTTTGTGGGAAGTTTCTCGCTAAATTATTATATGTATTTACTGCATTTGGGTTGAAATCATGCACTTATTATGTAAGGGAAATTATGGGTATTGTTAAATTCTGTTTAAATAGGTTACTAGTAGTTATTGTCCTGGTTTTTCTTTGTAAATTTGTTATTATTAGTTTTTGGATTTGATTCGTTTGGAATCAATTGGTTATAGTAATTTATTTATTCATTATAATAGGATTATTTATTATTATTGTGATCTAATATGACATCAATGTATTATATTTCAAGGTAAAATCTACCATATATTTCATTTTTCATAATATGATTAGGATGCGACAACACTTTACTTATAATATCAAAAAATAGTTAGATTAATATATTTGAAAATATTAATGTGGTGTTTTTATATGTTTGTTTGGTATATGATATATTTTTTTAATGGGAAGGTATATTGTAATAAAAAATAACTTATTTTTTATATTTTTAATCTTACTCATTTTATTTATTTTTGGGACCATTGAATTTTTTTTGTAATGTACTTCCTATGATTATTTATGAGTCTTTAGATAATTTTTTAAATGGTTTATTTTATTTTTTGCATCAAAATGCATCATAAAATATATTGATATTTTCATTGAACATGATTGTTCATCTATTCAATTAATATGGTCATATAATTTAATTATATGAGGAAATATCTTTAATTTTATAATTACATTTGGAATTATAAATTAATCCCTTTCAATTAAATATGATAAATTTTTTCTTTTTCTTTTCCATTAATATATTATACACCTTCAGGATTCCCTCTCCTTTGTTAAATTTTGTATATAATATTTGATATTTTAAAAAAACATAGTTTATTTTATTTTAATATTAGATTCTTATATATATTTTTATCATTTATTGTATTTTTTTTCATGATATTATTATAATGTGTTTTTTTGGTTTTTTGGTTTGGTAACACATTGTTTTTATTATTGAGTAAATGTTTTCCACCGTAAATTAAATATTATTTAATAGTATTAATTTTGTATTCAAAACATGGATGTTTTATATAAATTGTTTCATAAATTTGTATTATGTTTTCACGAAAGGATTATACTTTTTCTTTTTCAATATTTCTTAGCATCACATAGAGGATATTCTATTTCTATTATTCTTTTCATTTCTATCTACAAGCATGATTCTAGGAATTTAATATTATAATTGTTTGTAATGATTGATTTAATTATTGTTTATAGTTTTTATTGGAACATTATTTACAATATGATATAATGCATAATACCTAGATGGATCATATCGATCTGATTTCAACAATGTTTCCAAAGAACATGGATATTTATTTATAATTTTCATTTAAAAATGCATCAGATACAGGTCACATACAATTTTTAGGTTATAAATATTTAGGTTGACAATGGTTACGATGAAAAAATTTTTTCTACGACAAAAAATATTGATTTAAAACTAACTATTATGTTTGGTATCATAATGGTGAGATGAGACAATCTTCACCTATTCATGAACCTAATGAAGAAATTTGTACAAATAATTTGAGAGTTGACCATTTTCCATTTTTGAATCATCATAAGAGTAATAATAGTCTAGTAAAATATATATATGTTATCAATACACATGGGGAAAATAATGAAGATGTTGATGTTAAGGGACAAGAAATATTAATGGATGATTCCTGAACTTTTGTATACCAAAATTATACTAAAATGAGAAATTTAATATTTTTTAATTTTTCTATATCATGTAAAGTACAGGTATGGAAATTATAATACCACGATTGATTATATTCTTACCATTTTGGAGGTTTTTATTCCTGATTGTTTTGATATTCCCTCAAATCATTATAATTCATTAAAATTAGTTATTCATCTCATATTTTCTAATTATATAGTTCATGCTTGTACAAAATATTGTAGTTTATTTTTCAAGGAAATAGAAGACTTTAATTACTGTAATGAATCTGGTACAAATCTAAAAAAAAGAAAATGTATATGTAACACTATCTCTCGTACTATATAAAGTTCTAAGAAACATTTTTTTAATTTAAAGGATTCAAAATAAATTCATCTCCACAGAAATCTCCACCAATATGTGATGGAATGTTTCTAAAAGAATTATAGTTAACTATGAGTTATTTTGTTATATAGATGGATTAACAAGGTTGGAATTTGATACTGAATTGCCTAATTTTTTATCTAAGGTTCATAATATCGATTGGGTATATCGTATAATGTTTTAAATAAATTTGGTTATATTTTTATTTCTTATAACACATGTAAAATTTTGATTCAAATTTATAATCATTCTCAATGGATGTGCAAGAAACAACCATTCAATTTAATGAGTATACTAATTTTGGTACATTCTAGTGCTTGTAATGATATAGATATCTAATTGCATCTATTATGAAGATGGTTGCAACAAATTTGTTATATGGGTGTGAGTTCACTCGAAGATTCTTACAAAAATATATTTCAGAGGAAATATACACATATATAAACTATAAATGATTTCGTGGATTTTGAAATTATATATAGTTTGAGCATGAAGTGAAAACGAAGGAAGCTCTCCTCAGATCACACTCCTTAGCTCCCGCATTCAAAAAAATAGTTCAATGGAGCTTTGGATCTCCATAGGCCGACTATTATGGCTCACTTCAGGGGTATATGACCATCTTTGGACACTTTTGACAGATTTGTTTTTGACTCATGGGGGCTTCAAGATCGTGCGGTGGTGGGTCACCTTGTTCGGCGCCACATGATGATACGTTTCACATTAGAGGAAGATCTGATTGTCGCCTGGTCCAATGCCCATAGTTTTTCAACAGATGTGTATTTCACCTTTTTCGATGGACCGTTGATTTAAGTATGAATCAGGATTTGGATTCGATAGTGGTTTGGGTAAGCTTCCCTAACCTGCCTCCCCCTTTTTAGAATCATTCGATTATCTGTATGCTGGGTAATCTAGTCAGAAGGTATTTGTGTTCTGATATCCGCACCACTGTGGTTTGTCATCCAATCACTCACCACGTATGTGTCGAGGTCGACATCTCAAATGATCCAATAGAATGGAAATGGATCTTAGTTGGCGAAGAGTTCAGATAGAAGCAAAGATTTGCTTTTGAGTCGTGACATGCATTCTTCCTGGGGTGCCACCAATTAGGCCATTTGATCTTTGGTTGCCACCACGGTCTCAGAGGTAGGCATATGACAATTCCAATGGTATGTCCAGAAGAGGGGAATGAAGTGAAGGTGGAACCAATAGTCCAATAGGCCTAGGATAATATTGGCATGGGAGAGCGCAAGGAGGTGAGCGGGGCTATTCCAAAGGTAGTGGAATCTGTCATGAAATAGGACTGTAGATGAGTGAATTCTAGCTCCCGAGAGGATCAGCTAACATTGGTTCCCCAGAGGTAGTTAAGTGTGTGAATTCAAAGATGGTGGTGGCAGAACCGTGGGTAGTATATGTTTTTTCCCACCTCAAAGGGGATTTGAGAAATTACTCCCATATAGGAGGCAGGAAGGAGGATATGTAAGGAGGTGGAACAAAAGTGAAGGAATTGGATATATATAATTTAAATGATGTGAGGTACTATATTGTTGGTGGTTCCTAGGATAATAGTGGTAGTCGTGGTCATGGATGGAAAGATGCCAACAAGAATCTGAAGTTCATGGGGTGGGGATACGAACAGCTCACTGGTTGTAACATGGTGTTGGAGACCAACATAACGGTTTAGTTAGAGACTCAAAGTGGACAAGAGAGGACAAATTTAGTGACTGTATTGGGGATCATAGACCCTAACACACTCGGTGATAACTAGACACCTTAGTTAAAGGCTAGGAATAGGGAAAATAAGAATGGATGGGAGAATAATGCAGGAAATGGGAAGTCTTCGGGCAAGAAGAGGGGCATCAAAGAAGGTTTGGGGATCAATATAGGGAATCGATATTAGGGATTGGAGGTTCAAGAACCCCCCTTGACTCCATAGGAAGAATCTTCTGGAGATGGGAGCTACAATCAACTCTCAGTGGATAACATGGACTTCCTTCAAGGGAAAGGGCCTGGTAGACCTGAAAAGAAGAAGGGGAAAAAGGATTTCCAGATTCAAGGAAATGTATAGTGGTTCAAGGAAAAAAACAAAGGGTCCCATGGATTTCTCCCATTTTCGAAAGTCGATGGAGACATGGTCAGTGATGTAGGACAGGACCAATTGATGAAAAGGCCTAATGAAGGGGGAAAGTGAAGAGCCTATGTAGTGTTTGAATTTAATTCTGCACTCCAAGGAATAAATGTTAGAAAAAAGATGTCTGACCCAATGTCTCAGAAGAGGAGATCAATAGAATTTTTGAAATAAGGTTGCAAGTTGATGCTAATTAGGAGAAAGAGATGTGGATAGATAAACAAGACCAAATACTAGCCCGAGGCTTTAGTCAGATCAAAATCGACTCAGAGGAATTCATCCAGACAATGGAAAGGATTCTCACCCACATTAAAGATCTTATTAGAGAGGACCCACTAACACATGGTTTTCCAATGCAATGAAAACATTGTAGGGTATCTAACTTGAGTAATCTAAGTCTCGTGTTTAATAATTTTGTATGCTCTTTTAGCACGTAGTGGTCTTGTCTGTGAACTATGGTTTCCCATTTTTCCTCAAAATGGCTTAATAATAAAAATTTAAATTTAGTAAAAGTTTGATAAAATTGTTAACAATGAATAACCACCTCAAATTTATGTTAGGAACTAATTTTCTTATAAAATATAATATTTCTATTTTTCGATAGGGAATGATCAGACAAAATCTAAAAAGATGATGAATGATGACTATGAATCCCCTTATAATTTGGAAAAAAAATTTCTTTGAGTTTCCATTTGATTCTACAATGTTTATGTCATTTTTCAGACATAATGAACATTAAAAAATACCTTTGAAATATTTTGTTCTATTATTTTAAATATTAAGGGGAAGACCAAATATTATTTCTGACTACACCAGGACATGTTTTATAGTGGTATTTAACCAGAACTACATCCTATATGATCGGTAGAAAAATTGAAATGTTCATTTCTCTTCTTATGTGATGATACATTTTGACAAAAATAAATTCTTGTATGTATTATAGAATATAATTGTTCTTGATTGATATTATAGTAACATATCTAAATGATTAAATATATTAGAGTTTAAACTAAAATCCCTATAAACTTATGATTATCACACCCTTATTCAACAATTTATTAAAATAGAAATATCACTTTTTCTATCCATTAATTTCAGGGTGAATGTGATTCATTTGTTCCCTATTATTAGAGACCTCTATGATAAATGGTTATCCATGAAATTGTTGATAATAGTTCAGCAAGTGATGAAATTAATTTTTTGAATGTTGGAAAAAAAAATTATTATTCATTTTTCACATGAATTCCATGTTTTACTGTTCATCATCTAATTAAAGAACTTATTGTTAGATGCATTGATTATATATGGTTGTATCCTAATGAGAGAAAAACATTCTCAATTAAATATTATATTTAAAATATGAATAATCCCAAATGTTCCATTGTGAGATGTTATTTGGCTCAAGAATTTATGGATTTTTTTCAATGTATTTGTCTGATGTGTTCACAAGACATAATCAGCCAATGAGAAATGATGGTGTAAATTATGGGGAAAATTGACCCTATATTAACTCTCTTACCCAAACAAGAGGATTTAATAGACTATATAAATTACCTACATTGAGCCTTTAAAAGCAATATACATAACCACACACAGTCATTTCTAATTGTGGTTCTTTTGATGAATACATCATGTAAGTTATTTGAATATTTTTATGTTTCCTAAAAATGTATTATTTCATATTTATTGTAAACATTTATTATAATTTATGTAGATAAAATAAAAATATTATAACTAGACTACATCTATCATGTCCTTTAAGAATGATAGAGGAATCTTCTAGGAATGAGTTTCTACCAGGGTCGAAATCAATGTAATTACCATTACATGTGTAACGATAAAATGTATATATTAATTTAAATTTATTTTTCATATATATTTTGGGTATTGAGTTTACCTATTGACTCTATCTCCAATGAACTATAATATGTGGATTTTGATCCTAATTCTTTGGTTCATGAATGAAAATCATTAATAATCAATGGGTATAAAATTTTTATAAGAGATCAAGAAATGAAAATGAGAACACCAATTAATGGTTTTATGTTAACTGATGAAATTAAGTGTTATGCCCATACATTTAATAGTATTCCTCAATATGAAAATGTTTTTTATTATGGAAATTTTTGGTAAAAATATTTTGGGATTACAACACTCATGGTTGAGTCACGGTGATGAAAATTATATCGTTTGATTAAATGACATGACATGGTAAATTTATTGATGACATTGGTTTCAGATATTTCTATATGAATCGATTCCTATATATTGATGAACCATATAAATTTTCATCTATGGAAAAAAATTATTGTTTTTAAAATAGTATCTGAGACTTGAATACAATGTCATTATTTAAGTACAACGAAGACACATTTTTCATAATGGTGGTGATGAAATTGACCTAGTTGACTCCACCATGTTTTTGACCAAAATATTTCATTTTATAATGAAATTTTTTCCATTGTGATATTTTATGATTATCCTTAATTAATGGTGGGTAATATATAGAAGAAACCATATATGTCAATAGTTTAATCAGTTTACCATGACATGGGTTTCAAAATTTAGTACTACTATAATTATAGTAACCAAGATTTAGTTTGGAATGGTATGATTCATTTATTATAGTTTAATTTATTTACATTTAATTATATTTAATTTAGTTTTGAATAATATGTTTAAAATAAGTTTTCATGAAATTTATCACATGGTTTTACATTATAGGTTCTAAAACAGGTTGTGATATTGTCTATGATTAATTATATTTCTACATTGTATTCATGAATTTTTAAACTATTTAAACAAATTTCCTTACATTATTAGGTAGATAATAAAAAATATTGAATAATTTTGATGGAAGTTATTATTCTATAATGATTTCCAGATGCATGAGCACATGTTGCCACCCCAAGTTCCGTTACTGATATAATTGTGTTTTTATTTGTCTTTTGAATTATACTTAATTTCATTTTCTTATTCATCATAAATATTTTAGGGACTTATAGATGAACCAAATCTAACTAATCTTGTGAAAACTAGTATTGGTCTATGCTTGGATTCCTTTAAAGCTAGTCTGAGCACTTTTCATACCTATAATCGCCTAAACTCTCTAGTAGACACCCCACCCACCACACCTTTTCATCCTCCACTTGAGCCTCTAGGGATGATAAAACCCAAGCCTCTATCATCATCTCATTTAGCCACTCACATCTAGGGATGTTCCTACTTTTACCATTTCCATATCCTTTGATATAACCCCAACCCTACTAACCATATAACATACAATATATTCCACCTCCATTTCATAGTATCCATACAGGATCAGAGGGTTTTATTCCTTTAGCTTCCACTCGAATGCATGAAGATCACCCATTTCAAGAATGGGAATGGGAACATCCTTTAGAGGTTACTTATTAAGCACAATACATGGATCCATCATAGCCTAATGATAATTTTTCGTTAGTTTTTTACTATATGTGTACATAATTATATCAAATCAATTTTTTTTTTAAATTTTTTTTTTACTTAATTTTTTCCTCTGATCTTATTTGTTGGGATATTCTAGTATGTGATGTGGTCGCACCTGTATGTGTGAATCTTGGAATATCCGAACACAAATATTGATCGATTAAAATGAGGATAATTAGATAATAGGTAAAAATTCTAGGTAGTGTAAAAGTTCTATTGGAACTTTATACAAGTTCAATGATATAATTCTGATGCAACAAGTCTCATAGAGTAACATCAGTAATTAAATAATGGACAAATCATGGGTGGATATATGTTTAAGAAAATTTTCTATAATTTTAATTACATTATTGTTTTATTTATATGAATTAACATACTCTTTGCAATTTTTGTTTATCTTTCCAAATAGTGAAGTTAACAATGTTGAAATTCTAAAGGATTGTGGGGTATTCTGGGTATCATATAATCTAGAGTTATATGTTTGTTCGAAGAGTAGAGTCTATTTTAATTTAGAGGGTGTAAAAATATTCCATGATATTAACGTAATACAATGTCAAGAAATGATCACATATTTGAAGGGTGATGTGTTTAAGGTGTTATTAATCTTCACTGATTTTTATATATAATTTAATTCTTATTAATTGTATAGTTTTTTTTACCAGCAGGAGACATTTCATGACAAGGGGGGGCAGTGCATCATCCATGACTGTTTTCATAGTTGAAGGTTCTAACAGGGGGGAAGATTTTTTGGCTGGTTCTTATTTGATTTATTTCACCTTTTTGGTGTTTGGGTCCTTGTAATTCTTTTGTTCCCGATTGGATTTCTTTCTTTCACTTGGTCATTGTAATGGGTTCCTCATTTTCCCAGTATTTGAAAAGATCTCATTTTCCATTTATTTAAGGGGTTCTACCCCACATCTCATATATATATATATATATTGTTACATAGTTATATTTTCATAATAAGATATATTTTATCATTACATTGATCTATTTAATATAAGGCTGAAAACACCCCTTTCAATTGGATAAATGGCCAAATAGAAAAATGGACTAAAGAAAAAATTTCTTGATGGCTTAATGTCTTAATAGTAAAATGAATAAATATAGACAAATAGGAAAATGGATAAATAACAAAATGGCATAATGGATAAATAGGGTAATAACCAAATGGAGAAATGGCTAAATAGAAAAATTGAAAAATGGACCTTTGGTGTAATGGACTAATTGAGTAATGGAAAAATTCCATAAATGACCTAAATGAACTAATTTATAAAATGTTATAAATGGACTAAATCTCTTAAATATAATGTATCACATAAATGTAATAAATACCCTAAATGGCCTAATAGTTTAAATGCACTAATGACTTATTATCCTAATGATAAAATGAATAATTAGCCTCATAACCTAATGTTAAAATATAAAAGAGGAAAATTAAACTAATGGACTAATGGATAAATGAAAAATGGCCAAATGAAAAAAATGAACAAATAGAAAAATGGCCAAATGGCCAAACAACCAAATGCCCAAACAATAAAATGTACCAAACCAAAAATGGTCCAAACCACCAAATGGAAAAGGGAAAAATAGACAGAGGGCCTAATGGCCATAATGTACTTATGTACTAAATGAAAATAATGGCCTTAATGTCCTGAATGACTGAAATTCCCCGAATATCCTGAATGAGAAGAATGGCCTAAAGGTCATGAATGGATTCAATGTACTAAATGTTGTAAATGTTTTAAATTGAAAAATAGAATAATGGCAAAATTACCTAAAAATCATATGTTTCTTAAGTGTACTTTGTGCCCATGTGAACATAGTGTTATAAGTGGCCTAAATAGATTAAGTGTCTTAAATGGCATAAGTATCTTAAATGGACTAATGGCCAAAATAGTCTAATTGGTCTATTGAACTAAATGGGAAATTGGCCTAACAACTAATGGACTAGTTGAATAATTTCATAATTAACTAATGATCTAATGGCCCAATGTACTAATAGGATAATGACGAAATGATAAAAATCACCAAGTGGATGAATGACCGAATTTCCAAATAGAAAAATGGCCAATTCACATTATTGGGAAAATGAAAAAATGGGGAAATAGAAAAATGGACAAATGGAACAATGTACTAATAGAAATATGGAATAATGGCCTAAGTTACTAATTTTCTAAATGGATTAAATGTCATAAGTGTCCAAAATGTCATAAATGTCCAAAATGGACAAAATGAAGGAAATGTCATAAATGGGCTAAATGACCTAAATGGCTTAAATGAATTATAGACTAATGGCCTAATTCCCTAATGGACGAATGGCCTAAGGGACTAATGGATTAATGGAATAGTATAATAATGGACTAATGACCAAATATCGAAATATACTGAAGGTCTAGTGGCCTAATGGAAGGAATGGGAAAATTGGACCAAATGGCCTAATGGACCAAATATCCCAAATTTCCCAAATGGCCTAATTGGACAAATCTAATAATGGCCTAATCACCTAATGGAAAAATGAAGTAATGGTTTAAATGGTCTAAACAACATAAATTTCATAAAAGGTCTAAATCTCCAAAAATTTCTAAATGGATTAAGTGGAATAAATGATCTAAACGCCCAATTGACCTGAGGGACTGCTGTCCAAACAGGCTAATGGCCTAATGGATATACGTACTAATGGTCAAATGGACTATTGAAAAAATGGAATAACAATTAAATGACCTTATAATTTAAAGACATGATGTCTTAATCACCAAAGGACATAATGACCAAATAACCAAAATTATCAAGTGACCGAAAAACCAAATGAAAAAAGGCCACATAGCCAATTGGAGCTACTGGAATAAATGGACTAATCAGTATAAATGGATTAATTGTCCTCAATGTCTTAAATGGACTGAATGAACTAATTGGCCTAAATGTCCTAAAGGGTGTTATTGACCAAATTGGCATAAATGGCCTAATTAGACTAAATGGCATAATTGGCATAATTGGTTTAAATTTTCCTAAATGGGCCTAAGGGGCCTAAAAGGACTAATTTGGACTAATTTTCCTTTCTTGTCATAGTTGGTCTATATTGGGCAAAATTGGTAGAAATTGACCTATTTGGCCTAAATTGGCCTATATTATCCTAAAGGCCGAATTAGCATATATTGTCCTAATTGGCCTTATTTGATAAATTTTATTAAATAGTATAATTATTTTAAATACACAAATTGTCTAAAATTTTCACAATATGGAAATTTTTCCTAAATTAACATGAATTGGCTTATATAGAAAAAAATATCCCTAACTGGACTAATTAGTCAAATTGTCCTAATTGAAATTTTTTTATAATTGTCATTATTTAGCCTAAATGAATTAATTTACCTAAATGACCAAATTGGAATAATTATCATAGATTGACTAATTGGACTCAAAGGCCTAAACACCCTAATTGGGAAAATAGGCCTAAATCTGACTAATTTGGTCGAAATTATCTTAATTAACATAAATGTCTAAATTGGAACAAATTGGATAAATATATTAATTGGCCTAATTAAACCAAATAAATGGACTAATTTTCTCTAAATGTTATAATTTCTTCAAAATGGGATAAATTTTGAAAAAATTTATAACTGGAATAAATTAGACAAACTAATAGCTTAATTGGCCTTAATTTCCCTAAACGGCCTAAATAGGCCCAAATAGACGAATTTTCCAAAATTGAAAAAATAAATTAAAAAATTAACCTAAATTGGCCTAAATGGCCTAAATTGGCCAAATAAATGTCTTTATTGGCCTTATTAGAAAAAATGAATTAAATTACCTTAATATCCAAATGGAACTAAATTTTCAATTGGCCAAAATTACATAATTAGACTAAATTGGCTAAATGATCTAATAAGAAAAATATCAAAATATCTAAATAGCCAAATGACCAAATTACTAATAAACCTAACCAAAAAAATAATTTAATAACCAAATGATTAAAATTACAAAGTGAGAAAATAACTAAATAACATAACAAAAATAAAATTGGACTAAAAAGAACATGAATGTGTATTCCATATCATACCCACTTTTAGTAGTCTAATTTTATGTATTGTTTAGGTTATAATAAAACTATTAAAATTAAATTAATTGTATATTTAGATTCTTCTAAATTTTATATATTTCTTCAATAGTTAATATATAATTTATTATGGGTTTATCAATTTCATATTATTTAATAATTTTTTACAATAATAATCAATCTCATTTTCTACTAGTACTATTGGGAATCAAAGGTTGTGTGCTTTGATAAAAATTACTTTTCTCGAGTAGGAAAAAAAAGATAGAAGAGTTGAAAATGAAAAAGAACAATTAAATATTGTAATTTTTTTATTGTTATCTGAAATTATGATTCATAATTAAAAAATGAATATATATTTTATGATTTAAATAGTGTTTATTTAGGCCCTTGAGGAGAAAGAAGATGAAAAAATCAGGGTAAATGATCATTTGAGACATGTATTGGGTGAGAAGAAGCAGGGGAGAATCTGATGTAGACCTGAGAAAAAATCATCCAGACTATATATTGGCCCTAATAATGTGCCTCACAAACCTCTCAGACCACTGAGCTTCAGAAAGCTCATGAATAAGTAGCTGATGAAAAAAAGAGCTATACAAGAGTGTGAAATAAGTAAAATAGTCACTGAACATTTCATAAACTATATATCCGTTATTAGTCCATATGTTCTATTAGAGTCTGGTAATATTTTTTATTGTTGTATGGAATTAATTAAATCTTTATATTATAACCCGATTGACCTAAATATGGGTCCTAGTGGTGGTGAAGTTTGTGATGGTGGTGGCAGCAATGGTGGGGGTGATGATGAAGAAGATGATGATGGTTATCAAGATCCTGATATTGTTGATGATTATAATATCACCGATGGTGATGAGGTAGATATCAATCCCCTCAATTTTTAATTTTATGTACATAAATGTCAATGTTACTAAAATTAATTTATGATTTATATTTAATATGTATGTTATAGTATTGTCAATTTCTTGAAAACTATTTATAATTATATGGTTTAATCTTAAATATATAATAAGTGTAATGCATTAAATGTAAACCATGATTTTTATTTTATGTTTATGTTGTTTTAGAGGTAGTTGACTTTTCTAAAGCTTTCAAATGGTTGTAGGAAACTATAACACAGTTCACAAAACTATCGGTATAAATTATTTCTTGACAATAATCTATACACACTATTTTAAAACCTAAGGGAATAGACATATACCCATGATTTTAATAATTATGTTGGTATTATGAAATTTTTTTAGCCTATACACATGGTTTCTAATGAAACTATAGGTATAGACCTATCCACAATTCTAAATCACCCATGATTCATAGAACAGTGGGTATAGCCTATAACTATAGTTTTTAGGGCTATACACATATTTTAGAAGTGTAGGTATGGGATACAATTCCCTTAGTGCATCCCATAAGAAGAAATAATTAAAAATGAATAATAAAATAGAATTAATTACTTATTAAAAATGATATTACATTTTAAAGGGGATGTATATACACCATCAATAATAAGTTAGTTGCATAACATTACCATAATCCTTAATAAATGGAAATTGAGATTATGCCACATACCTCATGTTTCCTTTTTGTTGAATGTTATTGATAATCTTGTAAAATGATTTTAACCATTAAATTATTTTTAAAAATAACCACATATATATTTTAATATCATATATGACCACCCTTATAACATTTTACCATCGTTTTGTTAATAATATTTACTTATTTAATTGATTAGTGTGTCAATTTCCATGTATTGTCTTGCTTGTTTTTGTCATGAAAGATACATTTATTTTACATATTATATAGTTACATCATATATATAATTATATTAATGTTATAAATATCCTATTGAATAATTATATAAATTTTTTTAATAATTATTATATTTTTGATATAGAAAAATGATTCACATCGCTTTATGGAGAAGGGAGGCCATACAGACACACACAAAAGACGATATCATTCCCACAATGGGTGAATGTGTAAGGAAGTGGGTGATATATTGATATTTTATAATTTTAATAATGATATATATATCAGATGTATTTATTAAATCTTATCTTATTACCTTCCATGAAAATAAAAAGTGATAAATGAATCAAATAACATCACGAGGTGGTAGGCTGTCGAACACACGAGAAATTTTAACATATTTCAATGAAATGGAAATGTAATATAGTATATGTTATAATCTTACTATATAATTAAAATAATATCATAACTATCATATAAATTTTCTAAATACATCATAATATCTATCCCTAATAGGATGTTATGGAAAAATAATTATATCGGTTCATGAGGCGGTTGTCTGTCGTACTCGTGATTGTAGATTTCATTTTCTATTTGATGGAAGAGGGGATGTATATATGTTACTAAATTAATATAATAAAAAATCATTATATGATATATACTTTTTTTTATAATATAATAATTTAATAATATTAGAAGGTGGTGGAAGAAGAAAAAAATAAAAACACTCATTTAAGAACATCACCAATTCTTTGAGGATCTTCTACAGATTCACAAATAAATATTTAATAGCATAGATTTAAGATCAAATAAATAACAATAAGATGTATTTATGGGAGTATAGAAGTGAGTTTTCTAGTTTTGAGTGATTTAAATGGATTTTTAAGTGTGAATATGGGTGATAGGGGGATACCTTTTAACGCAAGAGTGAGGACATACATGGAAATTTTTAAAAGAATCAATTAAACCCTTGTTTTTATAATGCCAAAAGCATAAAAAGTAGATATTTGAAGAACCTTATCAGTGATAAAGTCTATAGTGGTCATCCAATGGGTGTGGAAAAAATCAGTTCATTTTTAACCGTTATCATATTTTTTAACAACCAAGAAAATTTGTTTTGACCCCGACCATGGTGATTAATTTTTAATTATTTTAAAATTTCTAATGGTAAAAAAATTTGATGGCTTCGTCAGATAATAGAAATTATTCTATATCAAAATATGGAATCTATTTTTGGTAATTCAATTCATAGATGTGGTAGAATCCAATTTTATATTTTACTCGTAAACATGATGAAAATGAAGGTTTCCAAAGATAAAGTTATCATAAATATAAATGGCTTTAATATAAAAATTCAATATAAAATTGATTCCACTTACCTAAATTGTATCGATCGTAATATTATTTAAAAAAATTTAATTTTAAAAAAATATAATATATATTTTATCGTTTTGTATTATATCAACCTAATATTTTTATACATAGAAATTTCGTAAATTTTTTGTAATACTTTAAACATTATCCAAACAAATTTCCAAAGACCATATTAGTTTAGTACCTTTGAAACTTTTAACCATAAACAATTTGTTTATAAGTGATATAAATTATCTCCTAGTAGGATTTTCTCGAATATCACCCTTCTTAGAGACAAAAAACATAATACATATATTCATAAACTGGTGAAGGGAACATTAAAAGGGGTGATCTGAAATGCATAGTATGTTTAAATAAGGGATACATATAAGAATTAACAAGATAATAAGGTTATGATAACATGATCAGGACATTAGATGGCCGTAATCTACATATCACAGATCATAAACAGGAATCATGGAATAAATCTTGATAATTCATCAGACATGACTCATATGAAAATGAAGAACATAAGACATGAAAAAATAATATAGGAATAAGAGATGTCTTTATGGTAGAAACATAACCATATAAAATGATTTCTATAGTAGTCAAGGAATCTCTTAAAAGGACATTTTGGTAGTATGGGTTCTCTAACCATACTATCTTTGAAGTCATTTATCACTCCCATGTCTAGATTATTTATATAATTTCAATCCATATATCATCATAGATTTAATGGTTAACTGCCATGGCCATCTAAGTAGACAAGGTTCACTCAGAAGTCCATATTAGTCAATATCAAGAGATATAAATATTTACCCAATGAAATTGAGGGAGATACAGGTCACAAAATCCTCTTAATGAAATAATAAATAAGTGTCCACAATAATATAAATCATTCATCATATAATAAAAAATTTAAAATGGGATTATTAATCATCATTAAATCATAAGGTAACCGACGGAAAAGAAATGTGTTTCATAAATATCATTTCATTATAAACCTAAATAATTCATAGATATAATAAGAGTGGAAAATTTTAATTATAACCCATATAAAAAATATGTATCATAATATAATAAAATATTATATGGAAAATAATTTTGAGGTATCAATTAAAAACAATTCTTCAGGAAAATTACCTTTTTTCTTGGAAAACATTTTTTTACTCGAAATGCCTTGAAATTTTAAAAGAAGAAATTATATTTTAAAATAAACTTGTATAGTTGTAAGGGAATATTAAATATTTTAATTATATATAAAATCATAAAAATAAATTAATTTTTAAGACATTAAAAATATATTATTCTCACACTTTTTTCAAAAATGACAAAATGTACCTTTTGTAAAAATAAAAAAATATTCCATCAAAACCTTTTAAAAAAACTCCTATATAGGTAAAATAGACATTAGTGAATTTTATAAAAATCTAAAAAATATTTTGGAATTTTTTTAAGAATCATGGACTTGGATGATAAATATAACCCTATAAATACTTTTGTATAAACATTCTCGGGAAGTAATGAAATGTGAAATTAACTCCGTTTTATTTGAAAAAAGATTTTCAAATCAAAATTTTTTTGACAATTTTTTTGAGAATATATTTTTAATATTATAAATAAATATTTGAAAAAAATATAAAAGAAAATATTTATAATTGTTTTCCTTGAAAATGACCGTAAGTGATATTTTAAAAACATTTCTTGAGGACAATTAACTTTAAACATTTCATAGTATCCCATACCTATTCGAAATATTTGATCATAATACCCATAAAAATACATTAAAAAAGTATTAAATATCATGAAAATAAATATATACCTGATATAACATGTCAAATGGTTTCATATTAACCTTGTAATATAACACAGGTCCATAACAAAACATGTGTCTCAAAGAAGGAAAATTGAGAAAAAACTACCATACTCGTTTAGAAAATTCTATACCGATAATGTTACATCACATGTAATTAAAGAGTAATAGATTTTAATATCTATGTATATTTATGAATTAGATAGTGTTTTAGATGCTTAAAATGAGAATAGATCCAATCTTAAGCATAGTATACTCTAATATTTTTAAAAGATTGTTTTATCAGATTTTGATGGAATACCATTTTAAATAAACCTTTTGAGAATTTAATAAGCTCTACTTGTCAAAATAAAATTATTCTTTAGAATTGGGACAATGAAATTTACTTTAGATAAATTTTTGGTATTTTTTTGACAATGTTCATTTTTTAATGAATAGTGAAAAATACAACATTTTACATCAGAACTACTTTTTCATATAATTTAATTATATTGTTATATTATCTTTTTAATTGGTTTTAAAGTCTAATTAGACTATATTTTTACCATTTAATCCAATGGTGGTCATTATAATTAATTTCTCTTTGAAAATGGACATAAACAATTTTCAATCTTTTGATAGATATTGATTATTAAAATCAAGCAATTTGTTTTGACAACGGGAATTATTTCTAAATTAATTAATGAAATTTCTGTATTTGAAATTTGGAAAAATTGATTCCATATTTGGAATCATAGGCTCCAAATTATGTAATTAATACCTTTTTGTTTTTGGACATTATGAATAGTAACGATGGTAATTATCTTTAATTATCGTGATTAATTAGTAATCAGGTAGTTAAGGGTAATTAAATAATATCATAGTAATTCAAAATGATCCCAAAATATGTCCAAATACTCTTGTTTGAGTCATGGCTTATCATAGGAAGCTCTTTACCGAACATGAGGGCCCATGAAGTCACATGGGTGTAATAGTGACATTTGTGAGATTATTTTTAAAAATATGAGAAATATAACAAAGGATTGTATATCATAAGTGAAAAAAAAATTAATTTTGATTACATAAATTATCTGTAACAGCACAAGCTTCCATGGTACGTTTCCATTTGAATAATGCAATAGCTTTCATTGTACGCAATTTCGAGATTCTAACACACCGTGACCAATCAAACTAGCCGTTATGAGTAGTAATACACACCTTTTGAAATTTTATAAATTTTATCCCTCAAAATGGACTTAAGTTTTGGATTCGGAATATCAAAATTATCCTAGGGTGAAATTTTGGAACTTTTTGGATAACTTTTATATTTTGATGAATACTGAAAATTACTAAATTTTAATTAAAAACAACTTTTTAATCAAAATAATTAACAGTGAAAAAATATGAATTTTAGTGGTTTTAAAGTATATTTGGAATATATTTTAACCATTTAATACAATTTTGGTCATTGGACATAATTTCACAATTAAAACAGACATAAACAAGTGTCAATCTTTTGATAAATATTATTTCATAAAAACACGCTTTTTGTTTTGACAACGGGAATTAATTTTAAATTAATTTCTACCACTTCTGTGTTTTGAATTTGAAAAAATGGATATCATATTTGGAATCAGGATTTCCATTTTGTGTAAATAGGTAACTTTTATTTTTATAAATTTTGAATAATTACTTCGGTAAATATTTAATTTACCATGGTTGAAGGGTAAATCCGGTAAATAAGGTTAAAAAATAATATTATTATTAGAATAAAATACCATAAAATGTGTCCTAACCTTATTTTTTGATACATTTCCGACCATGGGAATCTTTGGGTCGATTTTGGGACCCCATGGAGGCACTTGTAGGTGATAAGGACAATTTATATTAATTAAGTTAAAGTAAATACCAAAATGACATAAGCATATATCTTTTAGAAAAACATTTTTACATAGAATTATATATGATATATTTTCAACTATAAATATTCATTAGATAGATAAAAATATTTACTACATAATGGTATTTTATTTATAATTTTTAGACATTTAATAATTAAATTTATTTATGACACAGTAATGATGCAATATTTTTCTTTATTAATGAATGAATCAAATAATTGGTATTATAAAAGTTAAAATAAGTATAATTTGATACTTTTGATGCCATACACGAATTATTTTGGTTAATATGACATGTTAAGATTGCTTAAATAATTATTTTTGAATTAATAACGTTTTTATTACTTTAAAAAAATGTATTATTAAATATTGTCAAAATTTTCATAAATGAGTTTTTAAAACAAGTATTATATTATTAATTGATATTCTATTCCTAAAAATCAATTATTCATCCAAAGAACTTATATAATGATAGGTGTATCATTAATGGACCACTTGGGGGTCTCTTAGATGTATATAGTATGATTATTAATTATATAATATAAAAATACAATGTGACATGGTAAATGTCAATCTAATTAACTAAGAGTTAAAACTAAAAGATAAGGTTAATATAATGATGAAAACCAATCTAAAATCTATTGGTAGAATTTATTTCAACCCATACCAACCTTATAATTTTAGTAATCCACTTTGGAGCCATAAAAACCGAATATGGATTTATTATAAATTAATACTTTATGTTTTTCCTAAAGAGCCCCTCCTCCCCCTTATAAAAGGACACAACTTCTAACCAATTCTTCACACCTTAAAAGCCTTTTGGTTCAGCCAAACTCTATCAAATTACTCTCTATTACTCCCTAACCACAACATAGAGGCCTTATTTTGATCATAAATCCAACCTATGGAGCCCTTTTGATCAAATCAAAAGGAAGAACCCGAAGAAGAGGTAATGTTTTCTCCACCCTTTTTCAAGTTCCTTTCTTCTTCAACTTCATATATATTTGTTATTTTCATTCTAAAATAATAACTCCAGAATTTCTATATACTGGGATGTTATTATAAATATTGTACAACCATATTCAATATTATATCCATAATTTGAATGACATGTCACCATACGTGCATACGTACGTCTTACCGTCTCCACGTCGTGGTGTAATTGTTATTCAAAAGAATTATTATTTGGATGGGTATGATAATGATATGTAATGGATGTAAATAATAAATATAACATATTAATGATTGTGTATATATGGTATACCAGCCAATTATATATTATTTTAGTATCAAAAGAATGATAGTGTCACTCGTGCGTGTGTACGGACTACCGTCTCCATGAACGCGATGATATTCATTCCCCATCGTATGCATGAAATTATAAATATCATTTTATGATTAAAAATAATGTTTAAGGACATGATATCATTCTGGATATTCATAAGATACAACCTATCCATAACAAACATGTCTTATGGAACAAAATATATAAAAGAAAATGAGTATGTTAACACCCAAAACGATCATAATACAATGATATTATTAACATATCAATGTCAAAAGATCGTATATGATATCATATTAATGTATATGATTCTTTTATAATTTGATAAAAATTATTTCACCATTATACAGGAGGTCAACCTACCCTCAACCATGGAAAAGTACAAGGCAAGGGGTTTCTTATCTCACTTTTAATTTCATGAGATTTCCATTGTTCACCACTTATTAATTGCATTTGGTGTGTGTACTGCCCATGATTGTATTCATTGTGTAATATACGTTAATTTAAGGATATTTACATCATCATTGTATTATTATTATTTCATGGGTGTATTTTTCTTAAGTTACCAAATCTATAAGGGAATTGGAAATTTCAATTTCCATTCATTTGGCTTTAGGCATAGTTCATTGATTATTTTACTCAATGATTATGTGTGGAATCACTATTCATTTTCTTATGTAATAATTTCGACTCCCCATTCTGTGGAAATAATTTTGAAACACATAATCACTCCATTGATAAATTCTCAAGTAATCGGTATGAACTTGATAAGAGTATTTTTTTCTCAATCTTCATTTGTTGAGTTAAACATCCAATTCATTGGTATTGTTTTTACAAGAATATGTGTAAATTTCCTTTTATTGTTTTACACTGAATATCCTACCATATTGAGTGTATTTATATTTGTCACACATAATTATTTCATTGATTTATCCTTAACCTAAGGATATGACCTTTATGAGAGATTTCATCTCAATTTACATTCCATTGCGATTCTTTTGTTGTTAGACACCAAATCACTTTTATATGGTGTATATAATGTACTTTAACATAGTATATCATGAATCCCTTTATTCTCATGATATTTAAATGTTTTTATAACCTCAATTATCTGTATTCAAGTGTCTCTCATTTGGTTAGGAACTCTAACTAAAATATCATTTTAAATGATTTAATGATTTATTATTCTTAATCTTTCTCATTATTGTCCATGTTTTAATAATGGTTTTAAAGATTTATTTATATAGAAATTAAAGTTTTAAAATTAAAACTCCTTTTAAAAGTTTCGAAGTGGTATGTGAAACTTTCATTAAAAAAATCTATTTTAAATGGATTCTTGATAAACAGTGTGACTTTGAAATGTTTTCAAGAAAAATGGGGATATTTCTCTCAATATATTGATGATTATTTTAATCTATGTCAATATCCTTCATTATTCTCTATTGAGATAATATGATACAATTCAATATTCCATATTGTATCAAATGAGTTATTTTTGACTATGGATATGCTATTTTTATACCATTAATGTTTTGTGGTTAAAAGTATTGACATTTCGTATTCTAGTTTTAATACGAATGTTTATGTTATGTTTCAAAATTTTTATATGAGGAATGCATTGGACTTAGTATGTGATGGGTGGAGTCTGCTATAGCTCCTCGATGCATCAGTAGGTCTAATGAGACAAACTAGTGTCTTGGCAAGAGGCCTTATTAAAATCTTATTTGTAGTCTTGGCACAAGGCCTTGGCTAGTTGGTTATGATAGTCTAGCATTATGCATTCCATCATTATGAAAGATGTTATTGATATTGCATGTGATTATTCTATTAGTAGAATATCCATATGAATTTTTAAATGGAATTATTTCAATTTATTTTTGCCATATGTTCATCTTTAAAAGGCTTTTGTTTTAGTTATACACTACTTTAAATGTTTATTCCTATTTATGAAAGTTTTCGATATAATGTTATAATTACTAAGAATCTGAGATCACCCCTTTATATGATTTATTTTCCAAGGATGCATAGAAGTATATTATGACTAAACTCCAGGGATTGTCTATGGGATCTTAGTGTTGTCTATGGAGGCAATGTTGTTGTAGTTTTCCATTTTATGATGTAATTTAAACCTTATGAATGTATCTAGTACTTCCAAGGATACTAAACTAATCGGTCTTTTGAGACTTGATCTTTTCTGATCATGCCAATGTTATATAATAATCCACCGACTCTGGGCTTCTGGGGTTGTGGTGTTACAGGTGGTATCAAAGGAAGTTTAGTACAAACCTTGGATACTAGATTTAGATAAACTCTAATTAGAGCACATAGCCCTATGATATACTTTGAGGATTAGTATGGAATAACTTCCTAGAATTTTGGTATTATATAAATTTAGTGAGTTTTCGAAGAAACACATCCCTATCTGGATACGAGCAGGTAGAGGCGGCTCTAGAACAGATGTACAAAGGGATAAAAACCCAAAAACACCACTTTGAGCTAGACTCGAACAACAACTAGTGCATGACAATGGGCCTTGCTGCACTCTTGGTTACGACACTCCCAAGGGATATGCATAGGATAACATAACCTTTCTTAACAAACCAATTTGAATTATTTTAATATAAGATGAGAATAAATGACCTTGGTTAATCCTAAGGTGTTTCAAATTGATAATATGGTGTCAGGATATTCTCTAAATGATTTTATGACTACTATTACTCACACAATGCTTTCTGGTTTTAGTTAATGGCTGGAGTCCAAGGAAGTCATAGTAACTTTGAGAATGATGTAAAAGTGGGAACAGTGGTGGAAATGAGCAAAAAAATATAATGTTGATAGGTGTAAAATATATCATGTTTATGCCAAATCAGTTTTCTAGAAATATGATCAACAACATATATATTAACAAACTCCCGAACTCAACGAAGAAAAGAAAGGTGATGAATGATAAGAGCTCCAGTAGTGGAGACCATGGAGAAAAGAATCCTAAATTTCCATAATGCAAGAAATGTGGAAGGAGACACCCAAGAAAGTGTCTCAATGGAATAGAGAAATGCTTTCTGTGTGGGACAATTCTTAATGAATATTTTCATATATATATGAAAAACAATAATTTCAAGAAAATAAATACCCATAAGTTCTACATACCCGTTAATGTGGAACAATTTCTTCGATGGTTAAATTTGAATATATATTTATAGTGGATGTTTCGTGTAAATAATTAGGATGATGTTTTATGACATTTTAATGGTTATATAATAATGGTAGATAGTATGAAACCACATCATATGTTAAATTTGGATGATTTTTTGAAACAAAACGTGAAGAATCAATCCTTTAAGGGTAAAGTACAATTCTTAAAGGATAAATGCGAATTGAATGATTATTACATATAATACATTGAGGATGTTAGGAAAAAAATGATAATGGAATATATGATTTAATGAGATTGTATTTAAAAAATGAATAACAAAATTATGGGAAAAATTTATATTATCTAATAATTTTTCCATGATTTGATGTCAAGGTTGGAAAAAAGAAAAACACCACGACCCATTAATGCCTTCCGTAATATAATATTTTAAAGAGAAACTATTTATTATAGTTAATAAAATTTATTCCCAAATTTAGAATCTAGAAAACAGACGTAAATATATTATTTTTAAGAGTTTTATGATTAATGTTTAGCTTTATGTTGTGATTAATATGTAAAAAATATTATTCTCACTTAGATATTTATTTGGTAGTAATAAGTTCTATAATCTAGAATTTGGGAAGAGAAAAAATAGACCTAGTAAATATTATGGAAATTATTCCCAAATAAATTCATCAAAACAATGTTAAATTTTATTGGATTATCTGATACACTTCAAATTTCTGTATGGACCATAGAATGTTCAAAAGATAAGGAGGGGAAAACAACCACACCATTACAATAAAAACATTATTTAGTGCTTAATTTAATTATAGGAATTTATATTTGGGATAAACATGGTAATAATATAATGAAGTATAGAATAAAAATGTTATGTAGGTACTAATATTATATCTCATTGTTATATGACAAAGAAATGACATATTTCAGAGAAATACAAATACACTAAATGGAAAAACATATCCATGAAGTTATATAATTTGAAGAGAAAAGGAAAACAAGGTTTTCTTAAGAATCATTTTTGACTTTTTCACATAATCAATTATGGGTCGAAAAGATATTATTAAGTTAAGAACCAATGTTAGTTTATAAATATCATCCTTCGTAAAAAAAGATTCAACCATGGAGAGAAAAGGAAAATAGTGGAGGTTTTATTCATGGTAAAAAGGTTAAATTTAATGAAATACCGTAACATTTTAAGAAAAAGAAGTTAATCTCTTGCAAAATGAAATTGAATGGGTTCTAAAATTAAAATACATCAAGGCTAAAAAAAATTGAAGTGGGATTAATTTCTATTGTAAATACCTAGTAGAGGATTGACTAAACTAGTGCCTCAAGATGGTGAGCCATATGATTTCTTGCATACCTCCCTATATGTCGGAGGCTAAAGACTAATAGTGATGGTTTAATAAGGCACACAAGGAGACTATACCCACTTTACCAGAGTACTAAAATAGTGTAAAATAAAAATAAACCGACAACAATAATTAATAGTCAATAACATTTAATCATTTATTCAATTAAAAAAACTAGAAAAATTCACACAAATAATAAAGTAAAAAATTTCATTTCATACAAGTGTTATATGTTAAAGTGAAACCAAAATAAAGAAATCACTAGAAATTCCCAGAACACGTTCATACATTAGTAGGGTCCCCTCATCCATTCTATATCCTGAAACCCCAATATTCTATCTATCATAGGGTTGTTTCCCTTATCCTAAAATGAAACTGTGAAATTTAATCAAGTTCTAATGACAGCTTGGGTTGGGTGTGATAAAAAAATTAGTATGCCAACACCAAAGGAGTATATTAAAATACTTAAACTATAATAAAATAATAGTGTACATATACGTATTAAAAACCTAACAAATAGAGTAATAAATTAACCATGTTTCACAATTAGGCATTTAATGAATTAGACACTTGAGCCATTTTTTTTATAATACGTACTCCAACCAACCAAACCTACATCAACTGATACTAAATCCTTATCCATCAGTATAAAGGGGATAAATTTTTGAATAATAAAGGACCCACTTAGTGATCATTTCAAAAATAGATTCCAAAGAAAATTTAACCAATTATTGTTTCCATATCAAATTCTTTTAGTTGTCGGATTATTATCCCTGTATCATAGATATGATCAAGGATCAGCATGTCCTTCATATCAATTCAATGATACCAAATTCTATTTCCATCCATTCAATATCATTAATGTTATGTGGGATTCTCAATATCCTTACCAATGTGTTGGGTCCATCATGTCCATCATGTACAACCATTTCATTATTCCACAATTCTCATGATCCAACATGTAAGGTCTTTTTATCTATGGTTCACTTGTTGAAAAATTCAGTAATCCCTATAATATATTATAATCAACCACATTGGAAAAATTCCATAATTAACTCATTTATTTATTTAACTAATAACAAATATATTCATAAAACACATTTAGCAACATGAATATACCCCTTTACCAATTTCCCATTAAATATCCTCATCATATCATAACATATTTACACTCCATGTTAAGAAAGGGGGCCCCTTAAGTCATGGTATCATTCTAAGAAAATATTTAAACCCATTTAATCTCATAGACTCTCAATCCCTTCATTTAAAATTTCATTAAATCACTTTTAATATATTTGAAAACACCATGAGTAGCCTTAATCCGGTCTAAAACTCCTCAATGGACACAACATGGTCTTTGAATGGTCTTAAACATTAATTTAAACCACAATTCACTTTTCTTAGTCAAATACGTAAATATATAGACATTAATTGAAAACTCACAACCATAAACAAACAAAAACATCAAATTTATGGGATAAATATTATCAACGTCCTACCATATGCTAATTAACAACTAAACACACAACAAAGACCCTTAATTTGTACAAAAATAATGAAATTACAATGTGGAGATTTCACTATAAATATTGTTGATAAGAATAAAAAGAATATAAAATAATAGACCATGCATATTTAAAAAAAATTGTAATTCAATTGGTATTAAATAGAATATAAAATTCCATATAATAGAATTCTAATAATCCTTTGAGATAGAGGGATGTCCTAGTTCACAACCATAGATTTCTAAGATGTAATAGGGTAATAATTATGGAAAACAATTTATATTAAAGTGGATTATTTTTAAATAGAATCTTTTTATGAGGGTCGTGGTTTTGATGCATGGTTTTCTAAACCATGCACATTTCAAATGTTTCCATCTATTCAATAGGAAACCCAGCTGCATGGTTCTTCTAGAAACCCACATTGTTTAAATAACCTCAATGAGAACCATAAGTTTCATATTTCCATGTGGACGATGAAAACCAATCCTCTGGACCACCATGCACTGTTTTTTAACTATGATCCTTCTACGGCTATGATGAATAGCTATAGGGAATGGTTAACACTAACCATGATCCAACCATGAAACATTAACTAGATAGCCTATTTTTTCCATTTTCATGCCCTAAAATCCAAAGAAACTCTTGATACAATTCCTATTCTAAAAAGGTTTTCTATTAAGCAAATTAAAAGTAGGTAAACAATAATTTAATAAAAAATATACATTTTCAAATGCTGAGGACCTTATAATATCCCAACCATATAATATCTCATCTTTGAGTAACACTCCGAAGAATCAATATTCCTCCAAGGTAATATTATTTAAAAAATGGTAACATATAATATATTCCCTCTACCATGATTCTTCTTGAACTCAACCATGGTGAAATAACACGCAGAACTATGTGACAGTCTACACATGAACTATTTTTTCATTGTGATCCATAACACAAATCAGATTCCTTTTAAAGAGCGTATCAGACTTATGTTCAATATTAGTAACATTAATCACGTGAGAATGGTTAGGGTGATACTTAAAAATCCATGAAACATATAAAATTTCATGAATAAAAACATAATAAATTATTTGAACCAACCGGTATACTATAGGTATGATTACATTAATAATATCAAATGATCCCACATTCAAGGATGCCAACATCCCATATTTTTGAATCCAAAGGTGACACAATCACATTGAATCTTAAAGGAAAATTTTGCCATCCACTATAAAATATGGAAGTCTATTATTCGGATCCACATAAATTTTTTGTATGACCTGTACTATAACCACATGCTTCATGATCAAGTGAATAAGGCATGATGTCTCATATATAAGACTTAGCCCCAATAACTCTGGTTCCTCTAACCCAACCAAACTCCTAGTAGATCTACATGTCCAACCATAGTGTTCCTCATATGGTTCCATAATAATATTCACCTAATAACTATTTTTACAGCCGAACTCAATATTATTTAAATAATTATATAATGATACTCCAAAATTATGGTAGCTTGACTTCAACATGTCCTATAATAACAAGATAGTATGTTGTAATTTTATATATACCACAGAGTAAATATTTACTCAAAAACACTCAATCAACTATCACCTTCTATAACCCTTCCATAAGTGTGAAGTTAAATTTGGGTATCTATCCAAAAAAATACTCCAAGGAACCCTGATAAACACACTATCTCCTCAACATACACGTCTCCCAACTAATCAATGGTCAACATGTCACTGATTAGTAATAAATGTTCTACCATTGTTAACCACTCCACAATCACCCATATCATTTCATTTCTAAAAGAAGTCATAGAAATATAAATGACAACATTATTTCATGACATCCTTTTACATCTTTTTTTATCAAGAAATTAATGTAATAGACCAAGGATCCCCTAATGCATAGACATCACATACTTGTTGGCATAACACCTCCTTAAAAAACCCATTATCTTTATATTTCTCCCTATCCACCAATACTATTAATGATATATAGGATATTTTTTTCACAATACAATGTGTACATGCCACTTTGATGCATTAAAATCTTGAACAAACTCTTCATGAATTCAATTTGGCATAATACCATGGACATGAATGTCGATTATCTCATATTCATTGATTGTATAATTGGGAGTTAACTTCCCAAAATCATGTATTTCTCTTAATTCTAGGTTTTATGAGTCCTCATACTAACCCATCCTTTCCTAGTATAGATGATAGGGAACAAACAATAATGTCATGAATATCATATTTTCCTGAACTTCTTAAACTCTAGGGTGCATCTCTATAAACAAATCAATAACCATTGGCATAGAACTATACTGATGGACAGCCTGAGTTTTTGTATTTTGACATAAATAATTAGAAAAATGATTTCCATTAACTTAAAAATAATAAATCAAAAAATCAAAAAACTCTATATACTCAACTAGTCTATTCTTATAGATATTTTGATATTTATAATAAAAGATATATTTCAGAATCTTTGTGCCTATTATACACCTTAATCACCACAATGAGTAGATAATTCCACAAAAATATTATAGAATTCACTAAAAAAATTCAACTCAAGATCTTGTGTATGATAGGTCTATTCATGTTACCTCAATTTTTTTGATCCATATGCCAAAACTCGGTCTCCCAACATCAACACTTCTACAATCCCAAAAACAGATGAATCACAATACATGGTGTTCTCTTTACCCAGTCATGTATGATTATAATTTATGTTGTGGTTAAAATCCCACTCAATTTATAGATCGAATTATTATATGATTCAGATCATTTATACATGACAAACTTCATGGTCCGGCTTGAGAAAGACACTACCTAGTGAGAAAACCCATTAATTAAACTTTTGTAATAACCCTCCAAACCAAAAAATCTTTAGACATCCAAAAGATTCTTTGGAGCCTCCGAAGAAAAAACAACTGGAATATTATTATGGTCCTTTGACACATGTCACCCAAATATTATTTGACCCATGTAGTTTACCTTATTATTCCCGTAATGAATCACAAATAGATTGGCATGTGTCATATTATCTCTTAGTATTCTAACAATGATGTCATGATGTTTGGAATGATTTTCATGAGTCTGGGAGTACAATAATATTGAATCAATAATAATGACCACAAACTAATCAATATATGGGTGAAAGACTTGGTTAATCAAATCCATAAACACATTAGTATCATTATTCATCATTCGTGGCCTCAAAAAAAATCATACATGTCATATATGATTTTGAGGGTATTCAATGACATATTAGTGGGACTTACTCTCAAATGATGGTACATTGATCTCAAAAAATTCTTGGAGATATATATGAACCGTTTATTTGGTCAAAAGGATCATTAATACTTGGGAGAGGACACAGGTTCTTGATACTCATGAATTTTAACTTTCGATAATAGACACACAAATATAATGTTCCATCAACATTGATGGAAAATATGATCAGTGATCCACAAGGTGATGTACATGAAGGGATAATAAATCTATTTTTTAACTCCTCTAGATGAGTCATTAGATCATGAATCTATATTTGTTCCATCCTATGTAGTGTAATATAAATTGGCGCACCCCTTTGTATAATATCAATCATGAACTCAAAAAATCTCTCATGTTGAATCCTTAATAACTTCTCAGGGAGCACATCATGAAAATGATCCACCATTACAGGTGTGACATCACGATATACTCACTAATAATCATAAAAAATAGATGGAACCTAGGAATTGATCTGACTGAGATGTAGAAGTACTATCCATGACCATATAACCTGGATATCCCATTCCCAATGACAAATATAGGTGTTACAATCATGTGATGTGAATGTCACTCTCCCATGATAACAATCAATTTGAGCTTAATACGATACCAAAAAGTCCATTTCCAATATCATTTTAAAAATAGAAATTTCTAGAACATACAAGTTCCAATGGAAATAAAACTCAAAAAATCATGAATAAAAACCTTTGAAATAGAAATATTCCCTCTGATCTCACCCCAAAGGGTGTGTCTACTGATATGACATGACCCATGATATACACTATAAAATCCACGCCATTCCGAAGTTGACAATATATAAATGAGTGGGAGGATCATGTATCAAATAAATTATTAGAAATCATGGAAACCATAATAATAATACCATGGATAGTTGATATTATATTCTCTCTACTAATAGGTGTAGGATGAAAAAAATACAATTGGAATATGCTTATACCTTTTTATTATTCCTGAGTTTTGGGTGGTGTACCACGCTACTAAGCTGAATCCTATTGACTTAGAGCACATCATCCCCTTACAAATTTGACGCATGATCTTATAAGGAATCTTCAATGTATAAGAAGATACACCACCTAACCACCCGGTTGAAACAATACTACCACAACTAGAATCCTACATCAGGTTCCCCTTAGATATGATATGTTGGTTCACTACTGCAACAAAATTCTTTAAATGAAACAGATTCTCATGGGACTCGATCTCTCATCGAAGCCAAACCAAAATGTTTTTACCGCAACTATATTATCCCTTACCAATTAAGGGTAAAATCATTTTATGTTAGTGAAAAATCATACAAAATTGATTAATAATATATTCCCCTAGATAAAACACATAAAATCTATAGCACTATGTTACCTCAGGGTCTTAGGGTTGAAATTATCATAGAAATTTTCTAGTAAACCCTTCCAAATAATCCCATATTACTACTCAAGATGGACCTAAATATTAAACTAGCATTTCACTAGTCCTTATAACATGTGAGATAACAACTTACCCTTATTATCTTGAATGGGCTCAATTTGGTTCAGAATTATTTTGAAATACTCAATGCTCACATCAGCTACATTAGGTCCACCCTCCCTATGGAATATTGGAGGATGTTACGGCTGAGACTCTTTATTCGGATAAATCAAATTTTACATCACACTCTAGGTCTCATAGTATGAATGGAATTAAATGAGTGAAATTTTCATGGAACACATCTCTCGACCAATCACCCATACCTGAAGGGGCCACTTAGCCTACTCCTTGAGGTGCATTCATAGTAATGTCCTCATATCTTCTTAATGGTAAGCATCATCATAGAAGTACCTCTCTACAATTCATAAAACACATCTTAGTGAACATAATATATTTATTATATAGTTACACTAAATTGGGGTAATAAATATCCATAATCAAGAAATCCACATAGAACACCCATACAGTCAAAGTTTGTTACACTATCTATAACTTCAACCATACTGAACTAGGTCATAGATAATATAGGTTAAACCATATATAAAATTAAAAGCATTCTATTTATCAGCATTTTAACATCAATAAATATTCAAAATATATGTATCATCCGATTTAGAATTATTGTAACCTTTTCAATTTAAAAAATATCCGATTAAAAAAAAGTGAAACCAATTTATTAAGAACTATTTAATTAAAACCACATGAAAATAGAAATGTATTTTCATTTCCCAAAAACCATCCATAAAATTATATTATAGGTGTTTCTAATATGATGAATTTTACATAAACCCTAAGGGGAAAAATGACTCATGAGTAGAAAAACATGAGGCCATATCAGTCCATGAGTGAAATCTCAAAAATATAGTACCATAACACATCATTTGTATCACAGAAGAAAAAATAACATAAAATGGTAACAATTAACACCAAGAATAGTAATCATACCCTCGGACCATAGGTCCCCAATACCATAAAAACAGTTTTTTTAGCGCCCCCCCCCCCTTTATCAGCGCTAACGA
The DNA here is from genome assembly GCA_963277665.1 of Viscum album. Classification (NCBI taxonomy): domain Eukaryota; kingdom Viridiplantae; phylum Streptophyta; class Magnoliopsida; order Santalales; family Viscaceae; genus Viscum; species Viscum album. The sequence continues at coordinate 772,553,792 of OY728142.1, read as the reverse complement.
AAAAGCCCTGATAAAGGGGGGTGCCTTTATCAGCGCTAAAAAAACCATGATAAAGGGTGCCTTTATCAGCGCTAAAAAACACTCATAAAAGCACCCCTTTATCAGGGATTTTTTGTAGCGCTTATAAAGGGTCACCCTTTATCAGCGCTTGTTTAATAGCTTTGATAGGGGGGGCTTTAATAGGGCTTTTTTTAAAAGCGCTGATAAAGGGTCGACTTCAAAAAAAATTTACAGAATTATATTAATATATTAATATATAAATATAGTTATATTGATATAAATATAATATATGATTTTTATATATATTTTAGATAAGTATAAATGTACATTTACACTTAATATACTTTATATAAATGATATTTAGTGAAAAATGATTCTTATAAAATTTAAAAAATATTTTAAATTAATAATTTGCTAATTATTAGGGAGTAATAGGCATTTAATAACAATGTGAAGAGTAAAAAATTAAAAAAAAAAGATCCAAAATATGTTGAAAACGCAACTCAAACTTCAAAAGGCCATAACTTTTGATCCGGGTGTCCAGTTGAGCTCTAACACAAATCAAATCGAAGCGTGCGACGAGCTCTACGTTGCTGTGACTCGGGGGTCCCCGGTCAAGGGTTTTCCAAGGCCAGAAAAGGCCCATATGGCTTCCAAAACTGAGTTTTTTAGTCAAGGTACCCCGATTTTTTTAACATTTTGTGGATTTTCATCCTCGTTAAAAGGGGGTATTATTGGATTTTTTTGGTGGGGTATGAATTTATTCCAAGGTATTACATTCATATTGATATTATTTCTTTGAAATTTCATCCTTTTTTTATAATGTAGTGCTATTTATAATCAAATATATAATAATATATATACATATTTTTTATATATTCACACCTAAAAATTTAATTATAAATATAAATAATAGAATATATTTACATATAAAATATATTAGCTTTATGTAAATAATAACTAACATCCATTTTATTTCAAATAAAAATATAAGAATATTTATATACCTATATATTAATATAACTATATATATATATATTAAAATATCTATATATATATTAATCTAGTAAATATATATATATATATTAATATAACTACATATATATATATATATTAGTATTACTATATATATATATATTAATATAACTATATATATATATTAATATAACTATATATTTGTTAATATAACTATAACTATATATAAATATCAATATATATTACTATATGAATAAATATAACTAAATATATAAAAATATATATATATAGATATCATGAATTGGATGACAAATAAAAATAGAGTAGTGGTAAATGTTAGGCGTGCAGGGGGGAGGTCTTGAGTTAAAATCCTATTGGAGGCAGGGGTGCGCACGCATGGGGGAATATGGGAGAAAGCGTTGTTAATGGGTGAATCGGGTGCGTGGGGTGCTATACAGGGGTAGAAAAGTGCTATAAAAGGGGCGATCAAGTGCTATAAAATCCCCTCCCCTGATTGGCAGTATTTTTTTATATTTTTTAAAATTTTGATTAATTTTTGATTAATTTTTTTTAATTTTTATTAGCTTTTATCAGAGCTTTTTTAAAAGCGTTGATAAAAGTTTTCCATTATTATCGATGAAATAAAAGTGCTGATAAAGGAAGTGCTAATATAGGGGTCTTTTATCAACACTAAAACAAAGTGCTGATAAAGGACCCTTTTATCAACCCTTTTCAGAGTGCTGATAAAGGGGACCCCCCATTTATCTTTGTCGGCTTTATCAACACTTTTCTAGCGCTGATAAATGTCATTTTTAGCACTGATAAAATCCGTATTTATAGTAGTGCCCACACACAAGGGATTGATACTCCCGTGAATAATTTCAATACCAAGTCCAAAAATATCCTAGAATCTTTTATATCGTTCACAAATACCAATACAATAGGAATGAAATAGGGATGATTCATCTTTATAAATTTCATTACCAAGGACCACAAAACCAGTTCTCTAAGATAGATTTGCACATGACCTCTGGAGGGCCTCCTGAGATTCCAAATACTATTGACTAGTATGGAGTGTATAATTAGGTATATGGGGAGACCATAACATATTTTATAGAGTTCTAAAATATTTGAAAATAAAAATAAATAATAAATAAGTAATGATAATAAATAACCATGTATTTAGTAATCAATTTCAAAAACTTTGTAATTTCCCCCACCCAATACAATCAATATGTCTAGTCATACACGTGTCATGTGTCAACTGAATAAAAAAATAAAATATGAAATGAACATAAGAAGGGTCCCAAAATCAGTATGATCCCTTTATTTAGGATCTATCATATATCCCCAATTAGTTATATAAAATATTCACTTTTCTCTTATGATGACCCAAAACCAGGAAACTTTTTTGGGTACAAATGGTGACCGAAGCTGGGTGTGAGCACATCTCTATGGCCACAATGAATAGTATCTAAAGTAACATATAGTCTATAATAACAATAATAGTTTTTGAAATATAATAAAAGAGATCATGGATAGGTAATTAAATGAAACATGTTTTATATGTAAACATTTTATCGATTTTCCACATGGGAACATTGGTTATACCAGGTCCATCAACCCACAAAATAGACTTAAAACATGATAAAAGACTGATCCATCAATAAAAGGGGTGAAAATTTTAAAAAATAAAGGATCCGAATTTTTAGAATTCTATTAAATGACTCTAAAGAAAATTTAAGCCTTTATATCATTTATATAAAATAATTTTACTTATTAGATAATTGTTCCAAAACCATATCCCAGATCAAGGATTGTCATGTCTATAATATCAAATCAAGGATGTTGAAAATGAATTCTAGACATCCTATATAATGGATAATAAAATAAATTTTGAATACCATTACACATAGGATGAATTTATTAAGTCTTTCATATATTACTAATTCATCATTTCACAATTCTCAGGGTCCATCATACATGGAAATTTTATCAAGGGTGAACCCATTAAATAATTCAATTAATCCAATGGTCTATTATATGCAACCAATTTTTCCTAATTCCAAATTTGAAAAATTCATTCATTTAACACAACACATAGATTTTATTTAAAAAAATTTACTAATATAAACATTCCCATTGTACAGTTCCCATTAACTCTCATTATCACAAAATAATATATTTCAATTACATGTTAAGACAAGAAGAAACTTATGTTTTGATAACATGCCAAAAAAAATATAAAAACCAGTTTACTCTCATTGACTCTCAATTCTATAAATTAAATTTTCATTAAATTAAAATCAAGAGATTTCTATACCTAATTGGTAGTATGAGGCCTATTTTAAAACTAATTTATAGACATAATTGGGACCATGATGTCTCTCGAGCTTTATTTTAAAGTCAAATTTTCTTTCCATAGACACAGAGAAAAATACACCCAGGCATATACAAGGCATAATCACATACACATGGATAACTTTAAGAATATATGATACATATTGTATAACACATTCCATATGCTCATAGAAAACCAATCATCAAACAATAAACCTCAGTTCAAACTAAAATATTCATAAACACCTTGGAAAAAACTCCATAGGAATAGTGTTTATAATAGCTGGATGAAAGGGATGCTACCAACCATGGTTCATCAAAAAAATATAATAAAAGGTACTCATAGACTCACTCAAATCCTTGATTCAAATTAAATTTCACATGAAATACCTTAAAATTTGAGAACAACAATTAGAGAATGAGAGAGTTCATTGAGCAGACCCATTTCAACTATATAAGAATTGGGGTGAAAATTTTGTGGAGAAAAATTTATGGTTGTTTGGGAAAATGATAAAATGAAAAAATTTTATCAGGTGTGTGATATGGCCTCATGGTTTTCAAAACCTGGATCTAACCATGCAGTTACCTATATAAAATTGGAAATTAAGATATAAAATTTTCTTTCAAATAAAATGGTTTTAAAAACATGGTAGTAATGTGGTTTCTTCTATTCATTGGGCTTGCGAAAAATAGTATCTTATGCCACCATGCATGTTTTTCTAAACACACTGCTTCCTCCTTTATGCCACACAGTTATGGTGTATGGTTATAACTCACCATAGACCAACCATGAATCAATAATTGGATTCCTTATTTTTCTCTACATTCCTGCATAAACTCCAGGAACAATCTAAAGAACTTTCTTTCTCTTGAAACATATTCTATAAACCAATATAACGATATTTTAAAGAAAATTGAAGAGAAAATATACCTCATCAAAATTTCAATTTCTTACAACAATCATGGATGCCATGAAAGTGAAAATATTACGTTTTTTGATCTATGAAATTAATAATCATTATTGGGAGATTATTAGAGTTTTATATGCATGTAGAAATAATTAGTGAATGGAATAGAAAAATTATTCATTGAAGTTGGAAACATGCACTAGTGAAATGACTCCCACAAAGAGATCAATAAAAAGATATGTATGTGAAAATATTTCCAATTGATATATTTAGATTGAAATTTTCACTAGTTTTATTATCCATACTAATGAAATGGAGTCAATAAAAATCTAAAATTGGATAACCATATTCCTCTAGTTAAAGATTTTGGATGTACTAATCCCCCCATTCACTCACTATTAATATCTAATGGATGCAATGATTATTAATTTTGTGGGAAATATGATCAATGGGTTGTATGAAGAAAAATAATATGAATAAATATAAATTAATAAAATAAAATAATGTTAATTTATTTTATCATGTTTAGATAAAATGTTAACAGTTATATTAGAAGAATCCATTCTGAATAGAAAAGTAACAATAAATTCAAAAAAGTGTTATCATTAGTATTAAAATTGATAAATGGTAAGACGAACATGGTTTGGAGATAATAAAATAAGAAACAGTTAAAATTAATATATGCAATGAGTTATGATGAAAATTTTGTGTTGTTAAGGAAAAACATGATCAGTATGTTATAGAAAGAATTCACCATGAATATTAAAAAATAATTTAGTCATATAAGTCTAGATGAAAAAATAAGAATTGTAGATAGAAAAATTTAAATTGAAACATGTTTAAAAACAATATAATTGTTTATTAATGGAATTAAGAAAATGATATAACTCAAAATGTGGTATCAAACATTCATAATTGGTGTCAGACTCTAAAAAAAATATGGAATTATTCATGGATTTGTAACCATATTCATTGAGGAGAAACATTTCTATTTTTATACACTATCCAAGTGGTATATTCTAGATTATTTTTAGGATACTAGATTCTATGGATAATAAGTTATTATGACCAATAAATGGATTTCATATTCTAAATACTATATTTTATTTTTGTTCAAAATTCTAGAAGTTAATTTGATTTGATGAAGGTCATTCAATGGATGATTTTCATCAAATTGTATTAGAAAATATCTCTAAAAAAGGATGAACACAAATAAAAATTTCTATAATTAGTTGATCATAAACATGTATTTTAAATTGACTAACATTATTTCATGACTCTCGCACTATTATGCTTTATATATTAAATACTAATAGTTTATCATTGGAGTGAGTTAGATTTTAGGATTTCTTTATCAACAGAACATTATTAATAATGGTTTTAGCCTTATGAAAATTATTGGCTATCATCTACAATATTGATGTTTTTGAATTATACTGCTTAATCATACACTTATTTCTATATAAATAGGATTGGAGGATTTGTTATGATTCATTATACAGTGGTCAATTCACTCATTGATATTACCTGAGAATAATTCTATCGAACACAAAAGAGGGATCAAATTAATGATACAATTAAGGGTTATTGAAATAATATCAAAGTTATAATGAAATTAAATAATTAGTTGAAAATTAATAATGTTTTTAAGGGAAATAAATTGTATGAATTCAATAAATATGATTGATAGATGGGGATTTCAGCTTCTTCACATGAACGAATGAACAATCTGGTGTTTAATAAACCCCTTTTATTTTTGTTACATGGGGAGTTGATAAAATCTATATGACTGGTGGATTTTTTAGTGGAATATAATGGTGGTGATATTATTTCTATTTCTTAATGGATTAATAATTTTAGGAATGTATTTTAAAGAAAATATAAACATGGAGATTATTATAACCATGATATTGTATATAATATTTTTTTAATCATTAAGGATTGACATGTTATTTATAATTTAGAATTATCAGAAGCTTAGAATTTTGATTTTTAGTAGTGGTAATAAAAAATTAAGAATTTATTTGATATTTTAAATTAATTCAATAAAATGAGAGATATATGGACGTGGAAATATGGTATATAGTATTTCATTCAAATGTTAAAATACAGGAAGTATAAATTCCAAATGATTAACTGATGTTCTTGAAGAAGATGTATGGATAGCGATGTTGACATTTCTGGGAATCCACTAGAGGAATTTTAGTGTGTTATTATATAAAAAAGGTATTTCGATAATATGTAATGTTAACCATAATGAACTCTCAAATAAATGGTAATTATTTAGAAAATATTCTTAGGTATTCTTAAGTGTAACCCTGTAAACATGTAAATACTTCTCTAAAAAGGGTTATAAATTATGAAAAGGGATGGAGTTCCCACAAATGTGTAAATATCATATATTATTAAATTTATATACATGATTATAATGATTTTATTCTATTTTATGTAATGATATAGTACATGATCCTCACTTTGTATACATAGGGGTATAGGTAAACATTTCCATGAAAAATTGAAATGTACTCTTGTCAATATGATTTCTTGACATTAGTATGATAAGGAAAATGGATATATTATTACATTTGTAAAGGATACATAGTTCACAAAACAAAATATTAAAAGGTTTATTAATATTATTAAAAATAGATAAATAATAGAACAATGCATCTATTTGAAACATAAAATTCAACATCTAATTAAGTTAAAATTTAATTAGTTCCCTTTAATGGTACATATATTGAATTTATTAATATACAATTTCTCCTAATGAAATGGGAAAAATTAGAAATGGGTGGGATCAGATAGAAATAAAGGTGTAATGAATGGTGGAATATTTTATAACATAATCATGGAAAAAATAAATATAGTAGGAATAAATAAATGAAATAACATTATATAAAATAAACTATGAGAATGATGATATAAAGAACTATGAGCATGATATATTAATGGATAACATGAAAATAAATAAAAACACGAATATAAAAAACTAATATCATTGTAAAGGAATTCATAATGTAGGAAAAAATAAACATACCATAAAGGTCTCATTTCATCATGTCATATATAATCAGTAACTGAATAAAAAAAATAACCATGTGAGTTAGTCTCATGTGACTCAATGAATAATCAAGGGGATTATAATTTTGGTCCCTATCCATTACGAAATAATTCCAATTCATACATCATATAATAATGAATAATTAAAAAAAGACATATCTCAATGTTCATTTAGGAACCTCATACATAATCAAGTCTACATAATTAATAGTTATATATATTTAAATAACAGATATATAGATAATTAATATATCCCCATTCAATAGAATAATGTTTCAAACCATGTGAATATCCTTCCATAGGATTATTCAAAATAAAATATAAATTACCCTTATCAATGTAATTATAAAATTATAGTAGTTTTTAGTATAATAATGATGTGTGGATATAAATATTAAATTATTCTTCATTATGGTTAGTAAAGATCATGTGAATCATGAAAGGAATATCCATAGTTTGTGTAAAACCAGGTATGAAGATTGACACACTTTTTTCACTATTTTATGATTGAATTAATATAAAATCATCCACTTTAATTTCCTATATCCATCTATTCTAAATCCTTTATCTACATTTTTTTATTAATATTTGGATGTCATCTCTATGAAATTACAAACTTTTTACAAAACCAAAATTTTATGATTCTTATAGTTTTATAAAAGAATGAGAATAAAAAAGGATTATGAATGTGGTATAATTATATATAATGGTTATATCAAATTATTAATAAATTTACGAATTTATAAAAATGTGGAATGTCCAAATTTCACATTGAAATGAAAATAAATTTGAAATAATAATAATAAAATTAAAAGAATATAAGAGATTTAAAACACCTACCTTGATGTAAATATTAATAATTATTAATAAGCATACATTAAAATCATAGAACCTCATTTTGGATACTCTTGAGAGATATAATGAGATATAATTAATTCAAAATTTTTAGTGTAGTGGAATGTGAGAGTGGGTAGATATTTATACAAAATTAGAGGGATTTTTTAGTAATATCTAAACATATTCATTAAAATAAAAGTTATAAAAAATATATATTCATTTAACTTCACATGGTTTTAGGGATTTATATTTTCAATTTCAGCTATTTTTTATGGTATTTTTATTTATTTATTTATCCAAATCCTTTAGACAATATTATTTTGGATGTCAATGAGATTATTGTTTTTAAATAATTGTTATTAAAATAGAGAAATTATCATTATCATTCAATAGATTCATTATAGGTTAAAAAGCTTATTTTATCACATAAATATTCAATATTTTAATTTGAAAATTGTTTTTAATAATGCCTTATAATATTTATAAAATCTTTTTATGTTTTTAGTATTTCATAATACAAAATGTATATTAATAGTTTTTTACTATTACTAAAAAATTTACTATCTATGAAAATTATAAAAAATTCATTATTGTATAATTTTTAGATGAATACTTCAGAAAAAAATCATTCTATCCGATTTATTATCTATATATGTTCGATTAATTAAATAAATAAAGTTTTTATCTATTGAATTTTTTTATTTTTATCACATAATACAATTTCTATCCCGTAAAAAAACATTATATGATTACATAAATCTATATTATTATTTCTATAAAAATAAATAATCATATTTGTAACCATTTTATAAAAATATAAATATATTTTAAATTTATTATTTTATTATAAAAGTGTTTTATAATGTATATTAGACATACATATTTTATAAAAAACAAATATGATACCTTTGTATTAAAAAATATATTTTATGATATTCATCCTCTAATCATGATTATTTTAGCTTTAATATCTTGGTGGTATATTAAATAAAAATACAAGATCAATGTAACTACTATTTATTTTATAGAAAAAAATTTCACATTCATACCAGTTAAGCTCTGGACACATTTCCCCTTACTAAACAATAATAGTCCATATGGGTATGTTTTATTATAGTACATTCATGGGTAGGTTCAGCCAACATTGATCTCATATTGATCTCTTCAATAATAACCTTCTACAGATGATTCCTCTCAATTCTTAATTTTTGAATCTTAGCTTGCGCTTTGACAATAGAGAACCTCTATGATGCCTTCTCCCCCATATTCATCCATAGAGTAAAATAATAAGGAAAATTCCTACTATTTGAGTTTAGGGATTATCCCTTTAGAAACAACTATATATCATCCTTGCCCATTATATGAAATAGTTCAAATTATAACATTATTAACATCATTCATATTTATAAATAGTCATGATTTCCAATAGTCATAATGCCTTACAATAATAAAAACTAATGGTCATAATACTTAATGACCATAAAGTCTAATAGTCAGATTACCCCTTATGTATAGACTTCAAACTAACGTCCAATGATCATTCAAACCCTCGTCTTATTTCTTTTACTATATCTATTACATTACCTATTATCTTCTTCCTTATATAGATTTATCTTATATATATTTCATTCATTTTAGAGTCTGATCCTACTTGGTTGATGTTTGTCGTGGATTTTTATATTTTCATGTGTTCTGTTTGAGTAGTAGAATCCATTATTGTGAATAAAATTATCTATTTTTTTACTAGAAATTTTCTCATTTTTATAGAAAAATTTAATGTGCATTGTGATGTTTGGGGGTGATGAAGTGTTTAATTACAACATTAAAATTTTTAGTATTCCATTCCACCCTTAAATAATTTTATTATCTAAATTATAGGAATAAATCAATACATGAACAAATGGGGGTATTTATTTCTCATTTCTTCCTTAAGATTTATTTTCTCTTTATCTAACTTGTGAATCATCCTATCAAATTTCACCAATCATGGTATCATATTTCATAACACATTCAATCTAATTAAAATAATCTAGAAATTACTTTCATTATATGTCTATTCAGGCTCCAACTATATTTCATTGGTGGTGAGTACATGATTTTGTTCTGAAATATACATTTAATACATTAAAATATATAAATCATGAAGTTTTTTAGAGTGGTTATATGGAAAATACAAAAAACAATCCATATGTCCTATTATCTATATAATATAAAAGACCCAATGTAACTCAGACTTTGCTCCGCCTTTTTGGAAAACCTTATGAATCTCTTTCAAAATAATAATTTTTAGAATATATGACATTCTAAAAAGAATTAAAATTACATTGTTTAATTATTATCATAACATTTACACCTTCTATAATCTATAATAATCTTATTGTAAATATAAAACCCCTTAACTATTGTATCCTTGATGAATTTTGAAGAAACTATCCTCTTTTCATTAACTTCATCCCAGCAGGTTGGGGTACACCATAATTTTTCAAACCAGACCTCAAAGAGAAAAATTTATATTCTATAATTGAGTCTCATGATGTAAAATGTCCACTAGAGGTAATTATTGGTCTCATGTTCTTTTAAATTCAAGAAATAATTAACTCAAACTGGATTTTATATTTTGTATTTACATTTTATAATTCCCATTAGTTTGAGGATGATATGGTGGGCCCAAATATACCTCATTATTGGTATCCCTAAAAAAACTCCATTAAAATTTATATATCATTAAAGGGTTGTGACTAGATAAAATAGATCATGGTTCACTATAATGTGTCATAACTTCATTTATATAGATATGTGTATGAAATTCATGGGATATAACTTCCATTATTTACTTAAAAATATGTTGAAATTTTATAGTTGTTGATAATTTTCAAGGAAAAATATTTCCTAATATAATTGGTTTCTATCCCATTGAGAAAATTAACCCTGAAATTGTACCACATTCACACTAGTGTATGAGATGTTTTATAAAACCCTATGGGATATTTATATTTAACATTACTTTTTGGAACAACCAACACCATAAAACATATCCCATAATCTTTATCCTTATGTCTTCCTTTATAATGTTTACCTAAGATTACAATACATATTTGTACTAATATTGTACTTAAAGAAGTTCAATCAATGAGATTCATCAAGAAATTAGATCTTAAGCACACATACAAATTGAACATATCGACTCTTTCATACATTGACACAACTTCTTCAAAGGTCATGTTGGTCAATTTTATTTCTTCCATGGAATTAATATTATATTATAAACCATTGTCATCATATTGATACCACATTATATTTTCTAGTAAATATTGTTTGGAAATCTCTGGAAAGAGAATTATTTTTCACCTTTACTAATAAAATACATATTCGATGATACGCAGTATATGAATGTTGAATCCTTATTATTATTCATCATTGATAGGTTGCATGTTCCTTCCCCATTAATTAATTATTAATATTTCCACCTATCTATGGTGTTAGTGTAATACACACTTATATTCCATGAGTAGTTACATTTGTATCCTATATCTCTTGTTGAGATCTTTTTGATTGAATATATATCAATATTTGGTGATAAGAGTATATGTCATATAATTTTCAATAAATGCAGTGACCCTATCATTATAGAGATGATTACAGATTTCAAATCATGGTTTCTAGTTAGACAATTTTTCATTTTTATCTTTATTTACCTTGATACATAACCAAAAACTCTAAAATTCATCATAACTATACATTTAAATTATTTCATCAATAATTTACAATATATAAAACATACTTATTTTCTAGATATTAATGTTAGTATATATGCATTGATCAAACTTTTAATGTTTGTTAAGGGATTTTATAATCAGGGAAATATTCCAATAAGTCACTGATAGTACCCAAATAAGATAGTGAAAGTAAATATGATAATTATATTTTTCAGCATGTAACAATATTTAACCATATTTTTCGACATCAACTATTATTCCATCTATATAACTATTTTTTCCAAGAAGAGTTTTGATTAAAAAATTATAGTAACATAATTTTCTATACAGATCCTTATTCTTTACAGTTTTAAAATGATATTTAAATGGTGTTCATCTTATTAAAATATTTTAGAGTATATATATATCATTAATAAAAAAATAGAAAACATTATCAAGATAATAATTAGATAATTTATTAATTAAATTCATTAAAACCAAGGGTACATTATTTAACCCAATGTGTGTTATTATGAACACATACTAATCATTAATTATACAATAATTCATATATGGTATACTACCCTATTTGAATTTTAATTAATGATAAACATAGTGAAGATCAAAATTTTTATAATTTTTAGATCCATGAATTGATCATGTAGATAATATTTGTTAGGAAATGAGTAATTATTCCTTATATTATTCGAATTTATTTATCTATAATAAAACAAAAGCGAACTTGAATAATCCTCATAGATATGATTTTTCTCCCCATGGAAAAAACTTGGGTGTATAAAAACCATATAACATAAGTATTATAATTATTTCCATAAATCCACCAATTCAACAAGATCCATTTTATAGAGGGGATTCGACATTATTTTTTCATTAGAGATAGGTTTAATATAAAACTCAAAATATCTATTATATGGATATCTATGTAGTTCATTAGAAAAACATTAATATAAAACATCACAATACATTAATCATCTATACTAAGGAAACCCATCACATTTTCATATTTATCTTCTCTATGAAATTTATTTAGAGGATCCCATGTAGGTGGTTATGAATAAGACCTAGGTAGTGAAGTCTCCCATATTAAATAAAAGAATTTAATTCCGTACACAAAGTTTTAAATATCCTCCTTGATAAAATAATCACTCATGTTATCCTTTGATAACCCATCCATACAATGGGTTATATTAAAGACATCAATTGAGATTAAAACAATGTATTTAGTTAATGAACATCTATACATCTTAATGGATATATATGAATTAACATTTTTCCTATACTTGTTTCATAATGATTTTTAGTTAATAACTCATTCCATGTGGCATAAAGAACTGATTACGTGTTTGTAGTAAAAATACAATGAAATTAAAGTGACAGTAGATATAGAATCAAAGAATTCATCATATATATTTTATTTTATAATAAATTAACTAAATATGACATAATTTTGGATATCAACTATATCCACGAGGATTCCAATATCCAAGCCTTTCATTCATGATCACTTCAGTGGTAGGTTTCCTTTATTATTTTTGAATTAATTTGGATAATTTCCCACCACCTTTAAATTAAATAATATTATGTTAGTGGGATTTTTCTTTCCCATTCATTTATGATCATGTCAGACCTTATATACACACTTTATGAAAACTCCCATGCCAATATGTAATCAGCAAAGAGTTTTTTCCATAGTTATTGCATACAGGGAGTTCCAACCATAATTTATTTTCCTTTTCAAGATTTATTTCATGATGGTGAATAATCAAACAATTATTATATTTCCTTCCTTTTATATTATATTAATTTTAGATATTTGTCTTATTCATGATGGAATTGGTCATTATTTCTTAATATATGAAAAATTATGGATAGAATAATGCTCCCTAAAGAATTGGATTCAATCCATAAAATAATTGATCCTTCCTTATTTTAATGTTGTGTATCAAATAAGAATCATTCCTCTCTATCCTTATAATGTTAGCATCATTTTAAACTTTTGATTCAGCATAGTTTTGTCTTAAATTCATGGATTTACATTACATGTGAGCTCATCACATTGGATGTAAACTCTTCTCTAGGAAAATAACATTTGTAGGTTTCAACTACATTCATTATACCTATTAATTATTCTTCTCTTTTGATCCAAAAACCATAATTTATCAATGAAATACCTTATAAAATATACATCCATGAAAACTTTATTCATTATACTTCATCCCAAAGAATATAATACTTTATCTAGTGGGTTGATCAATTAATTAGATACTAATGAATTATTGGTTCTACTAAAGTATGGTGTTTGTCTCCTCATGAATATGCTTAATATTATTAAACCATGTTTTCGAGCCATAGGTTGTTTTATATGGGATTTTTTATTGGTTGCTCCATGTGCCATATTCATTAATATTATTATAATATGTTCCCATAGAACATAAATTTCATTGAATTTTTATATAATTTAATTATAAATATAATTATAAGTATTGAATGTTTAAATATCCACCATTTTACTATAGTAGGTAAAATCTAAATTCTTGAACTATATCATAATTCACTTTCCAGCACATCACTATTATTGAATAATAAAAGTATATTTCATCAATAACTTTTTTAAAATATTAATTTTCATTTTTTATAATATAAATTATAAAAAACGAACTTCATTTTTGAATTCCACATTCCAATATTATCTTAGATTGAATATATAATTAGTTTCATAAATTGTTTATTACTAGGTAAATAGTAAAAATATATAGATATGAGAAATACTGTATTTTTTATGATATCATTATGCTATAAAAGTGAGTTAGAATTTTTTAAAAGTATTTTCTAGACTATATATATGTATTTGATATGTGTTATAATTATTTTCAAAATATAATTTCTAATATAAAAATACATTACCAAATTTCGGAAATATAAGTAATTTTTTCTAAAAATATCATTTTTATTAATCCATTTCTTTAATTAAGTAATATATAAATTACATAATTTTTTTAATTTTATTTTCATCTCATAAAAGTATAATTTTTTAATTTATAGAACAAATAATTTAGGATAAAAAATTCTATAAATTATTTATAAATTATTTCAATTTTGGCATACAAATAAATTTTTCAAAAAAAATATTTTGAATTTTGTTTTGTGTACATATAATAAAATAAGGAAATTACAATTATACTTTTTGAATCTAGTCAAATTAATTTAAAATTAAAAATCATCATAATAAATATTATTTTACAAGAAAATATTAGTTTTTTGGGAGACAAATAATTTACCATGTTAATAGTCTGATATAACGGTAATGGTTAAAAGAGTTAAAATTGCAGGGGGGGGTTAAACAAATAGATAAGTATTATAAAAACAATAAAGAAATTTTGTTGTTGATTTATTGAGTGTATTTATAAATCTATATAACATATATTTTAAATTTAACTAAATTTGTTCCACATTCCTTAATTAGTGAATTTATTATTATAAAAATTTTATAACATTAACAAGAGCACCACTCCTCTCACTTTTAAATGGAAGCATAATGTTATTAATTTTTCCCACAATTTTAAAAAATTATGTAATTTTTTCCCAAAGTACCATAATAAAACCCTTATCCCTTACATATAGGTGTTTTTTCAAAAATACCAATCAAATTATCCTTGTGTTTTTTTATAATAGTGATTATTCAATGAAGTGGTATATTATATGACCAATATTTTTCATCTTTATTTCATCATAAGACTCCTAAAAATATTTTTCAACCATACTAGAAAAACATGATCAGTATATTTACTATAATAAAATGTTTTTAAATTAATTTTAAATTTTTTTTATTTTTCCATTTAATCTAATGGAAAATGGAAATGGTTCACAGGTGTATGTATGGAATACCACCACCATGAAGCAATAAAACATGTTTTCTATCATATAAACACATGGATTGTTATATATATGAAATAAATGAATATATATGTTGTTATATACTTAAATATATGTATTTATTGATAAAAAATATCCAACTCACCTTCCTTTCAACAGGTGAAAAATGAAAACATCATCAATTTGTATGTGCATACTATCACCTCCATGAACAATGTATTTTAGACTTCTTTACATAATTACATGAATAGTTACAAAATATTTCTTAATTTAAATATATAAATGATATATGTAAATATATTTCAATATTAACAATCTATTGGTTATGTAATCATGATGAAGTTGAAAGGCCAACAACTGTTAAATGAAATCAAACTTAATAGTTAACACCTTAATAATTTACTTTGGGAGAGAATTATGTTTAAATGGTTAAAAATAAGTTATGAAATAATTATATACACTAAGAAATATACAAATATGGATATTAAATAGAATAATAATAAATATAAATATGTTATATAGGAGGATTGAACACACCCCTAAAAGAAGGAATCCAACTTATGGGTTTAACATGAAATCTTATTTTGTTTTGTTTTGTTTATATTTAAATTTTAGTTATGGGAATTATATATTTTTTAATATCCAAAATATATTTTATTTTAATATAAAATTTTATTATTAAGATTAAATTTATTATTTATAATTTTCATATTTTGGTTTTCAAAACCATTGAAATATTATTTATATGAAAATCCATCCTTATTTTTCAATTTTTATTGATTTTTTTCATTCATATCCTTATTAATTGTTTTCCTTCATGAATGTTATGTTAAATATGAATTTTTTTATTAATTTTAGTTTATGTTAAAATTTCCTTTCTATTCAAATGTTTTATAAGATTTTTTGTGGTTATCCATAGGGGTCATCTAGATTTTTTTTATAAGTGTGTGAAAAAACATATTTTTTAATGATTAAATATTGATTTAAATTTCAAATATTAAAACCCATTAGCTATTAAAAAGATCCCATTACATGTTCTAGGGTTTTAAAAAACATAAATACAATTACCATATAATTATTTTAAATTTTTGTAATTTACAATGAATAATGGTGGATTATTTTATTAAAAGACTTAAAAATGAGTATAATATTAGTTATATATAAATTTTTATCGTCCACTACAATTTATTAATTAATTATAGATTATTTTCATGATTCCATAATGGTAAAATATTTTAAAATTAATTTTTCTAAAATATATTTGATACGTTTTAAAAATAATTTTCAATTTAGTTTTAACATTGTTTTTTGTGGGAATGTTGAAAATGATCATTCGAATGTTATAATTATATTTTCTCCTCTAATTATAAAAATAAATTACACTAATTTAAAACAATTATTCATAATTTATTAATTTTCATCTTTAATTCATTAATGGTTTATATTGTATATATCATTTTTTTCATAAGGAATATTCGTAATTCCTTATAGTCATATTTTCTATCACACTAATTGTTTTTACTTTATACCCACATTATTTTGTTCCATGTACATATTTATCATTTCAATATTGTTTTAATTATTTACCATTTCACATAATGTATCATTTGACTAAATTTTGAAAAGAAGAATATAATATTTGATAAGGAGTATTAAAATTACATATCATCGATTTAATATATATATATTTTGTGGAATATTTGTTTTTTATAATTTTTGTTATTATATATATTTTAAAATAATTTTATACATTTTAATGATAGCTTGGTATTAGAATTATATATCCCCAAAATGAATCTATAGGCTTTGTGATACAATTTATATATATTTTATTTAATAATTATTTTTTTATTTACTATATTTCTTACCAAATTTTTGAAAGGGAATTGGTTGAGACCTTGATGGTAGAATCTAAAAGCTCCGAACTATGAATTACTTCATTAAGAAACCAATTATTATTATCAATATATTTAATACACTAATATCTTCAATGTATACATTTTATAATCACAGTATTTATTAAATTTCATATGTACTGATCATTCAATATGAAATAATATTTACGACTTATATATTCATTATAGTTTCCTCGGAACAATTTCCCTTATTTATCATGTGATCTCATCATTTATATTTTGTCTTTCCCTGTGGTTTATAGAATAGAATATTGAATGATTTAAATAGTAAATTATATTTTTTAATAATTTTTAATCATCATTTAATTATTCCAACATAATATAAAAATTATGTATGTCCCTATTCTCTTGATGCTCTTAAATTATTCAAATCCATTTGATGAAATATACTTTATCTAATACAAATATAATATTAAAATCAATGGATCTAGTTAATTAGAGTTTAGGTTGTTATAGACAAGGATCAATAGTTCTTATAATAGGTTACATCTTTAAACAATGAGATATACCTAATTTATCGATGTATAAAATAATGAATTATAAATAATATTTTATAATTATTATGAATTTCATTTATGTCATGTAATCAGAAATTTTTAATGAATAAACAAACGATTTTTCAAGGGTTTATGTTATCTAACTAATTTCTTCAAACTCAAGTTCATAATAATTTTATAATACTTCCAATGATAGTAACTACAACATCCTGAATCGCGTACACTAGATCATGTGGTTATTTTATTACATTAGTATACAATATATATATCTTAATCCAAATAATGTAGCAGATTAATAGTCTTAGAAGTACTATATAAATAAATTAATGTTATATGTATTTGAAAAATATAATATACATTATGATTACAAGAAAACAATGTCATATCCCTAAGAAAGTGCATTTTTTTCATTTAATAATCTTTATGGTTTCCTAGAGAAATGGAAAATATTATAATATATTATATTAGACACTCAGAAATCAGTCACATACAATTAAATATATCATTGTATAGGAATATAACAAATTAATACATTAGGAATAAATATATTGAATACTGTTATATACACTAAAATTTTATCATAATACATCCATCCATAATAGGAAAATAAATAAACACCTAGATATCAATAACTAATATCAAATTCATGGAAGTCATAATTTCCTAAATCTAAAATATCCCATCAAGGACTCATTATAAGATATTATATAAAAGTAATGCATATATTAAACTTCCCTAAGAAACCACATAAATAATTGTGGATATATAATGATAATATAACTGTTTAGACATTCGTTCTAAATTCATGGACATCAACTGTTTGGGTTATAGATGCTCCTTTTAAATTCAATTTTCTCCTATAGTTTATTAGAAGCAGGACACTGTCTATCAGAGAAAATCTGAACTACTCATGTGTCATCCTGGCCTCCCGTTGTCTATGCTTCATGGTCGCCATGGAGGAAAACTCTACCACAACATCTTTAGCAGTGACTGGTTATGACATTTGTGGTATGATTTTGGTGATTTCACAGGATTCACTATTACAGGTTTGAGGGACATTCCCTTTCCCATTATGTGGTTTCATAGTGCTAGGGGTGTTATCCAGGAGAGGAACACATATGCGTTGTTTTTTACATCGGGTAGCTTGTGTATTTTGATGGCTCAGAACCAAAACAAGAATGAGGGGATACAATGATCCTGTATGAATTTGGTTGCTAGGATTAGGTTTCTCCTCTTTAAATTTGTTGGCTCATGAAACAAATTACATCAGTCCCCCTATATTCTCTTTGTTGAGGGAGGCATTCCTGATTGGTGCTCTCCAAATCTTATTCATTGGGTCTGATTTCTTCCCCACCCATGTGGATTGAATCTCATATTTGATGACTCTTTCTCTTCTAATGACATGAATGGTGGTGGTGTGGTTTAGGATATTATAGGAAACATCATCTTTGCATTTACATCTCATTTTGTAAGAGGTCACTCTCTCTTAGATATGGCATTGGCTATGCTCATGGGAATAAAAAAACTACAAGCATCGGGGTATCACACATGGAACGGTTGATACTGATTCTCTCATCCTTCATGAAACCATACATGGTAAGCATAGAACCCCCTAGTCGAAAACCTATATATTGGTGATATTCTGGAACATCATCAATAACGAAACTGTCCTTTTTCACACATGGAGGGTGTGAAACAAGGTTGCTGATTATCTGGCCTCGATGGTAGTGCATGGTCTTAGTATTTTCCTTCCCATGTATTTCATTTCGTTCCCTCTAGAAATGGGAACCTTATTAGAGGGGATTCTATAGGCCTTCTTTACTTTAGACCTCCTGTCACGAACCGAATCTGGTCGCCTTCAAACTCGGCACCCGACCCGGTCCATGGCAAGACCCGAAGGGCGTTCCCGATCTCCACGAGCTGGCACAAGTTCCCGGGTATCATAAAATGAAAATTGGGAACGATTTACCCGAGTTTATAGACATAAAACAACAAAAGAATCCAATGAAACAAATCTGGATTTTTCAAACCAAAAAATCTTTTACAAAAATTCAGAACTGAATTACATGGCTTAAAACAACTCAAAAGGTCTATACCAAAGTTAAAAATCCAAATAAGGACAGCCCAAGAACCCTCATGGCAAGGGGCACCTCCCACAAGGCACCTCCACAAGACTTCACAACCAAGGACCTGCTAGAAACACGAACCACTGGAACAAAAAAAACTGTACCCAACCTGCGACAAAAAAAAAACCATGTCTACTTACACCCAAGCGTGTAAGTAGGGTGTAAGCCAATGCCTAGTAGGATACCACCACTAAGAGATTCCATGTGATAAACATTTAATGATGAAAAGCATGCAAGTTTTCAAAAACATGAAAAGCTAGTTACAATTTCTAAAAGATTATACTTTGAATAAAAACAGTTTTCAAGTGGGCTATCATTAAGAATCAACACTTTTAAAAAAAATGTCAACACTACTGAATTTTCCAGCCAACTATACCGTATGCCGACGGTAAGTACAAAGTAAACAATGAGCACAAGAAATAAGAAGTAACACCAAGGCACTAGCTAGCTGTGGGTCCCAGGTACCTCGTATCTCGGTGAGAGTAACCATCACAAATATCCATTCTCGTGCACGAGCCACTAGTAGGGAACATACCCATAACCTAGTGGTCCCCAATCATCATCATCATAGTTTAGTTAGAGTTGTAAGCATCAATCTTTCAAAGTGAAACTGAGGCCAAACCCCACGGATTCACTAGCATACTAGTACACGTCTACCCACCTAGATACCCAGGTTTTCCCCTTGTGCTCAAACATGTTCAACACATCAAGAAATGTACATTGAACATGAAAATATCATTTCTACATCACAAATTCACCAAACAGCCCATATGTATACCACAAAAGTCACAAAAAATCCATTTTTAATTCAAAATGATTTTGAAATCCGAATCACACCAAAATAGCCCACAACACATTTCACATTTCTTCAACACTTCCACAAAACCATTAAACAATTTTATAAAACAATTATATGATATTTAAACTCATATAACATCCCACACACATGGAATATAACACTTCTTTCATATTCAAAAATTCAATTTTTCACATCACACTCACACAAAACACTCCACATCACTTTCACATCACTTTCACTCCAAAATATCTCCTTCAAACAATTTAATAAAATATTTCCAAGATGATACATATCACATAGCAGCCTTTTCACAAATGAAATGGACCTTTTAAAAATATACTCCTACCAAAACAGTTTGCTGATATAGTTTCACCTATTACACAACCCAATAAAGCATTCAAAACTTCCATAAAACAATTATAAAGAGTATACCCAAACTTTGCACATAAAATCCATTTCAAAAATCTCTTTTTAAACCAAAAGCACACCAAGACCCTACCAAAACAGAATTGGCAGCCCAATAAACATGAAATAATCCACATTCAAATGTTATATAATCACGTTGAATAATATCACAAAAGATACCCATGAGAACACACAAATCCATAAAACACTTTCAAGGAGTATAACAAGGTTATACAAATAAAACCATTCAAATACACCCCATTTTTAGGCCCACATGGAACTATATAATTACCTAACCATAATTGTCAGCCCCTTTCAACAACTAATAAATCACTTCCACATTTTACAAAACTACCACAAGATATAACACATGAAATACATTTGAAAAATACACACTTCAAGCAAAAACGTAACTCTAAAAACAAATGCTTTACTATTGCAACCAAAAATGGATTTCACATAATGCACAGCACATAAGGAACATACCAAATTATTTAATCAAGCAAACTAACTCATCATTAAATGGTTATCCACAGAATCACCTAACGAATGTGTCGAAACCCTCAAAACATGGTGCGAAACATTAAGCGCACCACCGTTGCACCAAAAGGAATACAAATCCAGACCTAAACCACAAATATTTACCCAAAAGACACCAAATCATACATTAGGATCTAACCCCAACTTCTGGACATGAGGAACTTCAAGAAAAAGGAAATAAAACTAAAAGAGGATGGAAGGAACCAACAAGGAATTCCCTTACTTGAAATATCTTGAAGTAATCGGCCCCAATCCACAAAATAATGAATCAAAAAGTACCAAAACTGGTATGGAGGTTCTAAGGATTCATATTAGGTCATTTGGGGACTGAAATGGGGGGAAAAGGATGAAAAATGAAGGAGTTATGAAAGGATCAATTTACCTCTCCAAATATGCCCGATTTTTGAAACCCTAATAAGTTCAGTACTAAATCGCGATTAATAAGAGCTCCAAAGAGGGGAGAGAGAGCTTGGGATCGTGTCTGGGTTCAAGGGGCGCATATGAGGCTTTGAATCACCGAAAAATACTTAAAAATGAATATGTTATTAATTAATCAAATATTATTTTTAAAACTGGAATTGGGATTTCGGGTAGGCCCAATCCCTTAAATAAAAACCAACATAAACCTTGGTTATGGATTTCCAAAGGCTCCAAATTTTAATTGTGGTGTTAATATATCAGGGGAGGACATTTAGGAGTTGGAATGAAGGAAAAATATTAAAAAATGAAATAGTTATAAAGGAAACAAAGTTTATTTTTAAATCTGGAATTGGGCTCGCGGTTTGGCCCAATTCATGAAAACTCATCTATTTCTCCATAAAACCTTTGGAAACCATCCAAAACAAAAAATGAAAGGGAAAAAATGAAATTTAACTTCAAAATAATTCATGTATGTGACAATTCTCCCCACCATGAAAACTTTCCGTCCCTGGAAAGCTACAGAAAGGCCAGATACGAAAGCCAAACCGAACTGATAAACCAAGATGTACTCCCTTTCCAGGTTTCGCCCCCCAAAGGCCAAAACACCTCCATTGATCAATTAAGGAAGGAATAATTCACAAAAAAATCATACACCACTTTCCTGAAACAATCAATCACATTCAGGATTTATCCCAAAGGAAAACACCTCAAACACTATCAGAACAAGACTCAAGCAATTCACTCAAACGAACAACAACATCGAACAAGGTTACACTTACCTTACTTTAACTAATACATTGGGCACTCTCCAGTCCCAAATTTTACCCAAGGAAGATGTAAGTAGTTAGATATATCCAAATGATATTACCTACTTCCCATACAATACCAAGGAAAAACATGAGTTACTTGTATGAAGAGACACAAATGAGCTCCCCACCATAAGAGACAACTTAATTTTTTTTTTCCCGAGACAGAATCAAGACAGTAATAGGGGAAGGCCCAAACAGACTCCCTAGTACAAGGGGTATACATTCATTAGAAATTTACAAAATAATATTCATGATACCGATGGTGGGTCTTCCCACCACAAGAACCAACCATCTTAACCGACCGGCGTGGGCCGACATGAAAAGACCCCAAAATTAAGGAGTTGGGACGGTCACACAGTTAGTCTACACAGTTTGAGAAACTGTGCTATAACTATGTGGATCCTTATATCTGCATGGTTATTTTTTTGTTCACGGTTATAACTAACCATGTGAAAAACGTGTGCTCAACATGTCTAGCCAAATTTCCAACCATTCTCCAAAGACTCAATGAAAACCAAAGGGGGAGGGAATAACATTGTGTGATGACATGGGTACAAGACCCTCCACCTATTTCCACCGAACAGGAACAACAGAAGAAATATGATGACACCATAGGTTTAAAATCTTCCTATCTTTCATACTGAGGATAGGACTTTGTACAAGGGTTTAAACGACACTGGGGTTTCCCCTGACTACGCGCCAGCTTCTCTCTGGGACCTATGGCTGGAGCTCAAAATATTGAAGCATCTTCGGCCACGCAGTTTGGCTGTTGAAACCCCTATGTGGAACTTCTTCTTTCGGTGCCACAAACAACTACACCGCATACCCTGATTGGTTCATCAAGACATAACACACTCCATAAATCACTTTACCAAAACCATACATTTCACTGAATCAAGGGATCAGAATAAGCACACACATCGCACCTTGTTTCTTTGGGTGAGAAACAACAGAAGGGTAGGACACGTATAAACACCATCCACTAAGATAGAGGATTTGATGTTTTTCCCAAGGGATACATACTCCCAACATAACAGAGAAACTAAGAGGATTGTGTGACCTTGACCTTTACAGTCAAAAGATCACACAGCATCACAATGCGTCACCAAACAGGACCTTTGTGATTGATAGAAACAATACATGGAACATGACCATATACCAAGTCCCTAAACAACAGACAAGTCCAAAAAGTGGACACAATATCCTATCAGGACCAAAATCTCAAAATTGGTGGTTTAATAATAACTCTTGCTTCAAGGAAACTATGAAGAAGCCAGAGGCCCTCTTAGACACCATCCGAATACTCATCCATGCTAACAAACCCAGAACACTTCCACCTTCGAAAAATTAGGAAACTTAAGAGGCTAAAGTCACTTTCAACCATCCATAATCAATCTCCCACTACAATAGGATACAAAAAACCAATAAAGGAAAGGGTGTATACTCAATCTAAAAATCTCAAGAAATGGATTCCTTATATTGATCAACTGGAAGATTTTCCAATGGAGAAACAATCTGGGTTGCGCTTCAGTTATGCATTAACCTTTAATGGGGGTGTACCTTATCCAATGGGAGAACCCAAGGACCCAACCAACCTGGTCCATTGGTCAAAACAAGCCATAAACCAGATCCAAACACATGAAGGGAACTATCGTAAAGGCATCCCAAAACATTTTTCAAACGAGACCACTAACCGTCCCTACAACATAGCTTACCGACCAAACACAAACCCAAAACACAGTTCAAACAGGAGAGGTTATTGGACTAAAAAAAACATCCCACAAAAACAACATCTTCAAAGACCCATAATACAAACCATCCCAAAACTATTCATCAAGACATCATGTTTTTTTCTTTAAAACCATTTCTTTGAAATCAAGCGGCTCAGCGGTAAGAGTACCGACCAATGGTACCCCATGGGCCTCACACATGCATGTTTTTGTGCCACACCAGACACCCTCCTCATATCCGTCCCGGCACTCATCCATTCATGCCATCAACCATCCATCATCCCATATAACCCCATGCATGTGGTCACTAAGGGAAATACCAAAGGTTAAAACAAATTTTTTTCCCTCTTTTCAAAACCAACACGGTTAACCAACGCATCCCTTTTTTTTCATAACCACTAACCACGAGATCAAAATCCCAACTCACATCTTACAAAAATTTTCAGAAAGTCACAACCATTTAGAAAATAACTCACATTCTTGATATTCACATCAATTTGAAAACATCTCATCCCATTAAAACACACTCTGATTGTTTAGAAAACTCTATTGGAAACACTTTTCAAAACCACCTTCAATACAGTTTCTGCCTTCAAAAGAGGTGTAATCACACCATTTTCTATTTCAAAATAATTCTGAAAATTATGTTCCGCCATTTCATAAACCAAACCATTCCCTCTTTATTTGAAAATCATTTCACAAAAACTTTACACTTCTTAAAACCAAAGTGCTAAGGTTTCAAAACCTAAGCACAAAACAGTGCAAGAGGAAAATAGTTTCAGTGGGTGACTTGGACATATGGTTGGCGGCCATATTCCAATCACTTCACTGTCACAGAGAGTGTTCTAGGGAATATCCCCAGCTCCACATGGCTTGCCAGACCCTGCGAGCTCATTGAGACCATTAACCCAACTCTCTTTTCATTTCCCCTAATCATCATCAAACCAAGAAAACCAAAAGACATAGACAAATCCCAACTTCCCCTAGAAACTTGAATCCTGAAATGAGGTGTGGTGATCAAGAACACTACCCATAACCAGAATTCCATGTCCCAACAATCCTAACTCCATACTATCCTGACTCTTCCCCAAATAACATGACCCAAAGAGTTAACCTGAACCTCCTCTAATACCATTTTGTCACGAACCGAATCTGGTCGCCTTCAAACTCGGCACCCGACACAGTCCATGGAAAGACCCGAAGGGCGTTCCCGATCCCCACGGGCTGGCACAAGTGCCAGGGTATCATAAAATGAAAATTGGGAACGATTTACCCGAGTTTATAAACATAAAACAACAAAAGAATCCAATGAAACAAATCTGGATTTTTCAAACCAAACATTCTTTTACAAAAATTCAGAACTGAATTACATGGCTTAAAACAACTCAAAAGGTCTATACCAAAGTTAAAAATCCAAATAAGGACAGCCCAAGAACCCTCATGGAAAGGGGCACCTCCCACAAGCCACCTCCACAAGACTTCACCACCAAGGACCTTCTAGAAACCCGAACCACTGGAACAAAAAAAACTGTACCCAACCTGCGACAAAAAAAAACCATGCCTACTTACACCCAAGGGTGTAAGTAGGGTGTCAGCCAATGCCCAGTATGATACCACCACTAAGAGATTCCATGTGATAAACATTTAAAGATGAAAAGCATGCAAGTTTTCAAAAACATGAAAAGCTAGTTACAATTTCTAAAAGATGCTACTTTGAATAAAAACAGTTTTCAAGTGGGCTATCATTAAGAATCAAAAATTTTAAAAAAAATGTCAACACTACTGAATTTTCCAGCCAACTATACCGTATGCCGACGGTAAGTACAAAGTAAACAATGAGCACAAGAAATAGGAAGTAACACCTAGGCACTAGCTAGCTGTGGGTCCCAGGTACCTCGTATCTCGGTGAGAGTAACCATCACAAATATCCATTCTCGTGCACGAGCCACTAGTAGGGAACATACCCATAACCTAGTGGTCCCCAATCATCATCATCATAGTTTAGTTAGAGTTGTAAGCGTCAATCTTGCTAAGTGAAACTGAGGCCAAACCCCACGGATTCACTAGCATACTAGTACACGTCCACCCACCTAGATACCCAGTTTTTCCCCTTGTGCTCAAACATGTTCAACACATCAAGAAATGTACATTGAACATGAAAATATCAATTCTACATCACAAATTAACCAAACAGCCCATATGTATACCACAGAAGTCACAAAAAATCCATTTTTAGTTCAAAATGATTTTGAAATCCGAATCACACCAAAATAGCCCACAACACATTTCACATTTCTTCAACACTTCAACAAAACCATTAAACAATTTTATAAAAAAATTATATGATATTTAAACTCATATAACAGCCCACACACATGGAATATAACACTTCCTTCATATTCAAAAATTCAATTTTTCACATCACACTCACACAAAACACTCCACATCACTTTCACATCACTTTCACTCCAAAATATCTCCTTCAAACAATTTAATAAAATATTTCCAAGATGATACATATCACATAGCAGCCTTTTCACAAATGAAATGGACCTTTTAAAAATATACTCCTACCAAAACAGTTTGCTGATATAGTTTCACCTATTACAAGACCCAATAAAGAATTCAAAACTTCCATAAAACAATTATAAAGAGTATACCCAAACATTGCACATAAAATCCATTTCAAAAATCTCTTTTTAAGCCAAAAGCACACCAAGACCCTACCAAAACAGAATTGGCAGCCCAATAAACATGAAATAATCCACATTCAAATGTTATATAATCATGTTGAATAATATCACAAAAGATACCCATGAGAACACACAAATCCATAAAACACTTTCAAGGAGTATAACAAGGTTATACAAATAAAACCATTCAAATACACCCCATTTTTAGGCCCACATGGAACTATATAATTACCTAACCATAATTTTCAGCCCCTTTCAACAACTAATAAATCACTTCCACATTTTACAAAACTACCACAAGATATAACACATGAAATACATTTGAAAAATACACACTTCAAGCAAAAATGTAACTCTAAAAACAAATGCTTTACTATTGCAACCAGAAATGGTTTTCACATAATGCACAGAACATAAGGAACATTCAAAATTATTTAATCAAGCAAACTAACTCATCATTAAATGTTTATCCACGGAATCACCTAACGAATGTGTCGAAACCCTCAAAACATGGTGCGAAACCTTAAGCGCACCACCGTTGCACCAAAAGGAATACAAATCCAGACCTAAACCTCAAAAATTTACCCAAAAGACACGAAATCATACATTAGGATCGAACCCCAACTTCTGGACATGAGGAACTTCAAGAAAAAGGAAATAAAACTAAGAGGATGGAAGAAACCAACAAGGAATTCCCTTACTTGAAATATCTTGAAGTAATCGGCCCCAATCCACAAAATAATGAATCAACAAGTACCCAAAACTGGTATGGAGGTTCGAAGGATTCATATTAGGTCATGTGGGGACTGAAATGGGGGAAAAAGGATAAAAAATGAAGGAGTTATGAAAGGATCAATTTACCTCTCCAAATCTGCCCGATTTTTGAAACCCTAATAAGTTAAGTACTACATCGCGATGAAGAAGAGCTCCAAAGAGGGGAGAGAGAGCTTGGGCGCGTGTCTGGGTTCAAGGGGCGCATATGAGGCTTTGAATCACCGAAAAATAATTAAAAATGAATATGTTATTAATTAATCAAATATTATTTTTAAAACTGGAATTGGGCTTTCGGGCAGGCCCAATCCCTTAAATAAAAACCAACATAAACCTTGGTTATGGATTTCCAAAGGCTCCAAATTTTAATTGTGGTGTTAATATATCAGGGGAGGACATTTAGGAGTTGTAATGATGGAAAACTATTAAAAAATGAAAAAGTTATAAAGGAAACAAATTTTATTTTTAAATCTGGAATTGGGCTCACGGTTTGGCCCAATTCATGAAAACTCATCTATTTCCCCATAAAACCTTTGGAAACCATCCAAAACAAAAAATGAAAGGAAAAAATGAAATTTAACTTCAAAATAATTCATGTATGTGACACCTCTATAGCTCTTTCCATCCTCACAGGCTTCTCTCTTTTTCCCATTATCTTATACTTTTCATTTTTGGATTTTAAAGAAATGTTTATGATGATTGGAAGTACCCTTATAAAAAACAGAAACAAGGTAGTGGTGAGTATTACATTAATTTTTCATGAATATAATTAAAAAATTATCCTTCATATTTTTACGAACATTTGAATTACCCAATGGATATCCCCTATTAGTGCCAGATAGGGTTTGTATTTAGGTCTAGTTTTTCACTGATTGATGATTAAGATGACACACAACTATAAATTTTATGTCTTATTACCCTAGGTGAATCTATGCCCCATCTGATACCTACTTGTCTATATCAATATAGAGGTTAAATTTCTTGATTATAACACATTTTTTATGTTACCAATTTTTTTGATGTTTTTTAGAAATATAAAATTTTTACCATTATAATATATTATAATGGTTTTATAATGATACAGAATGGTGTAACCTAATTAATAATATAATATAGAATTTATAAAAATGAGTCATAATAAAATTTCACGTTGAAATGAAATGTAATTTGAAATATGAAAAACATTTAGAAAGTGCAGATGTTAGGATACCTTACATTGATGGATCTATAACATATTTAGGGAAGTAAAAAATAAAACCATAAAAAATAAGTATGAAGATTCAAATGAGATATAATTTTAAGAAATTAATTATCAATTTATTTTCATAGAGATAAATGGGATAATGGTTGGGTATTTAATTAAAATTAGGATGATTTTTTTTTTAATTTCAAAACATAGGCTGGAGAATATATGTTATATAAAAAGAAACTCATTTTTTGCCCACGGTTTTGACCTATGGTAATTTAAATTTATGTTTTGGATTTTATTATTTTAGTATTTTGGTTTTACATATTTTATTATTTAATAATTAAACTTCTTAAAAAAATTTGAATGTGGAATAGATTATTATTCATAAATAATCTATTTTAAAAGTATAAATTATACTTTATGTTTTGGAATATTATTTACATATTTTAAAAATTAATTTTATTAAGGTAAAATTAATTATTTAAATAAAAAACCAATTTTTGGTAGCCCCGTAATTTGTAATATGTGTTATATCATTTTTGAGACCAGTATGATTTGACAACCATTAGATTATATTCATTCATTATTTTACTATTTACCAAAAAGTAAATTTTTTCATAGATAATTTTGATGTACTAATTCTAAGAGTCATCAATTTTATCAAAGTCATTTTCTAAATATGAGATTTTTTTTCTCTAAATAAAACATTTCTTTAATGTAAAATGTTATTTTTTATCATACGTTCAATTATATTACCATTAGAAAATGATAATATAGTTAGAAAACAATATTCTATTTTTTATATAAGCTTAAATTTTGTCATTTAAATCTTTTATATAAAAAAAATTTATTACCATAATATTTTTTATTTATAAAAAAATTATATTTTAATGAAAATTAGACATATATGTTTTTCAAAACATAAATAATAGTTTATTTAAACCAAAAATTTATTTTATCACATTAACCATATATTCATGCGCCATTTGTCTTTCATACAAAGGTGATACATTGAATGAAAATTTTTGATTATTATAACCAGTATTTTATTTCAAAAATATTTTACACCTTAATAACACTAATGATCATGATAAATAACCCCTTTTAGACCACAATATTCCCCAATGGCGTGGGGTGTGGTGGTGGTACTTTCATGGGGTGGTTCATCTAAAAGATATCTTCTAATGATCTCTAAATAATTTAAATTCTCATGAAGATGATTTATCTCGAGTCTTTCTAGTTGAAGCTCAGCTTGGGATTTGGAATAGTGGAGCCCTAGTGATGCATCCTCCCTCAGAAGATACAAATATTACTTAATGGGTGTGTTGGAACCTAAGATATCTAATCTTAAAAATCAGACTATGTTTTGGCCAATTTTCTATTCAACAAAATTTATTAAATTTAAAAATTGATAATATTTACAAGAGTGCATATCGTATTACATATAAATGTAAAATTCCCCTTCTCACATCCCCATAATGTAATTGATCCACAACTCTACAATCCACTAATTAAATACCATATAAACAACATTTTTCTTGAAATATAGGCTTTGTTCTTCCAAATATATCCATCAAAGATGCATTAAATATTTATAAAAGACATTACCAATGGAAGACGTATAGGTTCTTACTAAGATTGTTCAAGTTTATTTGACCATAGAAATAACAAAAAACTTCTATATCCATCATGAAATTATTAAATACTTTCTTTTATTAGACTAAAATTTAATTATGTTAATTTTAAAACCAAATTTATTGATTTTCCATATAATGGAAAATGGGAATATCAGTTCTATATATGTGTAGACTACCACATATATAAAGAGATGTCATTAATTTTTCATCTCTAAGACATATGGTTAGTTTTATATTTAGGTTCTAGGGATATATATGATATTTCATACAATATTAAGGTTATAAAAAGATATAAAATTATTTAGCTTCTTCTCCTTTAATTAGGTGAATAATGAAAGCATCACTCATGTGTATGTGTGGTGTACAACCTCTATGAAAGAATATTTAATTTTATCTACCTTGATACATGAATAGTTCTAAATAATATTTAATTTATAAATATGATATATATGTCTGTATTTGCAATCTTTATGTGATGAAACCATGACCATGGTGTAAGTACATAAACCATTGAATCAAATATTATTTAATAGTGAATTCCTAGTTAACAAAAAATATCACTAAAAATGTAAAAAGAGAGGGATGAATATATTTAGTAAGAATGGTATCAGTAAGGATATGAGAAATTATAAAAATAAATATAAATTTATTATAGAGGATGTTTGAATACCCCCAACCAAACTCGAATCTAAGGTAAGGGTTTCTTTTACAACCGTATATTTATTCAGGAGTTTTAATTTTAATATATACATTTTTAGAGTTATATTCCCTTTATCTACTAAAACACATTTATTTTCACCAATATTTAATTATAGGGTTTAAATGTGTTATTTTAATTTATCCTCTCTTTGGTACTCAAAACTGTGGAAATAATTGTTATAAGAAGTGCTGATATTATACCTTTTTTTTAGACAAGGAACATTTTTTCCAATATCCATATTCTTTATTTTTATTAAAAAAATATTCGTTTCTATATATAAAATACTTCTTAAGTTAATTTTATATTAATATTTAGGGTATATTAAAATGTTTTAAATGCTTATTTTCATCTTTTTTATTAAGGTTCATTTTTTGACTGTCCTTATACAAGTATAGAAAGTATTTTTTTTATTTATTGATCAACCATAATTTTATTTCATCATATCCATTAAACATCATCAATATTTCCTTATACATTCCAAAAAAAATTTAAATATAAAATCCTAATCATATTATTCTAATAATGTTTTATTTTTTAAATGTTACAAAAATGAAAGGGATATTTTCTTCTAAAAATATTATGAAAAGAATTACATTTTATTTATGTATATATTTTTATCTTCTTCTATAAATTATCTTCCAAAAGAATAATATATTTTTGAAATTATATTTTTTAAAATTATTTTAAAGAAAAATATAAAAATATTATTGATTAACATTGAAGTAAAATATGGAAGTTTTTTATAACATAAATTGTATAATAGTTTTTGTCATGACCTATCCTCGGGGCCCGTGCCGTGACTACCCCATGTCCACCTTCTATAGGCCAGGGACTGGTGACTAGCACCAAAGGTGTAAAACGAAAAAGAAGGGAAGGCATTTCCTTTAAAGAATAAACAAACACCACAGAGTATGAAAGTTAAGTAAACACTAAGTAAAACAAGGTACAAGGTAAATGCTGATAGAAAATGGGCTTGTATACAAATCCAAATGAAAGTACAGTACAACTGAAAGGAAAGTACATCAGCAGAAAGTAAAATAGCAACACTGAGTCGTTCTCGAAGAATCCCACATGAATGGTGGGTATAGATAGACTCCTCAGCTCCTCGGTCCATCTATCCGCTCCGTGCATGTCCCACCAAGTGATCCACCTCTGGGTATCATACAACTCCACAAGCCTCCACCTCGATCTATGCTTTCCATCGTCTGCATCCAACACAACATAGTGCGGGCATAACCTGTGCAAGGGTGAGTATATGATACTCATTAGAGACCCTGAGACTCCTGAATGTCTCTCAGAATCCACAAAGGATAAACCAAAAAGGAAAAATACAAACATAAAGTATCAACAACCTCTACTTAGGTATATGCCCAAAAATATACCTAAGTCAACAATTAGAAAACGGCTCCCACTCTGAAGCCAAAGTACAACCTAGTCCACAGAAGAATGCTCGACCCAGTCCACACTAGAAAGCAGAACCCAGTCCAAAGAGGATAGCACAACCCCGTCAACACAGGATAACACAACCCAGTTGACACAGGATAGCACAACCCAGTCCATACAGGATAGCACGACCTAGTCTACACAGGATAACACAACCCAGTTCACACAGGATATCACATCCGAGACTACACAGGATAATAATCCAATCATATCAATGATGATGATTGAAAATCAAGACATAGGTCAAATAGATATACTACTTATTGAAGAGAGGTGGAGGTGATTATATATGGCCTCTGAATCATCTCCTCTACCGATCCCACGTAGGATCCTAGTACAGAAGTCATCATTACCGAACCCACGGAGGATCCATGTATAGTAGTCATCACTGCCGAAGCCACAGAGGATCCAAGTACAGTCGACAAGGCTGTTGAACCCATAGAGGATCCTAGTATAGAAGTCATTGTCGTCGATCCCACAGAGGATCCCAACACGGTAGGAGTCATCGTCGAACCCACAGAGGATACCAGTATGGTAAAGGTCGTTGACGAACCCACAAAGGATCCTAGTGCGGTAGTCTTCCTCATCGAACCCACTGAGGATCCTAGTACGATAGTCATCCTCGTAGAACCCACTAAGGTTCCTAGTATGGCAGTTGTCCTCGTCAAACCCACTAAGGATCCTAGTACGGTAGTCTTCCTCGTCGAACCCACTGAGGATCCCTGTACAGAAGTCATCATCTTCGTCGCAGCCAGCTCTAGGGTTCCCGCACACAGCACACTTGATTCTGGGAGGGTCCGCTCCACGATCCAAGGGTTCGATACATCAACTATCACGATTTCAAGAGTTTATGTTTTAAAAAATTATTTCTCGTCAACAGAAACTCAACGAGACAAACAGCGCGTAAATCAGACGCCCCGTTGGAGAGTTTTTGGCTTTTTTGTCCCAGGCGCCCGGTTGGTTTTTAAGATAATACCAACTAAACCGCACTACAGCTGCATCCAAACCTTGAGTAGAGTAATTAAGAAGAACTGCCTCACTATGAGGAATTCTATGAAGTTGACGACACATCAATCGGACGTCCGGAGCTCATGTTATAAGCATTTCAGCTCCGAGGCCTTGTTTGGTTTCGTGTTCGAACCAACCCGGTCGTACCCAAAGTTCTTCTAAAACTTGTGTGTAATATACTGAAATGACCATATTGATTCAAGGATGCCAACTCAACTAATGGTATGTTGATAGGACGTCTGTAGCCCATGATGTGGGTGAAAGACTGAAAACGATCCGAAATGGGGGGTCTGGGCCCGGCCCGACCACCCCTGGGTCGGCCCGAACTGGGTCGACACAACATGGGTCGGAGTCCGGCCCGGACTGGTCTGTGGGACCTACCCTGACCCATCAGGGGGGGAGGGGTGTGCTGGCTCGGCCAGCGGGCTGAGCAGGGGGGGACGCGGTCCCCCTCCCTTTGCGCTTCGCGGACGCGGTGGGCGCTGCGTCCTCCCCCGGATCCCACGCGACCGTGGGATCTGTCTGCCTATGGCTCGACATCTGCCTTAGTAGCTCTTGCTGGGGGAACGTCGGGGCACCACCTCCTCCAGGTGGCCGGCCGCCACCTCCCACCGTCGGCGCCGTCTGCGCCTTCCACGGACCACCGGACGCGCTCCGGTGGTCCGATTTGTCCGTCGTCTGCACCTGCGGCTCTCCTGGGACCCGTTCATCACAGCGACGGCTTCCACATGCTTTTACTGTCTTGTTCCATTGTCTCCCGTCAACTCTTGCACAGAAAAACAAACTATGGAGGGTCACCGACCGTGTTTGTTCAGCCTGCGCCCTCCGTGTTAGTTGGTAAAAAAGGGTCGAACAACAATAATGTTCAATGACAAACAAGGCACAAAAATTAGTTAGGATTGAATTTAATCCCCAAAAATTCCTCCAAAAATAATAATCCAAAACCTGAAAATAATAATCATTTGCGGATCACCTTGATAATGGGTTGAAACACATTCATATTTTAGAGGAAAACAAACATGAGAATATTAACTTTCTCAGAAATAAACCCCTACCTATTAGTAGTTCGTTGTAGCGCGTTCGTCCTCAAGGGGGGTTAAGGCGTCAGTGTCGCATTTCAGCACTGATATTCAAAAGGCATAGAAGAAGAATAAGTTTTGTCTTCTTTCTTCGTTCTTCACTGGGGCAGATTTCCGTCAGAGGATCGCCAGAGAATCCTCTAATTTCTTTCCCCCACACATTCTCGGTGTGCAAAAATATAAAGGATCCTGTCGCAACATTGCCATAATGGTGTCATTAAAGCGTCACTATAGTATGAGTTTAATGACCCATTAATGAGCCTCATTGATGTGCATCATCACCTTCATGTCGCAGCCCCACCACCCAAAATGGGAGAAGGAAAAATAACATAATTCATTTAAATTATTTTATTATTTTTCTCAAAAGGCCCGAAAAATTAACTTTTTCAATCGTCCCTTGCTGGCTGAAGTTAAGCTTTTCCTAATCAAATCCTGATGCTATGAAATCAACGGTGCCCTCCGAATTTGATTCCAATCACATGTTCAAAAGTTATAAAATGCCGCTCGTACGTTTACTGAACGTACCCGAAAAGAAGTTCGGAAAATTATTATCAGTCCCCCTGGACCCAATGTGGTCATAGTTAGGCTCTTCTTAGGAGAAACACGCCCCAAAGAACTCAAAGGTACTCTCAGATTTTCAATTTGAGTTACCGTTTAGAAGTTATGAATTTTACAATAAAATAATTGTCACTTAATTATTTTATTTACGATCAAAAACTAACTTTCTCATGTTGCCCGCACCTGCCAAAGTTAGTATCTTCTTAAAGAAAGAATAACCTCATGAGTTCAGCGGTGGTCGAGGATTTCTAATCCGAGTTACCGTTTGTGAGTTATATGAATTTGAAAAGTAAAATAACTTTATTTATATTATTTTATTTACAGTTATGCCATTTTCGGGTTTCCTCATAGGAGGCATGCACCGATTAAACTTAAGTCACACCTAGGGTAAACCTACCATCCTGATCACAACGGTGCCCTCATATTTTTTATCTGAGTAACCGTTTAAGATTTATTCCACGTTTTCAGAAAAAATGCTTATTCCCATTAATTTAAGCTTAAAAAAACTTCAGAAAATTATTTCGGGCACACCGGGTCTCGGAATCAGGTGCCGTCAGAAACTGTGTACTCGTAAAATTCCAAAGAATTTAAAAAAAAGAAAAAAGAAAAAAAATCCTTGAAATATATGGGTCTTTAAATTACTCCCACCTTAGGGATTTACGTCCCTGTAAAACTAGAACACAAACTAGGGAAATTAAAGGAGATACCGAGAATGCATCTGAGCCTCCCACTCCTAAGTGCTCTCTTGGAGGTTCCCGTGCTGCCAACGAACACGCACTAGAGGAATCGACCATCCATAAAGGACCCCCTCCTTTCGATCCTTGATCTCCACCAGAACCTCCATGAAGGTCTCCCCGTCATCGATGTCCAGCTCCATGTGGTCGATGATATGCGTCGGGTAGTGCACATTTCTCCTCAGCTGAGTTATGTGAAAGATGTCGCGCACCCGGTGTAGCTGAGGTGGAAGGGTCGGGCAGTAATCCACCACACCTACCCTACTGAGGACCTGGAAAGGTCCGATTAAGTGTGGAGATAACTTGCCTCCGTGTCCTAATATCTATAATCCACGTTGAGGTGAGACCCATAAGAAAACTTGGTCGCCATCCTCAAACTACAGTGGTCTCCACCTCCTAATAGTATAGGACTTCTGCCTGCTTTGTGCAGTCCTCATCCTCTCCAGGAAGATCTGCACCTTCTCCAACGTAGCCTGAACCATCTTTGGTTCTACACGTACTCACTTCAACACTTTCCAAAATGGATATCTGAAAACACGGCTAGCTGCTGCCTCGCCACTTCTAATAGCTGAATACCCGATCTCCTACCAAAAGCATCCGCTACAATGTTCCCCTTCCCAGGAGTATAAACTGTCTCGATGTCATAGTTCTGGAGGAACTCAAGCCATCGCTACTATCTCAGGATCATTTCCTTATGATAAAACATACACCTGAGACTATTAAGTTAGTGAGATCCTTAAACCGTTCACTCGACGAACAATGGTTGGGACTAACCATTTCTAAGAAATCAACTCCAGCCTTCTTCGTCTACGATCTAAATGAGCTGATGAGATTCCTCCTCTACCGAAAAGAGAAATATGGTCTCAACCCCTGGATGAACCACATACATTTCCTAATATAGTCAATCCTATCATGAATGGTACTATTTCATGCCATGGACGACGTCGTAAGGCCTCGACCCTACTACCAAGAGAACCAATTGTTACTCTCGCCTCCAAGAGTCGAGTAACACTGTTGGAAGCAGTGTGTGGTTACTAGGACTCCTCCAGTAGAAATCTCATAAGTGATGGTTAAGTCAATGTTTTTAACCGGAACCTCTCAGTACCCACTACATAAAAAGGACATGGAAGAAAATTTCACAAGAAAAAGTGACTTTTATTACTGCAACTCAAGGTACAAAGACACAGAGAACCCAAAAACACAACATAAAAAAAGACAGAAGCATCATGAACAAAATTCTCTATGTCTGGAGCTAGTCCCGCTCTTGTCCATCTTCTCCTGGAGCTCCATGGTCCTAGGCCTCAGCTGTTTGAAGTTGAGATCTCCCCTTTCCACATGTTCCCTGTGGTCGGGGTGGTCTTCCGGGTGGTGGTGGTGGTAGGGCCTCCAAGCATCACCCACCACTAGCTGCTCGTCCAGCTCCTCTGCCTCGTCCGCGTGTTCCCTACAGATCACCACAGTCGATCCTCTTTGTGGGAGGTCCCTCTACCGCCTGCTGCTCATCTGCAGGATGAGTGCGGCAGTCTCGAGCCATGTGACCATGCCCGCCGCATGCATAGAACTGTCTGCTCCTCATGTGGATGGATCTGTTTCGTGTGCCCCACACAACCGAACCAGTTTCCTAATATTTCTCATCTGATGGTCTCACCCGCTTGGTCCTCTGCGTCATCTATCTACTGCCGGCTGCAGAATACTCCGTTGTGGGTTGTCCTGAGGAGGGTCTCGCCTTTTGTGACTGCTCTACGAGAAAACTCTCTACAAGATGTGCTCTCTCTAGCACCCTTTCCTTCGTTGAAATGTTGAGGGAGATCATCAAAGCCCTGATCTCATGGATCAGTCCCTTCTTGAAGGTTCGGGCCCTAAAGAACGGGTCTCGTACCATGTCTGTGGAGTAGTACGATAGATCAGAAAATCTTTCCGAGTACTAGGATACTATTATGTTGCCCTGCCACAGCTGTAGTAGCTTCTGAATGTGCATCACAAAAAGAGTGGCTGGAACGAACTCCGAGCAGAAGAGGCCCTCGAAGTAAGTCTAAAGGATAGATGCCTCATCGTTTACCTGGAGCATCAGGCTCCCCCTTCTACCTACTACTGCGTGCATGAGACTCGCTAGAAGGATCACCAAGAAATATTCTTTTGTCCCTACCAATCTGAAGACTCGAACTATAGCTTCCAGCCAATCCTCGGCTACCTGAGGGTTTGTCTGCCAATGGAACCTAGGTGTTCTCTGACGCTGAAACTCATGTAGTGCACTCAGGCGACGTGCACTCTCTGCTGCTGGGGCTGGTGTAACCGGTGGCTCGGGAGGTAGAGGTACCACCGGTGCCTCCACTGTAATGGGGACCTTCAACGAGGCCTCGTCGCTCTGTGGGCTGCCATCTCGCACGTAACTAGGAACCCTAGCTGGATGTCATCATGGGGCCATCCTGAAAAGAATCAGGTGCACCACAGTCAATACCGTATACCAGGTGAGATTACACAATGTAATCACAACGAAAACTTTTGAAATACTCATGCAATCATTGTTTTCGTGTACTGAGTCTGAAATCATGAGTCAGGGTCCTGGTGTATGGATACGTCGGCCACTGCACCAACACTAGACTCCCTAGACCGATAAGCCCACTCAATACCATTAACACTATTTCTTTACATAGATGAGATTATCAGAGTCCAAAAATATATGGTAGAACTGGCTCCTCTGATACCAATTTGTCCTGACCCGTCCTCGGGGCCCGTGCCGTGACTACCCCAAGCCCGCCTTTCATAGGAAAGGGGCTGGCGACTAGCACCAAAGGCGTAAAAACCAAAAGAATTGAAGGAATTGAATTTAATGAGTAAACAAACCCCACAGAGTACGCAAGTGAAGTAAACACTATGTAAAACTGGGTACAAGGTAAGTGTTGAAAGAAATGGGCCAGTATAAAAACTCAACTGAAAGTACAGTACAACTAAATGGAAAGTACAACAGTAGAAAGGAAAATAGAAACACTGAGCCATCCTCCTAAAATACCACCTAAAGGGTGGGTACAGATAGTCACCTCACCTTCTCAGCCCGCCCGTCTGCTCCGTGCATGTCCCGCAAAGTGATCCACCTTCGGGTACCGTCCAGCTCCACAAGCCTCCACCTCGATCAGTGCTTTCCGTCTTATTTATCCAACACAATGTAGTGTGGGCATAGCCCGTGCAGGGGTGAGTATACGATACTCAGTAGGGATCCTGAGACTCCCGAAGGTCTATCAAAATCCACAAAGGAAAAAACACAAAGGAAAAATACAAACATTAATTATCAACCAGCTATACTTAGGTATATACCCACACATATACCTAAGTCAACAATTACAAAACGACTCCCACTCTTAAGCCCAAGTAAAAACCGATCCACACTGGAATGATTGACCCAGTCCAAATAGGAAAGCACAACCCAGTCCACATAGGATTACACAACCTAGTCCACAGAGGATACCACAACCCAGTGCACACCGGATAGCACAACCTAGTCAACACAGGATAATAAGTCAATGATATCAATGATGATGATTGAAAATCAAGACTCATCTCACAAAAAATACTACTTCTTGTTGAGAGGTGGAGGTTATTAGATGTAGCCTATGAATCATCTCCACTGCCGATCCCACGTAGGATCGTAGTACAGAAGTCGTCACTGTCAAACCCATGGAGGATCCAAGTATAGTAGTCATCACTACTGAACCCACGGAGGATCCAAATATAGTCGAAAATGTTGTTGAACCCACAGAGTATCCTAGTAGAGAATTCATCATCATCAATCCCATGGAGGATCCCAACAGGGTAGATGTCGTCGTCGAACCCACGGAGGATACCGGTACGGTAGACGTCGTCGACGAACCCACAGAAGATCCTAGTACGGTAGACTTCTTCGTCAATCCCACAGAGGATCCTAGTATTGAAGTCATCCTTGTTGAACCCACTAAGGATCCTAATACAGAATTCATCCTCGTCGAACCCACTGAGGATCCTAGTACGGTAGTCGTCCTCGTCAAACCCACTAAGGATCCTTGTACAGAAGTCGTTATCTTCGTCGCAGCCAGCTCTAGGGTTCCCGCACACAGAACGCTTGATTCTGGGAGGGTCTGCTCCACAAGCCGAGGGGTTGATACATCAACTGTCAAAAATTCTAGAGTTTATGTATCACAAAGTTTCATCTCGTCAATTGGAACTCAACGCGACAGATGTCATGTAAATCAGACGCCCGATCTGAGAGTTATTGGCTTTTCTTTCCTAGGGGCCCGGTTGGTTTTTAAGCTAAAACCAACCAAACAGTAATCTAGCTACATGCAAACCTTTATCAGAGTAATCCAAAAGAACCTTCTCACTAAGAGGAATTCGACGAAGTCGACGGAACGTCAATCGGACGTCCGGAGCACATGTTATAAGCGTTTCCGCTCCGAGTGCCCGATTGGTTTCATGTTTGAACCAACCCGGCCATACACAAAGTTCTATGAAACCTTGATTTTAATAATCCAAAACAATATTCTTGATTCAAGGATCCCAACGCAACTGACGATGCATCGATCAGAGGTCTGTTGCCCAAGATGTGGGTGAAATACTGAAAACGGTACAAAATGGGGGGTCTGGGCCCGGCCCGACCCCCCCAGGGTCGGCCCGAACCGGGTCGACCCAGCCTAGGTCCGGGTCCGACCCGCACCGGGTCGACCCCACCTGGGTCCGGGTCCGGCCCGGCCTGGTCTGCGGGACCCGCTCCGGCTCGACCGGAGGGGGGGGGCGCTGGCTCGGCCAGCGGGCCGAGCAGGGGGGGGGGACGCGGTGCCCCCTCCCCTTGCGCTCCGCAGACGCGGTGGGCGCCACATCATCTTCCATATTCTATGTGGCCGCGAGATCCGGCCTTTTACCGCCGCGGCTGCTCCTGCCGATGGCGCACCGGGGCGCCGTCGCCTCCTGGCGGCCGACCGGTGCCGGCAGCGCCTTCCGCGGACCCCCAGACGCGCTCCGGTGGACCGATTTGCTCGCCGTCTGTGCCTGTGGCTCTTCTAGGACCTGTTCATCACTGCGACGTCTTCCACATGCGGTTTCGGTCCAGTTCCATTGTCTCCTATCAACACACACACAGAAAAAAAAACTACGGTGGGTCGCCGACCGTGTTTGTTCGGCATGCGCCCTCCGTGTTAGTTGGTAAAAAAGGGTCGAACAACAATAATGTTCAATGACAAACAAGGCACAAAATTAGTTAGGATTGAATTTAATTCCCAAATACTTCCCCAAAAATAATAATCCCAAACCCGCAAATAATAACCGTTTGCGGATCAACTTGATAATGGGTTGATCCACGTTCATATTTTAGAGGAAACAAACATGGGAATATTAACATTCTCAAAAATAAACCCCTACCTCTTAGTAGTTCCTTCTCGCGCGTTCATCCTTAAAGGGGTTTAGGCATCAACGTCACTTTCCGGCTCTGATATTCAAATGGCGTCGAAGAAGAAGAAGTTCTTTCATCTTTCTTCGTTCTTCATAGGGGTAGAAGTCCATCAGAGGTTCGCCACAGAATCATCTAATTTCTATCACCCAAACATTCTCGGTGTGCCAAAATATAAAGGAGCACGTCGCAGTGTTTCCATAATGGTGTAATTAAAGCGTCACAACTCTATGAGTTTAATGACACATTAATGAGACTCATTGATATGCATCGTCACCGCCCTGTCGCTGCCCCGCCACCCAAAATGGGAGAAGGAAAAAATAAAATAATTCATTTAAATTATTTTATTATTTTTCTCAAAAGGACAGAAAAAATAACATTTCTCTCAGCCCTTTCTGGCCAAATTTAAGCTTCACGTAAGCGAATCCCGACTCTGCGAATTCAACGGTGCCCTTGGAATTTGATTCCGAGCACCGGTTCAAAAGTTATAAAATTCCGTTCGTACTTTTACTGAACGTACCCGAAAAGATGTTTGGAAAATTCTTATTAGTCATCCTCGACCCACTGTGTTCAAGGTTAGACTCTTTCTAGGAGAAAGACGCCCAAAAAAACTCAAAGTTAATCTCATATTTTCAATTAGAGTTACTGTTTAGATGTTTTGAATTTTACAATAAAATAATTGTCACTTAATTATTTTATTTATGGCCAAAAACTAACTTTCTCAGGTGGCCCGCGCCGGCAAAAGTTAGTATATTATTAAAGAAAGCATACCATCACGTGTTCATCGGTGGTCTCAGATTTTTAATCTGAGATACCATTTGTGTGTTATAAGCATTTGAAAAACAAAATAACATTATTTAATTATTTTATTTACAGCTATGCCATTTTTAGGTTTTCTCACAGGAGGCATGCACCGACTAAAATTAAGTCACGCCTTGGGTAAACCCGCCATCCTGAGCACAACTGTGCTCTCAGATTTCATATCTGAGTAACAGTTTAAGAGTTATTCCACTTTTTTAGGAAAAATTCTTAGGCGCGTTAATTTAAGCATAAAAACATCAGAAAATTATTCCGGGCACACCGGGCCTCGGAATCAGGTTCTGTCAGAAACTACGTACTCATAAAATTCTAAAGAATTTTTAAAAAAAAGAAAAAAAATTCTTTGAAATTTACTGTTCTTTATAGTTTTAT
Organism: Viscum album; assembly: GCA_963277665.1. Taxonomy (NCBI): domain Eukaryota; kingdom Viridiplantae; phylum Streptophyta; class Magnoliopsida; order Santalales; family Viscaceae; genus Viscum; species Viscum album. The sequence continues at coordinate 772,510,422 of OY728142.1, read as the reverse complement.
AGAGGTTATTTTTAATGTCATTCTTCCATTTTACCCAATAATTCTAAAAACATCCCTTTACTTAGAACTCAACATTTATAATTAATTTTTTATTTTTATTTATCTATTATTGACTTATGGTTTGTACCTAATTTTTTGTACAAGGAGTATTCCTAATTATTTTTTTAAATATTCTTAATAAATCTACAACATTCTATAGAAAGTATGTCCACATTCATTAGTATCATAGATATATTTATAACTTCAATATTTTATTGACCATATACAGTTTTCAATTATGGTTTTATTTCTAATAATATTATAAATAATTTTTTTATATTAAGTAGAGAATATTGAGAGTTTTTTTACATAATTTGATATAGATTGGTATTTATTTTTAAGACATATTTATCTTGTATCTTCTTAATTATTAATTAAATACTATATTCAATAGACATGTGTTAGAGATGGGTGGGTATTGGAATTATATCTCCCTCAATGAATCTTTATTACTCATGAGACAGTCAGTTTGGAATACATTAAATATTATTTGGGTATGTTCTATATTTCAAACCAAAATATTTAAAGAGACGTGGTTGATTTCTTTATGGTAGATTTTAAATGTTTATAATTATATATTCAATCATTGATATCCATTATTATTATCTATGTGATTGAAACATTGATATATTCTAAGAATCAATTCCTTATACACATCATTGATTAAATGACATATTTATTTGTTATTCACTGTACAATATTTTTTATACCATTTATATTTTTGGTAGGTTATGATTTATGTTTTACCTTACTGATTATTTAGGCTCATAAATTATCTTAATTTTCATTCCTAATGGTATTGAAATGTAATATTTTAAATATTTTGTAGGGAAAATTTAATGATTTTCTAATATTTTTATGTTGTCTTTAATCATCCAATGAAAAAAAGATACTATGTATTTATCTATTATCATGACCCCCTCATCCCAATGGTACCCCTCCTGGCTCAAAATGAGATAATAGAGATAATGAAATGCTATGTTATCCACCAATGGTACACAAGATGAAAACCAACAGTGAGGGTATATTATATAAACAAATGGGATGTATTAGCCTCTAAGAGGAAGTAAAGGAATGTGATATATGATAAAACCACAAAGAATCATGATTATATCAGAAGGTAAAAGGATACCGATAAATACATGTAATTTTATAAAACTAGAAAAATTATATTCTGAAATATAAGTACCAAATGTAAATCCTTGATAGGGACCGCGATGCTGATGTAGGTCCTGAAGAGCTCCATGAGATCGTGATGTCTATCCAGGTCTCAGACCAGCTCATGCAGTCTTGAGAAATAGTGTATATATACAGGGTGAGAATAATATGTATAGTCAGTAGGATCCTCAATTGATCCACTCATTCAAAATAAAATCAATTCATAATAATTCTTGTTGAGTAACCAAGTGAAGTTATATCATCAACTGAAATTATTTTTGAGGTTCCCATCATCACCATGGTTTTCTCACCATTTATCACATACAAATAATAATACAATAAAAAATATAATATTAAATAAAGTGACCCCACTACCACTCCCCAAATATTTTCTTCACTACCCCAATGTTGAACTTCCAAAGACATCTATCTACAATAACAATTCATTCTGTAAACACAAGGAAATCTATCAGATTTCATTCACCGCATGCAACACATAATCCTATCCTTAACATCCACATCACTCGATAGGAAATGTGTATTTATTGATATCCACATCATCTTATAGGTATCGTATTTTACACCAATACATCATGGAACACATAAATTATTAAAAAAATAAACCTTAGGATGCCATATATAGAGAAACATATTTTTTATATAATCACAACCTATTACATCCATCTAAAATCTTTTTGGGTAATATTAACCATTTTGCATACCATATCATAATAATATCAAGACAGGTGAGTATATATATATAAGTATCCAACCAACCATTCCAAACCAACCTATATGTTAGGGAATAAACCCTATAGAGTACTCTATTGTCAGTTCATCTCCCACCATGTTTGGGGTAGTGTATAAAATCAATTAACATACTAAAGATATATATGTAACACATAAATGAAACTATGGGATACAATGTAACTTTATCCCATCTTCATATACCATCATATGAATACATAACTACCACTATTAGGGTTTATATATCATATATTATCACAAGAATTTAAAGAGGAATTTTATTAATTATTTCATTTAACATCTCATAGTAACTTTAATTACTAGTTTAATTCCTTGCCCTTGATTCATAAAAAATTTTATTTCAAGGTTCTTATAGATTTATAATTATGCTAAAATTACATTAAAATTCCATTCCCATGGGTTAATTGATTTATCATTACTTATGTTTCTTTATTTATAGGTACATTGTGAAGCATCATAAGAAAACATGAAGGATGAAAAATCTAAGCACAACTAGAATTTTCAACCAGTGGGGAATGTAATACAAAAACATGAAACCTATCCATCCATCCTGTAAGTATTTTCATTATTATGAAATAATTTTTTTTCCTCAACTAAATCAATTGGAGACCCTTGATTCAACTAATTCCATCATCCCAATTCTAAACCGGGCATCATTATTCATTTAACCATGAATCATGCCATCACATATGCAAAATATTTCCACAAATATATAGATATACAAAGATTACTGTCAAACCATTAGCCATCCTAGGTTGAAATAATGTTTCATAACAAAATTCCTTATTTGGATTTATCATATATCTCTTAAAGGAAAAAAAAAAGTATTGAAAAGATCATATAGGCCCAAAAACTAAGGCCCCAACCTCTATAAGTGAATTGGATAACATGGCCCCCAAAAAATTATTTTTATTAAATGAAAAATATTTTTAAACATTAGTTAATAAATTAATTTATCCTAGGTTACAACCAGATATAACCAATACAATGAACTATTCATAGCTAAAATATATTTAGACATTCTTTAAGTTTCACTTTAATTTCGATCAATTTATATGTGGTAACTATTTCAATTCTTCATTATCCGTTATTATTTACCAAAAAATAATTTTGATCATTATTTTGGTCCTAAAATTTCCAAACAAAACGAAATTATAAACAAAAAAATAAAAAAATGATAACATAATTTTTTATAAACCATGGGGATGTAATTTATATGAAGTAAAAACATTTATTTGATAAAACCAATTTTTGAAATATCTTTTCATATTAATAAAGCATAAATAAATAATTACCTAGTTAGATTAATTGGGATGTATTTATATTTCCCATAAAAACAAAGAGAAGTAATGAATTGCTTATATTTATTCAGGAGTTCAATGTTAATAAATGAATAATGGACAATTGTGGGTCAACCAACATTCGAAATAACATCACCAAGTCGAAGGAAGACTGTTCAGAACATAACATCTGCAAGTCACTAACAATCCAAGATAAAAAATCTTCCTTAAAACCATGGGTATTTCTATAATGATAAACCAAATAATAGGATGACCCAAAGGAGAATGTAATGGGAAAACATACATTGTAAAAAGAGTGGTTGATACCCTATGATCCATGTTTTTGACCCAAAATGAGTCATTCAAAGGGAATTGATGAGGTATAAGAAACACATAGATTGTGATAAGACACACCAAATGGTTCTCCAATATGATAAAATTTCTTTAAACATTCCCTAGGCTCACATAGATAATCAAGAAATATTTTCATTCAATAGAATGTAAATAAGAGGATAAAACACCAATTAATATTAGGGAATAATCCAATTAAATCTAAAAACAATAATATTTATTTAAGATGCAAGATTTTTCTCTTTTAAATGTATTAGATAAAGGATGTTAATATACTATTTTAGGTATTTCAAAACCAACCACACTACCTTTATGGCATCCACCATGGCCCCCAAAATGTCTATAGTGCTATTGAGATTTTCGTCCTGACATGATATCCTCTTAGGTGTATTTATTACAATATGGAATTTTTCCATCACCAAAAAACATAAGACATTCGTGGTGAGGTTCTCCTCCCAATTATTGGTTGAAGTTTCTCCATGGAGAACTGCCTAGTGATATTCCCTCACTAGGAATTTTTATACAGTCGGTTTCTGGCATGAGGGTACAACATACAACACCGTCTCTTAAATGGATTGAAAATCCCCATTACTGGATACAGTGAACTAAGAACCACACATCCAATTAAAAATGATTTTTCTTAGACCATATCTAGATTAAAATTTATTTTTATTCCCTTTGATCCAATATGAACTCCCCCACAACCATCACCCAATAATGGTAACACAATAATGTCAAAGAACACTCCTTTAGCCTCCATAACACCACCAAAATCCCTCTCAAAACGCCAATAATCCTGAAACATAGTTGAAGGGATAAAATGTTATAGACTGTTACCTTAGTTATCTCTCAAGAAAATTTCATCCTTTTTAATTGAAAATAAATTGGAGAGAGGGGAAGGAAATAAGGTCATTAAAATTGAATATTATTGAGGCACCTCTCAAGAATATTAACATCAGTGTTGTATAACCATATCATGTAGGGTTATAAGGAAAGGAAAATCAAAAATTAACCATAAATCTTGAAAAAAACTATCCTAAGGGATATACATACCAAATAAGAGAAAAGAAACAAAAAAGGATTCATAGAAGAAAGACTATCTCAAAAAAAATATAAGGTAAACATCAATAAAGAGTTTCCTTAAAAAGAGTTTCAATAAACAATAAAAAGAGATAATAAGTTCATGGATTGGAATCATGTTCCCATGTGTTATCCTCCATGACATTGAGATGCCAAAGGATAATAACTATGAGAATTACATGCACACAAAGCACCTTATCATGTAATTCATTGATATATATTGGATTCTACTAGAAGATTTCATTGTAATCATCATCGATCACACCCCAATTGATGATATGAGAATATTCATGACGATAAAAATGATGTTTTTCACATAGAATACAACCTATATATATATATATATAAATATCTTTTATTAAGTATATTCTATCTAGAACATGATATATCAATCATTTTCCAACACCTTGATAATTCTATCAAATCTAAGGTAAAATAATAAACCAATGACTAAACATGTACTACCCATTATGAAGTGCCACATTAAAGAAACAATGATCTCCAATGTCCAACTACAGTGGTCTTCTCCCATAAATTGGATGAGAGTTATAATGATTATGTACTTCTTTCATCCTCCCACAGACCTCCTAAAACATCGATTTCATGATTTGTACTAGTTATATCATGATAATTTCTAGATATCAAACCCTAGTATATCATAACAAGGAATTGAATGTTCATCCATATAATGAATTAAAAGGCTGATTACTAATGGAGGTGTAGATTTTTTTTTTAAAAAAAACCATCCAAAGGTATGTGTATCATACATAAACCTTTAAAATCAAGGACACATGTACTAAACATGTATTCAAGAGTTTTAACGGTCCTTTTTAAATGGCTATCTTTCTATAAGTATAAATTACTAATAAGGAACAAAAAAAATCCAATATCATGAAAATTAAATATCCACACCCAAGATGTGAAATGAGGATCATGATTAGAGGTGATCAATCTCAAGAGTCTATGGATCCTCACAACCACCTCCAGTTACTACCATGAGAAAACCTCCACAATGATTGACTCTATGGTTTCAATGACTAGATATGATTTCAAAAAATGGTTAAATATAAAAAAACATGACATCATATCCACTTTGAGACTGAGTTAATATAATAAATAATTTTATCAAAATATCCTCCCACTTCCATTAAAGACCATCTAATATATGGGGTGAAAAAATAGAAACCTAGTTTTCATCCATTCTCCTCTGATAGACTAGAAATTAAGGGAAAAAATCATATATTTAATTCTTCAATAAATTCCATAAAAAACTCTCAAATAAAAATACACCATTTTACCCCTGGTTGTACTACTAAAGGTAAGCTATGGATCATGAATGGAACTTCCTTGTTCATAATTTATGTAATAAAATTCATACATTGAAACAACATCTGATATTTATACTCCCGATACCAACCCTAATGGGAATAACTATAGAAATATTGATCCTACAAAAAATCCACCTCAGAATCACCAGTTATAAATCTTTCACCTAATACACTGAATATGACTACACCATTATCTAAAAAACATATCGTATATCACCAACCATTTGCATATTATGATTCATCATCAATAGATCGTCTGTAACTCTCTATGAGTGTCCAAAATCACACATAGCACCACTATGTAACATCATTATTAGTGCATCAGCTAAAAAATTTCCCTTAACCAAGATAAATGAAATCATAATGTCATAATTCTATCAAAATTCTATCCACCATTTCTATTGCAATGTCGATTAATTATGGGGGAATACATACCTCAAGCCTTTGTGATATGTAAAAACCAAAAATAATTCAAATATGAGGTATAGAATCCCCAACAAAAAGGAAAAATAACTTCTACCAAATCGAGAACATGGTTGTCGTATTTAGGTTCATGAGGTCATAATTTCTGAGTCCCATAAGAAATAACTTACGTCTGATATATTTATACAATACCTAATCCAAGATGGGAAGCATAACATTAAACATTAAAATGAAGTCCATATTTTTGAATCTGAAGGACTGGAGTATAGAAAACATGTCCTTTATGTACTTAAAAGCATCAGGACACTAGTTATTCCCCGTGAACACCTGGTTATTTCCAGTGAAGAATGATAGAAGAGTCTTAATCTGAGAAAAGGTAGCTATGAACAATTTTTAATATCATGAAATACCGGGGAAGCATTACACCACAAAAAAGTTATTGGGGCTACTCAAGAAACAACCAAATAGAACATTGTAAGGTCCATGAATCTACAAATCTAGGAAATAAAAATTCCTATGAAATTAAAATCATTATAAAAAAATGATAACTTTTATAGATGTGGGGATAGATACAGATGATGAACATTTAAAAAAACATCTTAAATATTATCAGTGTTCTCCTATTTATATGTTGAGTACACAAGAATTTCATCGAATAAAAAGACTATAAATTGGTGAATAAACACATAGAATAAAACATTCATTAAACACGAGAATAGAGATGGAGAATTCATCACATTTAATGACATTAAAATTGAATCATAATTCCCATAACAAAAGTGGAAATTAATCTTCAATATATCTTTAACATTAATCTATATTTGGTGATATCATTGTCAAATACTAAACATTAAGAACCAAATAGATCCTCTCACCATATTGAACAAATCCATAATCTATATAGTAAGAAAATGATACATTATTGCTTCGACAGAGAAAAGAGAACACTTCTACAAGAATTCGGTTTGTCCAAATGGTTGAATTTGAGTGAGGGGGTTAAATTTTTCATACAACTATTTACATCAGGTTACAATTTATGTTCTTAATGAAAATTATAAATGGTTCCCACTTCCATAATTTGGTATAGGCCTGTGTTCTAAAGGTAAGTGGTCTGTTTGGTTTTCAGATTCAATGACACTTAGTAACTCATATTTGTTGATATGATGGGGGGGTCATTCTCCTAACACCCATTTGGGGGGAATTATTACCTACTCCGAGACACTCTTATAGATTTACGATATACACAATAATCTATTAATAATCCTGAGACCTGAACAGTTACCAAAAAATGATCACAAATTAACCCCTTTCATGTAAATGAGAGGAAGGGGATCTCATTATCGAATACATCCATATGTATAAGAGGTTTTTTCATTTCCTTGTAATGAGTAGAAACTTATATGCTAAATTTTTATAACTTGGAATTTTAATTTTTGGAATGCAGGGAGGGGATTAATAGTATTAGGGGTCTATTGAGCCAATATGAAGCATCCTATGTATCCTTTTTATTATAGGAATAAAAAAACATAGAGATTGTCAAACCCCTACCATTTTAACATTATGAAGAAATGAAATACGTGTGAGCACATTTGTACCAAATATTGGAGCATGAGTCTCAAGTTGATGTCCTATATATATGGGTTATAATGAGAATTTGAGTTATCATGGTTCACTCCATCCCTTTGGACTGGTCCAAGGTGGATTTTCTTTTATGGGGTATATTTATATCATGTCACCCATTGGGGATATCATAGTGGAATTTCCATGGATGGTTGAGATTCATAATTTGAATGACCTGTTCACTACAATTCCCTAAGCCCACATGATCTATACTCAGTGTTAGATTCAAGGTACAAAATGTAATTAGTTTCACTACATATGGACATGGGAATTATGTATAAGGATAACCCTTTGGATGTTTAATACAAACCTAGGGACTTTGGAAGACATAATACAAATATAAGTTATTATAAAATCAATTTCATTACAATTCAATGTTATTATTTGTCCGTTGATGGATAAGGTAAAATGATCAGTCCATGGGGATGATTGGATCCTGGTGGTTGAAATGTCATAGGCATGTGGGGAATTAAACTGAAGTGGGTTCCGATTTTAGTTTAGGCTCAGGACTATGCGTGGAATATTACATATCTGGGTTAGGGAAGCAATCAGATTCCACATAGTTTAACTGGTTGGGGCTTACACATTTATGTTTCTCTAATAGGTGGTACATATCATATTATGACGTCGGTTGGTGCTTACACACTAAGGTTTACCTTCTAATAGATACTTGTCATGTGAATTATTTGATCATTATGACTCCCTAATTCCTTGTAAAAGATATTCTTAGTGTGAGAAATATGGGAATGAAAGGAATTACATGTAGGGACATCCCTTTTGGATGCTTATTATAGTTCTCAGGACTCAAGGAGGATTCATATGTATCCTGGTTATGGAATGAATCAAATTTATCATATTTCAATGGGCCATGTCTTATATAGTGATTCTTCCCTTCTAATCAAGGCTTACACACTGAGCATATACAAGGTTATCTAGTTCTAGGATGTACTATTGACCTAACCCACTTTTCTTATGTCCATAGTTTATTTTACACTTGATATTCCTTGATTTACTGCATGACATGTATGAATATGTACACCTATCATGTCTAATCAAAATCAAATGATATAGATTATTTGTATGAGGGATTTCATATTACTTGTATTGATTTCCTTAATGTTGTTTCATTATAAAGATTTAATTCATTGGAGGTCATTTTAACATCCATATAGTATGTCCTAGAAAACATAAGATGATCCTGACTAACATAATTATATGGTTTCTTAGGATCCTGATTAATTTCCTTGGTGTCATAATGTATGTTTTATGACATGATTCGAGGGAGTCAAAATATTCAGTGTGATATATATCATTGGGTGATGTTTGTCCTAGATGAAATTTCTAGGAGACATCATGAATGCAAACTGACATGTATGGGGGCGTCATAAGAGCCATCTAACATTCCATGGTGCTATCACTAGACATAGATGATATGTACTGATGTCTCCATTTGATCTGGGTGATATATGTAAATAAAATTTCAAGGGAATTATGTTTATACTGAGGGCTTTGAAATTCATTGGTGTCATGCCCATGGGATTCTTTATGACATTCTCTAATATATCCAAGGGACTACTCATGATCCAAATAGTATACCAAAGGTGCATTGCGTAAACATTAATAGATTTCCTGGTGATGTCACATGACCTTTCTGGTTCATACAAAGAGCATGGGGATCATCATATATGTTCCCTTCATAAGTATCTAATTTTTTTCTTTTATTTAAACATTTTATTGCATATTCCATATATTTTTTCAGTGTCAACCTGTTTTTTGTATCTTTTCTTATTGGAAATGTGTTTTATTTCAATCATATAAACAAAATAATTTCCTCCACATTATCTATGAGTGGTCACACTGAGTTCTTATTAATGCTACATGATCACTCCAGTTGTTCGTCAAATCTCACATGACAGAAAACTCTCCCGGTCATGAGATTAGCCCCTCAGAGAAATCAACATCGATACATAGGATTTTCTGTACGAGGTTACGTTGATTCATCATTCCAGGTCCTCTTTTTTCATGTGGGGGTGGGGGATTTATCGAACTCCACACCCTTATTGTTATCCAATTTGCGTAGAATATATAGTGAAAATATAGGATGGAGCTAGTGGAGGGCTTTATCAACATGCGTCTTCATGAGGTCCTATTGTTTGTCATTCTGGGGGGAGTGGGAGGGTCGCATGATTTTCACCAAGCACAATACCATATAATAAATGATATATTTATTGTATTCTGAAAAATTAATTGGGTTTTATTAAATCGTGATGACATGGAATGGGAATTCCATATTGTTATAATGACATTTCCAAGTTCCCAAACATGGTCAGGGCTCTTTTTGAAAGGCCTTTAGGTGATCTTATGTGTCTTATCTCAATCCATTTATGAGGCATGGATAAATTTTCAAGTCCATTATGAGACCATGCAGGTGAATCATGTGTTATTTAAAACCATAATATGATCCTAACGCCCCCTTCAGTATTTTCCCCTTTTAATTTACAAGGGCTTGGGGACTTGCGAGTGTTCTTATGTGTTTCCAAGGAATGTAATTCCTCTGATCGGTGTTGCATCCCATGACCATGAAATGGTCCTTTGGTGATTCACAAGAATTTATCATAGGAAAAACCTAATTCTTATTTTGGAACAAATTAGGGAGCATAAAAATGTATGAACATGACCATTGACCTTCGTGTGATGAAGCTGATATGCTAGTGGTGGCCCATACAATGTGGAAGAAATGTCACTGGGGAATCTATGGTGTCTCATAGGATACCAAGAGTGAATCACATGATTTCTATTACCTAACGATGGCTATTGTTTCCAATTTTTTATTTAATTTTTATTTTACAATGTTTTTTGATCTATTGATGTTGTATGAGTGTTTTCGAAGACATTCAATCTACCCATTCGTGATGCGTCAAGTGGTATTTATGATCTCAAGATTCTCCCACCTTTTATAAAATTTCCCTCGATTTATCATATAATGATTGAATAACTTGTTGAAGGGACATCTAGGAGACTTCCATGGGATATTCTAGCTTGTGTATTTCTGTATGACCTTTTACTAGTCATGCAATCTTGTGTCTCGTGGGGGTTTACATGATATGAATGATCATGGATACCTTCCTCTTCCTTTAATCTAGAGTTATAATAAAACATATATCCATGTATTTCTTATTTTTTGAATTTTTTTATACTCATATAGAGAGCATCAGAAAAATCCCCCCACCCTCGCGAGTGATTACCATGGGTACACGAGCTCAGTTGCAAGAAATGTAATTTCTTCCCTTGGGATTTGGCGATGTCTATTATTGGTGTCTTAGGCAATACAATGAAACATTTTGTATTATATGAAAGGTGATATAAATTGGATAGTGACGAAAAGATAATTCACTATATACTAGATTTTTTAGAGATCCTACACCCTGATTCTATCATGTGGCCTTGTTGAAATTCCTTCCAATAATAACTCATTATGAGACCTCTATGTGGGAACTTTTTAGAGAACCACACCAAAAGAAATAGTTTCCCAATGTGTCTTCTCAAACCAACGCACCAACTAAATTTAGGTAATTTTGTGATTTTTTTTGCGGGATGCATGACTATCATGAGTATTTCAGAAGATTTTATGGCTTGGCCGCACATTCCATAAACTATTTTGTGTAGGCATGGCCATGTCAATGTCTCACAATTTTATGTCTTTTGAGGGGTAATGTGGTTGTGTAAATCCTTTATACAATGATGAATTTTCAACAAGTTCATACAATGTGTATGAAGGTGATAGTTTTATTACCTTTCCTTAATGAGATTTTATTTCATCTATCTAACATATGAAACTTACTTCATTAACATGGATTTAAATTATCATCAACATTTATCTAATATAGCTAATCAAAGAGACTTGATTAAATGAAACTGAAAATTTTTCCCATGATACAACATGAATTCTGATGAAGAGACTCTAAAAGGGAATCTTACATTTGAGATTCAAAAATACCCTTTATCACACTAGGTTCCTCAAAATAGGTTTGACTTACTAGATGATGTTGTAATTCCTCCATTAGAATTCAATATTTATTCTTTTTACCTATCAACTTCTCCTAAATGTAATCATGAAACATTCCTCAAATGGTCAAAAAGTACTAGCTTGATCCCAGGGGCCATATTATATGGTAGAAAACACTCCTTTGGTTCCAGAGGGATGTGATTTCACTCTTCTATCCATTCCATAAAGCCAATCGAGTATATTCATTTCTACAATGAACAACTAGGGTGGCAGATGGAGCACAAATTGGGATTTTTGTCCGAGTTTGAATTTTTCAAAGAACAATCATGTCCATTTTGGGTGAGGAAAATCTACATAGTTTTTTATAACCACTTATATTAAGAGCATATTTATAATGTAGTAAATATTTACCACTTAATTTTTTATCACCAGTATAATCACCATCAATAATTGGATAGTCTTTGGTGTCCTAGAACAAAATAATTCCATCTATACCATGGTGATGTGGAAATCATCTAATGAGATACCTACAAACTAAAAGGGATCCCCCTTATTAGAGTGATGTATGATGTGTTCCTTACTACCGTAGATATTTGGTTTAATGATTTTTAGACTCTAGTCTTTTCAATGGACCTGATCATAACTGTAATTGAAAAACTAAGAAAGGATCAGACATTACACTATCCTATATCCTTCAAAAATAAGATCAACATTTTTCCATTATCGCAGTGGGGTTCAACGAGCTCTTTTATGCCCCAACAGTGCCCTTATTGGTATGTTCATGAATGATATGGCTCATATTTGTCTAATTTTGAAGTTGGGGATCATACCACATATGGATATTAAGTGAATCTAGAGATATCATTGAGCCTTAGGCTAAAGGGATTTATGGCCATGTTCATATATGGATGTATTTTCATAGTTGGGGACACACGATCAGGAATCCAGGTCAATATTCTGGTGATAGATGTGTGTCTAGTGGAAGTAAAGTTCCTTAATCTGGTGGTATTGACCCTTTCACACCTTTACAAACTCTTAGGCCACATTAAATAAGGAATAATCTTTTATAGGATTAGTGTTACTTCCATGTTTTTATTTATTTGGATATGGGGGAATTTATATTTCTCTGAATAGTAAAATGCCACCAGGATCCCTGATGCCCAATATCGTCCCTTGTTGTTGTAAATATCTAGTGTGATATTATATCACTAACCACTGAAGAGGTTAAATATGGGATGACTTTGTATATTGGAATTTATTTCAAACCCAATACCACAAGGACTAAACTAATCATTAACAAAGGAAATGAATCTCTTGATGAAATATCATACAAGGCAACCCTTTGGGATGGGTCTCTATTTTATTTAATGGTTGTTTTGATTATATTTTATTCATAAACTTCTTATTTGTTTTCTTGTGATTTTGGACGAACCCAATGATTCTTCTATCTTCCTTTGGCTAGTGTATGAGGGGAGTGTCACCATGGGACCATCAATCAGTTTTGGATGAAATTTCTATGTGAAGACAAAATTGTTGTGGTAATTATTTAATATGTCGATGATCTTGCATTTCTACTCAGATTATTCCAAGGAATGAGTAGCTACCTATCTAGGTGGTGTGCAAAGATCATTGTTTTTTCATGTGGATAAGACATTTGTCTCACAAACCCTTCTATCTATGGTAATTATGGTGTTGATTGATTACTTGGGAAAGACTTTTGGGAAGATATATCATTATGGCGATGACCATCGTAGGAGTGTGAGAGAATTTGTTGATGGAACCATACATAAAACAAAAAAACATGTGATTACTCATTTTAGGTGAGGGTATGTAAAACCTCCTCTCTAATTTCTTAATCATCTCAGCCAGATCTTCCTACTTTTCATGTATCTAAATAATTATTCATATAATTTTATACATTGTGTAGGATAATATAGAATTAGATTCATGCCTTGATTACATAGAATCTATTGGTTACATTTCATTACCATGTGGAATTACTTCATTAGCTATTTGAAGACATGGGTGAATATTATTTTGATTGAAAAACAATTTATGAAATCATGAAATAAATTATCCTAAATCTGAATGAATTGGACACCAATGATAGGGTTATTTTAGGATATTGAAGATGATTCTCCCCTTTCAAAATATATAAAAGATGTATTTGAGGCACTATGTAATAATCACTTGTTTATATCTAAATTGGATGCCCATATAGTCTCACAGACCATGAAAATACAAATATATGAGGAAATCAAACCTCTCATGAGGTTTGACCTATCAAATTCATCATCCTCAATCGAAACTAATCATAATAGAGTTAATTATATGACCACCTTCATCAAGAGTCTCTATACTTGGGAATAAGCATAAGAGGTGGGGTGAGAAACACATTAAAATTAAATTGATGCTTCTCTCTAGAATACTTCTATCTTGGATAACTTACCGGATCAATTATTATTGTTTTTTTACCATTAATATGAACTCTATAATGAAGAGAATCTTAGAGAGACTCTAAAATATGGAGATTACTCCTTTTTAATTCTATCGATGAAATAATTTTATAAACCATTCATATTACTATTCAGTTTTTCATTCATTTATGATGTTCATATCTTTCTGTTTATCAGATGCTATATGAATTTCTATTGATACACATTCTTTGTATAATATCAAGTAAAAATAAATTCTTGGATATTAATATTTAAATCACAACTAATTCTTCTCAAGAAGGGATAATTAATTCCCCCCAACATGATATTGTTTACTAATATATATTCCCATTTTATCTTGAGACAACCAAATCCACATATATATTATTTCATTGAATATATGGCTCAGAATGAGAGTGATATATCTTTTTCTGAAGCCAATAATATTGGAAATACTTGCTTTATGTTCTCCATTCAATTAAAGTGGTCCCTAAAATATTTTTCAATCTTGTAGACCAAATCAATGTTTTACTATGGTTTAGGGTGTTTTACCTCAAATATTATATATATTTACTATATTTCCTTTTATCTCGGTCCTTCTATCACTGTAGTATATGTTATTTTAGCTTAGAGCTTTTAACACTGTAGTTTATGTTATTTTATCCAGGACCTTATATCACTATAATTTATTGTCTTTTATCTTGACATTCTATCATTGTAGTTTATGTTCTATTATATTGGACCTTCTATCGCTTTTCATTAATGTTTTTTTTCATAATACTTTCTTTGACTATTGATTAGGGACTTTTATCCCAGAATTTCTATCACTGTAGATTATGTTCTTATATGCCAGACAATATGATACCATATTCTTAGAGTCCTACTATTATGGATCGATCTATGATCATGGAATATGGTTTAGACATGCTAGGAATGACCTAATACGCCATAATGTGTTTATTTATATAGTGGTGTTTCAAAGGCTCACAAAGATAAATGCTCCTTGCCTTAATGGTGGAGATACCTCGGCTGGGTTGGTCAAAGCCCTTAAAACTCGGTATCATGATCATGAAAAGATGATTTGTATGACTTTTTACGGTCCTTGAACGAGTTTTCAAGATACAAACATCATGATAATGAGGATGGATATGGATAAATTCTATTCAGGAAGGGTTATAGAACCCAAGGGTAGATTCGATCCTAATTATGATTCTTGATCCATTTTCTCTATGGTTTTGAATAATATGGAGTAGAACATCAATGGTTTGGGTATAGATTCCACATTCCGAATTTGAGAAATGGTATAAAACATGATTAAATAACATCATGTAAGTCCAATATACTTAGATATTTTGGTATCATTATTGTAAATCATGTTCCAATGTGCTTGGGTCTGGTGGATGATATGGGAAAATCAACCAATAATGTCCTAGAACACACTAAGTGAAATATTATTCAACGGTGATGTGAGGGATCACAAGGATCAAACCCCTCTTTGTATAGAGTGACACATTTGATTAAAGACTATAGGCACATATGTCGGATCCAAATGCATAAATGATTAGTCCTCAAAAGGGTTCCCAAAAAATAGTACTATTTTTCATGGTCTAGATAAAGTTTGTGGTGATACGATGTGCTCAAATCATGAAGCGAGATTTGTGAAAACTTTAATATCCAAGAATGGTTTGAGCATCGTAAACATTGTGTCCCCACCCAAAGAAAATATTATCATGGAATGGAGATGTGAAAAATAATTACTCTATCATTTGTATAAACTCAGAAGTCTAGTGAGCAATGAATAAATTTTAATAGGGATAAATGTAAAAATGAATGATCTTTATGCGTTATTTATTTACACCCTATTATTATCATAAAATCTAGTGATGAATATTTTATAAAGTGAATAATTTAATTATTATGTGGATTTCCATTGTGGGTTTTCAATGTGAAAAAATATGTGTAAATTACCCTAGCATCTTAAGGTCATGCTATTTGGATAATTATAGGATGGATTTTAAGGTCATATAGCTTTGACCAGATTGCATTTTTTTTAAGGTGATGAGGTATATGAACCAAATTTGGGGTATGATACACAAGAGAATAATAAGGATACCCAGGGTAAAGAGTTCTCCAATATCCTTCTATGTGGGAGATGAATTTATTTTAAATCATGGATCAAGGTTATCTTTTCAGGGGTAATGATATGGGATAATCATCTGAAGAGTCTCCCAGAACACATTGAGGTGATGAGTTCTGTCATGAAAAATTTATGGATCATGAGGATTGAAAATAAATTTTTACAGAGTGATGCATTTGATTTATGAATTTAGGCACATACGAAGGATCCATAGGAAAGTATGAATATTCATACAAATGGACTCATAAAGACAGATATTGTTTTCCAAGGGTCATTAATGATTTTTGGTAACATGAGTTGCTCAAGACATAATGTGTGATTTATGGATTTCAGTTCTCAGAAGATGTTGTATTCAACCCGTACTCTAGAAGAAAAAGTTAAGGAACATTTGGTCATTTGATATATAATGATATTATACAAATTTAAACATCATGTATAAGGGATGTACATGCTTCCATGAATTTTAATTTCATGAAATAAAGATATTTTTGTTGATCAATTTTAGTTTCATTCAAATAGAACATTCATCTTTTTGTTCAACATCATATGGAATGAGAATTGTTTTTTTGTCGTTTTAATTTCATGTGACCATGAATTTCACCTTATATTTTAACACCATGTAGTAAGGACAAATTTTTTGCAGTTTTAATTTCAGGTGGCCAGGATGTTCACCTAGAAGATTAGAATCAAGCAACAAGGATGTGGAAACAGATTTTAAATATTTTCCAATATAAATTACATGCACAATCAAGATCTACACAATTATGAATTTTACATTATAAAACTGGACTATTATCGATAAAAACCAATACAATTTTTATGTGTTTCTTTTATCTGTTGTCGTAGCGGGGCCCAAGATTAAGGATTTTGGTGTCACTACATTCCAAATGATGATAGGAATGAAGCCACACATAGTTATTTAATGGGAAAAGTTCTAATCATGAATGTAATGTACATAAAGGTGAGAATTATTTTTGTTTATTATTATATTTGGTCCCCTGATTAGAGATGTGGTTACTAATATGTATCTTGTGATGATGTGGATCAATCCACACATATTTCTTGAAATATATTTTTCTTTCGCAAGCCCAACCTGTATGCATGAAGGGGAACTTATTTTTGTTTATTGTTTGTGACTGGACATAGGGTTGGATATTCTAGAATCACTACATGTCATGTGATGTTATGGATCAAGACATATGTAGTTCTTTATAAGAATTTTTTTTAGATACCAATCACAAATAATATTTTTTTTTTCTTAGGTGAATTCCACTATATTGTGCAATGTTATTTCATTCATGGGACATCCAACATTAAGATTAATTTCATGTGGAGAGGACTCATAGTATGCCTATTAAAAACATTCATTCAAGAATATGATGAGTCTATCTTTAGAATTTATGCATTGTTTTTGTAGAAATTCCCTTTCTGAAATTCCTACTGTCATGTGATCTATGATTAGTTTGAGAATCAAGGAATCTAAAGGCTTACTACGACCATTCATAGGAAATTAATGTCATGACAAGATCATTTTCTATCTTAGCGTTTTTTGGAAAATATATAGGATTGATGCATCCATATGTGTTTCATTAAAATTTATAATCTAGTAATTTTTAGATCTAGAAAATCCTTACAGTTTAATGCCATGTATAATAGACTCTGTAGCTTATCATATTGTTCTGAGGATGTTGATCACCTAATTTGAAATGAAAGTCACACTATGGATCCATGAATTTTTACGTCTTATTTTAAGAAAATATTTCAGGAAATTTAACATCTTGTCTTAATGATGAGGATCAAATGTCATGAAAGATGATGATTATTTTGGATTGACTCAGGACTAGAGGTTCGATCATTACTACATATCATGCGTGGAATAAATATAGCAACAAATAGTTTTTAGAAGAAGAGAATCTCTATGGGGAGATAATTTTCTCATGAGTATGGAGTAATTTATCCCTTTTTTCATAGATATTTCTCATGTGTGATGAATCACTAGGGATATGGTGCTTCTCGTGTATTTTAATGTCTTGCGGTTAGGATTTGATTCGTGCAGTTTAGTGTCTTGTGGTTAATACATGAGATGCTACGTAGTTTAATGTCTTGAATCTAGGATATAAAATATGTGTAGTTTAATGTGTTAATTATCATATTAGATCATAAATTTTACATCATTTAATGCAGATGATTCCATAAAATGTAATGTCATGTGGAAAGAAAATGGGGTGCTTGATGATAACTATGAAAATTATATATTGGGAATCTGTTCATTGATGGGGGTGTGACTCTCTACCCAATAATTGTGGCTAGTGAGTAAGATCTATCATGATAGAACTTATGTATGACATAAGTCCCTTCCTATTTGGGTCCCAACATCAGAGAATTATTACTTTGTATCATTGTGGTCTTGAGAGACAACACTGATTTTCCTTGCTTGAATGAATGGGGAAAACACATTATTGAAGAATCCATTTATCCTATTCTAATGGAATTCAAGGTTTTTCAATATACGCAACTAGTTTTCATTAATCAACCGCAATTCATCAATCTACTTATGGGACTACACGTCATCTTAAATTTTTCCACAAATGGATATTCGGAGTGAATGCAGTTGGACTTCTATTGGTACCACTTCCTTGGTACCAAACACCAATGAGTATGGTGTTTCCTATGTACAAATAGTCATGGTGGTATGATAGTACAATAAACAATTGATGATATTTTACAATTAGGGATTTTAATCCTTGTTCACCATCATCTGAAGTGAATTTTACCAAGCCCTTCAAAAGGCATATGTGCATAAATGTTCCACATCATTGTAGTGAGATGAGTGATTGGACATAATATTATACTCATGTTATAGTTTCTATAGTAATTTAAAATTGAAGTTCATTTCATATCCCTTATATATTGTGTTAGGGTCTCCAAACCTAGTTATTTAATGTAACTTTTTGAGGTTGATGGTACTTTTATTCCTGACATCATGTAGGGGAATTTCCTCATCCAATTTTCAAAATAATTCGGTAGTAATAAAGATGTACTTTAACAGCTCATATGTGGCAAGAAGATATGACCAAAAAACATCCTTTCCCTGGTTTAAAACATCATGGAATATTTAAATATGTGTATAAATTCAGCAGGTTGATTTATGAAGCATTCATGGCTCTAGCATGCAAGAAATTTCATGGTGAATTCCACATTGTCATATATCATATTTTTATAGTAATAACTCAACCTCCTAATTTGTTGAGAGAGCCTAGTACCCTACTGATGAGTGTCATAAGATCCTTGATAGACTTCTCCCATGATGGAACGAATATCTCAATCTTCTATGCATCTGAGGAGGATTTCATCAAATCCATTTTTATAGAAGGCTTTCTACTCATTTGGATCATCCTATAGTGTAATGTTCACTACCCAACATCAAATCTATTCCCTTAAGTCATGATAATTTTGGATATGTTCATTTTGGAAATAAAATATTATTGGATCTATCCATCAATGGAACCATACCTGTTCATTATGCTATGTGTTAGTCGTGACATGATTGATTTCATTCATATCACAAACAAAAATTAGTGATTCCATTCTTTAGTGAGTGACAACAATGTTTGATTCCTCTTGATCAGTATTATTTGTGACTATGGCTACCCTGAGTCCTCTAATATACCTTGTGAGAAGCTCCAATATTCCAATTTGAGGTCATACTCACCATTGATCTTTATTTTCATAAGTTCTGAATCCAATTTGTTATTCAGTTATTATATCTACAGTTATAGGTCTAGTTCAAACCTAGTAACATGATATTGGAATTCTACCTCATTATTCAGGCAATATTTTGATAGCAAGGGATATTAAGGAAAAACATATTTTTTATAGGGACAAATACAATCCCCATTATAACTTGAATGGACTTTGTGTATTCCATCCTCTTACCAATTAGACTTTTGGAGGTGCTATAAAAATACATCTCCCATGTATGGTGAGTTTCATGTGTATATAAAATCCACTAATCTGGGTGTTGGATGTCATATTATGGTATAATAAATATCCATCGGGTCATAGGACCAGTTAGAATGGGGAACCCAATGATGTAATAGATAGTTTCTATATAGGAGACAAGATAAAAGTCATAGTGATGCATGTAATGAAACTTATTTTTAAACCCAAAGACAAATTCAAGGAATTTCCTCTCGACATCAGAGTATTATGTCTCAATACCTAGAATTGTTTATCTACATTAAAAGATAATTTTCTCACTCCCCACATCATTTTTTTGTGTTGATGGTGACTAATTAGTTTTGGAGAAAGGCAAAATAAAAAAGTCTTTCCTCCCCTATATCAGAGGAATTAGGACCAGTGGGTTCCTTAAGTACTGCTTGAGAAAATCAATGTATTATTGGTAGTCCCCACCACATTGGTTGGTTATTCCTTTATTCATTATCCAGATGAAGGGGATATATTTTCCAATCCATTTTCCAATGAATCACTAAATGTAGGTGAGGTGGATTTAGATTCCCCTCAGTTCATTGAGATTGGGTGGGGGGATAATTTATTTTATAGTATTATCCTTCTCTAGTTTGACCTTGTTGCTATGATGGAATTCCAAAAATAGAATGAATGTCCCTAATTCTAATGCGAAAGAACATTTCTACTAATTAATCTTTAGACTCTGTTGTCAAATATTGTTAATGATTGTTTGAATATCCATGAAGTCATCACGTCACTATCAATAATATAATACATGTTTTCCCACATAAAAATCAACTATTAATTCTATGAATACATTAAATACATTATGCATGGAACATTAATTTGTATCACCAGTGTTATTTAATATAATGGGAATGAGCTATCAGAAAAAGATCCCTGAGGTGCTATGAATGTTGTAAATTCATTATCTTTTGGGGCCATATTTATTTTCTTGTTCCCTAAGTACCTTTAAATGAAATAATGTTATTGAAAAAAACATTTGAATCATTCACTAGAACTATGATGGGTATCAGGTAGTCATCCATTGGGAAATTCCAAATATGGTCTCTGAAATTGAAATAGACCCAAATATGCTCATTACTTTTCATGAACTGCAAAATGTCAGTGAGACATCATGAGTATTTCAATTCATGGAAAAAAATTCATTAATCAAACTGTTAATATCCACATCTATATTGTAAGCATGAGAGGGGTGCATGGTCTTAGCTACCTTTGTGAAAACTCAATGCTCATCTGGTTATTCAAGATGGCATGTAGCCTCTTTTAGATTCTATCAATGAATTTATATATAGTTCCATGGGAACAGATATTGGTGCATCTTTATAAATTCGATATACATATCTCTCTCTTCTAGGGGCTTGGATATGCTAATCAGTATAGGTAATGAGTCTTCTTATGTTCATAGATTTACCTATATGGTATTATTTATGGTGGAAGAGACAAGTTCCTCGAATATAGGAGGAACGTTTTTGAGGCCATCCATGTATTCTTCCATATCTGAGTTTGTTGAGTCATTCATAGATAGAGGATAAAATTTGAGGGGATATCTATTACTATTGAGGAGAGAGAGGTTGTGAGAAGTGACATTTTCACCCACTACTTACTTTATCATTTTAGAAATATTATGGAGATGATTTTATTTAACACTGTCAATGGGGAAAATAGGGATTGGATCTTCGAGACGAGGTGTATATCCTAAAATATATTTTTGGAGACCACATATCCATTGTCAAGCATACTCCAAAGATTTTTAGGGGTGGTAACCATGTCATTGGGATCTTTAACCAATATATTATCATCCTGTTATGGTTATTTTCATACCATTATTTATAAATCTACTTTTTCATATGTGGAGTATTAAGTCTCAATGGGTCTGTTTTCACCATTTATTATGAAAAAAATTCCATCAATTGGGTATTTCATATATTAATGGTATATTGAATGTACTTCTCTATGGCTGTGGATATAGGGATATCTGTGAGTAAAATTGGGGGAATATTCTTATTGGATAATCATAATTTCATCTTCTAATGTGATATACCGAAAATGAGATCTGAGTTTGATCTTTCTGAGAGGTGTGTGTCTGCCCTTATCAAACCCTTAAATGTTCTGGTTTGAGGGAGACAAAAAAATATCCCAAGCATCATAGGGTTATAATTTTGATGAGGCCAATTCCATATAAATTTTCCATCAGAAAACTTCAGATATTGAATTTAGTGAGTTTTCCAAAAACAAATAGGGGTCTGATTTGTCCTCGGGTGAAATCTTCTAGGTCATTCATTGTGAATGATATTGAGAACTGGAATTGTGACTAGATTGTCTCCATTCAATAGAACTTCGATAAATCAAATTATGTATTTAATTATAGTGGTATTTTGATTTATTCAATAAGGGGATATATTTTTTATATTAATGTGTGTAATCATATGGAATTGAGATATTTTCATGGGTAATTTCAATCTATTTCATAATTTAATGCTTTAGTGATAGAGGTAGGATATTATTGATTTGGGTTCATCCTAGACCTGTTGATTAGGAATCAATGAATTTTTTTTAACATTTTCATGGTTATTTTGTAGTGGTCAGGGGAGAATTATCTTCTAGTGGCATAGGTGAAACCAAAGTACATCATTCTGTAGGATAATTGGATAACCAAACCCCCTCTAGGTGGTTATTCAAGGGAACTAGGTGGAGACGATCATGGGAGGGTTCTATGAAACGTCTCTATAATTAATTGTATTTTTCAAGAACATTATCATTGGTCTCATATATATATATATATATATATATATATATATATTCTATGGGGACAGTACTGAAATATTGGTTTTGACCACACCCATGATTCCCATGTATCCTTGGTTCCTAAATATTTGGTTTCATGTTCTGATAATTTGTGTAAGTAAATAATTATTGAGGGCATATTAATCCTATGAAAATGGGTCTTAAAATTGTATTGTGTTGACAGAAAAAAACAAGAAATATTTTTTCTAATGAGGATCCATTTGGTGGGGTGGAACTCGTCAAAAGGGAAAAGGATAGGTAAATCAGTGGCTATTAAGAAATATTATGGACTTTTTCATTTTAGAAGCACATAGATTTTTTCTTCCATTTCAAAAATCCTAGGTGAACCTGATTTCTCTAGTATTTTGGATGAGGGTGAATTCATAGTTTTTTCTTCTTGACATGAGGTTATAGGCAGTCCATGTCCTTCATAAGTGATTTTATAGGAATTTCATATGGATTGAGTGTGACATTTCTAACCTCTGATTTACCTATCCTTTTCCCTTTTTACATGGGAGTGATTATATATTTGGATCAGATTCGTTGACTGAAATCCTCCTGTTGTTGTTCCATTTCTACCAACTCACATAAAAACCAAGAATATTTATTTGGATTAGAGGTGTCTGCAACTCATCCAGAATATTTACGGCATAGATTCTTAGAAATTACTTTTATGAGAGAGGGATGAAGAGTGAATTTTTAAAACCTTTCCATTTGGCATTAAGGTTACACACCCTCTTTTTTCATGTTTTTTACAGTTTTCCAAGTCAAATACTATAATTTTCTATATCATGGAGTTGATATGATAAAGGAATTGATGAATAGTTCAACCCATATTGCAATGGATCATGTTGGAAGACTTATGTACCATAAAAGGCCGGCCCTATTAGAGTTTATACAAACACTTTAGCTTTGCTACCTTCTATTTATATCGAGTACACATCATCAGATTAAACAAGGATACATAGTGTCTCAGTTGTTTTCTGGGTTTTTTTCATCATCAAATGACAACAATCTAGGATTTATGAAATCGTGTGTGGTAGAGTATCATCCACCCACTCAAGAGATAACTTCCTCTCAGGATTCATAGGTGAATATTAGCCTTCCAGGACTTCTATTCAAGTATCCAATGACTTGATAATGTTTTGAAGTTCAGGGGATATTACTTTCTATGTTTCCTCTCATCTATAGGGAGTATTTGGGGGTTAATGGGGCTGTCACACCTTTATCTCCCTATAATTCTCGATTCATCCTAAGTCTGAATGAACTCCCTTGAGAGGGAGATGTAGTCATCATAATGGAGGCAATTAATGATCATTATTTTACTTCCAAGATTATATATAATTTTTCCTAGTTCTATTGTTAGTATAATGCTCAGATACCACTCTTGCTAGTAGATCGAAAATGGTAATGATAATATTTTTTTCTTCCAAAAGACAAAATCCAGAGGGAATATTACCCCTAAGTAGCTCCTCATTGATTTTTATGATATTTTTTATATCCCTCTCATACTTTATCAAATGTTCTTCCTTTGTAGGAAACTAATATATTCTGGGTGGTTATTAGGATGTATCCACACCATTCCCTTTATCTTCAGTAGTGTTCCTCTAGAGTGGTGGAAACTCGATATTCGGAGGTGCCAAATTTTGGATCCTTCTTTGTTTTAATATGAGTTCATCTTTAGTTGGTGAATCCAAATCTTCATCCACTAAGCATATTATTTTTAAATAGCATCCCTATGCCTTTGTGTCTTGATCCAACATATTGTTGTGTTGATAGTGAATTCATTAATGTTTTCATATCAGGGAATGGTAGTTATCACATTTCTTATGACCTAACATGATGTTTCTCACTACTTTCATCAAGGTAATTATTCAAACCACTAAACATATTGTGTTTTTTCCCTGTGACCCCAATGGGGTCTAATTTCTTTGGCCATACGCTCCTCATGTCTCAACCTCTAAGTATTGAACATGAGGGAGTATTAGGTCCTGATTTATGAATAGGGATTCAATATTAGTGTTTTTTCATTCATTGGGAGTAACATAAATCATGTGGACGATTGATATTTATATCCCAACCTAGAGAAAATTGGTTCCCTCTATGATGATGATGTTGTTGAAAATACCCACATCCCTACCAACTAGGTGTTCTTCAGGTATGCAATTGGAATTGATTTATAATATTGTTGAGGATCAAATTATTCCAGTTTGGGATTTGATGACTCCAATGATGGATATTGAGATATAAATTCCCAAATCCCAAACAGATTGGTTTTATTTGTAATCACTATTGATTTCCATAACACCCTACCAGGGGATGAAAAACTTGGTGATGGTGATTGAGAAAGAAATTCCCCCTTCCCAATAGATGGGGGTTGTTTTTTTTACTTTCTGATGATATGTCATATGTTCTCTTTGGAATTTATGATACAAGAGTGGGGGAAAATGGTAGATATTCCCACATCCATGTGAACTATGTGTGCTTCTGTATGGCTACTATACTAGCTGCTACTATTTCACATTTTACGTGGAATAAATATGATCACATAGGATCTTGGTGTGATTGTAGCCCATGATGGGAATCATTCTCAATGGGATGTTTATCGATGGATAAAACTTCGGTCTCCTTATTAGATATAAAATATCATTACATTAAGGGGCCAAGTTCAATGATTTGTTGTATATCCTCTTACCCCATTCATCTTCAATGGGTATCATTGGGGAAAATTAAATCTATTATAGTGAAAAAATGTATCTCATATAAACAGAATAATTTAATTATGTGTAGGCTATTACAATATAAGATTTTGTATCTAAAGGAATATATTGTTCTAGGGATGTGGTGATGTGAAATGATCTCTATTTCACCCATCCATAGACATGAATTTTTGGAGATTCTCTTGAAATCAGTTGGTGGAGAGTTATCATATTTCTGAGAGAAAAAATTCATACTCATTTTTCATTTTCCAATATTCCTAGGTTTCGGGCTATAGAAAGGGCATCCATATCCAGCTGAACATCAAGTGTATTTGTGAGCTGGATGGGATGATTGTATCCAAGATAGTGGATATATATATACTTTAGTAGCTAAAGAGTATCCCATATCTTTTTTCATGGAAAGTCATTCACTCCATTACAATATTATCTGAAACCTCATAGTTAGATATAGAGATTATCCAACATATAATAGGGAGTTTTTTTTCTAACTCTCCCCATATTTCAATGTTGGTATCCAATTCATCCGAAAAATATTCCTCTATCTAGACAATCCACAAGAGATAGTTCTTATGTATTCATTATAACTGCTGTGGAGTGCTCTTGGATGATGATGGGGGAACTATATGTGGTTGAATCATATATTTCATGCACCTTTCTATATGATGGATTCTTAGTTAATAAACACTTCTCTATACATAGGTTGCTGTTAAAGGGGAGTATTTCCTCATCCATGGGAGATATTTCTAGGGATATGTTTACCATGGTTAATGTCAGGAGTAGAGTCCGGACGATCCATCTCCACACTACCAAAAAGAGGACTATCTTGGTAGTGACCAAATTTCTATTAATTTGAAGAGTTAATAGACCATTGGGTTATAGATAATATTTCACAAATAACATCAAGGAAACTCGCATTGATCAAATTAGGTATATGATCCTGATTTTGTGTCATGAATAGAATATGAAGATTTTCCCTATTTGATTGTGTAGGGTTCTGGGCCCTGTGTATGATGGTTAACATAACATTGTATAACCGTGGTGATGTTTAGTATTAGCATGTTACGAAGATTCTAGTATAATATACCAATGGTATTCAAGATTATTGAAGGAAATATGAGCCTATCTTTGGGAATGTGACATTAACACATGGTGAGACTAGGTCAGAAAAGAAATATGATCTTGTTCCCATGATTTTGGGTTATGATATTGGTTATTTATGTATGTTATATGATCCTTACCTAAGGTATTTTCTCCACTCGCTTAGTTTTCCTTAGTATGATGTGTAATATGAGCATGGTCAAAATATTCCTTCCTCATAGGAACATGCTGATGGAATGTTGAAATGGGAGAAGGGATATAAACCTAATCCTATATTCCCTCATAATAATGTTTTTGTAGTATTTCATTAAATGAAGTATGAATATGGGCCCCACTTATATGATCTACTATAATATTATTGATAGATTCATAGATAGAAATATGAGTATATCATGAGGCATGTTCCATTCTCAGTTTTTATCGGACTAGTGATAATGGGGATAAGATTCTATTCTTGGGCCTTTAGAGTATGATGCTGATCATTTCATATAGGGATATCACCCTATCCTGAGGCATGCACCCCTATCACATAGTGATCCATGTCCAGAACTGGGATATTATTGTAATCATATTCCTTTGGAATATTTCACTAGACTTTTTTGAAAGCAATGTTCCTCTGTTCTCATCCATGTTCTAACATCACCTTCTGAGATCCAGTTAGAATGAGAATATGATTCAGATCTAACCACTAATCCTTTTCCAAAATATTTTGATAATTCTCTTGGATAAGATAAAAAATTATTGCTTAAACTAGAATAAACATGTGTTCATAATCATCATATTGTTGAGATACCCTAAATTTTGGTATATGAATCTGTACAAATAACAGTTTTATTACAAGTACCAAAATATTATGATGTAGTTCTTTCATAGTTTCAAGATGAAATGGAATTTTATTAATGTGTGTGTAGGGATAAAAGATTTCACATTTCTTATGTAAATCCTATACTAGATTTTTTATTCGATTAATGTGAGGATATTTTCCCACTTTTTCATCCTTGTTATAGAGGAATACTCCAATGGGATGCATGCACATGGGAAGAAATATGTGCTCACCCAATTCATGTTGTAGGAATATACTCATAGACTTATTTCGAGTGAGTAGGGATTTGAGAATGCTCTATCTTTACTTATGGAATATGCCATCAGACATCATCAATTAGATTGGGGATATGATCCCACTCATAGTTATCTAGAACCTTCATCACCCACTGTGTCTTTCTTGTTTCCCACACATGGGTATTATAGGTGGTAGTCTATTGGGAGTGACACTCAGTAAGAAACTAATGTTTATGAGTGAGATTGTTCTGGAAACAATCCCTTAATGGATACCTACACCATGTATCCTAAACTATAATGGAGATGAATTTGATTCCTTGGTCCACTTTAATTATATACTAAATTTGGTGATTATCATGCTCTAGTGATAAGATTTCGAAGTGATTAGTAATGGAAATGAGGGATAATATCTTTGAACCATATTTCCTTGGACAATGAAGACTCTTCAATTTTAGTAAATTGTGACCCATGTGGGTAGCTTCAATATTTAGTATTGTACCACATCGATGGTATTCCAAGACCATTTTATTCTCTAAAATTGGATTATGTTATTGATTTGGTTAGATATTTCTGCGACTTGTAGGGGTTTGAGTCATAGTTTATTTTCTAGAACTATCACTTGATTGATAAATTATCATGGATTATGGTTCTATTAGTGAGGGAAGTATCTATAGCTAGAAATACAACAAGGAACAATGTCACCTATTATTTAAATATTGTGGTAATGATGTGTCCTCAATCAGATATTCATGGTTAATATAATTCCCCATTAATTTCCAATCCGGTCATTCTTCTTATGAGGAGTTGTAAAAGTTAGGATGGAATAATATTTTGAGAAAAACACCTATATAGGATCATATTTAAGATTTATGTTAGGAATATCTTTTTTTTTTATTCCAATAAAGTGGACTGACACATAGAAAACCGATAATTGTTTTACTTGAGGGGTTCACATTGGGCATGTTGTTTTTTTTCATGGATAATGCACATAACAAATATTTGATTCATGATTAACCAATCATTATGTTATTTGAGAGTTTCATGTCATGTTCACCATTTTTTCGATGGAAAAAATAGAAAAAAAATCGTGGTGTGTTCAGTTGGGTCTAATTGTTGACTATGAGTAATGGGGTAAAATGTGCTACAGAATCATTTAGGTCGGGAAACTATTGTTATTGTTAGACAATAATACAATATTCTTCCAAATTTATAATTGGCATTAGACATGGTTTTAAAATGTAAGTGTTTAGATGGGATTTCATAACCAATGAAGCTTAAGACTCACATTGGGCAAGAGGATAGGATGTCTCTCTTATCACACCCTTCTCAGGCTAATTGTTTTCATATGTTGTGAATATTTTATAAATTTAAGACATATTCATAAATCTCTTACTAACCCAAAAATAGGACTGGTTACCCTAAAAAATGATCACAGTTTAACCCCTTTTATGCAAATCAGATGTATGGGATCTCATTATTAAATCAATATATATGTATCTAAGGATATTCAACTATTTTTTTGTAATGAGTTGTTTATTTTTTTAGGAATTCAAATGACCAAACACATCGGAATTTAATTCTATATAGGTAGTGGTTAATATTATGTAGAGGGTTTTAAGTCATTGTGAGGCTCCCTTCACATCCTATTTATTGTAGGGATAAGATACCACTTAATATTTTAAACCCAATAATTATAGCATAATTCAATGAAAATTTGGGTGGGAAATTAAGAAATGAATATTTTTGCATGAGTCTTGAGAAGATTCCAAATGTATCCTTGTTATATATGGAATCAAAGTTATCGTAGATCATCCATTACCTTAAGACACGCCACATGAGGGATTCCATTATATTTTGGATTTTTATATCATGAAAATCAAGAAGTATTACATACAGGTTTTTTCACTAGCTAGTGGAGATTCATGATATGAATAATATGAACATGGAAATTCCCTTTTCCCACATGAACTATGATCAGTATGGGAAAAATGGATAAAAATTGGTTATTCACACTCGATATGGCTATAGTGCATATGTACTAGTATAAACCATGGTATGAATAGTATAGGTATCATTAATTTATAAGAAGTTATATGCATCCATATGAGTTAAAATTGTTAAATTTCATCTTAGTACTATGATGGATGTGGTTGAGTAGTTATCCCATGGGAATGATTTAGCCATGATAGTTGAAATCTTGTAGACATGAGGGGACTTATACTGAGGTGGGTGACCATTCTTGTTTTGTATTAGGCCTTAATACAATGTACTCCATTTCCAGATTATGGATGGAATCAGATTCCTCATAGTTTAACAAGTTTTTGATTGCACAATGACATTTCGCTTATATGTGAGACAAATCTTTTTTTACCCTCATCCGGAGATACACAATGAGTTTTTCATTCCGATAGAGACTTATCACATGAATGGTATGATCATTGTGACCCTCTAATGGAATGTGAGATATGGTCGATGTGGTAAAAAACGGATAGAATATAATCTGTCTCATTTATTGTGGATGACGGATATACGTGCTGATACTTCCCATTTGATTCTTAATGTAATAGTGATTCCTCTAAGAGGAATCATATTTCTCCTTGTTATGGATGGAATTAGGTTCATCATAGTTTGATGGTTCAATGCTTAAACATTAATTTTTCCTTTCTAATGAGGGATTACAATTGAGGTTGGATATGGATATCAAGTCCTGGGTTTCTATACTGAGGTAGCCAACTATTTGTCCTGTCAGGCATTGATTATCAGGTCCAAATTTTTTCCCAGACTGGTTGACATGTCAGGGGATATCTACCTAACATGTCCAAAAAAAACCACACGTCCAATTGACTTATCTGATGGATGCCACAGGCCATAGATGGCATGTTTGTACGTTTTCGAATGATCGAGGCTGACTTTTCTGTAGGACATTATGAGACCCAGACGTATTGTCCATGAATCCATCGCATGATCCTGGATGGAATCTTTAAATGGAGTCACATGATCCATAAAACTTATATAGGGGTCATCACATATAATTTTAGATATTATTGGAGGGAGTCTCAAGAGTCAATGTGACATGTCTCAAGGGGTGGTATTTTTTCTGGAAGGCTTGTCCAATATTCATCATGAAAGATAGTTGATATGTCTGAGGGATAGCATAAAATCAATTTGGTATTACATGGTGTTATTGAGAGACTTAGATAACATATAATGATTCGTCCATATGATTTTGGTGATATTTCTAGAGAATATTTATATGACTATATAGAAAATATTTTGTGAATCACACAACTTGGGTGTTATGACTGATGGGGAATGTGACTTTCTATGACATGTTCATGGGACTTTGAATGATCAAAATAGTATACCAAATATGTGTTTCATAACATGCATGACATTTCCTTGCACTATCATTTTACCCAAGTGGTTCATACGATGTGCATGACGATCATCATATATGTTCATTGCATAATTCTCACATTTTAGTATTTTCATCCTGACATTAATTTAATATAATTTTGATTTTTTCCATGTTAAATTTTTCTGTGTCGTTCATATTTTATAAAATATGTTGGGTGTCTATCCCATAACCCAACAAAAGTCATTTTTATGATCATTGAGTGATTATACTTAGTTCTTATGAATTTTTCATGATATAATTGGTTGTTCATCATGTATTAATTGATATAAAAATTTCTCGGCAGTGAGACCAACCTCTTTGAGATATTGGATATGATGTCTCAGTGCACCAGTGAGAGGTTCCAAGGATACTTTCTTTTGGTTCCCTTTTTTCATGACGTGGTGGGGAATTTATAAGACTTATATAATAGTTATTCTCCTCATTTGTCATCATGTATTATACTAATCTAATATGTAGTAAACGGAGGGATTTTTCACCATGTGTCTTCGTGAGGTCTATACATAACTAATAGCGAGGGTATCACATCACTTTCAGTCACTGTAAGACCATCCCATCAATTTCCTATTTATTGAATTATTCCTAATAAATGGGATCTTTTTTAATCATGGTACATTATAAGGTAATTTCAAATTGTAAAATAGACATGTCTATGGGCCTTGGTGAGATAGGGAGTCTATTAAATGGACTTCATGTAATTTCAGGTGAATTTTCTGGGACATGTTTTGAGAAAATGACGGGTTTCGATGGATTAAAAATACTATTTATGTTTTTCAGTTGAGTTTTATGACTAAAAGTGGCTCCTGTATTTTATCTTTTTTATTTTCTTTATTTAATTTACAATATCTTAGGGTATTGTGTGTTTTCTTGATTGTTATCGTTGACAATCATTATTCCCATCAGTGATGTATCACATGAAACAAAAAGGTCTTATGGTGATGTGAGAACATTTATGATGGGAATACCTTATTCTTATTTTGGAATGAAAAGGGGAGTAAAAGACTTCCAAAACATGTCAGTGGTCATTATCATGATGAGGGTGATACCCTAGTGAGATCTCGTGTAGCGAGGCATACATTACCCTGGTGCTTCTGTGTTGTCTCATCGGTTGTATTTGGCATGTCACATAATTTTTATTACTAGAAGAGGCTCCCACCATTTTGAAATTTTATTTCATTTTTTCTTTACAGTGTTTCAAGATCTATTGAGTTTGTATGAGTGTTTCTTAAAACAGTTACTGTACATATCAGTGATGTGTCACCTTTTATTTACGACGGCAAGAGGTGCCCTCCTTTTGGAAATTATCCTAATATTTTCTAAGTAATGTTAGATGGATTTGTTGAAAGGACTTATAAGATCCTTCAATAGGATATTCTCTATGTGTGGCCATCTGCATGACATTATACTGGTCATATGATCATGTGTATCCTAGGGGAAAAATTAATATCATGATCATATACACCTTCCCCTTTATTTTCTTTATCGGGAAATTAAGACCCATATCCATGAATTTATTCCTATTTAATTTTTTCAATTATAATTTTCTCAGCATCAACATAATCAACAAATGATAATAAATATATATACACATTCTAATATCTAAACCAATAACATTAGAAACTCTGAATGATAAATACAATATATAGAAATCGTGAATGGAAATTGTTTTGAATGTAGATCAATCCCAAACATGATCTACCACTGAGTGGGTCATGATAGAAAATACTTAAAAAATACATCAGGGTAAAATTCTATAACCCTAGGAAAAACTGTTTTCTGGACCTCTGATAAACTAAACATTAACTTGGACATCATGGAAGACAATAATAGTTCATGCCTTCAATACATCTTATGATGCCTCTCATCAAATAATATGGATGACTCTATATCATCGTTATAGAGAAAAATCAACATCCTGATGAAATATGTGATATCCTACATATAAGAAATGATTCAATGCCAAGGATGATGTCATATGGTTGTATATGAAAGAATAAGAAGTCTTCCCATGATATTTTTTACCCTTTAACTATAATAACATTTTTAAATACTACATAAATATAATATTAAACACTAAATTCCATAGTCAAATCTAAGGGAATTGAATGTCTCTATATATTATACTGCAAATAGTAGACATCTGTAGCTGATATCAAGGATTCTGTAGCTATTAAATCCAATAATTCATGAACCCATGTAGAAAAAAAAAGTAATTTATACCATGAAATACATCTATCTCACTATATTGGAAACTCCAAATCATGAATCTAAGAAAAAATACTCTAAAATATTTCTGTACATGATCACTACCACCAACAACACATCCCCTGATTCTATATGGATAAGGAGAACCCTGATGTTTTAATTTGACTTCCCAGTCTCCACTATTCAAATCAATGACTAGAGAACTCTGCTACTACTTCCTCATCTATAACAACAACAACAGGGGAAGTTGAAGTGGAACACCAGCCATGTGCTTCAAACATAGAATGGTTGGAATCTCATAGCACTGATGAAGATGAAATCTATAATAAAAACACACATCTGGTCCCTTAGTAATATCCTGATACCCACCACACCTTAAGAAATAATATTAATAAGGAAATTATCTACTCCCATCTATTTTAAAAAACATTTATCTAAGAAACAAAGAACTCATTATGAAAAATCATCTACATGGAGAATCTTGGTGGCTCCCCTAATATACTGACTCAGTTCTGGTTAACATCCTCTCAAAAACCTATTCATTTGAAACACCTCATGGTATGTTGGAAGTATAAAATAGGTGACCTAGAATTGGATATCTATATGTATAGAATCATAAAAATTTCTCACCCTAGACACCACATTAATAAAAATGTTTGATGAAAATTAGAGAAGGTTCCAAAAATGAATCCCACACTCTCTCATGTTGTAACTACCCTATACAATAGTAAATAGATCATAGAGAATAGTTGTTTTTGTGGTCAAGGGAATACAATAAACTCATAACTAATCTAAAAACATCTCCCATGAAACAATTGACTCCTCATGATTCATATGGGACCAGATCTTCTATATACTTGCTTCCCATCATAGAATTATCATAAATAGTAAAACTCAGTGCTCATTATGAGGAAAAACTGATTTAGAATCTATATCCACCCAATATAAGAAGTCCTCTATGAATAAATCCAAAAAATATCCCTTATATTTTTTCAAACACTGGTTCTAAAAACATCAATGTTCCCTTATCAATGTTCCATCATCCTATACCTAAAATCTATGGTTTTTTACTGTAACATCATACTGAACATCTTCATAATGTACCTAATATGGACATTATCATTGATAAATTCCTACAAATAACAAAATATTTAGGGACCACTAATCCCAAAAAATTATATATTTAATAAAAATTATTTATTTTATGTTCAACCTAACCTGGTAGTCTACCCATTTTTAAACATAAGAGGAGATAAAAATGATGTATGATTATTTCGGAGGTCTCTAAAAAATACCTATAATAAATTTTATTTTCTTGCATAATGAAATTAATTTTCGTTACATCATATAAAATGGCGACCTAAATTCCCATGTCTATGCTTGTCTCTATTTTTTATGTCTCTTTCTAAGATAAACTAAAACCATTTCCAAAGTAACCCAAGTAGTCCTCACTATATCATAAATCAATACTCCATTTTATAAATCATCCTAAAACTTTGATACAATTCTATTGTGACCCCTTCTTCCCAAAATATACCCCATATGGGATGAAAATTAGATAAAGGAGAAAATGTCACCCGAACCCCACATCTAATAGGCCCTCGGTTAGTGACAAGAAATGATGGTATATCATTAAAAAATAGGATGTATTACAATCTAGGAAG
The DNA here is from genome assembly GCA_963277665.1 of Viscum album. Taxonomy (NCBI): domain Eukaryota; kingdom Viridiplantae; phylum Streptophyta; class Magnoliopsida; order Santalales; family Viscaceae; genus Viscum; species Viscum album. Next base: position 772,474,859 of record OY728142.1, on the reverse strand, counting down.
AAATTCAGGAATGAGAGACATGATAAAAACTTGAAACATATCCTTTTCATAAAAAGGATGTAAATGGATACCAATACATGTTTATAATGTCCCAAATTAGAACAACTACAATGTAAACTACAAGTACCAAATCTAAAACCTTGATAATAACCCAAAACCCTAAAAACCATATAAAAATACTATGATTTATAAATGTTCATCCTAATAACCAAACATCTCCCATGGTCCAGAAAAATTGTTTATATATAAGTATATTGCGAATTACAGGTATACTCAGTTGGATCCTCCCTGAATACTCATGTGAAATAGATAAAAAATCATAAAATGTAATAGTAAATAAACATGTGATGAAAACTTATCACTTGAAATGGTTTTCTATGTGACCAGCCTCACCATGGATCTCCCTTAAATTATTTCATACATGTTAAAATATAATAACCACTTTAATATCAAATTAAGTAATGTATTTACAAATTCCCCATTAATTTTATACTATTCTTCAACAACACACCTAATGATAAATCTTTTTAAATTAAATAATCCTATAATAAAAGACTTGGGAATATATAATATATCATGAACCCCATTTATAAAATCACCTAATAATCAATATTCACATCACTAGATGGTAACCAAGTTGTTTCATTGGGACACCTAATCCCACAAATCATGAATTAAACCTCAAACTGTTGCATCACATATACAAAATACCTATACTAATCCTTTGGATACTATATCAATATATACATGTCTATGAACTAATCCAAAGGCATTACAACCATCTAAATATATATATGAGAAAAGGTAACTTCCATGAATCTCAATAAATTATAATACTCGGATAAAAGAGTGGATAAAGAGGGGTAGTCATCCATCTATATCTCACCAACTACTTGTGGGAGAAAAAACCTCCCGGAGTCCACTAGGTTCAGTCTCCCTATAAACATGGGTGGGGCGACATATGAAAATACATAACATATATAATATATATATATATATAAATATGTTGATCATAAACCAAAATATAGGAACCCACTTATCACTAACCTAAATAATTCATATAATCACATCGACACCCAACTTCTTCTACTAAGGACTAGATTACCTATATTTAGGAAATAATTTCAAGAGACTTTTATTTATTCTATTCTATTTAATATTTCACAATTTCAATGATTACCACAAAATTTCATTTCTTATAGGAATGAACCATAATATTTTATGGATCCTCAATATTTATCATCATTAATGATTTATATTAAAATTATAACCCCATGGTGTAAATTTTTTAACATTAATTATCATTCTATAATTCAAGCTACTCTCAGAATCACCATATATTACCATAAAAAAACACACAAACAAACACAGAAAGTTGTGTCAAGTAGTGGGAAAGGAATAAAAAAATAAAAAACCATTGCATTTTGAATTAAATAAGATTCATCATCAAGAAAGGATCCTATATGTTGACACATAAAACAATGGTAAATCCTAGTAACAACCCATCCCATAATGAGATTCCATCAATGACACCATTAGACATATCACCCTGCATTTCTCCCTCACATGCTACATCATTGGACAAAAAACAAAGGATCCACACCCACTCTCATAGAACAATTATCCATCCTAGGATCACATCACATCACTTAGAAAGGTACCTCATCCAAATCAATCACACAAGGAAAGAATAAAAAAATCAATCAACAAGGATTCATGGGCTTATTACTAAGGCTTCAAGCCTTCAAAAGTGAATGGGCTCTCTCAAACCCAAACAATTAACTTTATCAAAAAATATATTTCTATCATATCGAATTATTTGATTAATTTATCATAATTTAAAACTACATTAATCCTATGTCAATAACTAGCATTGGGTATTAGATATTTAAACATTCATGAATCATAAATTTAATTTCCATCAATTTATGTGGAAGAATGAAATTGATTAAACATGCCAATTTATTATTTATCCCACAAGAATTTATATTTTATATTACATATACAATTTGAAATAACAATTAAATTACAAACCACAACATTGAAAATTGATAACATATTATCTAGATGAATTAGAGGCAAACCCTTAACATGATGTATCTACGCACAATCATAGAAAAGTTTGAAAAAAAATCTTTATATTGTTTTGATTTAATATTAATTAAGGTAAATTTAAAAAATATATTGTGGAATAAATCATGATATGTTTATGATATCAGAAAAAATTATGAATAATCAATTAATCTAATACCTTAATTTAGAAGTTTCACATTTTTTCAGAAAGAAAGAATGATCATGGGTCAATAAAAAGTTTAAGAAACACCACAATGAAAAGTTAAGACTACCCAAAACATAAAAATCGCAAGTCACCAAAAAAATATTACTCAATTAATATCCTTAAAACCATGCAGAATTCTACAATGATCTACTGAACCAAAAGAAGAAGGTAGAAATGGGAGGGAAATAGTACCTTGAACTAAGGGTGATCGATCCTTCATGACCCAAGAGTTGGAAACCATAAGGAGTCAATAATATAGAACCAATATGATAGAGATAAAACATAATTAGTGACACAACAATTTAATGAAGCTCAAATATGAAAAAACAACAAAACCACACAATATTTCATCTAGATAATATTCACATCCACTCATTAAAAAAAGTGTAGTGTAGATAAGTCAAAATAGGGATTAATCTAATTAAAAAAATATCCATGAACCCGCAATTAAGAACCATATTTTCCTCCTTTAAAAAAGTAGAGATGCATCAAGAATGAAACTGAATTTTTTAATTTTAGAACAAACTGGAGATCTATCATGGGTTCTACTATGACCACGGTGTTATTTTTAAATCCATGATGACATGAAAAACTCTATTAAAAGGTTCCATTATCAAGGCTGTTTTCACTAACCATAGTATCTACCATGGGTGTGGTGAGACAATGTTCCTAGTTTTGGATAAGAGGTATCCAAAGGTGAAATTCCCTTATTGATCATTTCCTTGATATCTGTTTTAGATAGGATAGCACGCTATCCAAAAAATCTAGATAAATTGATTGAGAAGAAATGTTACAAGTCATGGATCACTAAGAACTTGAAAAACTACTCAAAATTGACAAGGATCAACCATGTCTAGCCCAAAATGGATTTTACATCCCTCCACTCCAACATGGCCTTCACCACACCCACCTCGTGACCTAGCAACCACCATAATGGCTATAACCACTCCCATATCCTCCATTACAATCCCAAACTCCCACTATGACCAACTGATCTTGAATAAAACCCAATATAATGGAAAAATGGTTTAGAACATTTCATATAATTACCCATGATAAATATATTGATCCCATGGGATATGATATCTTATATATTGAACCAATGTAACATAGAAATTCTAGATCTAGGTTACGAGAGTGAGAATTATTATATTTTGTGTATTTTTATGTTTAGTTTTAAACATTAGATGTATATTTTAGAAGAACACATTTTACAAAAAAACTATAAAAATATTTTAAAAATATTCAATATTTATTCCAAATATAGAAAACATTCATGGCACATCTCTATAATTATGATGATATTCACAAATTTTGTTTGACTCATTATTTAGATATAAAACCTAATAGAAATAAGGGAAATTACATTAATGTACATAATCATTGTAGGTACTTCCATATTGAATAATTCAACACATATAGTATTTTAACTGAGTATATTATCACTATAATAGAGGAACGACCATAGTTTTTGACTAATAATATTTTGTATTTGTATAAACCATCTTTTTAATAGTAATGTTTAATAATAGTTGACCACATAAGGTGTAAGAATACTCCATAAATTAATGGAAAAACTGATCTAATGGTCATTGAGAAATTGATAATGTCCCTTAGAAGGATATTCTTGTATTTGTTAATAAATTAGTGAGAGAATGTTTTTATTGATTTTTTTTTCATTAATACGAAATGATGACCAGTGTTTTCCTTTATTCAAAATAATTATAAGGGTACAAGATTGATAGTATATAACAAAATAAATTTAAGTGGATGTTTTTGGAGAAATAATTTCTTATTGAAGAATGAGATAATGTGGTAAATAAATTTCACAAATTAATAAATAAGGATGTAGAATTCATGGTTGATTTTGAGGCTAACATTACAATATTATCCAACCATACTCTAAACCACACACATAATTCAAAAAGTAATATTGATCTTTTTATTGGATTAAGTCAATCCCTTGAATTGTAAAGGTATCTCAATTAATTTTATCATATAATGATATCATGTAATGTGATACGAGGAAAAATAAATAATACTCTAGAACATATATTTTCAAATTAAATTAGGAGAAGACGAGGATTATTGAACTCAAAGGAAAATAAAAATTTAGTAAATGAGGGAAGGGTAGATTATAAAAATTGTGATAATTTTAAAGGTCAAAAAACAATGAATTTGGTTATGTTAAATGGTGTTCTATTTCAAGTGATGGGATCATGTTTATTTGATTAATTAATGTAATAAAAATAAATAAGAAAATATTTTCCAATGCATCAAGTGTTGGTAGATGGTCCATTATTCAACCCGATGCCCTAATATTAAAGGGTATCAACTTCAAAAGAGGATATGGGGGAAAAATAAAGAGTTTATGTTTATTGTAAGTAATGACTCTGTTCTTAGTCATGTGAAAATATGTACTTTTAGATAAAATTAAATTCTATATAATTATATATTTTATTATATATATTCTCATTAATTTATATAATAATTTTTTTCTATGAACATTAATAGCATCCCCTATAATCTCTAGAAAATGTGTTTTTAGTCAAACAACCATTTGAAAATATTGCTGCATAATGATTTGTTAGTTACTACCTTTTTTGATATATAATCACACCATAAATTAAATTTTTTTCCATTCATATGATTGAAACTGATATAATAATGGGAATGGATTAGATTTTAAATCATAGAATGAAATATAATTTCAAATAAAAGGAATTAATAATTTTTGAATGATGTATGAAATAACTTGTCTCTAGAGGAAAGATATAGATATCTGATTCATGTCCGGGTGAAGATCTTGTGGATACCCTAAATGTGAATCAAGAATAATATAATATGAAATATATGGATTGGATGGAAAACCTATGAATAAATTATGTACATGTTTTATAAGATAATATAGATGTATTTCCTAAATAATTTTAGGGACATCTAACTAAAATTTATAACGAGTATTACATTGAACTCATCCCTATTACATGACCCATATCTAGGACTCCCTATAGAATGGCCCTAAAAAAATTTGGGGATATGAATAAAAAAATTCTAATATTTGTGTAATGATGGTTTCGTATACCCTAGTGTTTCAACATCAGGAGCGACAATTTTTTTAAAAAAAGGATGGGTTTATGAGTTGATTCAAGAAAGTTTCACAAATCATTACCTTTACTATTAAGAAAACATATAATATTCCTCAAATTAATGAATTATTTTAATTACATCATGATGGTTAATATTTTTTGAAGACAAATATTCATTCTAGGTATGAGTAATTGAGAGTGAATAAAAATGGTATAATATTGATTTTTTATAACATATGGGAAATATGAATTTAATGTAATTTATTTGGGATTGAATAATTTGGAATATATGTTTATGGATCTAGTGAATAATTTATTTTGGAGTTTCATTGGTAAAATAGTTATGCAATATATTGATGAATACATTTTTTACACTAAAATTTATAATGTCTATAAAAAAATTTGTGAATCATTCATGATAAACATAGATAATAGAAGTTATTTTTGAAATAAAAAAAAATTAAATATTGTCCCCAATATTTTTATTTTTATGTTAATATTATCATAAATTATGGGAAATATATTGATCCATTTATAATAATGGTACTCAATAAATGTACTTGGTCAATGAATATAACCTTGATACATAGTTTCCTTGGGATATATGGTTATTATATGTCAATTGATTTAAAATTTCCTCGATGGGATGGACTGTTAATCAAATTGTCTCAAAAAGTGGATAGTTTCATATATTCAATGTAATTTGAAAAATGTATTGATGAGTTAAAGAGTATATTGGTCAATGAATGGATATTTATGTTTCAATTATGAATAGATGGATTTGTGATATAAAATGATGTGTCAATGAATGGAATTTGATGTGTCCATATGAATAATGATAGAGATATTTCATTCAAATTGTTGTAGTTAATGACCCATGAATGTAATTGTAAAACTCATGATCTATAATTGGACTCACTAATTTTTATTTTTAGGAATTGGTGACAAAATATTTATGGTGAGATATGTGAAATATATATTGATAAAAAGTGTTTGAAATAAATATTATCTCGAAAATAGATCAACATGTTGAAAAGGAGATGGTTAGAACATCTCAAGGACTATGATTTCTCATTACACTATGACCATAAAAAAGAATTCAATGTTACCAGTTCATTGAGTAGGAAGAATTAGGGAGTTCTGGGAAATAATATTGTAGGCCAGGATCCTATATTCATCAATTTAGTAAATATATATTTCAGAATTATTATGTTAGGAAAAAAAATCTATTTTTTCAATTTATTTCTAAACACAATTTAATAGAGAATGAAAAAGTCCTCAACATATTGGAAAGTGTTTATAATAGGAAATTAATTATTTTAATGGTATAAATTTCAAAAAAAATTTATGTACTCATGGTATATTTAAATTTAAAAATTTATTATGTATTCTATAGATACCTATGATGAAGAAAGAAGTAACTAATGAATCCAATGACCTAAATTTTTCCAAACTCCCTGGTAGAACGAAGACATATAATTATTTAATAGAATGTCATTTTTTGAACAATATAATGTTATAAATTTCAGATTATGTATCTTGATTATTTGTTTTTCATGAAGCTAAAATAGGAGGGATGAAATCCTAATGGATTCATTCAATTTCTCCCTAAAAATAGGTCTAAGTGAGATGATATTGTGATTAGAATTTCTAATGGTATTCCAAAATACTCAAAGGAAGAATTATAGTATATTAATGATTTTGTATCATCATAAAATATTTTCTCATATTCTTGTTATAATGGAGGATGTAATCCTTTACCACCTTATAAAAAATTTTATTAAATTTTTTAAGACATCATAGTTCATATATTTTGTTTTTTCTAATTTTCACCGATGATATATTTCAATGTTTTTAAAAAGACTTTATAAGGACCGAGGCATAGTGATACAATTAGGCAATACCTATAATTCTCAAATAGATGCATAATATGAAATGACTACTCAAAAATCACAAGATGTGAAAAGGACTTGATCAATTTAATTTCCCAGTAAATGGGATTAATATATACATTCAGTATAATTTCCTTATAATAATATTTTCCACTCAAAAATTCAAATGGCTTGATATAATGCATTACATATTAATATATGTTGTACCCCAGCTTATTGGTAGGTAGTTGAAAGAAAAATATTATAGCTAATAAACCATTTTGGATAAATTGAAAAATTAATGAACTATTAATTATTATATCAATATGGTTAATTAATTTTGCTACATCGATAATCATATACAAAACATATAATTTCACAGAGTAATTTTTTCTTCCAAAATAATCTCCATCGGAGTTGTATCATATCATCTAGAAATTTAACCCATCCATTCTAGAGTACATGAAATATTCCTTATTCTTTTATTGAGAAAATATATATTAGACCAAACAAATTTAATCATCACTAAAAATTGTAGTTGAAACCTAGATTAGATTATCTTCAAGACCCTATCCATATTCATGACACAACATTAAATGTTTTCCATAATCTAATGAGTGTACTGGTAAAGATAATTATTACAGAACATATAATAGAGGAAAAAACATGGGAGTTTGTGGATGAAGTGTTGAAAAAATAACAAAAATTTTAACTAACATAAGTTATTAAATAAAATTAGGTAATTATATATGGGGATATAATGAAACACCAAAGATTATATTATTGTATGTAAACACTATATTCCAGGACTACAACATAATGAAATTTTATTACTGTACCATTATAGAATTATATAAATATATTTCTTTATGAATGTTTTTTGATGATAAATTATAAAATTTATACATTTAAATTGATGAAATGAGCTTCTATTTTGGGTTTATCATGTCAATATTATCATTTGGTTATTTTTTTCTGATTTTTTTGGTGAATAATATTAAAAATAATTATTTTAAAAATAATGCCTTTTTTATAACATGATTATGGTATAATGATGCAATAAATGTTTGTGAAATATTTTTCATGAAAATATATCGAATATTTAAAATAAAAAATTCAGAATGATATCTGGAATATGGACATAATTGATGTGTATTTTGGAAATCAAAGTAATGTTTTGTGCTAAAAAATATTTGTTTAATATAATTATTGATAATTCAGTAATTTAAAAGTTACATTCAGTATTGATTGATTTTAATGTGAAAAAAATAATTAAATTATTTATAAAGAGTAGATGTCCTGATTATCAGTTGGATACTATATTTTTATATGAATCCATTTTATTCTTAGGAATATTTTTTCCAAAGAAACATTTTCTTGGTTCATTTTTCACGTGTATATTAAAAATAATTTTCACCACATGTTTGAATCGAATCATAGAATCTTATTCAATATTTTTAGTTATAAAAATAAAAATAATATAGTAAGATTATATTAGTTTAAGGACAGAAGATATGTTACCATGGTAAAAGTTACATACAACAAAAGGGTAGGAATAACCAAATAGAGGGGGTGGGGGTTGAACTAAGTGATTATGATTAAAATATAAATAAAATAATCCTACGTTTCATTCTTTAACTTGATATGTTTGATAAAATAAAATATATCTAAATTTTTACTAAATTGGAGTGAAATTTCTTAAAAATAACATTTATTACATTTAAAATATAATTATATTTTTAATAGATTCTCTCCTTTCAATTATAAAAGGGATATTCATTTTTCTCTATTTTTATCACCAATGGAGTACATCAGATCAACCAATAATTTCATAGATATCTTAATAAAACCCTTACCCATTGAATAAAAGGTTATTTTATAGAATACCCATCCAAGAATCGATAAAGTGTTTTCTATGTATATTATCCAAGAAGATATATATGTTCTTTCTAAGATTTTTCAAGATCAATTCATCATAAACTTAATCAAAATATATTATATCCATGTTAGCAAAATTAAATTAGTATATTTTGTGTAAATAAGTTTTTTTACTTTAATAGTACAACCATTTTATGTCTTTATTAAATTTAATTGAATATGGAATCATTACTCATATGTATGTATGAAATACCATATCCACAAAGAATTATGATTCATTTTTCATCACTAACAATCATATATTGTAATATGATTCCATATTTTAAACTATTGTAATCCCCCACTTTTTATATAATAATAGTTCTATAGACTAAAAAATTATTGATAAACATGTATATAATGAATATATATGATATTATTGAAATAATAATGGTCTTGAAATATAAATAATTTTAAACCTTCATTTCCATCTATTTGGTGAAAAATAGAAATGTCACCCATTCGTATGTGCATATTACCTCTTAAATAAATAACATATTTAAATTTTCATTACCTCATTACATGGATGGTTATAAAAGATTATTATGTTTATAAATATGATATATATATATGTGTGTGTGTGTGTTTGTGTTTTTGTGTTTCATTTTTAATATTTTGGTGTTTAAAAATCCATGACTATGGTGCAACGATTAGAACTATTGAATCAAAACATACATAATGGTTAACACCAAAATAATGGATTTTGATATTGAAATTAGATTAAATGGGTAATATAAGTTATGTATTAATTATATATTCCAATAAATATATGAATTTTTATCTGATATAGATAAATAATTAATATTAATATATTATATAGGAGTCTGGAATACATTCTTCCAAGTGATAATCATAGTGAATAGTTTATGTTACGATCTCATTTTAATTTTTCTTTCCAATTTTGATTAAATTTTCTTTAGGATAATTATATGAACATTATATGAAAATACTAATATATTTTCATATCGTATTTCACTTTTATTAGATTATAATTATTATTTACATTTCCAAAATATTTTGTATTCAAAACCATTAAAACAATGTTTATAAGAAATGTTGTACATATTTTACATTTTTATGGGAATTGTTTTCCCCAATATCTGTATTCCATATTTTTATTCAATAATTTTCTTTTATATATAATAATTATTTATTATGGTCATTTTCTGATAAATTTTTCTTTTTTTAATTTTTTATTAATCTTTTCATTTTCATCTATACATATCATATTAATTGTCTTTAAAGAAGTGTGAAAAAATGTTCTTTTAGTATTTACTAGTTGATAATAATTTCCCACTATCATAATAAATATTTTTTTTCTCAAGATTCATTTATATGTTTCTAGGATTTTATTGAAAATATAAAACCCATTTTTCTTTGAATTTGTTATTTTTAATAGTTAGAAATAAGAATGAGATATTATTATGTATAAAACCTTGAAAAGGTGGTTTATTTTATATTTTTATATATTTTTATCTTCAGATATAAATTTTCATAATTGAGTATAATATATTTTCATGAATCATTTTTATTGAAATATTTTGAAATTTATATTTTTTAAAAAATAAATTTCACAATTTTTGAAAATATTTTTGGAAGTGGTTTATAAAATCATTTTTTTAAAATGTTACCAATGTTTTCTTATATATGAATTAAATTTTCCTCCCTAATTATCAGAAATTGTCTTTATATTAAAAAATCATTTATGAAAAATTTATTTTCTTCATTGAAGAATTATTTATTTATGGTTTATACAATCTTTTTTTAATACGGAATATTCTTTATTTTTTATAGTGTTATTTTTTTATCACTATCTAATATTAATTTAACAATATATACATATTATTTTGTATCATTTATATATTTATAATTTTAAAATTTTCTTAACTATGTAAAATTTTCACATAGGTTATTCTTTAAATTAATCATACAAATAATGTTATTCAAGTAATTATGGAATATTGAAATTATGTATTATGGATTTGATATATATATATTTATTTATGTTTGATATGGAATATCTATTTTCAATTTTATTGATCATTAAATATACGAATAATGTATTGTATATGTGTTAGTTACTGGTGGATCCTATAAATATATTACACATTCATGAATCATTATGTTTAATGTGGAAATTAGTTTCGAATTCCTTAGGTTTTATTTGGGTAAATTATTCATCACTTACCCATTTATTTAAATTGATCGCGATGATTCTATAATTGAATAATTTATATGTATAGAAATATGGATTCATCCATAATGATATCAAATATTATTATCAATGTGATTAGTAAATTGATATCTTCCATAGATTAGTTTCACGCTCATGATATAGATTAAATTCAATATGTATTGATTATTCACCATGTTATATTGTTTATACCTATTGTATTTAAAATATCTTCCACTGTATGATTTCACTACCTCGAAATATGATCTCACCATTATTTTCTTCCTTTCCCATGGGTATTATGATGTGAACATTCAATTAATTCATAAATAAATAAGAAATTTTTCATTAAGCATTATTGAAAACATCCAACGTAATGTTGAAATAATATACATATATAATATCAAAAGACTATTAAATTGTTTAATATAATGGGGATAACAAGCATGTACTCGAGTGGTATAGGATCCTACATATAATCCAAGAGAACCAGAATCAGATTTGGGTGAGGGTAAATTTCTGGGTACTATAGCAGTCTGGATTATTCATCTGATTTGGGCCTTCAGACCACTGGTTTGGGCCTACAGGTCTCATGGCCTTTGGGCCACCAATGTCCTTCAGAATATTAGGACATTCGAGCCACAAGGATTTTCGGAAATATAAAAGTCCAAGAAGCATGGTAGACCATAGAAGAGCAGACCCAGCCGAGGATTTAGAGAAATAATAACAACCACCAGAGAAGAGCTGAATAGATTGGAAGAATAAAAGGGTATGTAAACTAACATTAGGTCTAAGAATCATGAACACTATATAGGGAAATTCTAGCCGATCATCCATGCAAGGTGGGAGTTGGGAACCATCTACATGTAGATTTCGAGGTGGGGTTGTTGCATGTGTGTCATGTCTCAGTCCCTTAACGTCATGTATTGGTTAGTGTATGGGCCTACGTGGAGATATAGTTAATGTAAGGGCTCCCCTTCAACCCTTAAAATGGAAATTATCCAAAATAATAAAAGCATGACTTTGTACCATTCGGGTGTTTGATACCATGATTTGTGATCTATAGGTTTCTTATAACAATTTGATATAAAAAATATTGTATCTATGTTACTGAATTTGATTTTATTATAGACATGGTTCATTGTTTCTTCTATTTTGATCTCTTTATATACAATGACATATAATTAATTATCCTATAAATAACTATATGAATTATAAATCATCTTATATAATTCCTATGTATTTTATGAACGTCATGTAATCTTGAAATTTTCCTAGAATATCATAAGGGTATTTCAATGGATTATTTTCTCTATCTATTTTTTTATAAATCATATTACTTAGTTATTTATAAAATTTCCTCTAATATCAACTATAATACCGTAAGAAAATTACACTAGATCTAGTGTTATGTTTATTACATTTAGACAAAATACATAGATCATGATTTATAGAAACCAGCAATATGTAAGTATTAGGAAAACAAGATAATTAACTGAATATTATATCACATTAAAACAAAAAGTACACTGTTTTATTACAATAAAACATAATTATATATCCTTGAATGATCATATGATACACACATTAATATTTAAGGTTTCCTTTAGAGATGAGATAAAATATATGGGTGATCTTTGACACTTATTAAGGCGCATCATACAATGAAATCAATTAATTTATAATCATGGAATAAATAAAAAAGGATGAAATAAATAAATTAAATAATGTTATATTAATATAATAGGGAGGATAGTATAATTGGGAATAACATGAAAATAAATAAATACATATATATAAATAATTAATATCATATATATGTTATTTATAGTGCCCAAAATCGTAAATATAATGTCTTGTCCTCAATCCAAGATATCATATATAATAAATACATATATTAACCATCCCAAAATATCACCGTACATAATAATAGCTAAAAAATAAATATTTATATATATAGAAATAAAAGATATATTTATTACCAATATGTTTCTATATTAAATTGAAAAATATTACTAATCAGGTGAATATAAAAAATTAATAATATTCATAACTCAATAGAAAACAACATTTTTAATGGAATGAAAAAATATATAGTAGTGGTGAGGAGTAGATTGATTTTTTAGGTTTATCAATAAGAAATGATTATTAGTTGTGGTTTTTATAGAGAACTCATATCCTCAAATAAATATCACTTGGGAGTGTAAAACTGGGTATTTATTAGGCATAATTTGTATAAACCGAGTGAATATTGATTTAACACCGAAACAACCATTTTAAGGATATTTCCACTACGTGAATATGTTCCATAACTTTTATTCACTTTTCAATACGAATATATGGATTTAATTTATATTAAATCACACACTTTTTATATATTATTTCCATTTTCATATGTTCAATACCTTGGGTCCATGGTTTTCCCATACTCGTCAACTATCTCTCATCATTCCCCTTTATATGAAATAGTTTAAAAAATATATATTACCAATGTTTATAATTACTAATTCTCATGATTATCAATGGTCATAATGACCAAATGTTATATTGACATATGTTCATAATCACTAATAGTAATAATCATTGATTGTAACACATCAACATTCTGATTACCTATATATAAAAAATTTTGTCAAAAATTAAAATATCATTCACATCCACTTCTTATTTATTATACATTTCCTATTTCATTACATATTTCTTTCATCATAAGAGTAATGTATCTTGTTAATTTATATTTAATTTTTTTATTATGATCCTATGGGGTTTAATATTGTGGTGGTACATTATATTTCTATGTGTTCAGTCAAACTGTATTATACTATTATTAGAAATGAAATTTTTTTGCTTTGGGTTGTATCGATTGTTGTAAAATTATGATGAAATAACAAAATTTTCATTGTGAAATTGTGTTTATGATGCTATTTTTAGTTTTTGTAGTATAATCATTAGAAATATAAATCATAATTTGTGTACTTATATATATATATTTAATTAAGAGTTTACTTGAAAAGTGAAATGTATAAAATGTTAGAAAAATTACTTGACTTTTTATGATTAACTTAGGAAGTGGGATATGTGAAAATGGAAAATATAATTGAATATATTATTGTTTATGAGAAATTAGTTATTTTTAGGAGATTTACAAATAACTAAAATATTATGTTGTATTTTGGAAAATGTGAAGATAAGACACAATATGATCACTTAGTTCACACCATGAATGGAGTAGATGTTGGAAAAATAGGAAAATCCCTTATTCATATGTAAGGGAATATAAAATTATATGTGGGTTCCTATCATAACCTGACATATATCTACACTATGAATGATATTATATAATGTAAATGGTTTCATTATTGTTTGATATTATCATTCCATGGATTTGGGTCACCTCATATTAGGTGTTCAAGAAAAAGATATATTGAATTGATACTTCTATAATAGAAAGATCATGTTTTGATTAAAGGACCCACAAAATTACATTTTAGTCATTACGAAAGGAGAATGGTCAGAATAGTTATGTCTCAAGTTATTTTATAAGAAAAAGAAAAAATCAATATATTATGATCTTTTAATTTTCATGATACAATGAATTGTTGAATGAATTGTATATGAACCAATAAAACAATTCCTTGATGAATGTTTCCATGTTGAGATTATTGTTTCCTCGAAATATTAAATAAATTTAGTGAATTTCCATTATCAAAAAGTTTTCCCCAGATATGGAAAGGATTTATACTAACTATATTAATATAAATGGTACTGGTTCATATAAATCTAATCCCAAATATGGATATTTATGGGTAGTCACTTTTGAATTCATTATTATAAAGATATATAAGATATGTTTTTGTAAATATCCCTTATAGATACAAGGGAATATTTTATGAAAATTAATTTTATTTATGTAGTATTATTTATAAAATAAAATAATCATCCCATATTTAATTTGGTATTTTATTTATTTTCAATCATTTTCCTCCTATAAAAAGACTTTATGATTTTCACTGATGTGAGGTAAGAGCTTCTTCTGAAAAAAATTTAAGGATATCACATGGTGTAATTTCTTTTCATTTTAAAATTTTCAAAATATGTTTTACATTTTAATCAATGATAAATAATGTAAATATTATTTACGATGCAATTTTTTTTAAAATAATTTAATCATAAAATATTCTTACAACAGAAGAGAAATGAGATAAATATACATAATCTTTTATAATCTATTTGAGATTGATATAATTACTTCACAACCAAATTTTTGACATTGTAACGATTTGTTTCACTATTTGAATGAAAAATAACTCGCATTCCTTCATCCCCTCGTATTTTATAATTTTATTTACAACAGTAGTAAACTACAATACTAGATACAAAAAACATTAAAAACATAACGAATCTAACTCTATATCACTATTTCTCAATAAGGGAGTTATGTGGATTTTCAAAAATGGTTCTGACATATGGTCATATCCAACCTATTGGATTATTGATCATACTTATATATATTCTATTATATTCTAATGACCTTGATTCACAACTTGAAGAAACATTTTTTGAATTCTTAACTACGTATTATTATTTTATTTTTATATTTCACCCATTTATTATATCTATACAAAACAAGAATATTTACATCATATGTTTTGTCTACCCATTCTCAACAAATTGGAATATTATTTATAAAATTCATGAACACAATTTTATTGTCAGAAAATATACATGAAGGAAAAAATTAGAATTCCCTATCCAAAATAAAAATTTAAAAATAGCATCCCTATGTTGTTAATATACTTTATTGTATTATATATCACGGACATAACAAATAATATTGATTATATAAGACTAAATCTTATTATGAATTATTTTTGCAAATGGATTTGAAACCATACCTAAATAATTATATACATTTAACTATTGTTTATACTTAAAATTCTAATAATTTCCACACATTATATTTATGGAAAAACATTCTCTAACAGATTTAATCCTTCCATACCCTATGAAACATTTATTATGTTATTGTTCTTAGGACATACGTACATTTAGATTCTCTTTATTTTGGACTAATCTTTATATTAAATTTCATTGATTATATTATCTATGATAAAATATTTTAATTAATGTGTACCATTTTTTATTACCATTTAACATGGAAATTTATAAAATGAAAATACACTAAAATGATAAACTCATACACTATACCCATTTAGTAAGAAAAATTCATATTTTTTTATCAACTACCCCACTATGGGGTGATACTCAACACTGTAGATATTTTTTCCCTATCAATCTAATCATAATAGTTGTTCATTCTAAATACGTGTGTGGATAAATCTGTGTTTATATCATTTATATGGTTCATACTTGATATTATTCCATTAGTATCCCATCCCATTGAGTTTCCCACCTAAATATGACCCAAATAAAGCATCATAAAGGATATAACACAAAAATATCCATGGGAAACCCTATAAGATGCGAAACTAACTGATTAAATAATCCAAATTCCATGAAAACTTTAAATCCTTAAAAATATTATATTGTTCACCCTAGTATACTATGAAACTATCTCATTTTCATATTGATGTCTTGAAAATTGGTAACTTTGACGGAAGTAATCACATATTGCCTTAAGGGTTTATGACTAAACCATATGTCTATTCTTTATTCATTTATGTATTTTTTTCTTATAAATATTTAATATTTGAATCATATTACATCTTCAAAATCAACATGTTTTCACCATATTGATGTACAAATGATCACGTGAAAAAACATTGTCTAACCCACCAAAATAACAAATATATAAAAATTAATACATACCCAAATTCATCACATGGAAATGGAATATGAATATTTAATGTAATTTTTTAGAGTTATATAAAATTGAAAAAATCCTCATGAGTATGCCAAGAGTGAAAAACAGCCAATCTCCACCATTATATAATAACTCAGAATCCTTCATGCTACTGGGACATCTAACCCAAGGACCATACAACTAAGTGTACATAACTGAGGAGAGTATTAAATTTATAATTATTATAAAATATAATATCCACAAAAACTTATAAATAAATTAACCCCTTCTAAATACACAAATAATAAAATGTGTTCATGTTAGGTGAAAATTAAATCATATATTTACACTCTTAAAATCTAGTGCAAGGATTAATAATTTCCCAATATGTAGTTTATCTATTTAAACCGAAAAATTTATATATTAATAACATAAACAATTTAAAATAGTTAATAAATTAGGTCATGTTTTGGAAATAAACAACAATTTAAATTATTTAACATGAGATAACTATTTATAATGTATTCAAAAATAAAAACTAAATGTTTACATTTTATTGATAATATCTAATGATTATGAACATTCATATTAATGAATATAAACTATTTACAGGGAAATCACAATATAAACTCCTCACATTATGTTTTATATAACATGTAATATTAAATATGTCATAATTAATGAATTATAAACAATTTTATAATTTATTTTCTATCATGTCAAAATTTTAAAATGTCACATATTTTAGCATCATTTAATTCTTTCATCAAATCAGTTGTCAAATAATTTTTATGAGTATTAAATAATATTCCAAATAATTCTCCTTAATTTTATTATATAAAATTAATAATTATAAAAATATCATAGTTTACTTTAATATAAAAAAATTATATTTTGTAATATTTTATAGTTTATAAATTCTTTATATTTTACCCATATTTATTTATAAACATAACATTTTATAATCCACTGGAAATGTTTTATAACTCAACAAAAGGTATTTAAAATATTAAACATAAATATATATATGTAATATTTATTAATAATTGTTCGATATATATTTATTAAATATTTATATATTTTGTATAATTAATAAATATTACAAAAATAGCTTTATTACTTATTTTAAAACAATTTATAAGTAGGTAAAATCAATTCATACATGATAATCATTGAAAAAAGTAATTTCATTTTCTAACATATTGCGGCCTATTCCAAAATTTAGAGATCATTATAGTAATTATGTGTAGAGACCCCCAAGCGTTTGTGGATAAAAAAGCATATGACATAACTAGGACCCATCCTCCATGAAACAGGCCTCAACCATCTTAAACATACCATGAACCTTTCTATGTCTTAGTTGAGTAACAAACAGGTTTTACATGACTTATTAGTTAAAATCATGGTCAATGATGGTTTTATAAATTATGTGGACCAAAAAATGATGTATTTTTTCATCTTGATAGTTCGTTCCCTAGTGTTGTGATATTTTGGTTTTTGTATGGTGATATAAGATACACGAGGTTTTATATTTAGGGGTTTTCTTCATTTCAAAACAATGATTTTAAGGAATCAAAATTCATAGATACTCTTATACCACAATGATATTTATAATGGGTTAAAAAATACATATTCATGGAATTATAATTTATTTATAAACTATATTTTGAAGATCTCTATGCATATATTAAACCAAAATCAAATATAAGATATTACAACTGAGGAATACTTAAAACTGTAGATACCTCACACTAAAATTCTTATAGAATGTCATTATATTCATCAAATTTGGATGATAATGATCAATATAGTAAAAAAATTAATAATCACACATTAATATATATATAGAGGCTATGAAAATATCACCCATATTATGAGAAAAATGTACTAACCACCATGATCTATAAGCACCTCCAAATGGTAAGTTAGATAATGAAGAGATCACTGGGATTCCATAAGTTTCTAAAGCAATAAAGAATGAAACACCCACCATTTAATTAAAATCACCTTGATATATGCCCTCAAAAAAATCATTAGGATTTTTCTAATATATACTTATGTAATTTTACATGTGAGATAATAACTTGAGAAAATGCAAGCATCACATTCATTAATCTCCCAACATCCTATGTCTAATGTAATCATCATTTAATGATAATAATTTTTGTAATTACAATTTTATATTAATAGTAGTATCTCATGTAAAATTATATCCCTTGAATCAATATAAATGGAGGGTATAATAAAATGTTGCATTAAAATCATGCTAAGGGTAAAATGATTTCCTTCATTTTTAAAAATGATTACCAAAAGTGCATCATGTGAAAAATGGTTTTAGTGTAAACCACCTTATTTATAAGGTAAGTTCATTAAAATTGTGTAATATATACCCTTTATGCTAGCTTCCAACCCATTACCTTTTACTGGTGGGAATTTGGTGTCACTCCCATATCCTATTCTAATTGAGTAGTGGTTTCAGTGGGTCCATGTTGTGATACATCATCTGTGGTCCATGTTCTTATAGTCCATCTCCTTATATTTATTGGTTAGATATGTATTCCTTGTAATTGTTTCGTGTATGATAATAACATGACTAGTGGGTGAGGTATCCATTTATTTTGACCCATGTTAGTCTTGAATTTGTATGTCAAATGGTCCATCCATTGAGATAGGGGTAGATATCCTTGAGTTTGATCCATCATTTTCTATCAATAGGTTTTCATTATAGGAAACAAAGTCATTAGGTCATAAAAATCATTTTCTACTTACCAAAAAGAAATTATATTCATTGATCAAATAGTTTAAAACCTTTTAATCAATTACTTATAGCCCGATCAACATCTATAATTATTGTATAGTCTATCAAACTAGATAATCACATGTAAAATATTTATATCAAGTCAATCATAATTTCTAACTTTAGTTACGATCAATTATTTCCATTATCATAGACTCTATAAAATCTAATTTATTCTAATATCACACCACCACCTTATTTCCATCACTATATTCCCTAGTTACATCATCTCAGAAGATTATTTAATCCCTCCATCCACTGGACCTCTACCTATGTATCTTTATAAGAAATCTTCATCTGATGTAGTAGTGTAACATCATTTCAAGTGTTTTGTGGCTTTATATTGTTGAACCTATACAGAGTGAGAGAAAATTAACAAAATGTACATAATGAATAATAAAAAAATGGGTCTAACGCAACTAAGAATATATTATTGAATAATGAAATTAAAAATGTTATGAAAATAAATTTATAATAATAGATAGGCTTTGATCAAATATTAATCTAAATAAAAATACATCATTTCATTAATAAAAATTAAAAAAACTTCATGACTTTTTTAAATACACATTTTCATTTAGTTTAGTAAATACATTAATAAATATATATTTTCTAATTAAATAAGAATATAATTTAAATTTTTATTTCAGTAATCATCCAAGAGTTTGCTTTCAATTATGATCCGTGAAATTATCATGTTCCTTGTTCATCACTTGTATTTAGTATAGAATACTAATGATACAATTACATGAGATGATTCTATTTATTGATAGACAAATTAAGATGGAATTATTTCTATTATGGAGATATGTAATAATTCATATCACTATTAATAAATATAAATTTTCCTAATTAAAATTACATTAATTGTTTTTTAAAAGATACTACATTACAAATTTGTTAACATTATTCTCACAAAAGAGCCTTTTTTATATGAATTTCATTTTCAATATTTTATGTATTCATAATCCATTGGAATATTAATTTATAAAATAGTTCATCATAATTTAAAAATCTTAGTTCCAAATAGATAAATTTAGTTTTAATAAGATTTAAATTATTAACCAATCCAATTAATTAATGATAATATTAGTAAATATACATCCTCTCAACCTTTGAGATTTTAATATTGAAAAGTAAAGATCACTCAAATAGAAGAATACATCAAACTATAATCTATTTTTGACACTCTCAAGTATTTCCTTGAATGGCTCCATGATTTTATATAAATTATATCATACGAATCACCCCACAATTGAAAAAATCATCTTAGATATCCTTGATCAACACTAGATTCTCAATGAAGATCACATCATATTGAATATCTATTTCTTAGAAATTAAAATCATGTTATGGATCATTAATATATATTATATACTATTATTTATTCAATATTTTTTTCAATAAATATATGGAAATTTCGTAAAAAAATTAAATTTTTATCCTCATATAATCTATAATGAATTGGTAAATTTTTTATAAATGTATGATATCATTTTATTCCACTATAGAACACCTCAGAACAAGAAACAAGGAATCCTTCAATACAATATTATCGCCCACATAAAAATATTGATATTTTTTCCATTGATCTATATAAGTCATCTAATAACATGGTGTCATCCCCCAACTCAAATAGATTATCTCTACATTCATTATAGTATGTAATAATAAATAAGGACCACATATCACTAGCTCATCAATCTGAGTCCAGTAATGTGGTAACCTATAGGTTTTTTAATATAGAGCCTTAAAATATATCATACCTATGATTGATTTATAACTATTATTTTATGTTAAATAAACTATATGAAAAAATGAGTTTTAGTATCATCTAAACATGAACATGGAAGATTATAACATTTCATTATGCACATAGACAATCCTCCATATATAGCCCAGATTATAAGGGTTAGAAAAAAATTCTCAACCATATATATATCCCAAAGTAATCCTATAGAATTATTTATAATTGATATATATGTATTACATTAAAATTAGAATCAATTCTCAAGGTAACTCAATGTAGACAAGAAATCTCTATCATGTGCATTAATCCCAGGTTCTCTTCTGGACTCTTGTATTTGATTAATATAGATTTGGAGGAAAAATCTCTCCATTTTATGATTACACAAATAAAATCCTCAAAATTTATTGACTTTGAGAGTCCAAAAAAATAATATATTTATAATTAATATAATAGATATTATAGATAACTTAGTTGTTGAATGAAATATTTAAGTACTTTTTACATGTAAATAACTTATAATATAATAAGGTAAATCATGATAATCTCATCAACCCTCCACTTAATAAAATGGTAATAATAGTATAATTGATGATCATGAAATATCATTGAAAAAATTGATGTATGTTAACTTTAATGTTTTCAATTCCCTCAACACACATGATTAGAATTAACTATGAGTCACACTAGACATAGAATAACACATTCCCTATATTTAGAAAAAAAAATTAAATGACGATTTATGTATAATTGATCCTTATAGATCACAAAGATGAAATATACATGATTCAAAAAACTATAAATTTAAAACTATAGTAACCTATATAGTCATAATATATTAATAAATATCCTCCTCATTGTTCATATCCATTTGTATTAATTCTAGTGGCACAAACATCTTTCAGTCCTCTAATGTTTCATTTTCAAGATAATTCCTACTCTTCCTAGTTTGATTTTCTTCCATAACAATCCCTTTATGGGGGCTATAAGAAAATGATAAATCATATTTATTTTATTGAACTATAATTTAATGTTTTAATAACTAAAAGAAATATATTCTATAATTGGTTCAAATACCTTGGGTAGAATATATATATATATATGATACTATAATATACCATGTAGAACAAAAATCACTCCAATATAAAATAATGTATCATATAATTTGGTGTAAATATATTTTTACAACCCCAGGTCATGTTTAGGTTAATTATTCGAACGTGGGATTGGTTTTATGCATCCTTATAAACTAATGGGCCTATATTAAATAAAAAAAATTCTTTTCTCATTATAGTCCCTTCATAAAATGAATATTTTGTAAAGACCCGTAAAATTCAAACAAATTTTTTTCATAAATTCTTTGGAATTTTAGGAGTCCGTAGGTTTTGATGGTGCCTAATTCTGAGGCCCGGTGAGTTCCGGAATCAATTTCCAAAGTTTTGTTCGTGTACCTTCTGTAAACATACATTTGGGTTTTTCTATCTTTTGAATCGGTGCTCAGATTTAAAATCCGAGGACTCAGATGAACTCACAGTGCAGATATTCGCTTAAGGGGACCTTTACTAGAGTTTCATTTTATACAGGATGGATTTTATAAATTGGGGCCTCTTTTTTGAATTAGAAATTTAAAAAAAATGTGTGTGCAACACATTTTTATTTGAAAGGCAGTTATAGACTCTAGGTAGAGGTTACGGGTGGGTCCCACCACACCCTAACCTCCCTTGGGAGGACATAACTAGGGGTGGGGACCACATGATTTTAAACTCTTCAACTCCCCTTGAAACAACACTTTCACTCGTATACTCTCCACCTCCCCTCTTTAAATTTAAACTCTCCATATTCCACCCTCCCTCATAAAGATGCCAACACGCTCCCAATTAATGAAACATTAATTAATTGGCTCCTCTAAAATTTCAATTATTTTGAAATTTGTGTCATGGATAAAATAATAGCCATGTTATTATTTTGGGTTGGCACGTATTGTTTTGGGGAGCCTTGGAGAATTGGGAAAGCATTCTTCCCACGAAGAACACGAAGAAAATCTCCATCTTGGAACAACATCCTCTCCACGAAGAATGTTGTTTCCATTGAAATAGAACAACACATCTTCTTCCTTCCTTGACCACCTTCCATGTGAAAGGAATAGACACCGCCCGCAATGAATGTCGATGACACTCCATTCTCAAAAGTTTTCCGACATCAACGAAATCTATTTCCACCATATTTTATGTGGCATTGCCGAAAGAGCACCATTTACGTGGAAAAAGATTGTTTTGTATTGTTTATATTTCTGAACATCATCATTCTATTTGTGGAATGTAACTTTCGAACTATTAACGTCGTAACAAGGAGGGTTTGGGACACACGAATACGCCCTGAACCTCTCCCATATTTTTTGGTTTTATTAGAGACGGAGCCAGAGTTAGAAGGGCAAGGATCCGTTACACCACGTCGGAGGAAGGAGACCACACCATGTAGGCCATGGTGGACGAAAGAGGTAGTAGCGACCGATGGCCGTGGCCAGGCCGGGCCGTGGCGGTGGTGGACCAGCGCAATCACGCCGGCCGCATGGAGGAAACCACGGCCCACATCCCTGGGCCACTCAAACGAACCAAAATGGCCAGCCGTAGCTGGCCGGGATGGAGGACCGCGTCATCGCATGGCGCAGCGCTATGAAGAAAACCATGGCCCGCAATGTGGGCCGCTTTCCGGGCGAACTGGTCGGGCTGAGGAAACAGTGGCGCCACTTGGCGTTGTGTTTAGAGGAACCATGGCCCACAACTGTGGGCCACTAATGCTGGACAAAACCGGACGTCTTCGGCCGGCCAGGCATGGAGAGGCAGCGCCGCTCGGCACCATCATGCGAGTCGGACCGGCCCGCACTGTAGGCTAGGTCCATAGGTGGGCCGCGCCCTACTAGGTCGGGCCGACCCCCAGCAGGGTCGTACCCACCGAACCTGGTTGGGCGGACCCGCCAGCACACTGGGCTTGATGGGTCGGGCCCGTTTCTCTTAAAAGTGAAAATCATCTAGACATCGCATTCGATCGACACACCTTCTATGGCACTAGGACCCTTGCGACGAGGCAGTCCTTTCTCTATAATCTAGGTGAGTTTTGGAGGACATTGGAAAATGGCCAGGTTTGGATTGAACGTAAATTCAAACAGGTCCATGGAACGAAAAAGCTAATAACTCTCAGACTGGGCATCCGAATGACGTGCCGTTTATCGCGTTGCGTTTTTCATGATCCGACAGAACTTATGGAAACATCCACTAAGAACATCATGATATTTGATGTATCAAACACCTTTGATTGAGGAGTGGACCCTCCGAGAATTGAGCGTGTTGTGTGCAGGAACCCTAGAGGTGGTTGTGTCTGCGACTGAGATGACAGGATCCTCCGTGGATTCGACAGTGAAGACTTCTGTACCAGGATCCTCTGTGGGTTCGACAACAGTGACTTCTATACCAGGATCCAACATGGGTTCGAAAGCGATGACTACTGTACTAGAATCCTACGTGGGTTAGACAGTGACGACTTCTGTACCAGGATCCTCTGTGGGTTCGACAGTAGTGTCTTCTGTGCCAGGATCCTAAGTTGGATTGAAAGCGATGACTACTGTACCAGAATCCAACGTGGGTTTGACAGTGAAGAATTCAATACCAGGATCCTATGTGGGTTCGACAGTGCGGATATTATTCTAGGTTCCTACAGGGGTTCGATAGTGGAGACGATTCAGAGGCTACATCTAATCATCTCTACCCCTCTTCGTATGTTGTATACCTTTGTGAACTGAGTAATGTATTTCAACCATTATAATTATTTTGATTGACTTTAATTTCTTTTTGGAATTGGTTTGTTCTTGGGCTCGAGAGTTAGAGCCGGACTGAGATCGGTAACATAGGTATATGAATGAGCATATACCTAAGTAGGGTTAGTTGATACTTCATGATTGAATCTTTCTTATTTGTTTATCCTCGGTGGATATTGGAAGACTATGCGGGTCTCTGGGTCCCTGATGAGTATTTTTATACTCACCCCTGCACGGTCTAGCATGCACCTCATTGCGTTGGATGTAGTCAACCTACATGGCTTATGAAGGCCAAGAGCGCCAAGACTGGACGGTACCCGGAGGTGGGCCATAAGACGAGTCGACATATGGAGGAGACTGACATACTTGAGTACTGAGGTGGCCATCTGTACCTACCCTTCATGTAGGAATCCCTGAGGATGATCCAGGAGCTGTTATTTACTTTCTATTGTTTGTCCCTTTTTACTTGTACTTGTTTCCCAGTTGGGTTTGTATACTGGCCAATTTACTATCCATCTCACTCTTTAGTATTCAGTTTACTTAGTTTTTACTCCATGTTGCATACTATGTTGTGTTTTTTTACTTTCATAATGGAAATGCCTTCCGGACACAGGGATTTACAACTTTAGTGGTAGTCGCCAGCCCCTGTCCTATGGAAGGCAGGCATGGGGTAGTCACCACATAGGCCCTAAGGATGGGTCGTGAAAAATTGGTATCAGAGGAGTCTTTCTACTGTAGAACATAGGTCTCTGATACCAATTTTTCACGACCCTTCCTCGAGGCCTGTTCCATGACTAACCTAAACCTGTCTTCCATAGGCTAGGGGTCGGTGGCTAGCACCAAAGGCGAAAATCCCTAAACTGGGAAGGCATTGCTTTTATACAAGGCCCGGACTGTTGAGTAATGACTCAGGAATGAGATCTGGCCTTCGATGATCTACCTAAATATCGTGACAAAGATGGGGGTATTGGACCGATCCCTCCTAGTGGAAAGTTTCCTTACAGATCAGTCTCCTGCTGCGAGACCCACCACTAGTCGACACACAATAGAGTCTTCAGCAGCTGGTAGTAGAGAGATGACGTAGGGGTCCAAGAGGACCATACCCAATGGTGGTCGATTGCATGACTCAGGTTCAGTTGTGCGTGGCACACGAGATAGAGCTAGCCATACGAAGAGCAGGCAGTGCTATGCATGCGGCAGGCAGGGTCACATGGCTCGAGACTAGCACACCCACCCTGCAAATAAGCAGCATGCAGTAGAGGGACCTCCCAGGAAGAGGTAGAGGTTCGACTGTGGTGGTCCACCGGGAGTAGGCAGACGTGGCAGAGGAGCTGGGCGAGTAGTAGGTTGTGGAAGACATTCCGAGGCCCTACCACCACCACCACCACCAAGTTGTCCACCCCGACCGCAGCGAATGGGTGGATAAGGGAGAGCAAAGCTTCAGGCAGCTGAGGCATACAACCATAGTACCTCGGGAGCAGGTGGATAGGAGCGGGACTAGCTCCAGGCATAAAGACCTTTGTTCATGATGCTTATATCTTCATTGATTTCATTGTTTGTTGTTTATATGTGTCTTTTTACTTTCTGTTGTAGTAATAAAAGACACCCATCCATGTGATGTTTTCCTTCCTACCATTTAGGCGTGGTCGATACTGAGAAGTTCAGGTAAAAAAACCATTGACATGACCCTCACTATTGAGATTCTTACTGGAGGAGACCCTGTGGCCACACATTACTGCCGGCAGTGTGACTCGACCCTTGGATTCGAGAGTAATGGTTGGATATCTTGGTATTAGAATCAAGGCCATACGACGTCATTCATGCCATGAAATAGTACCGTTCATGTCAGGATTGACTGTATTCTAAAAATGAAATGGTTCGTCCAGGGGATGAAACCGGATTTCTCGTTTTGGAAAAGGAGAAATCTTAGTAGCTCTTATAGGACTCAAGCGAAGAAGGGTGTAGTCTATTTCTTTCCAATTGTCTATTCACACACATAGTTCATTGACCCAACGATTTACAATTTACTCTAATTTCAAAAGACTTAGGTGTGTCTTTTTGTAGAAGGATATGGACATAAGAACAGTGGAGTTGGATTGAGTTCCTCCAGGACTATGACTATGAGATAGTCTATAATCATGGAAAAGGGTACGTTGTAGTAGATTCTCTCAGCCAGAGATTAGACATTCAACTTTTTAGAGAGCCGACAGAGCAGCTGACCGCATTGCAGATATCCTTTGAGGATAAAGATGGAGAATACTTTCTGCAGTCTCTCACAGTCACTTCTCCACTTCATTAACGAGTCGGGGAGGCACAATGTGGGGACATTGATTGTGAGATGTGACATGCTCAGATATCCACAGGACATGCACCTAATGGATTTTATGAAGGTGGGGAGAAAATCATTCTCTTTAGAGGACCATTCAGACTCTCGAGGACATGCTCCGTGCATGCATCCTCAACTTTGGTCGTAGCTTGGAGGATAACTTACCTTGTTTGAGTTTGCGTATAACAACAACTACCACTCTACCATCGGGATGTCCCCTTATGAGGGACTATATGACTAACCTTTTTAGATCAACTCTGTGCTCGACTGACCTAGGGGAGTCAGCACTTGTAGGTCCTGAGATGGTGCATGCTATGACGAAGAAGGTGAAGATCATCAAGTAGTGGATGAAGACTGCACAGAGCAGACAAAAGTCCAATGTTGATAAGAGACAGAGACCCCTGGTGTTCGGGGATGGTGACTATGTATTTTTAAGGATATCACCTCGATGAGGTCTATGAAGATTTGTCCGGGGTGGAAAGTTGTTTCCGGGTTTTATCCGGATCTTCCTGGTCCTCAGCATAGAAGGCGAGATGGATTTCCGTCTAACCCTTTTACCTCAGTTGCACCGGGTGCACGACTTTTTCCACGTATCTCATCTGAGGAGATATGTGCACGGCCCGTCCCACATAATCGACCACAGGGAGCTGGACATCGATGATGGGGTGACTTTCCTAGAGGTTCTTGTAGAGATTGAGGATCAAAAGGTGTGGGTCTTGTATGGATGGTTGATTCCTATAGTGCGTGTTTGCTGGCAGCAAGGGAACCTCCAGGAGAGCACATGGGAGCGGGAGGCTCAGATGCATGCTCAGTACCCCCATTTGTTCCCCTAGGGTGTGTTATAGCATTCCAGGGACATAAATACCTGATATGGGGGTAATGTAAAGACCCGTAAATTTCAAGGAAATTTTTTTCATAAATTATTTGGAATATTATGAGTCCGCAGTTTCTGATGGCGCTAGATTCCAAGACCTGAGGAGTACAGAATCAATTTCTGATGTTTTGTTTGGGTACATTTGGTAAACGTATGAGCGGTGTTTTCTATATTTTGAACCGGTGCAAGGAATTGAAATCTGAGGACACCGATACACTCACAGCGTCAGTATTTTCAAAAGGGGACCATTACCATAGTTGTGTTGTATATAGGATGGATGTTATAAATTAGGGTTTCTTTTTAAAATTATAAATTTAATAAAAATTTGTGTGCAATAAATTTTTATTTGAAAGGTATTTAAAGTCTGTAGGTGGAGGTTAGGGGTGGGTCCCACCACACCCTAACCTCCCATCGGAGGATATAACTAGGGGTGGGGCCCACATGAGTTTAAACTCTTAAAATCACCTTAAAACCCCCTTTGACTACTATAATCTCCACCTCTCCTCTTTAAATTTAAACTCTCCACATTCCACCCTCCCTCATAATGATGACAACATGCACTCAATTAATAAGCAATTAATTAATTGGATCCTCTAAATTTTGAAATATTTTGAAATTTATGTCAAGGATAAAATAATATATAAGCTATTATTATGGGATGGAACATATAGTTTTGGGGATCCTTGGATAATGGGGAACACATTATTTCCACGAATAACATGAAGAACATCCCTTACGTGGAACGACATCCCCTTAACGAAGAACGTCGTTTCCTATGAAGGATGATGACGCGTCTTCTTACTTCCTCAACCTACTTCCATATTAAAGTAGTAGACAACACCCACAAGGAACGTCGATGAAACTCCATTCTTGAACGTTTTTGGATGTCAACAAAATCAAAGTCTGCCCTATTTTCCACAACTTCGTCGAGCGATCCCCATTTACGACGTATGGGATTGTTTTGTGTTTTTTATATTTCCGAACATCATCATTCTATTTGTGGAATGTATATTGTCAACGTTAATTCTATAGCGAGGAGGTTTTGTGCCGCAAAAACACGGTCTGAACCTCCCCCATTATTGTTGGTTTTATTGGTGATGGAGGTAGAGTAAGAAGGGCGAGGTTCCATCGCACCGCACCGGAGGAAGGAGGCCATGACCTTGTAGGCCGTGAGAGACGGAAGCTACGGAGACCAAAGGCCTTGGATAGGCTGGGACGCGGTGGTGGAGGATCGACGCTGTCGCACTGGCCGCATGGAGGAAACCGCAACCCGCATCCGCGAGCCGCCCAAAAGAACCAAACTAGGTGGTTGTAGCTGGTCGGGCCAGAGGGCCGCGGCACCGAATGGCGCTGCGCTGCGGAGAAGACCGCAGCCCGCAACATGGGCCACTTGGTGATCAAACCGGCCGACCGCTGGCCGACAGGGATGAGGAAACCGAGGCACCACCTGGAGCCACGTGCGAAGGAACTGCGGCCCGCAACTAAGGGACTCTCACACTGGACAAAACCTACTGGCTTCAGCCGGCCGGGCACGGAGAGGCGGCACCGCCAGGTGAACCAGACCGGCCCACTCCATGGGCCAGGTCCACGGGTGGGCCGCACCCCACCAGGCTAGGCCAACCCGCCAGTCGGGTCAGACCTGCCAAATTGGTCTGGGTCGACCCCCAGCCGAGTCGGACCCGCCGACCCGCCATCCCACTGGGCTTGATGGGTCGGGCCCGTTTCTCTCAAACGTGAATCACTTCTAGACCGCATGTCCGATCGATGCACCATATGTGGAACTAGGACCCTATCAATGACGCAGTCATTTCGCAATACCCGAAGTGAGTTTTTTTACGTTTGAAAAATATCCAGGTTTGGATTGAGCATAAATTCAACCAGGCCCCTAGAAGGAAAAAGCTAATAACTCTCAGACTGGGTGTCCTATTGATGCACCGTCTATCGCGTTGGGTTTCTATTGATGAGAGGGAACTTTGGGATACATCAACTAAGGAATTTGTGATAGTTTTTGTATCTACCTCTATTGCTCGAGGAGTGGAACCTCCCAGAATCGAGCGTGATGTGTGCGGGAACCCTAGAGCTGGCAGTGTCTGTGACTGAGTTGACATGATCCTCTGTGGATTCGACAGTGAAGAATTCGGTACCAGGATCCTCTGTGGGTTCAACAGTAGTGACATTTGAACCAATATCCTATGTGGGTTCAACAACGATGACTACTATACGAGAATCCTACGTGGGTTCAACATGGACGACTTCTGTACCAGGATCTTCTGTGGGTTCGACATCAGCGACTTATATGCCAGGATCCTACATGGGTTTGACACTGATGACTACTGTACCATAATACTTCGTGGGTTTGACAGTGATGAATTCTGTGCCAAGATCCTACGTGGGTTCGAAAGCGCTGATATTGTTCTAGGATCCTGCATGGGATTGACAGAGGATATGATTCAGAGGCTACATCTAATCATCTCTACCCCTCTTCGTAAATTGTATACCTATGTGAGCTGAGTTTTGTATTTTAACCATTATCATCGTGGTGATTGACATTACTTACTTTGTTGAATTGGTTTGTGCTTGGGCTCTAGAGTTGGATCCGGACTGAGATTGTTAACATATGTATATGTATGGACATATACCTAAGTAGGGTTGGGTGATACTTCATGATTGAATCTTTTTTATTTGCCTATCCTTAGTGGATATTTGTGAGACCTTGCGGGTCTCAGGGACCCTACTGAGTATCTTTATACTCACCCCTGCATGGTTTATGCCTGCACCTCATTGTGTTGGATGCAGATGACAGACAACACTGACGGAGGTGGTGAGCGCCACGACTTGAGGGTACCCTGAGGAGGACCTTGCGATGAGTTGTAACACGGAGGAGACTGACAGACGTGAGTGTTGAGGTGGCCATATATACCTACCCTTCTAGTAGGAATCCCAGAGGATGGTCCAGGAGCTGCTCTTTACTTTTAGCGGGTTTTTCCTTTTTACGTGTACTTGTTGTTCAGTTGGGTTTGTATATTGGCCCATTTACATTCTAGAATAATCTTTTGTATTCAGTTTACATAGTGTTTACTCCATGTTGTGTACTCTGTTGTGTTTGTTACTTTTATAAAAGATATGTCTTTCTAGCTTAGGGATTTACGCCATTGGTGCTATTCACCAGCCCATAGCCAATGGAAGGTGGGCTTGGGGTTGTCACGACACGGGCCCCGAGGACGGGTAGACATATTTAATTCACTCACCCCATAAGAATTCATAGTATTAGAGTACAAGTAAATTCTAAATTCATATTTAGAAATAATCTGTTGAATCTATAAAAGCATATGAAATAATTTTTTCATTTTATAAGGTCAATCAGAAGAATAGAAGCATTTGAGAAGTCAATGTTATAGTTTTATTTCCATCTATCCAAGAAAAATGATAACCTCAAATACATTACTTGGTGGATCATATATATGATTGGTTATAATTTTCATGGGAACTGACATAGATCCAACCTCTTAAATGATTTCTCAAATGAAATTAATTTATAAAATCCATAACTAAAATAGCATAAGCCAATTATATGTTTTTCAATCCCTAACTATTAGTAAAACCCAACACACTTACTCTACATTATAATTACATTAACATTTACTAGTTATTTTATAGATATAAAATTATTTTTTAATTCTTATTTTGGTATAACATAGATTTAATGAGGATTATATATAATTTTGAAGAAGATTTTAAGATATGCAATATGGTTTATAGTGGTAAGGGAATTAGAAGTACCTATAGTAAATATACCATGTATGTGGTCGTACCCAGTAAAATTTTGGGATTTTATTGACACCACTAAGTACACAAAGGACCATTGTGGCAAAAAATGCATGAAAAGCTTGTATGGGAGGTTTTGGAGGGTCCCACACTTTGGGGTAAATATATTTATTTACAAGGAGAAGACGATATTGAAGAATGTTAAAATTTTATTCCCTTCATTTCATTAATTCGGTGTATTATCCTTGTCATTTATCAACATTAATGTTGGATTATTGGCAGGGGTCAAATTTATTTCTGGATTAATAATTGGGCAGGTTCGGTTGTTGGTTTTCCAAGATTTCCAACTCCCTTTACTTCATTCAGGGAGGCTAGTAGTTTTCCGGATTTTATCAGCGCTATTATTGAGGAAGATCAAAGGAAGACATTTGATCATATTGTTTTAAATATAGAGCCTAAAAAATGTGTATTCACTTCTTCTAATTCTCGAATGTTTTCTTATAAAGAGTTTAAAAATGTTTATTTTTCACAAGGGAAACAAGATATCATGAATAATATGGGGTGGCATAGTAGCATTCCTTTTACATATAATTTTCATTCCATGGAGAATTAGAAACCAAGCAATTTCCCTGGATGAAAATCTGAAAGGAATGGGAATTAATCTAGTTTCCAAATATCATTGTTGTTGTGAGATTAAAGAGGATAACTACAAACATTTATTTTTTGAGTGTGAATGGGATATGGAAGTATGGAGGTGTTTTTATGTATTGATGAGTTTATTAGGATCTATTTCTACTAAAACAAAATTTATGGAAAAATGGTTTCATGGTTTGAATAATGCAGGCCCAGAAATGATAGCTAGAGTAGTGATTCTTAGTGCAGGGTGTTGGTGTATTTGGCAGAAAGAAATACATCTCGTTTTGAGGATATTCATTCCAAATATAGGTTTGTTATCTTGAGGACATTATTTCTTTTAATTGGCCAGGTTATATGCTCAAAAAATCCGAGTGACGCCCCTTCTTTGAGGTACATGAAATCTAATATTTCTAGTATATCTCTTTCAGAGCGGGCGACAAGTAGGAACTGGGTTTGCTGGTTACCTCTTAATATAGGATTAAAATTGAATATTCATGGATATTCCATTGGGTAAAGCATTAAAGGTGGTGGTGTTGTTTGAGATAGTAGTTGAAGAATTCTGCTTGCATTTACTACATCATATGTGAGGGAAAATTCTGTCTAGGCTGAGGCCAAAGCCATTTATACTGCCATCTTTTTGGGTGATCTGCAGAAGTTGTCTCTTAGTCAAATTGAAACCGACTCCAAGATCATCCAGGACTCAATGAATGGTAGGATTCATCTTCCATGGTTGATTTCTTATGTTATATATAAGTGAAAAGTCATCCTTGGCAGTAACAAAATTATTTTTATACATACATGGTGAGAAGGAAATAATGTAGCTGATTACTTGGCATACATGGTGTCTATAGCGATAGCTGATAAAGGTAAAAATAATTTTTGTTTTTTTAGTTCTCTTTAAATGATTCCAAAATTAGTGAATTTTATTAGGGGGGCCATCATGGCCTACATTATATCTAGCCACCCTAATCTTTTATGTTCTACCCATGTGATGATGGGGTATCATGTATAATAAAAAATACAATGTTGATGAGTACAAAGAGGGCATGTTTTATGAAACTGGTAGAGATACAATATGTTAGTTATAAGTGAGAGAGATATTTTTTCCACTCACATAAACAATTAACCACTAATAGCCACAAAACATGTTATTCGTCTAATTTTACCCATATGCTCATTGTTGGGGTTCTCTACTTATCAAAACCTATTCATGAACATTATATAAATTAATAAATATTATAAATTAAATCTGAATGGTCATAGAAGATTATATTTTGGAAATGTGTTGGTAAGAACCCCCTATAACTTTTTATTCTTTTTCATTTCTTCATTATAATCTATTCAATCCATTATTCTCTAAACTAAGTTCTTATGAAATTCCTCAAATACTTTAGTTTTATTTTGATTTAGCTATTACATGAGTTGAACTTTGGGGAAACAAAGGAATTGGTCATGCATTTTCTTCTTTAAGTATCACTCACTTCACACTAGGTTATAAAATCCCAAAAATTTCTTTTTACAAGTTGGTAAAATATTTCCAATTGTATTATTTCCACAACCTTTATTTCACAATTCATATTTTTTAGAACAATTTTACTATAGGGATCCTGCTTACTCTCATTTTGTTTCCTCAATATAATTAATATATGTTAGTGTGAATTAATTTTTATATCATGATTTTATTTAATAATAATTTTTAAAATTTACATTATGAAAATGTAATAATGTTTTTTATTTGGTTATTCATTTGACATTAGAGAAATATTTTCATTGTGTTTTTTCCTCTTTGTAGATTTATTTATCAAAATTTATTATTTTTATTTCATGAAATAATACATATGAAATTTTTGTACTAATTATGTTTCATTTTTTCCACCTTAGAATAAATTATTATTTCATCTTGTGAAAATTTCCCATCTAGACTATATTAGGGAACGATGATTATTATTTTATACGTGATATTTTTACTTTGTTATGAATATTTATTAACAAGGATTGAGAATATTTAAAATTGTATATTTTTTCACATAATGAATGAAATTTTACTTATATTAGTGAAAAATAAGTTCAAATAATTTTATTGGTCGACTACACTATGACTGAGTATACACTGCCCCCATTTCATTTTGGGAGGGATGAGAAATGTACCCATCCAAGTATGCACCACTACCTATCATGTGGGATGTTTATTTCACTCTTACCTGGTAATCAATACATCCTTCTATTTGTTATGTAGGTCCACCATAGGTAGACTAGGTATGGCCCCTCCATGAATTAGAGGTTATCTATCAAATTTCACATTTAAATCTATTATAACTGAAATACTATCCTAAATATTTTATCTTCTTAATCTCAATATTTAAATTTATTAAATAAAATTTTTAGTTAATAATGGAAATTTTGTGGTGATGTGGGGATTAATATATGGGTATATCATACACACAACATACATGTGTCCCATATTTGAGTTCATGTAGACCATATTATATATAATCGATGGAAGTGAAATTACATGGAGATTTGGAAAATTTTGTATGTGGTTTATGGAGTTTGAGTTGTTTATTTTGAGATTTTGGATAGATAGTATAGGTTGTAATGTTGGGTCTTCCCTTCGACATTTAAATAGAAGATCTCAAGTATGAAACATTTTTTCTTTTAAAAAGGATTTTTTGGCTACATTGTAACTTTATATATTATTTTCTTAATTAAATATTTTTCTATAGTATATAGATGTATGAATTTTATTTTTTTACATTACATATACATAATGTTTTAAATTCTATTATTTTCTAGGTAAAATAGAGGATATGTACTTTTTTTATAAATTTATTTAATTAAATCTTTTATAACTCTATAGTTCATGAAAAAAAAATTAGTTCGATTATGTAATAAAATTTATTAGTTTTAAGGATATTAACAAACCCTTATATAGTTATTATTTATCCCCCATCATTTATTCCATCCCTTGGTAATCATTATTTTTTTCTACGGTATGGTACTGAAATTACCCATTTTAATTTGTGTATTTGGGTCATCACCATTAAAAAATGAATGAGATCCTACTTAAGAATATTGGATATTAAATTTTATATCATTCAATAGCTATGATCATTATGAATCATGTTTTAACCCAATAATATATCTGTCCACCATGATTTTTTGGGAATGTTGAGTTAATATTGGCAGTCCATGCTTTATTTTTTATTTATAATTTGATTCATTTATATGAACTTAGTTCTAATTAATCACAGATAAGAATTAATAGATATGAACAAGTAAGATATCATAAAATATGTTTTCCTTTCTTATGTTTTATTAGTTTTATATTATAATCGAAAAACTATTTTTAATAATTGGAATCAGGGATAATAAATATACTCTTATTTATTTATTAGTAATTAATATGTTAATATCAATAAATAACAGATTCAACTATATTTTATATCCTCTCTACCATTATTATTATATAAGATCAGTTTAGATATATTTTTATATTCTTGTTATTAAATAATTAAATTTATAATTTTTTATAGGAGTGAAATTGTTATAGAATTGTTATATTGAAAAATAAAATCATATTGTTAAATTTTGGATATTGAAATTTATATTCAAGGAATAAAGATTCAATGTTATTTTATAATTTTATAGACTGCTACACCTAGAAGAGTAACTCAATCAAAAATAAATGGAGTAGATTAAAATTCACCACCATGTTGACTCATGGATCATGATTTACTTTTTGAATGTATTACTTAGCTATATTAGTTTACTGGTTGAAGAAATCCCTGAAGAGAGACACATATTGTTGATATCTTGAAGGATTTCTAATTCCACAATCCCTCGACATTTCAAAAGGATGTATATTTCTAGAATTATATTGATAAAATCAATAATTCTATTTTAGTATTTTTATAACTGATAAAATAAAAAAAATTGTGTTAGTCTAGATAGATTAAAACAATATTGGGAATGAAACTAATGATGGAACATCAGGATTCAGGCCAAGAATGATCAAAGAATTACATAGAATGATTTTGGGGAATTATTCTCTAAATATATTCACCTATATACATTAATCCTTGTAAGGAATTTATATTTAATTATTAATAATAATTTTTCAATTATTATAATGGAAGGAGTCATTAAATTTGTAGACTTACTCAACTTCACACCATACATGAGAAGAGATGAGGATTCTAAAGAAATTTGATTTGAAATTTGATAAAATGATCTATTATAGAATAAGAAGATTATATTTAAAATATCCAAGTTTTATAATGTGTTAAAAAATTTGATTCATATTGATATGTGATCTAACGTAAGAGTGGGTGTGGGTAGCACATTACAATTCCTAATGAATGTATATATCACTTTTAGTGATTTGAAGAGATTGTAGAAAAAACGGGTAGAGGATACCCTTTTATGGTAAATGGTGTATTTTTTATACTATTTCAATATGTCCTCTCATCTAGTTTCAATAATTTATACTGTTATTATTCTTTAAATTAAACATTAAAATCCTGGAAAAGTAGTTCCATTCATATAGTCAATGTGGTTATCATCAATGATTCCACAGATGAAGTCTGTCATTAATTATTATATACTGACCCTACTCAACCTAGGTATCATGAGATCATTCACTTTCTTAATTTCTTAGAGATGAAAACCTCCTTATGAGATATCAGGTCAAGGAATAAAACATGGTTTTTACATTTTTGTATGAGCTAGTTACTCAAATTGATAAAAATGACCACCTCAAAATTAGCATTAGGGATTATAATGGTGCATCTAAGGAAGAAATCTACAACCAATGTTGGAGAGTGGACTTCTAGAATTATTGATATTATATTGGTATCTTGTAATTTAGTATGTATCTTAATTGAAACAAGTTATTTTCATTAATTTTTCATAGATAAATTGTTATCACTCCCTGAACTAGTAGTGAATGTGTCACCTTTATTAAATAGTATTGATTGGACAATCAGATAAATAATTGAGGAAATAAATAGATTTATATCATGTGATTTGGTAGAAGATAAATATGGTTGTATCTATAATTTAATGGTTTATTATAGGGAATTATTTGATTTCATTCATATAATAGACTAGTTAACCTAGTTCTATGGATTCATTGTTTACCTTAATATAGTTGTTTCATTCTTATTATATGTTGGTATTCAAAATAATATCATATGAGACTGAGAATTCCCAAATTTTATAGGATTTTTTTATCAATTTTTTTGGATATATTAAATAGTAAATTGAAATTGTCACCATCTTAGAAGTTAAATCAATGAGTGACTATAATGTTTTTAGATAATTTTTTTTCATGGCATCATTTAAGATTTATGATGGAGACCTCTAAAGAAAAAATTATAGTTTACTATTGATCTATTTCCAAGAACTAAACCAACAAATAATATTTTATAAAAAATGTAATCAACTAAATTGAGTTAGTTGGAATTTTATTTTCTAGAATGTGATTAAATATTATTTAGAAGAAAAATTATTCTTATTCGTGTTCTATAATAATCATTACAATTAAAAACGATTATAAGGACCGTAGTGGGAATCTTAATGATCGATGATCAATTTTAGGTGGTTGTGAAATTTATGGGTTACCATTGAAGATACTATAGAAGTAAATGTGTTGTACGGTGGCATAAATAAGTATTCATTTATTCTAGGAATTTGGGCCACTGGTTTTAGCCTATGGGCCTTAGGTCCTTAGGGCCACCATTGGAATTCAGACCATAAGGACTTTGGGTGGAAGAAGACACTAAGACATGTAGCACAATGATCTAACCAATTTGAGGTATCCCCAGAAGATTATAAGAGTAGTAGAAACCTCCAAAGTATAGATTACTAGATTTGGATGGATGATGAGTTGTGGTATCTTCTATTGGTATCAGGCATGGTTAAGCACTGTATAGGGAAATTCTATCTCATTATCCATGTGAGGTTGGGAGCTAGGAACCATCAGTGAAGTAGATTATGGGGAGAGTCAGTTCTAGTTTACTTGGGTTAGTGAGCCTTTTGGTCTTGTATTAGGCCTTGTTCCACTATGTATTTGAGTCATGTAAGGGTTATCCCTCTACCAACTAAAAAGGTGTATTATCTAAAATAATAAAAACCCTCAAATGGACTCAGTTTGGGCTTACCACATATAATAGTAAATGGTTAAGAAATATTACCCTTTACCCATAATTGTTTTAAATTTAACGATTTAATATAAAATATATTTATTTAGATACACATAAAACCATGTTATCGCTAAATTTATGTATGTATTTAAGATAAACCCAAAGTAAAATTTTTCGAGTTAGTGAAGTCATTTTTAATTTTTATACCTCCTTTTAGTTTGACTAAAGTTCATTTTATTTTTATGTTATCAGTGAATAGTATATTTCACCATTTTAAAAAATATTTCATTATTTCTATAGTAGTAGATATTTTTCTATGCTCAAAATCTATGAGTGAGCATGGATGACATCATCACTTTGTATACAGTCTTTATAAGAACCCATGTTGACAATAATATTATCTAAATATATATTCTATATTTATGAAGTAAAGTTCCATAAATATATGATTTCATAAGTTTGTATTTTATTTATTCTTGTTTTGATGGAATTGGAAATTTCTTTGAATGATTGATTAAATATGATTAAAATCCAAATTTTTCTTGGGAATATAAGATATTTGAACAACATTATTCAATGTTTCTATAAATTAGATGATCTAATAATATCATCATGAAATAAAATGGAAATATTTTGGTGGAATGATGAGTATGAAAAAAATAACTTGATTTAAAATGAATAATAATATATCATATTATGATATTACCAATAATGGGTTAATATTTTGGGTTGTATTATATTTAATATTAAGTAAATATTGATTTTATTCTTTTATTGGATCACATCATAGTGGAAATTTGTTCCAAAAAATATGACCTCATAAATAGAATAGACTTTCATATGATTTAAAACAAGCCACTTCTTTTCAAACATTAATTTTCTTAGAGGAACTATATTTTTATTGAGAGAATCATCATATTCACGAATGCTAAAATCTTAAAATATATATTTTCAATGTTGAATCATTATTTGAGGTAGCATCTCATAGTATGACATCTCTTGTCATTTTATTTTGAAATCTAGTGTACTCTTAGGGAGGATAATCTAGTTACTCATTATTTTAGTATAAAAATCCTCCCTGAAAGGGTACAAGAAGAAAACAGTGGATTATACATGATCTCACCAATTGATAAAATCCACCAAGTTATGATTTCAGATCATAGTGGGTTATATTTGGAAAATATTGACAATATAATCTATTCTAGAGCATGAAATGAAATACAATATTTTATTCTATTATTTTGTGATTATTAGAGAGACACTCGATTGTTAAGAAATTATTGATGGATGGTCTCAAGATTTCTATTTTTTATATATATCAATCGATGACTCAGGGTTTCCATGGAATAATAGAATACATAATTGAAGAAAATAATTCTTATAGATTGGATTTATATCTTGGTGTCTGAAAAATATATCATGATATTTGTTTCAAATTTTGGTGTCCTTGTAAAAAAAGATTTATTTAATGGTTAACTTTTTTTATGTTTCACTAGTTAATAGGTGAGAGAAGAATAAAAATACATTTGGGTAAGAATTTTACATATACACTACAGGTTTGTAAATTGAATGAAATTAAAACAAAATATGTCACTATTCATTCAATATCATCTAAATATTAGGATAGAGTTTGGTTATTTTTTATACTCATACTAAGATGGATCACTTTTTTACATATTATGTAATCCACTTATGTTAATGAGATGGGAAAGCTATTTTTTAGTGAAATTGGGAAGGTTCATCTTATACCAACTAGCATCATCTTGAACCTTGATCTTGGGATCATGTATCAGTTTGAAAAAGGAATAAAATCTTTGGGTTCTGAGGAATAATATTGTAAACTTATTAACCCCTATATTTTTTGCTAGATCAAACTCACTATGCATATTCTAAATACAATTTTTCGATATTTTATTCGTGAATGTATTGGATTGTAGGAATATGATCTCTCATTGGTGTAATTACTATGTAATAATAGAAAACATATTTCTATTAAAGTATCTGAATTTAATGTCATTTATGGAAGTAATTTTCAGTCTCTTATATATTTATCTAAAATTATTAGATATTATTTTAGCTATAATATAATTTATTAGGAAATTAAACAGATGATAAAATTTATTTTAAAATCATGATGATTATGAAATATCAACATTGATCTTAAATGATTGTTTTCATATTTTTCTTTAGGTCTCACAAATATCTGGTCTTTGATGGATTAAACATAACGTATAACTTAGGACATGGTCTTTTATGTCATTTGTGATTCTGGGTTGAGTAGATGAATGTTCTTATCAAATTAGATTTCCTATGAAATTGATTCCTATGAATTATACCTCTCTTATTTCTTATCAATGGAAATATGTACCTAGTTTTATGAACATGATATGATCTATGGATATTAAAAAAGTTGATTTATCATGTATGGATCAATCAATAATTATTATTTACAAAAATAATAAAGTGTTACAATTTTAGGTGATTCCAATAAAAAAACTAGTTGAGACTTGGGAACCTTATAGATTAATCATTATAACGTGAATCAGAAATGAAGAGTCACTAGTTGAATTTGTTCCCTCATAAATCTAGTTGACTATTCTAACATAAATTAATTCCAATAATAGGGAATTTATAGTAAGCATATATAATATGGGTTTGTTATTATATTTAAAATATTTAATCTTCTTTGAGATCATTTTTTATTTAGAGAGTTGATAATGTAATTTGGGAGACTATCAAGAACTAGGGAAAAGGTTTTGGGACCCAATTAAGTACCTGGAGGACATGAATTGAATTCCTATATTTACTGGGTGGGATTCAGATCTTATTTTTGCTCCACTAGGTACTAAGTGTACTAGAACTAGATACCTAATAGAGTGATAATTTGATTGTTTTTCTAAATGTAATGGGAAATTTTATCATATAATCTCTAAAAACTCCATCCAAACCCTTAAATGTTTAAGTCAAAATTATTTTGGTAGTATACTCATTCTTATTGTGATCTCCTTTTCCTCCCTTCCATCCCATGATAATCCAACATTAAGTCCTACCCAAATTCCAGCCATTTTTATGGGATATTTTTTTCATAAAGAGTCTATAAATAAACCATTCAATATTTTATTTTCATTAATTTAATAAATTCAATGCTTTTAATATTCTATAAATCTATCTTTTTTCTTATGAAATTCATTAAATAATTCAATTTGAATTTCATTTTTTTAATTAAATTGCTTAACCACTGTAATAATGTGTTTCAATGATCTTTTATTTATAAATGATGTCAATATTTTTATCAGTGATTAATTCCATTTAAATATCTTATTATAGGTTAGTTAAATCATTATAGTTCAATTATTTCAACATACATTTGAACATGAAGGTTCGGTTGGAACAAATTTATTTAAGTTACCCCCTTTTGTCATTTTAAGAAACTGTTTTCATAAAAAATAGTATAGGGATGATTGAAAATATTTGAAACAATTTTTTTATATTTATAATGCTTTCTATAAATTTTTTAAAATATTTCACATGATTTCAATTTATATAGTTATTCCTTCCAAATTCCCCCACATTGTGCGTTATTTTTGATATAATGTTATTGGATGATTACTTATAATATATAATGATTTATTCATCTTAATGTTATATATTGAATAAAAATTATAATTTGATTTCGTTATTTTCCAAATTTTTTTAAATATTTATTTATGAAATGTAATTTCATGAATATCTTATGTTATAGATTAATTATTGGTATTTTAGGTTTGATATTTTTTCTTGTTCATAACTATGTATTAATTAGTTTTTTCATATAATAATGGAATATTCTAAACAATCAAATCGTGGATAGAGATTTATCATGGGGGATTTTAGGTTAATGGATTGGGATGAGCTTTTTATTCCCTTACATAATATACCCTTTCACCTTTTACGCTTATTATGTGTTTTAGTAATTACATCCCTTTGTATACACCATTTCCTTTTATCCAGAATGGGTGTTTCCTAATGACATGGTCATCCACGTAGCCTTTATTTTCCATGTTATACCTATAGAATGCAGACAATGTAACCATGTATTGATGGTTCCCTATTATGGTTGATATTTATATCCAAAATCTATTTTGTAGTACTGTAATTGATTTTTTATTACAATGTGAATTCGAATTTTTTTAAATGGAACTTATTTTATGTTTGATATGTACGAGTGTTGTATTGACATTCAACTGGTCATCTCATACTCACACCCTACATGTTTTATAATTTAGGGTGTCACCATATACTTCTTGTATCTGATCCATTGGATGAAAATGTACTCGAAGAATGGAATTATATTATCACATAGAGTAGTGATTTGGGGTAATTTTATTTGTAATTTGGGATTGAAGTATTAGTTAATAGCATATGGGTTTTATACATAAATCTACTGGTATGATATCATATATATAACTTTATATTTATCTCTTATGTCATTATTATATCACAATGAACGGGTATATGTTTTTCCTAGTTTAACTTTTTTATAGAATGTATAGATGATTTATAGATGATTTGTTGATATTTTGTGTGATTTATTTCATTATAAATATATATTTTCATTAATAGTGGATGATTATATGAAAATAATTCTATGACAGATGAGAAGAGGAGTCGATAAGATAAAACAAGAAAACCCATAAAATAAAAAACCTCACTATGTATTCGTCTGATCATAATTGGAATTGGGTTTTATTAATTTCCCTAGTGAATGAAAAACATTTATTACCTCTGATGGTATCAAATAGCCACTAGAATAACTGAATTCTTTAGAGGGATTGATTCTCTACAATAGTTTTCTAGAACCTTTTTCTCAAAAAA
The DNA here is from genome assembly GCA_963277665.1 of Viscum album. Lineage (NCBI taxonomy): Eukaryota > Viridiplantae > Streptophyta > Magnoliopsida > Santalales > Viscaceae > Viscum > Viscum album. The sequence goes on along the minus strand of OY728142.1, from coordinate 772,430,775 downwards.
ATTAAGAGAGGAGAATCAAAAAATGTTTTTTTAAGGAAGTGATGGACCATTTTTTTTTCTAAAAGTGGTTCTAGGAACTCTATTTATAGGAATTATTCCATAATTAAAGGTTCTTATTTGAGTTGTAATGTTTAATACATTATGAAACAACCGAAAAATTTTAGCTTCTACGCCATTAATTTTTTTGATTATTGAACTCTTTTAACAATACATATTTCATCTATGCATCATTACGTGTCGTGTCAATCGCCAATAATTAATTGATAATTTGTATGGTAGAGTTGATTTAATGATATAATATTTATTTCTTTTTTGACACCTCAATTTGGAACCAAGAACTATGGGAAGATACTCACCATGGTTAGATGATGCTGACCATGTCGTGGTGGGTTAATTAGTTTTTAATAATTAAAAATATCATGCATACACTATAGCATCAAAAAATTTGGAAATTATTCATAACTTATTATAAATCCATCAAATGTTTTTTTGACATGATTATTATAATGAGTATCATATTTTGGGAAAAAAACATTATACCAAAACCAATCCTCATTATTAGTTATTATGTGTGACCCTAAAAAAATTTATTACCTTGAAGAACAAATTGAATTCCTAAAACCATAATTATAAGAAAATAGTTGCCTATAAAAATCAGTTATACTCAATCTATAAAGGGTTTTTGTGTGATATTGATTATATACACACATATCTCCGTATGAAAATGTCTTCAAAAATAAATATATATTATAATTGTATATACAATTATATAATCACTTTTTCCTATTCATCAAGTGACCTCTAGTCACAAATCATGACAATCTAATATAGGCTAACTCATTTATTTAGGATTTTCGAAAATAGATTGACCATTTTTATAGAATACTACACATGTGATTCATTGTTGTATTTTAGAATTTCTAGTGTCATATATTTAATCATGACCACAAACATCTTAATTTTAATTCAATCATTTTCCTTTATATCTAAATATTCATCAAATGGAAAAATTCATATATTAGTTAGACATTATTAATAACATGATTATCAACAAACCCAACCACCCCCTGATTAGATCAACCTCAAGGATGGAATACGAATGGTATCAAATAATGATGTTTCAAATGGTAATATAATAACATCATTAGGTAATCAACATTCTTAATAATAACACACCACTAAATATATCTATCACCATAGACCTATCCGTGTTACAAACATTCACTTGATATTCTAAATAAATAGTCTCAACTTTGGGTCTATTCAGTCTAATTTGTATATATCATGTAATATTTGACTCATGAATATAAAAAATTATCATCACAAACCATAATACTACATGATAATTATAAACTATGTAAAAAAAATATTCATACATTGAGGGAATTTTATAATTATACTATTCATGTAGTTTATGAATCACACATAAATAAAAGATAATGAAGATATTCTTTATTATAAAATTATGGTAAAACCCCCATTGAAATCAATATTTACATCCATTACTTAAATTATCAAATACCTAGATAATTAACATGATACTCATAATTATAATTAGTTAATTTATTTTTCAATTAAATTTTTAGTTTCTATTTTGTATCTACCAAAAATATTTTTACATAACCATTTAAATTATAACTCAATTGTGATGATATATGTGATTCATTTTTTTAGTCTTTTGTCCGGATCGAGGTTCCTCAGCCTAAAGAATATCTCCATTAGTTTAACAATAATGATCTATTTCTCATAAAAATATAGGGACCAACCAATGTTTATTAACTAAATTATTAATATAAAACCCTTCTTAAATTATAATCAAATACAATAATGTAGTATTCCACTATTGTGGATACATCTATAGTGTATTATTTGGAAATATTTCACCAAATATACCACCCATTTTTGAAGAACATGAATCCTTATTGAGAAAACATATCACCCTTGTAAATTTAGACAGTAGCATCTGTATAATTAAATAAAATGAGATCATACAAACCAATAAATACATAGAACATTTCGTTAATTATTTTCAAATACATAAGGATATTATTAATAAAAATTAGAAATATTAACAAGGAGATGCTTGTTATCTACTTGTTATAAAGAAAGTATGTAAAGCCCCGATCCATGTTAACTAGATATGATTAATTATTACCCAAAAATTTCAATATCAAAAGAGATCATGTCTCTAAAGACTAATTCTTGGGAAGTAATAGATACATACATATGTTTTAAATTACATCATGAATTAAAAAAAACTACATTTTTTCCCCTTTGATCATACTTATATCACTTAGCTTGTCCCTACAGGTCAATCATAAGATACTTCTTCACATCCTGGAAAAAATAAAACATAATAAATGGGTGATCTCAGATGCTCAGTAAGGATAACAATATGGAAGAATAATTTATAAACAATCATAAACATTTAAGGAAATGTATAAGACTAAAACCCATGCCTTTTGAACATAATCATTAGAATAATATTTAAATTACAAATCAAATAATTACATTTACTTATTCACATGGACAATTCACTTGTCGAATAATAACATGTAATATCAGTGTCTAATTTCATAATTATGGAATGAATAATGTCGGACATCATAACCACATAGTCAAGGCCTTCTGCCAAGACAACAAATAAGATTTCTTCAAGGCCATGTACCAAGACTCTAGTTTTTATCATGATACCTACTGATGCATTGTAGATCTATAACAGGCTCCACCTATCACATACTAATTCAAAAACATTTCTCATATGAAAAGTTGGAATCATAGTATAATCATTCTTATTAAAACAAGAATACAAAATGTCAATATTTTTACCACAAACCATGAATGTTATAAAAATAGAACATACATAGTCAAACAAAACTCATTTAACAAAATATAGAAGATTGTATTATAAAAAATCCACCTCAATAAAGAATTATGAATGATATTGAAATAGATGGAATGAATTAGTAAAACTATTTGAGAGAAATATCCCCTTTTTCTTGAATACATATAAAGTCTCAATAATTATCATGAATAAGTTAAAAATTGATTTTTGAATCAATGTTTCCCAGATAAATTTGAAACTTTTTTTAAAAAAATTAATTTTAAAATATTTATGTCCCTATAAAAAATCCATAACACCATTTTTAAATGGGAATTAATGAGAGAGATTTAGAAGAATGAATCTTAAAACAATTAAAATATTATTTTATTAAGAGTTACTAACCAAATGATAAACTCTTGAACACAATATTTGAAATAATAAAAACGTTATAATATCATGATAATAAAGGGATTCATGATATACTATGTCAAAGTACAGTATGTACACAATATAAAAGTGAATTGGTGCATAACAACAAAAAAGACTAAATAGAATGTAAATTGAGATGAAATCCGTTATAAAAACCATATCTATTGGTTAAGGATAAATAAATGACATAATTATATCTGAAAAATATAAATACACTCAATATGATAGGATATTCAGTTTAAATCAATCAGAATACATTCACCCATATTCTTGTAAATACAACACCAATGACTTGGATGTTTAACTCAATGAATGGAAATTGAGTTAGGATTACTCTTATCAAGATCATATTGATTACATGAGAACATATAAATGTAGTGATAATGTGTATCAAAATTATATCCACAAAATGGGGAGTGTAAATTACAAACTAAATAAATAAATAGTGGTTTCACACATAATCATGGAGTAAAATAATCAATGAAGTTTGTGTAAAACCCAATGACTGGAAATCAAAATTAGAAATTCACTTTCTAATTTGGTAACTTACGAAACATACCCCATGAATAAAGGATCAAACAACCAAAATGTATATACCCCAAAATTAATATATATTGCACAAATAGTACAATCATGGGCAGTACATACACCCCACATAATGAAATAGTGGCAATTCTGCATGAATCTCATGGGAATAAGAAGTGAGATGAAAACCCCTTAATTTGTAATTTTACATACTAGAGGGTACTATAAAATCCTTTATAATAGTTAAATAAATGATATTTAATTATACAAGAACCACATACATAGATATGATATCATATAGGATCTTCTAATATTTCTTTGTTAATAATTTTTCTGTAGCATCATTGTTTCGAGTGTTAACTGGTTCCTTTTTCCTTTACATATTTTGTTATGTGAGTCATGTTTATTATGGATAGGATGTATTTGATTTATATAAAGATTTATATTAAGTTATAAAAAATTATTTTAAATTGCAAAATGAAAATTAGTCTTAAATGGTTATGATGGGAAATGAATATCATCACCTTTGTGGAGACTGTAATCATTACGTTTTCACAACAACAATATAATTATATTGATGGTGAAATCATATGTAATTATATATTATATCAGATATACATAATAATTATTATGTTATATTTATTATTATATCAATTATACTCATTATTATACCCATCCGAATAATGATGAGTTGAATAACAAACTACACCATGACGCGGAGATGGTAAGCCATACGTACATACGTATGGTGACTTAATCATTGATAATATGGATAGAATAATGAATATGGTTGTCCCATATTCTAATATCATCATAGTATGTAGAAGGTACTAGATTTATTATTTTTTTATGGAAACAACAAAGAAAGTGTAACTGGAATACGAAAAGAACTTTGAACGATGTGGTGAAATTATTACCTCCTCTTCTGGTGCATCCATTTTATATGATCAATAGAGCTCCATATGTTAAATTTTTGATCAAATTAAGGACTCTAGGATGAAGTTTGGGTAGTTTTGAGAATATTTTATCATTGGTTGGCCAATCCATATTGATTTGGATGTGTGATTTTGAGAGAAGGTGAAGTACCCTTTTATAAGTGAGGTGAAGGTCACTTTAGGAAAATCATGAAATATTATTTTATTATAAAATTATTTTCAGTTTATAATGGCTCCAAATGGATTTATTGTTAAGATAAGGTGGGGATGGGTATAAATATTCTCAAACAATAGGTTTTACACATGTTTATGTCACTATATTAACCTTATCTTTTAGATTTAATTCATAGTTAAATAGTTTTACTTTTACCATGCCTTCTTGTATTTTTATATTACATGGTTAATAAACATAATATAAATTGAAAATAGAACCTAAAGTGGTTCAGTAAAGATATATAAATAATTATATATGTCCTTATTCTGAACCTTATATTTTTAGGAATATTGTATCATTTAATAATATAATATTTTTTTAAAAACACTTTAATGTTAATTTTGACACTATTTAGTATTTGGTTTTTGTGAAATTTGAAAAAAAACATGATTACTTCACAAAAATATACATTAAATAAAACCTAAAATTTTATATTAACCATTAAAGTTATAGTAACACATAAAATGATTCAAATTACATTTAATTTAATATTTACAACATTAATTATATTTTTCTTAAATTAATAAGTTAATTTATGCACCATCATAGTCTTATAAATAAATTTAATAATTTATTGTCTAAAATTTATAAATAAAATAATATTATGTGGTATTTTTATTTATCTTTATAATTAACATTTATAGTCTAATTTATTTTATGTTTAACTCTATATTATAAACTTTATTGTTTATAAATAGTGATTTTAACTCTTTTAACTCTTCAATAAATAAAATATAATAAATGTTCTAATCTAATAAAATTGAATTAAAATGGATCATATTTCTTTCTTATGGTTTATTTTCATTTAAATACACTTATACAATAAAATTAGGACATGTGTTAGGGTAATTATAATATCATTTTTATCTTTAATTACCATATTTTCTTCTAACTGTGGTAAATAAAATTTAAAAGTTACTATTCACTAAAAATTATTTCTACCTATTAAACAAAATTTTACTTAATGAAATCATCCATTTATCTCAGATATTTGATATTCAATTAACAGAAGTGGTAAAATTATGTTTTATAAAAATTTGCGAATGTTCGTAGAAGGTTGTTAAAAGATGGTAAAAGGTTCAATAAGATTTGGTATATATAATCTTGTTATAAAATGACTTCAATGAATTAAATTAGACTAATATAGGTATTATGTATCTATTTTTACATTAAAATAAGTTAAAAATAGAAATAACTATTTAAATAAAATTTTCACATTAAGCAATAACTCAGTGGTTTTCACTATTCATCAAAAATTGAATGTTTTTAGAAAAATACCAAAAACTCTCCGATAGTTAATTTTTTTATTAAGAATGAAAATATTTTATCTATTTTAAAAAATTAAAAACATAAAAGTTGTATTAATTAATTTAATAAAATATTTCCATTTTCAAAACCAGAATGTGGGTTTTTGAGAAGTAAAAATTTTCAAAATATTGATATGTGTTTATGTCCAATTTAAATAAAAAATTACTTCCAGTGACCAACATTTTACTAAATGATAAAAAGAAAATATAATTTTATTTCAAAACCATTCAAATGTTTAATTTATCTCTATAAATTATTCTGATTAAAAAAGTTAGTTTCAATTAAAATTTATTATTTTTTCACTATTCATTGAAATATAAAAGTTATCAAAAAAGCACCAAAAATTTATCCAAACTAAATTTTTATTTTATTATTCTAAAGAAGAAGTTTATTTTGTGAAATTGAATATATAAATGTGCTAAATAGTGGATATAAAAAGTGTTCTGCATTAAAAGGCGGTAAAATTTTATTTTTTGAAAAATACATCTTTTATCTGAATAGTTGAATTTTTTCATATATTATGTCTACGAAACCCATAATATAGATGATAAAATAATATGTAGTATATAAATATTAAAATGAAGTTAATAATACTCCTAAATTCTTTTTGAATGCCTATTTTGGTATGTCGTGGTGCGCACAAACCCAGTGTTGCTTGTAGTGCAAGCTATTGAATTTCATTAAAGAGAACAACTTACTATGGAATCATGGGGTGTTACATTATTCCACCATTTTGAAATTGTGTCCTTGAAATTTTATAATTGGGATTGGGAACATAATTGGAATCCCACATCAGAATAAGAGTTAATAAAAATTAAACTTTATAAGAAAGAAAAAGAAGTACAAAGGTCACCCAAGATAACCCATACTAGGATTCCATGTATGAAAACATTGATTTGTAAGATAAAATAAATGTCATGTTTTTATGAAGAGTGATAGAAAACATGATCAAGATAAATTTAATAACAAGAAATCCAATATCCTGTGAATTTTTTAAACAGTTATTAGATTCCTAGTATGAAAAGTAAACATACAATGTTTTTCTGATTTTATGTTCCACTTGAGAAAGTTGAGGAATTTATTTATGAGATTTACTATGAGAGTATATATATATACTTACTTTTCAAGTAGAGTTTCATCCATTAATAAATTTATGTCACTACTTCATCTTTTCATCATATAATGAGTATTCGAGATGAATTGTTCACAACAGAAGTGCTAGAATAATATTTTAGAGAATCACATAATACACAAAGGATGAACTATATATTTCCCTTTTATTTTGATATTAACCAAAAAAAGGATATTACAAGATCATATGATCCCCAAATGTATAATACTTTATAGAAATAAATATTAATCTTAATTTCAAAAATTGAAAAAATAATACCAAGAGTTCAATAAAGACCATTGAAAACACAATTGTCATTGAAATCGTTCAATATAATCCAAACTAATATTGAAACCCAAAACATAGAAGAATATAATCACATAGTGTTTCATAGTAAATCATAATATTTATCTCCAAATAACATCAAATACTCTTAATGTCTCATAATAAAGTGTAAATAACCAGATCACATATTCTATATGATAGGTTAATTTTTTATACTAGTAACCTGAATCTCTCTAAAAACATAGAATTTTCTAAAATAAAAATCAACCATTGCACTTCAAATGAAATCCAATAGTATTCTATTTCCATAGGCATATAGTGTTCCATAAAGAGAATAAATATTCCAAAATAACATTTATCACTTAATCTGCAAATCATTTTCATATACTAAGGATATCCATTTGATAAAACATAAGATCCCAAATTAATTTATTATTGATCAATAAAATCATTTCACAAAAAAAAATTAGTCACTCTATCAAGGGAATTCATGTAGTCTAGTGTTAGGAAATAAATCCCAGTCTCACTTTGGTTGGGGGTTCAATTCCCATAGCTTTGTCTGATGCGATGGGTTGTCACATAGTCTGCGTGTTGTCCTTTTTCAAAAAATATATTTTATAATATTACAAAAATGATATAAATTCCTCAAAATAACCATAACATAATTTAACAACAAATGTTATCTCATAAATCACATTTTCATCCCAAAAATTATTAACCTATAATTTCCTCAAATTCAAGGATTATATAAACCCAAATGGTTCTTTATAACTATATCCACACAAAAATATAATCTTTCCTCAAATATCATTTTCACATAACAAATTACAGGGTTTCACAAAAAATAAATTTTTTTCCAATATAATCCCATCAACAAAAAAATTAATACTTTCAAATAATTCATCATCCAAGGTTCTTCCATGACCTATTGTTTATCCAATAGATTAGGGCATTGACTCGGGAAATGCCCTGGTCCCCTAAAAATATGGATAATGATTGTAAATTGATTCTTTTGATCATTTTTATTTACTCTATAGTACTATGAAGTTTTTAATCAAAAATTATTTAATGTATGTCATTCTTTCCCATAAATAAATAATTTCTTTATTCCACTGAGACACTTTCCTGGGTGTATCCTTCCATGTTTCTTGCATGATTGAAATTGAAATTTCTTCTCTCCATTGTCTATACTACTGGATCACTTATAATTCTCCTCATTTCTCTTATTTTTTGAGATTGGGAGTTTCTTAATATATATGTTGTTGATTATATTTTTAGAAACCTCCTTGACATCAATATGTTATCTTTTATTCCTATCAATATTCCATTTAGGTTTTCATTTAAAACATCATACCGGCCATTTACATCATGATCAATGTTACTATGACTTTATTTGAATCCTTCCATTGAATAAAAACAGATAGAATAATGTGAGTAACAATAGTAATGAAATAATTTAGGGAATATCATAACACCTTTTTTTCAATATAAAACACATTTGGATTAACTAAGGTTATTTATTAACATATTATATTAAAACACTTCAAATCAGTTTGTAATGAAAATTTGATTTATCCTAATTATATCCCCTGAGAGTGTCGTAACCATGAGTGACACAAAGCTCATTTTCATGCACCACTTCCCCTTCGAGTCTAGCTCAAAGCAGTGTTTTCGGGTTTTACACCTAGATACATCTGTGTTTGAGCTACCTCTACTTGCTCATATCCAGACATGGATTTATTTCATGGATGAATCAAAAAATATCTATATTAACAAAATTCTAGGATGTTATTCTATACTAATCCTCAAATTCTATCTTAGGGTATTGTTCTCTAATATAAGTTTTTCAAAATATAGTTTCCACATTTTGAACTAAACTTTCTTCGATTCCAAATGTTAGACCCCGACCCTAGTTACTCATAGTTGGTGCATTATTACCTAATATTGGAATGATCACAAGATATCATGTCATGGGAGACCTATTCGTTTATTATCCACAGATGTAATAGATACATACATTTGTTTTACATTACATCATGAAAATAAAAACAAAAACATCGTGTCCCCATTCAACACACTCATATATTTTAGAATATCTCTACAGTTTAATCCTAATATACTTCTTCACATACTGGGAAAAAGAAAACACAATAAAGGGGTGAGTTTAGATACTCAATAAGGAAAAAAATATATCAGAAACGTTCATAAATAAGAATAAACATTTAAGGAAATGTGTAAGACTAAAACAAAAGACATTTAAACTTAAGATTTAGTATAATATGGAAAATATAATTCAAATAATTCCATTTACATATTCTTTTATATATTCTACTAGTCAAATAATTTCATTTAATATCAATAGATAATTTCATAATTATGGAATTCATAATGTCCGACATTATAACCACATAGCGAAGGCCTTGTGCCAAGACTACAAATAAGATTTTGTCAAGACCTTCTTCCATGACACTAGTTTGTCTCATGGGACCTATCGATGCATCGAAGAGCTATAGAAGGCTCCACCCATCACTTACTAAGTCATATTCCATACACATATCAAGAGTTTGAATCATAGTATAGATATTTTTATTAAAACTATCATAAAAATGTATATATTTTGGACACAAACCATGAATGGTATAAACATATCACATACACGGCGAAACATAACTCATTAATTAAAATATATAAGATTATGTTATAATAAATCAACCCCAATAAAGAATAATTATGGATATATACATATATGTAAATAATTTGAAAATCTATTTGAGGGAAATATCCCGTTTTTCTTGAAAACCTTTAAAATTATCACTATTTATGAAGATGTTTTTAAAAATAGATTTTGAATCAAAGTTTCCCACACCACATTGAATCTTTTAAATATAATTTTATTTTTAAAATATTTATGTTCATATAAATAAACCCATAAAACCATTTTTAAAACATGGATGTTAATGAAAATGATTTAGAAGCATAAATCTTTAAAACAGTTAAAATGATATTTTAGAGGGAGTTACTAACAAAATGTGAGATGATTGAATACAATAATTGATGTAATTAAAAAATAATAATATCATGAGAATTAAGATACTCATGATATACTATGTCAAAGTACAGTATATAAACCATATAAAAGTGAATTGGTGCATAACAACAAAGAAGTCTCAATGGAAGGTAAATTGCGATTAAATCCTTGATAAAGAACATATACATAGGTTAAGGATAAATGAATGATACAATTAGGTGTGTAAAATATAAATACACTTAATATGATTGGATATTTAATGTAAATCAATCAAGGGACATTCACACATATTCTTTTAAAAACAACACCAATGACTTGGATGTTTAACTTAATGAATCAAAATTTAGTTAAGATTACTCTTATCAAGTTCATATTGATTACTTGAGAACATATCAATGGAGTTATTATGTGTATCGAAAGTATATCCACACAAATGAGATTGTAAATTACTACATAAATAAATAAATAGTGATTTAACACATAATCATGGAGTAAAATAATCATTGATGGTAGCGTTAAACCTAATGAGTGGAAATTGAAATTGAAATTTCCTTTACCGATTTTGTAACATATGAAAGATACCCTATGAATAATGTATCATACAATGAAAAATTAAATACCCATAAATTAATGTATTTTACACAATTAATACAATAATGGGATGTACATACACCACACAAAAGGAAACTATGGAAATATAGCATGAATCTCACAGGAATATGAAGTGAGATGAAAACCAATTACATTGTAATTTTCCTTAGTTGAGGGTATGTTAACATCCTGTATTATATTTAAATAGTTGTTATTAAATTATAGAAGATCCACATTCTTAAATATGATATCATATATGATCTTCTAATATTTCATTATTAATAATATTTTTGTAGTATCATTTTTTCGTGTATTAACTAATTTGTTTTCCTTTATATGTTTTCTTACAAAAGTCATGTTTTTTATGGATAAGATGTGTTTGATTAATATCTAGAATTATATTATGTTTATACACATTATCTTAAACCATAAAATTAAAATTTTTCTTGAATGGTTATGATGTGAAATGAATCTCATCGGGTTCGTGGAGATAGTAATCTGTACGTTTTTATGAGAGACAATATCATTCTATTGATGGTGAAATATTCTACAATTGGATGGTATATCATATATACTGAATCATTAACATGCTATATGTATTATTTAAATAAATTATTCTCATTAATTTGACCATCAAAATAATGATGTGTTGAATCGCAAACTACGCAACGATGTGGAGACGGTAAGCCGTACACATATATGTTGACTTTTTCATTTATGGGATGTATAGAATAATGAATATGGTTGTACAATATTTAAAATAAAATAAAATTACGTAGAAGGTAATGGATTAATTAATTTCGTATGTAATAATCAATGAATGATGAAGTGGAAGAAGAAAAGAACTTTGAAAGTGGTTGCGAAATAATTACATCTTCTTCATGTGCTTCTTTTTTATTTGAATAAAATGATTCTTTAGGATGGATTTCTGATCAAATTAAGGAATCTAGTTTTAAGAGAGGGTAGTTGTGAGGATATTTGAGCAGGGTTTGGCTGAGAAAAATGGATTTGGATGTGTGAATTTGAGATAAAAAAATGTACCCTTTTATAAGAGAGGTGAAGGTCATTTTAGGAAAAAAATGAATTATTATTTTGTTATAAAATCATTTTCTGTTTATAATGGATACAAATAGATTTATTTAGAAGATATGGTGGGGATGGGTCTAAATATTTTCAACCAATAGGTTTTATACAATTTTAGGTCACCATAGTATCATCAGCTTTTTTATTTAACTATTAGTTAAATATTTTTACTATTACCACGTCTTCTTGTATTTTTATATTTCATGGATAATAAAAATATTATAAACTAACAAGTGAAACTAGACTGGTTAAATAATGACACATGTATCATTATATATGTTATTTGTCTGATCCTTATATTTTATTGAATATTATATCATTTAATAAGATAGTATTTGTTTTAAAAACTAATTTATGTCAATTTATAAACTATTAAGTATTTGGTTATGGGGAATTTCAAAAAACACGATTACTTCAAAAAAAAATACATCAAATAAACCAAAACATGTAATATTAATGAATATTTTTTTTAAATCATCAAATGATTCCATTTAATTTTATTTCAATATTTTTAAAATAAATTATTTTAGTATTTCCCTAAAAAGAGAATTACTGCATCATTAGTATGTCAAAAATAAATTTAATTATTTAATGAATAAAAATTAAAAATTAAATATCCTTATGTAGTAAATTTTTTTATATTTATAATGAATATTTATAGTCAAATTTATCTTTTTAAAAAAATTATATTAAAAAATTTTTAGTTATTAAACACTGAATTTAACACTTTTAACTCTTCATTAAAAAATATAATAAATGTCCTAATCTAATCCATGGGGAACAAAAAGGATCATATTTTTTTCCTATGGTTTATTTTGGCCGAAATAAATTTATTAAATAGAATTAAGACATGTGTTATTGTTAATATAATATCATTTTTACCTTTAATTATGATATTTAATTTTAACCATGGTAAATAAAATTCAGTAGTTACAATTCACCAAAAATTATTTTCATCTTATTGAACCGTATTTGACATAATGATTTCAATGGTTTCTCTAGGATTTTTGAAATTCAATTCTCAAAAGAGGTAATATTATGTTTCATGCAAATTTTAAAATGTGCCTAGATTGTTTGTAAAAGACGGTAAAAAGTTCAATTTTTTTTAAATCTAATTTTATTATAAAATGATTTCCATAAATTAAATTATAATAATATAGGAATTATTTATATATTTTGAAATTAAAATAAACATAAATTAATCATATTTAATTTTAATTTTTTTGGTTTTAAACAATAATGTAATGTTTTTCATTATTCATAAAAAAATTGAATATTTTTTAAAAAATACCAAAAATTAACCAAAATATAATATTGAAATTCCAAATTAAAAAATGATGTCTATTTCATCAAACTAAAAAAATATATGTTGTATTAAAAAATTTTAAAAAATATTCCTATTGTCAAACCCAGAATGTGGGTTTTTGAGAAGTAAAAACATTCAAAAGATTGATATGCATTTATGTCCTATTTAAATGTAAAATTAAATAGAATGATAAAAATTGTATTATATGATAAAAATATAATATATATATTATTAAAAACAATTAAAATGTAAAATTTAACACTATAAATAATTTTATTAAAAACATTATTTTTAATTAAATTTTTATATTTTTCTCTATTCATAAAAATATAAAAGTTTTTAGAAAAGCACTTAAAATTTATACAAATTAAATTGTTACATCCCAATTCTAAATAAGAAGTTTGGTTTTTCAAATTAATATATAACAGTTTCAAATTATTGTTTTAATGAGGTTTCACTATAAAAAGTGGTAAAAATTTATTTTTTTAAAAATACTTCTTTTATCTGCAAAATTGAATTTGTTATTATATTATGTCTAAAAACTCTTAATATGGATGTTAAATTTAAATGGAGTATATAAAATTTAAAATGAATTTAATACTATTTATAACATCTTTTTGAATGGTTTGTTTGGTAAGTCGTGGTGCGCTCAAACATGGTGTTGCGTGTAGCGCAAGCTATTGTATTACTTTAAAGAAAATAACTTACTATGAAATACTGGGTTGTTACAAAGTATGAGTGACATAATTTGGTGTACATAACATATAATATATGATAGATTCTATGGATGTTTCATAATAAATCATTTAAATCCATTATATATTTTCATGGACCTTTTATCGTCTAAAGAAACATATCATTAAATATGCATAAATATTCCATCATGGAGGACTACTTGATAATCTACTCTATTATTTTACCAATATATGTGTTTTTAATAATTATATGAATCCTATATGATCTATCTCTATATATCTCTATACCTAATATGTATGAAGCTTCACCTTATTATTTCTCAAAAATCACCTTTCCAAAAACAACTTTACAAAATGTAATGGTATAATATCATTTATAATGAGAAGTATATCATACAGATAAAATTTCATAAATTTCATAATAATACTAAAATCCTACTTATATAAAAACTAATAATTCACATTTTTCATGAAACAAAACTCTTAAATTGCATCATAAAATAAGATTTTATTGATTTGGGAAGATTATGTCAATATTTCAATGAACCATTGTAACATGAAAACCTTATCATGCTCATCCAATAATTCAAAACCTTCAAGTTGAATTATATACATGTACTTAGTTTAAGTTACATTAGGTATATAATTTTAGAGGCCCATTTTAAATATATCATAATAATTATGATGTACAATTTAGATATTTATATGAATATATTTTATCACAAAAACATTAGAAAATGATTCATCATAGTAAATTTCAAGAATGTTTTTATAACCTTTAGCTACCAAAAGAGTGTTTAGGGTGACACAATATAATCCATATTAGCTTTAATAGATAAGACCCACATTATTCCTATGTTATAAATATCATTATTTTCATCCACCATGTAACATATATGTATTGTATATATTTCATCCATTTCATATTTCATTTAATTTAGAAATTAGTTATAATTACATCACTAAATTGACTTTGAAAGAATAGGATTCATCATATATGGATAGAAATGGAATATTGTTATCTATTTAATCCATATCAGTCATGATATACATATATCCAAAAAAATTCTATGTTCTTAAGAATCTTATGTTGATTATTCTTGAAAAACTCTTTTGTGGAAAAACATTACTTTCATTACATGAACACATATTATTTTTCGGATTTGAACATATCCAAGTTAAAACATTCACACAATGAATACCTGAATAATGTGTTCATTGTAATGTAGTAGACCAATTTTACCATCACTACATTTATATATGTAGTATTATAAAATAAATATCTCATGGTATCATTGGGATAACTAAAAAATGAATTTCCTGATATAGGGTAATATTTTCATAAAACAAATGTGATATTTATATTCAAAAACATCAAAACCTAAAATTTCAAAATTTTGGATGCTTTTTATAATATATAATATATGGTTTTATTATGACTGACTAGTATATAATGTAGTTTAGTATGAATTATGTTTATTCAATAACATATATCCTAAATGATAATAGAATGTCGTAATGAATCATCATCAAACACACCGTTTCTAATGGGGTATGATTCTTACTCTCATACACAATATTACACAATGATTATCATAAAGGAGTGAGTTGCAAAAATACATCACAATCTCCTAAATCATTAGTGAATTCTGATCTCAAGAATTAACTACACTTATCTGATCAGTGAATCATAGTATTTTTGTTGATTTGAATCTATAAAAGAATTTTGACCACATTATAATTTTAAAATTATTCATGATTTTGTCTCCTTAAAAACATATAACTATTTGAATAAAGTTACCAAAAAAATTAACTTTAGAAACTAGTATACCCTGAAGGGATAATATGAGGTGTTGAATCTCTATATCAGTATTTTACTAGGTTTTACATTATTTATTAATTATATAATCATACACATGAACTTATACCTAGGTTATGAAAAAAGGATCAGTAAATACCCTTTAAAACATCACCCATGTATGGAATATAGAACTAGTTAATAATAAAAGAATATGAAATTTTCTATATTCTTCCACAATGTTACTTCCTAATCATTTAATTGTATGACTTTTCCTTTTACAAATTTTTTTTCACATTTAATTTATGTGACTACATGACAAATAATAATTTTCCCCTATGTTCTTGTAATGTATTATCCAGACCCCTTATATAAAATTTTTATATTGGAACCACTAGTTCATAATTTAATTATTAAAAAGGAACCAATTGTTCATTAAGAGACATATCAAAAAATTCAGCATGCCTTCTAATAAAGATAACTATAAAAATATGTAAACAAATGTTGGCCTTGTTCTACACTCAAACAAATTATGAGCTTTGTATCACATTAGTTCTTCTTCACTGGGTTATAGACATTAAGGTATTTTATATTACTAATAGGAAAATCTCTTATTAAATATTCCTTATATTTTCATAATTATTTGAAAGTTGTTACTTCATCAGGTTAAGCATTGGCCTAGTTATATCTTTTTAATTATTAATTCAATTCATGAAAACCATACAGTACTGGTTATATTTTTTTCTTATTCAACTTCCAAAATATATAGTTTTATAAATCATTTAATAAAATATTTCGGTATATCTCTATTTGTTTTACTAATATAATATGTAGAAGGAAATTAAATTTTCATACCTCGTGCTTATTTTATTTTAACCAATTTTATATATTTATATATTAAGAGTGAATATATTGTTGTAACATCAAACCAACCATAATCAGAATCATTTAAATAATATTAAATCATTTGATCTCCATAAATATGAGCATTTCTTCCCATAAAATCATGGAATTAAATTCCTTGACTCTTAAATTTTTCATTTTAACCATACTTCCTTTAAAAAATACTCAATAATACGATCTATTTTTCTCACGTATTATCATCCATTTATTTTTTATGACATGCTTACAATGTTCCACCTTAATAAAAACATAAAATCTTAAGAATGATTTTTATGCACATCATTTGGGTAATATAGTGACACTAATGAGACTAACAATCTCCATTATGAATTTTTCATTCATCTTTACAAAGCTCGAATCTACCCATACATGAATACAAAATTAATATTTTCAACACTCTACATCTTGATTTAACCCTTATGTATCTTGCATTCACATTTATGTAGTTCATTGGAGGGATATTAATAGATAAATTTTCTTCTTTATGTGTTATATACTAGTTTAACATATTTTTTGTATCACATTATTATATTGGGGTCACCTAAAAATAATACCCATAAAAATTGTAGTGTTAATATTTTTTTGATTGAATACCCATAGTATGGATAACATTATTTACATACTTTGATGATTTTGTATTAAATAATATTCATGCATTATCATACTTTCTTGTATATTGTAATTATTTCTCTTGTAAACTATACTTATTTTATGACTTACTCAACCTCATTTTTTATCTATTTTCAATAATCATACATACATCCAACTTAATCTTCATATATCATACATGAAATATATATTAATTTTCATGGTCACATTCATATCATGTATGAATACAAACATTTCCTTTAAATTTAAATAAATTTCTTCATGAATTAACTCGAAATCATTATCAGCATATACTTCTATATATTCTCATGATTAAAAATGAATGATCACAAGCTACTGGATATGTTATGTTAAATCATATTCCTTCAATATCTCTTCACATAATCATGAAACATATTGAGAAAAATGTTAAAGATGATAATGATAATTGATGTAATCATTTTTTTCAAAACCAAAGTGTTTGGAATTGTTTATATAAGATCATATATTTTATTTAAATTTAAAGTTACACTATATGAGGAATTACCATATCAAAAAAATTACATGGCTTTCTAATTCTTAATATGATTGTGAATTCCCTAGGCTATCCAATGATGATCTAAAGGGATCTAGAGTTATCCCTTGGCTACCCATGTTTGCTAAATCATGGGAGGATAAAATATATTATATTCTCTATGTGTCTTCCCACACAATTCATAACTAACTATTTTACATCATTTTCACGTTCTTCCTCATCTATGATCCTCTATATCACCATGGTTGGTTATGATAGAGCTCCCTCCACCATTGTAGATTAGGTTTCACATATGGTTGGATGGATAATTATTTATTAAACACCAAAAAATAATTATATCCCTTAATTTAATATATTCCTCAATTAATACTATTAATATATAATAAACTCTTATTTCATTTTTTATTCAACATTACCTAATCAAATCAATAGTAACCATTTTTATTCTCCCATTGGATGGAACTAAAATGAATGATTTATTTAATAAAATCTTATCCTAATGGTAAATCAATAATAATTTCAGGTATAAAATTAATTAATTAATTTGGATGTCTTTTTATTTTAAATATTCCAGGGGTTCTCAAGTAACATACAAGAAATTATCTACTTCTTTGAATATTGAAAACATATTTCGCTATTAGGTAATTTTACTTATTAAAATAATTCTACAACTAATATTGGGATCAACAATCATGACCATTGAATTTATTTTAGATTTATAGAAAATAATTTAACACTGAATGTGTACATCATATATCAATTAATCTCCCCCATATTTATAAAAAATACAATGTTTTTAAGCAGTACGATATCACATGACATTTTATGAAATTTTTAACCCTAATTCCATTTTTTTATCTTGAATTAAAAAAATATTGATATATAAAAGGTGACAAATTATTTATTAGATTCAAATTAAACAACTCTATATAAAAATGGTTGAAACTAGTTCGAAAAATGAGTGTGATTAACTAAGTTTTTCAATGTTTTCATTTTCAATATTAATTCATTTGATAAATTTCCAAAATATATATTTTCATGGATCTATACACGTAATTTTTAGAATACAAATATATATACCCTAATCATACAATGAAAAAATATTCTAAATTAATGAGTAAAGTATATATAACCTCAATTTTGAATTATTTATATTATTAACAATCATTATCCCTTAAAAAATGTATCTAATATAAATAATGTATGGAATGAATGTGAAATCAGAATACCTTGCATCATTTTTTTCTTATGACTATAAAAATATAAGAATTATTCAAATATGAGTGTATTTTATAGCTTCCATCTTTATAGAACCCCATCCCCATTGAAGAGGGCACACCATGGTCAATTAGATACACCATGATGAATTCACCAAATTAAATTCAATAGGTATATATATATCAAAAAATTGAAAGTCATTGGGAAGATCTATATGTGGGAAACCCCAAAAAGGGGTCTCAAGAACTAGGCTACTCCCATATCATTTGCTCCACACCTACTAAAAAATAAACCATTGTTCATTGATCACTTTTTATTGTCCATTACTATATCCATAATGTCTAATAAAGTATCAATGATATCCCGAAAATGGATTCAGAATGACTCTTTATTCCACAAAAAATGATGTCTATAATCTTATCAAGTTAGGGTGATATTGAATTGAAATTATCATAGTAAAATAAATAAATAAATAACAAATTACCCATCATAAAACCTTTAGTAAATAGGTAACATCTTTTACCGACCATAACAACTTCAACCAAAATGATATTCCTTTGATAAAACTAGTTCATTAAGACCAATATTGAATCCTTCAATTTAACACAAGAAATCACACAATTGTAAAACTATAGCCAGATATATCTATTATATCTATAGAAGCCTTTGAATAAGTATAATTCTTGATCACAAAAGAAAATCCTAGGTATCTCATAACTATATGCCACTAATATGAATATAAGGAAAATATCTATGGAATCTTTTGTGCATAAGCATAAATATAGATCCACAAAAAATATCAATGTGTTCTCGTAACATCCCAGGTAAATAAAGAATACGACGTTTTCATATTTATTAATATTTTTGAATGAAATATTAATATTAATTTAAATGGAATTCTATGTTCAATGGCATACCCAATACCCAACAATGAGTTTCTATGAAATCTTACATTGCACACTAATAATATAATAATATAATTTTAAATGGAAGTTAACGCCTAGTCATTATAATGGAAGGAATGAACAGAACTAACTACCAAATGATTATATATGCTTGTCAAATATTTTTTCATTTACCCAAAAAAAATTTAGAGGCTTAAAATTCAAATGAATCCAATTTTAAGCATAAATCTTCTAATATTTTTTAAAGGGTCGATTAACAGCCTTATGATGGAGAACCCTTTTTAAATCTATTTTTTACAATTTTATATTTTATATTTGACAAAATAAATTCCTTCTTTATAATCAAGACATAAAAATTTACTTTGTGTAATTTTTTTTATTTTTCCTATAAAGATCATTTATTAATGAATAGTGAAAATGATGTATTTTAATTCAAAACCTCCTTTTAGCCTGATTTATTTATATGGTCAGACTATATTTTTAATTGGATTTAAAGTGTAATTAAAATATATTATTACCATTTAATACAATGTTTTTAATTTTAATTAATTTCACTTTGAAATTGGACATAAAGTGCCAATCTTTTAATAGATATTGTTACTTAAAAACACGCTATTTGTTTTGATAACGAGAATTAATTATAAAATTAATTAATGCAACTTATATTTTTTTAATTTGTTAAAATTTATATCATTTTTGAATTTGGAATATCATATATATCTTAGGGTGAATTTTTGGTGTTTTTCTGACAAATGTTCATTTTCAATGAATAGTGAAAAATACTGCATTTTATTTCAAAACTGCCTTTTCATCTAATTTATTTATATTATTAGATTGTCATTTTAATTGGGTTGAGGTGTAATTTAATTATATCATAATCACTTAGTACAACTTTGTTCATTTTATGTAATTTAACTTTTAAATTCGAAGTAAAAAAAATCAATCTTTTGATAGATTTTACTTCTTAAAAATCCGTCTTTTGTTATGACAAAGAGAATTATTTTAAATTAATTAATGAAATTTCTATGTTTGGAACTTGATAAAATGGATTCCATATTTGGAATCAGAAGGTCCAAATTATGTAATTAATACGGTTTTGTTTTTTGACATTATGAATAGTAATGACATTAATTAATTTTAATTATTGCTTTTAATTAATAATCGGGTAGTTAAGGGTAATGATATAATATCATAAAAATATGAAATGACCACAACATGTTTCATAATTATATTTTTTGTGTCATGTCCGACCATGGGACGCCTTTTTCCAACCTTCGTACCCCATGGAATCACATTAGGGTGATAGTGACCTTTTATCATATTTTTTTTAAAGAAAGGAAAATGTAGCCAAAGTATGTATCACCTAAGTAAAAAAAATTAATTTTTTTTACATAAATTATCTCTTTGAATATAAAAATTCTCTGGAAATATAAAAATATTTCCTACATGATGGAAATTTTTCTATAATTTTTAGACAATAAAAAAATAAATTTATTTAATACATAATGATGATGTAGTGATTACCTCCTTAATGAATGATTTAAATAAAATGAGAAGATAAGGTAAAATATAAGACATGCACTTGTAAAAATCTTATTTAATGGCTGGATTTAGAACCCTGATCACCTTATCCATGAAATATATAAAATTGGTACCTTTAATATTCAAAAATCAATTTATAATAAAGTAACTTTTCAAGACTTTCCAAGAGTGCCACTATTCCCTCTTATAAAAGGCCCCCACCTCTACCACCTTACCCACACAACTCATGCCTTTGGCTCAACAGAACTATTCTAATTTTATCTCTCCAAATCCATCTATTCATCCTAGAAGCCTTAACTTAGGAAGAAATCTCTTCAAGAAACCCTTTTGGTTCAAACTAAAGGGAGTTACCCGATTTAAAGGTAATGTTTTTTCTTAAGTTCTTTTGTTTTATATTTCCTCACCAACTCCTTATAATCATTTTATTCCTTTATTTTGTAAAAACACCATTATATTCTATATACTAGGATTTTTTTATGTGATGTATTCGATCTGCACTTACCAACACCTCTGTCTAATAGTTAAATAACATATTTTTTCCGTGGATGGTGAATTGATGCCTCACGAAGCGATGATTGTTCTATCTTCTCCTACCACCTCTCATGGTGGCCATTATGGTGGAACTATATTTATTTATGATATATAATATATTTATGTCCTCTCTATGGTTTAATATTTTACATTTATAACATAGCTTTATGCTTTTCATGTTGTGCAAATGCGATAATTTCATTTGAGGAAGTGTGGACTACTGCCCCCTCAAGTGATGTGACTCGTTCATGCAATTCATGGAATATATAAAGAATTAAATTAATGAACCTATGTGACCTATATAAAATATATATTTTATAATAGAATTATAATATATATATATATATATATTAGTTTTAATTCCATTATTGTGACAAAGAAATGAAAGTAGCATTCATGCATACGTACGGCCTACCGTCTCCCTGAACGGTGCATTTCATTTTTATCTCAAAATGTTATGGAATAGTATAAAATTAATATATACTGGATATATATGATATTTAAATCATTAATTACAATCTGGATATGATGTACTTATATCTACATAGGAAATTATTTTCGAACAAGTTTATGTTTGACTCATATAACCAATATCGACAAAAACATCTGATATGAAATCTCATAATTAACTAATTATTATAACATTATAATATGTGATATGAATTTAATAATAAACATTAATTGAGGTCCTTAAGCAATTATTAATTGAATAACGATTATTATTTAGGAACATAAAGAAACGAACAAGACAATTTGGGCTTGAGGTAAGGGATCCAACCTCTCTCTTTCTTTTTAAGTAATCTCTTTTATGTCACATCTTTTATGCTCATATTTATTATGTTTGGGGATGTTATTCTATATTACTGGTACTGTAATTTTTTTGTTCATATGATCAGAGACCCTAATTTATATCTTTAATCCATTTTTGGATGTTTTAAGTGGCCCTGTTAGGGTGCCGAATTTTCGTAAGGGGATATCTTATCTCACTTTTAATTCCATGAGATTTCCATTGTTTTCCACTTATTTATTGCATGGGGTGTATTGTATTCTTAAATTATATATATATTATAATTATTATATTTATATTCATGGTATTATGTGATTCATATTGTGTTTATTATCTTTTGGTCAGACGACTCGATTGATTACAATGAGGTATGGGGTTTTTTATCACATTTTATTCTCATGAGATTCATGCTATATTCATTACTATCTCCATTGAGTGGTGAATTTAATGACCATGATTATACTATTTGTATAATATAATCTCATTTATGGGTATTTATATCATCATTGTTTGTCCTTTTTCCATGGGGTGTACGTTTCAAAAGTTACCTAAATCGGTAAGGGAACCTTTCACCCTCATCTTTTTAAAAGACTTATTTTGTTAGGTCTTTTAATTTACATCTTGTTATGATGGGATATTTTCTTATATATCCTTATTTCTATAAATATTATGTCCAAGTGTTGAGATACCCTTTTCTCTCTCATCAAGTAATTTTCTGAATTTTAATGTGACGCCATTAAGCTGTCGATTTTCTCTAAGTGAACTTCTTAACCCAATTTCAATTCATTGGATCAAACCTCTACTTAATGATTATGTCATACTATGAATATGTGTGGATGACCTCTGATTGTTTTACACTTAATATCCTCTTATGTTAGGTGTATTTATATTTTCCACACTTAATCATGTAATTGATTTATCCATAATCTTAGGATAACGACTTTGTAAAGAACTTCATCTCAATCTCCTTTCATTGAGGTAAATTTTGTTTTATACACAACTTTCTTTTATACGGTGTATAAACCCCTTTGACTTGTACTTTTATTTAAAAGTAATCTTTTTTTACGAATCATTTTACTAAACTACTAAAGGAAATGTTTTTGTCTTACATAGGCGGCAACACCGACTTCTCCGCCATTGTGACCGTTATTTGATTTTCAGCTTCCTCTACAAGCCATAACATTTTTAAATGAAAAATAAATACCATGTTTTACTTTTATTTTATTTTGATATTGAAAATGGTTTTGATAATGTT
The DNA here is from genome assembly GCA_963277665.1 of Viscum album. Classification (NCBI taxonomy): domain Eukaryota; kingdom Viridiplantae; phylum Streptophyta; class Magnoliopsida; order Santalales; family Viscaceae; genus Viscum; species Viscum album. The sequence continues at coordinate 772,406,379 of OY728142.1, read as the reverse complement.
TTGATATATCAATGTTTTTTTGATATCTTGTGATTGATATGTGTAAATGTTATGTTTTCTTTATTCATGGTTTATGTGATACAATTATGTTATTGTTCTAGGGAATTGTTTATGAAGACCAGTGGTTCCATGATAAACTAATGGTGGGTGATCCCGTGATAGCTCTCCAATGAATTGGGTAATGCGAAGTAGTTAAACTCTAATGTTTATCCAAAGAGATTTTGGGAATATACTATGGTGGGTATTCCAAACATAACCATGAAGGTTACTCTCTACATAAGAATGTTTTGAATGCCTCAAGTTACCTTTACATCTTATGATTTCTATGAGTTATTAATAAATCTTATGATTTCATATGGTATGTTAAAGTGCTTATGTTTTAAGGGTAATGTATGATTTCATTTATTCTTATGTATACATGGACTAATGTTTTCTTTCCGTATTTTTATATCACTTACTGAGGTTTTTACGCTCACCCCATGTTTTTGAAATGTTTTCCACAAGACTTAAAGGTGAATAGGGACAAGGATGGGATCAAGGAAAGAAATTTTATCTAAAACATGGAACTAGAGATGTTTCTTTTTAAGTGATTTTATTTTATGAAAAAATGGAAACTGAGTATAAGTGACTACTTTGTAATCTTGTGAGATGTAATAGTTATGTCCTGATTCTCTAAAACTCTAAACCTGAAAAGATCCTCAATGTGAAATATTCATTAAATTAAAGATTATGTAATGTTTTATGGATGGGTTCTTATAGTTTGTATCAAAGGTAGATTTATATAACATTATAGGTTAGAGTGTTATTTAAGCATAAGGGACATGTTATAGATATCCACGATGGTTAGAATATTGGATGGAGTCATTGTTTTTTTAGAAAGTTGGAATGAGTTTGAAATAACATGGATAAGTATATATTAGTGTTTATATGCCTCATTAATATATTATTATTCTAATGATATACTCACACTGACCTTTTTTGTTTTAGTAAATGGATAGATTTAGCAGGCACCAAAATAACAGTGGATGTGATGAAAACTATGGCGATTGTATGATAGAACAAATGAATGATATGGGAGCTGGAATGAAAACTCTTGTGATTTTTCTCAACCAAATATCAGGAGTCAAGATTAAATGCTTGAACCTTGGTGAGTTGTATAATGCATAATTTATGATATAACCAAATCGATGTGGAAGTTTAGTTAATAATTATAAAGGTAACCATTTGGGTTTATATGATCCTTACTTTTGAGGTAATTATGGGTTACTATATGTAATGATGGAAAATGAAAGGCATGAGAGAAACATGAGGTTAAATTATCTTATTGTTATTTTTGATGATTTTATCTCTTTTTTAGGAATGTTTTAAGAATTATTTAGTTTTGGAAGAAGGACAACACGTAGACCGTGTGACAACCCGTCGCATCAGACAAAGTTATGGGAATCGAACCCAAAACCAATGTGTGACTGGTATTTATCGCCTACCATTGGACTACATGAAATCCCTAGTTAGTGTGACAAATTCATTTTAGTTAGATGGAATTATGAATCAGGAATATGTTCATTTTGGGTTATTTATGTAAATAATTAGCCAATCATGGAGGATATGTGATTAGGTTAGTTACTTTTCAGTATGATACTTTAAGAGTAACCTATCTTATTTGAAGATAAATGTTAAGATTTGTCTTGGAAGACTATGTGATTAAATACTTCAGAGATTTTGGTTTAATTCTCAGTTCAAATTACATTGAATAATTTTATGGATAACTATTTATTTAATGGTCTTTGATGAACTTTGGGTTTTTTTGGAGAATTTTTGAAGATTAAGAGTAGTATTTATTTTTATAAAGGATTATTCATTTTTGGGTATTATATGATCTTGTACTAACATTTTTTGGTTTTGGTTAAGGTATAGAGACATGGGAAATATATAGTTCATCTTTTGTGGGTTAGGTGATTCTCTTGAAGTTGATTATAGAACTCTTAATATGAATAAGTCCTGAAATACTCATCTTTTGGAGAAATTTGAGTTTGTGCTAGAAATCTGGTAAAAGATGAAAGTCTACATGATAAGTGAGTATGTATCCATAGGATTTAGTTAAGCTCAAAAATAAATTCCTCTATTAAAAGTAACTTAGAAAAATTTTGTCTGTTAACTTTTCCTACTGGAAAATCATATAACGTTTATTTCATCATGAGTTTGAGATTTTCTTGGGGTTAACTTTCTCCTAATCATGCTTTCTATCACTCTCCATCAGAACATGACCCTTTGTTTTCTCCTCCATATCCATGTTTTCATGGAATCCTAGTATGGGTTAACTCGGGTGACCTTTTTACTTCTCATTCTTTTTTTTAAAGTGACAGTTTAACTGACACTTTTTCTGATGTGGGGCATTCAATGAAATTTCCAAACCAAATTTTAAAATTTTGAGGATGCAATTCCCAAAGGGGGGAAGGACGTAACATCTCAGATAAATAAAAATATGACATTTTCATATTTATTTATATTTTTTAATAAAATATTAATATAAATTTAAATGTAATGCTATGTTCAATCGTGTACCCAATACACAACAATGAGTTTCTTTGAAATCTTACATTGCACACTAATAATATATTAATATTATTTTATATTGTAGTTAACGCCTAGCCATTGTAATGGTAGGAATGAACAGAAATAACTCCCAAATGATTATATAAACTTCTCATATATTTTTTCATTTATCCAAATAAATGTTAGAGGCTTCAAATTCAAATGAATCCAATTTTCAGCGTAAATCGTCTAATATTCTTTAAAAGGGCGATGAACCGCCTTTTGATGGCAAACCCTTTTTAAATATTTTTTTTGATAATTTTATATGTTATATTTTAAAAAATTAAATTTTTCTTTAGAATCAACATATCAAAATTTTATTTGTCAAAATATTTGTTATTTTACCGATAAAGTTCAATTTTTTTAATGAATAGTGAAAATGCTGTATTTTAATTCAAAACCTCCTTTTTGTCTAATTTATTTATATGGTCAAATTATCTTTTTAATTGGTTTTAAATTGTAATTAAAATATATTTTAACAATTTAATATAATAGTGGTCATTTTAATTAATTTTATATTGAAATTGGACATAAACAAGTGTCAATCTTTTAATAGATATTGTTTCTTAAAACCACGCTAACTATTTTGACAACGATAATTGATTATAAAATTAATTAATGCAACTTCTATGTTTTTAATTTGGTAAAATTTGTATAATTTTTTAATTTCGAATATCAAATATTGATTAGGGTGAATCTTTGGTATTTTTCTGACAAATTTTCATTTTCAATGAATAGTGAAAATACTGCAGTTTAATTCAAAGCTGACTTTTCATCCAATATTTTTATGTAGTTAGATTGCCATTTTAATTGGTTTTAAGGGGTAATTTAATTATTTTTTATCATTTAATACAATTTTGGTAATTTTATGTAATTTCATATTTAAATTGGATGTAAAAAAATCAATGTTTTGATAGATTTTACTTCTTAGAAACCCGTGTTTGGTTTTGACAATGAGAATTATTTTAAATTAATTACTAAAATTTACTTGTTTGGAATATGATAAAATGGATTCCCTATTTGTAATCATAAGTTCCAAATTATGTAATTAATACTCTTTTTTTTGACATTATGAATAGTAATGACGGTAATTATCTTTAATTATCGTGTTTAATTAGTAATCAGGTTGTTAAGAGTAATAAAATAATATCATAAAAATATAAAATAAACCCAAAATGTGTCCTAATGCTATTTTTGGTGTCAATAACGACCATGGGATGCCTTGTGCCAACATTGGGACCCCATGGAATCACTTTAGGGTGATCGGGATCTTTAATCATATTTTTTTTAAAGGAAGGAAAATGTAGCCAAAGTATGTATCACCTAAGTAAATAAATTTTAATTTTTTTTAAATAAATAATATCTTTGACTATAAAAATTATATGGAATGATAAAAATATTTTCTACATGATGGAAATTGTTTTATAATTTTCAGACATTAAATAAATAAATTTATTTATGACACCGTGATGATGCAGTGATTACCTCAATAATGAACAATTTAAATAAAATGTGAAGATAAGGTGAAATATAAGCCATAAATTTGTAAAAAACCTATTTTTTGGGTGGATTTCGAACCCTTATCTCCTTATCCTTGAAATATATAATTGTGGGCCTTTAATATCTGAAAATAATCTTATAATAAATTAACTTTTCAATACTTCCCAAAGGGTGCCCCCTCCCTCTAATGAAAGGTCCCCACCTTGACCCCCTTACCCCCACCTCTCAAGCCTTTTTCTCGACCAATGTCTGCTCATTTTATCTATGCACATCCCACTCTTCATCCTAGAAGCCTTAGCTTAGGCAGAAATCCTTTCAAGAAAATCTTTTGGATGAAACCAAAGGGAGTTACCCGATTTAATTGTAATGTATTTTCTTATGTTCTTTTGTTTTATTTTGCTTCTCCAACTACATAAACACTTTTTATTCCTTTATTTTGTAACAATACCAGTATGTTCAATATACTAGAATGTTTTTATGAGATGTATTTGAGATACACTTACACACACCTCTGTCTAATGGTTAAAGAGCATACTGTTTCTGTAGATGGTGAATTACTATCTCACGAAACGATGATTGTTCTATCTTCTCCAACCACCTCTCATGGTGGCCATTATGATGGAATTATATTTATTTATGATATAAATTATATTTATTTTTTCTCTATGCTTCTGTATTTTATATTTAAAACATACCTTTATGCTTTGCATGTTGTGAAAATGCGATAATTTCATTTGAGGAAGTGTGGCCTACCGCCCCCTCAAGTGATGTGAATCGTTCATGAAATACATGGAATGTATAAAGAATGAAATTAATGAAAGTATATGACCTATTTAATATATATATATATATATTTTATTTGAATTATATTATATATATATCTCTCTCATTTAGTTTTAATTCCATTAATATCAGAATGGAATAAAAGTAGCGTTCATGCATACGTATGACCTACCGTCTCCATGAATGGTGCATTCAATTTTTTCTCCAAATTTTATGGAATAGTATAAAATGAATATATACTAGATATATATGATTTTTAAATCATTAATTCTATTTTGGAGATGATGTACTTCTAACTACATAGGCAATTATTTTCAAACAAGTTTATTTTTGACTCATATACAGAACATCGACAAAAACGTCTGATATGAACTCATATAATTAACTAATTATTATAACATTATAATATGTGATATGAATTGAATAATATAAATTAATTTATTCCCTTAATAAATTATTAGTTGACCAATGTTTATTATTCAGGAAGATAAAGAAACAAACAATACAAGTCGGACTTAGGGTAAGGGATCCAACCACTCTCTTTCTTTTTAAGTACTTTCTTTTATGTCACTTATTTTAAGATCCTCATTATTATGTTTGGGGATGTTATCCTAGATTAATATTAATTTAATTTTGATTTTCATATGATGATATACCCTAATTTATATCTTCAATCCATTTTTGGAAGTTTTTAGTGGCGTCGTTAGGCTGCCGAATTTTTGTAAGGGGATATCTTATCTCACTTTTAGTTCTGTGAGATTTCCATTGTTCGCCACTTATTTATTGCATGTGGTGTATTATTTTCTTCCATTTGATATATATTATAATGATAATATTTATATTCATGGTATTATATGATTTATATTGTGTTTATTATACTTTGGTCATACGAATCGATTGATTACAATGAGGTATGGGGTTTTTATCTCACTTTTTATTCCCTTGAGATTCATGATATTTTAGTCACTATCTCCATTTATGGGTAATGTACTGACCATGATTATAATATTTGTGTAATATACTCTCATTTATGGGTATTTACATCAGCATTTTTTGGTCCTTCTTCCATTGGGTGTACATTTCGAATGTTACCCAAATCGGCAAGAGAACCTATCACCCTCCACTTTTTAAAAGACATCTTTTGTTAGGTATTTTAATGTACATATTGATATGTTGGTATATGTTATTATATATCCTTATTTCTATAAATATTATGTCCATGTGATGAGATACCCTTTTCTCTCTCGTCAATTCATTTTCTGAATTTTAAAGTGAACCTGTTAGGCTGTCGAATTTCTGTAAGGGAACTTCTTAACCTAATTTCAATTCTTTGGATCAAACCTCTACTTCTTGATTTTGTCGTACTATGAATATGTGTGGATGACCTCCGATTGTTTTACACATAATATCCTCTTATGTTAGGTGTATTAATATTTTCGACACATAATCATGTAATTTATTTATCCTTAATCTAAGGTTACCGACTTTGTAAGAAAATTCATCTCAATCTCCTTTTATTGAGGAAAATTTTGTTTTATAGACAAATTTATTTTATACGGTGTAAAAACCCTTTGAATTTGACTTTTATTCAAAAATAAATATTTTTTTGCGAAGAGTTTTACTAAACGAAAAAATGGAATGTTTTTGTCTTACGTATGCGGCGACACCGACTTCTCCGCCGCCGTGACCATTATTTGAGTTTCAGCTTCCTCTACAAGCCCTAACATTTTTAAATGAAAAATAAATACCATGTTTTACTTTTATTTAATTTTGGTATTGAAAATGTTTTTTATAATTTTTTGATTATATCAATGTGTTTTTGATATCTTGTGATTTAAATGTTTAAATTTTATGTTTTCTATATATGTGTTTTATGTGCTAAGATTATGTTATTGTTCATGGGAAATGTTTATGAAGACGGGTGGTTCTGTGATATACTAAGGGTGAGTGATCCAGTGATAGCTCCCCAATTCATTGGTAAACATGAAGGAGTTAAATGCTAAGGTTTCTCCAAAGAGATTTAGGGAATATACTATGGTGGGTATTCCAAACGTAACCATGAAGGTTACTCCCTACGTAAGAATGTTATAAATGCATCAAGTTACCTTTACGTATTTTGATTTCTATGAGTTATTCATAAATCTTATGATTTCATATGGTATGTTAATGTGCATATGTTTGATGTGAAATTTATGATTTCATTGATTCTTATATATTTATGGACTAATGTTTTCTTTCCGTATTTTTATTTCTCTTACTGAGCTTTTTACGCTCACCCCATGTTTTTGAAATGTTTTCCACAGGACCTAAAGGTGAATAGGGTCAAGGATGGGATCAAGGAAAGACATGCTATCTAAAACATGGAACTAGACATGTTTCTTTTTAAGAGTTCTTATTTTATAATAGAAAATGGAAAAAGAGTAGAAGTACATACTTTGTAATATTGTGAGATGTAATAGTTATGTCCTAATTCTCTAAAACTCTATACCTGAAAATATCCTCAATGTGAATTATTCATTTAATTAAAGATTATGTAGTGTTTTATGGCTGGGTCCTTATAGTTGGTATCAAAGGTCAGTTTAGATAACTTTAGAGGTGAGAGTGCTATTTAAGAATAAGTGACAAGTTGTAGATAACCACAATGGTTAGTATATTGGATAGAGTCATTGTTTTTTAGAAAGCTGGAATGAGTTTGAGATAACATGGAGAAGTATATCTTAGTGTTTATCTGCCTCATTATTATATGATGATTCTAATGATATACACATAGTGACCTTTTTGGTTTTAGTAAATGGCTGGATCTAGCAGGCACCAATGTAATAGTGGATGTGAATAAAACTGTGATGGATTTCTGAAAGAACAACTGAATGATAGAGGAGCTGCAATGAGAACTCTTCTGGTTTTTCTCAACAAAATATCAAGAGTCAGGATTAACCACTTTAACCTTGGCGAGTTCTCTAATACATCATTTATGAGATAACCAACTCATTGTGGAAGTCCAGGTAATAATTAAAAAGGTAACCATTAGGGTTTATATGATCCTTACTTTTGAGGTAATTATGGGTTATTATATGTTATGATGGAATATTAAAGGTTTGAGATAAACATGAGGTTAAATTATGTTTTGTTTTTATGATTTTATCTTTTTTTTTGTCAAAATTTTTATGAATTATATCGTTTTGGAAAAAGGACAAAACGTAGACCGTGTGACAACCTGACGCGTTAGACCTAGCTATGGGAATCGAACCCACAACCAAAGTTAGAATGTTATTTATCGCCTACCACTGGAATACCTGAAGTCCCTGCTTAGTATGAAAAATTCATTTATTTAGATGATCTTATACATCAGGCACAAGTTGATTTTGGGTTATCTATTGAAATGATTAGACTATCATGGAATATATGTGATTAGGTTAGTTACTTTTCAATATGAGACTTTTAGAGTAACTGATGTTATTTGGAGATAAATGTTATGATTTATCTTGGAAGACTATGAGATTAAATCCTTCAGATATTTGTGTTTAATTATTAGTTTGGATTACTTTGAAGAGTTTTATGGATAACAGTTTATTTAATGGTCTTTGATGAACATTGGGTTTTGTTGGACAAATTTTGGAGATTAAGAGTAGTATTTCTTTTTATAAAGGATTATCATTTTTGGGTATTGTCTGATCTTGTACTAACAAATTTTGGTTTTGGTTATGGTCTAAAGACATGGGAAATATATAGTTCATCTTTTGTGGTTTAGGTGATTCTCTAGAAGTTGATTATAGTGCTCTTAATATGAACAAGTCATCCTGAAATACTCATCAATTGGAGAAAATTTGAGTTTGTGTTAGATATTTAGTAAAAGATGAAAGTCTACATGACAAGTGAGTATGTTTCCTTATGATTTAGTTATTCTCATAAATAAATTTCTCTTTGAAAAGTAATATAAAAAAATGTTGTCTGTTCAATTTTCCTACTGGGGAATCAAATACCATTTAATCCATCATAAGTTTGTGATTTTCTTGGGGTTAACTTTCTTCTAATCATGTTTTCTATCACTCTCCATCAGAACATGACCCTTTTTTTACTCCTCTATGTACATGTTTTCATGGAATCATAGTATGGGATAACATGAGTGACCTTTATACTTCTCTTTATTTTTTTTAAAGTGATAGTTTAATTGACTCCTTTTCTAATGTGGGGCTTTCAATGAAATTTCCAATACTAATTTTAAAATTGCGAGGATGCAATTTTTAAAAGGGGGGAAGGATGTAACATCCCAGGTAAATAAATAATATGAAATTTTGATATTTATTAATTTTTCTGAATAAAATATTAATATTACATTAAATGTAATTCTATGTTCATTGGCGGACCCAATATGCAATAATGAGTTACTTTGAAATCTTACATTGCACACTAATAATATAATAATATTATCTTAAATGGTAGTTAACACCTAGCTATTGTAATGGTAGGAATGAACAGAACTAACTACCAAATGATTAAATATTCTTGAAAAATATTTTTTCAATTAACCAAATAAATGATAGAGGCTTAAAATGAAAATGAATCCAATTTTAAGCATAAATCTTCTAATATTCTTTAAAGGGTCGATTAACAACCTTTTGATGGAGAAACATTTTTAAATCTATTAATGACTATTTCATATGATATATATGAAAAAATAAAATATGTTTTTAGAATCAAGACATCAAAATTTACTTTGTGTAATTTTTTTAATTTTGCCGATAAAGTTCATTTTCTAATGAATATTGAAAATGTTGTATTTTAGTTCAAAACCTCCTTTTAGTCTAATTTATTTATAAGGTCATACTAACTTTTTAATTGGTTTTAATTTTTAATTAAAATATATTTTTACCATTTAATACAATGGTGGTCATTTTAATTAATTTCAATTTGAAAGTGGACATAAACAAGTGTCAATCTTTTAACATATATTGTTTCTTAAAAACACGCTATTTGTTTTGACAGTGAGAATTGATTATAAAATTAATAAATGCAAGTTATATGTTTTTAATTTGATAAAATTGATATCATTTTTTTATTTTTATTATCAAATATATCTTAGGGTGATTTTTTGGGATTTTTCTGATAAATGTTCATTTTCAATGAATAGTGAAAAATACTGCATTTTAATTCAAAAGACCCTTTTCATCCAATTTATTTATATATTTATATTGTCATTATAATTGGTTTTAATGTGTAATTTAATTATGTTTTTATCATTTAATACAATTTCGGTCATTGTATTTAATTTCACTTTTAAATTGGATGTAAAAACAAATCATTCTTTTGATAGATTTTACTTCTTAAAAAGACGTCTTTGGTTTTGACAATGAGAATTATTTTAAATTAATTACATAAAATTATGTGTTTGGAATTTTATTAAATGGATTCCATATTTGGAATCATAAGGTCTAAATTATGTAATTAAGTCTCTTTTTTTGGACATTATGAATAGTAACAACGGTAATTATCTTTAATTATCGTGTTTAATTAGTAATCGGGTAGTTAAGGGTAATAAAATAATATTATAAAAATATTAAATGACCGCAAAATAGGTTCTAATTCTATTGGTAGTGTCATATCTGACCATGGGATGCCTTGTTCCGACCCTGGGACCCCATGGAATCAATTTATGGTGATAGTGACCTTTTATCATATTTTTTGTAATGAAAGGAAAATGTAGCCAAAGTATGTATCACCTAAGTAAAAAAATTTTAATTTTATAAAATAAATGAACTTATTGAATATAAACATTATTTTGAAAGATAAAAATATTTCCTACGTTATGGTAATTTGTTTATAATGTTTAGACATTAAATAAATAAATTTATTTATGACACCGTGATGATTCAGTGATTAACTCATTAATGAACGATTTAAATAAAATGATAAGATAAGATAAAATCTAAGACATAAACTTTTCAAAAACCTTTTTGATCAGTGGATTTATAACCCTTATCACCTTATCCTTTAGATATATAATTTTGGGACCTTTAGTATCTGAAAATGATTTTATAATAAAGTAACTTTTCAAGACGTTCCAAGAGTTCCCCTCCTCCCTCTTATAAAAGGCCCCCACCTCTAACCCCTTAACATCACCTCTCAAGCCTTTGGCTCGACCAACTTTTGATAATTTTATAACTTCACATCCCTCTCTTCATCCAAGAAGCTTTAACTTAGGTAGAAAGCACTTTAAGAAACCCTTTTGGTTCAAACCAACGAGAGTTACCCGATTTAAAGGTAATGTCTTTTCTTATGTTCTTTTGTTTTATTTTGATTATCCAACTCCTTAAACTCTTTTTATTCCTTTATTTTGTAACAACACCAGTATATTTAATATACTAGGTTGTTTTTATAAGAAGGATTCAGGATACACTTAAACACACCTTTGTCTAATGGTAAAGAAAATACTGTTTATGTGGATGGTGAATTACTACCTCACGAAACGATGATTGTTCTATCTTCTCCTACCACCTCTAATGTGGCCATTATGATGGAAATATATTTATTTATGATATATATTATATTTATTTCTTCTCTATGCATCTGTATTTAACATTTAAAACATACCTTTATGCTTTTCATGTTGTGAAAATGCGATAATTTCATTTGAGGAAGTGTGGACTTATGCCACAACAAGTGATGAGACTCGTTAATGAAATACATGGAATGTATAAAGAACGAAATTAATGAATTATGTGACCTATATAACATTTATATATTATACTGGAATTATAATATATATATATATCTCTCATTTAGTTTTAATTCCATTAATGTGACAAAGAAATGAAAGTAGCGTTCATGCGTACGTACGACCTGCCATCTCCATGAACGATGCATTTCATTTTTATCTCCAAATGTTATTGAATAATATAAAATGAATATATACTAGATATATATTATAATTAAATCATTAATTCCATTCTGTAGATGCTGTACATATAACTACATAGGCAATTATGTTCAAACAAGTTTATTTTTGACTCATATACCGAACATATACAAAAACGTCTGATATAAACTCACATAATTAACTAATTATTATAACATTATAATATGTGATATGAATTGAATAATAAAATTTAAATGATGTCCTTAATAAATTATTTATTGGAGAAGGTTATTATTCAGTAACATAAAGAAACAAACAAGACAAGTCAGACTTGAGGTAAGGGATCCAACCTCTCTCTTTCCTTTTCAGTACACTCTTTTATGTCCCATATTTTAAGATCATATTTCTTATGTTTGGCTACGTTCTTATATATTAATATTACTTTAATTTTTATGTTCATATGATGAGGGACCATAATTTATATCATCAATCCTTTTTTTGGATGTTTTAGGTGGCGTCGTTAGGCTGGAAAATTTTCGTAAGGGGATATCTTATCTCACTGTTAATTCCATGAGATTTCCATTGTTCGACATTTATTTACTACATGTGGTGTACTGTGTTCTTAAATTTGATATATATTATCATTATTATATTTATATTCATGGTATTATGTGATTCATTTTGTTTTTATTATCTTTTTTTCATATGAATCGATTGATTACAATGAGGTATGGGGTTTTTATCTCACTTCTTATTCCCATGAGATTCATGATATATTCGTCACTATCTCCATTGAGTGGTGTATGAACTGACCATGATTCTACACTTTGTGTAATTTACTCTCATTTATGGGTATTTACAATAGCATTGTTTGGTCCTTCTTTCATGGGGTGTACATTTCGAAAGTTACCCAAATCGGTAAGGGAACCTTTCACCCTCTTCTTTTTAAAAGACTTATTTTGATTGGTCTTTTAATTTACATCTTTTTATGTTGGGATATGTTCTTATCTATCCTTATTGCAATAAATATTATGTCCAAGTGATGAGATATCATTTTCTCTCTCATCAACTCATTTTCTGAATTTTAAAGTGACACCGTTAAGCTGTTGAATTTCTTTAAGGTAACTTCTTAACCCAATTTCAATTATTTGGATCAAACGTCTACTTATTGATTATGTCGAACTATAAATATGTGTGGACGACCTCCAATTGTTTTACACTTAATATCCTCTTATGTTAGGTGTATTTAAATTTTCCACACATAAGCATGTAATAGATTTATCCTTCATCTAAGGATACAGACTTTGTAAGGAACTTCATCTCAATCTCCTTTCATTGAGGCAAATTTTGTTTTATACACAACTTTATTTTAAACGGTATAGAAACCCACTTTGAATTTTACTTTTATTCGGAAGGAATATTTTTATATGAAGCGTTTTACTAGACAATAAAAGGGAATGTTTTTGTCTTACGTATGCGGCGACACTGACTTCTCCACCACTATGACCATTATTTGAGTTTCGGCTTCCTTTACAAGCCATAAATTTTTTAAATTAAAAATAAATACCATGTTTTGATTTTCTATTATTTTGGTATTGAAAATGGTTTTGATAATTTTCTGATTATATCAATGTGTTTTTGATATCTTTTGATTGAAATGTGGAAATGTTATATTTCCTTTATGCATGTTTTATGTGATACGATTATGTTGTGGTTCTTGGGCATTGTTTATGAAGAAGAATGGTTCGGTGATAAACTAAGGGCGGGTGAGACCATGATATATTTCCAATGCATTGGGTAACATGAAGGAGTTATACGCTAAGGTTTCTCCGAAGATATTTTGGGAATATACTATGGTGGGTATTCCAAATGTAACCATGAGGGTTACTACCAACGTAAGAATGTTATGAATAACTCATGTTACCGTTAGGTATTAAGATTTCTATGAGTTATTCATAAATCTTATGATTTAATATGTTATCTTAAAGTGCTTATGTTTTAAGAGTAAAGTATGATTTCATTGATTTTTATGTATACATGGACTAATATTTTCTTTCTATATTTTTATACCCCTTAGTGAGATTTTTATGCTCACCCCATGTTTTTGAAATTTTTTCCACATGACTTAAAGGTGAATAGGGTCAAGGATGGGATCATGGAAAGTCATGATATCTAAAACATGGAACTAGACATGTTTCTTTTTAAGTGTTTTTAATTTATGAAAAAAATGGAAACTGAGTAGAAGTGCCTACTTAGTAATCTTGTGAGATGTAATAGTTATATCCTAATTCTCTAAATGTCTAAACCTGAAAAAATCCCCAATGTGAATTATTCATTTAATTCTAGATTATGTAATGTTTTATGGATGGGTCCTTATAGTTCCCTTATTCAAAGGGATGAATCCACATCCAAGGGTAATATCCTATGAATCTTGTATTATTATGAATAAATTGAAATCCATGGAGAATACTCAATGCATAATTTAATCATATGAATAGAGACTGGTCTGTGGGAAATATCCAAGGAATTTTGAAACTCTATACATAAATATGGATTCAAAGAAAAAATGTATGGAATTCAAACCCCATCAGTCAATTATTTTACTTAATGTCATAGATACTCCCACTATAATTATGGAATGACCTATGAATATAATTTATTTTATAATGACATTATTTTATTTAGAACACTAATTTTTCTCTTAGATATATTTTATACATAGTCATATTAAATATCATTAAACATGGTGGTCAAATATCAGGAATTTAAATCAATAAATGAGTATTTGTTATCACAAGAGATAATTTATTACGGAATTTCACCATTAAAATCATTTATTATAAATTTATTTCTATATGTCGAAATTCCCCCAGACCAGACATCACTCAAACCAAGATTAATGAACGACTTTAAGGGATAACATATAAAATACCACGCTATTCTTATATAATAATAATTGTCAAATATTATATAATAGTATATTATTGTATAAGAACAATTTTTGATGATGAAAATACATTTGACATATAGAAAAATAAATACAATTTCAGTAAAATGATTAAACTGAATGTGAAACTATAAAAAAGGTTACAAAGTGTTCAATTTACTCACAGACGATCATTAGATTAAACCAATCTTGAATGTGAGATGATTTAGAATAGATATTATGTGATATAAAAAATCTTAAAGGCTATGGTGATATATGTAAAAACATATAGAAGAATCCCTCTTACCTACCCTTAAATATTAACTTATTTAATTTACCACTTAATATTATTTCATACATACATTCATTTACTTAATTTATATACAACCCTCTCATGATGCCTTGTTTCCCACATTATTTTGAACCATGTAATTTATTATTTCATCACTAGGATATTTCAATAAATTTGGAAAATTCCACATAGATGTGAAGCCATATAAGAAGAATCATCCACATGATGGATTATTATTTAGTGTTCCCACAGATGGGATTATTCTCATTTGAACGCCTTATATTGGGGTCACCCAAATAAGTGTGACCCATTTATAGGTCACCTGTAGAAGGGTGAAACATATATAGGTCACCCTTATAGTTGTGACCACGTATAAGTCACCAATTAGTGGTGACCCACATATATTTCTCCAAAATATGGTTCACCATGTATGACTCACCATGAATGGGTGACCTATATATGGATGAAAATTTATGGGTCACCATTATAGGGTGACCCATGCGAGGGTCACCGAATTTTTTTTGGATACATACTCATCACCAAAATAAGGGCTACACACATATAGTTGACAATATACGGGTATTTAAAACACCTTCTTTCTTCATTTTTCTTCACAAAATTTAACAATTTTTTTTCAATATATGTGTTCCCCAAAAACCCTTCTCAATATATAACATTAGATTAATGATTCCTTCTAAATAATATTACATTAAACTAATTTTTTTTCATTAACATACCAAATGATCTATTAGGTTTAGATATTTTGAGAAATAGAAAAAACTCTTTCAATGTTAAAACTTCCACACCTATCCATTTTCCTCACAATATATTTTCTATATAAACACATGCTTCTATATTTCATGGTATGTTCCATATATGGAACTTTTAATTATTTTACACATTCTACTAATCCATACACCAACTAAAAGATAATTTAAAAACATTGGATGGGAAAAAATCTAAATAAGGTAAATAAAACTAAGAAATCGTTTAGAAAAATGAAAAACATGAAAGCCCATAAAATGTTTATATTTACAATGTTATTCATTGATCATAAAAACGTCATATATTAAAATAATGTAAAATTTTAAAAGAAATAAAACCATTTAAAAATATCATGAAAAAATAGATTCTTTTAGGAATCATAGACCATTATATTCATAGCCCATTTTCACTCATGTCCGAAATAAATGCAGCATTATTATATCCTTAAAAGAAACCACTCACGTTAACTCCTGTAAAATTTCCATTAATGATAAGTAAAATTAATAATTTCATAATGATATGTGTTATCTTCAACAACCATAAAATATATGTTAGGTTCACCTATTTTTAAAAAATATATTAGGGCCTCCCTTTTCAATATGCTATATCTGACTCACCTATTTTTATAATTTGTAATAAGATCACCAACTCATATTAGCTGTATCAGACACACCCATTCAGATAAGTTGTATCAGGATCACCCATTTGTCTATGTTTTACAAGGATTTCCAATGGTAATATATTATTATAATGTACCATATCATCAATATATAATTTTATTAATGATACTTTTGATCTTAATAAAACATAAATCTCTTTTGAAACCATATTCCAAACACTTTTTAATATTGATATTTCATTCCATTATAAAACACCATATTCAACAATGAAACTAAAAAATTAAAGGATATATTTTTTTCTTTCACTGAAGAGAATATTGAACCATATAGTGGAATAAAAACATCACATAATATTTGCCTTAGTGGTAAATTATATTGACACCATATATGTTAAAAGGTAATATTATTTTATTTCGTTTGTAAATAAGTTCAAAATATTCTATTTAAACTACAAGAAAAGATTATTTCTAATAAATATAAAATTATTTTTAAAGGGAGATAATATTTTCATAATAATTAAATTATTTCTAAATAAATGCATTCATAAAATAATTTATTTAATATAGATTTTTTTTTGGGAAGAAAATCATTAATGATTTATAAATGAGGATTTAAGTTAAAGTTTCTGTTACCGCGATTCCGACCCATTACATATGTTCTTTATCATCCTAAATAATTAACCTATGTTAATTATTTCCTTTAATAGGAAATGTTTTCTTATTTCATTACTCCATTTATTTCTTTATTACCATGTTATATTCATTTAATTAACCATTATACTTTAGGTTAGATGATTAGATGTTATTCGAGTCATATGTCAAAAATGAAATAATAAGTATACAATAATCAAAGTTGAAATTGTTCAATCATAATTAAATTAATATTACATAAAAATTAATCATTTTTTAAAATTAAAAAAATATAACCATACATCAATTTCATACAAGTGAAACAAATTACATCAATTCATGAATGAGGTAATCCATTCAAATGCATGATTGACGTTATAATTTTTTTATGGAAAGGAAAGATAACATAATATATGATATAATATCTTTATATAATCGTAATAGTGTCATTATACATATATATATATATGAAATTGTTCATTATAAGTAGGTCTGAGAGGTTGCAATGGAAAACGAATTACATCGGTTCATGAGGAGGTAGTCTGTCATACACCTGAATGGGGGTTTTATTTTACATTTGATAGAAGAAGCTGATTTTTTAGGGATTATAAACATAAATAATAAAATATCAATATATGGGAGATATTTATTTTATTATTTCACATTGGTTGGAATATTCTAAAAGGAGGTATAAGGAAAAATCAAACTAAATCACTCTTTAAAAAGAAAAACATCTTCTTTGGGAAAACCACATTTAATTACAACTTAATCAGAATAAGATTAGTATTATTCAAAAAATAATAAATTCTTTGAGTGGGGAGTGATTTTAGGATTGGATTTTTGTAGCGTGTTTCTGAAATAGAGTTCTCAAATATTGTGAGGATGAGAGGAGGGGGTTCTGTTTTATAAATAGCGGCCACTCATTGAATTATTTGAAGTATTAAATTTATCTAATTCCATTATCACATTATAATAGAAAAATGAAATAATTTGAATATAATATCATTATAATTCAAAATAATCATATTTAATGAATATAGAAACGTTTAGAAAATGTTATCACCATTATATCATTGTTTTAACCCCCCCTTAACCCTTTTGATGATTACTATGGTACCAAAGTTTGTTACTCTTTAGGAGTCAATAAAATTACTATTAAAAGAAAATTTACCCATAAATGGACCATAAATTATATTCTCAACCCTATAAAAAAAAATTTTTGGGTGATATGATATTTATTCCATGTCAATCATTTAATAAAATATATTTTATTTTAAAAAATCTTAAATGTCATTTTAAATAACTATTTAGATATTTGTAAATTTTAATTAATAAATACAATGATATAATTAAAATAAAAAATATTTAACCATTAATTATACATTATAAATAACTATAAAATTCTTGTGACACAATAATTTAGCTAAATACTATAACTTTTTATTTTTAACAAAAAATTATTTACATTATTATATATTGCTGGCACAAGCATTGTGTTGGTGTTTTATAATTAGTTGTTGAAATTATATGATCACTAAAATTTATTAATAAATTAAAATCATAAATATAATTTTATTTTTTAAAAAATAACCTTTTAGAAAAATGAAAAATTTATATTTATCCCTATGTGAAGATATAAGATAAATTTGAAATCAATGGGGTGGTATTTGTATTTTTCATTACATAATGTAATTTATAAGTCATTTTCAAATAAAAATAGCTTGAAATTAACGTAAAATATAATATTGGATGATAATGGTTTGTTAATAAAAAATATAATATATTATATTATTGTGTTATACTTATTTTCAGTCCAAAATATAATGTTTAAAACCATAATTACCAGATTTAACCTTATCGAGGAGATAAATATTTACCATGGTTAAAATTCATAATGAGAAAAAAATAAAAGGGTAATATTTCAAAAATGTTATTATAGATTAAAAAATTGAATACATTTTTTAATATTCAAAATATTTTAATGAAATAAATTAATTTGAGATAAAAATTTTAATCACAATGTAAAACAATTTTTATAAAAATGTTTATGAACCCCAAAATTGAACTTACTTTAAAATAGAATATAATTATGATTCCAATTACATTAATAATATTATTTAAAAATATGTTTACATATTTTTATTTTATATATAAATAATATAATAATGTGAAATATAAATGAAAGAAGTTATTGTTTAAGAAAAATTACTTATTTTAATTATTCACTGAAAAATAAAATTATTCTGAAAAATTCCAAAAAGTTAATTAAATGTTACTTTTGATATGAGGATTTTAAACATTATATCCACATTATTAAATTACATTTATAAAATTTTCAATAATTAATTATATGTTTTTCTCAAATAAATCAATGAAAATATTTTGTAAGAAAATAAATTTTTGAAGAATAAAATGAATTTCATTAAAACAAAATGCTTATTTCCTATGAATTTATTAGTAATTTGTAATTTAGTAGGACCCACATAAATATAGATTTATTACAATTTGGTTAAACTTATTTTTTCTCATAAATTCAATTTATATGTTATAATAGTAACATAGTAATATTTTGTTCTTCATTTAAGCTCAGTGTTACATATTTTATATACTATCAAAATGGCGTTACATTAATATGAAATGGTGGTTCATATAATTAAAAATGAAATAAAAAACATAATATCTCATTAATAAATATAATCTCATTATTTTCCTCTTATAAAAAAATTTCCAAACTTATATTGATCTCAACCATTTGATCTAAATATGTTTCAATAGGTGGCATGACAGGCATAGGGGTTTTTAGAAATATATCCACGAAATATTTTTTTCATTATAATGAATATATGAAATAAAAATTTGTTGTTACAATATCATATAAAAATAATATAAAATGATCAAATGTTCTTTAAAACTCAATCATCAGATATCTTTACTTCACACACATTCCTAAAAACATATGATACTTTAATTTCAGTCATTAAATAACAAGATGAAACAATATATTGTTTAGTTGAACTTATTATTTTCATTTTCATGTTCCCATTAGGTTATTTAACCTAATTTTTTATGTCACAACCTCAAATTCTATTTAAATGATTCATCATGGTTTGCAATGTTTACATTAATTAAGCAATAATATCACTAGCGAGTGTCTAACCAGGTGTGGATTTATATTTAAACTCATCATATATTGAGTGAATATGAATTTGATACTATAACATCCTTACTATGGTGACTTCCCTTGGTGTATCTATTCCAAAAAATATCCACTTTACAGTATCCATACAAGGGTGTAATTTCTAGGAAAACCATAAACAAAATACATTACAGTAATTTCAGGACAAAATCATATACGTATAATTATATTAAAGGGTTTAAATAATTTCATCTAAATTTAATCCACATAAATTACTAAACTAATCATTTAAAATAATTAATCCTCCCACTAAAACAAACAGTTTGACCCCAGATCAGAAATCAAAAATCTGGTGGAAAGAAATAATTTCATGAGACACATCCTCTGTTACAATGTGAGATGAATGAAAATTTATTTCATAAAATATATATGTCATAAAATTTTAGTCTAATAGATTTTAAAAAATTTCAATGAAAGTATGTTTTAGTGTCTTTTTAGAACATCTAAATAAGAATATATATTTTTAAAATACTTATGAAAATTTCTCCATAAACCAATCCCTAAAGAAAATTATATAACACTCTAAAGATATATTAATATTTATAATGTAGATAATGGAAATATAATGAATGTGTGAGCTCAATCACTCCTTATGAGAACAACTTTATAAAATTTAATCAATTTTTAAAGAATGTTCATATGATGAATTTAAAGAATGAAAGTAATATATTATAAAAAATTATATGTAACTATAATATTTTAACATAAGATAAAATAAAATGGAATACAATATTAAATTATAAATACTATAAAATATAATAGCAGGGTCGAAAATGATACAAAGAACATGTTCCATGTTTTTGAATTATATTCATATGATTTGATAATGTGGCATAAGAGGAATAATAAGAAATCATAACATAGTGGAGCATGGATTACTTCCAAATTCTCAAAATATAATGGGACTGGGAGAACAACATATCTAGCCTCCATGAATTGGGTTGAAATCTTTAGTAAACTCATAGGATTGGGAAAATCCCATTATACACTCAAAATCTTATACTACTACATATATACCATATTAGGATTGTGCTACTACTTGTGTACACACATGGGCTTGCAATACTACATATATACCATCTGGATATTAGGCTACTACCCAAGTACCCTCACAGGGTTGGGATATTACCCAAGTACCCATAATGAGATGATGATATATAAATATTCCACCAATTCATTAGGTTATAATATTGTACCCCACCCATCAAAATTAATCATCCAATCATTTTTCAGAAAATATAACATGAATATTTTCATATTAAAAATATCACTTAATTAACCAATGAGAATGATATGGTTTTCCTCATAACATACATATATAATTTTAGGGTACATCCATGTAAACTAGGTGGGTAGTGTAATTAGAACATAACCACAATGTAACATAATGATCATTAAGAGTATTTATATAAGTGAAAAATAAATTCTCAAGATCTTTATAAAAATCAATTTAAAAATTAATAGGAAATTCCATTTTCATTTAAAAATAATTACAGAGTAGGTTTAATTACAAGAAATGTTATAAAAATTAAAATGAATCTTAATTGAAAATAATGGCCCTAATGAAAAATGATCATCTTCATATTGAAAAATTTGAAATTATATTTTAGAAAACATTTTTACATTATCAAAAAATGATGATACTTCAAGTCAAATTTAATTTTTTTAAAAATTTGATCTGAAAACCATTGAATAAATTTTTTTATTAAAATAATACTTTCATAATAGAGGCATGAAAAAACCAAAATTCTATCTAAAGGAAATGTGGAGAAGAAGATAAATCACATAAAAATAGAGGGATAACAATATTAGTATTTTTTTGATATATACTTAATGAAATGGGATATCAATTATTCATTTTGAAAAGTGGTGTAGTTAATTATGATGAGAACACAATATAAAGAAGATTTAGTATTCAAAATAAAAAGGGGAACAAATGATGGAATGGATAATATGGCTATGGAAGAAAAATATCCTCAAAGAGAATGTGAAATATTATAAATGATGTTATAATTAATGGTGGAGATATTCATCAAAGGGAGTGATTTGAATAAAAAGTTTCCAATTAAAATTATATAAATAGGATGTATAATATTAAACATTAGGTTGTAAAAAACCAAGAATAAAATTATGAATTTTATGATGAATCATCACAACTAAATGAAAATGGGTTTGTGTTAAGAAAATAACCACAACATCATTATATTCCAAATTGTAAAATGATGAATGGTATAAATAATATTTTTTATATATCCATTTAATTTTATGAATATATTTATAATAAGTTATAAATATTAAATACATACACAATAAAAAAAGTACATTTGTGGGGAAAATTCATAAATTTCAATGAATGGAAATTGAGATATGAATTACTTACGAACATCATAATTCATGAAGTAGTTAAATTTTGAAAAGGGGTTTATTTGATAAAAATGAAAATATATATTGAATAAATATTAATTTCTGAAAAATAAATATATATTGTAGAACATAAACAACTTTTAATTGTTAAATTTCATTAAGAACCATCAAAGCTAAGGATTAAAAATTTATTAAATAAAAAAGGTTTCTTTAATGAAAAAAAATTAATAGAAACTTATCGAGATAGTGAAGTAGAAATTGATCTTAAATTACCATGATTAAAAGTTAATTCTTTCTATTTTATATCATATAGAAATTACATACAAAATTTAAATAAAATTATTTTCATAAGACCAACCATGTGTAAAAAAAGAAATTTACATGAGAATTCATTACCTTTAATCATGTTTATCCGAACATTATCCAACCTCCTATATATGAAAAAAATAAAATATTAATAATCTTTTTTAAGAAATTATTTTTTCCAATAAAAGTTTCTAAACATCAATTATAATAATTTATTAAAAATATTTATGTTTGTTATATTTTTTTTAACTATTCTATTTGCATCAATTGTTTTTAGTTCTAGTTTCATAATGGCTGTGATGATTATTACTGATAGATTCAAATTTTCATTATTAAGAGATAATTATTGTAATTTTTTATAGATGTTTTATAAAGAAATTTAATGTTATAGATTCATTTAATAAGATTATTTTTTAATATTTTTGATAATAATGTGGTGTTAAGATTATTTATTTCATTTTTGTTAATCCAAAGGATTATAAATTAATAATAAGTTAAATATTAATATAACCATTCAAGGAACATAAAAAAATAATCTTACCATTAATGTCTAGTAACATAACTATTAACATTTTTATAGTCCTCCATGAAAGAGATTTATAGAATCCATCATGTAGGTGGTAAAATATACCCAAACAAGAATAATCATTAATCTTTGGGTGGGTATGGTTATGGAATTTATTATTTTGGACTAATATAATTTCGACGAAAATATAATTATAATATTTAGTTTTTTTTATTTTATTAAATAAAATTAAATATGATTTTTATATTTTAGAAAAAAATGGAGTGAAACAATATGTTACTTTAATGGAGGAAATACTTTGAATCTTTGGGTGGGTGGCATGTTTGTTTTTCAAATTTATTGAGGATGTGAGAGAGGGATTTATAATTCAAATATCGTAATAATTTTACAAATATCATATTAATCCTTTATATATTATTTTATAGATGGTCATGTAATGTGGTGTGGGAACATAAAGCACATTGAACGTAGATTTGTTAGTCCACACATACACATGATGGCATATTTATTTCTTCAACTATTTTTACGAAGGATGAAATATAAAAATTTAATTAGTATAAAAACATTAAATAGTGTTTGTAATAGTATTTATTCCAAACATTTATGAATAATTGATTTCTATAGAAGAAGAAAATAATTACGAGTGATCTGTTAAGAATATTATTCCCCCATCTAGATGTTCTCCATTAGGTAAAAATTGTGGATCTTTCACTTTGTCATTTAGAAATTAAAATTAAAAAATGTAAAATTAATTATGTAAAAAAATTTATTGGATAGTGTTTTTGACATGCCACACCAAGCATAACCAACCAATGAATTATATTTATTTAAATTTAATCTCTTATAACCCCAAGACCAAATAAACTATGATGTTGTATAACATTGTAGAATAGAAATAAAAATATTGAGTGTGAATAGTAATAGATAAATTATTACAATTATGGTTATTCATTGATTATATAAAAAATAAGAATACATTAAATGTAAAAAAAGAAACATTTTCAAAAAAATATTATCTTTTCTAAAAGAAGGTATTACTGACACTTTACTTACATAATTTAAAATTCGTTTTTAAAAAAAATTAAATATTAGTTCGACAAAATGAACATTGTATTTTGAATATTGTTTTAAAAATTATATTATGATGAATTATTGTTTTTTTTTCTAAAACATTTAAAATTTGTATGAATAGTGAGACATACTAATTTTTATTAAATAATAACTTTTGTTTAAATAAATTAAAAGGCTAAATTAGATTTTATATCTATTTTAATTTCAAATTACATCATTTATATAATAATTTTAATATTTTAGGTAATTTTAATATATTCAATATTTAGGTTTTATATTAAACACTCATATACTTGTGAGACTTTTCTTTTTGAAAACCTTTTTGTGGTCCCATCTACGGGTAAAATATTAAATTGGATTCTACGAATCCTATGAATTTAATTTTGGAAAATTGATTCTTTATTTTTAAATATAATATTATTATCTATTAATATAATGTTAATTTTTATCCTTTATAAATAGTTAATGTTGTAAAAATTAATTTTATCAGTTAATGTATATATAGATTTAATGGGGGTTAAATAGAGCAGTTAAGGGTGACATGTGATATAAAACATTTTAAAAACCCATTATATTTCTATAATTTGAACTTATAAAATCATATATTTGAAACTAATCCATTTTGGAGTCTTTTTGAATCCTTAAAAATTAGGGTGTGATTGATTATTTTATGAAATTACTTGTGTGTCCACTCTCTCACTTATAAAAGGTGGCCCCTCCCATATTCTTACTTGTTAGGAATGTATTTGAGAACAAATACCAAAATAAATTTATTACTCAAATCATAAACACATATATCACTTTGTTTGATCATAAATCCAACTTAGTATGTCTATTGGTTCAAACATAAAGAAGTTGGGTGATGAAGAGGTAACATTCCTACATGAGCATTTTTATACTGTTTCTTCATACACCTCCTTAAAATATTATTAAAACATTATTATTTTTTATACTTTGTATATTAAATATAATAACATGTTATTATGTTATTTTAATGACCTATATTCATCGCCTCTTGGATCAAATGTGAAAGGAACATATTGATCTTGTGTACGATGCACAATCGCCTCAAGAACCAACATAATTCATTTTCTATCCACACCATTAAAAGATAAATATAATAATAGATTTACAATATTGATATGATATTTATAATATTATTATAATTAATTAATATAAATATCTCATTTCACATTTTATGTTATAATATTTGTAAAATATGATAATATCGCTCGTGTTTTTGACGGAGTACCAGTACACGAAGCGATGATAATCGTTTTTTCCTTTCCATTTACATAGAAAATAATAAGGTTAAATTTAATGAATATATGTGATATATATATATATATATATTAGAAATTATATTACGTACTTAATATTAATATATCACACACTTCTCTATCCTTTATCTTGTTAATGGAATAATTTCATCACTCATGTGTATGTACAACCTACCATTTCAACAAAGCGATGTGATTAATTTTTCATGTTCAAACCTCATGAATGATTAAAAAAATATATTCATATAATGATTAAATATTATATTAATAAGATTAATATAATTATATATATTATAGATATATATCCTAGACCCAAGAACCAAGAATTTCAGGAAAAAACTCACACGAGAAAACAAAACAAATAACAGATGAAATAATGAAAATAATTAATTTTTATTAGAAAATTATGGTTGAGATGATATAAGAGGATCATATATGATATAATAAATAATTAAATGTTTAATTTATAAATTAAAAACATTCTTATGAAAATTTTCTATTAGGTCACATAACATTCAACCAAATAAAATCATGTGGTAAGGGACTCCATCTCAATTTCCATTCATTAAGGAATATTAAACTATTATGAAACTATGTATTTAATATAGTTTATATACATCCCATTATACATCTAATATCATGGTTCCAGAATAATTATTTTTATTTGATTTTTTTATTTTAATTATTTCATACCATATAATTTAAAACTTCAACTACAATATAGTAAATAATATTATAAATCAATTTCTTTTCATTAGGTTATATTACATATTCATCTATTTTGATTTTATAAGATTATGTTTTTAATTAATTAAATTTTTATTATTAATTATATCCATTTTTTTATGTGCATTTACATATGAAACCCATAATCAATTAATTATATAATTCTCACTTCAATGATATGATATTTGTGTGGGTATATTTCACAATTTCATTTTAATATTATTGTTTATGAATGAATTTATATTAATGGAAATCATTTTATAATTGTGTAATGAAACACTTTTATTTAATTATCCCTTCATTATATAAAATATTTTTCAATTTAGAATACTATTTTCAACACATTGGTTCTTCAAATGATTTAGATAATGTTTTTATGAAAATATGACATTAATTGTCACTTTGAAAATATTTTTTCATCAAAATCCATGTTTTCTTAAAAAAATAAAAAATGCTTTTTACCCATTTTACATGATTTATAAATTAAATTTTTATCTATATTTTATTTTTATAGATTATTTTAAATACATATTTACAGTGTTTTGAAAACATGGCTTATTTGGCTATTAACATATGTGTGAAATTAATTTTTTTTAAAATCTAGGAAATGAAATTAATTTTAGATAATGAAAAACATCAATAATTAATAAAATCATTTAAAACCCACAAATAAAAAATGCATCACTAGAGAAATTAAATCATAAATAAAAATAGTAAATGTATAACATTTCTATAATATGAGATTATCCTTACTCTTCAGATGGAGAGCTAGTAAATAAATGTCAGAAAACATTACAACAATTAACCTCACCATTGGTATATCTCTCACAATATTCAATTTCCTCCAAAATCATGCAATCAAAACCTCATAATTTTCATTAATGATGTTGAGGCAACCATAATTAGGAAATAATGAAGCTGTTATAATGAAATTATTTATTAGCTAGACTTAAGAAAATTTTCTAATTTCATAGTTTAGTTGCTTTTCCTCAATACCAATTGTCTAATGAAAAATACCCATAGAATGAGAGGATCCAAAAAATGGTTTCATCCCTTAATTTACCAACTTATAATTCATATATGCTTTTTCTTACCACCTCTACTAGATGTGTAGGTTATTATACTTCTGACCAGCTCCCATTATATGTGACTTACCTATGCTAAACTTTGGTAGTAGGTGAAGAAGTTTCCCAATGGATCGAACAAGATGACCCACACCCAGAAATAAAAAAAACTAATCCCATGAAAAATCCATGTATTTAATTTAATACCATTATCAAAAATCGATGTATCAAATTAGATTTTATAGGGTTCAATGGTAATTTTCAATGAAAATAAATGTAATAATATTTTATGATCTTTTAGTTTAAAATGATTTTCATTGTTAAGAGGAAATTTTCATAAAATAGTAATTAATGATTTTTTATTGTATTTATATTAATAAATGAAAAAAACCCATTATTTTACTTATAATCCAATTGGTATATATTTTATAGATTCTTTCTTTAATCTATATATTTATGGTTGGTGATCAATTTTACAAATTAAAGGATTGAAATTGAATTTCATGATTTATTATTTTGTAGTCATTACCATTCTCTTGAAATATCCAATATCATATGATCATTGGACATTAAACTTACACTAAATATATATATTTTTTATAATAGATATTTTTAACAATTAAACTATATATCATTTATACATATGTTTTTTTTAATTGAAGTTTCTTTGGATGATTGGGAAAATAATGAAAATCTATATTCTTTACTTAATATGAATAATTATTAACAAAGAATATTATTCATGAATTAAATTGATTATTTTATATATGATTATTGATTTAGATATTAATATATGGTTTGGTCCCAATTATAGATATACTATCGATGTGTTGATAGTATCACGAGACAAATCAGTTGGATATCCATTGTTAAATGGGTTTCTACTCTATATCTACCCATCAGTTTTGAACAATATTTTAAATGGTCTTAATAGTAGAAGTTTTCATGATTCCTGAGATCATGACATCCAAAAATTAATCGTATCCTTCATTCAGTATTTATTTATTAGCATGCATAATATTTTTACAATAATATTATCTATATATGTGTTTAATTCTCAGTTTATAGATAAAATGGTATACGTTTTCCGTTATATAACATACCATTTTTGATTATTCCTTATCAAGTTATGTTAGTGATGTTATGGAATAATCTTTATATGTGTTCAATTATTTAAAATTCCTTGTTGATTATTACTATTGATTCATGGTAGCTTCCACTATATAAAACCTAGTTAGGGGATTTTACCTCTTCCTTGTTTTGTTTCATTTCATAGGAATCCATTAATTATACCAAGAATGATATGTTATGATATTATATAGGGAATAATGATATTACCTAAAACAAATAATATAGTTTTTGTTTTCAAATGTAATATTGGAATCCTGAATATACTTAATTAACCAAGACTATCAAACCATTCAATTATTTTTTATGCATTTCCTTGTATCAAATGATAACTTAATAAAGTATTATATTGGCTCTAGATTACCAGAGTCGAGGTTGATAGTGTTGGTATCCTAGTAAATTTTATAGAATTCATTGTAATTATATTTCTGAAAAGATATATTATGTAACCAAACCTTAGATAAACGTCGATGATATATATAGAATAAAATCAAAAAAATTGAAATAAAATATTTATTTATCCATGAAATATATCCTTATTCGGATACTAAAAGTTTATGTGGTTCTAGTGAAATATTACACAGGGGTAATAACACTAAAAAAGGAGAACTATGATTGAATAGATCATCACCGATTTTATAAATACCGGACTTACAGCACACCCAGTCTGACACTTGCAGTGGATATTCTTATGATAAATCACATTTTCATTAAAAAACATTATGAAGAATTTGAATAGATGAGGAAAATGAAAGAAAAATTTAAAACCCACTGTTTCAGATATTTATTATAATGTTTCATGATTTATAAAACATATAAATGATTATATGGTTTTCTCGGTTTGATTATTGTTGTTCACTCTTTGTTTTTTGGTTTCAGTCGATATATTAATCCTGATGGAGTCTTGTTAACATTGAATATTAAGTAAAACATGATTACTATAAGAATCATAATAGGTTTATAACAATATTTAAAGTCACCATGATTATCCTTAACTATTTATCATATAATAATATTTACATCTTATAACATAAAAAACTCATGAACTCCCTATAGAAGAGATTCATGGACTTTTCTAAGAGATCGAGTGATGGAGACTACGGAGGAAAGAATGTTCAATTTCATTCATGTCACAAACATGGATATATACAAACATGAAAGTGTTTAAAAGGAATGATAAAATATTTTTTTCCGAAAAAGAGAGTAAATAATGGAAATGTAATGGAAAAATAACGATTATGATAGAAGGGAATAAATCTCAACCTAGGGTTCCATTTATTTTTAATTTACATAAAATTCATGAATAGAAGAATTATATGAGTCAATTCCATCATGTAATGTTGAACCCATAGAATAATTAAGGATCAATGTTGAAATAAAATTGATGATTTATTAATGTATTAGGATTCAATAATTAATTTATTAATGTTTTTTACCAAGGTTATTTTGGTTATGAGAATTATGAATCATATATGGATTTTGTAAAATTTTATAGTTAGATATATCATCATACACATATTAGTTATGTATATCATCAAGGATTTATGATTTTATTGTCAATAACAAGTCCCAATTATAAAAAACCTATTATTTAATTCAATTGGTTGGAATATAAAATGACCTATGATATCATTAGAAAATATTTATCGGAATAAGAACCATTATTTAGTATATGTTTTAGTAAAAAATTATTTAATGAAGAATTAAATTTTATTTTGTGGGAATAATATTAATGTCAATGGTAACAGTTATGGTTTATATTAAATTATACATTGAAGTAATTAGTGGTTATTACACTTTGATAAAGTTATATTAATTATATTAAAATGGTTTTACAAAAAGGAAAAAAAACATTCTGGATGAAAACCCATCACAATCGGCTATGATGTTGTGCTAGAACATACAACAAAAGGACAATAATGGTTTATCACCTACCACTGATCATCATTGGGTCCTATTTAATATTTCATTGTTCTTAGTTAACATATTTTATTAATAAATATTAACTATAAACTAGTGGTGTTACTATTGAGTTTTATATATTTATGTTTTTTATTAGATAAATTATGCTAACCTTTTTAGATTTGGAAAATATTTATAGATAAACATTATGATGTGTCACTATTTTATAGATAGCATTATCCTTTACACATGAATTTTATTTGTTGAGGAATAAAAAATTAATTTTTGGATGTTCATTTCATTGATTAAGTGTTGAATTAAAATTGATCAAAGAACAAAAAAAGGATGAAATTATTCTTATGAAATAGAAATGAATCATGTAACTATATTTCCATATATTTATAGATAGTAATATAATTACTCAAATTTAGGAAGATGTAATAAAAAAATTTTTTTATGTTAACAAAATATCCAATGAATCAAATAATATTTTAAGATGTCAAATATTTATGGTTTTGAGGTCCTTAACATTCTGTTGATCATTGACATTCATATGATCAATGAACTATATCACTCTCTATAATTATTTATGTTTTTTCCTTATACATATTTTTAAATCCCAAAAAATTTACCTTAAATAGAAACCGAGTTATGTTTGATTACATATGAAATTTTTTCTACCATTTATCTATTAATAAGCTGAAATTTTATCAATCCTTTTTTATAAAGTGGTTTTTCAATATAGGAATTGTCATATGTTAAAAAAATTATTTCCTAAGGGGGAAACAATTGTGAGGATAAACTCGATATATGATTGGGAGAATGTTAAAAGAATTATAATATAATAATATTGAATTCTATAGACATGTGGCATGCCACAGAGAGCATAAAAAACCCATGAAATATATTTATTTAAATTTATCCTCTTCGATAGCATCTAGAGCACCAGACCTTTAGTATAAATAAACTGAAATATTGTGTATTGTAATTACATATTCATTAAAATAGAAATTATAAATATGAATTACTAAATTATGAAAAATATGGTATTTTTTATTCAAAATAAAATAACAGTCATTTAATTGTAAAACACATGTTTTTCAAAAAACTGTATATTTTCTAGATGATGGATTTAGTTGCACTATGAATTCGAAAATTAAAAATAAATTTTACCATTACTATAAGAATTAATTTGATAAAATTGACCATAATTTTGGAATAATAATATCTATATTCCGATAGGGTTTTTTCTTATATGTTTCATTTTCGGATGAATTGTGAAAAATATTCATTTTTATTGAAAATTATCTTCTGGTATAAATAATTAATAATTATTAACTAAATTTTATTTTTTAAGATACATTAGATAAATTATAACATTATTTACCATGTTCAGTTTTTTTAATCAATATCATATTGAATTTTGATATTCAGAACATCTTTACTTATGAGAAGTTTCTCTTTGAAGACTTTCTTTTTCATCATGTAGGTGGAAATAATTTTAAATTGGATTACTCGGAATTATTGAATTTAATTTGAAAAAATATATTCCGTATTTGGAATCGTATTAACGTTTTATAAATAACGTATTCATCATATTTTAATAGTATTATGAATAGTAAAATAAGTATAACTTAGTTATCATAGTATAGGTGAAAACTTACTTACAGGGGGGTTATATCAAGAGTTTAAGGGTTAACAATTAATGAGAAACCTTTCCATAGAATATTTTTTGGAATTATTTAATCCATATAACATATTAGTGTCAATATTGCCCTATTTAAAAGGATTTTGATGAGATAAAGTTTTTTGGTGTAATTGATTCATTTAAAAAAATTCTATGTGTGTACACCTAACAAAAGTACACCAACTCTATTAACCTATTAACACTTAAAAATCCATTTGTTTCACAAAATAACATCCAAAATAACATATTTTTTCCCCTAAAAACATCTTATATTCAATGGTTTGTTCATTAAGAAGGATATCATTTCAAGAATACAGATGTTTCGAAAGAAGATGTAATGTTCTTAAACATGTGTTTTAATTTTTTCCTATTTACTCATCATTAGTTTTTTGAAACAATGATTATAAAAAAACCTTTGAATATTAAATACACTGACATGTTATTATGTAATGGTAATTACTTATATACATACCAAATCCATCAAATGGGTAATGAAACCATCGTACGCGTGTATGGAGGACTATCACCTCAAAAACTGATGTAATCAATTTTCCATCACCACCATTAAAGCAGGGGTATAATTATTTATTTAACACATTTATAAGATATTTATGATATTATTATAGTAATTTAACTTTAATTTCACAAATAATTTAATGTATTGAATTTTCCAGGTGTAAATTTGTAATATTATATGGAATTATTTTGAGACTAGGTTTTCTGACAACAAATGATTCCGAGGCCCAATGTTCCCTGAATAAATGTTTGAAATGAATCATTAATTTATATAGTGTGCTCAAGTGGTTTTCTTGAAAATGTTGAATAAACCTTAAATAGGTGCCCAACTCATAAATCTGAGTTTTCCATTGCATTCTAAACAATAACATTACCTATAGTGAGGCCAAAAATTGACTGGCATGTGTCTACATTACATGTTAGTTTTTTGATGTTCTAAAGGGAAAAAAATAAATTAATAATTTATTTTGTTTAAAATATTTCAATAACATATTGATGTATTATATTTCATAAATAAAAAAGAGACCAAGGATATGATCATAACCCTAGAAATATTGATTGGACGCTCTAGAAAATTTGAGTGGATCCACCCTAATTAATTCTCGACAAACCATGTTGAACGATCAACAAGTCTATCGTTACACAACAAGATCAAATTTCTATTAATTGTGAACACTTTTCCTCTTTGTCACAAATAGTGTTAGAGGTTTTTTATTTTGATTTATTATTTCCTCATTCATTGATTTAATGATGAATGTGGATCAACCCACAAACATGTTGACCAATGGATCATTCGATCTTGTGGGAGGGACTTCCATTGTGTGTTTTGGTGGAATTAATCCATGATAGATTTAATATTTTTTTATTTTCTCTATTTGATCATACTAACCGGATTAGATCAACGCGATGAAAAATGATTGTAGAGGTTCGTTCCTCAAATTGATTGTATATTTTTTCTCCCGTTTAAAACCCAGATTCTTCACGTTTTTCATTCGGTTATGAACAACGGATCATTGCTCATCCATTTTGCAATGCAACGATCCCAAATTTATGATCCGAAATAATGATGAACTAGAGGATATGTGATGATAATATCTGACTATGCGTTAGCATACAGTTGATGAAAATTTTCATTGGAAAATTTTCACACGGATGGTCAAAACATTTTTTAGAGCCGATCGAAGGTCTGAAACCTACAATTTTAGTTTTAGCATGATAGGGCAACCTAGAATATAGAGTTTCATGATGATCAGATCGCTGGATTGGGGACTAGATGAGCACCTATGGTACTCCAGTGAAGAACCTGTTATTTTATAATTTTGTGAATAACACTTCATGTTCTCTGAAGAACACGACGTTTGGGGTTGGCTTAGAAGAGTATAAGGTTTTTACGATGTAAGAAGCGATGAAATTCCATATAACAACTATCATGTAGTGTGTGGGTCCTTACGTATAATAAGGCATGTATCTCAAACAATACACAAATATAGAGTGGAGTAAACGACTTGTACTACAGTACATGACCAGACCAAGCCAGTTGCGCTGGTTAGCCCATATATCGGTACACAGAATAAATGATATGGGTTGAAACTATGTTTGGGAGCATGGCCTATATAAATGTACCATCCTCCAGATAGTAGTACACGATGTTTCATGCTCTTACACAAAATTTTTATTTCTTTCTTAATGACATGCTCTTCAACATGTGATGTGGTACACAAGCATTACCAGGGGTCATAGGACACGGCGTGTGACCCTTCTATATGTATGTACCTTTCCGTACATAGTTTAATATTTTTTCCACCCTTCAATGGACTCTTTATGATTGGGTTAGTGCCCCATTTTTTCATTACCCTGAAGGATATGTATCGTTTCCTTCCATAAAAGTCTGAAACCATCATTATGGATTTCTAAATAGAGTAAGAATACCTTAAATAGGCTATGAACAAGATCTTATGACAATTATTAAACCTATATAGTATCTAGTATCGACGTGGTCAATTCTATAGGATGTTGATCCTCTACGTACCAGGTGAATCTAGATGAGTTGTGGTAAACGCCACAACCCGGGTAGTGATCCTCATCAGTGTACCCTGATATTTTCCCACTCAAAAGTGAGTTCTCCTGAAATAAGTGCATATATTCTCTCATATGATCTATTAGTGAATATCTCCCTCTCTCATGACACTTCCTAACCAATAAAATTCTCAGAAAGACATCATCTAAGCCATCAAACTTGTGTAGTGAGTTCTCCATGATGATTACATCATTGAATTCTCAAATAGAATCCCTAGTGTGGGTATGAAGTCATCATGAATTACATCAAGACCACAGGTCTAGGATTTCAGTATATCTATATATTTCTCTTCTTATATTTTGTATATAAATATTCTATTTCTTGATGACTATACCTTTTCTTTTTTTATTTCATTGTGTATTTCATTGTTTATTTATTTGTGGGTTTTAGGGTCTTTTACTGAGTATTGTTAAACTCACCCGTCTATAGGCATCTCCCGAACATGTCTTTTCTTATAATGATGAGTTAATTTTCGATGGATTCTAAGGTGGACTAGGATAGGACTATGTATTGTGAGTTTCCATATAGCTATGATCAGCAGTCCCAATACCTCTTTCTGTTTACTAGAAAGCCTTTTTCAGTTTATAGACTCTTTTCATTTTTTGTACATGTATTCTAATAGGTTTAAATTCTATATTTTACTTTTATTCAAACTCTAATGGTTGGGTTTTAGTATATGCATGAATTTATTTCCCTGAGTGGTTTTTAAATTTCACCAACTATGGACATAGAGATGTATGTGTGTACCACAAAATATGAAATGCCTCCAATTTTAGTGAGATTCTAACACAGTTCTAGTCAGCATCCACTGGCCTATTGGAGGCTGGATTGGGGAGTCATGAAACGGTCCCCACTGGGACATTTTGTGATATAAAGGTATGAGAGGGTGTCGGTTCTTCCTTAGGACCAAGAGTATGTGACAATGGTTTAGGGTAATAGTGTTAAGTGGTTCAAGCTCTGTTTTCATGCTACGGACTGTAGTGTTGGTGAGGTTGGCTAATAAATCCATACAATAGGACTCTGATGACATTCTATCAAATTGGTACAAGAGATTTCATGGTGCTGGGAAATAATGTAATTGTATATTTATCATATTGGATCGATTTGGGTTTTCCATGTCCTTTTGTGGATGATATATAAATATAATCCTTAACCATGGTACATCTTTTTTCCCTATAGGATGCCTCTGTATCGCATACCATCATGGATTCAGTGACTCAATCATGAGGATTAACCCCTCAGTGATGAGGCCTAGATTTAGGGATTAGTTCCCTAAGAGTAACCTCAAGGTGGTGAACCTACTACAGTACCACAAGTGGAGCATCAAGTGGTCCCTGAAGTACAATCAAAAGAAGGGCATAGGCTGAGCGTGCACCATGTGTTTCTGATATAGAGACACCATATGTTACGATGAAAGCCCATCCCTCTGGAAGATGAGGTCTAGATTGAGGGGGTGACTAGAGTATTCCGTCTAGTGAGGACACCGGTGGTCCATATGGTTATTCTACGATAGACCCTTTTTCAGGGATCAGTGAGATGATGATGGAGTTTGACCACACAGACTTCTGACGAGGAGACTATTTCGTGGATGGGGTTCGAGTCACTTTTTAGGGAGGAGTTCTCTCTAGTTACACTGAGAGAACTTCATAGCTAGGACATACTTCAGCTCTATCAGGTTAGATTAATAGTAGAACATATTAATCAAGGATCACCAACCACACCAGGTACTCAGTGGATATGGTTAGGGATCTGTACATTCGGGCTCAAAACATTAAGAGAGGTTTATGATGGAAAATCTGAGCTATTATCATTCCACTATGAATTTTGACCTATGAAAGAGTTACCAAGTGGGATTTAGTGGTAGAGATATTCGTTGATGACTCGAGACAACTAGTGGATTTGCGGAGCTAGCAAACATGTGTAGAGACTCGGTGGTAGGGAGTCGACATCAGGCATAGGGATCAGAACATGGGAGATGTCATAGGAGGAACCAAGATAGGTTATATGTGGTAAAGGGTTATAAGGGTTTATTTAGTCATCCTAGAGAGAGATGATGCTAATCAAGAAATGGAAAGGGACATATCTCTAGATATTTCCCAACCCATCTAACTACTGACAGGGTGGTGATGGATGGACCACTGAGGCATCGGTAAAGTGTGAAGTAGTAAACCATTCAGGTAGTAGATGTGGTCGAGGAGTAGGGAGAGCTACAGGAGGTGGCATATTCTTTGACCTACTTCCACCACCACCTCCTGAGATCTGCGCCACGTTCAGGAATTTGAAGGATATGGGTGGGGAATTTTACGTGTGGTCGAGGCGTATGACCCAGGAACTCCTTGGATGATTATATGCATGATTTATGTTTTTTATTCCTTATATATCATACATATAGATGCATGTTCCTGTTATTATTTCATATCCACATGTATTGTGTGAAACCATGAGATTCTGGTGTTTCCATTGACCGGACCCTTATGCTTGGAGACTATCATTTGTGGAGACTCGGTGATCACACATGTTTTTTGACAGTGTGATCATACCATTGGAGGTGAGAGTTTTGTTATAAATATCTTTGTGGAAATGTCAAGACGTTATGACATTATTATTTATATAGATTGGTTATCTTTATTCTATATCCTAGATTGAATTTTTTAGGAAAAGGGAGATGTGTGACTATAGCTATGGAATGATTATTTATATTGTTCGTAAAATGGAAAACCATACATCACAGAATGGTCTCATTATTTGGAGGGTGTACCTGATTAGTCATGAGATTTCTAGACTTACCTGTGGAGCTACAGATGATGTGAGACTTCAATTCCTATTAGTAGTGGTGGAGTACATTGATTTATTTCCAAAAGATGTTCCAGGATTTACTCCCCAGTGGGGATTCACTTCTACATTGATTTACAACTTGACATGATAATGGTATCCTCATCGGTGTATCAGATGGATTTAGTAGTGATTTTTAAGCTGAGTGTACAACTGGTGGATTTGTAGAGAAAGGGATTTTTGAGGCATAGTTTTTCACCATGGGTGGCCCCAGTTTTGATTTAAATGAATGAAGACAAGAATTTGAGGTAGTTCATGGAATACTGGTTGCTGGATTAGATAATTTTGGAGAACTAGTATTCAATGCCGAGGACCGAAAACCTCTTCATTCATCTAATAGGGTCACATTTCATCAAGAAGTTTGACCATTTATTGGGTAACAAAAAGTTATTCATTTGAGACCAGGATATACCCAAGTCAACATTCTGATGTTTCTTCTAACACTATGAGTACTTAGTGATTCCATTCGGCATGGAAAATTCTCTAGTAGTGTTCATGGAACTTATGAAAAGGATATTTAATATGTACATAGACTAGTTTATGGTGGTCTTTATCAATGAAATCCTTGTGTACTCGACATTAGAGGATGAGCACCTGAGACAGATCGATTCTTCTAGACGTTCTTGAGATCACCAGTCTTATGGAATGATCTAAAACTTATAGTCCTAGATACAGAGGGTCCACATTCTTGGACATGTTATCTCAACATATGGGATTGTAGAGAACCTATCCTAGGTCAAGGAAGTGTTAGCATGGGATCAAGCCTGGATCGTGATAGAGGTGCATAGATTCCTTGGTTTTTCATGATAATACTGGAAATTTATCCCTGATTTATCCCGGATATCAGAAGGATGATAGCCTTGACCTGAAAGGTTTAGCCTTTGGTATAGATAGTGAAGTTCCAGAAGGCTTTCATGTAGTTGAGTTATAATTTTAAAAGTGCACAGGTCTTGAGATTTCTAGAATAGGATGTCAAGTTCATCATTTTTTGTTACGAATCAGAGACTGTGATTAGTTGTGTCCAGATGCAGATATTGTAGTTGATTGTGTACGGTTCTCTCTAGGTAAGGCCGCATGAGTAGATCTATGCGACCCGCGACCATGTTTTGGTAGTGGTTGTAAAGACCCGTAGCTTGACGTACATGGACATTACATTACATTTGCCGAATACTTAGTACATAACAAAAAACACACACACAAGGATCATAATAGTTTAGTGTCTTTGGAAACTCGGAATATAATCTTCTAATCATGGTGAAAGATCTTCAAAATCTCCCATAAAGATCTTCCTTTTTTTTACCTAAAACCTTTCTTTATATCCTGAGGAAAAGAAAACATAAAAGGGTGAGCTCAAATGCTCAGTAAGGTTAAACAAAAGAAATATCAATCACATCATATACATAAGCACATAACTTTTGGAAATCTTAACCTGCAAAAGAGATCATAATTTCATAACATGGGGTAAATCATGGGAGTGAAATGTAATCACAATAATAATAACCTAAAACATGAAACTTTGTGGCATTCACACATAATAATAGAGAATCATTTCTTGTTAGTCAAGACTCATTGCCAAGACTATCATAGTGGACAAAGTCCCTTTCTGAATCGAGTAACCCTCGTTTCAGTCATGTTTCACTGAACCGGTATAACCTACCATTCCAGCCATGTCTATCTCATGAGATATAAAATATTTACCCAATGCATTGGAGGGAGATATAGGTCCCACCCATCTCATAATGATACCATTCTTATGTGTGCCACAAAATCATAAATCATACATCATTGCATAACCCATGTAATACAAATGGGAATCTTAAACATCATGACATCATAAAATAATTCATATAAGATAAAGGAATTAATAAAAATAATTCCATCACAACATAATCAAATCAATGTAATAATAGGGATAAAAACCGAACCCTTTATTATCTTAGATGGAAAATAATTTTGATAAAACACTTGAACTCAATTCTTGACGAAAATATCCTTTCTTCTTCAAAAACATTTTTCCTTTATTAACATGTCATACAATATTAAACTAAAATAAGACAATTAAAAATAAACATGAAATCTTGTAAAGTAATCTTCTTGGAAATAATTTTTTAAAAATCCATTCATGTCGTATAAGTTAAAAAAACATTCTTCTGGTACTTTTGTAGGAAAAGTCAAAAAGTACCTCGTACGAAAAACAACAAAAGATTCCATTCATATCTCTTACTAAAAACTCACTTAAGGGTAAAATAGGATTTAAAAAATTGTAGGTTAATGGAAATAATATTAAATATTGAGGAAACATGGATGTGGATGATAAAATAACCCCACTAAATACTTACGAATAAACAATCTCGGATAAAAATGAGATTGTGATATTTCCCTTACCTTAGGTCCAATTTGCTTCGTATGTGTCCGAACCTCCTGTATAATGATTTAAATAATGTCATTGACTTATTAAAGAATCATATTCATTGTTATGATATCATATATGGTTCACTTATGACATTATATTACCCGTTCTTTTGTAAATTCCATGTTAAAGAAGCGTTTTGGGTAAAATCGTTTCATTTATCGTAGGTGTTTTGACTTGTTGTTCTTGACATTATTATTACTTATATCATGATTTACTTACTTCCAGAATATAAAATATGATTTATATATCATATATATTCAGTATATATATATATAATAGATAGATAAATGAAATGAGAAACACCGTTCATGGAGACGGTAGTCCGTACGTACGCATGAACGCTGTTTTCCTTTCCTTATTGTCTTGAATGGAAGTAAGTAGATGACATACATATATATATATACATAAATCCATTAGCTTTATAATGTCATATATTTCATTATTACTTCTTATATATACTTTATAATCATTCTTAAATGGTTAACATGGAGAATGAATCTCATCGCGTCGTGGAGACGGTAGTCCGTATGTACGCATGAGCGATGATATCATTTCCATAAATATTTAATTGAATTGGAGTGGATTATACAATATATCAGAATAAATATTATGTTTTAAAAACTATGTATAGTTATTCTTTACACCATTATACCCATCCATGTAAGGTGGTGGTGGAAAATAGATTACACCACGGCATGGAGACGGTATTCCGTACGTACGCACGCGCGGTGATTTCTTTTTACGTAGGATGGATAGATGGTGAAATAGGGTTGTTTAATACTTATAATAACAAATCAGTATATGAGTGATACTGATTTTATTACTTCATAATGAAAAAACCTAAGAAGAAGAAGTGGAAGAAGAAATAAAGATGAAAGAATTGGTAATGGTAATTACCTCTTCTTTGAAGCGCCTCTTTGAGACCTCCTCTTAGGGCACTAAAATTGGTCTTTGAGGAAGACCAGAATCTCTAGGATGTTGTTAGGGAAGTGGAGAAGATATTTTGGCAGGGTTTGGCCGATCTTGAGTGCTCAAATTGGTGTGAGGAGGAGGGGGAGGAGGTGCCCTTTTATAAGGGAGGAGAGGGGCACCTTAGGAATATATCAAAATATTATTTTATATTAAAGTCAAAATCGGTTTATAATGGTTCCAAAGGGTCTTATTTCGAATAT
Organism: Viscum album; assembly: GCA_963277665.1. NCBI lineage: Eukaryota > Viridiplantae > Streptophyta > Magnoliopsida > Santalales > Viscaceae > Viscum > Viscum album. The sequence goes on along the minus strand of OY728142.1, from coordinate 772,365,159 downwards.
AAAGTGGGGATGGGTCTAAATACTATCATCCAATAGGATTTAGACAAGTTTAGGGTATTATTTTAACCTTATCAATTAGATTTAACTCTAAGTTAAATAATTTAACTTTTACCGTGTCTTTTTGTTTTCTTTCACTATATGGTTAATACACTTACTATAACATGCCAAACTAACCCCAAATTGTTTATTATTAATATATATATCCTTATCTAAGTCATTTGTCCGAACCTTAGATTTTTAGGAATAAAATAACAATTAATAATATAATATTTTATTTAAAAACTACTTTGTGTCAATTTTGACACTATTTGATATATGATTTTTGTGAAAGTCATAAAAGAATTATATGTTCGAACCAAGTTGATTAAATCAACAGTAATATATCATAGTAACCTAGAAAATTAGTGGAATTCATAAAAAGGCTCAAATTACATTCATTTGAGCATTTATAACATCAATTATGTTAATATTTCCTTAAAAGGGTAATTACTGCATCATCGTTGTGTCATAAATAAATTAATTTATTTAAAGTCTAAAAATTATAAATAAAATATCATTATGTAGGAAATCTTTTCAGCTTTCTAATGAATATTTATAGTCGAATTTATCTTATGTATAACCCCATATTAAAAATGTTTTAGTTATTAAACATTGATTTTAACTATTTTAACTATTCATTAAATAAAATAATATTAAATGTCATAATCTAATCCAAGTGGACCTAAATGGTCATATTATATTCATAAGGTTGTTTTTGGTCGAATTACACTTATCCAATAGAATTAGGACCTGTGTTAGGGTAATTGTAATATCATATTTACCCTTAGTTACCATATTTACTATTAACTGTGGTAAAAAAAAGTAAAAAGTTACTATTCACCAAAAATTATTTTCATCTCATTGAACCACATTTTAGTCCTTGATATTAACCGTGTCTGTCGGATTTTCGAAATTTCACTCACATCAGCGGTAAAATTAAGTTTTATGCAAAATTCAGTTTTTAACCTACCACTTAGTGGTTTCACTATTCATCAAAAATTGAAAGTTTTCAGAAAAATACCAAAATTTCATCCTAAGCTATATTTCATATTCCAAATTCAAAAATGATTTCTATTTTACAAAATTCCCAATATATAAGTTGCATTAATTAATTTTATAATTAATTTCCGCTGTCACAACAAATAGCGTGTTTTTAAGAGATAATAACTATCAAAAGATTGACACTTGTTTATAACTGGTTTAAATGTGAAATTACATCCAATGTCCAACATTGTATTAAATTGTAAAAATATATTCTAAATATACTTTAAAACAACTCAAATTAATAATTTATCACTATTAATTATTTTCATTAAAAAAGTTGTTTTTAATTATAATTTAGTAATTTTCACTATTCATCAGAATATGAAAGTTATCCGAAAAGTACCAAAATTTCACCTTAGGCTAAATTCGATACTCCGAATCCAAAAATGAAGTCCATTTTGAGAGCTAAAATTTCTAAAATTTTAAAAGGTGGTTATTACTATTCATAACGGCTAGTTATAATAATATTTTAATAGCATATCGTTGTTTAGTGAAACTCGGTATTGCGTACTACACACGCTATCGAGGAAGGTCGCGATTGTGTGTAATGCAAGGAAAGTCAAGGATGCGTGTTGTGCAAGATCCTTTTTGTGTAGCATACAACACAAGACATTAGTGAAATTAAAAAGAATATTTTTCATAAAATCTTGGGTTGTTACATTCTACCCCCCATAAAATAAATTTCGCCCTTGAAATTCGTCGGGGTTATAAATGGTTTAATATTCGAAAGTTTTTTTAATAGAAACACACATCGTAAAAAGGAATATCAAAACCAATCTTTAAAAACAAAAGTATGAAACGTAACGGTTACCCAAATAAACTAATCACTGGGTTTCCACGTAGTTGAAAATATGGATATGGAAGAGAAATCTAACCATCATGTTCTGATTGAGAGTGGTAGAGAACATGGCTATGGAAAAGCCAGTAATCACAAATCCATAGATTTGTGATGATATAAGGTACCATCTGATTCATCAGGTATAAGATCACTAGGACAACATTTTTGGTTTTCACGATCATTTCCCTAAAGTTAAAGAATTAGAATAAATACTTACTTTATTATGGTACAATCTCACTGTTGTTCGTGCCTTTAACAATTTCCCCTTCATATCTTAAATAAATGAAGTTGAATTTGTTATTCTTGAAGTGTTAGCAGATCATGTGATAGAATGACGGGTCATTCCATCTGTCTCAAACAAAAGGTTAGCAAAAATTATATACATAAGTTGATATATAGTGAGATTAATCATATATGGTTCCTAAAATGGACTTTATACTTCATATATCATACTGCTTAATATAATAAAACTAGTTTCTACTAAACAGGGACTTTCTGTAGGCCAGTGGTAGGTGATAAAGGCCAGTCGCACTTCGGTTGTGGGTTCCATTCCCACATCCTTGTCCGGAGCGATGGGCTGTCGCACGTCCTGCAGGTTGTCCTTTTTCTAAAACTACATTACTATAACATCCCATTAATAATATCGGAAATCTTCTATCCTTAAACAATACTAACTTATGTCCAACATAATCCATTCTAATCTTTAGGCTTATCCATAATACTGCAGTCCACTCTCATAATATAATGAAAATGATTACCAGATATTTAATACCATCGTTGATCCCCATATATCATAAGATATGTCTTGTTGGTCACATTCCAAACATTTGAAGGCCTTAATCATGTATTCTCTTGAAAAAATGAATACCTATTAAACCTTAGTGAAAACATGAATGCTGTCAAAAGTTAACTCTTAGCACATACCAAAATCCAAAAATTCTATATACTCAAACCATGATATAACCTTCTCCTAATATCAGTCATGAGTTCATGAATACTATCAAACATTTAATTTTCTCCTTATCCCTTCATTATGCACATATCATCTTCATTCCAAAAATATCTGAATAACCTTTCATGGATACTGGTAGCATTAATCACACACTTTCAAAACACAAGGAAAGACAACAATGTAACAATCCTTAGATGTCTCTTTATTCCATAGTAACATGAGATTCTTTATACAACATTACACTTGATAAACATGTAATCATTCCACTACCTTCTAAAACCATTGACCGAGCTTTAACAATTCTTTCATCTCACATATCATTTGTAGTCTCTTCATCATCATCAACATAAATACTACCCATATGACCATACTGATTCTCTTCATGAGACTTTCCCTTAGGGCATTGGTTTGCATAATGCCTGTACATTCCACATTTAAAACATTTAACCATTGTTGATGTCGTAGCAATACCATTATCCTCATCCTTGGTGTTAACTGAACCTTTTCCTTTGCACTTACTTTCTTTGTTTCCTTCTTTTCCACACCCAAAGCATCTTCTATTTCCTTTGAAACATTCTCCTTGATGCCTCTTCCCACATGATTTACATAGGAGAAATTGAACTTTCTTTCCTCTATGATCATCATGAAACTCTATCTTTCTCTTATTATCCGAGTCAGGAAACTTACCAAATTTTACTTTATTGATCATATTATGAGATTGCTGATTCGGTATAATAATTATGTTTGGACTTCCAAATCCCATTTCATTATGAAGAATATCATTCCATTGTCCATCATATCCTCCATTATCGTGAATCATCTTGTTTCCAGCCATTTTCTAAAACCCAAAAAGAATAGTGTCAGAGGCAAAAAACATGCTAGGGAAAACAACATAATAAAAGGGGAAGTACCCTTAATATCTAACATCTTAGGTTAAATTCTAAGATCGTTGGCGCAATTCTAGGACTATAACCTATACGTATACTTAACCTTAGGGACATCCCTAGACATACCGTAGAAATATCTCTAGGGATCTCACTAACGTCTTCGCATCCTAGTTTCCAAAGGTTGACTAAACCTTTCCTCTGATACCAACTGTAAAGACCCGTAGCTTGACGTACATGGACATTACATTACATTTGCGGAATACATAGTACATAACAAAAAACACACACACAAGGATCGTAATAGTTTAGTGTCTTTGTAAACTCGGAATATAATCTTCTAATCGTGGTGAAAGATCTTCAAAATCTCCCATAAAGATCTTCCTTTTTTTTACCTAAAACCTTTATTTATATCCTGGGGAAAATAAAACATAAAAGGGTGAACTCAAATGCTCAGTAAGGGTAAACAAAAGAAATATCAATCACATCATATACATAAGCACATAACTTTTGGCAGTCTTAACCTGAAAAAGAGATCATAATTTCATAACATGGGGTAAATCATGGCAGTGAAATGTAATCACAATAATCATAACCTAAAAAATGAAAATTTGTGGCATTCAAACATAATCATAGAGAATCATTTCTTGTTAGTCAAGACTCATTGCCAAGACTATCTTAGTGGACAAAGTCCCTTTCTGAATCGGGTAACCCTCGTTTCAGTCCTGTTTCACTGAACCGGTATAACCTACCATTCCAGCCATGTCTATCTCATGAGATATAAAATATTTACCCAATGCATTGGAGGGATATATAGGTCCCACCAATCTCATAATGATACCATTCTTATGTGTACCACAAAATCATAAATCATACATCATTGCATAACCCATGTAATACAAATGGGAATCTTAAACATCATGACATCATAAAATAATTCATATAAGATAAAGGAATTAATAAAAATAATTCCATCACAACATAATCAAATCAATGTAATAATAGGGATAAAAACAAAACCCTTTATTATCTTAGATGGAAAATAATTTTGATAAAACACTTGAACTCAATTCTTGACGAAAATATCCTTTCTTCTTCAAAAACAATTTTCCTTTATTAACATGTCATACAACATTAAACTAAAATAAGACGATTAAAAATAAACATGAAATCTTGTAAAGGAATCTTCTTGGAAATAATTTTTTAAAAATCCATTCATGTCGTATAAGTTAAAAAAACATTCTTCTCGTACTTTTGTAGGAAAAGTCAAAAAGTACCTCGTACAAAAAACGACAAAAGATTCCTTTCATATCTTTTACTAAAAACTCACTGAAGGGTAAAATAGGATTTAAAAAATTGTAGGTTAATGGAAATAATATTAAATATTGAGGAAACATGGATGTGGATGATAAAATAACCCCAGTAAATACTTACGAATAAACAATCTCGGATAAAAATGAGATTGTGATATTTCCCTTACCTTAGGTCTGATTTGCTTCGTATGTGTCCGAACCTCCTGTATAATGATTTAAATAAGGTCATTGACTTATTACAGAATCATATTCATTGTTTTGATATCATATATGGTTCACTTATGACATTATATTACCCGTTCTTTTGTAAATTCCAAGTTAAAGAAGCGTTTTGGGTAAAATCGTTTCATTTATCGTAGGTGTTTTGACTTATTGTTCTTGACATTAATATTACTTATATCATGATTTACTTACTTAAAGAATATAAAATATGATTTATATATCATATATATTCAGTATATATATATATAATAGATAGATAAATGAAATGAAAAACACCGTTCATGGAGACGGTAGTCCGTACGTACGCATGAACGCTGTTTTCCTTTCCTTATTGTCTTGAATGGAAGTAAGTAGATGACATACATATATATATATATACATAAATACAGTAGCTTTATAATGTCATATATTTCATTATTATTTCTTATATATACATTATAATCATTCTTAAATGGTTAACATGGAGAATGAATCTCATCGCGTCGTGGAGACGGTAGTCCGTACGTACGCACGAGCGATGATATCATTTCCATAAATATTTAATTGAATTGGAGTGGATTATACAATATATCAGAATCAATATGATGTTGTAATAACTATGTATAGTTATTCTTTACACCATCGTACCCATCCATGTAAGGTGGTGGTGGAAAATAGATTACACCACAGCGTGGAGACGGTATTCCGTACGTACGCACGCGCGGTGATTTCTTTTTCTGTAGGATGGATAGATGGTGAAATAGGGTTGTTTCATACATATAATAACATATTAGTATATGAGTGATACTGATTTTATTACTTCATAATGAAACAACCTAAGAAGAAGAAGTGGAAGAAGAAATAAATATGAAAGAATTGGTAACGGTAATTACCTCTTCTTTGAAGCGCCTCTTTGAGACCACCTCTTAGGGCACTAAAATTGGTCTTTGAGGAAAACCAGAACCTCTAGGATGTTGCTAGGGAAGTGGAGAAGAGATTTTGGCAGGGTTTGTCCGAGCTTGAGTGCTCAAATTGGTGTGAGGAGGAGGGGGAGGAGGTGCCACTTTATAAGGGAGGAGAGGGGAACCTTAGGAATATATCAAAATATTATTTTATATTAAAGTCAAAATCGGTTAATAATGGTTCCAAAGGGTCTTATTTCGAAGCTAAAGTGGGGATGGGTCTAAATCCTATCATCCAATAGGATTTAGACAAGTTTAGGGTATTATTTTAACCATATCAATTAGATTTAACTCTAAGTTAAATAATTTAACTTTTACCGTGTCTTTTTGTTTTCTTTCACTATATGGTTAATACACTTACTATAACATGCCAAAATAACCCCAAATTGTTTATTATTAATATATATATCCTTATCTAAGTCATTTGGCCGATCCTTAGATTTTTAGGAATAAAATAACAATTAATAATATAATATTTGATTTAAAAACTATTTTGTGTCAATTTTGACACTATTTGATATATTATTTTTGTGAAAGTAATAACAGAATTATATGTTCTAACCAAGTTGATTAAATCAACACTAATATATCATAGTAACCTAGAAAATTAGTGGAATTCATAAAAAGTCTCAAATTACATTCATTTTAGCATTTATAACATCAATTATGTTAATATTTCCATAAAAGGGTAATTACTGCATCATCGTTGTGTCATAAATAAATTAATTTATTTAAAGTCTAAAAATTATAAATAAAATATCATTATGTAGGAAATCTTTTGATCTTTCTAATGAATATTTATAGTCGAATTTATCTTATGTATAACCCCATATTAAAAATGTTTTAGTTTTTAAACATTGATTTTAACTATTTTAACTATTCATTAAATAAAATAATATTAAATGTCATAATCTAATCCAAGTGGACCTAAGTGGTTATATTATATTCATAAGGTTGTTTTTGGTCGAATTACACTTATCCAATAGAATTAGGACATGTGTTAGGGTAATTGTAATATCATATTTACCCTTAGTTACCCTATTTACTATTAACCGTGGTAAAAAAAAGTATACAGTTACTATTCACCGAAAATTATTTTCATCTCATTGAACCACATTTTAGCCCTTGATATTAACCGTGTCTGTCGGATTTTCGAAATTCCACTCACAGCAGCGGTAAAATTAAGTTTTATGCAAAATTCAGTTTTTAACCTACCACTTAGTGGTTTCACTATTCATCAAAAATTGAAAGTTTTCATAAAAATACCAAAATTTCATCCTAAGCTATATTTCATATTCCGAATTCAAAAATGATTTCTATTTTAAAAAATTCCTAACATATATATTGCATTAATTAATTTTATAATTAATTTCTGTTGTCACAACAAATAGCGTGTTTTTAAGAGATAATAACTATCAAAAGATTGACACTTGTTTATAACTGGTTTAAATGTGAAATTACATCCAATGTCCAACATTGTATTAAATTGTAAAAATATATTCTAAATATACTTTAAAACAACTCAAATTAATAATTTATCACTATTAATTATTTTGATTAAAAAAGTTGTTTTTATTTATAATTTTGTAATTTTCACTATTCATCAGAATATGAAAGTTATCCGAAAAGTACCAAAATTTCACCTTAGGCTAAATTCGATACTCCGAATCCAAAAATGAAGTCCATTTTGAGAGCTAAAATTTCTAAGATTTTAAAAGGTCATTATTACTATTCATAACGGCTAGTTATAATAATATTTTAATATCATATCGTTGTTTAGTGAAACTCAGTATTGCGTACTACACACGCTATCGAGGAAGGTCGCGATTGCGTGTAATGCAAGGAAAGTCAAGGATGTGTGTTGTGCAAGATCCTTTTGGTGTAGCGTACAACACAAGTCATTAGTGAAATTAAAAAGAATATTTTTCATAAAATCTTGGGCTGTTACAGTGGTAGTATTTTAATTAAAGATGCAGAGTGACTATCAGTTGGGAGAACGATTTATTGTCTAAATTGACCATAAGAGCTTGATGTATATATTCTCATTAGAGGATCAAAATCCGAGGTAGAGATGACGATTGGAGTTCATTCATGATTATGACTGTGAGATCGAATATAATATTTGGAAGTGGAATGTCATAGATAATTCTCTCTATCATAGATCGAGTTCAGAGTTGCTGAGTGATGCATCAACGAATTTAACATCACTATAGTTATCCTTCCTGTATAGAGATAATGCAGCTTATCTCTAGTTGATGGTAGTCCCACATCCACCCTTACGCAATGTCTGGGAGGCAAAGCTATGGGATGTTGACTGAGAGAAATTTTGTTCTTAGATTTCCATAAGAAAATCTCTAGATGTATATTTTCTAGGTGGTGAGCACGTTTTTATTTTTAGGGGGTGAATAGTTGAACCAACAATGTTACAAGAGGAGGTTCTATGGGATTTTCACATATCGCACTTGGAAGTATAACCTAGACTGGAAAAAATATACCGAGACCTCCGGTGTATTTTTGATGGATAGGTATGAAGAAAGAGGTAAAGAGTTTTTTTTCTTGATTCCTTATGTTCCCATACTTAAGGGTTGAGCATCGGGTCCTAGAATAGTTATCTCATACATGAATGTTTTAGACTTGAAGTGGGATGGAATATCGATGGAAATCATGATGGGGTTACGAAGAATGTCCAAGGGACACAATTCCATCTGGGAGTTCATTGAACTATTCACCAAGTCGGCCCACTTCCTAGCTATTAGGGAGTAGAGTTCCATAGAGATCTTGAGATGCCTTTATGTGAATGAGATAATTTTTCTTCATGGTGTCTCTTCAATTATAGTATAAGATCACGATTATCTTTTCATATCCAGATGTTGAAATGGATTGTAGGTGGCGTTTGTTAGTCAACTACATTTTAGAACTCATTCCATCCCCGGAAAGATGGAAAGACATAGAGAACCATTTTGGTTTTGGAGTATATGTTGTGGACCTGAATCCTAGACATTGGTCGCAGTTGGGATGAGCACCTACAACTAGTGGTGAATTCTTATAACAACAGATACCACTCCACCATAAATATGACTCCGTTTGGGGCTTTATATATGAGACCCTTCTGGTCACCAGTCTGCTAGACTGACCCAAGAGAGTTCGCACTCAGGAGTCCATAGTTTGTGTGAGCTAACATCGAGAACATGAAAATCATCCCAGAGTAGCTGAAGACTACACGGATCTGAAGAAGTTTTACGCTGACAAAAGAAGGAGAACTCTAGGGTATGATGAGGGATACCATGTCATTTTTTTGGGGCTCGCCTTGACGGCAGATGAATAGATTTGAATGTGTAAGCATGTTTCCTCTAAGGTTCATTGGAACATCTAGATAATACATAGTGTTAGTGATGTGGCATACTGTATAGATATTTTGTTGTAGTTTCACCAGGTACATTTCATTTTCCTTGTGACATACCTGAGGAGGTACGTGCATAACCCATCCCAAGTAATTGACAGGGGTGATCTGGACATTGAAGATGGAACGATCTTCATTGAGTACCTAATAGAGATAAAGGATTGATAGGAGAGTATCCATTATGAGGAATAAATTTTATTATTGTGTGACCAGTGGTAGAACGTGAACATTCTGGAGAGCTCTTGGGAGTAGAAGCCTCAGATTCGTGCTCAGTAACAACATTTGATTGAGTAGCCTTTTGGTTTGGAATTTTGGGAACAAAAATCCCATAGTTAGGAAGAATTTAATGTCTAATATTTTCCATGAATTAGTTTTAAATATTATATAGAATTATTTCAAAACCATGCTTTCTGACGGTATGCAATTTTGAGGCCTAGAGTTCCATGAATAAATGATTGAAAGAAATTAAAAATTCATATAGCGCGTGTAAGAAGTTTTTCTGAAAAAGAGAAATATCTTTTAAATGGGATTCATGATAATATATTTTAGGGAACCATTGCATTTAGAACAATGGATTCACATTTGGCAAGGTATAACATTGACAGTTGGGGTCGGCATTAGAAGATATTTATTTAAAATTTTAATGGAAATTAATAAAATAATAATAATTTTTTAAAGAAAATCCATAATGAAGTGACATGTTATTTGGTTTTAAATAAACAAGAGCCTAGGGATAGGATCATTTCCCTAGAAAAATTCCTTGGATGCTTTGGAACCTTTCAGAGGAGCCACCCCTGATAACCCTCGCCGAACGAAAATGAACGATCAACTCATGGATCATCGTACAACATGATAAAATCTCAATAGAAAGTGAACAATTTTCCTATTAATCACCAATCTAGGTAGGGGATTCTTATTTTCTTTATTTTTTTTTGTTCCTTGATTTAACGATAAACGTGGATCAACCCTTGAATTGGTTGACCTGCAGATCATGCATTAGTGTGTGAGAGACTTCATTTGGGTAAAATTTTTGGAATTAATCCATGATAGATATAATTTTTCATTCTGATTATCTAATTTTGATACTACTAACATGAGTGGATAAAAGCCTTATAAAATGACAACAGAGGATCATTCCTTGAATTTTTCTTAGAAATTTTCTCCCCTTTGACCCCTTTTGTTCTTTTCATTCTTCATGAGGTTACGATAAATTGATTGTTACATGTCCATTTCAGCACACAATGATACCAAATTTAACATAAAAAATTTTGACGACGTTGTTAAGGTGCGATGATGATGGTGTATGATGAATCTTCATGGATTGAAAGATAAAGTTCTTCGGCCACTTTTGCTCGGATGACCGAAAAATGTTTTTGGGGACAATCGATGGAATCAAACATATAGTGTCATTGTTAACATGATGTTATGGACTAATATCAAGATTATTGCAAAGACCCGATGACCAAATCTAGGATCAGAGGAGCACTTGATGTGTGCCAAAAAAGAGACTACGATTCTGGAAATTCGAGAAGAACACAACATGTTCTCTAAAACACATGGCATGTTGGGCTAGCTCACAAGAAACTACGGTTTTCTCGATGTAGGAGTCTATGACATAGTGTGTATCAACTTTCACACAACATGTGGGTCCATACATGGAACTATCTATGATGATGCGCTGACATGGGGTAGAGTACAAGACATGTATTCCACCATATTTCCAAACAATGCATGTTATCCAGGTTCCCCCGTGTACCGTTACATGGTTTGGAAGACATGGGTCGAATCCATATAAGGGAACATGGCTAGCATAAACGGATCTACTGCCAAATAATAGGACACAATGGGTCTTTCTATTACATGCCATGTATATCTCTTTATATACGACATGTTCATCACGATGGGTTGTTGTACACGGGCTGTAACTAGGTCCATAAGATAGGACATGTGACCATTCTACATGCCACATACCTTTCTGTATAGGGATTGATCTTCTTTTCTACGATTTATTTGATAGGTTTCTTTTTTGTTAGTGCCTCATTACAATATTCCCCTAAAGGTCATGTATCATTTCCATCAACAAGAGAATGATCCCTTCAGGAGGACTTTTTGGAGAGAATTAGAATCCCACTGGGAGGTCTAGAGAGAGATCCTATAACCATTCTTCACCCTAGGTTGTTCTAGGTATCAACAATACCAATCCAACAGGATGCCGATCATCTACCTAGAAGGTGAATCTGGAAGAGTTGTGGTATACCCCAAGGCACTGGTAGTGATCGACATCCATGGATCATGTTATTCCCCACTTAGGAGTGTGTTCTCATGAAATGATGTCATATATTCATTCATGATATCTAAACCTATATCACACTCTCTCTCATGACTCTTCTTAAATAAGGTAATTCTGGAATGAATTTCATCAGAGCTATCAGACTCGTTGAGTGAGTTATCCCAGATGAGTTCTGTAAAGACCCAAAATGTTCAAGGAATTGTTTTTAAATACTTCTTAATATTACGAGTCTGTGGCCTTTGACAGCGTTTGATTCTAAGGCCCGGTGTTCCCGGAATCAGTTTTTGAAGTTTAGCTCAGGTACGTTCAGTGAATAAACGAGCGGGTTTTTCTAACTTTTGAACTGGTGCTCGGAATTAAAATCTGAGGGCACCGATGAACTCACAGCGCGAATAATTGCTGAAGGTGAAACATACCATAGTTCTGTTCACAGAAGAGGAGAAGATAAATTTGGGGGGTTTGTTAAAAAAATAAATAAAAAATAAATACAAATTATCTGAAAAATTTCTATTTTCTTAAGGTGGTTTTCCCTGTCATGGGTAGTTAAGAGTGGGGCCCACAACCACTTAACTACCCATGTGAGGATGTTAGAGATGTGGGGGCCCGCATGATCCCCACCATTTAATTCCCTCTAAATCTCCTTAAGAAAGCCCATTAATTTGACAATCCTCAATTAAATGTCACCTCAATCCATTAAATTATGTCAACACATAATTTAATGAAGAACCCTCCTTTTCCCCTTTTTAATTTAAACTGCCAATGCGTTTAATTATGGGGAACCTTCTCTCTCCCTTCTTTAATTAAATGTCAAAACATTTTAATTAGTATGGTGAATTAATTATGGGGGAGTTTCTTTGCGTATAATAAAATAATAGGGGGAACCTATTATTTTATCAAGGGGAGAGCTTCGTTGTGTGAGGAAGAGTGCCAACCTCCAACGAAGGAAGACGAAGATCTCCGGTTCCTCAGAGATCAACGACGTGCCACCAATCCTCTTACCTGCGGCCAGAGAGGAGATTCCACTTCCTCCATGGTGCGCCCCGACGACGCCTATGATCTTCTTCACTACGGAGTCGTGTACCACAACGCCGACGATCGTCTTCCTTGTTGAGGTAGAGGGTTTTGGTATAAATTTCTTCATGTGAATTTTCCTATACCCCCGGCATGGCGTTATTTATTGATGGAAATATTTTTAAAACTACTAACGCGGGGGGTGCGGATTAATGAACAAGTCCAAACCCACCGTTTTTTTGATTTTTATATGTGGAATCCTTGGCGACGATGGAAGGGGACATTTTTGGCGATTGAAAGTTGTCATAGTAATGTACGGGTCCCGAGACGACTGCAGGCACAGATGGGAGCAAGAACGGACCACCAGAACGACTCCGGAGGCCCGCTGAAATCAGAGGCGGTGCGGGTTTCCATCATCAGCCGGTCGGCCGGAGGCGGCGGTGCCCCGGCGCGCTGCCGGTAGGAGCCCGCCGCGACTGAAGTCGCGGTGGCGAGGGGCCAGATCCTGCGGCCGCGCGGGATTTGGGGGAGACGCGGCGCCAGGAGATGTGTTCGTGGAACAAAGGGGGGACCACGTTTCCCCTACTTGGCCTGTTAGCTGAGCCAGTGCACCCCCCGGCCGGGCTGGGGTGGGTCGCGTGGACCGGGCCGGGTTGCGCCTAGCCGGACTTGGACCCGGGTCGGGTCGGGCCGGGCCCAGACCCCCCACTTCGGACCACTTTTAGTCTTATGCCCATAACATGTTCTACAGACCTATGATCAATGCACCGTAAGTTGTGTATAAATCTTTGGATCCAGATGGTCGTTTCTGTATATTACACTCAATGTTTAGGCAAAGTTTAGGTACGGTCGGGCTGGTTGAAACTCAAAACCAACCAGGCCATTGGAGAGGAAACAATTATAACTTAAGGGTCGAATATCTGATTGACGTGCCATCAATTTAGTGGGGATCCTTTTGATGTGACAGTCCTTTTGACTTACTCCGCTTGAGGTTTGGATGCATCTGGAGTATGGTCGGGTTGGTTTTATCTTAAAACCTAACCGGGCCCTTGGGACAGAAAAGCCAATAACTCGAAGACCGGGTGTCCGATTGACACACCGTCTGTCGCGTTGGGTTTCTTTTGACGAGAGAGAACTTTGAGATACATCAACTATAGAATTTGTGACAGTTTGTGTATCAAAACTTTTTCTCGAGGAGCATACCCTCCCGGAATCGAGCATGCTGTGTGTGGGAACCCAAGAGCTGGCTGCGACTGCATCAACATCTGTACTGGAATCCTCCGTGGCTTCGACATAAACGACTACCATAATGGAATCCTCTGTGGGTTCGATTGAGATGATTACTGTTCTTGTATCCTATGTGGGTCTAACAGTGTTGACCTCTGTACTTGTATCATGTGTGGGTCTGGCATAGTAGCTGGTCTTGTATCCTATGTGGGTCCAACAGCTTAGCTGGTCTTGTATCCTTTGTGGGTCTGACAGCTTAGATGAATCAATGGCTACATAGAATCATCTATATCACCTTAATAAGTGTATACCTGTGTGAGATGAGTCTTGATTCTCAGTCATTCACATTGATGTGGTTGAATTGTTTTCTTATGTGGACTAGGTTGTGCTTTCTTGTGTGGACTCGGTTATGCTTTCCTATGTGGACTGGGTTGTGCTTGGGATCGGAGGCTGGAGCCGAACTGTAACTGATAACATAGGTATATGTATGGGAATATTTCTAAGTAGAGTCATTTGATACTTCGTGATTGTATTTTTCCTTTGTGGTTTACCCTGCAAGGATTCTGAGAGACATTTCGGGGTCTCGGGGTCCCTAATGAGTATCATATACTCACCCCTGCATGGGCTATACCTGTACTACGTTGTGTTGGATGAAGATGATGGACACCACTGATCGGGGTGGAGGCTTGTGTAGTCTTGTGGAGTTGGACGGTACCCAGAGGTGGACCACTTGCCGGGACGTACACGGAGCAGACGGTAGGACCCTAGGAGCTGAGGAGACTATCTGTACCCACCCTTCAGGTGGGATTTTTAGAGGACGACTCAGTGTTGCTGTTTTTCTTACTGTTGTTGCACTTTACTTTCAGTTGTACTGTACTTTCAGTTGGGTTTGTATACTAGCCCATTTACTTTTTCAGCACTTACCTTGTACTCAGTTTTACTTAGTGTTTACTTCTCTTGCATACTCTGTTGTGTATGTTACATCATAAAGGAAATGCCTTCCCTTCTATTGGGATTTACGCCTTTAGTGCTAGTCACCAACCCCTGGACTATGGAATGCGGGCTTGGGGTAGTCACGGCACGGGCCTCGAGGATGGGTCGTGAAAAATTGGGATCAGAGGAGTCGATTCTACCACAGAACTCAGGAATTTGATAATTTCTTCTTTGTGAAGTAATAATGTTCAAAGTAATGAGTGTTGTTATCAGTCCAGGGAGTCCAGTGATGGTGCGGCGGCCGACGTATCCATACACCAGGACCCTAAATTATGATTTCCAACTCAATGCACGAAAAAATTGATTGCATGTGTGTTTCAAAAGTATTATTTGTGATAAATTTGTATCAGCTCACCAAGTATATTGTATTAATCGTGGCACACCCGTTTCTTTTCAGGATGGACCCACGATGATTTCCAGCTAGGTTTCCGAGCTTTCTGCGAGACGGCATCACACCGAGCAATGAGGCCTTGGTGCAGGGCCCCATTATGGTGGAGGCACCGGCATACCTTTACCCACCAAGCCACTGATGCTACCAACCCCAATGACGGAGAGTGCACGCCACCTGAGCACATTGCATGACTTTCAAAGACAGAGGCTGTCCAGGTTTTGCGGAGAGACAGATCCTCAGGAAGCCAAGGATTGGCTGGAGGCTGTCATTTGAGTCTTCAAATTGGTAGGGACACCAGCAGACCTCATGGTGATGCTTGACAAGAGTCTCCTGCATGCTTTCCATAGGTAGATGGTGGAGCCTGATGCTCTAGGTACACAATGAGGCATCTCTAATTTGGACGGACTTCGATAGCCTCTTCCGCTTGGAGTTCCTTCTAGCCACCCTCCGTGCGGTGCACATACAAGAGTTACTATAGCTACGGCAGGGAAGCATGTCAGTAGACCAGTAATCGGAAAGATTTACCGACGTCTCACACTACTCCACGGACATGGTACGAGACCCATTCTTTTAGGCTCAGACCATTGAGCAGGGGTAGAGGCATGAGATCAGAGCTTCGACGATTCCACTCAGCATCCTGACCCAGGTGGGGGTGCTGGAGCGAGTGATGCTAGTGGAGAGATTTCTCACCGAGAAACCATCAGCATCGAGACCAACCGCAGGACGACATAGGGCGAAGTCTTCTATAGCTGGTAGTAGACAGATGATGCAGGGGTCCATGAAGAACCAGGCCATCTGGTGGGTGACCTGAGGACATGGCTTCGGCTGTGCGGGGCACACGGTGCAGAGAATGTCTTCCGAGGAGTAGACAGTGTTATACATGCGGTAGGCAGGGCCACATGGCTCGTGACTGCCCGACCATCCATGAAGATGAGCAGAAGACAGTGGAGGGACCTCTCAGGCAGAGGTAGAGGTTCGACCGTGGCGGTCCGAAGGGAGAAAGTGAACGAGGTAGAGGAGTTAGCTGAGTAGCGGGTGGTGGACGAAGCTACAAGGATCTACCACCACCTGCCCTAGGAGGTCCACCCCGACCACAGGGAGATGGAGGGTAGAGGCAGGCTCACCTCCAGGAAGTATAGGCTTATGACTGCGGCACACACGAGATGATTCGAGGTAATATCTATGTCTACTCCACCCTTTCTGCAGTTCTTATAGCCACTGGTTCAAGTCATTAATTTATTGTCACTTCCCTTGTTCGGAGCTTAAAGATTTTTATAGAGCCGTTGGCTCATTCCTTGCAGCTAGAGACTCATACGGGAGAAGCCTCGACGATTACGCACTGGTGTCGGCAGTGTGAGATTACTCTAGGAGCTGAAAACATCGGTTGGGATCTTCTTGTAGCAGCGTCTGAGGCCATACGATGTCATCTTGGGTATGGACTGGTTATCTACACTCCATTCTCAGATCGGCTGTATTTAGTGCATGGTGTGGTGTGTCCACACTGATTGGACCATGTTCACCTTCACCGGCAAGAAGGGAACCTTCGTAGAACAGGATGTACATGAGAAGTGGAGAGGTTAGCCGATCACACATCAGTTGGCTAGTGTCATCCTCAGAGCAGTTGACATGTGGAGTTCGAATTTCCCTATAGTGGTGGATCAGTATGCGGTCGTTTTTCTTGAAGATGTTCCAGGAATACCTTCTCATAGGGAGGTAGATTTCAATAAACACATGTACCCTGGGACATCACCGATATCCACTCCATCATATAGGATGGCTCCCGCCGAGCTTCATGACCTACGAGTACTATTAGAGGACTTACAGGGGAAAGGTTTCATCCGACCAAATGATTCACCCTGGGATTTTCCGATCCTTTTCACAAAGAAGGTGGATGGGGGCTTGATACGGTGTGTCAATTACCGTCGCATGAACCAGGTGACCGTGAGGAACAAGTATCCGCTTCCGAGGATTGACGAACTCTTTGATCAGCTCAAGGGTCACGTTGGTTCTTGAAGATAGACCTTAGGTGAGGCTATCATCAGCTCTGATTTCGTGAAAAGGATGTTCATAAGACGACCTTATGGTGTCGGTACAACCACTACCAGTTCTTGGTCATGCCCTTCGATGTGACCAATGCACAAGCAGTGTTCACGAGTATCATGAACATGATCTTCCATCCTGACCTCGATCAGTTTGATGTAGTCTTCATTGACGACATTATGATTTACTCGATGACCATGGAAGAGCATGCCTACCACCTACGGATTATACTAGATGCACTCCGAGATTACCATCTTCATGGTAAGCTCTCGAAGTTCCAGTTCTGGCATTGAGAGGTTCACTTCTTGGGGCACTTCATCTCAGAGGTGAGAGTTGCAGTGGTTCCCACGAAGGTCGAGGAGGTACTTGTTTGGGAGCCACCCAGGAGCGTGATGGAGGTGTGGAGTTTCCTAGGACTGGCAGGGTACTATCAAATATTTTTTCAATCTTTTCCAGAGTTTCAGCACCACTTAAATCTCTGAAGAAGAAGGGGAAACCATTCATGTGGTCAGATTGATGTCAGCAGAGCTTCCAGAAGCTGAGGTGGAGATTGACCAGTGCACCCATCTTGAGGCTACCAGAGGAGGGCGTAGGGTACGTAGTATACTGTGACACATCAGGGACCAGACTCAGGTGTGTCTTGATGCAAGATCATGCAGTAATAGATTATGGTTCATGGTATTTGAAGAATCACAATAAGAACTATGCCATCCATGAACAAGAGTTAGAAGCACTGGTCTTCGCCCTGAAGATGTGGTGACACTATCTGATGGGAGAGCACTTTATAGTCTACTCTGAACACCAGCGTCTCAAGTACATTTTCTCACAGAAGTACTTGGACCTGAGACAACGGCAATGGATTGAGTTCCTCCAGGATTATGACTTTGAGATTGTCTATTCTCCTTGTAAGGGGAACGTTGTGGCTGCTGCTCTTAGCAGGAGATCGGGCATTCAGCTACTCAGAAAGGCAACGGGGCAGTTAGCCGCTTTGCAGATATCCTTCATCTATAGTGATGGGGTAGCCTATCTACAGTCCCTTACAGTCACTCCTCCACTTCTTCAGTGGGTCAGAGAAGCACAATGTGGATACGTTGACTGTGATGTGTGACGTGCTCAGATATCCTCAGATCTAGCACCCGATGGATATTATGAAGGCGGGGAGCACGTCATCCTCCTTAAGGGACATACCATGGTACCAGTTAAACTGCAAGAGGAGGTTCTGAGGTAGTCCCACACTTCCCCTCTAGTGGTACATCCTGGAGTAGAGAATATGTATCAGGACCTCAGATGACATTACTGGTGTCCGGGTATGAAGAAGGCTATGGAAGAGTTCGTTTCGCGATGCCTCACTTGCCAGCAAGTGAAGGCAATTCACCAGGTACCTGCAGGCTTGGTACAACCCTTAGAGGTCCCGGAGTGAATGTGGGATGGGATATACATGGATTTCATACGAGGATTCCAAGTACTTCTTGAGGACGCGCCACCATCTGGATGATCGTAGACCAACTCACCAAGTCAGCCCACTTCCTACCGATCAGAGAGAAGGGATCAGTAGAGATCATGGGCTGCCCTTATGTTCACGAGATCATACGGATTCATGGTGTGCCATCGTCTATCGTCTCTGATCGAGACACTCACTTTACTTCCCGACTTTGGAAGGGGTTGTAAGAGGCTTTCGGGATGCAGCTACACCTGAGCACTGCTTTTCACCCTTAGACGGATGGCCAGACGAAGAGGACCATTCAGACACTCGATGACATGATCTATGCATGTGTCATTAACTTTGGTCGCATCTGGGAGGATCACCTACCCTTGGTGGTGTTTTCGAACAACAACAGCTACCACTCCACCATCGGGATGGCACCATATGAGACACTATACGACCGAACATACAGATCACCTCTGTGCTGGAATGACCCAGGGTAGTCATCACTCGTAGGACAAGAAATGGTTTGGTCTACGACAGAGAAGGTTCAAGTCATCCATGAGCGGACGAGGACTGCACAGAGCCGACAGAAGTCTTATGTTGGTAGGAGGCGGAGACCACTGGAGTTCGAGGATGGTGACCATGTTTTCCTATGGGTCTCATCTCGACATGGGTTACTGAGATTTGGCTGGGGCAGCAAGTTATCTTTTTGTTTCATCAGTACTTTTCAGGTCCTCAGCTCGGTAGGTGAGGTGGATTACCGTCAAGCCCTTCAACCTAAGTTTCACCGGGTGCACGATGTCTTCAACATATCTCAGCTGAGGAGTTATGTGCATGACCCAAAGCACATCATCAACGACGGGGAGTTGGACATCAATGACAGGGTGACTTTTGTGGATGTCCCAGTGGAGATCGAGGATTGATAGGAGTGAGCCCTATGAGGAAGGTCGATACCTCTGGTTTCCATTCATGGGTATCACGGGAACCTCCAGGAGAGCACTTGGGAGCAGGAGGCTCAGATGCATGCTCAGTACCCTCTTTTATTTCCCTAGTTTATGTCTTAGCTTTACAGGGATGTAAACTCTGGAGGTTGGAGTAATGTAAAGACCCAAAATTTTCAAGGAAATTTGTTTTATAAACTTCAGATTTTTAAGAGTCTGTGGCCACTGACGACGTTTGATTCCGAGGCCCGATGTGACCGGAATCAATATTCCAACATTATCTCGGGTACGTTCAGTGAACGAATGAGCGAGTTTTTCTATCTTTTGAACCGATGCTTGGAAATAAAATCTGAGGGCACAGATGAACCCACAACGCTGGTAATTTCGTAAGGGGGCCCTTACCGTAGTTTGGTTCGCAAAATAGTATAAGATAATTTTTGGGGGTATGTTTAAGAAATAAATAAAAATTTTCTAAACAATTTCTATTTTCTTAAGGTGGGTTTTCCCTCCAATTGGTAGTTAAGAGTGGGTCCCACAGCAACATGACTACCCAATTGGGGATGTTAGAGAGGTGGGGGCCCGCACGAGCCCCACCATTTAATTCCCTCTAAATCTACTTAACAAAGAACATCAATTTGACAAAACTTTATTAAATTTCCCCTCAATCCATTAAATTATGTCAACCCATAATTTAATGAGGTACCTTCCTTTTCCCCTATTCAATTTCAACGGCCAATGCATTTAATTATGGGGAACCTTCTCTCTCCCTTCTTTAATTAAATGTCAACCAATTTTAATTAGTATGGTGAATTAATTATGGGAGAGTTTCTTTGCGTATAATATAATAATTGAGGGAACCTATTATTTTATCAAGGGGATAGCTTCATTGTGTGAGGAAGAATGCCAGCCTCCATTGAAGAATGACGAAGAATGCCGGCCTCCGACGTAGAATGACGTAGAATGCAGGTTCCTCAGAGATCGTTGATGCACCACCAATCATCTTCCCCACGGCCAGAGAGTAGCCGCCGCTTCCTCCACGGTGTGCCATGATGACGCCTACGATCTTCTTCTCTGCGACATCGTGTACCGCGATGCCGACGATCGTCTTCCTTGATGAGGTAGGGGATTTTGGTATACATTTCTTCATGTGAATTTTCCTATACCCTCGATATGTGCATTCTTTATAGATGGAAATATTTTTAAAACCACTAAAGCAGTGGGTGCAGACTAACGAACAAGTACGAACCCACCATTGTTTTGATTTTGATGTGAGGAATACTTAGAGATGATGGAACAAGACTGTTTTGGATATTGAAGGTTGTCGTAGAGATGTACGGGTCCCGAAACGACTGTAGGTGCAGACGAGAGCAATAATGGACCACCAGAACGACTCCGGTGGCCCGTGGAAATCACCGGTGGTGCAGGTGGTCGGCATGGCGGCGCTGACGGATGGAGGCGGTGGTGCCGCGGTGCACCGCCAATAGGGGATCACCGTAGCTGAAGCCGCGACGGCGAGGGACCGGATCACGCAGTCGCACGGGATCCAAGGGAGATGCGACACCAGCTGCCACGTCTGCGGAACAAGGGGGGATCGCATCCCACCTGCTTGGCCCACAGGCCAAGCCAGCGCACCCCCCGACCAGGTCGGGGTGGGTCGCGGGGATCGGGTCGGGCCGCACCCAGCCGGGCCGGGCCGCGCCCCACTGGGCCGGACTCGGATCAGGGTCGGGTCGAACCGGTTCTGGCCGACCCAGGGGGTGTTGGGCTGGTTTAGCCCGGGCCCAAACCCCCCACTTCAGACCACTTTCTTTCTTTTGCCCATAACTTGTGATACGGACCTACGATCGATGCACCATCGGTTGAATAAAAATACTTGGATCGAGACTTCCATTTTGGTATATTACAGTTGAGGTTTCGGAAAAGTTTGGGTACGGACGGGTTGGTTCGAACATGAAAACAACCGGGCCCTTGGAGCGAAGTAGTTATATCTTAAGGACCGAACATCTGATTGATGTGTAATCAATTTAGTGGGGATCCTTTTGATGTGATGGTCCTTTTGGCTTACTTCTCATGAGGTTTGGACACAGTTGGAGTACGGTCGGGTTGGTTTTAGCTTAAAAACCAACAGGGCCCCTAGGACAGAAAAGCCAATAAGTCATAGACCGGATGTCCAATTGATGCACCATCTGTCACGTTGGGTTTCTTTTGATGAGACGGAACGTTGAGATACATCAACTCTAGATTCGTGAAAGTTTATGTATCGAATCTTTTTCTCGAGGAGAGGACCCTCCCGTAATCGAGCATGCTGTGTTCGGGAACCCTAGAGCTGGCTGCGACTGCATCAACTTCTGTATTGGAATCCTCTGTGGGTTTGACAGCGACAACTACCGTACTAGAATCCTCCATGGGTTTGATGGCGATAACTACTGTTCATCTATCCTATGTTGGTCCGACAGTATTAACCACTGTACTTGTATCCTGTGTGGGTCTGGTAGAGTAGCTAGTCTTGTATCCTGTGTGGGTCCGACATCTTAGCTGGTTTTGTATCCTTTGTGGGTCTGACAGCTGAGATGAATTAGTGGCTACATCTAATCATATCTATCACCTTATGAAGTGTATACCTGTGTGAGATGAGTATGTATTCTCAATAATTATCATTGACGTGGTTGACTTGTTTTTCTGTGTGGACTGGGTTGTGCTTTCCTGTGTGGACTGGGTTTTTCTATCCTCTGTGGACTGGGTTGTGCTTGGGCTCGGGGGCTGGAGCCAAACTGTAACTGATGACATAGGTATATGTATGGTAATATTCCTAAGTAGAATCATTTGATACATCGGGATTGTATCTTTCCTTTTTGGTTTACCCTGCATGGATTTTGAGAGACCTTCGGGGGTCTTGGGGTCCCTACTGAGTATCGTATACTCACTATTACACCGGCTATGCCCACACTATGTTATGTTGGATGCATACGACGGACTGCACTAAATGGGGAAGAGGCTTGTAAAGGCTTGTGGATTTGGACAGTACCCGGAGGTGGACCACTTGACGGTAAATACACAGAGCTGACAGTCATACCCGAGGATCTGTGGAGACTATCTGTACCCACCCTTCAGGTGGGATTTCCGGAGGACGACCCGGTGTTTCTGTTTTTCTTACTGTTGTTTCACTTTCCTTTCAGTTGTAATATACTATGAGTTGGGTTTGTATACTGGCCCATTTACTTTTTCAGCACTTACCTTGTACTCAGTTTTACATAGTGTTTACTTCTCTTGCATACTTTGTTCTATAAGATACCTCATAAAGGCAATGCCTTCTTTTATTCTGGGATTTACGCCTTTGGTGCTAGTCTCCAGCCCCTGGACTATAGAAATTGGGCCCTGGGGTAGTCATGGAACGGGCCCTGAGGACAGGCCGTGACATGTTCTTGGTTGAATATTTAAATTAAATCCCTAGAATCTGTATATAGTATTCATGACACACCTCTAGACTATGGTTCTCGGTTCTATTATATATGTATATTTATAATTTTATAATATTTATAGACATATTTTTTTAGAGATAACTCTGCATTTTTTTTGTATTTAACTATTGTTTTTGGGGTCTCCTATTGAGTATTGTTATAATAACCCATGAATGGGATTCATCCACATGTTTCATGTCTTGTGTAGATGAGTGAATTTTTTATGGAGTCTATGGGGGAAGGGACAATACAGAGATGTGTGATTTTCCATACGACTAAGAGTAACCATCCCAAAACCTCCTTATATTTATAGGTTGTACTTTGTTAGTTTATAGATTATTTAATTTTAGCGGGCTTGTATTTTGGCCCCATTTACATTCTACATTTTACATTCAGTCATATCTGTTGTTTGGGTTTTAGTGTATGCATTCAATTTTTTTGTGGTTTTTACATTTCTGCATTTGTGGGATTGGAGACGTGTGCGTGTGTACATGTGCATTGGAAATGCCTCCCATGTTAGTTATATAAAAACTTGATGCTAGAAACCAACCCCTGGCCAATTTGAGGCAGTCTTGGGGAGGCGCGACATGGGTCATACTAGAATGAGGCATGGAAAATACCATCTAACATTCCATGTCATTTAAAATATGATAACATCATGCATCGGTATGACATACAACCATCTTGTGAAGCAATGTGATTCATTTTTCACATGCGCTTACCATGAAAATTAATAAGGATAATTTTAATGAATATATGTGAAATATTTTAAATTATATTTATTTTTTAAGATTAATATATCACCCACTTATTTACCCTTTCACTTGAAAATGGAATGATATCATCACTCGAGTGTATGTATGACTTAGTATATTCACGTAGTAATGTGTTTAATTTTCTAAGTCTATCCCACTAGAATTATTTTAAAAACATAAATAATGAGTGTGTTTGATATTGATAACATTAATATAATTCAATAGATTATTTATCTATATTTTATACCCAATAAATAGACATTTCAGTCTAAATCAATCACGAGAAAACGTGGAAATTAACACCAAGAACAACAAAAAGAACAAACTATTATTATAAAATGAGTGGTAAAATTTTTTAATTGTGTCGTACGAGATAATATAAATGATAATTTGGTTCTTTTATAAATTAATAACATTATTAAACCCATAATATAGAATGTTAAATCTTATACAACCCAAACGAAGCATGTAGTAAGTGAAATCATCTGAATTTTCCTTATTTGAGGAATATTTTAATGTTATGAACATAGTTTAATTTATGTAGTGTATATAATTACAAATAGGAATTTAATATCGTGATTCCTTAATATATCTTGGTCTTTTGTGTTGCAATATTATTTATTTCATCAAATGGGAATTGACATGAAAATTACCAAGATGAAAATATCCTCATAACACAATTTCTCTTCCTTGGGTTATATTGGTTCTTCATTATCTTTGAAATTATAAGATTATGTGTGTAATGAACTTTTCTTATGATATTTTATATTTACAATTATTTATGTTTGATTTATATTTTATACACATAATCATTTCATTGATGAATTCTCACTTCAATGTGAATGTTTTTGTGAGGGTTTATTTCACAATTTCATTTTAATGTAGTTTATTTATGATTAAACAAACATTGAAGGAAATTATTTGATAATAATATAATTAACACATTTATTTTTATTCACTAATTTCTCATTATGATGTTTTCATTTAATAGTAAAATTTTCCCACTATTTCTTTATGAAAATTTGTTGAATTTTTTTTAAGAAAACCCGAATTTATTTTTCTCTTCAGTTGAGATTATTTTTTCATTAAAATTCATGTTTTCTATATAATGTTTTATAAAATGTTTTTTACAATTATAAAAAATAATTTATCAAAGAAATTGATACCAATATTTTTGTGTTTTAAAATGGTTTTTAGAAGAATATTTGTGACCTTTTTTCAAACAAAGCCCTTTTGGATATGACTACAAATGTAAAAAGGATTCTTTTTTGAACTAATGAGGAATTTATAAAATTTAAGAACCTCAAAGCCACTCGATATTTTAATGATTATTTTAAATGTTCTTCCAGTAATTTTTATGGAAAAAAAATTTCAAAATATTTTGTGATCTTTTATATAAAAAAAAATTCAATTTAAAAAAAATATTTTACACAATAGTATTTTTATGTCCTCATTATAGTATTTAGAAACATCAATAAAAATAATCCTTTATCTTATATATACACCATCAGGGATATTTTGTATTAATATCATAATTATTATATTTATGGATACTTTATGAGATTGTTGGGAATGGAAATAATTGATATAAAATTTCTTGATTCATTATTTTGGTCATTTAATTTTTTTTGGAATATTTACTTTCTTTTGATCATTGGAATTTATATTTACCTTTATTGTCCTAATTATTTATCATGGATATGATTATGACATAAAAAATATATCATTTATAAATATAGTTTTTATATTGACTGTAATTTGATGAATGGATAAATACTAACAAATCTATATCCATTACTCAATATATATATTTGGTGATAACACATATTATTCATTAACTAAATCAATTGTTAGATATGTGAAGAATTATTTCAACATATAGATATGGGGTGAGGATTGGTTATAGATATCCACTTAATGAGACAATATTTCCCTTAGATTAATGTATTGGGGATCCTTAGTTAAATGGATCATTAGTGTATATCTACCCATGAGTAATAAGATATCTTGTGAATAGTCTTGATAGTAGAGGTATCATGATGCCAATAATCATGATATCCTATAATTAAGATTCTCCCTTATAATGAAGTTAGTAATTTTTAGTAATTAGATGTTATCAATGATATTATTTATAGATGCATTTTATTCTCAGTTTATTTTTTAAATGGGACGTGTTTTTAATTATTTACCTTGACATATTAATTATTCATTATCCAGTTATAACAGAAAATGTTTTTTATTAAATGATAGGTGTTTTCAGTTATTTATCTTTATATTTATTGTACTATTAAAATGATTTAAATTGTCTATGTGTTAAGTTTATTACTTTGTTATGACTATGAATATTGATCATTGATAGCTTATATTGTACTTAACCATTACTGATCATTCAATCTAACCATTATTTTTTTCTGTTCACATGAATCCAAGAAGTGTACTAAGAATGATACGAAAGGATATAATAGTGGGAGTAAAGATATTCTCAAAAATATATTTCAATATTTGTATTAAACGGTATTATTGTAATCATGTGTGTATTTAGTTTACCAATACTACTGAACTATTCAGACCATCAAGATGTGATTCCTTCTATCTAATGCTAGTGTAATAAAATCTGACACTGACTCTTGGTTATTAAATTGTAGGTTGTTATAAAAAATGAATCTATGAATTTTATAGAGTGTAAAGGATATAATAGGGAAAATATTTTTTTATTTAAATATTTATAATGATTAGTTAAATGTGGTGGAGCTGAGATCCATTCATAGGTAAAGTGAATAAATTATTTATAAATATATCATTTTAATATAAATAATTACTATATTTCACAAGGAATGTGAATAAGAATTTGAAAATAATGGAATGGGGATATGTTAACATTGATAATACTTTATCCATTAATATTAAAATACGGTTTAGATATATTTTTTTGTCTTTTGATATAATTTTTTCACTTTTACAAAAAAAATTTGTTTTAACTAGTGTAGTAAATATTTAAATAATTAATTTATATATAATAGAATAAAAAAATAAGAATTTTTTAATCATTTTTACTAAATGACTATTAACATAAAATCAATTATATCATGGAAACCTATTAGATGTAATAAATTTTCATTTCAACATTATCATATATAACACAAAAAAATCAGGTTTTATAAAAAAAGTATATTTTTAATATAATTCTTAGATTTATGAAACAAAATTCAATGTTTTTTGTATTAATGAAACTAATTGGATTATTAATAAATAACATTGGCTTATGTAAATTTAAATTAAATATAAAACGTAGTTTTACAATGTGAAAACTTACTTAAAAGAGAAAGACACAAAATATTTTTTTACTAGAAAAAGGATTATAAATTTTCATTATATTAAACATGGTTTTATTTATTCGAAATAATATTTACATATAAATAATTTGAGTTAATACATTGAATTATTATCACGAAAAATTTGCTAAAATATTATTATGTTATTATGACATCTTGATATAAGGTTTAACATTAATATTTTAGAAAAAACCATATTTCTCAATATTCACCTATAAACAATATTTTTGTCAAATACATAATAACCATACAAGAAAAAACTATCTTGAATAATTAAATAATGAAAATTTATTTTAAAAAAAAATTCATAATTTTTTTCCATGAAATTTTAATTTAAATAAACCAATTCCATTGAAAAATGAAACTCTTGAACATTATTTTCTTTTAGTATAATTCCCTAAAAATTTAAAATATAAATAATGTTAATATATTACATAATATATTGAAATTTTATATACTATAATAAAAATAATTTAAAATTGTTCTATTTATAGTATTAATACATTAAACTGTTTACTAAGAATGAACAATCTATTTTAATATTAAATCTTATTAACTATATATCCTCTAAATTTAATATTTCTTATATTGGTTAATATATTTTGAATTTTTAGATATTTTATTATTAACACAAAATTTTAATGTAAATCTATAAATATATGATGACACATCTTAATTGGTGTTTCATGTGAAATAATCTATCATAAATGTTTTAAATTTGTGAGAATATTAATCAAAATCAAGGGGAGTTAAAATAAGGTATCTTTTAAAAAATTGAGAATATTTATTAATTGGATGTGTTTTTACATTTATTTTAGTCTATTGATAAGGCACGAAGATTAATTTAAGAGGTCTTGGATAAAACATAAGCAGTGTTGAAGAAAAATATAGAAAATGAATTAAATATTAAAAAATGAATTTAGTAAGAATCATCTACATATGGATGATTCTATGATACATAAGAAATAATTTGGATTCTATATAATTCTAAAATGTGACACCATTACTTTACCCTCATGATTCACTATCTCTATATAAGAATCATATCTAATTTCACTGCATTTTTGTAAGCATTATCTCAATTTCTATATGAATTATTTGATTTCATGTTTATATAAATCATACATGTTTAGGAATTGTTTTTATATAATTAAACATCAATATAAATGAATTAAAATTATATAAACATGAGTATATGATATTTATTTATAGTCTCAACATGATGCACTATATAAACACTGATAAATTATAATAAATATTATATTTTACAAAAAGGTAAAATTCAGATGATGTTCAAGATATATTCATTATGAATTACTATATCATGACCAATTAAAGGTTCTTGATCTAATACTAGGATGGTTTAAGATAATCCATGGGGTAAAATGAATTCTAAAATGTGTTAGGAAAAATAATATAGGGCTTGAATGCGATCTACATGAGCTTATCCACATTTGGATGAATGTTTATATGGATTCTAATGTAATGAATTTTGTATAAAATTTAAAAGATGAGGTGAATTTAATGAAAATTTAAATGAATGAATACTAAATTTGGAATAACTTTTTGATTTTAAATTATAATATGAGATCTCTTCTTCTTTAATTTTTAGAGTGAGTTTAAGAAATTTATTTCTAGAAACTATTATTCATGATATATTTTTATAATATAAAATATAAAAGGAAGAAATGTGAAAGACTAAAAAGATAAAATATTGAGAGAAATAAATAATACAACAATTATATTTCTTAATATTTCAGAGCCTAATAATTCAATCGTATTAAAGAGATAAGAAATATATAAAAATTATGTGCAATTTATATGGAATTATATTTATTCAATCATTTCTCATGTGTTGAGGAGAACCAGATCATGTAATGACCAATAAAGTTGAAAATGACATGAATTCATGGTCAAAAGAATAAGTGGTCATAAAAATATTGAGGAGTGTACATTATTAGACTAGTTGATTTATTTTTCTATTTGAGGAAGATAGAATTTCCAAAAGTTGTAGTAAAAACCAAGGGAATAAAAAAATGTCTCATTTTATATCAATCATTGTAGTGGAATGAAGATACATAACATCTAATGTTACTCATGATCTAAAAAACATTTCTATTTTGTTTATCGGACTCGTAAAGTAAATGGTTATAACTACATATGTAGATATTGAATAATTTTTTATTTTGGTG
The DNA here is from genome assembly GCA_963277665.1 of Viscum album. Classification (NCBI taxonomy): domain Eukaryota; kingdom Viridiplantae; phylum Streptophyta; class Magnoliopsida; order Santalales; family Viscaceae; genus Viscum; species Viscum album. The sequence continues at coordinate 772,335,470 of OY728142.1, read as the reverse complement.
GCTAACTAATCAAGAAAACAAGAAGGATACCAAAACATTTAAATCCATGAGTGGTGTGATTCAATAATATAATGGTGTATACACATTGTAGATGAAGAAATATATTAGATGGATCTAAACATTAATAGGTTCATGATTTTGAATTTAAATGGGGTTATTTTAAAAATAATAACACTAATTTCCCAACTCTATACTAAATTTTCCAAAGGAATAATATCTTATAAACTCTAAACTTTTAGACGGGTCCATTCAGAATGGATTTTCCTCTTAATTAAAAAATTATTAAATATGCCTAGACTAATTCCTTTTAATAATACCTTGACCCTCATCCTTAATCGTAAAATTAAATTTTGTTCCAAAAACAAAATAATTAACTGGCCTCTCGACAAACTCCTATGAACTATTTCATTTAAATTGATGTTACTCTTCTAACATAAATAAAACCCAAAAATTCGCCACTCAAGGATTCCTATATATATATTTAGGTTCTTTCTATGAAATAAAATCATAATTGTTTTTAATATTCCTCATACTACTCATAATACTGAAACATTCTTTATAAACTACTTATGATAGATTTTAAAGGAAGTCCCACTAATGTCCTTATATTTATAGGATGTTAACGCTCAGGTTCATTAGTGTCTTAATTATAATTATTGGGGTAATGAAATATATTTTAATATCATCAAACTTATTATTTAGATAGGTATCATGTCCCATGATATCAATGCAATCATCAAAATTATCAATAGATTCATTCATATAATAAAAAATTTACCTTCCTCAAACATCACTTCATCATATTCGTCAATTATTGTATAATTTTTATTGAAAACTAAGTATTTCACTGAAGAATTGGACAGACTAATTAAAATTTCAAAATTAGACTCAAGATAAAATTTAACAAGGTTATCCTTAGTATCCAGAATATAAACCTTTCCTTCAAAAAAGAATTTATCTAAAATTTATTCTCTCACAATTTCAAAAATCATAAAAAATTATTCAAAATAAAGATTTTAATTTTTCCATGACATAAAATAGTATACTAATAGAATCAAAGAAAAATAAAATAGATATGAAATATTAAAATATTAATATTGTAGAAACTTCTAATAGTACAATATTTCTACAATTTTGGAACACCATTTTTTTGAAGTTTTCTAAGTGTATATAATTACTGTTTAATAACATGAATGGATGGGTATAGAAATTAAATTTTGGACTATCAAATTCACCTGAATGGTTTCATCTTATAAAATTAGATTTTTAATATTAATCATTCCAAACTAGTTAAAAAAATATAGAGAGTATATAGTAATTACTTTAAATCCTAAAAAATAAAACATCTGTAAATACAGAAGAGTCACAATGTCTTGGATTTTGAGAATGAACAAAAAATACATTCCTAAAAATAATAATGGTTTATATGTACAGAACACATTGATTTATTTAAAAAAAATCATTGTTTCTTTGGTAGTTAACATGCATGATATTGTAAATTTTATATAAATTTTTAGTTTAATAAAATTTGAAAAATTAATAATTAAATAACAATCTGAGAGAATGAAAATTAAAATATCCAATAATTATATGAAAAATAAAATTCAAATTTACTTTAGAATTAAACAAATCAATAATTTTTCTACAAAACACTAGTATCCATACATTTAATATTTGAGAAAGTTTTAAACTGATCAGTAAAACAATAAATTGAAATATTATCATTGTTAACATAACAATATTTAGGTAATATCATAGAGGAGTTGTTAAAATAATGTTGATAAATAATAAATAAAATAATGTAACATTTTGTAATACTTTACTAGAATAATATGAATCAAAATAATTCTTATACAACATTAGTCCATGGCTATAAAATCTTATTCCTTGTCTATTCATAGAACATTTTTTAGTAACATCATTAATTTACTCATGGAATATCTTCCCATATAAAAAAATATTAAGAGCCAACAATAATGTTCTTATTTTAAAATATAAATAATTAATTCCACTATCTTTCTAGGAAAATGAACATTTGATATTAAAAAAAATTATATTTACAAATAGAAATATAGTTAAATATATATTATTTATTAGAGTCTACATAATGAGAATTTTTTCCAATATATTAATTCGTTTTCATAATAATATCATATTTATCATAAGAGAATAATAATGCTCTTTAATTTTCTCAAAATTATAATCACCATTTTCATGTTGAATATACCTCATTAGTTTGATCCATAAAACCTGTGTTTTTTTATTGATTATAATGAATATTTTCTATATAATAGAATGATATTTCACAGGAATCTTCAAAATCAATGGATAATTATTTCATAAGATTAATTAATTTACTCTTATAATATATCCACATAAAATAATTTTATTAAAATTTATTTCTGTCATTAAAAATGAAAATATGGATTTATCAGTCTATTATATATATATAATTTACTGAATTCCTCTTTATAGTTCCATCATTATTTTTTATTTATTATCTAACATTTCAACCCCCTTTTTTCAAGTAAATATTCCACTAGAACTTATTTATAATTAAAAAACACATTAGTTGAATTTTAACTTAAAAAATTTCTTTCATATGAGGAGTCAAATAATAAATTTATGTCTTCATTTTTTTCTTTATTAGTCTAAAAATTTAAATCAAAATTCTAATTATTCATTAGTTTGTGATAATCTATATAAGATTTTGTTTTTTCTTAATATATATTCTATATAAAAATAATATGTTTTCATTTTCAATTTTTTTAAGATGTCTGAATTTCCAAATAATATATGAAATACTGTACAATATATATCATAAAACTGTTAATAATTTTAATTATTGGTCATCCTATGAAGTTCAATTTCATAATTATAAATATTTTTTTTTCAATTTCTATGAGTATAATATTCATGTAGTTAATACATTTTTATTCGAATACCATGATTATAAACTATAGTACCTTTGAAATATTATTTCAAATTTGTGTGACATTTTTTATACCCTCGTAAAAAAAATATCTTCCCACATTTCATTGGTGGTAGACAATTCATAAACACTATTATATTAATCTACACCAATAAAAAATTGATTGTACATACAGATCTCTAGTTATTATCTAAAATATATTATTTTATTAAATATATTACCTATATTTTACCTAAATATATTTTGAAAATTTTTATTACATTCTTAATTATATTCAATATGAAATATTTTATTTATGTAGTCATGAATATTTTCCAAAAAATTAATTCTATCTATTATAATAATGTTTTATAAATAAAAAATTTCTTGTTAATGTTTTTAAATTTGAAACTGTAAATATTAATGGATGAATTGATTAGATTAATAACAAAATGGTTGAAATTATGTACAAAATACTATTTATGATATATTCACTAATGAATATATACGGGGTTTATATTATTAAATAAAAATTACCCATTAAAATTATTCATTTTGTCACCAAATATATAATTATATCCACATTTTCTTAAGTAATATTCACTATAAAAATATAAGGAGAAAAAAATTATATTAAAATAGATGTTTTTAAAAAAAAATTAGGTTATCCAAGTGAATTACCTACTCAACTCCACCAAAACTCAATAAATTATTAGTGATTTCATTCAGAATACTTATATATGGGGTCCTTAAATTTTAAGTGGAATTTGTTGAATCATAATTGTTTTCAAAATTAATATCATTAAAAATGGTTATTTTTATATAATGTATCTCAAGGAAATATCCCACCCTACACACATAGTAAAATAAGCATACAAATTGAATAAATTGTGGAAGACGTTTTTTGAAATAGATTTTGTCGAAGAGTTCGTCTGAATTACAATAATTGAATGAATTTAAATCCATGAAAATATTTCAATAGATTATAAACAAATATTGAAAAATTTGATATTTAGTAGCATAATACATCAAAAATTGAGAATAATTTTTATTTTTAATAGTATTGTTAGAGTAATAATATATTTCAACAGGACATATTCTGTAGAAATTATCAATGAATTTCAATCACATAGATATATGAGAATCACTTATTTTTATAAAATTTCAATAATTCTTTTGTGAAAAAGATGTAATGAAATATAATATCCAAAAATAATAATTATTTTGAATAATATGTCTTACTTTTATGATTCTAGATATATTATAAATATTTTCTTTATAGTTTTAAATGTATATATCCTAATTTACATGAAAATACATCTCAATCCTTAGCAAACCCCTTTTTAAAAATATATTATAATATAATGAATTAAATATTATTTAAACAAATATTTATGTCTACTAAAAATTTAACTAAAAAACATCATATATATATTTTTCAATATATGAAAAATAGTATCACGTAACATAAATATTATAAATATGAGTTTTTTATAAGGTTTAATGAAATAGTATTTATCTAATATGAGATTTAATATTTAATATTTTTGCTCGAAAAATATTATATATATACATATTCATTTCATGCATGATTAAATCCTATATGAGTTGTACTTATTAATTTTAAAATACCCTTGTATAATTGAATATCTGACATGTAAGAGTAAGATAATATGTTAAGAGACCCAGTAATATTGAATTTCATATTTTATTACTTGTATAAGAATCAAATAATTTTTTATTTCTTAGATAGTAATGTCATGTATTAATATTATATTAAACACTAATATTATCGTAATTATATTAACATTATAAAATGTTCTTAAATTTTCTACCTAAAAAGGCATCCAAGATAAACCATATATATCCCTGAATAATCAATATTAAAAATAAGTTTAAATATGATTATAAATAATAAATTTAACTAAATGTAGAATATTACTGAAAAACACGATGAGTTCATTAGGATCAAAAAAATTCATACTTGTTTGGAAAATATAGATCAAAAAACATACCAACACACACCCTATAATGAATGATCCCAAGAGCACCACTGAACTCTCTGAGTCAACTATGGAACTATTGCAGGATAATGACATATTCCCCTTTTGATTACACATTATAGAAGAAAGCCAAATAAGGAGTCCACCCTATCGAACTAAATAATTTGTGGGGGAAACAAAGAAGATAAATGAAGCTAAGATAACACACATGTAATTTCAATGATCATATATTTGTCTACGAAATCAATACCTATGATGAAATTGAATGGATCAGAAATAAGGTTGGTGAAAAACTAGATAAGAAATTTGAATATATTTCATTCAGCATCATATCCATTAATGGATCTAAAAGATCATAATAAAAAACACTAAAAGGATATATATTATGAGACAGTTTAATTCATTGAATATGTTTAATTATTTTCTATAATATACACTCATAATATAAGAAAATAAAAAAAAAATATATGATCCAAAAAATATTATATTCCAACATGGAATAAAAAAAATAGATCAATGAAGAAAAAAATATAAATAAACCATTAAAATGGAATCGAAATATCATTGTAAAATGAACCACCTATTATGAAAAATAATGTTATAGAAAAAATACTGGAGAATATGGGCCCGACTAGTCCAAGAATATTAGAATCTAATTTCAAATAAAAATTTAAAATTATTTTAGCCTGATAATTAAATAATATTCATAAAAAAAGAAAATCATAGAAAATAATTTTTTTATAATAAATTAAATTAAATAATTTCATATTTTAAAATCAAACAAATATTCCCAAAAGATAAATGAAAATAATACACCTAATCAATTAATTTCATAATTAGTTTAATGCCAATTCCTACACTAATTCATTAGCTTGATAAAAGGACATATTCCACTATCCTTATATGAAATCAAAAATATATTACTGAAAAAATATAAATTCGAATGGATTAACATAATTTGAGTGGATGATTTTCACTAAGGAGCAAAAAACCCATAAGGGAAATATATGAACTACCGAACAAACTATATAATTATAGAATAAAAAAATACATAAAAAGGGAATGAAAACGAAAAACAACATTAGAGTTAAAATAAAAATCAATACAAAATTACAAAAAATAGTCTCAATTAACATTAAAAATCATAAAAAATGGGGTATAATACCAAAGACCCCATGAGATTACTCCATGCTCTGACCAAAAATTAAAAATTGAAGAATCAAGGTTCACTACTATAAGAATGTGAAACATTTACATTAAATATATCATTCAATAATAAGTCTAAAAATAATTAAAATCTCTTATATAGGCAGTATTATAAAAAATTTATATAAGCCTCACCAAAACCCCAAAATATTATTATCGGATTGGAAATTTTTAACACATTTTATAAAAAAACATATGAGGAATAGTTATAAAATTTATATTAAAACCATAAACAAGTGACACTTATAATAAAAATTTATAAAAAATTTCCTTCCCTTTCTTACCACTAATCATAATAACTACATTCAACACCCACCCACACACACACAAATTCTTGAAACCAAGGAACTCCCATTACTGATGAGTGGTGAGTTATCATTTAAAGAAGTATAAATAGGGGGAAACAATTTGATGGTGGTACACCATGACATTACTCCATTCCATTTTTTTGTGGGAACATTACTCTATTAATATATACAAAAATAAAAAAGAACACACTCCACCATGTATGGAAGGTCCTCATATCAAATTATTCAACACATAAAATTTATTCGAAATACAACATTATATCAAACATTTTAACAAACAGATAGTGGGCATCATTTCAAACCCATGAATATATGTACAAAAACTAAGATATTTTTTAAAATAAGAAATTAAAATGTAATATAAACACCAAGACACCGTGTTCTAAATGACATTATTGTGAGAGAATATGACTTCTTCGTGATAGTTACTGAAACCCAGGAATAGTACAAGATATCTCTGGATCTATCTTTGAATATTACTCTCATAATTAAATCCCAAAATATATCTTCATGATCCAAAACATAGAGATTATATATATACATTAATGAATATATCTAATGATTTATGTGAGAGAGTATGATAGGATTTAAAGAGAAATTAGAGAAATAAGGACACCCTGTTAATTCAAGATCTAAAACACACTTTTATTTTCCCAAAGATTGATTTTGATATATGGGAATGGGAAATAGATATTGTGATAGGACTGGAGTCCAAGAGCCTTAGATAATCTATGAAAAATGGGGGCTATGAGGCCTTAATTGAAATTAAAAAATAATTTTCAATTTCACAACCAGACCCTGTGGGGACCGAGATGAAGCTATCATAAGTAATTATCTAATAGGATATGGTATGGTAACTATATATAAGAATTCAAATCACACACATGGGAGGAATTATCCAAAAGAACCTTTAAGGTTGAACACAACTCCAATACCATACAATAACGAAATCTAAAATATCAGATAAAAATGAATTCATACATCGATAATCCCACAATTAGAGTATGATATAAAGAACTAGAAATCATAAAATGAGACCAAATACAAGACCAGCCAAATTTTAAAATTACGCCTGATGTGCTTCGAAGGAGGAGATTACTGATCAATGAAACACAATAATACACCTCATAATGACATTAATAAACTATATCCACCTACTCCTAGTCCATCAATGAATCTATAAAAAATATTGTCTTCTAAAAAATATATGAATCTTGGAGTATGAAAATGGGGATAAATCAACACAGAATGAATCCTAACCCAATTTGGATAAGTCAACGATGAAGAAAAAATATGTTATGTTTTCATTTGTGAGATCCTTGAGTAGTGTTGGTGAATGGTCCTTGATCTGACCCCGATCTGATGTCATTTTCCAATGATAAAGTAATTCTCCTCCTAAAATATCATCGATTATATGGATAACCCAATGATTTATCTACATATATGTATATATAAGAGTTTTTTAGTCATAGAGAAAAATTAAAATAAAAATTTTAAATTATTTTATTACTCTAATAATTTTTCTGTGTCTTTACTCAACCCAAACATCTAATGCATTACAATGATATGTCATTACCTAGGTAAAACCCAAACTTTGAGCTGAAAAAAGGCTCATATTTCATATATCAGACTACATCTGTGATTCAGTAAAAATATTTAAAAAAAACCGAACATGCATGATATTATTATTATGAATAAATTTCAATAATTAATATCAGGATCACTGGGCCTTGAAATCTCACACCATCTTAGCACATGGATCAGAAACTATTCCATGAAATATCTGAAATCATTAAAATAAATAAACTAGGACATTATATTCTTTCAACATTCAATCCTTTTCATCATCAAATATAAAAAACTAAGAAATGGTGGGGATATTAAAATTTGAACTAGGTTTTCTAGTCCCTATACTCCCCCAATGGATCCTTGTGCCATCAAGAAACATACACCAATGTAAAACACTTTTCCATGATGGCTCTTTCTCTTACCGGTCTACAATGACATCATATTCTTGTAAAAAAAATTCCACTCGCATGGACCTACTTAACCAGGGCGATATTGTACAACTTGTCATGCAATTAACATCTCCGATGTGACATGTGGATAACACTAATAATAACATAACAATAACGTCCATGGGATTATGTAGTATACAATCTCACTAACTGAACTAAAATTTATTAAATTAAATTTCTTAACATTCTTAGAGATAGACTTCCACAATTTCTTAGAGTCTACAACTATGTAACTCCAAAGTCCTCCATGATCATTCCACTATAGACCCCTGACATTTACTATGCAGTACTCATACTCCCATGGATGAACATCACCCCTTATAACCATCAATTACATAAAACATAAGACCCTAGTGCTTTTAAAAGCTGGCTTAGACAAGTATAACAATGTACTACAAGGTCACTCATATGTGGACTCAAATATGTGTTAATATAATGGTGTATTAGTAATTATCGTGATATGAAAAATCCTCTAATGGTATGTGATTTTCCTAGCAGTGTCTCAAAAACTGACATGAAATACTAGAGCATCTTCACCAAAACCTTAATAGTAATATTTACCTAGGCAGCCAGCTAGGGAAAATACTGTGTCCAATACAAACTGAGTCCCTAAAGAATTCCTACATTCTATCCCTAATTGTACTTTGAAGTAATAATCAATGTCTACAATTCTAATTTAGGGAATTATGAAAATCATAACTACCTCACGCATGATCTGGTGTCCTAAACCCTCCTCAATGCTCTATTTTTCCTAACACAATGATAGATGAAACAATATAATTTTTTCTTAAAAATACAATGTAACTCCCTTGGATATCAAACTATTGTCTTGTGATCTTGGTACATCCACCCAAAAACTATATTTACTTCTAATTAAGAGAACCTCTTTAACACCCCATCTCACATGTTGATCATATCCAAAATGAATCCCTAGAAATGTATTATGCGATTATATCCTTAAAAAAATCTACTAGTAATGTATCCAATGAATATGTGGTAATGATACTTCTCAAAATCATTATCCTTGAGTCATATCCCTTGGATTTATAAAGAATAAAAGGGTAATGTTTATCAACTTTAGTTAACCACACTATCCTTTTGTGTCTCACATCCTCTAACTCAATGTCGATAACATATGGATTTCATTGAACAAGACAATATCGAACTGACCCAAGAAGGGTTGAGGATATAGTTTATAAATATCCATATTTTTCATTGTCAGAAAACTCAATAATGGGTATCACTACTAACTAAAAGGAGTCTAAAAGGATTTGTAAAGGCAACTATGGTATACCTTACTCAAAAAAAGATCTGATGATACCTTTTCTTGAGGGCAATCTTTATGAATCACATATCCACTAACCACTACTCATATAATCCATAAATTCATTGGAGTAGATACATTCCCTCTGGTAACCAGGTCTAAGTGACACTAATCTGTACTCATAATCAATCACCCATCTACCTCTCAGTTGAAAAAATATGGGTTGTTTGGTTGAAAAAATAATGAGATACATAACCCAATTTTCTGCAAACTCGTGAGTACACCATCAGCTAACAATGATCAATATATTCCATATGATGTGTTATTGAAAAAACAAGGCTATCCTTGGTGCCAGATCTTTTAGAAACATAACTCTTTTTTTAGAGGAAAACCTAACATGTCCCTAGATAATATGTCACTCTACCCATCCACTACTTATGGAAAACAGATCATAATCAACTACTCTAAATTTATCACTAGACAATTAATGAGAAGTGGGCTATAACCTCCCATATATGAGCTCGTCCTGCTTTTCCTAGGATCACTAATTTTCAATGGTGTAAAACTGTATCCCAACAAGATGAAAACAAAACTATACTCACTAGTGGAAAAAAATGAGCATGAATGCTGGCTATATAGTCTATAATGTGGAAATCATCATAGGGTCTCACCAACAATATGAAAATATTCCAAGGGAGGATTTATTTTTCCTCATAGAGTCAGGTCACAATGTCATTAGAAGTGTGTAATCACTAATCCTCTATAATTTATACTATAAGAGAAGGGTTAGGAAAAATGTGACCAACTAGTAGCACTAGGTCTTGAATTGGGGATACACATATAAAAAAGTTGTTGAAAACTCATTGTGGAAATAGAAAATGGGGTAGTTAATACACATGTTATATCATGATCCATGTTCAATGAATTTAAAAGCTCATGCTAATTGGAACTCATCTATTACATTTCCCAAATTTTTACCAAAACTACGGAATTATATAATACCATAGTATATCAACAACCACAACCACATGAGTTAGAGAAACGTTTCATTACCAGTGGGCTCTACTGACCCCCTATGTATCCCTATAGATGTGTCACTCCCTAGACAACCATCAAGGAGGGGTACAATGCATATGAGGAATTCAAATCATTAGATCATTCCAGTCCTCTAAAACATGAGAAGGTGTAATGGCCCACCCTTTACCTTAGGGATATCTTACTCTTGAACTCATAATCTAGACTCAACATAGATGTGTAATCTTTTGGAAGAAATATAGCAACCTACTACTCAATGAAGAAAAATGGTCATAAGTGCAACCACCCGATCGGTCTATTTTCTAAAAAATTTTGGAAATATAGATAATTTTATAGTGTCAGTCCTATACTTCTTGAGGGTATGTCTTATCATTAAATATTAGAGTTATATACTGTTGGAAATTGTGTAATACATGAATATTTCAAGTAACATATTCCTATCCAAATATGGATACCGACTACTCGACATAAAAAACATCATATTATTAATTTATAAAAGGATCAATGAACTTGTTAATATGTGGTATCACTACTAAGTTCCCACTTAGAGTAAACACCTATGGACTAAGTCCTTGAATTTACACATCACAACTCATCTAGTAATAATTAGAATACTGTATTGGAATCCTAGTAGTCTGTTATTACACTGACATCTTGCAGGTCATCAAGAAGTATTATGGTCAATGATTGTATTGGGAGGGATGACTGAATAATGACCTGGAAACCAAAACTGATTCATATATGATGTATATAAAAATTATTTTCATAAAAAATGTGTGTGTGTATACAGTTTCAACAAAAAGTATATCACGGTTCTAGTGAATGGATTTGTCGGATGCCCCATTACTTCTAGACACTCTGACCTATGATCCATACATTAAACACATTAACACTATTTACCTAGTTCCCAAACAAAACATGATAGCATGAAAAAAACTATAAATTCAAATACTAAACCCATATATTTTTATAACAAATAAGACTCGGTACTGCTATGATAACATTACTTCACAACCTAGCCTGATGTGCTTAAAGATTAAATTACCCCATACGTTCCACTAATAGGAAAGGGGATGGCGTCTAGATCTATGAAGGAATGTAACACACATGGGTGGAATTAGAATAAATTAACATCACAATGCACAAATATTGAATAAAATTCCTTGTTGAAATATGAAATATTTGAATAAAATTATGACATACACCTATGATTACTTAATCAGAGAACGACATAAAATATTTTAATGATTATGACATGTTCAAATACATTCCCATCCAATCTAGAAATTGAGTATGTAATACTCTGAAGGAGTGGACATGGTCAAATGAAACAATAGCATACACCATGATAATTCTATTCCAAATTAGCTCTAACTACTCTTATTCCACTATGGATTCCATAAAAATGTCAATTGTCTATATAAGCTGTGACATGTGTGGGATGAGCCCATGCATTATTGAGTATAACAATACATAGTAAGGCAACATGAAACCAACAAACACCAAGCATCAGAAGTAGTCATCTCATATTAGCACATGCCAATAATAATGGGATCCATACAAAGAAAATCCAATTATACACAAGAATATGACTTGTCTCACATGGTCATAATTGCTACTTGATATGGAACAACTATGAGGTTTTAGGGTAATTATCATACAAGTAATATCACTCAAAATGAATTTCCATACCTGATGGTACTCAACCAATAAATAACAAACATTGAGTATCTCTAAGCCGATTACAAATTCCTTATATACTATATGGCATAATTATGAGAGAACATTTATCATATGGGGGAAAAACACTCCTCGTGCTATACTTCCACATACAAAACGCCTCAAAGAGTTCAGGATAATCATGTCTAATCATGAAGTAAACTAAAATGGATTATACTAGATACACTTGTTATTAGACTAAAATTTATTGAAATAATCTAAACTCGATAAAAATATAAGGGTCAACACCCAGGTCTCACTTGGGGGGAAATTAGACCTAATAGAACAGTCTATTTAATAGGGGATCGATGCCCTTGTAAATAACAATCATGTCAATTCAAACAAACCCTATATAATGAAATTGGTTTTGAAATTACGAGTTCTCTAGGACTCTAAAAGGGATAAATGCTCCATGTTTTTTTATTTAGTAGTCATAGTTATCTAAGACAACTCACTAATGAAAAAGAAAACCTACAATCACATCCCAGATCATCAGTAAGCTGTTGAGGGGACACCCAATATTAAAAGAATAAGATGATGCACCAAACAATCATAATAATGAAATAGGGGAATGACCATAACTGATACTCCTCCACAAAATCTCAAACAAGTTCACATTGAAGATAAGATATATAGGAAGAGGAATCTATCCTATCCTCATGGTGGACAAAAAATGTCTCTAGGTTTACATGGAATGCCTCACTATTCCATGCACTACTCGTTCCCCATGATCACATGGAATTAATTTTTCCTCAAAATAAGAAATTTCTCAATGGTACATAAGATATAGAAATTTACCTAGAACTTGGTATTTTTTTCCTTGCATTGCCTATATACATAGGTCCATGTTAATATACATGGATGTTTCTAAGTACACTACTCTACCAGTTTACTTTAAACATCCTATTTACTTACAGTGTACATGGTGTGTGGTGCCAAAAAGCCTCCAGGGTGTGTAATACTTGAAAATAATAATAAATGTTCCACAAGATTTGTAGAATGTGACTATTCACACAAATAATTTAAAACTAGATTGCCTATAAAAAGTGTACCACCTAAACATATAAACTCAATAGTATATGGGTTATATACCCCGTGACTCATGAAAAAATTTGGGTGATACTTATATATGTTCAGAAACCCTATCTGCCAAAATAATGAACTACAATTTGTTAGTTCATAGTACTAAATACTGTGTAGTCAAATTTTTCCCAAAACCCATGGAAAAAATCCCATGTCTTATTATTTCATCACTGATGTCACCGATTGCACCCATAGAATTCAGATCTTGCTTTCAAATTCCAACTGTCATCAAATCACTATATTTCAACCATAAATTCATTTAATTCACAACTTTCATTGGATATCCTTTCCAAAATGTGGAAACCCATCCATGAGGATCTCTAATATGACCCCGATATATACATGGATTTAATACCATTATCATAAACTACTGTCAGGTTGTTTAATCCCCATCCCATTTTCATGGATGTGATATGTTTCACCTAATAACGAATGTTAATTTATCCTTCTTGTGGTATTCATCAATTCATTGTCCAACTAAAATTATAAATTAATAACGCATGTAAAAGTTGGAACTAATTTGATAAATAATAAACATGGGAAATGATACTTGGACTTTCAACATTTCATCATCAATCCATTATTTTAGGATAAACAAATTCAGTGTTGTAAAACATCAATGAACAAAAAGAATTTAATTATCCCCAAATCCAACAAAATAACACATACCTAAAAAATGAAAAATCCATGAATCAAACCATTAGTATATTAATTCTTGTTCCTAATGGGATTTTAAAACTAACATAAATAAAAATATCATACCTCAATTTGGATCAGTCATTGACGATGAATGAGTATGTTTCATTTTTATTGGTGAGAACCTTTATCACCATTGGCAGATAATCATCAATCAGATGTCATCTTCCAATGTTACACCATTTTGTTTCTAAGATATCGTGTGTTATGGGGATAACAATATGATTATTCCACACCAGGTTATTTATTAGTGTTTTTAGGTCAAGGGATGTATTTATAATAAATTAATTAAAATACTTTATTTTTTATTATTTACCAGTGACTACCCTAAACCAGAACATTCAACGCATTCCAAGATTGGGCTAGGCTTAAGGTAAAACTCATGATTGGAAATTAATTTCAATATTATATATCTAATCAAAGACTCAATTTGGGAGTTATTTGAATTTTTATAAAAAGTGTAGATGTGTGACATTAATGTATTAAAAATATTTAAAAAATCACCTATGAGAAATACAGTCCTCAGAATCACATGAAGTTTTAATACATGACTCCAAAAATAATATGAAAAATATTCCAAAGTCTTACATTGGAAAATCTAGAACATTATATTAAAATAAATAGTTTTATATCAAATGGTTAGGCCACAAATTTTTTGAATGAATACTCTAATTTTTTAGGTGCTTCTTGATGTCACATAGGTAATTATATGGTTTGAAAACCCATGACCCAACCACGTAATTACACTATCTCAAGATCATCCCCTCACATGGTTTTCTCCCATGGTTGTGAAAAATCCGAATCAACTGTGATTCTTCCACTATCTCGACAATGAAATATTTTTTCTTGTCACCCTCAGGGTCTATCCAAACCATAGACCAAATCAATACATGTAGGATGAATCTTGAAATTTAATAAAATGGTACCTATATATGGTGAACAATTTCTCCTAAACATTATCAAATTGTGAATACTTTTTAAAAAGACAAAAATATTCTAAAATTATCCACAAACTACAAAAAAACATCCCAAGAATTATATAACATGAATATATGAATCAATTGGAAAATTAATATTAAATTGGAAATATTACATTATCCCCACCATTTATATTTCCATACCCAAAAAGTGGGTGTGTAAAACTATTTTGGATGAGTTATGGACACAACTCAATCATTTCAATTTCAAGTTCCCATGTATCATCTAATATATTACAATGATTATATAATATTGTTAACATAAATGTTCTTATACCACCCATGATAATTTATTTCTCATCATAAATTATTATCGGTATATAAATCAACATAACATCTAGTCAAGGTCAACATGGTCACATAAAATCACTTGGACTGTATCAGGATTATACTTATTTACTTGAGATACACGAAACAAATTATGCATATAGAATATCTTTTTTGGTAAAAATAACTAATAATAAAAATCACCAAATCCTTTATGAATCTAGGAGGGGAAAATACACACAAGAGAATACTTTTCACACATATAAAAGACAATGATTACCTTTCCATAGAGAGATTTTGATGAAAAGATAATAATCCATATCAGAAAAAATGATCATTGATAGTCATCCCAATAGTATTTATATTTAATATATGTTGTCTCTATATTACTTATGATAATATAAATATTATCTTTTTCCTCACACACCAGGCTAGGTGATTTAAATTAATTCTATAATATTTCCACCCAAAAAAATTTGAGATTGATAAATATGGCCATATAAAGCATCAAAATATTCTATATGTAACGAGTATTGAAAAATTATGTTATATTATAGATATATTAATGATATATTATTCTTCCATGAGCCTCTGAAATCAATCACACAAACTCTAATCATGTCATCCGATGTTTGGATCATCTGTTTATATTGTCCATCCAGTTGAGGATGATAATTTATTCTCATGGTCAACAAGCCTTAATTAGATTTAATCATGGACTGGAAAATAGATATTTAAACATGGTGTCCTAGTATAACCAAATTGAAACCCCAATTAAATTATTATTTTCTACTTCTTCAGTGTAGAGTTTTTATAATTATTCAATCTTATTGGATTCATGAATAGGGATGTAGTGAGTAAACACTGTGTGATAATATATAATCACTGATATATAAACATATTTAAAAAAAACAGAAGACCAATGAAAAAAATATAGATATTTTATCTAATTTTTACATGGTAATTGGTAAATGATGAAAAATACTAGCTGGTCATTGGTGCACCTCCTTGGCCCACTAAAATCTGAGGCTTTGATATATAAACATCCCAACATTTCTCTTCACTATAGCCGCTTAAAACTATACTCCAAGGGATTTAAACATAATTAAATATCAAATTTGAACAACTAGTAATGCTAGGTGGTAGGTAGTGAAATTTTTCTCATAATAAGAGGGAAAAATGATAATACAATCACAATAAATATCATAATACCCTCATCTTTTGTTAATCTCTCAATGGTCTCCGCATAATGTGTTTTGAACTCATGGTTAGATAATAAGGTTTGGCTGTTTGATAATTATTAACCAACAAATAAAATTTCATAAAAAGTGAATCATGACATAGAATCACAACCTCACCACAATCAACTCAATCCTTGTTGATATCAGCTATGAACGACATTTTCCACCATGAATCAGATTCCTCTCTATGAAACTAATAATATGAATTCATATTCATAGAATCAGTTTGTGTAATTATATTTATATGGTATATACATCCAGATGTTGTCAAACATATAATGATATTTCATCCATATGAATTTAATTATACTCAATTAACATTGTGAGAAAATGTTCTTTAAAAACTAGTAATATGTGAACACCATGAATTTCTCATCAAAAGGTATTGATTCAAAGTCTACGAGGTATGGAATAAAATAAATAACTCTAAAGAATGTGATATGATAGAATTATCATTAACTAATTACTTTTTAGATCCATTATATGAAACATGATCACTATATAATAAAACATTTCCCAACAAAGATATAGATGCATTAAAATAAATATCATAGCTCGGTCCTAACTCTTGAAAAATAATGATATTTGATAATTCAATATCAACCATAAGACCTTCAAATGATTTTATGACATTATTTTTCTATTGAAATCGAATAACATATCTTATCATATATTTTATTGATGATCCAATTTGGTAAAAAACACAAAAAAAATGAGTATAATATAATGCTAATCAAAGTTGACTATGTATCTAAAAAACATTATTTTTTTGGTTTACCAGAAAAAAATCTTCTAATTTTTAAGGATATACCATGAATAACATTTAATATATGATTATCGAATGTAAATTTACCACTTATATCCATATTTAATATATTAAATGAATATAATAAAGGTGATTTTCTCAAAAGATACTCAACACTACAATCATGTGTTTTTCATGATTAGGATTTGTCCAAGGAAATACCATAATATTATGGATGAACACCACTACATTGGAGTCAATATATCTTTTCAAAATCTAATACATAAAATCTATAAATACTTATGGTAAATTCATGAGATCAATAGTAATAAACATATACTCCTAGTGAACATAAATTATATTGAAGGCTACATGTCGTATATCCTCTCTCTAAAATCATTTATAGTGACACCATAATCATATGTGTATTTTAGATAACCATTAGGATATGATATCATGATCAAATAGATCATAAATTTATTGAATATTATATCAGTTCTTTATCATAACCTGGATGATCTTACCCTGATCCCCAAAACTTCCAAGTGTACCATCTACAATCTAGATATGATAAACATGTTCCTCATACTGGGACATACTAAGTCGAATGAACCCTTTTCATTCAAACTATTATATTTATAATTGTATTTCGGATAATTCCACTGGATCTGCCAAATATGATGGAATTGAAGTAATACTTGTCCCCCATATGATATGTAGAATAAATTCATATTGTCTTTCATGTGAAAACACAAAAAAATGTTCGTAAGGATATAAATGATTTATTCATTGATATTTGTAAAATTGCGATGTTTGGTTACATCAAGAGAATCTATAATGATTATTAAAAATGATTATACATAGATTTAATAAAAATTATTAAAAATAATTCGCTACTTTCATTCAAATACCCATCTCAATAATATAGAAATCCTTGAACAATTTACTCTTATAGATTGTTATAAAACATGCTTCAAACATAAAGGATCTACACACTCATTATCAATGTGGTCTTTGATGTTTCAAGAAATAAGGGATAATTGAAACATGTAAACACATAGATAAACAAACCTAGAATCAATGAATTATTTGGACACATCCATATCAAATAGGGCATGTATAAGGGTCGAATTCA
Source organism: Viscum album (assembly GCA_963277665.1). Classification (NCBI taxonomy): domain Eukaryota; kingdom Viridiplantae; phylum Streptophyta; class Magnoliopsida; order Santalales; family Viscaceae; genus Viscum; species Viscum album. Next base: position 772,316,862 of record OY728142.1, on the reverse strand, counting down.
TTAGAATAAAAGCTCCCATTATCAAAAGACCAGGTTGATCCTATATGGTTATCTTTTCCACATCACACAATTAAGTAGTTTTATTTACTTGATCCTTTCATCCATGTTAATACTAAATCTCATGGGGAGTCACGGTTTTCATATAATAACATTGGATAACACTTTTTTAGGAAAAGAGTTTCTCTAGAGAGTTCATTGAATCCTAGAAAAATTCGTGTGAAATGCATGATATATATCTCCATTTCCAGACATTAGATTTCTATTGAAATAATTTATGATATGTCTCGTCTGATTATAGATGCAAAAATATCAAGGATTTTGTTTACAATATATCTTCCTATGAATTAATTAACAATAATTGAGACATCCAAGCGTATTATTGGGTCATGGAGGAATGTTTTCGGAATCACTATTTTAAGACTGAGGCATGACACATCCATGAGAATAGTTGTCCATGTTCCACTTATTCCCACCATTCATGTTCCCACCTACTTCCATAGAGTAAAACATACATCATATTAAATGATTCAGATAAATACACCTTTCCACTACACTCACTATATTAACCACCTCCATGTATTCCAATATACATAGGATATCTATTTCAAAGCTATTATCCATCCAAAAACCCGATTCAATAGTGTGTACCTTAATGGAAAAACTATATTATCCATCTGGAGTGAAATAATATATTTTCATAATCATAGTTTTATAAATTTTTACTGGTAGTTTTTCATTTTTTTGGATGAAAATTATTTATTTGGGCTACCATTAATATCTGAGGATATAATTTTTATTGAAAAAATCATCAATGTACATCTAGGAAAGAACACGGTTGAGTCATCCATTGAAATCCAAATCCCACCATTTTATGTGAGACCCCATAGTATATATAATAATATGTCAAAACATAGATCAACTGATGTGTAAAGAAAATATAATATTTTACTCATTCTATTTACCTACACATACACTTTTCTATCCTAGAACCCCCCCTCGAAATATCATTGAATTAGATATATAAATTTTCATTTATCGATCCACTTTTCAGTTTTTAACATTATAATTTCCACTATTAATATATCTAAAATACTAAACGATAATTTAGAAATGTTTTTGGTTCACCTTTGGCTAATTTGGAACTATATTTTCAATGTCCTACTCTTGCTGATGTCTATGACGTCCACCTGACATAATTTTCTATAACTACAACAAAACACCATTTAGCCATTACCCACTAAAAATTGAAAGCATAGAAAAAATTAAATCTCCATATGATATAATAAATTTAACATTTATTTTATAAAACCAACCATTATAAACATTTTCCATAAATCATCAAACAAAAAATGAACATTGTAGTCTTAGTTGGAAGTCTCACTAACAATGCACAATAAGAAACACTCATTGTGGAAACTCACAATGATGATGAAAAACACACCTAAATTTTTCTTAGAATAAATATTTACCCAAACCACCAAGGTTAATTGAAATTGAGAAAAAATGGTCTGAGCTAATATTTTACACAATAATCATGTTTCTAAATTCTTATGTCCTAGCTAAAATACAATGATATTGATTTTCCAATCAAGATTGGGTCTTGTTATAAAATCATTCCCTAACTCATTGTCTTGTGAATAGGTAGAGATACACTAAAATTATGTTAAATTCCCAGGACACTAGAAAATGGAAAAAAATTCAATGTCATAATTGAATTTTAGGGGGAAACGTTCCCCAAAGAACCAAAATATTAATAGAGTCAAAATATATATACTAAAACAAACTATATGATTCATAAGTAATAAAAATAATACATAATGAAAGTATAAGTGAAATTTAATTAAAACATAAGTCCATAGAACTATATAAACTAGGAATCCATAACAATGATTCTGAATCACACCAATGGCACCCAGAGAGATCTCTAAGAAACAAACATGTGATTAGGAGGAATTAATTATGTTTCACTTCAAGATAAAAATGATACCTTTTCACAACCTATATCTGGATATATGATATGTGAAATTTCACCTTAATTACCAATTAAGTGGTGAGTATAAAATCAAAAGGTAATCGAAAATTAATTTTTAACACATTACCTAGGGCAATATCAAGTTTGATATTTGTATACGAAATATAAGAGATGTAGTTAAAAAGTTTATATTAAACACATAAAAAGTTATCACATTGAAAAAATAATAATCAATGTTTTTATACTCATTCATAAACATTGAATGATAATTATATTCCACACTTATAAATAAAAACATAAAAATATTCGTGATACTATAGACTTCCCTATACACACATGTGATGAGTTATCCTTTAACCAAGTAACCTCCTTGATAACCAATTTGTTAGTGGTAAATCATTCCATTACTCCTTCTCAAATTGATGATGACACTTCAAAGCATTAATCCATACCAAAAACACATTAATATACCCCACTATGTATTCAAAGTTATCATATCAAATTATTCAATAGATTTTTTTGGTAAACCTATTTTAAGAAATATTATTTCATCAATATTTTGAGAAATATTTCAAAACCAATGATTATTTCAACAAATGTGGATTTTGTTTGAGAAAATTAAATTCAGTATAATTGAAAATGTAAGTATTGATGTTTGAGAAGGATTAGAATGAGAGGGAATCCTATTTCCTAATTATGGAAAATGAAATTGAGGAACACCACAAAAAATCTCTAGAAATTACCTAAAAAAATATTCCCATTAATAGATCCAACATGATATCATCAAGATCTAAAAAATGAAATTTCTATATTCATGGAAGAATATATCTTATAGTACAAGTGAGATTCAATGAGAGGATATAAAGTGAATGAGAGATGAGGAGGACATACTGAACATTTTGGTTCTCCATCACACATAGATTTACTAAATTTTTCTTCTGGGTGATGGGGAAATTCTAAGGGATACTTGGAGAAGAGTGATGTTATTCTGACACAGATAAAATGTGTAAAATTTGGTCTCCATATACTTAATATAAATTAAAAAATAATGTTTACAATATTAAACAAACTTCGTATCTTAATACAATAAGGACTGTCAGACCATCTTCCAATAATGCAAATGATACTCGATATCACCCTGGTAGGTAGATGATTGTGTTGTATGGTTTGGAAAATTATTAGAGAAAAATTTAGTTCTACTATGTTAAGGAAATATTAAAACATTGATGGATCATATATCTTGTCAAATCATGCAACAATCAGGTTTTGGATTCTCTATTGACTTGCATGGTTTATTATAGCCACATACATAGTTTTTCCAATCCATTTGCCTATCATGTGACTGCCCAATGACTCCAAAAACATCTTTCATGATTTCTGGGATATAGTGCATGGGTTTAACTAACCAGGATAAAACATTAAACCCTTTTATGTACATCAAATATATCATATAACCATTCAAAAAACGTCTAAATTATGAACTAATTATCGTATCTATGGTAATATACAAAAAAAGTGTAAAATAATTAAAATGGGGGTTGTTAAATTTAATTAACTAAACCATTACATGTATCATATTTAAAATCCTACTCCACAGTATATGCTTGATTGTATAAAATTTGTACCAAGATGACATATACTTACCAAAAATATTTATTTTTAATTATGAAAATTTACATTCATAGAATTAAATTGTAATTTTATATAAAAGGACTATCCAATTCTTTGAAACCATATACATGTGTATCCCAGTGATTAAATCTCTTAGTGTTCATTAATATTTCTATATTTTTACATTTTACAATAATATAAATGATATAAAAATGTTAAAAAAAATTGAAAGGTATTTGAATAATAATAATTTTTAAAATATCACCAATATATGAAGATTTCTATATATAATAACTTATAAAATAGAAATACCAACATGAATACAATGATAATTGAAAAATAAAACACCCATATCGATAAGATAAAAAGTGATCAGACATAACTAGACACTCAAAATGAATCTATATAAAAAATATCAAAAAATCAGGATTAAATGATATATAAAATCATAATAAATCCACTAGACATAACTTATGTTAAAAACAAAATGAGTAATATTCAAATTCACATGAATTTATAATAGGTAATAATTTAAAAATTATCTCCACCTAATGGGATATAGTACCTCATTTTGTTATTTCATATGTTATTATAAATTAAAATTTATCCAATGAAATACTATTATCCCATCTACTAATGTAAACATCACACTATGATAATATAATAAGGATTCAAAGAGAATATTTACCAACTCATGAAACTATCATCTTAATTTAGATATTCATACTATATCAGGTTCTTAATCCAAGGTAACTCTATAAAATTTCTAAAGGACTTCTTATCCAAATCACAATGTTGTATGATCATCCATAAAAGCATACCCATGACTCTATTATACATTAAACTACATATAAAACATACTCCCAAATGTAATCATTTCGATATAAATTAACTCTAATAGGATATGAGGACGAAACAAATTTAGTTATATCTTCAACCTAGTATTATAAAAATATTTTATTTTATTTCAATACTAGTATACCAATTATTACCATTATTTTTTAGGTTTTATTTATTACAAAAATACCATGAATAATTCTTCATTATTGAGTCCCTCAGAAAAGTTATTTACTTTTTATATTTACAATACTTTACATTCCTCAATATTTATTGAGTGTAGTTTATTTATAACTATTATTAAGATTACCCTAAATCATAATGTTTGTTCTCCTCATTACACTATTATCCAAATCATCAACCCTAAAATCAGTTTATCATAATAATTCATTTTACATCGATGGAATAATTACATCAACATAGGAGATGTACTGCATCCCATACATAATTTGGTCTTGAAATCTTAATAAAAACCAGCAAAAGAGGTTAAAATATTAATATTTTTGTCCCAATACTAATATATAAGGTCAATAATGGTCAATAATGGTATGATATTATTAAAAACATTCATATGATAATAGTCCAATATACTATGTTGCAATTCATAAATTCAAGGTTTTAGCCTCTTATAAGTTCTACCATCCCATGAATTAATCTTTTAATTATTTTCTAGTTTGATGTAGATGTTAGATGTTATGGGTTTGAATAAGGATTTATAATTATCATATATAAATATTACATAGTAATATATGATTTTCCAATTAATATCATTACTATCAATTTTAGAATCGTACAGTTTTAACATCAACGGAAAAATAGAAATATAAAAAAAAATTATAAGGGCTCTAAATAAACTCCCATGCAGTTCACCACAACTATCAAACATAAAGGAAATATCATAAATAAATGTTTTATTCATAACCTATTGATAGAAAATATATAATAAAGGGTGATCTTAGATGATCAATAAGGGTAAAAAAGGGAGATATCAAAGATCACATAAAATATCATGAACTCTAGCCTATAAAAACATGATATTGTTATTTGAAAACCATTACCTACATATCATGGATAATAATCCCATGTAATTGAATAAACCATAGTAGTTAATAAGAAATTTATAATAAAATAATTTGGGATCCATATTAATGAGAGCATTATATTGGAAGAAGTCAAACATTTATGGCATACATAAAATCATAGAAAATAATTTCATTAGTCAGGGTTCCCTGCCAATACAATCATAGTGGATTGGTATTACTAATTATTACACCATATACTTAGTAATGGATCTCTAATAAGACTATTATAGTGAACAGATTCCCACACCGATCTAGTTTCACTCATCATAAATCTATCAGTTCGCAATAAATTAATGTGATTTATAAATCCGATCCTATACTTAAAATATTTAAAATCATTAAATTTTGATACCCATGATCCTATTTTTTTAAAATAATATACCATTTGTTGGAAATTATATTCATTAAAATTTCATCATTCCAATGTAAAATAACCCATGTAAATAAAATTTGTTTCATAATGGTTTCCTCAAAGCATAATTAACCTATAAAAATGAAACAGTTTTCATGTATTATACTCAAATCATCATCATACGTAATCTATATAATGAAATTGTATTTTATCCACTGATCATATAAACATTAAAATATAAGTAACATCAATGGATGTTATCATTTAAAAAAAAATACATTTAAAATATTTTGGGAACATTTTTTTATGAAAAAACCTCTTTCACTTTTATTTCACATATTTAAAATAAAAAAAATACCAAATTATTAATTTTTTTTAATTAAATAGATCATTATAAAAAATGTAAAAATATTCAAAGCATTGAATGTTTATGGAAGCATAAAATTCCATTCATGCTTTAGAAATTCTAAAAAATATTCTATTAATATTTTTAATAAAATACACAAATCATTCATATAATGATAAGAGGATTCCATTTAAACCATTTTTAAGAAATAAAATTGCTGTGAAAAGGACAATACAAAATAAATATACAATATAAAACATTCTTGAAATTATTAAAAATAATAGACACCAAATAGGAAGGATTTACGTCTAAAAAAATTAATGGTGTATTTCCAAAATAAATATCCTTTATCATCAGTACTTAGACATAGGAAAATGAGATTAAAATATTAAAAATAGAGAAATAAATTTAGAGTAATAAATTTAATGTGTTTACTAATAAGTAGAGTATAAAATATCATCATCAACAACAGATTCATAAATGGTATTGATAAATAAAGATATTGTAAAATAAATCCCTTACATCAATTTAAATATTATTAAAAAAATTTAACATCATAAATAATAACATGAATGTTTTTATAATTATATACCTGAGTTATGGAGATAATTATAATATCAAATATGATGCACTTTTAAAATTTCAAAAACCATATATTAATAATTTCTTATTCAGTTCATCGTTTCGTGGTGTTATCTATTTTGTTTTTCATGGGAACTTTAGTTTGACAGTTCTATTCATTGTACCTTGATCATGGATAAATCATATAAATAATGTTACACATGATATAAATTTCATATTTATTCATTATATATACATATTTAGATTCATCCATAATGGATTGATTTAGAAAAATGAGTTACACCACTCATATAGATGGTAGGTATATACACAAGAACAATGTTTTTACTTAATAAAAGATGGAAAAAATAAAGTTAAATAATACATCACAATTAAATAATTTTTATTATATTTTTTATATAATACATAGTAATTTAATATATTGCTTTTTATGATCCATATAAATAACAAATGAAAAAAGAATCACATTGATTAGTGGAGGTGGCAGTCCACATTTACAAATGAGTGACATTATCATTTTCTAATTGATGGGGATGTAAAAAGGTAGATTTGATATTACAATTAAATATTAATTATGATATAATAAATAACATATAAAAATATTTAATTCATCAAAATAAAAATCCAATAATTTCAGTGATGAAAAATGATTTGTATAACTATGTGACGATAGTAGTCTACAGAGAAACATGAGTGATATATTCACTTCCCATTTATTGGAATATTGGATTGATATAAGTGATTACATAAAAATAATAAAATTTAAGTATATTTATTATAAAAAAAATTATTATTTCATGATTATGAAAATATTTTTAATTGATATAAAGGAATAAATAAATTTAATGATGCAGGGTAACATGGTGACATCATCTTCAGTAGAACATCATTAGATCATTTCTTAAAGACCATTCGATTATTAATTTAAGAATAATTTAAAAAATAAATCATGAAAATTGAAATTTATATAATGTTTTTGACATTTTCTAAATCTATTTTCCACAGTGTGTGTGAGGATGGTAGAAGAATAGGTTGCCTTTTATAATTGAGGAGTATAGTTCTCTTGGAATAACTTAAAGTATTTTATTAGTATAATTAATAATGTTGTTCATATTGATTAAAAATTACATATTTTGAATATTTGGACAATATGAGACTATTTAATATCATAAAATAACCTTTGTATGTTTTTATGAGAATTTTTCATGGATATGTATTCGTTTTAATCATCTCTTAAAACTTGTCACATTTAATGCAATATAATTGTTTTTTACAATTTAAGTGTCAAGAAGGGTACCATAAAAATTAAGTGACACATATATTGAACATGATTTAATTTTTAGACCATGTCATGTTAACATTTCTAAATATAAATCATTTTTGTCTATAAATATAGATTTATTCTTATCTCATAATAAGAAAAACCATTAGATGAGTGGTAAAATATTTAAAATAATATATAATATATAAATTCTATATAAATAATTCATTATTACTGATTAATTTAATATCTTAAGAGTAAAACCTAATGTTCACATGAAATAGTTCTTTAGTAAAACATAACATTTATTTATTTTCATTTTCATTTTCATTTATAATAAACTTTTAATAAATTAAATCATTTAACACTCTTAAAACCCATAATTGTTTCATAATTAATTTTTTCATATTCATACACACCAATCTAATGACAATGTGATAGCTGTCAAATTGAAAAATAACATTTCAATACTATTACATATTTTATTTAACTCATTATTGTGGGTCAAATAATCCATCAGATAAGTCAAATTTGATTATAGAATATATATTCTAAAATAGTGGTATTTTAATATATATCCCCATTAAAATTATTTTTCCCTTAATTTTATGCCACTCTGGTAAAAATGATGATATATATGTTTGATCACATCCTCGGGTTCTAAATAGGCTTATTCAAATTTCGAATTACTCCAGAGAACATTATCCAAGTGAGTAGTCTTCTTCTATAACAATTTAATTCTATGATACATGATTTTTACAAATGTATCATTATGGAAAATATCACGAAATAGTTTAATAGATTTTGATTACATCCCATGTGAATTATTTAATATGCACTTCTTAAGGTGTGATACATTGAAAACTTCATGAAATAAAGATAGTTTTAGATGAATATCTATGAGATAATCTACTATACTGAATTGATCAAGTATCTCAAAGTGGCCTATATAAGTAGGTTTCTACATTCCATTTTATTAAAATCGAATAACCATAATCTTTTGAGATATTCACAATAATACATTCACACACTCATTAAAATTTTATATTTTCATTACAAATATTGGTATATATTTTCAATCAACTCTGATTCACCATGATATATTACCGAATGAATCTAACATCCTATTTTATTTCCTCTACTTTATTAGTTTGTAATAAATTTATTTATCCAACATCATAATATCAATTTTTTTACACTTATTTCTATAGAGGAATTTACAAGGAGATCTCTAATTGCTTGGATCAAAGCTATTTTTTTGCAAGAAAACAATACTAGATAAAGGATTTGATTCCAACAAAATTTGATTCCCATATATGAAACCTCGTTATATCATCTCGGTACTTAATAGCACTCATGTGATGACCATATATCAATGTAATATAAGAAGTACTAAAACACAACTATGAGTCTTGAACATACTAAAGAGTTCCCCAAAACATCAATATAAACATCACATCCCAATCATATATAATTTAATGTGGTACTACATACAACTTTACTACTTATTTAATTTATATTATCGATACTTGATCAAGAGGGAAGTATTATCTGATAGTAATGAATATTTCTGTCATTATAAGATGATCAACTATAACCTAAATAGGATTATGGACATTAGAAATTTTGGGGAGTCTAGTAACAAAATAAATGGTGATGTTGTCCCATTTCCATTCAATAATGGGTAATTATTATAACATCCGCTTATAAATATGTCTCTTAACATTAACATGAAGACATACAAAGGAACAAATATAGATACATTTCAATATCTCTCTTCATGTTGTACCACCCGAAATACTCTATCAGATCTCAATACATCTTTTATACTTTCACAATTAATGGTTAGTGTAGAACTATGTGCATCATCCAATATCAATTCTTCATGTCTAGTATTGAAAAGATACAAACACATTCCCGAAATCATATAATTTCATCCGCATCATAATTGATCGCGGGAATATGTCACACAATATTTTATAGTTCTACATCTTCCATTTATTCCCCTTAAATCATCACATGGATTGATGATTGAAAATTCATTTTAGAAATACAAAATTTCTATACATACTTCATGTTTTCTACAACAATCCATTACAAATATAGAAATACTATATTATTTTACCCTCATCATTGATAAGATAGAATGATCCTTTCAACTCAGAGCATATTCCACCTTGTTCTCCTTCCTAGTGAGGTAATGTATTGGGAATTCATAATCTATAATCAGATTTAATCATATTAATTATCTAATATTAAACAAATTATAAGTTAATATATACATTAATAATTTAGGTTATTTATATATATCATATGTTTCTCTATAAAGAAAATTCCTTTAAATCATTAATGAAAAAATTAATATGGTAAACTTCAGGTCATTATTTGTGTAATATTTCTCAAAAAAAATTTAATGAGGCATAACTATATCCATATAATTAACCATGATAATTAATCATAGTGCATTAATATATATCAAAAATCCTAATCCAATGTTTGGTAGTTTTAGTATAGTTGTGGTGAATAACCTATCTCTTCAGTACCATTAAATTTTATTCATTTTCATTTTTTCCAAAGGAACTTTTATTCCTTCAATGTTATCTTGGTGGTATATATATATATATATATATTTGATAAAATCTGAAAAAGTCACTAATCATATCCTAGAGAAATATGAAAAAAACATATTTGAGTAACAGTTTTTTGTTTGGTAAAATGATTACTAATTTCTTTTATTCATTTATCCACTGAAATACACTCTCTTTAGATTATATAACCTAAAATTGAAACATTATATAGCCAACATTAAAAACATTTAAATTTTTTATAAAAATCATCCATCCTTATGGTCTTTATTAAAATTTCTAAGGTATCTTCATCCTCTTATATAATCTGGGATCATATAAGGCTATAATCTATGAAGACTAAAAAATAATAATAATTGTAATTTCTAAATAATTTATTTATTAAATCTACGATGAAACATGAGAGTTATGTATACAAAATGGAATAAATATAAATTTATTGTGTCCATAGATAATATTCAATGATGTATTTTGTATTTTTTTCACTATTAACTGCCTATTGATATTATGCAGATCAAAAATCAATCATTGAAATGTGTTTATTATTGATTAATTGATCTAGAAAATCATAAATAAGTGAAAAAGCATATCTATATACAATTTTGATCCTGTTTAGTTCCCAATAATAATTACAGTGACACAATGATCTATATTTCTTCATCTCAAAAAGAACATGTGAAATCCATTGTGAAACACTTAAATGAAATAATCTTTAATCAAGATTATCATGATGTCTCTTCATTAATTACTACCACTCAATAAGATATATTAAATATATAGTCAATGAAATAGTTGTTTCATTGTATGAGTTATATCATAAACTCAGTATTACAATTTAGAGTAAGTGTAGGAAAATATTCTAGAAATAAATAAAATATATGATAAATTGTAAATTTAATAAATTTTTAGTTTCATTCAAACCCTATAAGATAAACACCATTTTTAATAGGAATTAATAGCCATATAATTCATGTGTTTTGCTTTATTATTTCGTATTTATCATCAAATTTATTGATGATAATAAGTTTTTTTTTAGAATATCAAAGGTTACTTACACACCTTGACAATTGATGTGGGATTTATGTAAAAAAATCCAACCCATGCGGAAAACATCATAAAGTTCAACAAGAGAGAGAATGAAAATATTTAAAAGAAGAAACTCATAGAAACATCCATCAATGATAAATGATATACATTATATGTGAGCAAAATATTAGTATAGTTTTTTACTACTTATTAAATATGTAATCATGAGGGATACATTTTTATAACATTTGAAAATAATTCTAATATAAATTAGTTGGTAGAATGAGGATAAAATTCGACATTGCGATTTCTAGAGCTGATATTATGATTACCTTTCACCAATTCATTATAGATGTTATCATTAGTGATCACATGATACTTCCCTTTTCATATTAGATTAATAGGTTTAAATAATTGATCATTATCATTATCATTTATTTTTTTGTATGGTTAACATAATTCTAATTCTCATTTAAATTAAAATAGTAGAGTGTGGGTGGTGAATTTTGTAGTGATTTTTCTCCACCATTTGATCAATTATTCTTTATATCAAATTAATATTTTGTTTTCCAATGAACATTCTTTCCACACTAAATTCATTTAATAATCAACATAAGTCAATTTATTTCATGTTTCCCTCCACACATTGAGCGTAAATAAAAAATCATCTTCTTCTATAAATGGTGTTTATAATTTCCATGAATTTTATATTCCTTTTCTTATCCAAACCATTAGATCGATGGGTAACACAAAAATCCATATCCACCTTTATATGAAATTAAAAAATTTCTTCATAGCTACTAAAAACTATTAGGACTAAAACATTGTGTACACATTATATTGAGACAGTAAATAATCAATAAATCATAATTTCAGGTTGAATCATAATACAAAAACCATAACATGAATGTATTTTAAAATATTATTTATAAGCACAAATAGATTAATTATCATTCCTCATTATTATAATGAATTTCATTTTCATTTTATTATGAAGAAAAATAAGAAAGTACTACCTAAAAATAGACTATATAAACTCATCCCCCTATATGGAATCAATTTATTCCCATTGAATAATGTTTTTAAAAGAGTACACCATTGATATTTTTCACCTTCCAAATGATAATCTGTTAAAATTATTTATTTGTGATCAAAACCATGGTGTATAGAAATTTTATTTTAGTGGAACTATTACATTTTTCTCTATCTACTAGATCACCATACCCACTAAAAGATAGCGGATGTTGCCTCATGAAGTACTCTACAAAACCATACTACCACATTCTATGACTTTTAATCTCAATAAGATTCATATATTGAGAATGTATCACTATAAAATAATAGGATATTTCATTCCATCTCCCATAAACATTATTTATTATGTGGAAAATCATTGCATTCTCCAAAACATTCATTATTAACATAGTTCATATGGGTTATATCCATTAAATGAATACCAAAACCATATTATGTGAAATTATATTCAGATTAGGAATCTATAAAATCTTGAAAAATCATATATATTTTGCATAAATAATGAAAACTCATCTCCATTTATCGAATCTTATGTTTCAACTTGGTTAACAATGATCACTTATATAACATTATAACATTTTATTATACAAAGAATCTTCCCCATGTTTCTCACTAAAATTTTCTTATCCTATCCTCAAAGGGTAAAAAATTCATACTCTAATACCAACTTTAGAAACCCATACATTTAATATATAAATATTATATCTTGATTGATTAATATTAAATAAATAAAACTTGTATCTACACTATAATCATATAGTTCAAGTGTATTGTTTGGACATCTACACATAAATAATGATCATATCATATCTAAATGATATTAAACTTTTTAGAACTATAACAACTATTTGAAATTTATTAAATATAAATTTCTATCATATCCATGGGAAGGGAAATATAAGAACACGTGATCTCAGATGATCGGTATGGGTAAATATTTGAGATATCGATGATCAATTTAACATAGAATGAGAATTACTGTATGAGAATTTGGGAATAAAGATTGATATTTATACCCAGTATATCCCTGATCATAATCATAAGTCATGGAATATACCATGTGTATTCATTAGATATGAATTATAAAGAAAACAAAGAATATGATCCCTCAGATCATATCATTGAAATATTTCATATGTTTTTTTTTCATAAAAACAGTTTTGGAGAATACTTTACTTAGTAAAAAATTATTAATAATAGTATCATATTTCATTGGATTTACTTCCCATTCAGTCAAATGATTAAACAAAGTTCACCCTTTAGACTATTTAGTGGATATATTCCCATATAAAACATGGTTCTATACTGATTCCATTTCATCTTATCTCATTAGATATCCATCATTACCCAGTGTTTGGGTGAGATATATAATTTTGGGCCCATCATCATAGAATGAAAATCATATATAATTATAAAAAAATATTATAAAACATTTATCATATGATAATCCAAGAAAAAATGGGTTTCATTAAAGATTCATCATTTCATCGTGAAAGACCCCATGAAAAATAAATAGGTTTCATCACAATTTCATCATTAAATAATTAACCCATTTGGAAGAAATATGTTTCTTAATATAATCCTTAAATCAACATTGTTACAATAGACAAAAAGAATTAAATATGATTATATAACATGTTAATATCCCAAATAATTCATAATTAATATAAAATGATTTTTTCATATAAAAAATGTCATTAAAGACCAATAGAACATTTCAACAATAAAGTACCATTTTTTGTTTGAAATTAAGTATCAAAAATTTTAAATTTCCAAAATATTAAGGAATTTATTTTCTTTAAAAAGAATATTATAAAAATTTACTTGATTCTAAAAATAATTTAATGTTCATGACATCTGTAAAATATTTTCATTCCATATATGTCAAAATAATTATTTCATTCATATATTTAGAACAAAATGTTAAAAGATCATTATTCAGAAAATTAAATGAAGAATCGTTTTAATTTATTAAAAAATCATTAATGAGTAAATAATAAATTTAAAAATATTTGGGTAATAGTAAAAATATTATTGGTATAATTATCAAAAATCATTGACAAGGACAAAAAAGGAATTTCGTTCAAAGAGAAAAATAAAGAAGAATTTTAATAAAAATAAATTTTCTTCAATTGTGTACATAAATGAAAGAAAATGGAAGAATATATGTCATATATAAAAATAAATATAGTATTATCAATTTCCTGATTCCATTTGAGTGGTAGACTAGAAATTTTCATAATCACATACTTAATCATTGACAGTCTCGATAAAAATTCAGATTTAAACAAAAATCCCTTACCACACATTTATCTTGTTTTGAATGTTATTTAAACTCCACTAAAAAAATATAAAATACTAATAAATATATAATAGAGTAATTATAATGCTTATATTAACTTATGTTTTTAACTAATATCATTTTATCACCAATATATTTATAATTATATAGTATAATCATTGTTTTTTAGGTGTGAACATTTCATTTTTCTTTAGAATATTGATTTGATGGTTCAAGATCGTATAATTCTATCATTGTTACACAATTTCAATATTTTTCATCATTATATATATAGTTTCCACATATAGTAATTATTTATTCGTATATGGAGTCATCCATAAAGGATATTGTTAGAAAAATGAATTACACCATTCATGGAGATGGTAGGTTGTACCTACGCAGGATTGATGTTTTCACATTCACTAGATTGAATTGAATAATGTTAATTAAAAATTAACATATCTAAAATCATTATTATATAATATGTATTAATTAAAAATAAATATTCTCACCATCCATATCAAGAGTATTTTAAAAATGAATCACATCATTTCAAGGAGGTGGTAGTCCACACATACGCATGAGATACATTATGAATTTGAAATTTATGAAAAGGTAATGGGGGTAGGTTTGATATTATTACTGTAGTATAATAATAATATAAAAAGTAACTTATATTATAATTAGACCCACTACACTATCAATACATGAAATGTGATGATTGAAAACAAATTTTATTTCTCTGTGGATGTGATCGTCCACACATACACATGAGCGATACTTTCACATCCCATTTAATGGAATAAAGGGTGGATATATGTGGTGACATGACAATTATAATATTTTATTATATTTTTTATCCTAAATTTATTATTTTATAATAAATACTGATTATATATATGAGTTAGTAGAATAAATAATTTGATAGAGTTTGGGTAAGATGATTACCTCTTCTTCAGTAGACCTCATTAAGATCATTTCTTAAAGACCATGGAATTGTATTTAAATAATACAAGAAAAATATATTTTTATAATATAGATGTATATAGAATAATTTATATGTTATGTTCAAGATATATGTATTAATGGGTGTTTGGAAGATATGTGAAGAGTTTCCCTTATAAAAGTGTGGATAAAGAACCTCATGGAATTACTTGAACTATTAAATGAGTTTATATTAATTTTCACATTTTAGTGGATATATATATATATAATGAATATATGATGATTATGAATCAAAATATTCTCACACAATAAAATTTATAATTTTTTAGCTAGTGTTTTCTTCTTTATCACTTTATTTTATCAACCTGTTACCCCTTTTGTCAATTACCACAATATCAATATTTTTTATTATTTAAGGGGAAGGAGTGATATGATATAAATTAAAGTGACTAATTAAAAGAACATGGTTGATTAATAAAACCGTATCTAATTACATTTTCCAAATATAGGATTATTATGAATTTCATATTGTTTAAAATAATATTAATTAATATAAAATTTAACTAATGTCATATTTAAAACTATTCATTTAATTTGAATTTGAAAAAAACATGATAGGAAGATAATTATAATATAATACATAAAGTCATATAACTCTATTATATTATTCTATAATATTTATTGAACAATATAATTCACTTTAATAAAATTACATTCTATAAATTTAAAAACAATTACATAATTTTTCTACGGCTTGGAGAACATTGCATCAATGTTGTGTAATAATATTATGTTGTTATTTCATTACTATATATTAAAAATAAATTATTTTGATAAAAATGTTAATGAATATTTAATTTTGACATTTATAAGTTAATTTGGAATCGTTTTATTCTTGTGTAAAAATTTAAGAGACCTTAACGTTGGGAGAGATCTATTATTGAATTTAGTTAACATAATATAATGTAAATATCATTGTCTAGGGAAAATGGAGAATTAATGTCATATATTTTATCATGGATGAAAATGGAAAAAATATACAAAAATAATAGGATAACATTAACTTTTACTGAAATTTTGGAAATATTTCCCAATGTTTTAACCATGTTTTAATTGTTTTACCCATAACGAGTTTAAAAATATTTACCAAGGTTATGATTTACAATGATAAAAAATATATTATATATTTCTAACAAATATCATCATTTTGATTCAAAATATATATTACACATTTCATGGATCACTTTATTTAAGATCAATAAATTAATTTTTCTGATAGTGTGCATAATTCAATGAAAAGCATTTTTGAGAAAAAATCATTTTTAATAATTAAAAAATATTTATTCTCATTCCATTCCAAGAAAATACATTAAATCAATTTCAAATCATTTTATTGAATATATAATATATAATTTTGATTAATATCATTCACCAATATAGATAAATTTAGTTTATTTTGATAAAAACACATTATTCAGGTAAATTTGTTTTCATAAATATGTCACTTTTAATTGGAAATGATTTTCATTTTAATTTATAACAACTTGATAAAAATTTAATTCCATTTACACATAGGTAAAAAATATATTTCTCATAATCAATTTAGTCCTACTCATAACATCTTATCTAATGGATTGGTGATCACTGTCACATTACATTATAATATTTTGATAGTATACCACACATAGATTAAAATCAAAGTTCTATGTAATGAAAAATATTAATGAAATAAATTTTATATATAATTTCATATGTCATAAAAAATCAGTGTGTAATAATATTTGTCTAATCTCTTATTGTACATTAAAACCTGAAGATAATAGAATTATTTTATGAGTCTCTTATAGGGTATATGTGGGGACTTCTATATAAGACATAGAATATTGTACAATTGTGGAAAATATGGAACCCTTTCTATTTGGAACATCATGATATTCAATTTGAAATTCATAATAATTATGAAAACATATTAATATTCCTGAAATTCAATGAATTGTCAACATCAAATTTCACTACATTATTTTTTTGTAATCATTGATCAATTTGGATTTGGTTATAACACCAATTATTATATTGGGGTTCCTCTTATCATTAAATATGAACCCCAAGAAATGTATAAAGGGAATAATTCTTATGTTGGATATATTCATAAAAATATCTAGTCAATATGATATTTGGAGAGTGATAAAAATGAATAAAAAAGTATATGACCACACTCACTAAGAGTATTACATATGGATGAAACATATGAAATAGAATTGTCCATTAAAAAAATATCCATATATAATTATTTCAATAAAAATTAGTAGATTTAAAAATATTCATCCATTATAAATGGTTTAATACATATAATAATTATACATTTTTAATTTTAAGAAACAACCAGAATCAAAACTATATAATAAATACTAATATCTTCTAAAAATATAAGAAATAGAACATGATTATAAGATATAATAAATAATAATGTATATCAAATGTAAAATATATTACACATTAATTGTATATGAATCATTAAAAATTATAACCTATTTCAATGCATTAAATATGAATTAAAATTGAAATAGTTTGATACAAACAATAAAATCAAAATCGAAGTATTTGTTCAGCCTAAAAAATGGGTTAATGTATTGAATAATAATGATTGTTAACATAATGATTTATGTTATTTGGTTAAATTAGACCTATATTGAAACCAGGACAAGTATGTAGAAGTTTTAAATTAATAAATAATTAAAATGTATAGAAGAGATTAAAAATAACAGATAATGAAAGGGAAAAAATGTGAATGAAGTTATTTTAATGTATGATGCATTGAGTAAACATGAGACAATGAAAGAATAATCTAATTATAAATTTTTAAAGTCTTACATGACAAACACAGAATTGAATTATAGATTTGTAATCAATGAAAATAATGTGGAATCACGCAAATTATAAATTATTCTTCTTAACATAATTATGAATACAAAGACACTATAATGTATTTGATGAAGAATTATATATCCAAAACTCTAGATGAATCACTAGAATTAATCAAATAATATATAAACTTACATAATAAGTCCGGATTTTGGAATCATCCAACCAATGATAATAACTACATTTATAACATCACAAAATATGTGGAATTCATGATCTCTCTCTCACTCTCACCCTCTAACTTCCATATAATTGTTTTATTTTAGTAAATAAAATCACACCTTCTTAATAAATATCCATAAAATCCTTATTTTCTCTCTCCCTCTACTTTGATGAATCACTTAAATGATTGGGTTGATGCCTCTATATTTGTTTTCACTAAAAAACATTAAAACTATTCTAAACTATTTATTGATGTAGACAAGGTGTTAAAAAGGATTTAGTGATACGTAAGTAAGCATATAGGTAAATTTTTGGCATATATATTGTGTGGATAAAAATTATTTTGATGAAATAGAAGGGTTTTGGATGAGTAGTGGGAATGGAGAGTAAAATATTCTATCAAATTTATATGTACAAAATGAAAATATGAAAATCCCCGAAAAAAATAACTAATACGAAAACACTCAAATAAAAAACATTGGTATAAATTTAACATATTCGAATATATTATATTAATTCATAGAATAACCCACAATAATATAAATAGATCCAAAAATGTATATATGTGATGTAAATTAATTTATCCCATTTAATATAATAAAACAAAATATATGAATGATTAATAAATTCATAACCACTTATTAAAACATCCCGACATTGTAATACCTAAGATTCTAAAAAGTAAGTAAACAATTCATCACAAAAACCACTGCACAATGAATAATAAATTATTTAACCGTAATATCATAACAAAAAAAATAGATGATTATATTTTCTAATAAAACAATTTCTATTATTATGTTATAAGTATCAATATAGGGTATTACCATTACGTGGAACTCAGGTGGATCATACTCTTAAAAATGTCAATTATACACAACAAAATGTTATTATGAAGAAAACAATAATAAAGAAAATATTCTTGGTATTGTATCTAATAAAGGACGTTAATGATTTTTAATGTTATAATAATTTTCAGATACAAGTCGTAATATGATCATTTGAAGTGTAAGGTCAACATTTGAATCTTAACCTTGATAGTTAGACTATTAAAATATTAAATTCCATATAATTTATTTTAAATTTAATGAAATCCATGAAAAAAAATCATAGATTAACTAATATAATTAAGAAAAAAATAATTATAAATTTTTCCAATATATAATTATTATTAAATAACAGTGTAACAAAATACAAATTCTTTTGATATGTGTTTTAATGTTTAGCGGCACATGAATTATTTTGATATAATAATTTTTCTTAAGAATTATAAATATCATACTAATAACTTATATTCATAAATGGATTCCAATTTTTGAATTGGAACATATAATTTTGAATATGGTTAATTTTTTATAAATTTTTTAGTGTAAATTTTTTGGTTAATATCTAAATTATCATATGAATGTAAAATAAAAAATTCTCCATCATAATAAATGAATCAAATTTCATTAAAAATTATATAATGTATTTGTTACAAAATTGTTTTTTTATCATGAAATAAATAAAATAAATTTTCCCATCATGGTAATAAGTTTTAAAATCCAATAATTTATATGAATATTTTTTAAAAAATTTCATTTAAAATAAATTCTTTTTCTTTATCCAACATCAATGTAGTTGAAAAAATTATGTTATGAAATATTTTATGTTTATAATATATGAACAGAATATAAAATATAATTATTTAAAACCATGAAAGGACAATGATATTCAATTTTTCATCAACCTCAAGTATTATGCTTATGTTTAGAAATTAATAAAAATCCCCCTCATTATCATTATATAACCACAACCTCACAATCTTCTCTACACCAAAACCATTTTTCTAGATTGTGTTATCATTTTATTTATCAATATTCATTAGGTAGATACTTGTGTTAATAATAGAATAAAACTCTATATTCATTTCCCTATTGAAGCTTGTATTTAAAGTTTTTCTGATGAGACACAGTGAGTTATGGTTTCTAAAACCCTAATATAGGATTCTCTTTCAAGGTATAAATCATTGATGATTAAAGGAGTTAATTGTAAATAATATGTAAGGGACATATCATGTTATGGGTTCACAAATGTTTATCCTAATTTCAATTTTTAATATTTATGAATTCCTTTACATCTCCATATGTAAGGATATCTTGATTCATTGTTTAAAGCCCATGATTATATTATGAAAAATCGATAATTATCACTTATTGTACCACCTTCCTGAGGATTTATGTTTTTTTTAATAATTTTATTCCAATAGAATAATTTTCTAGTATTTTATTCATATCTGACCATCACATTTAGTTATAACTATTAATACCCCCCATAAGATGATTGTATCGGATCCAATTTATAAAAATATTAGGGATTCTATCTATTACATTATAAATTTCATATAATTTATACTATAGTAATTGATATTCTAATAGATATACATATAAATAATTTTTTTATGGAAAATTTTTAAATCCATACACCCATTACTTCAATGCCAATAATTATTTATTTCTATGACAATTGAATATAAGTATATCCTTTTAGAAGGTTATGATGTCCACTATTAACTAATATTATTCATATAATGAATAAATTGTTATTAGTGGTGGGTCCCAGAATTATATGTCCCCTAAATTAATTGGTAGGTATCATAAGAAAAACTAGTTTGAGTATTTTATTTATATCTTACCTAGTTATGTATGATGTCTTTGCATGAGGTCTAGATGGTATATTTATGATGTTTGGTAATATATATTTAATATTTATGATGTCATTAATTATTAACAATGTAAATAATTATATACATGTTTATTATATCTAAGGATATATTTTCTTCTCCTTTTAACACCCTAATAATTTAAAATTTATTTCCTTCTAATCAAATTCATTCTATTTGATATCTTGTGATAAACAGAAATCCTAGATTGATGAAAAATATTTTATTAAAATATTATTTAACGTAGTCATTAACTCAGTGGGGGAGTTAATATTAATAAATAAATTATTAAAATAATATTCTTTAAAAAATAACAAAATAAAATAATTAGATATATTTCGATTTTAAATAAAATAATAATCATCAAAAATAAAAATAAAATGTCTTCTGAGAAATAGTTTTTTCATGGAAGTTTAGTTGTGCGTTGTACAGATATATAAAAAATAATTTTTCAAAATTTTAGAAAATAAATTATATAAAATGAAATTAATTTTTTAAATCACCATATAAAAATTAACACAGAGTAAATTTTTGGATTTTTAGAAAATGTTTCATTTTTTGATGAATAATGAAAAATAATTATGTTTATTTAAAAATAGTCTTTTAATTTATTTTATCTAAAAAGATAACAGATATTTTATATTAGTTTAAATTCATAATAATTAAATACAATTATTATAAATACAAGTTATCTTCAGTGTAATCATTTTCATAATAAAATTTTAAATTAACACCTTTTATACATATGATAATTTTCTCTTTAGAATCCATCTTTTTCATAACATATTTGGGTATAATTTTTAATTAAATTCTGCAAATTATGTGAATTGAATTTGGAAAAAAAATCTTTCCCATTATGGACTCATTATATTTAATATTATCTAATAATATAATCTTAATTTTTTACCTATATGGATTATAAAAGCAGTATACATTTTTTAGTATAGTTAAGGTAAAAACTGGTTTTCTTGGGGTGTTGAAATAAGAATAAAAGGCTTAAAATGACCAACCATTTTTTGAAAACCAATTTTATAATTTTATATAGATTTTATGACCTATAAGGGATGATATTATACTAGTTAGGAGTCTTTTGACATGATAAAAACAAGGTTGCAATTGATTCATCTAAAAAAATGTCATCTCCCTATTCTCCCCCAATTATAATAGGCCACCCCCTCTCATCTCTTATTCACACCTCAAAATACATTCTATTAAAAATAATACAAACAAAATTAAATTCACAAATCCCCTTAAATCTTTATATATATCTTCTTTGATCATAAATACAACATTTGAAGGATCTTATTGTAGTTTTAAAGAGGTTGTTAGTAGAAGAAGAAATGTTCTTAAAAGTGAATATTAATATGGTTTTTTATAACACCTCATTAAAATAATTATATAATAATAATAAAACTATATGATATATAATTAGAATTTATTATGTTAATTTCCTTACTTATATACATCCCATATTTATTCAAATGTGAAAATAAATCATCGATTCAGTATACGACGGACTACTGGCACATGAATCGATAAAATATTTTTCCATCTACACATATCATGGATGGATATAATAATGTATTTAACATATTTATATTGTTTTTTGATACTAATATTCTTATATAACTATAATATAAAATATAATTTATAAATAAAAATTTCTTTTAAATTATTATAACTCACTCGTGTGTACGATAGACGACCACCACATGAAGGGATGTGATGCATTCATTAATTACAGGTTATATGGAAGGTAATAAGGGTATGTTTGAAATATATATATATAATATAACTAAATTATATAAAATTTTAATATAAATATATCACACACTTTCTTATGCATCCACTTGTTAATGGAATTATATTATTGCTCAGGCATACGTATGACCTTCTGTCTCTAAGAAGCGAAGAAATACATTTTTCATGTCCAAACATAAAGAATAATAAAAATAAATTATATGATGAGTAAATATGAAATTTGTAACATTACTATCTTTATGAAGATGATGTTACTATATAACATGTGATAGAACCATAACTTTTCGGACATAACACGTATGAGAAAACAAGATAAATACAACCTAAAATAATGAAAATAATGAAACATTATAAAAAATTAGGTGAAAAAATGTTATAATGGGAACATATATAATATTTAAAACACAAATATTGTTATTTTATACGTTAAAATAAAATTAAAACCATTATATAGGATTTTAAAACATTTTTGAGCAAAATGAAGCATGAGGTAACAAACATTGCCTAAATTCCACTCCATTGAGTTATATTGTATTTTTATGAAACTACTTTATTTTTATGGTGTATTTATTGACCATTTAGCCTAAAATATCATTATTTAATAATAATTCATGGTATTGTATGATTCAATTAAATTTATTTCATCTAATGTGATTTGAATTTAAATTTACCATGTGGTAAAAGTTATTCTATAATATCACTTACTTTTCTATTTGTAAGATTCATCTTTAAACAATAAAAATTTTATGATAATTTCTCACTAGAAAATAAATTTACCTTAAATATATCTATTACTAATGATTTATATGAATATTCCATAAAAATAATACCAATTATACACATGGTGTTTACATTGAATGTCATTTTATTAACTAGGAAAATATTCCTAAATATTTATCCTTTACTCATTATAGATATTTAATGATAAGAATATTGATAAATGAATGACCTAAATTATTTGATATACGAGTAATTAGTTTTACATAAAAAAATGTTTGGGGTTTTATTTGTTATAAATCCCCAATGCATCAACAAGTCTCCTGAGATATCCAGTTGGCTAGATCATATGGGTTTATACATGATAGTTTTAAACACTCTTCTGAAACAATGTGATGATAGAGCTATCACGATACCTATGATCATGGATTCCAATAATTTTAAATTTCATTCATTTATAATTTTGTTAAATTTTAATCCAATATATTTTCCCTATGATATTATTTATATATTAATTTCATTCAAATATTATGTATTAAATGGATTGTGTTATTAGATATTTACCTTTAAATATTGATTATGACTTATACAATTATGATATAAATGTTATTGATTAGATGAAATTAATGTTAAATTATTTATCATCCCATATTTACTATTTTTAATTCTTCCATGGTAGATTCCACCATGTGTAACCATTACTAATAATTTTATCCCACCCATAATTTTCTTCATTTAATCAGGATATAATTAAGAAGTATTTTTTTGGGTTTTAATTATTATTATCATTTGGTTTTATTATTTATTAGGATTTATTTTTATTTCCAATGTAATATGGTTATCATGTATGATTTTTGTTATCAAAATATACTAAATTGATATGTATTTTGGTATTTGAACATTTGTGTCTATAAAGATATAATAATGTATGACACGAGCTCTGGGATACTCTAGTCTAGGTCATTAATGATTGTATTAGGGAAACATTACTAAAAATATTGGGAACTAGATTATGGAAAACATATATTAGGAAATATAAATCAGTGATATACTTTTTCGATTTGTATCTAAGAACATACTAATGTTTTCTGTGGAATACAATATGTTAGTTTTCCAAGAAAATCATCCTTATATGGACACAATAGGTAGATGTGGAACTTCAATAGATGTATCTAGGGGTAATAACTATTAAAATGTGATTCAGGATTGAATAAAGTATTATATAGTACATTATAATGGTCCTTACCACACACCTAGTATGGAAATCATGAGGGGATATGCTAAGGATAATTCACATTTTATTTACAATACATTATAAATTATTTTATATTTATTATTTCCCCAAAAGTAACCATGTTTTTAATTATGATATTAATAGTGAATTTATTTTAATATATTTAATGTTTTACACAATATTTATATTTATTCATTAGGACATACAACTCGTAATATTAAGAGATGATCTAGTATATTCCACTATTTATAAATGGTGTTTGGATGGAATAAGGGTATAAATACTTGTTGACAATTGAGATATTTCCATAATAAATATGTCAATATAGTTTGGATTTGAATAGTGTATATCATGGCTATATAAGAGTATCATAATTAGGATTTGAAATATAACCTTCCATAAATGAAATAGCCAAATCCATAGACTTTCAAAACTATATTGGATATCATCATGTGATAGATGCCATCATTTGGTTTGACTAATAATCCACTATTAGCTATGAAATGTAATATGTATGAAGAGTATATATTTATATCCTTTTGATATGACTAAGTGGAAATGGTTACACATGTAATTTATTGAACCAATGTATATGATGATCAATGGTGTCAGTTGATCCAGGATACTAGAAACGAAGAAGAAATATAACCCATGGAATATAATTATTCTAAGGGATGATTATTTGAATAGTTCTTCTCCCATGAGAAAAAAACTAAAATGAATAATAATTATATCAAAATAAACAAAAAATAAGAAGAATGTGTTGTTGAGTATGTGGAGTCTTTTACAAGGTAAGCCATAAATTCTACGGATTATATATTCAACATAGAGTACAATATTGAAGATATGATTGGTGGGCATAAGCAAAGATTCTGAAGGGTGTGGGTATCTCAAAAATTTTCTTCCTGTGATGAAATTTATTTTTTTCCCATGAATATTAATATGAAATTTTTTAGATCCTATATTTTTATGTGAAATGAATAAAATAATTGGTCAAATGAGGACCAATAAAATGGGAATACATCAAAGAGAAAGAATATAAAGAAAAAATTTCCACTATTTGAGAAATGTGAATGTATAATCCTAAGAAATAATTTAAGGGATTGGGAGATCCTTATTAGTGTAGAGATAAAGGTCATCTGAATAATTAATTCATGCTAAAGAAAGAAAATATTGTCATTTAGTGTTTTAACTATTGGAATATGGGAAAATAAAAAATAAAATTCACTAAACATCAACGGAATCTACCATATAAATTGTCAAGGGAGGAAGGCCAGGCTTATGTGATCTTCACAGACAATGTGTAAGTACATGATGATGTCGTGGAAGGAACCTAAATCATATCTTCCAATTTAAATAATTCATTATTTTATTAGGGATCATCATAATTATCTATATCCACTATTTTTTTCATTGAATGTTAGATATTATAATATAATGTTTCGAAGGTATATTAAATTCAAAACTTCTAGTGGATGTATCACTACAACAAGGATGTTTTAGAAACAACCCCCATTACGACAGAAAAATTTTCATTATTTTCTGATCTTATTATCATACTGATTGTTAGCTTTGATATATTATTTATTGCGGGCTATATTTAAAATATTATAAAAAATGTATTACAAGAAAAAGTACATTATTATTATTTATGAATATATAAAATTTATTTTATTTATATTAGATACAAAATTGTTTGAGACATGCATAGATCTCTCCTAGTTTCTCTGATGAATGATATTCTTTGGGAAGAAGAAAATACATGATCTAGAGATGGAGTGGTTAATCATAAAATTCATGATGTACTAATTTTAAATGAATACATTGATGTATTTTATATGAAATTACCTTTAAATCCCATAGAGCATGACATTGGGTTTTCCAATAATTTATGCCATGATTCATGTATAATATAAAATAATACTTATAAAATAAACCCTCTATAATTAGTGGTGTTTAAGAAACAAATAGAGGAATTGTTCCATAAGAGATTTATTAACCATATTGTCTCACCATAGGGATCCAATGTTATTTTCAATATGATGACATATAGATCCACAATGTTGTACATTTATTATAGGTAAATCATTGCTATTATGATAATGAAAAAATATTCACTATATCACATTGGTGACATATTCGATCATGTTCATGGATCCCAATATTTTTCAAATTTTTATCATCATTATATGTATCATAAATTGTGAGTAAAGAAGGGTGAAATTATGAATAAAACATTTAAAACCAAGATGGGATATTACAAGTTCACAATAATTCCATTTGTATTGACTAATGTAAAATATTTTTTATGGATCTAATGAATAGATTATTGATGTAATATCATGATTATTTTGTTGTGGTATTCATTGATTATATCTCTCTGTATTATAGAAGTAATATAGATCTTTATAATCACATGAATATTGTTATTAAAAGTCTTGTAAGTAATTATTTATATCGATCCTTTAATAAGTATGATTTATGGCTTCACAAAGATTCTTTTTTAGGGATATATTTTCTCTTGAGATAGAATCTTAGTTGATGGAATGAAGAGAAAGGTATTCATAGAATATCCTACACCAATAAACATAACCGAAGAAAGTAGTTTCATTGGTTTGGTTTTTTAATATTTGAAATTCATTTAGAAAAATCTTCCTTTTCCTACCCTATTAACTTAGAATACACATAATGGAGTTATATTTTTGGATAAAGAAATGTGAAGAAGATTTTTATGAACATAATAAGAGATTGGTTAATTCTTATATCATGAATTTTCCATATGAAAAAGAAGGGTTTGTGATATATAATGATGCATCATAGAATGGGATCAGTTTTTTCCTAATAGAAAATATTAAATGTATTGAATATTTATCAATTAAATTGGTGTCTCATGAATAGAACAATCCAACCCATGATATTGAGTGGACTAAGGTAATTTTGTTAATGATATGAAAAAAATTGTCTCTATGGTGAAATCGGTAATATATATAAGGATTGTAAATTCCTCAAACACATATTTTCATATATAAAGAACAATATAAGACAAAGGTGATGGCTTGGTCAAAACATAGATTAAAATTTAACAGTACACTACCACATGGGGAAAGAATATATTTTAGAAGATTCATTTAGTAGGAATGAACATGGATTTATTATCCAAATGAGGATTTAGAGGGGTCATCTATTCATGGATCTTGTAGATATATATATATGGGAATTATTAAGGATAGAGGGAAATCAATCATTTTCCAAATTATTTTGAATTCATACATATTATTAATGATAAAACGTTATCAATTTTAAGATGAAAACCGTCAAAACAATTAATTTTGTGAATGATGTGAAATTGTAAAACATCATTTTTTAATATGGGTTGGAAAGATATTTTGTGTTCCATCTAAAAATAAGATAAAAAGTGAATTAATATATTATTATTATACCTTTAAATTATATAAATACAACAGAAGCATAAATATGTATAGGGATTTGAGTGAATTTTTCGGGTAGGATAACCTAATGCCAAAAATTGCTGATTATGTATCCATATGTTTTATTCAACAAGTTAATGTTGTTAGAAAGTATCTTACAAGAGTCATAAAACCATATATTCTTCCTGTATGTATATGGGATAAAATAACTATATAATTTATCACATGACTATAAAATACAACTTGACGAAATTATGAAATATGAGTTATCATTTATTTCTTAACCGAATCTACACATTTTATCGATATAAGAGAACATTTACCTATTGATCACATGTCAAGGATATATTTTGATAAATATTTAGGATATAATTCTCACTTATTTCAAAAATTTATGATTGTGACACCCAATTTACAATGAAATTATTGTAGATTCTTATAAATGATCTTCATACTGAGCTTCATCTGACCACTTTCAACCACCATCAAACTGATGGATAGTCTAAAAAGAATATTTAAACAATTAAAAAATGTTCTAGTCATTCTCATATGAATTTATATATATGTTGTATTATTATTTACATATGGAGTGGTTTACCTATAATAATATTTTCCATTAAACTATTTGGATGGTGTTGTATGAGAAATTATATTGAAGGAGATGTCATACTCCAACATGGTGTGTTGATGTTTGTGAAAGGAAATTTGTTAGCATATAACCTATTGAAGAGAAAAAAAAGGTAAATACAATTTAGGATCGCATTAAAGTATCTCAAAGTAATAAAAATATTTATGCCAGTAGTAAGAGAAAGGATTTGGAATTCCACATGGGAGATCATGTTTCCTTGGGAGTAAATCTATGGAATGCAATCATAATGTGTAGTAAGAAATAGAAACGGATCACAAGGTACATTGGACCCTTTAAATTTTTGGAAATGATTTTTGTTGTGTCTCACAACATTCAAATGACACCATGTCTCTTAGGATTATATAATGTGTTTCAAATATCATTTTTATGGATGCACATTATATACTACTATAAAACTAGGATTGTCTAGTGTGAGGGATTTAATAACACTTGGTAAAAACACAATTAAAGACCCTCTTTGTCAGTGCTAAAAAAAGAACTTTTAAAGAGGGACCCTTATTAGTGCTTTTTTATGAGTGCTAGTAAAGGCTATCCAATTATCATTGCTTTTAAAAATGAAATGACAAATTGTATATTTTAAAGCACTTATACAAAAGTGCTATAATTGGGGGGGGGGGTATTTATCAGCATTTTTTCAGTTGCGCTGATAAAGGCCCCCTTTATTAGTGCTTCTCTAGTTGTGCTGATAATGGTATGCTTCAAAAAAAATTTATTTCAATAAGAATAATATAATAATATAATAATATATTTTTAATGATATAAATACAATATATATTTTTTAAAATTTTCTTTAGAGAAGGTAAATAGGAACTTACACATAATATATAAGATATTTTGTGAAAATCATTTAAAAAATTATTTAAAAAATTATTTTTAATTAATAATTTGAATATTATTATCGTGTAATAGTAATTTAATATAAATTTGAAAATAAAAGAATTAATAAAAGGTCTAAAATAAGATGAAAATGAAAATCAAACTTAAAATTACCAAAAAATTTGATCTGGGTCTCTGTTTCAGCTCTTCCATATATGAAATCAAATCATTTGATGATATTTATGGCCTACGTGACATTGGTAAGCTTCTGTCACAGTGTTTTAGCACAAAAAGGCCCAAAAGGCCTCCAAAACTGAATTTTTTTTGGGGGAACCCAATTTTTTAACATTTGATGTATTTTCAACCTCGTTTAAAGGGGTCTTATTACCTTTTTCTAGTAATGAATGGCTATATTTCTAGGCCTTAAATTCATATTAATATTATGGGTTTATTATTTTCTAATTTTTACAAATGTAATTTTATTTATAATTAGATATATAAATTTTTTATTATATTTACTTATAATAAATCACTCATATATATATATATATATATCAACAGATTTATGTAAAACAGTATGTTTTAATATTTTTAAATAAATACATATTTTAAGAATGTATTTTTAAAACAACTAACAATTTTATATATTATATATACTTATTCCTATGTGTGTATTAATATAACGAAATGTATTTATATTTTATTCTAGTATATATAAATGAATATAATATATAATATTTTCAAATATATTTAAGTATATATATATATATATATTACACACATTGACATATTGTATAAATATATTTTAAAATAATTATAATTATATATATATATATATATATATATTTTAAAACAAATAGAAAAACAACATCGTATAGTTGTAAAGGCGTTCTATATTGGATGGAGAGGTGCAGGGTTTGAATCTATGTGGTCACACATATGGCTGGAAATTCAAAACGAACTGATAAAAGGCGGCGAGATGAAAATCATGGATAAAGGCGGGGTATGAATCACTATTAAAGGGAATGTGGAATCACTAATAAAGGGGTCAAGGGGGCTCATAGGTGTCTTACAAAATATAAAACTTCCCCCTTTAAAAGTTCTTTCTTTATCAGTGCTAAAATATAATGGTTAATTCCCCCCTTTAAAAATGCTAAATAAATTGTAATTAAAAGGACCATTTAATGGCCCATAAAAATCACTGTTAAATGTTTCATTCTCCTAACCGTACTCATATATTTAGTTATTTTTATCAATATTAAAGACATATTCTTGCATTTTTTATGGCATATTTTTTATTTATACCATACCTAAGGCATGTTCTCACCTCTGATGAAATTGAACTACTACATAATCTATTTAAATATGAAGAAATGATAAATATTATTGATAGTAGAGGTATAATATTGAGAAATTAGATGAAACATATAATAAAGGTATTTTGGAGAAATTAGAAAATGGATGAAGAAACATTGGAACCAGATGATATAATGAAGAAGAACTACCCAATTCAATTTATATTTTAATATTTAAAAAATTGCATGGATGAATTTCTTATAGGATAGATGAATGTAACATCCTATGTTATTATGAATTATTTGATTTCAATTAAATTCAATCTCTTTGATAGCCTCTAATCCACAGAACACTAGGATTAAAAAAACACACTATTAAAATTTATGTTGACCATGAAATTAAGTTGGTGGGTATGAATTTTAAAAGAAAAATTATAAAAAATATATGGTTTATGTATGTATAGAATAAATTAAATGTATCCCTATTTATTATAAATAAAATAATAATCATTTTAAATAAAAAAAAATGCATTGTAATAAGCTACATTTTGATACAAATTTTTTTTCAGTCACATTGTATGAAAATAATTTAAAAATACTATTTTTATATTATATAGAATTCGACCTATAAAATGAAAAATATTTTCTAAATCAAAATTTATAAAAAAATTAGTGTGAATATTTAAGATTTTGTAGAAATATTA
Organism: Viscum album; assembly: GCA_963277665.1. Taxonomy (NCBI): domain Eukaryota; kingdom Viridiplantae; phylum Streptophyta; class Magnoliopsida; order Santalales; family Viscaceae; genus Viscum; species Viscum album. The sequence continues at coordinate 772,284,558 of OY728142.1, read as the reverse complement.
AAATTAATGATGAATAGTTAAATACTGATTTTATTTGAAATTCACTTATACATTTAAAATATATATAATTTTAAATTTCATTTTAAATTAACTTTAAAGTAAAATTAGTAAAATAAAATTATTATAAATAACATTTAATTAAATGTACTTAATTTCACCCTAAATTTTGATATTTGAACCACTTATACCTATTAGAAATCAAATTTTGGAATCATGATTTTTATCACGTTTTCATGTATAATTTAAAATTAGACTCAGAAACAATGGTTAATATAATTTTTAAATATATATTATCTATATTTTATTTGAATAATTTTTTTATAAATGTTAAATTAAATGTATCAACATTTTTAAATCTAAAATTAGTAAAAATAAATTACCATGGTCATGCTAAAAACTGATTTATCCGGGGTTATTCTATGATGATAATTGTTAAAATAACCTTCAAAAAATTCCCACACCATTATTCACTCCACATTTCATTTTTTTAATTTCCAATGATATATAGTGACTCATTTTGGAGGCATGTCGCAGGATAAAAACATCTTTTTAGTAGATTATATCATACTTAATATAATAAAATAATCGTAGATCCAATTTTTGATCATAATTCCTTCCATGGAATTATTTTTGTGAAAATATAAAACAATTCGAAGAACATTTAATTTTCTTAAACGAATAATTTTTTGGTTTCTTCTAACAACATCTTAAAATATTATTAAAACAAGATGGTATAATAAAAAAAATATTTAATATATACTGGTATTATATTATGTTAATGTAATAAACCATATTCATCATCACTTTCATCAAATCGGAAATGAATCCATTGAATGTGTGTATAGCATACAGCCACATCGCAAACTAATATAATTTGTTTTCCATCATCAAAATTCATGGTTCAATATAATTATGGATTTGAAAATTTTATATTAAATTTAAGATATTATTTTAATTACTTAATTATAATATCATGTATACCTTCTTAAATTCTATTTCATTTAAAATATGATAATGTCGCTCATGTGAATAGCCGACAACCACCTCACGAAGCCATGTGATCCATTTTTCACTTACCCATTACATGAAAGGAAATAAAGATAAATTTAATGAATATATAAGACATATGTATATATATATGTAATAATATAAATAAAAGAGAAATAATATATCACTCAGTTCTTTACCCTTTCACCCGTTAAGAGAATAATATTGTCGCAAATGCGTAAGTACAACCTATCAACTTAAGGAAGTGATGTGATTCATTTTCCATGTCGAACAATAATGAATGAATTATAAAAATGTATATAATGAGTAAATATGATATATATATATAATTAATTTAATTTTTTATATTATGGGACTAAACAATATGTTAACAAACCATGCCTTTCTTGAGAAATAATGTGGGAGAAAACAAGGAAATTAATAATAGAAATAATGAATTTAATGAAATATTATTAACAAAAAAGTTGTAAAAAGTTATGAGGATATCATATATGATATTCTGAACGTAAATATGATTATTTTATATGTTATTAACATGATTAAAACCACTATACACAGGGCTAATTCATTTGTAACCAATAGTGATCATTTACTTACGGACTTCATCTATGATTCCTTTCATTATGGAATGTCATAATGTTTTTCACATAATTAATTTTATATGGGGAATATACATACCATTTGAAATGTAATATAAAAATACATTAATAATTCATGTTATTTTTTGTTTTTATTTGACTTGTTTAATATAACATGATTTGAATTTAAATCTAACAAGTGGTTACAATTATTGAACAATCTCAGTTACTTTGATGATTATTAACTTTCTCTTAAAGCAATCACATTATTACGATCCTTTATAAATAATCAATACATTTCTATTAAATATATAATTATTTTATTATTTATATGAATAATTTTATACACAGTATAATTTTTAAATAAATTATATAAATTTAAATTTATTTAATTAATTGGGGACATATTGATAATCCTATATCAATTATTTAATACTTATATGTGATGATAAGGCATATTGATTCATGAATTGAATAGATTACATAATTTTGGAATAATTATTTATACATAAAGACTTCAGTTGTCCCTAGTTATGTATATCTCCTTGAACCATTTATAGGTTTCATAGAACTAATTAGTTGGCCAAATCACTATGATTTTTACCCAATAGTCATAAATTTTATTGTGAAAGGAAATGAATATAGATTTATCATGATTCCTAAGATCATAAAATACAATGATTATGAATATAATTCATTTATAATATAGTTATAATTATTATCCAGGGTATTTTAATTACTATATTATCACTAAAATAATTTCATTCTCAATTTATTGATTCATTATAATTCGTTTCTAGTTATTTACATTTCCATATTGATTATGCCTTATCAAATATTGGTTTTAATGTTATTAATTAAATAACATTTAAGTTTAGATATTTTTGTTTAGATATTGATTATGATTTATTATTTTATTCAATCTGAAACCATGTGTAAACCTTACTGAGAATATGGGATCACCCTTATTTTGTTTCATTTCTCCGAGATACAAAGATACAGTATTTGAATGAGTTTCATGGATGAAAATCAATTTATTTGGTTATACAATATGTTTTTTTCTTTCAATTGTAAAATTTAAAACCTTTTTGTATTTGGTTCTCCATATATACTAAACTAATTGATCATTTGGTATTGGACCCCTTATTTATAGGCAAATATATTAATTTAAGACACCAGCTTTGAGTTACTTGGGTTTAGGACATTACACTCATGATTTATTTTATATGGAATCATTTGGTTATTATTTATTCTCATATATTATTTATGTCATGTTTATTTTAAGATATATTCCACTATAATAAACCCATAGAATGATTCTATATATTCCATTATTTAGAAATTTATCATAATATAACGAATATAAATCAGGTCAAAAACCATAATCAACATATTGAATTCGCACCGTATAATTTATATAAGGATGGTGTTGGAGTTGAGATGATTAAAAATATGTTTAGGTACATTACTTAGACTATGAATAATAAACATTCCAATATAAAATAAACTATTACCCAAAAACAAATCGTTCAAATTATGGACCTCTTCATGTGGGAAATTCCTTCATCAATTTATGGAACCCCTAATCCAATAGTAGTTGGATAATGGAACGTATATGTTATCAATATATTCATTTTTGGAAAGTATTTAATGGAAGAATTATATGAATTTGGAATAAAATTTAGGGTCATATTTTTTCATGACCCATACTCAATGAAAATACCTTTATGGCTAGTAGTTAATGTGAGTGTGACCCTTGAAGACCAACCACAATAATCCATAAATTAAATAATAATATTGAGTTTAAAAAAAATAAAAGTTGGATGCCACATCCTCATAACCCCTTGAACATATATGAAACCAACTAATAAATTCAACACAACATGTTGTAAAAACAATTACATTATAATTCAGGTACAATATAAAATACGCAAGAAATAAAAGACATAAAATAATTAGTTATTGAATTGACTATGATAGTATCTTTTTGAATTGATATAGCAATATATTTAACGAACAAGTAATCCCCACTAAAATATTAGAAAATACATTTATATATAGGGGTCTGAATAAATTTATAATCAATTTGATCATTCTCAAAACAACTCTTAAAATCGAGGATAAAACATAGTAATTACTCAATGCATAAATAGAAGAAAAAAACAAAAACTAGGATAAATATCAAACAACCTCAAGAGGTCTCACTCACCCAATATCACATCCATATTTAATAAAAAAATATCAAAAGAATAAATATCATGATGGTACCACATAAAAAATTCCCCAATTGTTTTTTTCTCTCATTTCCCAATGATAAAAATCATGGTGCTCTCGTCTATTTTTTATTCGTTTCATTTTAGATAATTCCTAGAGTAAAAACCATATAACACATAAAATATCCATAAATACCACATTCATAACCACATATCCACATAATAACAACATACCACATCACTATATCACATTAAAATACAACATCTTCCAAAAATTAGGTTATTCTGAACATCAAGGACATAAAACTCATACCCCTTACTATCTTACATGAACCCCAACATGTGCTATAGTCCCATTAATTCACATCAGTTACATACTTTAGACTCTATATTCTGGTCATCAGAACATATGATTCAGAAATTTATTCCAAAAAAGATGATATTATATCAGTAAGAGAGTGTGGGGATGATATAGTAGTCAATCATCCATCACCACCAATTTAGGTCATGGAAAAATCATCAATACCCAACACATTTTGGTTTTAGAATGGTAACCCAACAAAGACAGGTTTATTATAAATCCTAGGAATAATTTAACACATATATCGACTAAAAAATAGCATCATATCATTCATGTTACTAATAACCCTAATCACGAAAAAATGGGTTGAATTTATCAACTAATTTAAAATATACCAAATAGTGTCATATTGCACATGAGGGCATGGAAATCATATATTAATATCGACACTAATTTCCTCCAACTTCTTCTTGAGGATAAACATTAGTTATAAACACCCCCAGGAGCACAATAATATTCATTTACCTATAGAAATACCAAGAACAATGACATGAACTCCACCACATATCACATCATCTTTAACCACTGAAACAAAATCCTTAAGTTATGTTACATATTAGATATACCAGGAGGCAATACAAAGGGTGATAAAGGAAAATCATGAATAATTGTCTCACTCATTTCTAATGGAACAAAAAATCTCCCTAAAAAATACACATGATTCAAATCACCATTCGACCATCATGCATGACCTCTAAAATTGAATATCCCAACTGATATTTCTCTACCCACTACAAAAAAATATAGTATTACTATGTAAAACATGAATCCTTTACTACCATGAAACATCACATGAATACACAACACATAAATTGGATCCCTCACTCATGAATTATATCTAGATTATTGAAAGTTGCAATCCCACGATTTTTTCTCAGCACATCAATAACTACCTTACCACTATCTTGATTTAATAGATCAATAATTCTTAGTCCAAAAAGACCAATATCCACCACAATTGATGTTTATTCAAATGACATTTAGAGAAGATATAACCCAAACTATTTTGATCAGTGAAGGCCAAAAATCATTCTTTGATGAGGTAATTATGCCAAATCTTTATATTAGACACAACTACTTCAAATTCAAGATCATCAGTGGTATAGATAAAATCATGAAGTTTTTAAAACCTCAACAAATATGATATTATAGTTACCTACTCTATCCGAAAACTAACCCAAATGTGATATGATGCACCATATAAATCCCTAAACATAACTACTTTATATGTTTATTGAAGATGGAAATCTATGATCAATTTCCCCACCATAAAGTTGAAATATTATTATAATTGATCACTACATATTAAGGACTAGTACTTCAATGTAAATAATATTAATAGGGATTCGATTTTAGTGAAATAAAATGGGGAAATCACTTATTTTCCAAGGAGACCAATTTAAATATTACCCTCTCTAATATTCTTGGGTGTTTCCCAGAAATAATGGTGTTGATATTTGAATGATAGATTGATACTCCGTTTAGAGAAACCATGTATACATTAAAATAAACACCATATACCTAGACCATGAATGTAGTCATCATGTAATAAATTATGTAGTATTTAAGGACACAAAAAATAAAATAATCTTTCTCAGGATGATCCTCCTCTAACATCATGTTCATGAGGATGTCTCGTTGAAGATTACCATGAAATGATCGAGAAACCCATATAACATGGAGTTATCATGTTCCATCAAGATAGATGAAAAATTTGTGACATATAACTCAAATTTCTAACAAAAAAACATGAATGTGGACCTCATCATATCCACCTCTTTCCAATTTCATATTGATACCTTGACCAATGGATAATATTTAAATACATGTGTTATCCCTTCAACAGATTGAATAGATAATTCATCATTGAATTTGGATAATGGTTCATCTTCGTCATCTAATTTAATCACTGATAGAATCTTGAAAACTTGATAACACTATTCTCCTTCTTGGAAAAGAACACTCGAGCACCCAATAATGATACACTAGGCCTGATGAATCCCTTATGCATCAAATCATTAATTTTGAACAAAAAATAATGAAACTCAAAAGGTGATGTATGATAATGATCCATATAAATTGGGCAATTCACTAGGATATAACTCTATTGTATAATCAATATCACATCAAGGACGTACTACTAAAACCACTTCAATGAAAATTCCATGAAACCCATTGAAATGTTTTGGAAAATTTTCTATTTCACCTTTACTAAGACCATTGTTAACTCCTCTCTATAAGAAAAAACCTGATTTTAATTTCTATTACCCAATTGGTGAACTAAGTTTCCAATGAAAAAAAATTAAACATAAATAGCATATTACATGAGCGTCTTCTAAAAGAAACTGATGGTAGAAAACATTGAAAATAACCAACCCATGATGAGAATAACATTATACGACTACATATCTAGTATATAAGAATCCTGAAATGAATAATGATTCCCCATAATCATATCACGACCTCATATGACATCAATAAACATAGGTTGACCTCCAATTATTGTAATCATCATAATGGCAATTAAAATCCTCCCTACATCGAATCCCATTGTGCATATCAGGTTGGGTGAAATTAATATGTATGATGTACCTTAATAAAATATATTAATGGTTGGGGAATATGAATGATGGATGGTTCTATGGGTGATTAATGGCTTGGATGTCTCTGGTATCCCCATGGAATGTAACCGAATACAACGAGGTCCTCTTCTTCCTGGGACCTACCAAAAACCTCAATCTTATCTATATACCGGAATATAGGGAATATATTAGAATTACCCTCTACCTATTACATCACCCATCGACTAAATAGAAGTCTATGAACCCTATAGTTGATCAGAAATCAGAGGAAATTGTTATTTGGGATGTAAATAAAATTCAATAGTCATCTAATAATTATTATGAACCAAAATCACCTATTCTCTCAAACACTTATAATTAAAACATCCAATAATTTGGTTTCCTTTTTAGTAATATAAATTGAATGATCTAAAAAATTGATAAATTTAATTTTTGTAAAAAATCCATTTTGGTCAGAACATAGACATCAATGAAATTTAGGTACCTCCATCATGATACTAACTCCATAGAAATTATTTAATACTCTTATATCAAGGAGATTAAAACTATACATGAATCCTTTCTTTCACCTCAATACCCTTATGAGCCTAAAAAATTTAATAAATATGAATGTTATACTATATATTTATTTTCTAGATTTTGTACTTCATATAATTATTTTTTTCCATTCTATACATTATAAAAGATATGGGAGGAATACTAGAGAGGTATTTTTATACTATTCTATGAATTAACATACTCATGTTTCCCTTATAGATTGAATATAACTCATATTGATCTATCTCTCACATCATCAATTCTAATAAAACGATATGGTACTACATGTTGAATGTTTCCCGCAAATCATCAAATTCTTTAAGAAACTATCCTCCAAATCCATTTTTTATATTAAAAATTAAATTTATGGTTCATTGGAAACCAAACATTCAAAAATTTTATCCCATCACCACAACACATCCCATATTAAAAATTAAAAAGAGAAAGCCACAAGAAAAACATTTGATGTTAAAAAAATACATGTGTTAGAACAATCACCACTAAACAACCTTATGTAACTAAATCTTGAGAGGTGATCTACCTAGTGAAATAACACTGAGTGAAAAATAAACTTCAACACAATTTAATGTATATCAATAATGTCAATAAATACCCACAAGAAATCATCCCACTGAAACATCAAACAGTGATCACTGAAGACACTATCAACAATGTCATCGTCAAATAGCCTTTTTATTGAACTAAAATCCATAACCAAAACCATCATTCATAATGTACACCATTAGAGAAAAACAAATTTCACAAAACTAAATCAAAGAATATCCATTTTCGTGGTATCCATATGCATCAAGGACCTCATATTTTCATCATCACCAACAAAAATGAAGCATCATCGTCGTTGCTCAAATACCATGTTTGAAGAACATACCACATACAAATTGATAAAAAACATTAAAAAATACATCCTAACAATACCATAACAATATCAATGGAATATTAAATTAAAATATAAGATTCAACTAGAAATAAAAATTGAATAAGTAGAATAAGGTAAAATAGAATGATAGATGAGAAAAACCAACACCAGTGAGAGAATGCACTGAGACTACTGTCGTCACCCATCCAACATTATCCCATGTCTTCCCAGAACACTCATTGACCCTAAAAATGATGGTTTTGATCTATATATTTTGGAAAACAAGAGAATTAAAGAAGATTAACACCAATCACCAACACCATCGCCCACCCAAACCACCTAAAACAATAATGCATCGACCCAAAATGGAGTTATGATAAGAAGGGTATGGTATAAAGAGGGATGGTTGTAAGTGAAAATTATTCCCCTAGATAATGTCACCAATAAAGTTGTTATAATGAAAAAATATAGTGAAATTAATACATGATATTTTTTAATAGAGCAGGGAGAATGTATGAGGATGAGGTGAAAATGATGAAAAAAATGCGCAGAGGCATCCCTAAACTTGTGGTGATGGGTTTCAATAGGGAACCCTACAAGTAATGGATAGAGGGAGGGGATATATACTGGGTAAGGTAGAAATATTCCAAAAAACTATGGATAATGTGATAAACATAATCCAACACTACATTGTGGCTCCATTGATTTGGATAATTGTAAATTCTACATAATTATCTTTCTATCATTAATTAGGATGAATGTGTTCTCTAGATCCTCTAACCGATTATCTATATATAGTTAATAGAGACACCCATCAATCTTCCCCAATCAATAACGCTAAAACTCATATAGCTTCATCTTCCTAGACTCATACCCCTTGACCAGATCTACCTTCATTGGTTAACTAAATCATCTCACTACACCTATCCAATAATTATTACATGTAGATCATGAAAAATAATAATCATTGAAGTAAATAGAAGATGATATAAATATCTATGGTATGGAGATCATTAAATATTCATTATGTAATTTAATTTTAAATTCTTTAAATCATATACATGTGAAATCAAGCATAATTCATGTACCTATCAAATCAATCTACCCAAATATCAATATTACCTCACTAATAGTGTCTAGTAAGATTAACTCACATCATTACAATCATAAGAGTTCACAATTTACTATGAATAAGATATTCTCCCCTTAAACACTACGAATTATTTTTTTACAAAAAATATCTCCCAACAACCCCATGAAACCATCATCATTGAGTAACTTTATAATACCTCCAAGGTGTAACTTATCAAAATGATGCAAAAATTTTGTGAACCACCCCCACTATGAACCTTTATTGGGTGTATAGAGAAGGTGAATGTGGCTCATGAGGCCCACAGATAGTAGGATATGGGTTTGTGACTATAACTATGGATATAAAAAAATAAATAGGCGACATTAATCTAGTAATACAAGCAACGAAAAAGGGACCCAAAAATTGTTACCAGAAATTTAAGGTAATTATAATATACCTTAATTCATGCAATTTGAATAAAAATATCTAGAAATAAAAGGCTGAAATGAAACTTGTAAGGTACTCGATATGATAGGAAATCTTAGAAATGATTATATAAGATCCATCATAATCAATAAATTCATCATGAAAATAAAAAAAATTAGTATATTGTGGTGGTCACATGTATATACAATGTATAATAATGCATAAAACCTATCAAGAACATGTATAAAATGAATTAAAATTACGAACATGATACTTTGTGATTTCATATATATTTTTATTGGTGTGGTGGATTTAGACTTTTTATTAGATATGTGCATTATGGGAGGTCCTAACTGCAATATTTTTAAATATAGTTCTCAAGTAAGTTTAAGAGGAATTAGATGGGCCTATAGCGGATTGGAATCTACAACTCCACTTTGATGGTATACCATATTGTGATAGACTATGAAAAATAATTTTTAGGACCACATGAGACTAGTCCTAAATATCATAGTGAAATAGGATATTTCTCATCATTAATATCACAAGTGAAATATTTAGTGTATTTTTTAAATAGGGTGTGACTATAGAAACAGTTGGTTCTCTTCCCTCAAAATCCCATCAATTCACTATTAAATTATGACATCTCCGGGTACCTCTTCCTCATTTCCTAGATGATCAATTTGTCCTTTAATACAATTTTTTTATGAAATTTAAATTACCCTCTATATTAAATGGATGTATCATATATTATAAATTTAGTATTCTTCTTCCAAAAAACCCTAATATTATGGTGATGGAATCCAATTTTTGGATTTTCCATTGTTATTATTGATTTGTTTAGTGATTCTGGAAAATAAAGATTAGTTTTTATTGAGATTTTCGGTGTATATATATTCCCCCATGGGTTACTCTATTTTTCTGTTCGTGCATTGTGAGGTCATATCATATTTCAATGCATTATACTAGTAATATATTTATATTATTTATATGGTCAAAATTATTCTATAAGATGACACAATGATTCATCTGTAAAAATTTCATGGACGTAATCCTAAAAGGATTATGTTAAATGGATTTTAGGTCCATGATGTCTATAAATAAGATAAATTGGAGTATTTTTCATTATATATAAATGGATATAAATTATTTATATCATGAAGAATGATCGTATTGAAATGGTTAAGGTTGATGTGGCACTGGTGATAAATTTTTTTTAATAGAATAATGGGGTTTTACCATTATGAATTAATATTAAAGAAAAAGATAATTTAAAATTAACACTAGGTTCATGATTGAAAAATTAATGGTTTAGTTTTTTTGGAATTAGGGTAGGGTTATAGGGTTGGATTTACAATTGGGTAATTCATCAATGGTTACAGAGTTTGTTTTTACTATAGTTGTGATGTATTTTTCTCTGAAGAATATATTTCTTTTGATATGACTCTTTTTAGGGATGTGTACATTTGCCTAGGTGTTACTATAATATTCTTGGTTGGTATATTTTCTTATGTTTGACATCGAAAGGGATGAGTATTTCCCAAGAGATATCCAATCACAAGAATGGGTATATTTCACTGGGATGGATGCTACTATTCAGATACATCTGACACTACCTAAGGATGGTGTAGTTGTTATTTTCAATCATAAATGAACCCGAGGAAGAATGATGTTAGATTATATACTTTCTGATCCAGTAAAAAATTGTATATATATTTCACACCTCTATATTCACCAAATAAAATTGGATATATTTATTGATGTCATTGGTGTTGGGATATTATGTTTGAATCACTCCAAACTCGTGCTACTCATTTCTACAGGAGAATATTAAATTTTAATAGAATTGATAATGGTAAGGTCCTATAAATTATGTGAGATTTAGAATTTTAGGTTGGACCATTGTATTTAGGGGACCGGGATATTATTCCGTAGCGTTTTTGATTAATCATCTAGATGTTATATCTTTTTTCTATAGGATACATGTGGAAGTCTTCTTTTTCTATAAAGGTTTCAAAAATATATATGATTCATTTTTTATGGCATGTTTTATGTTTTATTCTTAATTATAACTTTTTTATTTTCTATTTATGACTTATTATGGATGATTATGTAATCATATTTATTTTTCTCATTAATTTTAATCTAAACAGAGGGTATCATCTCTCAATTATTTCATTATATCCCCTCAATGCAGGTCAACAGTCTATTGAATATTAGAAGTCACACATAAATTCATATAGAAATATATATTAAGAAATTGATTAGTGCTCACAGAATATTAGATGTTACAAAGTGGTATTAGATACACATTTTTAAAAATTGGTTAAGGTATAAAAAAATAGGCCACTATTGGAAGATGGTAGCGAATTCAATTCTTGTTGTATCCAACCCATGTATGAGGGAATTCGGTTTTTATAGATATAGGATTGATGATCTTTATTTTAAATTTCATTATTTAATTATTTCTACTTGAGTGATTAAAATGATTATTATGTTATTGGTTAATGGGATTCTATTTTCTTACCACATGGGGTCATGAATCATACTAGATATATATGGTTTACATGTCCATTTTATGAATTTTTATTGATTTTTACACTAGATGTAATATTTATGGGTTATTTAATGATTTTTCATCAATTAATATTGTGTTTCCATATATAAATATATGGGTCAATCTTATATAATGAATTTAAACATGTAATAAAATCATGTCATGTAATCACATTCCCCAATTATTATATAGACTCATTTATATAAAATTCCAGTTAGATCATAAAAAGTACTTTTCTTATATAACTTATTATTGGATTATCATTTAACTAAGAAAAAACTTTGATGTGTTATAGATGAATTCAATGATTAATATATTGTTCTGTGGCCAATTAATTATGTTTTTATATATAGATTGTAGTGAAAAATGTGAATTTTAATTAAATATTTATTTTCCACTATAATTTGTAATCAATATGTTATTTATTTATCCCTTGTTACAAAAATTATAATTTTGGTTGTGAGGAAAAGAATGATTATTATGATCCATTGTATATTATGGAATCATATATATATATATATATATATATATATTATTTTTACAATTTTTATGGGTTTTAGAGTCTATTTAGAGTACCAACGTAATAAAAATGCACCGATATGAGATATCATGAAGAGTATGGTATAATAAATTTTATTTATTTCCTTGAAATGTGATTATGATAATTCGTATAGAGAATTATTCTAATGGGGGTGTGTTACCTGATCATAGGAATTGGTTGATACGGATATATAGAGATCTTGGGTTCCAATTTATTTAATATGTGCGGTTTATAGGATTTTTGTTTGTAATACCTGTTGTAACATTATTTTTATTCCTCTATATTGATAATTTTAATAATCATTGAGTGCCTATAAATCATAAGGATATATGACTAACTTGGGAGTGGTAAGTGTATAATTTATGTGAAACTATATGTGAGTACCTGATGTGATTGGGACTAAGTAGAGTAATGAGATTTATTCTCTACCATAATTTCATTTATGTTGGGATTGAATATATGTTTCAGATAAGCATTGAGAGGTAGATAAATTATGTATGTGAATCTTCAAAGATACATGTATGAGAACTCTAATGGGGGTGATTTTTCCTCTATGATATCTTAAGGTGCCAATAGTGGCTCAAAATATTTGTTAGCAAAGTATTATAATACTTTATATTGACATTTCTATACTATTTTTGGAGATAATTATGATAAATATTGGTAACCCAAGAGATGGGTTAGCTGAGATTTTAAACACATTTGAGATTAGGAGAATAAGAGGTGTTTTATATTGATATTAATGTAAAGTAGAATTAATAAAAACATGGATTGATATTTTAGATTCATTTTTCAATATAAATATTGATTTCTAACCTTGTTGTAATGAGTGATGTTTTAGATTCATAGGGTAGGATTAGTTTGATGTGACAACCTACATGTTATAGTGTGATACTAGACTATTATATCTAGAATGGGAATAGAATATTCAGCCGTTTTTTATGGTGATTCCTACTGTGATTGGTAGTTAAGAATTTGGTCTGGTAATGAGTGATATTCCATAGGATTTATGAAAGTAAAACAACATGTGATATGACTCTGGGAGATGAGGATGACATGTAGTGAGCATAGACAACTGGTTTGTAACAACCCAGAACTATTTCAATGGGAACTCCTTTCTTATAGTAATTTAATATATTATTAATCACATAAAATCATATAATATCATTAAGAGGGAACAATAAATACATTTTAAATGAATAATAAATTAAATAAGATGTAATTTTAGATGTTAATGAAGCATTACTAAGGGAATAATTACTTAACCATTGGAATAGTAATTTAACTAATAGGGATAGTAAACCAGTCAATAGAATAGTATGTATACTAATGAAAGTATAAATGAATTTTATGAATCTTATAAATGAATATAAGATATATTTATATCATAAAATAACTAAATATTATTCTTAAAAATAATAAATTAATGTTGATATAATTTGTGCAACATAAATATTTATTTAAAATATTATAATTTATATAATGATGTAAAATATAATATATTTTCGTAAAATAGATTTATAAATTAAATATATTTTTTCTTATGATTATAAGATAATTTTATGAAACCTTTATTAATTTTTAAATGTTTCCTAGAATCAGTTATAATTTTAAAATTTTCATCTTTGAATAAATGACCATTTTAATTAATAATTAAATTTCCCTTATTAATAAAATTATTTTCATAAAATAGAGACCAATTTTCAAATATAAATATTGAAAATTTCTTATAGTGGATTTTTTTAGTTTTTTAAATTAGTATAATTTTATTGAATAGTGAAATTCTATAAATTATGGTATTTGATATTTTTTGCCAAAAACATGATTTTTGGAGTCATGAATAATATAAGAAACCAAAGGATCTAACAATCATGAACATTTTTCTCTACTTAGTCAAAATAATCCCCACTATTGATAGTCTTGATCAAAAATAATTAACAAATGAATAAAATAAACAAATAACACCCATCTCCCCCACTATAAATACCACCCTCACCAACCCTTCTTCTAAAACCATCTAAGATTTTAGATTTCATATATTATACCAAATTACCCAACCTAGTATCTTACCCATGACTTAGAGAGTTTTTTCTCAACATAATACCATGCTGAATTTCCCTTTTGATGTTCTCATGGACAAGAAGATTAATAGGTAAAATCCCCTTTCATTTTCTTTTATGTTCTTTTAAATTTGATTTCTTTTCTAATCCTATCCTTTAATATATATCCCAAAGAGATATGAAAACCCCAATATCCATTATATAATATAAATTTATCATGTTAATGGAATAATCTATCATCAAATCTATCCCCTCTTTCTTTTATACTAAAAATTAAAACATCATTCGTGATGTGTTGATTTATCACCATCGTGATGATGCTTTTTCATATTCTATGTCCTTTTTCATATATTGTCATAAAACCATTTTTATGGTTAAAATATATTATTATATATTTATATTATGAATAATTTATTTTTTTTGAACCAATATATATACATCATTTTAATTAAACAAACAAAACAAGTGTGTAATGTCGAAAAAACTCCAAAACAATATAAATGATTTTTATTAATGTTTTATCTAAGGATTCATACACATATTTGAAAAAATGATATATAAGAAAATTTAATCCTCTAAAATTTCCCTATTATCTTATAATTAAAATTTTATAGAATTATTCTAATTTTCCATTAACTTCTATAAATGTATATAAGGAATACAATCATGAAACCCATGAAATGTTTTCTCCTGATGTGAGGAAATAGAATCATCTAACTCATAAAAATAGACATAAATGTGGTTAATAAAATTATATTAAATAAAATAAATCTATAATAGGTTCTAAATTCATTAATTTATGGATTTATTTTTATTTTCTATGTTATTAAGAACAAGTGTTGAACATTTTCATAAATAAAGAAAGTGATTGTTTTCAAACCTTCATTTTTCATTCAAGTTATGATTTATCATCTTTTACCCCAATTTAATTCCTAATTTCACTTATGTAATCCTCCTAAATTATTATATAATGTTAAAGACATATTGAACTACCTAAATCTTTCTTTCATTGATGGGGTAGTACTTGTTTTATAAGTTTTCCCACCAAATTTCTTCATATAAGAATGCCGGTATAAAGGGAACCACCAGTTTCTTACCTATTTCAATGTACACTCCATATTATTCTTGAATCCCCAATTATTATAAAAAAAACAATTTTGTTTTAAAAAACTACTTATTTTCATTTTTTATTTTAAAATAATTTTACCTTTTCGCTATTTAAAAAATCGTTAATATTTTTCTTTAAAAAACACTATAGAGACTCATATAATAAGATCCTTAAACACTATTTTTAAATGTTTTGACCCCAATTGAGTATAATTTTTTATAATATATTATTATTTTATCTTATTAATGTATGTGTATGATTTAAATATTTTTTTGATCGATGTTATTATGATACACACATTTTTTATTCTCTTTAACAAGATTATGATGCCCATTTATTTCCATGGGTAACTCTTAAGTTTATTTTTGATTAATGATGCAGAACACATGTGAATATATATGTTATGATGTGTGCACTAAGATAGTGATCTTATTAATTTATAAATTTTTAGTCTGAGGAGATGTCATGTTGGGATAGGGAGTAATGGTGATTCCATTATTGTATATTTTCCACCATGTTAAATGGTATTGGAATTTATCCTTTACTCATGCTTATGAAATGATGTATGTTTCTTTTACATTACAATGATTTCATGAATACCTAATCCCATGATCTAAATAAGATTCTTCTGTATGATTATTCATGTTTCATTCCATTTTATTCCATAGTTTTATTCCTTTTAACCCAAGTTATATTATTTATTTATATGTTTATTCATTTGCTGGGATTTTTATCTCATTATTTTTCTTCATTTATTCCCCAGGTTATCCTATGAAGATATAAGGGAACAAAGTTTGTTAGGATATAACTATGCATAATTAATATATGTTTTTTTATTATATTACCATGGTTTCAGTTTTATGTAACTTATCCTCTAAATACATTAGAATTGCAGATCTATGGTTCGTATTTCATGGTTAAGGATTCTTCAAAACATGTAAAAATATGTGTGAATGGATAAGGTCATTATAGGTTGTATCATAGTGTGGTCCAGTGATTTTTAGAGATTATGACTAGAAATTTTTTTAAGATCCATAGGGATAATTCTATCACCATGGATATCTTATATTGAAACATAGTGAATCACAAGATATGTTATACATTCCATTTTCACATTTATCCTTCAATGTTAAATGTTTTATTTTTATATTCTTATTAGATACATATTCAAGCCCCCTAATCATAATTTCTTTTTACTAATTACTATTTTGTAATATGTGAACCCATTTATACAATCAAAGTTATTATAAAGTCATGATTACACTAATGATAAGTGAAACAAGATGGAAGTTGGAGTAACAAATCTTGTGTTTTTTTTAATCCTGAAATCACATGTTATAATTAATAACCTGAACATATTAATGTTTCTTAGAACATCAAATAAGATACAGAAACTGTATCATATAATTTCAGGTAATAAATATAATAAGGAAAAGAAGAATAAATTCCTTACATATCAAAAATGGTGGAAGATGCATCCTGAATGTAATTTGAAGGGGATTAGGAGATTCTTAAATTGTGAAAAGATGGTCGTGAAGTGTCAATAATTTGAAGGAAAAAATCCACAAAAAAAAGATATTGTGGATTAATATTTAAACATGGGTACCATATACGTCTCTATGTAATAAATGGGGTGAAGTTATGAATTATCCAAGTCAATGATCTATTCAAAATGATAACAAGAATAATGAGCACCTAAAATTTCCAGAACAAAAGGAATAATGATTCCATTTCTAATGACAAGATATTTCTGTATAATTTTTTATTATATAGAATTATTTCCAGACTGTGAAATCTGATGGTACATTATTCAGAGGCCAAGAGTGTCGGGAATGATCCGTCGATGTTTTGTTAAGAATTAATTATTACACGTAAGTAGTTTTCTAGAAAAAAATAGAATAACAAAGAAACGGTTTCATAGATTAGATATCCTAGGGAAATTTTGTGTTCATCATAGCTTGTTTACCATAGGGGTGACTTATGTTTAGTGAGTGCAGGCCTCCTATGAGAAAACCCGAAAATGGCGTAACTGTAAATAAAATAAAAAAATAATGTTATTTTATTTTTCAAATTCTTATAACTCACAAACGGTGACCTGTATTAAAAATATAAGACCATCGTTGAGATCATGATGGTATGATTTCTTTAGGCAGATACTAACATTGGCTGGCATGGTCCAATAGTGGAAGTTTGTTTTTGGACGTAAATAAAATAATTAGGTAACATTTATTTTATTGTTAAATTTTATAACTTCTAAAAGATAACTCAAATAGAATATCTGAGAGTAAAGTTTATTTGGTTGGGATGTGTTTCCCCTAGGAAGATCCTATCTTTGATCGAAGTGGGTCAAGTGTAGATGTAAATAATTTCTTAACCTTTTTTAAGGCACGTTAGGTAAACGTGCTTGCCGTGTTTTCTTACTTTTTAACTGGTTCTTGGATTAAAAATATGAGGGCGCCATTGAATCCACAACGTCATGATTCTCTTAAGGGATGATTAACTTTGACCGCACTAGGTCAGGAGAAGAAGATATATTTTTTGACTTTCAAAAGAATAATAAAATAAAAAAGTTATTTTATTCATCCTTTTTCTTTCCCTCTAATGGAAAAGAAGTAGTGGCGGGACCAACAACTTGTCAAGCCATTAAATGGCATGAAATCTCAAATCCATTGTAAAAAAACACCATTATATTTAACATGGTTATTATTAATTGAACCCCTATTAATTCCATGTGTGTTACTAACCCTCCTCCTCTCCAAATTATATTGATGTTTTGGATGGGTATTGGAACAACTTCACCAAGAGACGATGTTTTGATAAGGTGACGCGACGCCAACTACTTAGAAGACAAGACTGGTTCCGGTAAGTGGTATCAAGTGCCACTGAATAAAAAACCGAAGAACGAAAATTGAGCAGCGTTGTTGGATGCTTGTTTCCGGAACAACGAACACTGTCTCTTCCTCAAATGCAGATGATCTTGTGGAAGGGTATTATTTTGTTATCATTTAAAGTGATTGTTGATTCGTTTTTCTTCCATCGTTCTTTCAGGCTAATGGAGAGGGCATGGGACAAACGAACATGGCTCAGACTCTCCAATACATTTTTTAACATTTATCCCTCTCTGTGAAGGACTTCCAGGGCGGCATCAATGGCCGACCATGATGGAAGCGGCATGCCATCGCATGTTGTAGGAGGAGTTCACAGCTTTATGACACTGCGGTTTGCAGAGCAGTAGGAACCAGTCAACCATGGAGGTGGTACAGTACGACATTGCACTCTGCCACTGGGAAAGGACCATGTCCAATGCCACGGTAGGTGAAGAAGGTTTTCGGATTGATCCGGTTGCGAAAGGTGAAGGACACGACTCAATGTTGTGATAGGAGGAGAGAGGCGCGACCATGCACCTTGCTGAGTTAGCGGACCCATGGTTGGCCAAAACGGCTGACCATTACGTGGTGGGGCAGCACCACACTAGGTGGACGAAATGGTCCTGCAAAAGCGGGTCCCGTTGGGAAGACCAGTCCAGTTTTGGCAGACCGGGCCGAGCCCACCCAACAGACTGGACCCACCCTGCGGGTCGGGACGGACCCACGACCTAATGGGCTGGTCTGAACCCACGACCCAGTGGGATAACACGGGTTGGCCGAGCCCCACCTGACAGGCGGGGCCAACCATGTCCTAGCCCGTGAAACGTATTGGGCTGACACTTTGTAGGCCGAACTTTCGCAGGGTCAGGTGGACTAAGTGACCCTTTTGCATCGGGCCAACCAGACCGAGTCTAACTAGGCCTAGATCCAACTGGTCCCCTAATAAAGAAACACCCATAATGGACAAACCAAATATCTGATCGATACGCTATCAGTGGCATTAGGACCCCCTTGGGGAATATGTGCTTTTGTCATATTCTTGTGGGCCCGACTAAGTCGGGTCAGAACGAGGTGCGATCAACCCCATTACACGGAAAGAGGATTAACTAATAGACTGAGCATATGATTGACATGTAATTTGTGGAGTAAAGACCATAGTGACAAGGCGTTCCTTTTAAGATACTCCAAAAGTATTTTGGAGAATGTTGTAATATGTCCAGGTTGGACCGACTCTAAATCCAACATGGCCTTCAGCACAAAAATGTGAATAAATAATAGATCGGGCGTCTGATTGATGCGCCGTCTGTTTTGTTGCAACAATTACAACATTGCAGTCCTTCGAGATACTTTTTCATGGAACATAATGGAAGATATGGTTTTACTGATGGATTATGGAGCGGTTTTCCAAAACAAACTATGAGCAGGAATCCAATGGCTCCTATTGAGGCGGAGGATGGCGACAGATCATACATAGTTTAGTACATAGTGATACTATGTGGGTCAGCACAGATCATGTGTGGGTAAAATTTTGTAAGGGTCAGTCTTCAGAGATCTTTTTTGGGATAGTGCATACCAATCCAATGTGGGTCATATCCTGTGTGGGTCAGAACTCAATGATCCTTTCTGGGTTAGTGCATACCAATCCTACGTGGATCAGATCATGAGTAGGACATTGTGGTGGTTAGTAAATATAAAATATGGGTCGGTCAGATACTGTTTGGATCATTGTGAGTGTTATAACCTATTGATCATATGTGGTTTAGACTCCGTATAATTAGAAACAGTGCCTCTTCGCAGAATAAGATGGTCTAGCTCCACGACTAATCATCCGTACTTCAATACTTCACTAATACCAGGTGTTAGTTGTGTCTTTTATCTTCATAGTGATACCTGTGTGGTACATTAATCTTCATGATGATACATGTGTGGTAATTTTACCTTTGTGGTGTCATATTAATGGTGATACTTTTTTGGTAGTTTTACCTTCGTTGTAATACATTTGTGGTATCATTATCTTCGTTGTGTAAACTTCATTGTGTTACCTGTGTGGTACTTTTAACTTCATGGTGTTCTCTTTGTGGCGATACCTATGGGGTACTTTTACCTTTGTGCTATTAAATTTGTGGTATTCTTCCCTCATGTATGAGATGATAATATTTTGATAACATAGGTATATGTATGGGAATATACCTAATTAGATTTGAATATTGCTTCATGCTTTGTGATTGAGTTATTTTTTGTGGTTATTCCTTTGTGGAACTCTAGGAGACCCTTGGGGGTCTCAGAGTCTTTACTGAGTATTGTTATACTCACCCCTTCACGGGGTACACCCACACCTTGTTGTGTCCTGTGTAGAGGATGGACATTGTTAATCGAGGATGAGGGAGCCAGGACTAGACGGTGCATAGAGGTGGACCATTTGACGTGACGTAACATAGTGACTAATGATTGTGACTTGTACCTACCCTTAAGACGACAAAAAATGTTGATAAAGGAAGAAGGAGATAAGATTGGATGGTGCTTAGATGTGTACCATTTGACATGACATGACACAGTGACTACTGATCATGAGATGTACCTACCCTTCAGGTAGGAACCTTGGTGAATGTTTCAGGAGATGTATTCCCTTTCAGTCGTACATTTACTTTCCAGTTTGTATAGTATTCTGGCCCCTATACTATTATTAAAATTTTTACTACATCAGTTTACATCGTGGTTGCTTCTTGTTGTGTTCTTGGTTTTTTGTGTTTGTATAATTTTAAAGTAAATACCTTCCCGTTATAGGGTTATACCTTTCTAATGCTAGTCTCTAGGCCCTGGAATATATATGGTGGGCTTGAGGTACTCATGACATGGGCCCTATGGGACGGGCCATTACAAAGTGGTATCAGGGGAGTCGGTTCAACCTAAGAACTAGGACTCTAATCTATTCAATAGAGCAATAGTGTTACGTGTTTTGAGTGTGGTGTTTAGTTCGGGGAGTCATGTTTTGCTGCGACAACCGACGTATCCATACACTATAACCCTAAATTATAATTCCTGACTTGCTGCACGAGAACACTTATTGTGTGTGTTTTGGAAATGTTTATCCATGGTTTCTTTGGAGTCATCTAACCAGCTATAAATTAATTATTATGGTGCACTTGTTAATTATCAGAATTTCACTATCTATACAGCCATCTAGGATTCCCAAGAGAGTAGATGATGTTGGCCTACCGAGCGACGAGGCTTCGATGTGAGGACATCTTACTATGTTGGCACCTTCGGGTGGTGTACAAGCAGCACCACCACCCGTTGGGAAGCACTTACAAACAAATGCTTCTAGAGGACTGTGCATGCCGACTTAGCAGATTTCATGAGTTCTAGGGGTAGAGGCCTCAAAATGTTTTCTAGGGGAGAAATATTCCAAGGAAATTGAGGACTGTATGGAATTTGTGGCTACTGTTTTCCACCTAGTTGAAACACCAGTAGATCAGATGGTGATCCCAACTACTAGTCGTTATCAGTGTGTGACCACGAGGATGGTCCACATTGTTATGAGGATTCCGTACATGGATTGTTTCCCGAGATGGTACATTTGGGTAGTGTGTCATCTATAACACTTCTCGTTGGTCAGCAGTTACAACTGGCGATTCTACTAGGGGATACATGTAGGCTTAGTGCGTTACATGTGTTTTAGCATCAAATAACAATCATGTTCGGAGGTGAGTTCAACTCACATGCAGATAATTACTATCATGAGGAGGTGGCCAAGTTTCCATCTAGATATGGCACCATTAGATTAGATGTTTGTCCTAATAGAGAGACTTCTATGTGGCTCAGCAGGATGATGAAATGTTTTAGATTGCCTTGATCTTGTGAAGAGTTGACATTCTTGTGGACAATCATGACAAAATTATTCAGAGAAGGGGGTATATTTCCATTAAAACCTATGGGAAGATTGTTACCTAGAGCTTCTAAAAAATTAGCAGGATGACATGTCGATAGCTTAGTATTCATTGAGGTGTAACAAACATCCTAGGTTCTCGATTAATACAATATAGTTAGTGCATTAGGGCTCAGAAATCTGAGTTAGGTGTGTTTAGGGACATCCAGTCCATAACATTTTCCACTATGCATTCCTACATATGTTAGGGTGGTAGAGAGAACATTTGTGGTTGAATTTTCTTTGGCTGAGTATATATAGCCAATGAATGTTAGCAGTGGGAAATCATGGAAATAACTCTAGTCTTAGGAATATGGTTGTGTAAAATGATTTGGGAAGAGGAAGTGATATAGGCAGATGATTCTTGTTGGGAATCTGGTGTGGAAGTGGAGCTAGGAGGTCAACACTAGGTGGTATAACTTTATACATGTTACAACAACCACCCCAATGTGGTCCCCCTTGGCTTTGGGAGTTAAGGGATAGGGTAAGGGAGAAGCAACAAGCAGTCAAGGAGTGTGACCCAAGGGCTCCAGGAATGATTCTAGGAATGGTTGGTGTCTACTACTAGATTCTATATTAATAAAAAATAGGTACCAATTATTCATTCTTGCTGAAAATTTTGTTCAAGACCTAGAGTTTCTGGTCAAACCGATGACATGATGCTTATGTCTGGAGAAACCTTTTGTAGGAGACACAAAAATCACACTTCCACCGATGGTGTGATCTGAACATTGAAGAAAGAGTTTCAGTTGGAACCTCTTGGTGGTAGCATCGATGGATTACGACTTTATTTTGGGTATAGACTTGAAAACCACGGTTCATACTTAGATTGATTGTATTAGGAAGAAAGTATTTAGTATATATACATAATTGGAATGGTGTTTTCATTGGTTTGCTAAAAATGAAACACAGACAGCACATGATAAACTCATGCATAAGAGGGTGCAACCGATCACTCTTAAATCCTCTAGCCTTACCCTTGTTGCAGCAAGAGTTTTGATTTTTTTTGTTTCCCAATAGTAGTGGATGTGTGTGTGGACATCTTCTCAAAAGATTTTTATAGGATTACCTCCCTGAAGGGAGAGAGAATTATGCATTGGCTAGGAACTACCAGGGATTTGTACCTGATTTTTCTAGGTTAGTGGAACACATGTCAGCTTTGATGAAGAAGGGTGATCCTTTCATGTGGATGAAGAAGTGTTTGTAGATATTTCAAGATCTAAGATAGAGACTGATGAGTTCCCCCATCTACAGGATACTTGAAGTGGGCGTTGGGTATGTAGACTACTACGAATTGTCAAGGTCCAGACTAGGATGTTTCCTGATACCGGAGTGGGAAGTGATCGCTTAGGGCTCACAGTAGTTGAGACAACATGAGAAAAACTATGCTACCCATGACATAGAGTTATATGTAGTGGTCTTTTCCATGATTATTTAGCGACACTACTTGATGGGTGAACAATTTACTGTTTACTCTAATAATATGAGTCTTCTGTATATCTTATCCAAAAAGGACCAGAACATGAGACAGTGATGATGACCAGAGTTCCTCTATGACTTCACTTCATGATAGTCTACACTCTTGGGAATGGGGAATGTAGTGGCAGAGGCACTCGATAAGAGGTTTGGTTTACAACTGTTGAGTGAGGTGATAAAGCAGCTAGCCATGTTTTAGATATCTTACATGGATAATGATGGAGAAGCTTAAATCTATTCTATGACTGGCACATCCACAATTATTTATCAAAATCAAGAGGCACAACATGGGGATGTTGACTTCAAGGATCGATGTTCTTAGATATCATTGGGATAGTCTCATGAAGGATTTTATGAAGGTGGGGAGCACGTCATTTTATTCAATGGATGCACCATGGAACTAGTGACTCTATGGTAGGAGGTGTTTAGAATATCTATACATTCCCTTAAATGGTACATCCTGGAGTGGTGAAGATGTACCAGGACCTCCAGTGTCCGAACTAGTGGCTAGGGATAAAGAAAGAAATGGTAGAGTTTGTATCATGATGCCTCACATGTCATCAAGGGAAGACTGCATAGAGTCGGTAGAATTCATATGCTGACAAGATACAAAGACACTTGGGTTCTGAGGAGGTAGACCGTATCTTCCTACGGGTGTCACACTGACAAGGATTGCAGAGGTTTTGCAGGGGTGATAAGCTATCACCAAGGATCATTGGACCTTTCTACATTCTTAGCAGAGATAGTGAGGTGTCGTACCATCTATCTCTTCCCCCACAGATGCACCAGGTGCATAATGTTTTCCATGTTACGCAGCTGAGGAGATGTGTGCATGATCCATGCACATTATCAACTAGGGAAAGTTGGAATTTGATGATGGGGTGACTTATACAGAGTTCCTGGTCGAGATAAAGGATCGACTGGGCAGAGTCTTTTGTGGATGGCTGATTCCTCTTGTCCAAGTTCATTGGCATCACAGGATCCTCCATGAGGGAACATGGAAATGGGAAGCATTGATTTATTATTATTACCCTCTTTTGATTGATTTGTCTTTGCTTTGGATTTCTAGGATGCAAAACCCTATGGTGGGGAGAATGTAATGTCCCAAAATTTATGTATAATTTTTTTTAATTATATAGAAATATTTCATGACTATGAAACCTGATGGTGCATAATTATGATGCCCAGAATTCCCTAGAATGATCCATCAAATTTTTGTTAAGATTTAATTAGCACTTGTAAGAATTTATCTTAAAAAAAGTGGAATAACTCTTAAACAATTTCCTAAATTAGAAATCCTAGGGAACCATTGTGTTTATGATTATGGGTTTACCATTGGTGCGACTTATGTTTAGTCGGTGCATGCCACTTGTGAGAAAACCAGAAAATGGAATAATCGTAAATAAAATAATTAAATAAAGTTATTTTATTTTATAGATGCTTCTAACTCACGAATGATGACTCAAATAAAAAATCTGACACCATCGTAGAGCTTATGAGGGTATGATTTCTTTAGGTAGATAATAATATTGGTCGGCGCGTGCCAACATTGGAGGTTAGTTTTTGGTCGTAAATAAAATAATTATGTGAAAATTATTTTATTTATAAATTTCATCACTTCTAAAAAATAACTCAGATTTAAAATATAAGAGGATGGTTGATTTCACTTGGATAGGTATCCTTTAAGCAGAGCCTAACCTTGACCGGCATGGGTCGAGGGTGAATGTTAATAATTTCTAATCTTTTCTAAGGTAGTTTTAGTAAACATGCAAGCTGATGTTTCTAAAATTTTAACTGGTGCTCGAATTAGAAATATGCTGGTAGCATTGAATCCACAGCTCTGAGATTCACTTAAGGGTGGATCCATTGTGACCACATTAGATTGTGAAAAAAGTTATATTTTGGGACTATTAAAAAGAATAGTAAAATAAAAAAGTTATTTTATTCCTTCATTTTCATGACCTTCAATGGACAAGCGGCAGTGGAGGGACCAACGACGTGTTAAACCACTAAATTTCTTAACATCAAAAATCTTTGGTAACAACATCGTTGGAATTAGGAAGGTTATTTTTAATTGAAACCCCATTAATTCCATGTGTGCTAATTACCCTCCCCCTATGCTATTTATATTGATTATGGGGAGGGGTATTGGCATGGCTTCACCAAGAGATGATGTTCTGATAATGTGCCGCAATGCCAACCACTTGGAGGACGGGATTGGTTCCTGTGATCATTGTCAAGAATCACTGAATCGTAAACCGAATAATGGTTATTGAGAGGCATCATTGGAGGCTTGTTTCGAGAGTGCAGAAGGTAGAATCTTCCTCAAAAAATGGATGATCTTGAGGTAGGGTTTAATTTTGTTTTATTTTCAAGTGATTGTTGAATCCTTTGTCACCCCTCATGTTTTCAAGCTAACGTGGAGGGTGTGGGCCAAACGAACATGGCCCAGACCCTCTACTACCTTCTTTACCATTTCTCTCTATCTCTATGAAAGAACTATGATGCAGTGTCCTCGGTCGACCATGTTAGAGGCGGTGCACAGTTGTGCGCCACAGGAGGAGGCCGCAGAACTATGCCATGACGGTTAGCAGAGCGGCCGAAACATGCCTTCTACGGAGGTGTTGTAGTGCGCCATCACACATCGCCAGTCAGAAAGGGTCGTGGTAGGTGAAGAAGGTGGTCAGCCAGAGCTGGCCACGAAAGGCGGAAGCAGAGCGACATGCCATCATGTGCTACTAGAGGAGGAAGTGATAGGTGGAGAGCGGTTGGGCCCCACATCACACTTGGTTGGTGGAACCCGGGTCGACAAAAACGGTTGACCATTATGTGGTGGGGCAGTGCCCCACTGGCTGGCTGAAACGGCCCCGCACCCTTGGGGCCCGTAGGGAAGGCATGTCCACCTTCTACCATGTTGGGCCAGATACGGGCCGACCGAGTGGGCCAGACCCACCCATTGGACCAGAACCACGACCAAGAAGGTCAAGACGAACCCACGGTTCAGTGGGCCAATGTGGGAGGGACGATCCCCACCCACTGGGCCTGGCCAACTGTGGACTAGGCCTGCGAACCAATCTGGACTGACCCTTAGCGAGCTGGACCTAAGCGGGGTCAGGCGAACACCAGGACCCGTTACATCTGGCCGACCTGACCGAGTCGGATTGGGGCGAGAACCTTCCGCTCCCCAAAAAAATAAATTCTCATAATAAGAAAACCATGTGTCTAATAGACATGTCGTTAGTGGCGTTGGGATCCATTGGGGGAAGCGGTCACTTCGGCATATTTTGACGGGCCTAACCGAGCCTGGCCAGACTGAGGTGCGATCACCCTCGTTTCACAGAAGGAGGTGTAACTAACAGATCGGACATCCAATGGAAATGTAGTCTGTGGCGTATGGACCCTAGTGATAAGACTGTCCTATTGAGATACCTCGCGAGAGTTTTGGAGAAATTTGGAATGTGTCCGGGTTGGATCGGCTCTGAGTACAATAGGGCCCTCAACAGTAAAATGCCAATAACTAACAGATCAATCCTCTGATTGACATGTCATATATTGCATTAGAACACTTATGACATGGAGGTCATTCGATATAATTATTCATGTAACTTCGTGGTGGTTTAGGTATGACCGATGGCTTGAGTAGCGGTTCTCCCAAATATGGTATTAGTGGGAATCCAGTGGCTGGTAGTGAGGCGGTGGTTAGAGACAGATCAAATGGAGGTTAGTATAGAGTGATCTTGTGTGGGCCAGCGCCAATCCTATGTGGGTAAGATCCTATGTGGGTCAGCGCTCAACGATCCAATGTTGGTCAGCACATATCTATCCTTTGAGGGTCAGATCCTGTGTAGGTCAACACTCATAAATCTTATGTGGGTCAGTGTATACCTATCCAATGTGGGTTATATCATGTGTGGGGCATTGCAGGGGTTAGTATATATCAACATCATGATGGTAATATCATTTGTAGATCATTACGTGGGTTAGTACATATCGATCCTATGTGGTTCAGACTCTCTATAATTAGCAGTAGTTCCTCTTGACAAAAAAGATGATCTAGCTTCACAGCTAATCATTTGTAATTCTATACTCCACTAATACCCAAGGGTAGTAGAGTCTTTTATCTTCATGGTTATAACTTTATAGTACATTAATCTTGGGGTTGATAAATTTGTGGTAGTTTTACATTTGTGGAATTATCTTCTTCATGTTACCTATGTGGTAATCTTAACTTTGTGGTCATAACATTGGGGTATATTAACCTTCAAGGTGTAAAAAATCATGGTGTTACATGTGTGGTACTTTTACCTTCATGGATTTATCTTTGTGGTGATAGCTGTGTGGTAATTTTTCCTTCATTGTGTTACCATCGTGGTATTATTCCCTCATGTATGAGACGAGTATATTTTGACAACATAGGTATATTTATGGTAATATACCTAAATTGAGTTGATGACTACATTTTTCTTTGTGATTGAAGTCTGATTTGTGGTTATTTCTTTGTGGAACTATGGGAGACCCTCAGGGGTCTCGGGGTCCTAACTGATTATTGTTATACTAACCCCTACGTGGGCTATACCCACAACTTGTGGTGTCTTGTGGAGATGACGGACAATGTTGAGCGAGGTTGAGGGATCCAGGACTAGATGGTTCTTAGAGGTCGACCATTTGATGTAATTTGACAGAGTGACTACTGATCATGTGTTGTACCTACCTTTCAGAAGACAAGAAAACATTGATTTGAGGATAATGGAGCCATGACTAGACTGTGCTCAGAGGTGAACCATTTTATGTGACGTGACCCATTGAATACTGATTGTGAGTTTTACCTACCCTTCTTGTAGGATCCTTAGTGGACATTCCATGATCTATTTTCACATTCAGTTATACTTTACTTTTATGTTTGGCTGGTATTTTAGCCCTTATACTTTCAGTAAAAATTTTACAATGGTATTTTACTTCGTGGTTGTTGTTTTTGTTTTCTTGGTTTGTGTGTTTTTAGAAGTTTAATGGTAATGACTTTATGTTATAGGGTTACTTATTTCCGATACTAGTCTCTATCCCCTGGCCTATGGAAGGTGGGCATGGGGTTGTCACGACATGTCCCCCGGGGTATGGGTCATGACCCCATTGTACTGAGATTTATCATGATGATTGAATTACAAGTATCCTCTACACTAAAGTTGTGTATGTTGTATTTCTATTCATTCCATTTTTTCATATCTAGTATATCTTAATATTACATAGAGTCACCAACCTAGATGAATTGATTACATTATGGAAAACATATATGATTATTATATTATATGTTGATGTTTATTGAATTTAGTTCTTGAAAATAACATTCGACATCCTTTTAAAGATTTTGATCCTATATTTGGAACATATTGCCTATCTTAATACAAATCCAACATCAAATATTGAGGAAGGGAAATCACAGTTCATATCTTAAAAATTACTCCAATTTTGTAATAGTGTGAGGAGGATTAATCTCTTTTAGAATCATCATAATATTAGGGAAATAATTTCCTAATAAAAATAATATCAGGATCATATGATTATGATAATGGATAGAATCATTTTAGAAGACATGCACATTGTGGGGAACAACACTGATTTGTTTCCTAAGGAATTAAATTTTCTTCCACTTCATATATAGGCTGAGATCTCAATTTATATTATACCAGGATCTGTAACTATATCAAATACAAAAATTAATGGCCACCATTAACTTGTAGGAACTAAAGAAGCAATTATATAAGAATATATTAACAACTTCATATGCCTGAGTGCTTCATCATGTGGTGCACCAGTCCTCATAGCTGAATGGATAAATGTGACTCTACATTATTGTGATCTCCAAAAAATAGGGATAAAAAATAAGTATCCCTTTCCAGAGATAGATGACTTGTTCGATAAAATACATGGGTCCATGTATTTTAATATCATCGACCTTTGGTTAGGATATCACTAATTAATGGTGAAGAAATAAAATATTCCCATGACTACATTTTCAAATGAGGTATGAACACTTGGAATTAATAGTGATTCATTTTGGACTGACTAATGCTATAATAATATTCATGGATATAAATAATAGAGTATTTATAGATTATCTCAACTAATTTGTGGTATTATTTTTTGATGAGGTTATGATATAATCCAAGAGAAAATACGAACACGAGGGGTATTGTAACACTATACTAATTACATTAATATGGGAGAAACTTTATGAAATGCCTATTAAATGTGAGATATGTATAGAAGATGAATCATTATGGTTTCTTGATATCACCAAAAAATTATTATCTTTTTACCCCTCTAAGACAAATCCAATAAAAGAGTGGTCCATACCAAAATCTATAACATATATCCATATTTTCCTTGGTCTATCATGGTATTACCGATGATTTGTCAATAAATTATCATGATTGAAAAACTAATAACCAAGATTAATTAGAAGGGATTAATGTTTTTATCTAACATTTAATGTGAATTCTACCTAATGTGTTGAAAAATATGCTTATCACTTCACCAGTACTCAAACCTTCAACATATTGGGTACTATTTGTGTTATACAATGATTCTTAAAAGATGGGTTTAGGTGGTGTACTTGTGAAAAATTAAAAAGTGATAGAATACACTTCAAGGAAGTTTAAAAATAATCATAACAATATCTTATAAATGATATAGAGTAGGAATCTATGAACCTCAAACTAAAAATATTATGGCATTGTCTGTTTGGGGAGAAGATGAAATATATATTGATCATAAGTGCCTCAAATAAATATTTTCCCAAAAGGAGGTTGAAATGTGCCAGTGAAGATCATTAGATCTCATTATAGATTAGAAATTACCAATACACTTCCATCTAGGTAAGGAAAATATAGTGGTTAATTCCCTATGTAAGAGGGATCCTGTAACATTATCAAAGGTGAAAATTGTGAAAGATCCAATATTCATATATTCACAAAGGATGAACAAGGAATTCATTAAGGAATTAATAGCATCAATCCTTTCACAATTATTTCCCAACCAACCACTATAAATAAAAATAAGTATACTCAATGAAGTGAATGGGAGATTCAGAAAAATATGGTAGCCATAAGAAAGGGGAAATCATGAGAGTTTAAAATTTATGAGGATGGAGTTGTATGTGAGGATGGAGTTGTATGTTTTGGGTCATGACTATGTGTGCCACCAAATCAAGATATAAAAAAAGATGTTCTGAAAGATTTACATTTCTCAACATTATCTATTCACTTATGGATGACAATGATGTATTGAGATATATGAGAAAACGATCGGAATGATAAAATTAATAAGGGTATCACTAAATATGCATCAAAGTGATTGTTTGGATAGGAAGTAAAGGATAAAAGGAGAAAGAGTAAGGGTACGATGAAAATATTTCCCATATCTATATTGAATGGAAAAAAATCACCATGTATTTTTTCACAGGACATCCAAATACATCTAGAAGAAATAATTTAATATGAGTCATTATGGATCATCTTATACTTAATCTCACATTATCACAAATAAAGATAACTTCCCATTAGATCAACAAGCATAGATATAAATTAGAGAATTTTTGAGGCAACATAGTGTACCATTTTTGATTGAATCCAATCAAGATCATATATTTACCTCCACTATTTAGGAAATCCTCTAACAAGATCCAAACAGGGAGTTAAAAATAAATATGACTTATCAACATCAAATTGATGGCCAATATGAGTATAATATTCAGACACTAGAATACATGTTGAGATCATAATCAATGGACTCTTTAAGGAGTATTCAATCAGCATCCACCTCTGGTCAAGTTCTCTTGCAACAATATTTTTCTCTTGACCATTGAAGTCGCTCTATATGAAGCCCATTATGGGAATAGATTTAGAAAAGAAGCTTGTTGGGATGAAGTCAGTGGACTTAATAATGTAGGACCTGAAATGGGAAATTAAATATTATTAAATGTGAAAACCATTCAAATGAATATCATTATATACCAATGTAGACAAAATATATATTAACATAATCGTCGACAAGAACATGAGTTTATGTTTGGATACTTGGTATTCCTACGAATATCTCCATGGAAGAGTGTAATTAAATTTTTAATGAAAGGAATGTTCTATGTTAGATACATTGGCCATTTCAAGATTCCTGATCATGTTTGAGTTGTGGCCTATCGATGAGAACTTCAACCTATGAGGTATCAATTACATGATGTATTCCATGTATCCCATTTTAGTATATACATAATAGATCTTTCACATTTACAAAATTCGAAGGTGGTAAAACTAGATAATGATTTCTCATATGAGAAGCAGTTGATGAAGATCTTAGAGATGTACCCTCGTCAATTATCACCTTATAATGTAAGAACAACATTACGAGGGTGAGATTTCCTATGTGGGGAAGAATGTAAAAACCCAGAATTTTATCAATCAGAATTATCTTACAATAACTAAATCATATAATATAAATCACATTAAATCACATTAAATAACATAGTGAACAAAATAAAATCATTATAAATGATGAATGAATGTAATTATTTTTATTTATAGAAAATAAATAACCCTTACCGATGGAATAGTAACATGACAGTATGATTTGTAATGTTATCATTAGGAATAGTAAATCAGCCAATAGAATAGTAACCTCAACAATGAAGGTATAAAGAAAAAATATGTTTCTTAAAAATAAAAAAGTTGATATATTTATATCATGGAATACGTAAAAAACTATCTCAAAAAAGATAGATTAATTATTGATATTGTATTGAGAAAAATAAATATTTATTTAGAGTTTTATATTTAATTGAAACATTTAGAAGAAAAAATATTTTCATAAAATTGATTTTTAAATTAATAATTATTTATTATCATTCTAAGAAAATTTAATGGGACCCTTATTGACTTTTTAAAGTGGCATAAAATCAAATATTATTTTGAAATTGGTATTTTTAAAATAAATCATAATTTTATTTTAAAAATAAATTTCACTTTTTTATAAAATTATTTTCCTTAAAAATAGTTCATTTTTTGATATCTAAACATCAAAAAATTGATAGAGTTAATTTATTTGTATTTTTCTAAAATAGTTAATTTATTTTGTTAATTATTAAATAAAGTAATTTACAGTATTAAATATTTTAGTACAAATACATGGTTTCTTGAGTTTTTAATGATGTAAGAAACCATTAGTTCAATATAACATACAATAGTTAATATATATAGTCAAAATAGTCCTTACTATTGATAGTAGTTATCCAAAATATGGAAAAATGAATTAAATAAACAAAACCACCCCTCTCATCAATATAAATACTCCACATTACTACCTCTTCTCCTATCACCATTTAAGCATTGTAGAATTCTCTTATTCTGCAAAACATCCCTCAAAAGTATCTTAACCATGTCTAAGAGCTATTATCTCAATAGAGTACCAATCCCAGTTTCCCTAAAGAGGTTCTCTGGGAGAATGAGTTCAAGAGGTAAAATCCTCTTCTGTTTTTTAATTTCTTTTCAATTTTTTGTATTCTCATATACTCATCACCTTTCAATCACAAAGTGGAAGGATAACTCTAATATATTTTAATATACTATAGTTTTTTAAGGTAATAATACATCATCAAATTTCTGACCTATTTTGTTTATTCAAAAATTTAATACATCGTTTGTGATATGTATATTTACCGACATCATAGATGATGCATTTTTTATTTTCCACTACGGCCTTCAAGACTGGTTATAATAAATTTATATAGTTAAATAATACTATAATATATGTATATTGAAGCATATTTAGTATTTTATAACAATTATATATATGTAACAATAAATAGTAAAACAAAACTAGTGCATGATAATAAAAAATAAAAAATTTATCTAAATGGTTATCATTAATATTTTATCTAATTTATCATCCTAATATCTATAAATATGTTATATAAGATAATTTAAACTTATATAATTTAATTAATATCATGTAATTTAAATTTTCTAGAATTATAATCATTTTACATGAACATCCATACATGAATACTAGGGAACCAATCATGAAAATCATGAAATGAACTTTCCTAGAGAGATATAATTGAATATTATAACGTATAAAAAAACTATAAATGAACATAATACAATTCTAAAAATTATAGTACATGAATTATATATTTATAAATATTTAATTTAAGGATTTAATTTGACTATATAAGACATTATGTACAGGTGAAATGTTTTTTCAGACATAAGGTAAGAGATTATTTCCAAACCTCCATTTTTTCCTTTGGGTTACACTTTATCTCCCATTACCCAATGTAATTATTAATTATTCTTTTGTAATCCTTGTAAATTTG
Organism: Viscum album; assembly: GCA_963277665.1. Classification (NCBI taxonomy): domain Eukaryota; kingdom Viridiplantae; phylum Streptophyta; class Magnoliopsida; order Santalales; family Viscaceae; genus Viscum; species Viscum album. The sequence goes on along the minus strand of OY728142.1, from coordinate 772,250,007 downwards.
GTTTTTATGTTCTAAACATATGTTTTTAGCTCAATTATTTTTTCAATGATGGGGAAATTCATTTTTTATAATGTTCCCTTCTCAATTTTTCCTGATAAGAAACCCTAATTAAAGGAAACCCCAAGTTTCCTAACCATTTTCATGTACACTGCATAAAATTTGTTAATCCCCAAATATTTTTTGTAAAAAAAATACATTTATAATGAATAAATATCTATGTTCATTTTGGGTTTTATTAAAATAATTACACTTTTTCCTTCTTTAAATACACGTAAATATTTTCCCTTCAAATTCACTAAAGGGAGTCATTTCAAATGTTTATCAATCACTATTTTACATGTTTCCACAACATTTTAACTAATGTATCATTATATATGCCTATTTTATTTTATTAATGTCTATTTATTATTTAAATCTATCTAATAATGGACACTCTTATGATTCACCCCCTTTTTATGCTCTATGACATGATTAGGATAACTATTTATTTACATGGGTAACCCTTATGTTTATGTTTTTTTATTGAAGTAGAATAAAAATGTATGAATATAAAATGAGGGGTATTCCCATATAGTTCATTAATTCATTGGGTAGTGTTTAGTTTCATGAGATGTAATTTTGGCACAATGAGTGAACTAGATTTCTTTGGGGACATTTTACACCATGTGAAATAGACTTAACAATTAGCCTTGACTCATGATTTTTCTATGATTTATCAAGTTTCAAAATTCTTATAATAATAATATTACAAGATCCCATTTAATTATATTATTCTTCATTATTTGTATTCATGTTCGATTTTTATGTCATTAGGATACACCTTCTAACTCATGTGTTATGTTTAACATCTATATTTTTTACCATACTAGAATTTTTCTATCATCTATCTTGTTCATGCATTCCGCAGGATATTATCTGAATATGTATGATCAAATAGAATTTAGGAGCTCATAATTTAATAGTAATACAAATCGATGTTTATATTTCCATGTTCTCAGTTTTTTGAACTTAATCTTCCAAATACACAAGACATTATTATCATTGGTTTGTATTTTATGATTTTTTATTTTTAAAAGTTTGTAAAAATAAGTGTGAAATAATAGGGTTTGTTTATGTTTTTTTATTGTTTATACTTTGTATTCATATTATATTAATAGATATAGTCGATTTAGGTTGTATGGATAAGTGACACTATATTATATGCTTACTGGGAACACCTTGTTGGTAACCCGATCCATTGAACACCATTATAAAAGTTTAAATGAGATAGTCAAATAAATTGTGGTTCATTTGTAGATTTTTTTTAAAATACATTATAGTTTCTTTAGGTGTGTCCTATTAACAACATTATAGAGGTAACAACGAGGGTTTAATTTATGAAAATGGAATTAAATTTCATCTGATCTATAGAAATGGTTTATTTTTATGGAATATGTGAGATATAAAGATTGAGTTGGGAAGGTTATATTACTTATGATTTAAGGATATTATAAAGAAATATAATTATAAGATATTTATATTTATGTTATTAGTGTTTGTATAAACAATTTTTTTATATATAAACCCTTCCCCTGGTAATATTTTGGGTCCAAAAAATATAATTTTTATGTATATTCTTGATGTATCTATGACTTCTTAGTTTACAAATATTATATGAATTGTCATCCTGGGTAACTGATGGGACCAATAGATGACTATTTAAGTAATTTTTAGTGGAAGGTGTTATATACAATGTTTTTTTTGAGAAAATTTGATGTTGTGGATCCCCAATTCTATGTTGTATGAAGGTTGTAGAAATATTATCTCTATAGAATGTCCTATAATTGATTTTTCTATGTAATGGATGTGTTAGGTCATGATAATTTCATGTTATGAGGCCCATATAAGTGATGAATAATAGAAATAGGATCCATTAGGACTTTTGGGGTGTGGAGAGAGTATTCTAATGTGAGAAATGATTTGTTATATTTTGTACAAAGTATGATTTATTTTGTGATATCATTTAGTATTGTTGAGACACTATGAGGTGGACCAAATTATTTTAGTGGATATAGTATTGAGTAATTTTATTAGCTTTGTCGAGATGATCACTTGAGTGATAATAATTTTTTACTGGGCCTCAATAGGACTCATTGTGAAACAATAATGAGAACCACATATTATAATAATGGTCATGATCCTTGAGTTAGAAACAGCATGACTGGTCTGAATTATAATTTTTTTTGTTTAAAAGGAATATCAATTTTATAAAGATATATGTTGTTAAAAGAGTCCCAAATAGGGCTCATGTTGAGAATTTATTCTAGTAACCCAAGTGGGGATACATAATTATAATGTTTTTTTGATGGTGGATATTACAAAATATTGTTCTTTTTATTATTACTAATAAATTAGGTTGGTTGAGACATCATTATGGATAGTTTGAGTGTATGGTTCTCATTTTGAGTAGTTTCTAGTGAATTTAAGGAGTAACATGTTGATTAAGACAACCAATTGGTTGGTTAAGGGTTTTTATGACATCTCTTTGGAATCAGAATAAAAGATATGCATATGAAGTAAAAGGTACATTAGTATGAAAATAAATTAATAATAGTTGATATAATTTGTATGATAGATGCATTATTGCCACTATATATTTGTTTACAATTAGGTGGCATGATCGGGTTTGATTATATGAAGAAGGATGGTGACTGAATGGGTCTATGAGACTTCAACACTTTAGAGTAATAGGAAAACATGAATAATGAAACTCATATATAAATTATATATTTCCTCAAAAGTGATATTGTGGTTTCTAATAATAATAAACAAGATATAAATGGACTTCCGTATACTAGTTGAAACAACCAATGAGGTTTAATATTGGAATTCTTAGATTTGATGAATACCAAATAAAGTGGGTTATTATGGTGGGGTTAGTTTAAATAATATATATTGAGATACATGGGAAAGTGATGTGTTGAATATTTGAAATGGGATGATGTTATGACACAATATATGATAGGGTTTCTAATAATGTCCTGGGATAGAAACACTATTTTCATTTTTGATGATTATTTGAAAATTTTGGATTCCATTTTACAAATCAAAGAGAATATATTTGTGGGTGATATCAGAAATATCTATATAAGGTACTTTTTATTCATACTTGGGGTCCATCAGACCATAGATTTAGCATTATATTCTCATTCACATCATATTTATTACTAGGACTACACAAACTATTAGGTACAATACAATATTTAACTCTTCATATCAACCAATAAAAAATGGATATCCTGAGAAGAGAATAATAAATTTTTGAAGAAATAATGGGAGTGTGTTTCTACGTTTTCATTAGGTTTTGGGAGAACCAGTAGTATTACCGTCTTATAACTATTTTATGTATAAGGGACAGTGAGTTCAAAAAAGATGATATGCACCTCAAATAGAAGACAATGAGACATGTTTTGTGGATCAAAAAACTGGTAAAAACCATTAGAAGTGGGTATGGGTCGTATACCAACTTTGGTATAGATATTATGTGGTCATGAAATATTTTAGTGGTCAAAGAATTATTCTTTTCACTAGTTTTTTGTTGTTAAACCTTATTTAATCTCTTAATTCATATTGTGAAACCAAGTTTCATTTAATTATTTAGGGGTTAAACAATTATTCATCATGTGAATCAAGCTATGAATTAGTTTCAATAGATGATTCAGTAGTAGAATCATGTGAGAAAACACAATGAACATCTCAGTTGGGACAATAGTACATAAATAATCAAGGGAATTTTGTATAGTTACTTATGGGTATAAAATTACCCTATATGTCTGGTTTTTTGTAGGAGGTTGAGAATGTTTATGACAACTCCCCTTAGGATTTTATAGTTTTAATATATATCATAATAAAATACTCTACATTTTCTATTAGATTCCCTTATTTTTGTTTCTAGAAAGATAAAACATAACCAATATGAGTCACAAAATTCGTTATTAAACATGAGGGATGAGTTTAAAATGTTTATTTCATTGAAACTACTGTCTTTTAAGAATTAAACACAAGGATGAAATATTATATGGTTTAATGGTTGTAAAACCCACAAAATTCTTCTAATGAAATAATCTGTTTAGTTAATACAATGTGATATGTGTTTTTTCTTATTCTGATGGTTTTGGAGTTTGGAAGTGGATTAGGGATAGTTTCGTTACATTATTCATGGGGTGAAATTATATTCCATCCATGATTTATGGATTAAACCATGTGAAAAATTGTTGTTTGGTTTCTTGTTCATGTTTTATGGTTTCATGGTCATTTCTAAATAGTTTTAGAGTGTTTGTGTTTTTTTCTTAGTTTATATTTTTTCTAGGAGAAACCCTTATGAATAAATCTAGGGGATGAAAAGATAATATATGTTGATTTTTTGAGGCACTTAAGCTATTTCTAGGGGTATTCTTATAAATAATATTTCATGGAAATATGAATAATGATTTTACTTGGTTTTTATAGTTGTTGGTATAGTATTTGGTGAGATTTGGAGGAATAAGATGGGTCAATAGTTATTTAAGAGAAACTGGTGTACACTCACAGCATTAGAAAGATGGTCAGGAAATGAGATATCATGGCATTTCAACAATTTTAGTATTCCCAAAAATTCATTCCCAAATATTACATCACTTTATATGAATATTCAATGAATATCATAATAATAAATTCTATATATCCATATGGATTTAGTTTATTTTAAATCTATATAAATAATTACCTAATTTCATAAAATATCTTCAACATATCCCTTTTTTCGAAAATAGAACACTTATTTTTCATACCCTACCTAAAAAACATTCTGCATATCATGGGTAAAGAGAACATAAGAAAAGTTGAGATCAAATGATCAGTAAGAGTAAAAATTTTAGATATCAATCAATGACCAAATATAATCATATCAGGAGAATAATTTACTGAATACATATTATTATCATTTAACATTTATAACCATAATTTCATATATCATGATCATTTAAAAAAGAAATTTTATATCATAAGACAACAATCAAAGAAGATCCAATGACAATGATCCATGACATCATACCATAAGCATATAAACATGGCACATAGAGATGAATTTTTTATGTGGGAGAATTATAATAAATGAAATATTTTGTCGAGGCTCCCTAACAAGACAATCATCAAATGTTAGTCATGGGAAAACAACTAATATAATAGCTTCATGCTACAAATATCCTCTTATGTACCTTATTTCAATCATCTGATAACCTCCCTTGTTTAATTTTTCACAAATAAGTTAATAATTACCCAATTCATTGGAGGGATATAATATAACCACCCAACACATAATCAATTCACATATACTCCACAGGATATTGAACACATTTATCATTCCTTCATAGCATAACCCATTTAAATGAAAATTGGATTCATCAATATCAAATCATCATAATCAAAAAACCAAAAAAATAATGAATTATTATGATTTCATTGGATTATATGCACATTGATGAATAACTGACCTCAATTCAAATGTTGATATATGAAAATACCATTAAAAGATCATTGAAATTTTTATTGAGGTAGATACCTTTTTAATTTTTATTTTAATTTCATAAAATATATAAGGATTCTAAACATTAGGGAAAAAATGACATTAATGTTTCATGGAAACATACAATTTTATCTTAAAATCAAATAGTATAAAATATGGAATGAAAATCTGTCAGCGTGGTATAAGTTAAAATAATGATATCATTCAAACATATGGTAAAAAGAACAAAATCTAAAAAATGAAAATAACATTACCGTTAAAACATTTATATAATCTGAAACTAAGAAAAAATGTATTCAATCATATATTTTATAATATAAAAAACATTCCTTAAAACATTTTAAACAAAATATGGACATGGGAGGAAAATATTCCTGACTGAATAAAAAAACCAAGTATTCCTTTTAAAAATTTATTTATGAATTTTAACTAATTTGATAGAGGAAAAATAAAATCAAGCATTATCTATAGAAAAATGACTATAGGATAATAATATAAATAATTATTTTGAAAGATATATCATATAATTTCATCACATTATATTTATGAAAATTAATCCTGATAGAAAGTGTAATTGTGACACAAATCCCTTACCACGTGTTTGGAATTCATTAAAAGAACACTATAATCCTATTTTATAAATTTAAATTTATTATAATTTGATACCAAATAATTTTTAATAAATATTATTCCATTTGTGTTATATCTATAACAAATTATAACACATTATTTAAAAATTCATTATTAAAATTAAATTTCTATGTGATAATTCTTCAATTTTTCATGTCTGTTTTGATTCACTAGTTATGGTCATTGCATCCTGATCATAGTTAAAATATTTCTATATTAATAATAATAATAATGATATAATATATTTTAATTTAATACATATTTATATCCATCCACATAAGATTGATATGGGGTAATGAATTACATTGTTCGTAGTGATGATGTTCCATATGTATGCATGTACATTTCATGATTTTATGATGAAACAATAATAGAAATATATATAAGATTTTAACATCTTATATTTTTAATTATAAAATAAATGAAATATTTACTTATTAAATTCATCATTAAATCCATAAATATGATTCTGTGATGGAAAATGAATCAAATCAATATGTGGAGGTGGTAGTCAACAAATATTCATGAGGGGTAATTTTATGTCCCATTTGATGGAAAGGAGGAGGAAAATTATTATAAAATAAAAAATAATAATATATTAGAATACTTATTATATAGTATTAATTATTATACTTTTCATACAAAAGATTTAAATGGATTTAAATATGAAATAATTTTAGAATGAGTGGGTAAATATTTTAATCAGATTATTGAAAAACCACCTTTGGCTTACACATTAAGAATTACTAGGTTTGGTTTATAGATAGTCTAGAACATCAATAAAATTTTTAAAGGGGAAAATATTCTTTTTTAGGTTATTCTAATCTCTGATATATGTATTTATGTTTTTGAATATGGTAGGAAAATATGTGCCATTATAAAAGTAATGAGAGGGAGAGACATTGAATTGCTTAATATATTTAAATAATATAAATAAAATTTCATATGAATGTGACAAAAAATGAGATAAAATAAAATAATACAGTATAAGTTCAAAATATATTAATCATAAAAATATTAAGACATTTTTAGAATAATTTTTACACTTATATCAAAGATTAACACCCTGGAAAACCCTATTTTATCCATTACCATTGTAGAAACTTTTTACAATTTTAAATATTTATAATAAAAAAAATTGAATGTGATATCATTACATAATTTTAATAATATAATTAAAAATTTAGGCAAAATCTTATAATAATCAATTTCTCTAGGTGGAATAAATTAATATTAAAAAAATGTCATCCATAAAATGGAAATTGTTTTTAGTAAATGGTATTTTTAATCAAAAAACATGATTTAAATTAATTCATTTCCTGGTAAAAATATAATGATTATTTATTAATAATAAATAAATAAATATAAATTATAGAAAAACTATATATATATTTAATAATTTGGTTAATTCAATTTACTAATTTTACTACAGGGGATATGTTTCAAATGTTATATTATGTCATGGTTAATTTAGATGCGGGGATGTATATAAAATAGGCTATCAAATACATCACATATATTTCAAAAGCATACCTAAAAATATTAATTTTGTTATATTTTACCACCCTTAAAATGAAATTTACCCTTTAAATTTCTTGACTCTAATCCAAAAAATGAAGATTCTTCCAATTTATCGCATCCTCAGTTTCCGAAATTTATTCTTCAAATTTATGATTCCTCCATTGAAAATTAACTATTTCATTTGGATTATTCAATATAACATTATTTATATTATACATTATTTCTAACTATATTTCATTATAAGAAAAATGGTTATCTTGGGGTATAAAATCTATATTTAGTACATGGAATTGATTAGTTAGGCACTTCCTCAAAATATACACATGGAACACATCATGAACTTGATATAGGTTCAGTAGAATGCTAGGCGATACAATACAATCCCTACTTGATCAAGAATATCAATGGGGAATATAAAAATAGGGATTATATTCCTCTTATTTTAAAAAATAAACAAAAATATTTCATGGAGAAATTTAATGGAATTATTTCCCATTAATTTTTTATCTAGATTTCATATATGATTATCATTATATCTATTTTTGTGACTCAGAGGTTCCTTAATGTAATGTTTAATGAGTGTGACGTTATATTTTAATTCCAAATCTTTATCATTCCCCAATATATTTGGTTCTCCAAATTTATTATATAATTTCATATTTTCTATCTTCTTCATATATATGGATACATAAGTAGTCATATGAATGGTTGGATGAATGATGTTCTTATTAAAAAAAATCAACTTCAGGAATGTTCTGATTCATACCACCTTTGAAATATAAAGAAATAGATAATAGCATATCATATAGTGTTAAACTGATTGTCTCAATTTGAACATCTTTATGAGGTTGATAGACGATAATAAATCACAATATTATATCTAGAACATTCTAATGACTTCTCTAGAAATTCAAGGTAACCTTTGGATCTCAAATAGATATAATAGAATATGGTACCCCTTGATGTATTTCTAATAGATTTAATCAAGAGAGAAATATTCTCCACTTGAAATTAAATTTTTAGCCATTATAATGAATTCAACTACAAAGAAATTTTCATTATGAATTTTATATGTTTTTTGGAGACTGAAAATTAAATTCATGGTAATGTTTTCCCATCTCCCTTAATGCATGGGTAATTATTTTAATATCTAGATATAATTATATATTCCATCCTTAACATATTTAAATACTCTGAATTGATATATATCATTTTTGATATTAGTTTTTATGTTTTACAACCATAAATACACTTTTAAATATTAAAAAATCATCAATATTTTTGGGTTAATAAGGAATTTGGAACTATGAGCTTCATCTAATAACGCCTTAAAATCTGTTATTTATGGAAAACATACTTGGACCATGAATCATATGGTTCAATCAAAATAAGGGTTGGACTTGAAAAAATTTCTCACTGTCAAATATAGTTCCATATCTTTCTTCTATCAATTCATAAATTCACATTCATATATGGTTGAACAAAAAACTGAGAATGATAAGATCTACCCCATTACCTCCTGATTTAGAGATAATTTTTATAAAAATCCATAAATATTACATCTCAACATGATCTTTGCAACCTATATAATCATCGACCTTTTTCGCTTACATAGGGTGAAAAGGTTTTGAAAATTCATAATCCTGAATCATCTCAACCATCTCCATTAGTGAATATTTAACTCATTTTATTACAATATAACATTCATGATTTTAGAATTTGTATATATATATACATATATATATATATATATCCCACTTAATGAATTTGGAAAATAGTTTATCCTTCCTTTTGTTCTTTAATTTAATTCTCATGCCATATTAATTATCATCTATAATCTAATATTACAAATGAATGTCCTCTATCTAGAAAACAAAAAATTTATTGAGGTGATATATATAGAATCTATTCCTAACACCCTTAATTGTAGCAAGGTAATCAATAAGTCCAACTGGGAACATAAAACATTAATATGGTCCATACATCATAAGTATGGTGAATTGATGTATTTATTCACATTCTACCCACAATGGATAGTATCTGGAATAATTCAACAATCATTAAGATGTTTTTATATACTTATACTTTATGAAAAAACCACAAAAGGGGTATGGTATAGTTATTTTTGATCTTGATCATTTTATATTAGTAAAAATCAATGAAGAGTATTATTGATCCATCTTTATTCATAACAAAAATATAAGGTCTGCCCTATAGTGACAGGAATGGAAAAATTAATCTCGTATCACGATTGTCTAATTTTTTTTCTTCACCACTATAACAAAATTAGGTAAATAAAATGAGGATTATTTTGAATATGAGTAGAACTAAGTTGGTGTTTAATTGATAAATCAAATTATTTATTCACAGGAAGGAAACCACAATATTCATGAAATTAATCTAAAAACATCCATAAAAAGGTATATAATTTATATTGAGTTTCCCCACTAACTATCTGAGATAAATACCATATTTGAATAAGATTTAATACTAGTAAAATGTTTTTAAATTCCATTATAATATCATATTAATCCTCACAATGATTAATGATTATATGTTTATTTTAAATTTAAAAAGTGTCTTCAATTTATTAGTATTTGATATTGATATATATAAAGTGAATTACACAATTCATAAGATACCATCAAATTAAACATGAGGCTGAATAAAAATATATTACCGAATCAAATTCTCAGAAACCATAATCATAGATGAATCATTGAAGTGAGATTTGATCATCAATCCATTTATAGTTTTCATAAAAAATTCATCCTCTAATCATTAATGTTGTAATATAATACCTAAAAATATTCATTAGATATAAAAGTATGGGATGAACTATAATATAATAATAAATTTGTAGTTCTATATTAGATACTATGTATATCGTTCACAACTTCGTTCTTATAACCCACATATGAAATAGTGATCACATGAGGTATCCCAGTGTCTCTGGTCTTAATAGGTTACAAACATTGATCATTATCACTTACCCTTGGATTTGATCAGTGGTTAAAATAATTCCAATATTCATTATATGTTAAAAAATGGAGTGTTAGTGGTGTTTTTAGTTGATCATTCTCTCCAATTAAATAATTTTATTACTTCTCCTGATAGCTTTACAATGAAATTTTACAATGACCCTCATTACCAAACTTAAAGAGTTTAGTTGTCCCTTTAAGATAATTTCCTCCATATCACTTCGCAAACATCTAGAATAAGGATGTCTTATGTTATTACCACCATGGTTTTAATAATTATAATTTATTTTAAATTATATATTTATTTTCTTATTAAAACAATGATATTATTGAGTGAATATGATATCTATTTATTTTTATCGAGAAAATTGAATGATTTTTTCATATCTATTGAAGAATCATATATATATCCCCATACAGTGGCTTGGTTTTGATCCACATAAGGATTTTTCTATCTTAATTTTATAATCAATGATAATACTAGAACCATACTTCTCAATTATTTTATAATTTCACTCAAATATTCTAATGGATTCATTATACATCTCATTAAGACAAATTTATTCATTTATTTTTTTAAGATGGTGATGATGATGAATGTAATTATTTTAAAATATTTACCTAATCCCATCCCACTCCAGGGAGTAAATTTAATAAAATTTCCCCATGTTCATGAAAATATTCTACCATTGATTTGTTTCCCCCACCAAATGGCAAATAGAAAAAATACATTTTTCAGGGATTCTCATTGGATAATATAAAATATATTATTAGTGGTAGTAATCTATTTTTAATCATTTATTAGGTGAGTGTATCCACAAAAAGATTGTGTATGTTTCATTATAGAAAAATCAAAAATATAGTGTTCCCTCCCTTTAAAAATTTGATTTTTACCTGATTCATGGAATAAAACAATTTCATGAGTATAAGTACAAGTTTTTTAAATCTAACTTCCAATACAATCATTTTCTCAAAAGGATAATCGTGGTATTTTCTATTACATTTATTTTTAACACAATGAAATTTTTTACATCTTTTAAAAATAACATAAAATAATATTTTGAGATGAAATAATCTCAATTAGTATTCTTATAATCATAATAAATCATCTATATTATTAATAAATCATAACACCTATTTTTAAATCTGGGACAAATTATTATTTTTTATCTAGGTCATCCATGGTCATTGTCATTTCAAAACCATAAGAAAATATTCATAATAGAAATGTTAATTAAGCCAACAATATCTCTTAGGAGTGTCTATAAAGGTGTCTAGTCTTGGGCCATAACATTATTCACCATAAATGATTGTTTTAATACCCAATACACATTTTTCATAGTTCTTACCATTGATGCATCTATTCCACAAACATTTTCACTTTCCTGTATCCTTTAAAGGATTTATTTTCTATTAAAACCTCATATTATATATTTTAATAAATCATCATGATTTTATCATGTAGTTTGACTTATCCCCATGTGAATCAATGAATTTATCTAATAATATATCTATAAATAATAAAACCCTAAAATGATACCAATATATTCTACCCAAATATTAAATATATAAATATGAAAACATTTTTGATTAATATAGAAAATATATAAAATAAATTTCATAGAACCATAAAGGTTTACAGTTATTTTAGACAAGATATGTAATCATCTTTTTTAATTAATGATCACTAAGATATCCTATAATGTTCTTCTTACATAGAAAAAATCTAAAATATAACGCAATTAAACCCATTATTTATAAACCATGTAAAGGAAAAAATAAGATTGTAAAAGATCAAATGGATACAAATAGTAAAAATGAGAGATATTAATCATTGACCATATTTAATTATATGATGATTATAAGGGTATGAGAATATGAGATTAATATTTTTAGATCACACCATAAAATTCATAGATCATAACCATGAGATAAGGATTTAGAAGACTCAAAGTCATGTATTATTGAAGGATAAGTTATCGTGATCCATGAGTCCATATCATATGCATAAAAATAATTCATAGTGAGTGGATTTAGGTTTTTTGAATAATCATAAGCATATAAATTTTACCTCAAGAATACCTACCAATACATTCATCACATGTTAGTATTAGTCTTTTCAGTCTATATACTAGCATTGGGATTGGGATAACCTCTCGTGTAACCACATATATGAATGATATAATCTATTATTTACCACTTGAGCTCATAATCATCAGACATTAACTAATTAATTTGAGGGAAAATCTGAAAACACCATTCACATAATACACTAATTTGTAAGCCAAATGATATTGAAAACGGTTATCATCACATTCTACCATAAAACATGGAAATTAAAATTTATTCATCAATATGTCATCATCATAATAATAAACCACCCCAAAAATGAATATATTTTTGTTAAATTGGATTTTATCCCCTTTGAATGATATGTATTATCATTTTATGTTTTAATAGATGAAAACAACAATAAAATTTAACTGCAACATTTCTTGATGAAAATACACCTTTCATTTTAATGTCACTTATTTAAAATCTAAAAAATATCATCATATTATGAAAAATAATGCCTTTAAAAATAACTAGGGATAATTATAAAGGATTATTTAAATAAAATAGTAGAGGTGAAGATGGTAAATCCCATCTTGTGGTGTATATCAATAGAATGATTTTAACATCATTGGTAAAAAGTACCTACTTTAGGAAATGAAGATAACATTTCTTTTAGGTTTTTCTATATAATTGAAAGCTTGAAAAAAATTTTAATGATTCTATGTAAAACATTTATAAGAATTTTTTGAAATCCATTAATGAAAGTATGGACATGGAAGAAAAAATTTTGCTGATGGAATATTAATTGTTGGTAGTTTTTCTTAAAAAACTTATTTTAGAATTTTGACTAATTGGGGATATTAAAATGAAAATAAAAAAGTATTAATTACTACAAATTAACAAAGGAGAATAAAATAAATAATATTTTTTATTGATATATCCTATAATTTTATTATCATAAATTTTAGTAGAAAAAATCCATGTAAAATTGATATTATAACATAAAACTGTAACCTCAATTTAGAATTTCTTCATATTATATCTAAAATCAAATATAATTAAATTTAATTTATTATAAATCTATAATTAATAATTTTAATATATATTATAACAGATATGGATCACTTCTCACATCCAATCTCCAATTCAATAATCATTGAATATTAAAATCACTATTCAGGGTGGTAGAAGCTTCCTTTTTCATACATATTTTGATTTAGATGTTAGGTTCCTTGAATATTTATTATTATTAAATTATATAAATAATATTAATCAATATATAAATATCATATATTTTCATTATATCCATATCTACAACCATAAATTAAAGTAATATATTGAAAACAATTATTTCACAGTTCATGGAGACGGTAGTCTGTACGTACCCATGAACACTATTTTGATTATACAATGAAAAGGTGAAAAGGAAAAAATTAATATTTAATCATTATAAAATCATAAATATATCTTAGATATGATATATATTTATCAAATTTCGCATTATTTTCAAAATTATGTGGTGGTTATGCGAAATGATTCATCTTAATATGTAGAGGGAGTAGTCCACAAGTACTCACGGGTGATACATTCATTCCCCTTCAATAAGAATGATTTGAAAAATGGTTTTTCCAAAATTTTAATAATATATCATAATATTTTTGATATTTTAGAAACTATTTTAGGATGTATAGAACAAATTTATTGGATTTATAAGGAGGAATATGTTTTTTAGAGAGTATATAAAGAAGATTAATATAACGACCCATACTTTACATACATTGTTAGTACTTCAAAATTGAAGCACACTTATTAAAACATATAACAAACCCAGGAAAGGACCGTATAGGTATAGAGTCTTTAGAAACTGGGAAACAAAAACAACTGGTTCATAAAGCATCAACTTTGCCTCCCACTTATTTCATCATATCTGGAGTCCCTTTTTGGCATATCCTACTTAATAACTTTCTTCCTGACATGGGGAAATAGAACTTACAAAAGGGTGAGCTCAAATGCTCAGTAAGGGTAAAAAAATAAATATCAATCACATCATATACTTAAGAACATAACTTTTGGAAATCATAACCTGCAAAAGAGATCGTAAATTCATAACATGGGATAAATCATAGTAGTGATATGTAATCCCAATAATCATAACATAAAACATGAAACTTTGTGGCATACACACATAATCATAGAAAATCATTTCTAATTAGTCAAGACTCATTTCCAAGACTATCTTAGTGGACAAAGTCCATTTCTGAACTGAGTTCGCTCCCCGTTTCAGTCCTGTTTCACTGAACCGGTATAACCTACCGTTCCAGCCATGTATATCTCATGAGATATAAAATCATTACCCAATGAATTGGAGGGAAATATAGGTCCCACCCATCTCATAATGATACCATTCTTATGTGTGCCACAAAATCATAAACCATACATCATAGCATAACCCATGTAATAAAAATGGGAATCTTAAACAACCTGAAATCCTAAAACAATTCATATAAGATAATGGAATTCATAAAAATAATTCCATCACAACATAATTAAATCAATGTAATAATAGGGATAGAAACAGAAACCTTTATTATTTTAGATGGAAAATAATTTTGATAAAACACTTGAACTCCATTCGTGAGGAAAATATCATTTCTACTTCAAAAACACATTTCCTTTCTCAACATGTCATACAATTCTAAACTAAAAGAATTTGATTAAAAATAAACTTGAAGACATGTAAAGTAAGCTTCTTGGAAATAATATTTTAAAAATCCATTCATGCCATATAACTTAAAAAAACATTCTTCTCATACTTTTGTCAGAAAAGTCAAAAAGTACCTCGTACGAAAAATGACAAAAGATTCCTTTCATATCTTTTACTAAAAACTCACCAAAGGGTAAAATTGGATTTAAAAAATTGTAGGTGGATGAATATAATATTACATATTGAGGAAACATGGATGTGGATGATAAAATACACCCTAGTAAATTCCAAAGTATAAACAATCTCAGATAAAAATGAGATTGTGATATTTCCCTTACCTTATGTCCGATTTGCTTCGTAAGTGTCTGAATCTCCTGTATAATGATTTAGATAATGTTATTGACTTATTCCAGAATCATAATTATTGTTATGATATCATATATGGTCATATTCTTAGCTTCTTATTACTACTTGTTATTCGGGTGTTTATTACTTTTTGTTTCTATGCTTGTTTTGTCGAATAAATTCATATTCTTCTCTTTAGGTTATAGATACCTAATTTCCAGAATGGTATTAGTGTAATATATATCATATTAATTCATTAAATTCATTTATATAATCATTATTCAATGAAGATCATGTAGAACGAGTCGCATCACATCGTGGAGATGGTATTCCGTACGTACGCACGAGTGATTATATCGTTCCTATGATCGTGGAATTTTATTGGAGTTTATTTATACTATTTCAGAATCAATATCAATTTATAATAGTCATATATAGTCATCATTTACACCATTATAAGCATCCACGTAAGGTGGTGTTGGAAAATAGATTACACCACGGCGTGGAGACGGTATTCCGTACGTACGCACGCGCGGTGATCTCTTTTTCCGTAGGATGGATAGATGGTGAAATAGGGTTGTTTAATAATTATAATAACATATCAGTATATGAGTGATACTGATTTTATTACTTAATAATGAAACAACTAAAGAAGAAGATGTGGAAGAAGAAATAAATATGAAAGAATTGGTAACGGACATTACCTCTTCTTTGAAGTGCTTCATTGAGACCTCCTTTTAGGGCACTAAAATAGGTCTATGAAGAAGACCAGAACCTCTACGATGTTTCTAGGGAAGTGGAGAGGAGAAATTGGCAGGGGTTGTCCGAGCTTGAAGGCTCAAAGTATTTTGAGGAAGAGGGGGAGGAGGTGCCCTTTTATAAGGGAGGAGAGGGGAACCTTTGGAATAACTAAACATATTATATTATTATAAAGTCAAATTCGGTTTTTAATAGCTCCAAATTGATATATTTCGAAGATAAGGTGGCTAGGGGTCGAAATCCTCTCATCCAATAGAATTTAGACAAGTTTAGGTATCAATGTTTACCTTATCATTTAGATTTAACTTTATGTTAGATAATTAAACTTTCATTGTGTCTTCTTGTTTTCTTACACTATAAGGTTAATAAACATACTATATCAAGCCAAACTAACCCAAAGTTGTTTATTATTAATATATATAACTTTATCTAAGTCATTTGGCCGATCCTTAGATTTTTAAGAATAAAATAACAATTAATAATATAATATTTGTTTTAAAAACTATTTTATGTAAATTATGACACAATTTAGTAATTGATTTTTGTGAAAATCATAACAGAATAATTAGTTCATACCAAGTTAATTAAATCAATAATAACATGTCATATTAACCTATAAAATTAGTTTAATTCATAAAAAGTATCAAATTTCATTTATTTGGGTATTTATAACATCAATTATGTCAATATTTCATTAATAAGATAATTACTGCATCATCGTTGTGTCATAAATAAATTAACTTATTTAACGTCTAAAACTTACAAATAAAATACCCTTATGTAGGAAATCTTTTTAGCTTTCTAATTATCATTTATAGTCTAATTTATCTTATTTATTACCCCATATTAAAAATGATTTACTTATTAAACTTTGTTTTTAACTATTTTAACCCTTCTTAAAATTAATTAATAATAAATGTCCCAATCTAATCCAAGTGCGCCTAAATGGTCATATTTTATTCCTAAGATTGTTTTTGGTCAAATTACACTTGTCCAATAGATTTAGGACATGTGTTAGGGTAATAATAATATCATTTTTAGCCTTAATTACCCTATTTACTTTTAACCGTGGTAAATAAAAGTAAAAAGTTACTATTCACCAAAAAATTATTTTCATCTCATTGAACCACATTTTACTTACTGACATCAACTGTGTCTCTCAGATTTTTGAAATTCCACTCACAGAAGCGGTAAAATTACGTTTTATGAAAAATTAATTTTTTTAACTACCACTTAGTGGTTTCACTATTCATCAAAAATTGAATGTTTTTAGAAAAATACCAAAATTTCACCCTAGGCTAATTTCGATATTCCGAATCCAAAAATGAAGTCCATTTTGAGAAATAAAATTTATAAAATTTCAGATAGTTTTTATTACTATTCATAATGGCTAGTTTTAATAATATTTTAATAGCATATCAATGTTTAGTGAAACTTGGTATTTCGAATGACGCAAGCTATTGAGGAAGGCCGCAGTTGCGTGTAAAGAAAGACAAGCTAGTGTTGTGTGTAGTGAAAGACTAATTTGATAATTTATATAACATAAAAACAAAATATTTCACATAAAATTCTCGGGTGTTACATTCTACCCCCCTTAAAATTAATTTCACCCTCGAAATTCGTTACTTTGTAACAAACAGATGAGGATACCTCTCCCTCATCATATCATCAAGCTCCCATGTAGCTTCTTTTAATTGGTGGTTCTCCATAAAACTTTCACCAATTGAGTGGTCTTGCATCGTAGGAATTTTTCGCTACGATCCAGTATCTCTATCGAATGTTCTTCATAAGAAAGATCTTGCACCAGCGGTACAACTTCTGAGCTAAGTACATGTGAAGTATCCGGTATGTACTTTCTCAGGAGAGATACATGGAACACATCGTGAACATGAGAGAGATTCGGTGGAAGCGCCAATCGGTAAACTACCTTCCCAACATGATCCAGTATTTCGAAAGGACCGATATATCTAGGGCTCAACTTCCCCTTCTTTCCAAATCTCATGACCCTCTTCCAGGGAGATATTCATAAGAACACTTTATCACCCACTTCAAACTCTAGGACTTTTCTTCGGTTGTCGGAATAACTTTTCTATTGACTCTGAGCTGCTCTTATGTGTTGTTGAATAGATCTGACCTTTTCTGCCATTTCATCAACGAGATCAGGTCCTAATAGCTTTCCTTCCCCAACTTCATCCCAGCAAGTTGGAGTCCTGCATTTCATTCCATAGAGAGCTTCATAAGGATCCATATGAATACTGGAGTGAAAGCTATTATTATAAGAAAATTCCACCAAAGGTAGGTGTTGATCCCAACCACCTTTGAAATCCATAGAGCAAGCTCTCAACATATCTTCTAGAGTTTGAATTGTTCTCTCAGACTAACCGTCTGTCTGAGGATGATAAGTAGTGCTGAAACTCAACTCTGTATCCAGAGTATGCTGATGACTTTGCCAGAACTTTGAGGTAAACCTCAGATCCCGATCAGATATAATAGAAAGTGGTACTCCATGAAATCTTACCACTTCCTTTACATATATCCTGGCAAGATGATCCAGAGAGAAATCCTCTCTAATTACAATGAAGTGTGCAGACATTATAAGAGTATTAACTATGACCCAGATAGCATTATTGCCTTTGGATGTTTTAGGAAGTCTTGTGACAAAGTCCATAGTGATGCTTTCCCATATCCATTCGGGTACGGGTAATGGTTGTAACATCCCCTTAGACTTCTGTCTCTCATCTTTAACTTGTTGACAAACCAAGCATCGAGAGACATATTCAGCAACATCTCTTTTCATGCCATCCCAGCAGAAGTACTCTTTCAGGTCCCTATACATCTTCGTGCTTCCTGGATGAATAGAGAATGAAGAACTATGAGCCTCATCCAACAGCTCCTTCATTAATTCGAGGATGGGAGGAACACAAACCCGATTCCTGAACTTTATTATCCCATCACAATCAAGGTTGAATTCAGGAACATTTCTCACCTTCTTTTGTAACTCGACATCTTCTTTTTGTGCCTCTTTAATCTTCACATGTATAGATGGTTGAAAATTCATTTGAGAAAGATAAGATTTTTCCCCTCCCATTATAATTCCAAGATTCATACTTTGTAAATCCATAAATATTGGATCTTTAGTGATCCTCATCATAGATAAACTGGCATGGTCTTTTCGACTTAATGCATCTTCCACCTTATTTGCTTTCCCATGGTGGTAATGGATTGAGCAGTCATAATCCTTAATCAGCTCCAACTATCTTCTTTGACGCATATTCAGCTCCTTTTGTATGAAAATATACTTTAATCTTTTATGACCAGTATAAATGTCACACATTTCTCCATAAAGATAGTTCCTCCAAATCTTTAATGCAATGATTACCATAGCTAACTTCAAATCATGTGTTCGGTAATTTTGCTCATGGATTTTCAACTGTCGTGAGGCATAAGCTATCACCATATTATTTTGCATAAGAACACACCCCAATCCCTTCTTGGATGCATCACTGTAGATCACAATCCTTTCTCCACTACAAGGCAGTGTGACCACATGTGCACTGGATAACCTTCTTTTCAACTCCTTGAAATTCTCTTCAAATTCCTCCGTCCAGACAAACCTAACTCCATTGCGAGTCAACATGGTGAGTGGATTAGATAATCATGAATAATATTTCACAAAACGTCGATAATATCCAGCCAAACTAAGAAAATTTTGGATCTCAGTTACTATTGATGGTCTCGACCATCTTTTGATAACCACTGTTTTTGCTGGATCCATTGATATCCCATCTTTTGAGATTATGTGACCCAAAAATGAATCTTTTTGAAGCCAAAATTCAAACTTGGTAAATTTGGAATAAAAATTCTCCTTTCTCAAGGTCTTCAATATAATTCTCAAGTGATCTTCATGTTCTTCCTTTCTATTTGAATAGACAAGAATATCATCTATAATGACTACCACAAACTGATCAAGATATTCTCTAAAGACTCTATTCATTAGATCCCTGAAGATAGAAGGGGAATTAGTAAGACCAAATGGCATCACTATAAATTCATAGTGTCCATACCTTGTACGGAAAGCCGTCTTTGATATATCCTCCCTTTTGACCCATAATTGATGATACCCTGAATGAAGATCAATCTTGGAAAAGTATTGAGCTCCGCGTAGTTTGTCAAATATGTCATCAATGCACGGGAGAGGATATTTGTTCCTGATAGTGATCTTTTTAAGTTCTCGATAATCAATGCAGACTCTCATTCATCCATCTTTCTTCATAACAAACAGAACAGGTGCTCCCCAAGGTGATGCACTAGGACATATGAACCCCTTATCAAGATTCTCTTGGTGTAGCTTCTTCAATACTTAAACTCAATTGGGGCCATTCTATAAGGTGTATTTGAAATAGGCAAAGCACCCGGTACGAGTTCTATTGAAAACTCAACTTCACGATTTGGTGGAAGACCCGGTAATTCCTCCGGAAAGACATCATCAAACTCCCGTACAATGGGAATATTCTTAATCGTGAGTTTCTCACCAACCATTTGAGTTAAATAACCTTAATTTAGTATAATCAAGACCCATAAGGTAGAAGGAATTTCCACTGGAAGTTTATGTTCATCCTTGCATTGATAGACGATCATAGATTGATCTGGAATATGAAATGTGACTTCCCTTCTTTGGCAATTGATATGAGCTCCATATAAAGAAAGCCAATCCATGCCAAGAATCACATAAAATTCCACTATAGGAAGGATAACATGATTTCCAGGAAACACTTTCCCACAGACTTTGATCGGAGAAGAATTATAAACTTTTGATGTGACTGTTGTGCCATTAGGTGTTCTCACAGCTAACTCAACATCTAATTGTTGAGGTAATATGGTGATACCCTTAGAAAATTCTTCCGAAATAAAAGAGTGGGTGGATCCATAATCAAATAAAACATTTGCTACTTTAGAGTGGATGCTAAGTGTACCTTTCACCACATCATTATCATACTCCACATCGCTGATAGAAATTGCATGTGACTTTCCTTTGTCTTCATCCTTAAGAGTTTGTTCACGTCGACCATCATCATCAACCCTTGGATTAGGGCCTTTATTGGCATAATGTCCCATATCCTTACACTTGAAACATTTAAGTGTTGTAGGTTCATTCTGTGTATCCCTTCCTTTTTTTGCATCATTAGACATCTTCTTCCCATCATCGCAGCATTCAAATGCCCGATGACCTTCCTTTCCACATTTGAAACATTTACTTGTCCCTTTAAGACAACTCCCTCCATGTTTCTTTCCACAATTTGAGCATAAGGGAAATCTCATCTTCTTTTTAGTGTGCTCTTTAGATTTTCCTTTGAATTCCATTTTACTCTTCTTATCAAACCCATATGAATGATGGGTTACTCCAATCTCCATCTCAACTTTGAGAGCACATCGAACGATTTCCTCGTAGCTATTGAAGTCCCTTATGGATAAGGCCCTCCGAAGACTTGGTTTTAAGCCACTAAATAATCGATCGATCTTACTCTCAGTTTGGATGATAATAACAGAAGCATACCTTGCAAGTCTTTCAAAATTTGATTCATAGGTACCAACAGATTCATCATCCTTTTGCTTCAATTCAAGAAACTCTTTCTCCATAATTGTTCAGAGAATACGAGGGAAGTAATTATTGAAAAATATGTTCTTCAACTCGTCCCATTCCATGGACTCAATTTCTTCCCTTTGCCTCGTATTCTTAATAAGATTCCACCATTGATCCGCATTACCTTCCAAATGATACACTGCTAAGATGACTTTATCATGCTCAGAACATTGAAGAACGGGAAATATCTTTTCAGTAGTACTAATCCATTGTTCAGCAACTAATGGATCATTAGACCCGCTGAATGAAGGTGGAAGCTATCTCATGAAGGATTCCACAGAATGTTGCTCCTTCCTTTGCTCGTTTGGAAGTCCTGCATGATTCATAGCTTATGAAAGTTCTGTGAGCCTGGCTACAAGATTTTTTATTCCATCTCCCATAACGTTTGGTTTCTCCTAGGGACAATCATTGCATTTCCCGTCGCATTCCGCATTAACACGGTTCATTCGGGTTCCAACCATTGACTAAAACTAAGAAGAATAGTGTGAGCAACATTAATTATATTAGGAAACCACATAATAAAGAATAAATTTCACACTTAAGGTATTATCCTAGGTTATTCATGGTCATTTCTAAAACACTAAGATTGTGTTCTATGCTTAGAATTATCCTTAGGGTTCTTACAAAGGCTTGGACATCCTAATTTCCAAAGGGTGACTATACATTTCCTCTGATACCAACTATAACGACCCATAAATTACATACATTGTCAGTACTTCAAATTTGAAGCACACTTATTACAACATATAATAAAACCAGGAAAGGACCGTATAGGTATAGAGTATTTATAAACTGGGAAACATCAACAACTGGTTCATAAAGCATCAACTTTTCCTCCCACTTATTTCATCATATCTAGAGTCCCTTTTTGGAATATCCTACTTAATAACCTTCTTCCTGACCTGGGGAAATAGAACACACAAAAGGGTGAGCTCAAATGCTCAGTAAGGGTAAAAAAAATAAATATCAATCACATCATATACTTAAGAACATAACTTTTGGAAATCTTAACCTGCAAAAGAGATCATAATTTCATAACATGGGATAAATCATAGTAGTGAAATGTAATCCCAATAATCATAACATAAAACATGAAACTTTGTGGAATACACACATAATCATAGAGAATCATTTCCTATTATTCAAGACTCGTTGCCAAGACTATCTTAGTGGACAAAGTCCATTTCTGAACTGAGTTCGCTCCCCGTTTTAGTCCTGTTTTACTGAACCGGTATAACCTACCGTTCCAGCCATGTCTATCTCATGAGATATAAAATCATTAAAAAACGAATTGGAAGGATATATAGGTCCCACCCATCTCAAAATGATACCATTCTTATGTGTACCACAAAATCATAAACCATACATCATAGCATAACCCATGTAATAAAAATCGGAATCATAAACATCTTGACATCATAAATCAATTCATATAAGATAAAGGAATTCAAAAAAATAATTCCATCACAACATAATCAAATCAATGTAATAATAGGGATAGAAACATAAACCTTTATTATTTTAGATGGAAAATAATTTTGATAAAACACTTGAACTCCATTCTTGACAAAAATATCCTTTCTACTGCAAAAACTTTTTTCCTTTCTTAACATGTCATACAATTTTAAACAAAAATAATTTGATTAAAAATAAACTTGAAAACATGTAAAGTATGATTCTTGGAAATAATGTTTTAAAAATCCATTCATGTTGTATAAGTTAAAAAAACATTCTTCTCGTACTTTTGTCGGAAAAGTCAAAAAGTACCTCGTACGAAAAATGACAAAATATTCCTTTCATATCTTTTACTAAAAACTAACCAAAGGGTAAAATTGTATTTAAAAAATTGTAGGTGGATGAAAATAATATTACATATTGAGGAAACATGGATGTGGATGATAAAATAAACCCCAGTAAATTCTAATGTATAAACAATCTCAGATAAAAATGAGATTGTGATATTTCCCTTACCATAGGTCTGATTTTCTTTGTAAGTGTCCGAACCTCCTGTATAATGATTTAAATAATGTTATTGACTTATTCCAGAATCATAATTATTGTCATGATATCATATATGGTCATATTCTTAGCTTCTTATTACTACTTGTTATTCAGGTATTTATTACTTTTTGTTCTAATGCGTGTTTTGTCGAATAAATTCTTATTCTTCTCTTTAGGTTATAGATACCTCATTTCCTGAATGGTATTAGTGTAATATATATAATATTCATTCATTCAATTCATTTATATATTCATTATGCAATGAAGATCATGTAGAACGAGTCGCATCACATCGTGGAGACGGTATTCCGTACGTACGCACGTGTGATGATATCGTTCCTATGATCGTGGAATTGTATTGGAGTGTATGTATACTATTTAAGAATAAATTTCACTTTATAATAGTCATATATAGTCATTATTTCCACCATTATACCCATCCAGGTAAAGTGGTGGTGGAAAATAGATTACACTACGGCATGGAGATGGTATTCCGTATGTACGCACGCGCGGTGATTTCTTTTTCGTAGGATGGATAGATGGTGAAATAGGGTTGATTCATACTTATAATAACATATCAGTATATGAGTTATACTGATATTATTACTTCAGAATGAAACAACTAAAGAAGAAGAAGTGGAAGAAGAAATAAAGATGAAAGAATCTGTAACGGACATTACCTCTTATTTGAAGTGCTTCTTTGAGACCTCCTTTTAGGGCACTAAAATAAGTCTTTGAATAAGACCAGAACCTCTAGGATGTTTCTAGGGAATTGGAGAGGAGAAACTGGCAGGGGTTGACCGAGCTTTAAGGATCAATGTGGTGTGAGGAAGAGGGGGAGGAGATTCCCTTTTATAAGGGAGGAGAGGGGCACCTTTGGAATAACTAAAAATAATATTTAATTATAAAGTCAAATTAGGGTTTTAATTGCTCCAAATTGATATATTTTGAAGATAAGGTGGGTAGGGGTCGAAATCCTCTCATCCAATAGAATTTATACAAGTTTAGGTATCAATTTTAACCTTATAATTTAGAATTAACTTTAAGTTAGATAATTTAACTTTCACCGCGTCTTCTTCTTTTCTTACACTATAAGGTTAATAAACTTACTATATCAAGCCAAACGGACCCCAAGATGGTTATTATTAATATATATAACTTTATCTATGTCATTTGGCCGAACCTTAGATTTTTAGGAATAAAATAACAATTAATAATATAATATTTTTTTTAAAAACTATTTTATGTCAATTTTGACAATATTTAGTAATTGAGTTTTGTGAAAATCATAACAAAATGATTAGTTCGAACCAAGTTAATTAAATCAATACTAAAATGTCATATTAACCTATGAAATTAGTTTAATTCATAAAAAGTCTCAAATTACAATTATTTGGGTATTTATAACATCAATTATGTCAATATTTCATTAATAAGATAATTACTGCATCATCGTTGTGTCATAAATAAATTAAATTTTTTAATGTCTAAAAATTACAAATAAAATACCATTATGTAGGAAATATTTTTATCTTTATAATGAATATTTATAGTCGAATTTATCTTATGTATATCCCTATATTAAAAATGATTCACTTATTAAACTTTGATTTTAACTATTTTAACCCTTCTTTAAATAAATTAATAATAAATGTCCTAATCTAATCCAAGTGGACCTAAATGGTCATATTTTATTCCTAAGGTTGTTTTTGGTCGAATTACACTTGTAAAATAGAAATAGGACATGTGTTAGGGTAATAATAATATCATTTCTAACCTTAATTACACTATTTACTTTTAACCGTGGTAAATAAAAGTAAAAAGTTACTATTCACCAAAAAATTATTTTCATCTCATTGAACCACATTTTACATACTGACATCAACTGTGTCTCTCGGATTTTCGAAATTACACTCACAGAAGCGGTAAAATTATGTTTTATAAAAAATTCAGTTTTTTAACTACCACTTAGTGGTTTCACTATTCATCAAAAATTGAAAGTTTTCAGAAAAATACCAAAATTTCACCCTAGGATAATTTCGATATTCCAAATCCAAATATGAAGTCCATTTTAAGAAATAAAATTTATAAAATTTCAAAAAGTGGTTATTCCTATTAATAACGGCCAGTTTTAGTAATATTTTTATAGTATATCATTGTTTAGTGAAACTCGGTATTTCGTACGACGCAGGCTATCGGGGAAGGCCGTGGTTTCATGTAAAGAAAGACAAGCTAGTGTTGTGTGTAGTGAAAGATTCCTTTGATTATTTATATAACATAAAAACAAAATATTTCACATAAAAGTCTTGTGTGTTACAATTAACATTTCCCTGAGAGACTATATTTGGTTTAAACCTATATTCACTTTGGGATAGTAAAATGTTAAGAAAATGAGGTTAGTAATGAATAGATAATGAGAGAAATACTTTTTATAATGACATGTTAGAGAAAAAGGGCTTAATTGTTTTTAATAATGTAGGAAATGTTTTTCCCTTTTATAAGAGATGAGAGGGACATACATAGAATTACATAAAATACTTGAAAGATATAAAGTCAAATTATTATAAAATAGGAATAAAATTTAAAATACATTGAATATTTCATAAGATAGAGTCAAAATATCTTCATAAAATAATATTCATTCATTTTAAAGTTTAATTGATACCATTATATTTTATTTTTACGGAAAGGTAAATTAATTTTTTCCATAACTATCATAGAAGTTTTTTATTTTTTTTACAATTCATTATGAAAAAAATAAAAAGTGGTGTAATTAATATTTTGAAATGATAATTCAAAATATAGAATCAATTTTATGAAATTTAATTTGTATAGGTGTAAAATTTAATTTCATATTATAACACAAAATTCAATGTAATTTTTTTTTGAAATAATAAATTTTAATAATAAAATTGGATTTACATTCATTCCATGATTAGTAAAAACTATTAGACGTTGATTAAAATATTTTATTTAATATTAAATATCTAGATATACTTAGAATAATTAATCAATTCAGATTTATTTAATTTATTAACATACAAACACAATGTTCATATAATAAATGTTTTGTTAAAAATAGTAATTTTCACCATAAAATTATTTTTTCATTACTCATACCCCATAGATACTAATGTATAAATTATTAATAAGAAAATTCAAATATATTTAATTAAAAAAAATTTATATATCAATCATTTTATTTTTTATATAATATTTTATAATACATATTAAAATATATTTGTATGGAAGAATTGTTCATTTATTCATGAAATTATTATACAATAAATTTAATGATCAATTCTTAGGAATTAATAAAAAATTTCTATTAAGTAAAATAATTATATATATATTTAATAAATTTTTTATATTCTTAATACCCACCACTATAATCTATTTGTTTTAATTTTTATTATATATCATTTTTAATTTATAGTCAGTGTTTTATTTAAAGAAATATATCAGATACAGAAAATGTATTACAATAGAATACGTAAAAAATTTCAAGGTGTTACATGATGAGTGAGAGCTCGATATTTTCCCACATGAAATTTTTTTGATGATTTGAATTTTTGGGGCATTTGTTTTGGGTATTTTTTTAAATATGGTTTCATTTAAGAAACCTCTCATTCTATACCCTCATACTTCTAAATGTTTTTTATGAATTTTGGATTCCATGGACCTCTTATTTATTTCATAGTGAATCAAACTATCATTCAATGATTTAAATTCATTTCAATAATTTTAATTTTATTCATCCTATAAAATTTCAATTCATCTCTAATTATTTTTCCCATAGACATTAACATGGTGTAAATGGTATTTAATTTAGTGATATTGTATCTTTGGGGTTGATTTAGTTGCAAATTTGTTATGATTAAACTCAGAAAAATTCTAGTTGGGTTGTTTATAAATTTTATGGGATTCACATCACTATTTTTTAGTGCATCCATGATGTGTTCATAGATCACGTGGAATTATACCTAGAAATAATTTACCTAATATAAAACCTGAAAATTATGTAAAAAATAACCACTAGATTCATCTATGAAACCTATCTTGATGAATACCTATATGGATTCATATAAATGGATTGTTAGTATGTAATGTATAGATAACGTAGCAAACAAAATTTAATTAAAGACATTATAAATAGAAAAAAATTATTTCCAAAATAGTGAATTGTAATAATTAAAGGGGTAATTGTATAGGTTAGAATAGTGTTTTGGTTTAAACGGAAAATAAGATGGTTGTTTCCCTTGGAAGTTTGTTATATAAAATTATTGTCATTAGGGAATCTAAAATATACGAATGATATGATAAATTATTTCATTTTATTTTTCCTATAGATGTGTTTCGTTTTTTTACCCTTAAGTAGTTATTTGATGGTTCTAAAGATGGTTTTTCCTATTGGAGTGATTTATTGTTCTAATATGGGTATATTTCCTTAGGCGCGCCTACTAATCTTGGATGTATATATTATATTTAGTGTCATTATTATTTCTTTTTAGGTTTATTTTCTTATGTGTGACTATTAAATAGATTGGTATATTTCTATTGGAGAGATATTCAATGGTAAGAATGGGTATATTTCCATTTGATTGATGTCATTGTTCAGATACCTCTAACACTAGATGAGGTAGGTATGGTTATCATCATGTTTCATGATAAAATTTGAGGATCAATGATTTTTAATTATATACAATAATTTATAGTTATACATATTTATATATCTTTTCTTTGGGCCTTCTAACCACGGTTTTGGTCCCTGAGTCTTTTAAGTCGTTTGGGTAACCCATGCCTTCGGGTTAGTAAGGCCTTCAGGACACCTCATGTCCTTCTGGTCACATTAAGTGTAGATTAAAAATAGAAAAAATAAAATGAATGTTCTGCAGATAGAAGATTAACATTGAGCCTTTCACCATAGAAGATGCTAAACAGATTTCAAGAATGAGAGGGTATAACACCTTCCATTGAGACAATCATGTGCATGCACAGGAATACCTAGCTGATCAACCATGCGAATGTGGAGAGCTGATTTCTTGATGATGATGCTGGGGCAGAGTAGTTCTAAGTAGTTAGTCTAGGTTGTGTGTTATGTTTGAAGTCTACTGGAAATGAATTTCTCCAAGGGCTACGAGAAATGTAATAATTATGCCTATGGGTCTTGTATGGGTTCAACCTCACCACGTGAAAGGTGGATTATCAATCATCAATAAAAAAACAAAGGACTTCGGGCCATTAGATGGATGGATAAAGGAAATTATCTTTGTATGATTCACGTTTTAGAATCATACAT
Source organism: Viscum album (assembly GCA_963277665.1). NCBI lineage: Eukaryota > Viridiplantae > Streptophyta > Magnoliopsida > Santalales > Viscaceae > Viscum > Viscum album. The sequence goes on along the minus strand of OY728142.1, from coordinate 772,220,529 downwards.
TGTATAATGTATTTTTTAGTCCATTCTATGAATCAGGATGCTTTTTAAGAGTATTAATATGTTTTTTCTATTTAATATTATTGATACTTATAGACATTTTTTGGAATAAAAATGTTTGAAATAAATATATTACATTTTGTTGTGGCATGGGTAATGTTTGATAATTTAAATGAACCTTACTGATTTCATATTTAATTCTTATTCTATATTATTAGGCCTTTGAATTTATTTTCTGTAGTTATTTTTGTCTTTTCATATGGTATAGTCTCCTCTTCATTTAATCATAGACCCTAAATGGTAGTATTTATACTTTGGAAAATGGAGATTTGATTCAATTGCCACATAATGATCTTCGGCTAGGAATCAACTAGTGGTCATAGAATAGGGGATGTTACAACCCATGCCATGTGAACTATCACACAACCTCAACAAGGATCACTATACAAATATTGAATACAAAAGGAATAACATTCTTTTTAAAAAATAAATATCCCAAAGGTACCCCACAATCATTTCCCAAATTAATTTTCTCTATCACACCTCAGTAGAAAATATCATGGAACTCAAATCCCATCAATAAATGTTCCACATAATATCACGGATGATATCACAAACAGATACCAAATCCCAAAATACCACATCTGTGACAACATATACACATAATATTCATGCACCACGTCATTTTCATATACTAAATCGTCATCAATTTAATGTGACATGACTATGAAGGAAATTAACAAACTATCATCCTCCTACCATGCATGACCACTACCATGTGTCAAATACTCTTCACATCACATCACATCCTATAGTTTTTATTCATAATTCTTGTCCTCAAAGACAGTACATCACAACCTATGGTCATTATATAAAGTAATATGTATTTAAGGGATGTGATTTTAGAGGTATTAGTCATGCATCGGTTATACTGACATTTATATTGGAAAAAACACTAACAACTCAAATCCTTTGGGAATAAATAGGGTTATCTGACAGAGGTTGGTGCATAAGAAATCACAATAGAAAATATTGTATATATAGTTACAAAACAGAATGAAAATCCAATGAGTTATACCAAATTAGCTCCCCCAATACAAATGAAATTCAATGCATCATCATTTTCACATATTAACAAATTTTACTGTCACCAAACAACACACAAATCACATGAAAGACACAAAATAGTCATTAACACAACATCAAATTATTAATTAATCTTATAATTTTACGGATATGTATTTGTAATATTATAAATCAAAATACCTTAATTATGTTATTAATTTCCATATATAATTATATGTATTTAATTAGTTTTCACCCATACTTATTCTATCCTTTATCCATATATTTTTTTATTCATATTTCCTTAGAAATCATCATTCATTAATTTCTATCCCATCTCCCATTATAAGTTTAATCAATACCATCCTCATTCTATATGAATGTTACTAAACAGAAAAATCCACATCATCCACCACTCACGGATATATAATATTTTAATGAAATAAAATCTAGTATTTACCACTACTTTCAAAAGACAACAAAATTTCAAAATAAAAAATCAATCCACCAAAATAATACCTAAAAAAATCCCACACATACAAACCACAATAAAATCTCATAACAACCATAAATTCCAATGAAAATTAGTTATAAAAGTTGATTATATCAGTTAGAAACCCAAATTCTAAAAAAATGTACATGAATAACACCCATTTATGATATTTTTTTAAAATTTACATTATCTAACCTAAGAAGAATCACCTTCACCTCCTATTTTATAAAGAAGACTCATTATCTTATTTAAGTAATTGTCCTTTTTTGAAATTTTTCCATATTACATCAATAGAATCATATCATATATATGTAACATTAATAACAAAAAACTGAACAAAAATAAAATAAAATAATAATTAGTCATATGAAATAACATTGATATGTGTAAAACACATTTCAGTCACAATTCCATTCAATTTATTTATTCTATTCAAATAAAACCATTAACATAATTCTTACCATCCACTAAAATAAATGAAAATCATGATAATTCTAATGTTGAAAATTAACTATCGGTAGATGTCTCAAATACCTTAACTCAAATATAGAATAAAAAATAACTAAACGAGAATAATTAGAAGAATATGATAAAACTACTATGAAAGCATTAGCAAAGTAAAAAATCCTTGGTTATAGGAATCGAAATAAAAAAAATAAAACATGTATAATGAATCTATATTTGAATTTCTAACATAACCTATTTATGTAAGAAATATATTGATAGAGTCTAAATGGAATTATGTAATCCAAATTTAAATGTAATATGTGTATAATACCTAATGAAAAGGACCAAATAAAGTCTATGAACACTGAGGGGTATCCAAAGACACGCCTATGGTTTCCTACGGCTTGAAAAAAATTAGTGAATCTAAAACAAATGAAATGGTATGAGGAATTTATAGCCAAATAGAAAACCTAGAAGATAATGTTATGGAATTTTATGGTCATTTTATAATTCAGATAAATTTATCACACCTCAATAAATCCTTCCTTGATATACCATTACACTATCAAAATCATTAATTTTAGGAATCTAATAAGGTTAATGGTGCATCTGAAGTTCTCATTTCATGATACAAGACTCCTTTATAAACATGGTTCAATTATCAATAGGAAATGATGAAAAATGATAAATATTTTGTATTGAACACCAAATAATTAAAATCTAAAAAACATTCCACTTAGAGGTTCACAAAATCAGGGTAATGACCATGTCTTGATATAAGCTCATGGAAATTCAAATAAACACCCCTGTAGACATTCACATCATGACCGAACCTCTTTATAGGTTAGAGGGATATTATGTAATATTCAACAAATATATTAGGCTTTCAAAAATATATGTATAACTACATTCCAATAGAAACACCATGACCAATAAAAATGTTATCATGACCAAATTTCTTCCATTAAATAACCCATATCATAGAACTAATGGATTAATCTGTATGCCTAATCTTAAAAACCACATAGTAACTAAACAATCAAATAATGACATGCCATATAATGGGACTACCATCTCCTCTAGGCCACTATTCTTGGTATGAACACCAAATACATTCCATTGAACACTACATGTAGTTTAAATCTAATCTCTAACAACATTTTATTTCAACCAACCTCCTCTCAAGGCTATTAAATCCCCCAAATATAAATCAATAGATTGAGAATATATAATCTATTACAATCTTGAAAAAATGGTTCTAATGGATTCAAAAGGCTATAAATAAAGAGGATATAGATAGTATAGAATGAAATTATTATATATTGATATCTTTAAAAATTATACTTTTTATGATCAATCAGCTGATACAAGAAATAAATTAATAAATTTAAATCAAAAGGTTACCAAAAAATTGTAATATGAGTATAACATTTCATTTTAATTTTTTTGTAATATTTACTTAACATACATAATAAGATTTATCAATTTTTTGATGGGGGAAAGGAAATCCTTTTAAGGTTAGTATTTTCAAAATCATATATATTATATTAGTATGCAATATCAACTTCAATCAAGACTAAAAAGAAATTTTACAATTAATATATCTTGAAAAGAAAGCTAATAAATATGAGATTATTCTAAAACTCCATAAGAGAAACATTGGATAAGGGGAAAAAGGGATGGTGGAATTCCCATCAAGTAAAAAACATGGGAGAATGAAACACTATTATAAATTTAAGGGATTGGAAAATTTCTACAAATGTATTGAAAAATGCTCTCATGGTAAATAATTCAAAACAAAAATAGAATATTCTAATGTCCAATTCTTCTACTAAATTGATATTGGGAACTATTTTAGAATATATATCAATAATACATTCAATTTACATCATATAATTTATAATTTAAATTTCAGGATTCTTTGACTTCTATAATAGATATAGAAGTCTCAACCTAAATGAAACCATGTACATTAAACATATTCTACATGTTATATAATTCTTTTTTTATTTTAGAAATATAAAATATTTAATATCCTAATTATTTTATATTAAAATTGAATCATACAATAGAACATAAATAAGTTATTTATTGATCATACCAGAAAGTGAAAAATATTCATTAAAATGAGTATTTATTAGTAAATTTTAATTAAATAAAAGATAGAATTTCTTGTTGTAGTCATGCTTGTTTTAAATGGAGTTGATCTTGAAATAATCCATGGGAAATAATTGATAAAAAATTATAGTGAAATATTTTAATATTTAAAATGGATTTTATAATTTGAGGAGGTATTGTATTCCATGTTTATAGAGGAGAGACTTAATTATCAAATTCTTATTTGACCCCACTTCTGATAACCAATAATCAATAAATTTAACGAGATATGAAAGAGTACATTCAATTTATTGATGTAAGAGATATCTTAATAAATTAATATATAACTATTGTGAATCAATCCATTGATTAATTATTATTATAATTATTGATACATCTACCTGAATACTAACATGAGATTTCCATTAAACTCTTCCATGATGAAAAATAAGTATATATTATTAATAACTGAATAACCCATGTCGATTTGTTGAAGTTAAAAAAATAATTATAATATTTTTTGGTAATGGATTCATACTCCCTAGTGTATCAACCCAAGGGAGAATTTTCCATTATTGATGGATGACTCTATAATATTGTTCACTAATTAAAATGAAATTAACACTATTATTATTATTAAAATGTATCCTTTATCATATATTGATGAATAGTTTGATTAAATTGGATGATCACAATACATCTAAAATACTTATATATATTTTGGATATAATCAATTATGATTAATGCTGTATAGTATACTATTGATACAATTCTATAAGAATTATGAACATTATGAGCGGAAATTAGTTAACTTTAGATTAACAAATACACCCTTAGTGTTTATGTATTTGACAATTTTAGTTTTTAGGGAATATTTTTATATTTTTATGTTTTTATTTAATCATTATATCTAGCTATTGAAAAAATATTATATTGATCGTGAGAATCATTATAGAATTAATATTTATAGTCTTTGGGAATATATGTTAGATGGGAAATTTATTATATTTCAATTTTTACTCTGTAATGTTTGTTATCATAAACATATTTTTTTGTGGATGGAATATATATTGATCCTCCAATGATATAGGTTGTTAAATAAATTATCAAAAAAATTAAATATAACTAATACATATATTGTTCTTGGTTTATCATGTTTTTTAATGATTTATTCAAAATATTTCTAAATTAACCAACACATTAACCAACTTATTAGGTAGAGGATTAAAATTCACATTGCTAAAGGAAGAAGAATATATTTTTTTTGAAATTGAATAAGAGATCTATCATTGCATTGGAATTAAATTTTACATCAGGGAAGGATTAATTTTTTATATAATGGGATATATCTAATGAAGTACATTTTTATTTACATATAAAAAACATAAATGTTTGTTACTTATAAACCATGATAATTGGAGGTCAATGATATACGTAACCAAATAATTACATTATGGTTAATGAATAAATCATTTACATTAATACACAAAGATTTAATCTTTTAAATGAATGATTACAAATATATGAATATAAAAAAATTCTTTAAGTATGTATTCACATTGAAATAGATCATGGTGAGGTAAAAGATGTGGCTAGAACTAATCAAGGACTATAAATTCTCAATACACTACCACAATTGGAAGGAAGAAATATTGGTTGATTCATTGATTAAGAATTATAATGTATTACTATAAATGATGTGTATGGATAGATATCCTACATTTGCGGATTTAGCGACATTGGAAATAGAAATTTTCAGGGAAGAAGAAACACCAATACATTAAAAAATAATTAACCAACCATATTTTTCTTGAGATTATATTAAATCCACAATAAATTGGTAGCATTTATAAAAAGATGTTTAAATTAATGAATAATGAGAAATTTATTGAATTAATTAATAAAAATGGTGTATTAATTTTTGGAAATAGAATATGTATTCCCTATATAGCTGAGTGAATGAATTAATCACAATAATATGGTCATTTTTCACATTAATTTGAAAAACATTTTAGAAATAATATGTAATAGGATTTAAGAGAAATTTTATCTATATAGAACATGATACTAGAAATTTCTTACTTTGTTTCATGATTCTTAGTATGCTTATAAGTAAATATAGGGAGAATAAAACCAAAGGGTGTCATGAAAAAACTCTTTATACAAATATGGATGTGGGATAATATTATTTTGTAATTTTTTATAATACCCAAAATATTTTTATGATGAATAATTAAATATTTATTATTGTTGAATCCCTTCAAAAAAAATCATTTCATTAAATTAAGGTAGGATGTATACCTTATTCATCTTACATGGATCTATATCAATTATGACATGTGAGTTTAGAAAAAACACACTATCATAATGTATCAATCATTTACATCACACCCCAAATAACATGTGTTAGTATGGCTCACAACACAATGAATAAGCACGAACATGTTTTCATAAATTTCAAAAAACTATTCCAGAAAATCACCTACGATAACTACCAGCCGATCCCCCAGATAATAGCCAATGTCTTTACTAATTTTGATTCCATCGATCTAGTTGGAATCCATAACACCATATTCTTATTATAGTTGACCAACGATTCCATTTTGAAGGGTTTAGTGGCTTCAATAGATAAAATGAGTCTATTACATTGGTACACATACATCTATGTGGTGAAAATAATGAAAAATAACCCAAAGTCAGTGATAATTGAGGTTAAAATAGAGTCGAGTACATATAGGTATTAAAATAGAATTGATATTGTGATGTTATACCCCAAAGATAGAATGAAGTTATAGGTGGATCACATAATGGAAGATAATATTAAAAGTATTGATATTATATATTAGATGGAATAAAACCTCTATGATTGACCCTAAATAATGTGTTTCTCTTCTCTACCATTTAATATAAACAAGAAATGTGTTGTTGTAGCTGTGTTTAAGTAATTTATTAAAACACATAAAATTGAATGAAAAATAAAAAAATTGTCAACCACATAAAATTTTATAATATTATGATCCTTTTTTCACATTGATACCATATGATATTTTTTTCAGAAGGAACTAAAAATTTAGATACACATGATATCCTCCAATCATCCTCAAACTATTGTTAAGTATAAAATTCCTATCCAAACAGTTATAGGAAAACTGAGTCGAGACTCACATGACATTCCAGAACATGGGAAAATATATATATCTAGAATAATTTTCCGACAAAAAATAGACTCCAATTAATAATTTGAATAAAATCCAATGAACCCTTGCATAAGAAATGATTTTTTTACAGCAATATAATAGGATGTTAATAGATAAATGATGGCAGTAGGGTTAAAACTCATTGAGTAGACAACATAAAATGTTTATGACATTCCAAATCACATCATGAAATAAAAATTAATAAATAATAGTGTTGTAGATATTCATTGGGTGAAATTAAAATTTCAAGAAGAAGATCACGTATTCTTTGAAATTATCTTCATGGAAAAAAGTAAAATGGTTTGGTAATATAGGGAATATATTTCAAAGCTAAAATTGGAATTTTGAATATTTATTTTCAATTGTATCAATGGAATAAAATTTAATTATGACAAATAATATCTCAAAAGATTACAAAATGGTCAATGTATCACTATTGAAGAAGTACATGAATTTTACGATCAATGTATTCACCACTATGTAAAGAGTTTGACTGTGATTTTTTATTATAATTTAAATTAGGTATAGATTCATGATAGAAGATATAATGTGTTTAGGAAGAAATAACTTAGATGATGATTATAATTAGAGGAATAACATGTCATAATTAGAAGCATGGGTTCTTAAGTAATTAATGTTAATGAATTATCAATATTTCTTTATAGACTACAGTATAACACAAATTTCATGGATGAAATTATTTATAGGGGATAATGTAACATCAAATTTTCAAAAATAATAAATAAACAATTATTTATAAAAACCATTTCACAATTAACATTCTATTATTTTATCATCATCTTATTACATAAAACATGAATATGGTAGTTTCTTTATAATAGAACGTAGTATTGTAGAACATGCTATATTTTAGGAAAACTCCATAGTCTTGAAATATAACAGATTTTACTCTAAAGAGAGTGGTAAATATCTGAGATACATTGGTATTATGATGAATAAATAAACAATAAAATATATATGTCATAATATACTATTGAAATATATTAATATTTTTGAATGTTATAAAGATGGGGATATATAAGGAGTAAAATGACTGTTGAAAGGGTTAGGAGACTATTAGAATTTTCCATTTGGAAATCAGATTTATTAGATATTATCTTCCCTACAGGATCATTTTAATTGTAATATATCCCTTTTACATATATTATTTATTAATATTGATGTACATATATCAATTTTAGAACAAATAAATAAAAAATATATAGAACTTATATATATTAATAAATAATAATTATGATTTGAAAAAATGTTTTAGGAAAGAAGTTTTTTAGTGTGAAATTTATTATTTTAAAATACCCAAGTCTTATTATTTGTAAATTGAAATTTACATATATAAAATAAAATATAAAAATTTATTCAAATTTGGTATAAATATTCTGATATTAAATAATGATTAATTTTTCATAATTTCATGAGGTTGTATAATTTTTTACTAAGAAAATAATATGGTATGAATATACTCTAATTTTTATGAAATCTTAATTAATTACAATTGATGTAAAAAATATAATATATTATTTTTCATTCCTAAAAATTGTGTTAATAAAAATAAATTATTTGAAAATAATAAATTCAATTTTCAAAAACTATAAATATGATTATAAAAACGATTTTTTTTCTATTTTAAAAAGAAATATTTATTAATTATTTTTTCTGATTTCAAAAATAAAAATGTTTAAAGGTGTTAAATTAAAATGAATTTAAAAGCAAAAGTATTGCTCTAAATTTAAAATTCTATAGTCTAAAATCATAGGAATACCAATGATAATAGATCTTCCAATTAGTAAATACTAATGTCCTATGTTTATAAATTATTAAATAATTACCCCATTTTAATATAAATACCCACCCATAATCTCATTCCTCTTCACTCCAATAACATTGAGTATTGTTTTCATCTAATTTTAAATTTCAATATGATTGAGAAGGAGAGTTCCATTGAAACGATTTCTATAATATTCAGATATTTTACAGTCAATGTTATTTTGAGGAGTTTTTAATAGACTTCCTAAGAGAAGGGTTACCAAAACAATATCTATATTTATTTTTTTGATCTCAAATCATAAATTGATAAGCTGCTAAATCAAATGATATTTTAAGTTACATATCATTGTAAGGGTTTCCGTATATTTATAATTGTTTATGACTCAAAATTAATTTAAATTTCATTAAATTTTTAAATTCTATGATGTTAAGATATGTAAGTACATAAACATTATTATAATATGATTTATTAATCAATTACCTTTTATTATACTCCCCATATAAGGAATTATATTTCCAAAGCATCATTTTTTCTATATAATATGATTCTATATTATATTTAGTCTCTAATAATTTCTTTTATTGATACCTATTAATATCCTTATATGAGGAACATATCCCATAAAAGTATATAATTATCGATGATTTTTTCCAATTAATTGTGAATATAATATAATTGTTTCTAAAATGGGGGATATGAACCTATATATTTTTATAATTTAATTGAATTCTATGTCATTGAAAATCACAATACCCTTTACATATATACAAAAAATTATAGAATTTTATGACATGGTCATCTAATTGGTTCCTTTTGAAACATTATGATAATTATTTTTAGTAAAAATATTTCATGGGATAGTTATATTGGAGTTATTATATTCATGGTGTGGCCTGGAATTATATAGGCCCTTGATTCATTGGTAGGAATCATTAAAACAATTATCATGGGTATCTAGTGGTCTATTTACAATTAATGTATTTTGGATTGACATGAGTTCTAGAAAGTTTATTTATGATGTCTGTTATTATAAATTCCATGACTATGAAATATATATTTATTATGCATGTGATTCATTTTTTCCATTATTATGTGATCCATCAATTTATCTCATCCTTATGTTACCAATTATGTGGAATCATTTTAGAATTAATTATTACTTCCATAATATGTATCCCTTGTTTTTCACCTGATATTTCTTAATGTATATAACCACTAAATGAACATCCGATCACAGATATTTATTTTTTGATACCTTCCTTAGAGATCCATGAATAGTATTATGAATGATTCCATGAAATTATATATTTTATTGTAATAGTTTCATTGAATTTTATTGAGTTATTTTTATGATTTAAAAAACATTGTAAGGATAATGTATGTATCAAGTATCATATAACTACTATACAATAAGATCCTTATTAATGTGATCTTTTATATCTTATACCAATGTAATAAAATAACAAGTACTTATATGTTACTAGTGCTGGGTTGTTATAAGAAACCTAATTATAATACAATTATAATGCCAAAAAACATTCCAATATAAAAATTACCAATGCTATAAGTAATCAAAATGAAATGTTCATTTCTATTGAAGAAGAATAACATGACCACTATTTGGTGGAAACTAACCCAAATTTCAGGGTAAACAATATGGATACAATTAAACATGTAATGGAAAAATAGATAATTTCTCCTTGTATTCTTTACTAAATTCCTACAGCCCTATTTACCCCCACCCACCAATACTACACATATAACCCATATTTAAATGAGATCCAAAAACTTCACATTCCATATTTAGTTTTTAACCTATAAATTTTATTTTTATTCTTTTGAAATAAATCAGACACAATCGGTAGGTTACATTACACGAAAATCTGATCCTATGTGGTATATGAAATATAATAACATTTAAATCCATGATATTAAATTATATGTTATGAATTTAAATTAAAAATAATGAAATATATATATAATTTCTTTATTAAATATCAATTTATTTATTAATTATAGTAAATAATAATTCAATTTTAATAAAATCATTTCATGAATAAAAAAACTATTTTGTAGATAAAATATATTTTTCAAGGTGTTATAAATTTTTATATAATTTAATATATTTACTAGTATTAAAAAGTCATTAATGTGATATTTAATGGAAATTTTTGAATTATTTTTCATACATTTTTATCTAAAGTATAACAATTTAGATAAAATAATTTCATGTTAAAAAGTGTTAATTTTCAAAAAAAAACCAATTTTTATGTGCATAATTTGTTTTTATCTTAGTAACTAATATATATATGAATTATTTTAAATAAATTTATATATTATATATTAAGTAAAGTTTTTTAAAAATTATCAAAATGTTTTATAGGGAATAAAAATAATGTAAAACCATTTTTATTCATTAAATTTCATTTATCAAACGTTTTTTTTTTATAATTTTCACTTTTTTATAAGATAAATTTCCACCACTTATAAAAGATGTATTTGATAAATTTTAATCTATATTTGAAAACTGAAATTTCAAATTATATTAGGAATCAAATTTAATTTTTGGTTACATTGAATAGTATAAATAGATAAAATTGGTTCCAAAATTAATGTTAAATGGGTTTACTGGGGGTAAAACTAATAGATTTGGGTAAATTTCAAACATAAACATGTGTTAATACTACTATATGAAGAGATATTACACCTATATTCTATTATTATCAAATGATTTTTAATTTTTTCCACATTCTCATGAAGGTGACTTAATTTAATTCAAATCCTATATGTAATTCCTTGTGATCCCATCCCCTTGATAATAAAAGGTAACCTCTATTACTCCCATATTCATCCAATTTGAGCCTTATAAATCATGAAAAACTTTCCCAAATGCAATATAATATTCCTTAACTTTTTAATATAGATTCTTTTCATACCATATGACTACCCTAATAATGAATAATTTATAAGCCGGTGCAGTACTCCCAAAGAAGACGTAATTGTCTTACCTAACTCGTTCAAAGTATAGATATTCTTATAATTCATCTAAATATATGTTATCCGTATCAACATAATGAATCATGAATCACTAAAATACATTGATGATTTTATTATCATACAATAATCTTCCACCGGTTTTCCAACCAATGGGAAATGAATGTATCACACATGCATGTGTGTTAACTAGTACCTCCACAAGATGATATATTTTATTTTACACCACCATCATCCACGGATGGTTAATAATATGAATTTAATTTTTATTTATTATATTTTCGAAAAAATTATTCTTCTAAAATTATAATTTCTTATATACCTTCTTACCATTCATTCTATTTGAAAATGTTAACGTTTCTCATGCATAATTGTAGAATAAAACCTCAAAGAAGTGATGTGATTTTTATTTTAATACCAAATTATTTGAATGATTATAAATTTATTTATAATGTTAATTAATGATAATTTATAAATTAATAATATTTTATAGATGAGGGAACCATAATATAAAGGAAAGTATTATAATTGAATAATGAAAAAAACATGACAAATGATGTATGTAACACCAGAATAATAATATAATAAAATTATATTAATTAGTGGGTTATAAGATGTTATATATAAATCATTTTGTTTATTATAAGTATGCATATGTTTATTTTATATAATTATAATAAATTTATATTTATTATAAGCTTAGATAACTTATGAAGAAATATATACCACACGTAAGGTATTCTTGTATCAATTTAATATTTTTGTTCCAAATTCCATATCCACCACATGTTTTATTAATGTGGTGTATATAAAAACCCATTTATATGTTATATCATGATTATATATGTATTCATGGTATTTTACATTTCATTTAATGTAACTCTATTCATGGTGAGTATGATTCAAAAGTCAACAATTCGTCTTGGTTTTTATGTTACAATCTCAATTTCTAACAAGACTGTTTGTGTTTACATTTTAGATGATGATATTTTATGATCTATCTCTGGGTGAATAAATATTTCATTAATTTGGAATTCTCTATTTATCTAAAATGAGATATGGTAGATATTTAATATGTTAGTATAATTTAACAACAAAATTTTTACAATGGAGGATTTTAAATTTCATCATCCCCCAATGGTGGCCTTATAGGGTAGTAAATATGATAGAAACGTTAACCCTCTTACATTTTTTTATTATTTGGTAGAGTTATTGTCGCATGTGTATATTTTTTTTAATAATTTCATTACTCAGAGTCTTAAATTTACAATATTTAGAGGTAAATAATCTATAACCAAGGAAATCACATTTTATATAGGTAGAATTTTTAAAATAAAAAGTGTAACAAAAGCTATTATTAAAAAGTATCAACTTGGATATAGTTTTACGGATACAGTTGACGATTTAAATTTTTTTAAAAAATATATCATTGATCCAAAAAATATAGTCCAAAATATAGAATGTGATTGTTATTAATATGTGAAAGATGTTTTCTATGTGGGAGGATATCAATATATACTCACATACATATTGATCCATCCATTTTTGTCACCTAATCATTCCTTTCTATATATATATATATTTTTTTTTATATACAATTTTTTTGAGATAATAAAAAAATGTTAAAACATATCTTATTCCAAAGAGAATACAACAGTTCCTCAATTAGATGATATCATAATTAAAGGAATAAATACAATAGAAAAGTTAATTATCAAATTTTATTGATATTATAATGAATAATATGATATTTTCCATTGGTGATTGGGTTTTTATATCATAATAATGAACTGAATTATCATATTAGCAATATTTAATATAGAATCTACAAGTAAGTTCTATATATCAATGTAATGTTCTGTTGGATTTTCAGGTCATTTATTCTATGAATTTTTGTTTTAAAATTTTATAAAGACATTATTTCGGTTAAAAAAATGTTTCCTTATAAAAACAGAAAAATTAAATATATAATTATATTTATAAAGTAAAATAATATTTTACCTATCTTATAGAATTTTTTAATGTCCTAGAGAGTAATATAATGGAAATTTATATATATATTATCATGAAATACTACCCAAAAACAGTGTGGGTTTTTTATATATTCTAATAATAGACTAAATATTAAGGTATTTTTATCTAAAAAATATGATGGTGATAAAATAACTCCTATTATTGATATTACATCAGAAATCACTCCAATAATGATATTGATTGGCTGAGATAGTTTTGGTGGGACTAGAATGAACAGTGCAGCATGCAGAACGTAATAATAATAAAATGAATACCAATTTATCCAAATATAAATATTAATCTCCTTGAAAATTTGATTTTCAATAATATTTTTTAATTTTTATATAAACACATTATTATATTTTAATTCCTATTATCCTCTGTTATCACTTCGGAATATATAATTATATTTATATTCCATATCATAGGAATTTATTTTTTTATGATGGAGATACTTTTAATAGTGATGGGGATAAATATTAATTTACAAAGAAGATTTTTTTTTGACTTCTATATTTGATTCATCTAGATTAGGAGAGATAGTATAAGGATATTATGGGTTAATCATCTGAAACAAAGATTCAGATCACGAATAACCTCGATCAAATGAATGATTCATATGAATATTCAAAATAAATAATGAAATTAACCTCCTTTGGGGATGTTATCCATGAATTGTATCTGTCAATGGATGAGTATTCCAATACTCCTCTGAATTAGATAATGGAAGATAGTGAATTCATGGTGGTGGATGACCTTTAATCTATCCAACAAAAGATTATCATTGGAATATTTTTTGTTTCTGCCCATAAAAACTACACTAAGAGTGATACATCAAGGCCCAATATAGATATCGAATCTCAGATCTTATAATATCATAGGAACAATAATTATAAATTTATTCATATTGGAATATGTATTTTCCACCACATTCTAGAGAGAAAAGGGGATCTAAAATTGATTTGGAAAATTGATTACCTTCAACAGAAACATAGAGTTTTTTCAGTATCAAATTTGGACTTCAACATCTATACTGTAAATAAAATATATTGTACAGCTAATTTTTATTAAGGTTTCACAATCTGATTTACATATTCTATAAGAAAATAATAATTAATAATGGAACCTCTTTCATTGTTATTCTATAAAAATTGGACCAGTGTACCTTTTATATAGACTTCGTATACTATTCCAAGATCCTTATTGATTCTGTTTTGGGTTCAAAGATTCCATATATGATCAGACTCAATTCCAATGATCACAAATCAAGATTCAAGGTTGGGTATGACTATATCACACCCTTGTATGAGGTGTGCCAAATTTTTGGAATCTCAATTTATAATTTTATAGTGGTAAGTGAATAGATTATAATTTAATTTAATGATAATAACTATAACTAATTAAATAAAAATAAAAAAAATGAAAAGGAGTTGGCTTGGTTTATAGTGGCCCCTCAATTAAAAATGGCCGTAATAAATGGTAGAAATACATAAAATCTCCCACTCTTTATCTGAAAGAATATAAGCACCCATTCAATGAAATTATAAGTGAAGAGTAAAATAGAACACAGCCTTCCTGGCTCCTTATATAGTGTAAAATAATGATAATGTTTCCAATGAAAATGAAAAAATAGAAAAAACACCCCAGAGAACAATGATGATATTAACATTTCCCCAGATGTTGTATATGTCTTCAATAACCTAATTGAATCTCTTCAATATGATTATTTTAATGATATTTATTATAATATGGATGATATATCATCTTAATAACATGGTGAAATTTAAATTTATACTTCCCTTGACCCCAATTTAAAAAGTTATAGTTATATATTATAAGACCACCAGAATCTTGAAAATCATACCAAGAATTTCCCAACAACGATTATGATGAATTACCTATAATCCACAGTGATGGGAAACCATCAATATTCAAAACATGATTCAAATTATCAGAGTATATCCTAGTCTAAAGTTAGTACTATGGGAGAATATTATACTTCAGATATTATATTGTCTATATTAGACACCTTGGTAATCAGATAATCATTCTAGTCCTGATAGATCCTTATGAAGATCTTGATCTCCATCGGTTGTAGACTAGCACCTGACATAAAACAAACAGAAATTAGGAATAAATTTTCCACAACACAATGGAAAAAACAATAATAAGTCAGTATGCATACAAGAATATACCAACACAGATAATGTAACGACCCAAAATTTCATTAATGGAAAATCCCTCTTGATCCAGTTAAATGTTTCTTTATGAAAAATGTTTTTATAAGATATCAACTTTTTTAGTTTTACTTTAAGATTTGTGACCGTTACTTTTATAGCCGTTGAACAGTGATCATCTGGGTAGTTTAAATATAAGGCTTTAACGAACCAATTTTCTACTCAGACAAAGGAAGTGATGGCCTCATCCAGTAGAATTGCCCCTTATGAAGCCCATTTGTTGGAGCTCGGAAGGGAGGTGGCGTCTTTGGGCTTTGCCCTTGACCAAGCCCAAGCTGAGCTTCATCAAGTCAAGCTCGAACGTGATCGTCTACGGGAAAAATGGAAGTTGATAGAGATTACCACTCGATCGATGTTATCCGAGCAACCCCAAGAGTCTGTCACCATCGCACACCTTACCCTTAGGTCTTATGCAGCTATTTTAAGGGATTATGTAACAAATAAGTAGAACCATGTTCATGTACATTATTTTTGTATATAATAATGAATATAATCTCTAGTCATTTTTGATACATTGTAATTAGTTTTTAAAAGTACAAATGGTGTTTTTAGTTATTATTTAATTAAGAATTATATTTTATTAAATTAAAGGATTTTTGACTTAAATAATATTTTAATAAAATATTATTATTAATATTAAATTAATTTTTATTAAATATAAATGATCTTATAATTTTATGAATGCAATTAAAATTTTTATTAAGGTTTGAAAGCCATTTCTGTCAAAACCCGTGAATTTTTTTATAAATGTCGGTTTTTATTTTAAAAGTAAAAATTAACATATTTATAAAATTATTTAGATAAAATAAATATTATTTTTGGAATCCGGACGTCGAAATTATCCAACGGTGAATTTTTCATAATTTTCTGAGACAGTCAAATTTTTGGGTAAAAATTAAATACCATTTAAATATATAATGTGTTTTATGACATCATAATGACCCAATGGTGATGTAATAAAATACAATAATCCTTATGTTCGGCCAATATTTGTTTTATCATTAAAATAATGAGGTTTTGGGTTTGTTTGACTCACTTTTCAAAGCATTAATGGAGCCCTCAAGACTTATTCAACACTTTTCCTTTTTAAATTAATTTCCATGGGAGTGTGACTCACCTCCACATAAGCAACCATAATTTTTTTAATAAGTTCGGTCCTTGGCCTTGTAAAATATTGTTTTCCTCTTTCCTTTTCCAGAAACCATGGGCAAATACCATGGGATGGTTTGTGGTTTGGATTATTTTAATATAAGGGGTCCCAAACCTAAATAATAAAGAATTCTCTCACCTTTCATATATAAACCCACCCAAGCTCTCACTTACTCCTCACTGAAAGCCCTTGAAGTTCGTCCAACCTCTGCCCTACTCTCCCTAGAATCCTCTCAAGGTGCCCCAAGCTCCCAAGAAGCCTCTCACAAGCCTCTCTCTAGCCTTTGGAAGCACACTTCCAAGTAAGGGTTTTTTCTTCCTTTCTCTTTTTTGTCAATTTTCTTTAAGTTATATTGCCCTTTTTATTTCAATTATGAATGTTGGGGTATGGTTTCGCACCTCCCCCATACTGCCCTATTATTGTTTGAATGATGGGAGAACCCTTTCTCTCTCATTAAATGCCTCCCATGTACACCTGTTACTATGCCGAAATTCCAAAAGGAACTTCTCTCTCTTCTTTTACATTCAAGCAATACTTTTGTATCATGAATCTAAATTCCATTTCTATTGTTGGGACATGTATATATATGATCTCCTTACTGTCCATTACTTGTAAATATGATGAGTAACCCCTTTATCTCTCATCAACCTTTTTTATGAATTCTTATGTCACGCCGTTACGCTGCCGAAATCGCACCGATTTTCTAAGCCAATGTCTTTGTGTAGTGAATACCATGCCCATTTCTCCATCAAGGGTATTCACCTTTATGCAAATTTACATATTGATTATAAAGTTTCATGTATTAATTCTACATTCCCTTATCGTGGAAGAAATGATTATGTTTTATGAATCCATGTTTTATGATCCATGTGGCACACTTATGCATGAAATGAAATGTTTAAGAAGGGTGCGCCCTTTATAGCGCTCTAATGCATTGGGTAAAGTATAGTATCATGATACGTCATGTGCAATGAGTGTTTACTCATGCTAATTCAAGTGCAACGAGGGTTTTCTCGTTCTTCAAGTGCAATGAGGGTTTACTCATGCTCCATGTGCAATGAGCCTTGGCTCATGCTAATTCAATGTTAAGTGTTGTTGCCACATTTCCATGTTATGATTATCATGATTTATCATGCCTTTATGTTCATGTCTCTCTTATGCTCTATTGATATGCCTATTGCCTAACATGTATTGTACTCCTCATGTTATTCATTATGTACTCCCTTACTGGGCTTTATAGCTCACCCTTTTCTTATGCATGTCCTCAGGTTATCCCATGCAATGATAAGTACGAAGGAATGTAGTGGTCATGTAAAGGAAGTTTTCAATAAGGATGTTGTATTTCAAGTTTAAAGTTTTTATGTAATGATCATAAGCCCCAAAGACACTAAACCTCTCGATCTTCTTTGTTGTATCAAGTGAAGTTTTATGTAATAAAGCATGTTTAAGTTGTAAAAAAAAGCAGGGTTGTCATAGTTGGTATCAAAGGATAGGTTTAGTTATTTTTGGGATTAGGAAACCCTAGTAAAGCCTTAGATACAAGACTAAGCATAATAAAAACATCCCTAAGTTTTGGTAAATACTAAGTAAGTGTTTTATTAAACAAATACATCCCTGTCTGGATACGAGCAGGTAGAGGCGGCTCTGGCACAGATGTATCCTAGGGGTAAAACCCGAAAACACCGCTTTGAGCTAGACTCGAACGGGAACTGGTGCACGACAACGGGCCTTGCTGCACTCTTGGTTACGACACTCCCGGGGGATATGTTTTGATAAATTCACAATCTTAGTATGAACCCTTATTAAGGGAAAAATGCCCCTAAGAATATATGTTAGAAGGAAGATCATGAAAAACCTGGATTGAATCCTATAGACTCATGAGTTAAAGAGATTAAAGTTTATTTATAAGTCATCAACTTTTGTCTTTGGATTACCCTTTATGTGTTACCCCTAACTTTCCTTTTATTCCAGCCAATGGCCGGTAATAGGAGAACTCGGGCTAACAACCGTTGTGAAGATCAGTGTGATGATTGTACTTATGAGATGCCCAATCCAATGGGAGCGGGAATCGTGAACTTTGTCACGCTTCTCTCTCAGCTAACTCAAGTTTTGAATAGAAACACTGGTCAAGAGGAACGTTCAACCCCCCCTAAGAAAGAACAAGTCGCTATCGAAAGCTTCATGAGACAAAGGCCTCCTACTTTTAGTGGATCATCCGATCCCACGATTGCTGAACAATGGATCAACTCCATTGAAAAGATATTCTCCATCCTCCAATGCTCTGAAAAAGAGAAGGTTCTCCTGGCGGCTTATCGTATGGAGGGTGAAGCTGATCAATGGTGGACGTTGATCAAAAATACGAAGCCTGAGGAGGGGATCGAGGCTTTGGAATGGAAGGTATTCCGGAAGATGTTTTTCGATAAATATTTTCCACACACCCTCCGTCTTAAGATGGAAAGGGACTTCCTTTCCCTCAAGCAGAAAGATGAGGAATCTGTGGGAGCGTACGAGGCAAACTTTACAAGGCTTGCACGATACGCTTTCGGCTTTGTCGTTACCCCCGAATGCAAGGTTGACCGCTTCTTTGGTGGGCTGAAGCCTAGCTTGCAGAAAGCATTAGCGATCCGTGACTTCGACAGCTATGAGGAAATTGTCCGATGTGCCCTCAAGGTTGAAATGGAGATTGGAGAATCACATGGGTATCATGGGGACAAGAAGCGTAAGGTGGACTTCAATGCTGGTGGTCCGATGGATAAATCCAACGGCGCTAAGAAATCCCAGCACCCCACTTGCCAAAAGTGTGGAAAGAAGCACCCTGGAAATTGCCTTAGGGGGACAAGAAAATGCTTCAAGTGTGGAAGAGAAGGGCACCTAGCTGTTAACTGTCAGCAAGAAGGACCCGTGGCTGCGACAGAGGGGAGGAACGCTCCGTTCGAACCTCAACGCGTTGTTCAATGCTTCAAATACAAAGAACCGGGTCATTTTGCGAATCAGTGCCCTAATCCAAGGGTTATCGGAGGCAATCAACAACCTCCAAGACAGCAAGGAAGAGAATTTGCCATCACTTCTGCCGAAGTGAACCCCGACAACGAAGTGGTGACAGGTACGCTAGTTATTCATTCAAGAATAGTGAACGTACTTTTTGATTCAGGTTCTACGCATTCTTTTATATCTCAAAAGTTTAGTAGAACAATCCCTACACCACCACAAATCATGGAAGTAAAGATGTCGGTGAGTATGGAAAATGGGGCAATCATTGCATCTCATGAGTATAAGTCCTCCCCTGTTATAATCTGTGGATTGAATTTCCCGGAGAACCTCGTCATACTCCCTTTGGTGGAATTTGATGCAATTCTTGGCATGGATTGGCTTTCCTTATATAGAGCCAACATAAATTGTCGGGAGAGGGAAATCACACTCCATATGGAGAATCGAACCCCGATTCTTTACAAGTGTCAGGAGGAAGATGAATCTCCTTTAGCTCCATCATCTCAAGCATGGATATTACTGCCTTATGAGCACGCATATCTGGCTCAGATGATTGAGTCCAAGGAAGAAACCACCCTTGGAGAAATGCCTATTGTGAGGGAATTCGCTGAAGTATTTCCCGACGAACTTCCTGGTCTTCCTCCAAGAAGAGATGTTGAGTTCTCAATTGAACTTATACCTGGGGCGCTACCAATATCCAAGACTCCATATAGAATGGCTGTGGTTGAGCTTGAAGAACTGAAGAAACAACTACAGGAGAATCTGGATAAAGGGTTTATACGCCCAAGTGCATCACCATGGGGTGCACCAGTCCTCTTCGTCAAGAAGAAGGATGGGTCAATGCGGCTTTGCATCGATTATCGTGAACTTATCAAAATCACAATAAAGAACAAGTATCCTCTCCCAAGAATCGATGACTTGTTTGATCAGCTGCGTGGAGCACAATACTTCTCCAAGGTCGACTTGCGGTCGGGATATTATCAAGTAAGGGTGAAGAAGGAAGATATCCCCAAGACTGCTTTTCGTACAAGGTACGGGCACTATGAATTCATAGTAATGCCTTTTGGACTCACCAATGCTCCAGCAATATTCATGGACTTGATGAATAGAGTCTTTAGAGATTACCTAGATAAATTTGTGGTAGTCTTTATAGATGATATTCTAATATACTCCAAAACCAAGGAGGACCATGAGGAGCATTTAAGAACTGTACTGGAGACTTTGCGCAAGGAGAAGCTCTCTGCCAAGTACAGCAAGTGTGAGTTCTGGTTGAAGGAGGTCTCATTCTTGGGCCATATCATCACAAGCAATGGGATATCTGTGGACCCCTCCAAAACAGATGCAATTGAGGGATGGCCGAGGCCAACATCGGTAACTGATATCCGTAGCTTCTTGGGGTTAGCTGGATATTATCGGCGATTTGTGAGAAACTTCTCACGATTGTCCAACCCTTTTACCAAGCTAACTCGAAAGGGAGTAAAGTTTTCTTGGAGTGATGAATGCGACGAAAGCTTCAAGGAGTTGAAAAGGAGGCTTATCACTGCACCTGTACTCACTTTACCCACAAGTGGGGAGCTTTTTGTGGTATTCAGTGATGCTTCGAAGAAGGGCTTAAGATGTGTGCTGATGCAGAATGATAAAGTGATATCCTATGCCTCAAGACAGTTGAAAATCCATGAGCGAAACTACCAAACGCATGATCTGGAGTTGGCGGCGGTGATCTTTGCCTTGAAAATCTGGCGGCATTATCTCTATGGAGAGAAATGTGAGATATATACTGACCACAAGAGTCTTAAATATATATTCACACAGAAAGAGCTTAATATGCGCCAGAGAAGATGGATAGAGCTCATAAAGGATTATGATTGTTCAATACATTACCACCCTGGGAAGGCGAACAAGGTGGCGGATGCCCTAAGTAGAAAGGATCCAGCAATTCTATCAATGATGAGAATTGAGAAGGATCCAATCTTCTTACACTTGATGAAGATGGACGTGGGAATCATAAGGAAGGGAACATAATCAATCCTTTCACAAATGATTGCTCAACCATCTCTTTTGGAAAGGTTAAAGGATGCTCAAAAGGATGATGCGAGAATCCAAGAAAAAGTGGAAGCTATCAAAAAGGGAAAATCCTCAGAGTTTAATGTTAATGAAGAAGGAATTGTGCGGTTTGGGAAAAGACTATGTGTCCCATCAAGTTCGGAGCTGAAGAAGGAACTTTTGGATGATGCACATAGTTCAAATTTCTCTATTCACCCAGGGAGCACAAAGATGTATCGAGATCTCCGAGAAAACTTTTGGTGGGATAATATGAAGAAGGAGATCGCCGAATATACATCAAAGTGCCTGGTGTGTCAGCAAGTGAAGGCAGAGAGGCAGAAGTCTAAGGGGATGATGCAACCATTGCCCATACCAGAATGGAAATGGGAGAACATCACCATGGACTTCGTCACTGGACTTCCAAGGACATCCAAAATCAATAATGAAATCTGGGTTATTGTGGATCGTCTTACAAAGACTGCACACTTCATTGCTATTCGAGAGGATTTCTCTTTGGATCAACTGGCACGGATATATATCAGGGAAGTGGTACGGTTGCATGGAGTACCACTATCTATTGTGTCTGACCGAGATCCAAGATTTACCTCTATGTTTTGGAAGAGTCTTCAACATGATCTGAATACTAAACTGAACTTCAGTACGGCCTATCATCCTCAAACTGATGGCCAATCCGAGCGGACTATCCAAACACTTGAGGATATGTTGAGAGCGTGCTCAATGGACTTTAAAGGAGGATGGTATCAACATCTTCCTCTAGTTGAGTTCTCTTATAATAATAGTTTCCACTCGAGCATCCAAATGGCACCATATGAAGCCTTGTATGGGAAAAGGTGTAGAACACCGGCATGTTGGGATGAGGTCGGTGAACGTAAGCTGCTTGGACCAGAAATGGTCGAAGAAATGGTGGAGAAGGTGAAAACCATTCAGCAGCATATCAAGGCAGCCCAAAGTTGACAGAAGAGTTATGCAGATAATCGTCGATGAGACCCTGAGTTTAAAGTCGGAGACATGGTGTTTTTACGCATATCTCCGTGGAAGAAGGTCATGAGGTTTGTAAAGAAAGGGAAGTTAAGTCCAAGGTACATCGGCCCCTTCGGGATTCTTGATCGTGTTGGGGCTGTGGCCTATCGACTAGAACTTCCACCTACTATGGCCAAGGTGCATGATGTCTTCCATGTATCCCTCTTAAGGAAGTACATACCAGACCCTTCACATGTACTCTCTTCCGAGGTGGTACAATTAGAAGACGATCTTTCTTATGAGGAGCAACCAGTGAAGATCTTGGATCGTAGAGAAAAAGTTCTACAAAATAAGACAATGCCCCTCGTCAAGGTGTTGTGGAGAAACCACAAGTTTGAAGAAGCAACTTGGGAGTCGGAGGATATGATGAAGCTAAGTTACCCACATTTGTTTTAGTGTGGGAAAAGGAAAATTTCGAGGGAGAAATTTCTTAAGGGGGGAATGTTGTAACGACCCAAAATTTCATTAATGGAAAATCCCTCTTGATCCAGTTAAATGTTTCTTTATGAAAAATGTTTTTATAAGATATCAACTTTTTTAGTTTTACTTTAAGATTTGTGACCGTTACTTTTATAGCCGTTGAACAGTGATCATCTGGGTAGTTTAAATATAAGGCTTTAACGAACCAATTTTCTACTCAGACAAAGGAAGCGATGGCCTCATCCAGTAGAATTGCCCCTTACGAAGCCCATTTGTTGGAGCTCGGAAAGGAGGTGGCGTCTTTGGGCTTTGCCCTTAACCAAGCCCAAGATGAGCCTCATCAAGTCAAGCTCGAACGTGATTGTCTACGGGAAAAATGGAAGTTGATAGA
Source organism: Viscum album (assembly GCA_963277665.1). NCBI lineage: Eukaryota > Viridiplantae > Streptophyta > Magnoliopsida > Santalales > Viscaceae > Viscum > Viscum album. Next base: position 772,196,170 of record OY728142.1, on the reverse strand, counting down.
GATTACCACTCGAGCGATGTTATCCGAGCGACCCCAAGAGTCTGTCACCATCGCACACCTTACCCTTAGGTCTTATGCGGCTATTTTAAGGGGTTATGTAACAAATAAGTAGAACCATGTTCATGTACAATATTTTTGTATATAATAATTAATATAATCTCTAGTCATTTTTGATACATTGTAATTAGTTTTTAAAAGTACAAATGGTGTTTTTAGTTATTATTTAATTAAGAATTATATTTTATTAAATTAAAGGATTTTTGAATTAAATAATATTTTAATAAAATATTTTTATTAATATTAAATTAATTTTTATTAAATATAAATGATCTTATAATTTTATGAATGCAATTAAAATTTTTATTAAGGTTTGAAAGCCATTTCTGTCAAAACCCGTGAATTTTTTTATAAATGTCGGTTTTTATTTTAAAAGTGAAAATTAACATATTTAGAAAATTATTTAGATAAAATAAATATTATTTTTGGAATCAGGACGTCGAAATTATCCAACGGTGAATTTTTCATAATTTTCTGAGACAATCAAATTTTTGGGTAAAAATTAAATACCATTTAAATATATAATGTGTTTTATGACATCATAATGACCCAATGGTGATGTAATAAAATACAATAATCCTTATGTTCGGCCAATATTTGTTTTATCATTAATATAATGAGGTTTTGGGTTTGTTTGACTCACTTTTCAAAGCATTAATGGAGCCCTCAAGACTTATTCAACACTTTGCCTTTTTTAAATTAATTTCCATAGGAGTGTGACTCACCTCCACATAAGCAACCATAATTTTTTTAATAAGTTCGGTACTTGGCCTTGTAAAATATTGTTTTCCTCTTTCCTTTTCCAGAAACAATGGGCAAATACCATGGGATGGTTTGTGGTTTGGATTATTTTAATATAAGGGGTCCCAAACCAAAATAATAAATAATTCTCTCACCTTTCCTATATAAACCCACCCAAGCTCCCACTTCCTCCTCACTCAAAGCCCTTGAAGTTCGTCCAACCTCTGCCCTACTCTCCCTAGAATCCTCTCAAGGTGCCCCAAGCTCCCAAGAAGCCTCTCACAAGCCTCTCTCTAGCCTTTGGAAGCACACTTCCAAGTAAGGGTTTTTTCTTCCTTTCTCTTTTTTGTCAATTTTCTTTAAGTTGTATTACCCTTTTTATTTCAATTATGAATGTTGGGGTATGGTTTCACACCTCCCCCATACTGCCCTATTATTGTTTGAATGATGGGAGAACCCTTTATCTCTCATTAAATGCCTCCCATGTACACCCGTTACTATGCCGAAATTCTGAAAGGAACTTCTCTCTCTTCTTTTACATTCAAGCAATACTTTTGTATCATGAATCTAAATTCCATTTCTATTGTTGGGACATGTATATATATGATCTCCTTACTGTCCATTACATGTAAATATTATTAGGAACCCCTTTCTCTCTCATCAACCTTTTTTATGAATTCTTATGTCACGCCGTTACGCTGCCGAAATCGCACCGATTTTCTAAGCCAATGTCTTTGTGTAGTGAATACCATGCCCATTTCTCCATCAAGGGTATTCACCTTTATGCACATTTACATATTGATTATAAAGATTCATGTATGAATTCCACATTCCTTTATCGTGGAAGAAATGGTTATGTTTTATGAATCCATGTTTTATGATCCATGTGGCACACTTATGCATGAAATGAAATGGTTAAGAAGGGTGCGCCCTTTATAGCGCTCCAATGCATTGGGTAAAGTATAGTATCATGATACGTCATGTGAAATGAGTGTTTACTCATGCTAATTCAAGTGCAACGAGGGTTTGCTCGTGCTTCAAGTGCAATGAGGGTTTACTCATGCTCCATGTGTAATGAGCCTTGGCTCATACTAATTCAATGTTAAGTGTTGTTGCCACATTTCCATGTTATGATTATCATGCTTTATCATGCCTTTATGTTCATGTCTCTCTTATGCTCTATTGATATGCCTATTGCCTAACATGTATTGTACTCCTCATGTTATTCATTATGTACTCCCTTACTGGGCTTTATAGCTCACCCTTTTCTTATGCATGTCCTCAGGTTATCCCATGCAATGATAAGTACGAAGGAATGTAGTGGTCATGTAAAAGAAGTTTTCAATAAGGATGTTGTATTTCAAGTTTAAAGTTTTTATGTAATGATCCTAAGCCCCAAAGACACTAAACCTCTCGATCTTCTTTGTTGTATCAAGTGAAGTTTTATGTAATAAAGCATGTTTAAGTTGTAATAAAAAGCAGGGTTGTCATAGATAACTATACTAGAATTGAAACGACCATAATTATACCAATGTGAAACTACAATGTAATGAAAAATTGGTTAATCAAAAGATCCATAACAGACACAACTCTTTAGCCCAAGGATCAAAAAGTATAACCACCATCATTGATTGCTTTACACTTTCTCGAACCTGGAAGGGTAAAATCTACAGATACTTGAAGGTACTAGAATGGTGTGATCTAAAAGGCTTGTAGTGTATCACCAATCAATCCACTAAATATTCCAGCATTTAATTAATGAAATAATTATTTAAATTTAAAATAAATATGTATTTAATTTCTAAATAAAATTTAAAATTAATAATTATTTACCTTTTAAATGTTAAAAACCATAAAAATCATTAATAACCTTATTATATAATATAGTATATATAAAGTCATTAGGTAAATGTAATTATTTTTACTAGGTAGAGAATACATATAAAATCATTCACAATGAAAAATATGGCCATCTGCAAAGACATATGATAGTTCCAGCATACGAGATCCTCAGACACTCATAGGTGATAAAATAAATATATATACCCATGTCCCTATAAAACTGGTTAACGTGGTCTCATCACCATATATTCAGGGATTTGACCAGCTGCACTTTGTTTCTTTCAAGTTTGTAAAGCATAAATAGAGTGTCATCATAATAACTCACTAACTACATTGGATTGTAAGTTCTCAAATAATAATAATAGATTGGAAATTAATTTTTAAAAACTTTTAAAAATACAAATCAATCTATTTTCACATTTCAAGATTCTAATTTCCAATTTAAATACTAACATTCTTTTTAATAAAATCATGAATTTGTATGTGGTAAAACAACTTAGTTTCTATTAAAATATTTTTAATAAATTTTTCTCAAATAAAAAATTGAAATAAATTTCATCATATCTATTTCACCATTCAAATTTAACTATTTATGTCTCACAATTTTCTATCAATTTCAAAAAACACCGTAATTTATTAGAATTGGGGGTTATTCTCATTATCTAGAAAAATCAAACACAAATACCCAAATAAATGGATTTGGGTTTCAAATAAACCAATTAAAATAAATATTAAATTTAAATCAAAAATATATTTGAAATCAAGTAATTTAGGGTTATTAAAATTTTCCATCATAAATTGGACCACATAACTTGGTATCATGAAATAATAATCCAAAATTAGAAAACCCCAATAAAGAATGTTGATAATGATTATTTGATAATCATAAATTGATTCATGATTTGAATGAAATGGGGGTTATATCACTTTATTACTGAAATATCCATATAATCTTATAGTAGAGAGGATATACTGATGGAGAAGGAAAATAGGAAGCAGAAACTTAATGGGAACAAATTTAATTCCATTTTTATATCTTCGATCTACATCCAGATGTGTGTAGAGGGGTCAAAATAACACCTTGGGAGCATACAAGGATGAATAAAATTAATTAGGGTAATACGGGTTGTCAGGAACATAAAATGATGGCCTCAAGGATTTAAAATTTATTTTCAATGTCATTAAATCCCATTCAAAGGGTTATCTTGGCATGGAAGCATGGTTAGACAAACCGTTATCCCTTACCATAAACCCCTAGCTGATGAGTTTCTACACTTTATTCAGGGTTGTAATAGAATTCGGTAAAACAATGCACTAAATGTGTATTGACTAAAAACATCATGGATTATCATAATTTTTCCCTTAAGAAACCATAAATTAAACCCAGCTGATGCATGATAAAAATAATGGAATAGGAATAGCAACAAATAGAAACATGATACTAAAACCTCCCCAATTCAGATGTTTTCTCTAAGAAATCCTATTAATAAGATTCCATTTTAAAAAAATATGTTTCCATATCTCTCTCATAAATTCCCCCCTATTCAATGCCTCATGATAATTCAAACTATGATATCATAGTACTGGATCCAATAGTTTCATCCACCCACAAAGTAACTTGGTTTTAGAATCAACTATCATGAATAGATTCTTAGTCCTGAGAAAATAAGGATCAACCCCAAGATCACACCAACTCAAAATATGATATGGATCAGATATATACATTTATAGTAAATATACATGAAATTTTATATGTCAATTTTAGGTGTGGTGGATTTGAAAAATAGTAAGAAACATTCCTCAAATGTATCTCCCACCCACAAAGTAAGACACCTTCCATTTTCACACTGGATATGCCTTATGATCATAAAAGATTCTTAAGGATAAAAAATCCCTTGATTATTCATTTACTATTCCATAGTGAGGAAATTTATAATGATAGAGTTTTTCAGTGCCTTGAGCCATGACCGTACGGGTAAAAATGCAACATATTTGTTGTTAACTACCACCCATGGTTGTGAACTAATCTACTCTCACGTTCACACATCATTTCACTTTACTCACGAGACTTCATCACTTTACCCAATGCTTTGGAGTGCTGTATAATTTTGGGCGCACCCATAACATCTTTTGAAGTCCAATACATTCCTCATATGTCTTAGAATGATATCTTATTCATAGTGCTCATGTTACATAGAACTCACATTCTTAGTCCATAATCCTTTCATATACATGTTCATAGTGGAAAGGATCATTTGAAAAAACCAGACTTGTTGGTTTAATATTAGGCAATGACATATATGAACCATAATGACACACTCTTGCATGTATAATAAGAACTAGTATACATAAAATAATAGGTTGTCACATGAAATAACAACCCCTACATTAAAACCCTTATGAGTGTGGCCCTTTTCTAAACAATGTTGATAGGTTTTGGCTTTGAAATACTCTTTTGACCCATGAAATGTTAATTTTTATAAAAAGAAAAAAAGAAAAAAACCATAAACTTAATGGACCAAAGGCAATTCCAGTGAAACCATTGAAATACAAAGCATGGATTGTTTCCTATAAAGTGTTTATGCATAAAATAAATATTAAACCACATGAGTGCATACATGAATGTACATTTATACTTGAGAATAAAAACCATCATACCACTTACATGAGAGACCCAATATGAAATGCATATATATTCATGAAAAATTGATAATTATGGAAAAATGTTTATGTATACATAAAATGTGTATTTGGGGATCTGGACAACCCAAAACCTGATTTGAAACTATTTCTATCTTCATCACCATGGTTTTAAATTCAATACGGATATTTTTGGTGAAATCTCAGTTATAATATGTTTATATAACCATACATACTTGAATTTTAAATAAGGTTATACTTAATAAAACTTGATGAACTAGACCCCTTGCACGTGTTTTATGTTTTGAAAGCATCACTTAAAAATGAAGAATCACCCTTCGACGATCATAACCCAAAATGGCTTTCTATATACATATATATATATATATAAATGAATATACATACTGTTTTTTTGAAATTCTTAAATGGATTTAAAGAAATGTTATTTACATATATATGTATATATCTGTGAGGAAAAGAAATTAGTTAAGAATGGTTCACATATAACATTGAAAGAATGAAACCACATGCATATATTGTATACCTAAAACATCTTATGAAAACTCAACAAGAGTTATGTTTTAAAAATGTTATGAGACTGCATATTTTTATATATGTATATGTATGGACCCATATATGCATAAGGGTAAAAGAGTATTACCAAAAGGATGAAAAAAATAGGTGGATCCCTTACTTGTCTTTGGGTGTGCAAGGAGGATGGGTAGGAACTGTTTGCATGTCAAGAGGAGGGAAACTGGTAATTTCAGGTGTAAGAAAACCGGGATTATATAGGCGATATTTCATATACTTTGTATCAGAAGTATAGTATAAGAAAAGACATGACTAAAATAAAATAAACCATCATGTTTCTAATGATATAGCACAATGAAAACAACTGGTGATACATATATATGAATCTTGAAAAAAAATACCTGAAACAAAATAAATTAAACTAAAAAAATAAATAAAATGAAACAAAAGAGATTGGGAAGTACTAATGGGTAGAAGTCGTGGCCGATCACGACGGCTGGTGAGTATTCTCATGGAAGAAGAAAAGAAGAAGGAGATGACACACACGATGGAGAAGGTAATACCAGTGTGTGGCCATTGGTTTTTAGGGCGACGAGGAAGACAATGCGGATGAAAAACATAGAGAAGATGGATGGTTGAGATCAGTTCTGGAGCAAGATCCAATAGACGAGGTGAGGCATGGAATTTAAACCGTGTGAATAGTCGAGATTCAATTATAGTAGATAGGACGGTCGATGAGGATCACTGTACCGCTCCAGGGTCGTGAGGGATAAGAAACGAGATCAGATCAAAGGCCTGGATCACGCGTGATGCGATCCAATGGCCTAGATCACATTTCACCAAAATATCTGCTTCCCACATCGAAACAGGGCAAGGCGTGGGGCTTCTTTTTAAGCCTGAGGCTTCACTACACTAATCACAAATGATATCACACATGAAATGGGGGCCTTACACACGGGCTCCTACTCCCCCCTGCACCCGTGCAGGCTTCAACCTACCTGAGCTCTGCTGCGGCTTCACGCTCGCGGTGGTGCGCACTCTTACTCTCTAGTGCACGCCCCTTGGGGGTACCCATGCATGGCCGGCCATAGCTTGGGCTGAGGGATAGGCTTGACCACCCTGTGTATTCCACCTCCCTCGGCCTAGCATTAAAGGCTAGCTAAATGGGTCAAATTTTTTCATATCCCAATCTTTTCATAATGATCATAAAGAAAACAAGATATCATTCCATAAAATTTGATTTATTACTATAATTTCATAAAGAAAACTATATAACTTTTAATTAATAAAGTTAAAATGTTTTCAAATTCAAAAATATTACCATCCAACCTATATAACATTTAATTAAAAAAATGTTTTTAGAATAAAAAAAACACTATACGTATTTTTCATTGAATTAATGTGGATAAATATACCCAAACAATAAGATTATAAAATCTTATGTCTTCAAAAGATTATTTCAATATAAATATGTTCAACAATAGTATTTTAAAGAAGTCAATTACTTCAAACATTTCAAGGTGATTTTATATTAATAAAAATCATTAAAAATTATGTTCAGGAGAAGGAAACATTTATAATTATTCATAAAAGTGAACAATTTACAAAACCATAATGTATGTGTATTATTGAAACATTAATGAAATGTTCATGAATTAAGTTTTTTAATCATACAACATAAATAAGAGTTAATTACTTAAACTTATTTTTGAAATACTTAAAAATATTTAATAATCATAGTCAATTAAACCACAATACCCGATGGCTATAATTATTATCATTTTAAATTCAACTGTAAGTTTAATGGAAATAGTCATATTTTAAGCCTTATAAAACATGATTGGGGTATTAAAACTCCATGCACTGAGATAAAAAAGATGGTTCTCTTGATCCCCTGATGCTTAGTACGATTGATGCGGTTCTGGTTATGGTGTTCTTGGTCGTGGTAGGTTTGAAGGAATTCCACTTCTTCCCTGTCATATTTGTGGTTATGTGGGGTGTACCAGTGATTGTGATTGGCCTTCTTGTAGGAATTTTTGGTTTAATATGATCCTTAGAACCTTGTTTCCATGAATCCATTTCTAATGTTTTGAATAAATATTCATGTTTTGTGTTTTTATTTTTTGGGAATTGCCTAAATAAAAACGAAATTAAGTCAAGTGTAATAATTAAAATCATAATTACTACAGAAATTAAGTTCAGGGTGTTACATTATACCCACCTTTAAAGAATTTCACCCTATAAATTCTATTACACCCATATGAAAAAATATAGATTCTTATTCCCGAGGTCCCCTCTTATAGGAAAACCATTTCGTGTAATCCATTGTTGCTTCCCAGTGGATCCACATGTTAGTTCTCCGTTCTTCGATATCCTTGGCCCATATACCCTATGAGCAGCTAGGTTCAAACCTATGCATAAAGCATTAAGTTTTCCAAAGAGTTTCAAGGGAGGTGTGGAGATTAGAGATTTGAGAGAGGGATACCTCTCTATAAATCTCCTAGACTACCTCTTGTTTTAACACCTCAAATTCATAAGGCATACCATACATACTGAAACTAAGGACCTGAAGCAGATAAGTTGATCGGGTGTCACCCTTCAATGCAGATTCATGAAACTTATTCAGGGAAAGGTGGTTCTCGTACAAGGTTAAGTAAAGGAAGAGCCCTTAATGGTACTCTCCTCTCCTCCTATACTCTGCTAGTTGTGCCGTTTCTATGCGGAGATAAACTTGACCACTACTTTAGTAGGTCCAAAGGATTTTTGGACTACGGGATACCTTATAAAGGCGTTTTAACGACATGTGAAGGTTGGAAAAAGGGTAATAGTGTTTTGAACATGTCTTGGTGATTATGGATTCTAGAAATTCAGTCGAAGGAAATAAAATGATGATCGATGATCTCATGTTATCCATCTGAAAAAAAGGTACATGTTTTACTTAGAAAATCATAACTAGATTACAATAAATACATTACTTTTTTAGAATCATAATAAGATACGACCACATAAAACATAACATGATTCATTGATCAATGTTCATAAACACAAGGTGGTACATAATCTTCATGACCTATTTTCATAGGTACTACTCATGTTAGTGATTTCCTAGGTTCCTAATTAAACAAATCCCCAAGGTAGTTCCAAAAGTTTCAATCTCTTGAGTCAATATGCAACACGAGAAACTAGGATCAAACCTATGTGAACATCTATGGTTTAGGTTGTGGAAGGCACGACGTGTATGAAGTTGGGAAACATCAGCATGAACTATATGTCTATAGTTTAAATCAGTAGGCTCGTCCTTGAGATCATCAAATCCATAACATGACCACAGAGACTGTAGGTCAAAATCTGACAAAGGCATGCTTCTCGTAGGTCACCCCTTTTTCAGCCCCATCGAAGTCCTCTCGAAATGAATTATTATTATCTAGAGTAATAAAATTAAACAAAATCTCAAGTAATTTTCCTTGTTGGTCATAGAAAATTAATTGGGAATCTATCATAAAAATATAGTCGAGGCCTGCTCCTCGGTGAAGTTGAAGTACATGAGGAGAATTGGACACATATTAGAGGGTTTTTCATGATAGACAGATATTTTCAAATGTCTCATAGTTTTCCGCACATGAATTTCCCACTTACATCTCAAATACATCTATTATAAGAGACACAAGGTATGATTCATCATCCATATGAAATTTTGAGAAGGACTTTTCTTAGTATGAGGAAATTAGGTAATTTATGGGAGCTCTAATTTTCTAGAGTTTTCCTAAACCAATCCTCTAATACCAACTGTCATGACCATGACCCCAAAAGACTGAAATCAGTGTCTGAAACATGGTGTGGATTTTTCTTGAGAAAACAGGTTTACAAAAGAAGAAAATTTACACATCTTGACCCAATACAGAGGATTGTCTCAGTTTAGGTTCTTTGAAAATCATATGCTACTGAAGTACTCCTCTGAATACATGGAATGGTCATGCCTCAATATGGTGTCGTCACAAAAATTGCTTGGGTCATGAGCACAACTACTACAAACCTATAAAACATAAGTTTAAACTAAGGGTGAGAATAAAAATTCTCAGTGAGGAGTTTTAAATCATTTGTAGAAAATTCAACTTCAAAACAACCACCTTGAAAACAAACATAAATCAATTCTTGAGAGAGAGATTTATCATTTTCACCCCATCAATTTTTTTCTGAGGTTACATGGAGAATTTTTTTTTCAAAACCCCATTTTCATAAAAGATAGTTGTACCTTCTACAAAACATGAATCAGAGTGTGCATGTGTATGATATGTGCATAATACATAACATTATCATGCCAACTTCGAAAGCTTTTTGAAGAGTCTAAGCATTAATATCATGATATATTAAAAATAAAAATAGATTCATATGAATTTAACATTAGACACTCTTCCCTTGTATAACATTCAATTTTCACACTTAATATACCTTATGATCAAAAGATATTCATAATTAAGGATCCACAATCCCATGATTATTCATTTTCTATTCCAAAGTGAGGAAATGTGTAATCCTGGACTTTGTCAAGGCCTTGCGCCAAGACTGTACGGGTAAAACCCCAACATTATTGTGGTTAACTACCACACATGGTTGTGAACAAAGCTAGCATCATGTTTGTGAATCATTTCACTTAACTCATGAGACTTCTTCACAATACCAAATGCATTGGAGCACTGTATAATTTCGGGGGCAACTATCACATAATTTCAAGTCCAATAAATTCCTTATATGTCATAGCATGATCTCAATTTCATAGTGCTCATGTTTCATAGAACTCTCATTCATAGTCCCTAATCATTTTTTATAAATGTTCATACTAGAATGGATCATGTAAAAAACTAGACTTGTTGGTTTCATATTATACTATGACGTATATGAACCATAATGACACACTCTTGCATGTATAATAAGAACTAGTACAGATAAAATAATGGGTTGTCCCATGAAATAACAACCTATGCATTAAAACTCTTATGAGTGTGGCCCTTTTCTTAACCATTTTGATAGGTTTTGGCTTTAAAATACTTCTCTGACCCATGAAATGTTAATTTTTATAAAAAGAAAAAAAATATAAACTTAAAGGACCAAAGGCAATCCTTGTGAAACCATTGAAATACAAAGCATGGTTTGTTTCCTATAACGTTTTTATGCATAAAAAATATTAAAACCCACGAAAGAATACATGAATGTACATTTATACCTGACCAATAAAATGATCATACCACTTACTTGAGAGACCTAATACAAAATGCATATGTATTCATTCAAATTTGATAATTATGGAAAAATGTTTATGTATACATAAAGTGTGTATTAGGGGATCATCACAACCCAAAACCATATTTTCAACTGTTGATATATTTATTACAATGGTTTTAAATTTAATAAGGATAGGTCCTGTGAAATCTCAGTTAAAATATATTTATATAACAATACATACATGAATTGTAAATAAGAGTATACATAAAAAAAATAAACCATGAATAAGTAGACCCCTTTCATGTGTTTTATTTTATGAAAACATCACTTAAAAATGAAGGATCACCCTTCTAAGATCATAACCTAAAAAAGTTTGTTGAATAAATATATATATATAAAAATATATTTTAATATACATACTGCTCTTTTGAAATTCTAAAAAGGATTTAAGGAAAAGTTATATACATATGTGTGTGTGTGTGTGTGTGTGTGTGTGTGTGTGTGAGAGAGAAAAAGAAATTAGTTAAGAAGGGTTCACATATAACATTAAAAGCACGAAACCACATGAATGTATTGTATACTTAAAACATCTTTAGAAAACTCAACATGAGTTATGTTTTAAAAATTATATGATACCACAGATGTATATATATGTATACGTATGGACCCATATATTCATAAGGGTAAAAGGGATTTAAAAAACGGTTGAAAAAAAGGTGGATCCCTTATTTGTATTTGCGTGGGCATGGGGGATGGGTAGGAATAGTTTGGACATCAAGAGGAGGGAAACCAGTGATTTTGGGTCTAAAACAACAGGGTTTATATGGGCAATATTTCAAATAATTCGCATCATAAGTATAATATAAACAATGAATTGACTGAAATAAAATAAACCAGCATGTTTCTTATGAGAGATCACAAATAAAACAGACAGTGATAAATATATATAAATATTGAAAAAATATACCTGAAACAAAATAAAGTAAACTAAAAAAATAAATAAAATGAAACAAAATATATTGGTAAGATCTCTTGGGTAGAAGTTGTGGCCCATCATGACGGCCAGTGGGGATTTTCGAGGAATAAGAAAAGAAGAAGGAGAAGATGAATAATATGGAGAAGGTAATACTAGTGGGTGGCCACTGGTTTTGAGGGTGATGGGGAAGACAACATGGAAGAAAAACCGGAGAGAAGATGGATGGTTGAGATCGGTTCCGAAGTAAGATCCAACGGACCAGGCAAGGCGCGAAATTTAAATCGATTGAACGGTCTAGATTCAATCAGAGTTAGATAGGACGGTCGATGAGGAGCACTATAGTGATTCGGGGTCACGAGGGATAAGAAGTGAGATCGGATCAACAGCCTGGATCACACAAGACGTGATCCAACGGCCCGTATCGTGTTTCGCCCAAGAATCTACTTACCACATCGAAACAGGGTGTGGTGTGGGGTTTCTTTATAAGCCCAAGGCTCTATCAAACCGATCATAAATCAAAGCACACATGAAATGGGGGCCTTACACTTGGGCTCCCACTCCCCCCCACACCGCTCTAGGCTTCGTCCTACCTGAGCTCTGTTGCGGATTCATGGATGCGGTGGTGCGCACTCCTGCTCTCCCGTGTGTGCCCCTTTAGGGTAGCCATGCTTGGCCGGCCATATCATGGGTTGAGGGATAGTCTTAGACACACTATGTGTGCCGCCTCACATAGCCCAGCTATAAGGGCTGGCCATAAGGGTTAAATTTTTTATTAACCCAAAATTTTCAAAATGATCATAAAGAAAACTCTATATCCTTCCATAAAATTTGATTTATTCATATATTTTCATTAAGAAAACTATATAACTTTTAATTAATACAGGTAAAATGTTTTCAAATTCAAAAATATTACCGACCAAAGTATATAACTTTTAATTAAAAAAATTGTTTTTATGTATAGAAAAAACACTATACATATTTTTCATTGAATTAAAGGGGAAATATTTACCCAAAAATTACAATTTTCAAATGTCATGTCTTCAAAATAACAGTTCAATTTAAATATTTTCATCAATATTATTTTAAAGCACTCAATTACTTATAACATTTCAATGTGATTTTACATAAAGAAAAATCATTACAAATTATGTTCAAAAGAAGGAAACATTTGTAATTTTTCATACAAGTGTTCAATTTATGAAACCATAATGTATATGTAATTTTGAAACATTGAAGATAAGTTCATGAATTATGTTTTGAAATCATAAAACATAAATAAGTGTTTTTGACATAAAAATATATTTGGAATACCTCAAAATATTTAATATTCATAGTCAACTAAACCACAATACCTGATGGCTATAATTATAGCCGTTGTAAATTCAAAGGTTACATAAATGGAAAAAGTCGGATTTTAGGCCTCATAAAACATGATTAGGGTATTCTGACTCCAAACACTGAAACACCGAAGATGGTGCTCTTCATCCCCCTGATGCTTAGTGAAATTTCTACGGTTCTCGTTATGGTGTTCTTGGTCACGGAAGATCCAAAGGAAATCCACTCTTTCCATGGAATGTTTGTGGTGATGTGGGGTGTACATGTGATTTTTATTGGCATTCTTGTAGGAATTTTTTGTTAGTTATGGTCCTTAGACCATTGTTTCCATGTATCAATTTCTAACTATTTGAATGAATAATCATGTTTTGTGTTTTTATTTTTCGAGCATTTCCTAAATAAAAAGGAAATTAAGTCTAGAGTAATAATTAAAAGCATCATTGCTATAGAAATTATGTATGGGGTGTTACCATGTTTCCCTTACCTCCCAAGACGTCGATGACCGAAATCTGGTGAAACATTCTAGATCACTGAGTCACCTGCTGAAACATATATTAGTCAAATAATGATGATAATCATAAGATTTATACAGGATTTTTTGTATCATAATTTTATGAAAAAATCCACTGAATCATTACATCCATCTCATGAACCGAACTTAGTCTAACCATGGAGCTTTCACTCATCTCTAACTAAAATACTAAATACATACATGGAAAACAACAAAAAGCCTCAAAAGGATCCATTCTAATCATAGAAAGAAGATAATATTATAAGAAAACTTATACACCAGATGGTCCTCCAATGATCCACCAAATTCAATAATGTATGTATTAAGAATATCCATAAGAATAATTATATATTTTTCTATCTAGAAATCCAACTATAGATGGTATTCCATGCTCAAATAGGCCATGGATCCTAATTCCTCTTAAAGGCATCTCCAAATGTGGTATGTGAACTGAGGATCCATATCTGATATTATTGTACATAGAACTCTATGCAAACAAACTATCACATTTATATAGATATTACCCAACTCTTAAACATTGATTTTATAATGGATGTGTATAAAGTGGGCTGGTTTTTTATGATCAATCAGAAAAGATATCACATTATTTTTTATCTAGTTATGTGGAAACCCAACCACAATACCTATTCTTATCTGATCCCACTTCCACGTCGATAGTGGAAGTGGTTAAAGAAAACCTAAAGGTTTCTAGTGATCAAAGATAACATGTTGTCTTGTATAAAAATAAGAGAAACATTCCTCAATGCCCAGTCTCATACCTAGATAATATAATCCATGACACATTTAATAGAAAATCTTATTTATTCTTAGGTCCATAGACCATAGGGAATTATGAAAATCTCCTATTATAACATTCATGACTCATAATGGTACATCAAAATAACACTCATAACATAGAATTCTCTCTATAGGGAATGATTGTTCTATAATGGACTCCCCATCATAAATGGAGTCTCAAATTATTGGGAACTCATCATCAATAAGTTTTTCCTAATGAATCATCTTGATAATAGAGGATCTCAACTAAAAACTCGCCAAACAAACCCCATACCTTGATTTCCATACACCTATATTTTATAGTACATAGAGATCCTTCATGTTCCACTCTTAAGATGATTCCTTCATGAAATAGGTTGGATGTTTCCTGTTCAATTTATCTGTGATGAGGTTCCCTTTCCAAACTCTATAGAATATTTCAATGGCAAAAAATTAGGATTTCCACCCAATTCCTATGGTACAGATTCAAATATTTTGGAGATAAGATATAACATAAGATCTTTTGGTCTGGATACAATGTAAACCATTATCTAAAAAGATAGTGCCAATAATTCTTAAGTGTGTGCATCAAAACATTATGACTAAGGTAATAGGTTGGACAACACTTCTTATATGGCGTAAGACGACATGAGCCATCAATAATGACATGAACACCCTACATGAGAACACATCCTAAACATGAACCCGATGCATCCTTGAAGACTAGATAGCCCTATCCAGCCTATAGAAGAGTCAACACTAGAAAAGTAGTTAAAATACTTTTCATCTCAGAAAAATAATTGTAACATTTTTCATCCCTATAAAACAATACTCCTTTTTGATTTATAATAGTCATTGTAGAATCCATGATTGAGAGGTACTTAATGAACTTTTTTTAATACCTAGATAGACGCAAGAAAATTTGATTATTGAAAAAAAATCATTATTATTCACTTTTCATAATATTTTTCACCTTCTTAGTATCAACTAAAATATAATGTTTTTGAAACCACGTGTCCTAATAACTTCCCTAACCAATACAAAAAGTGAAATAACAATCCCATAAATTCTCTTAGTTGTCGTGCCTGATCATCCATGGACATATAGTAAATAAAAATTTCAAACTAAAATACCACCATAAATATATCAAGATACTCATGAAAAATATTTTTCATTAAATCAATGAACAATATAGGATCAATGATCACACCAAATGGAATGAAAAGGTACCGATAATATTCATAACTTCTTCTAAAAGATTTTTTTTGAAGGCCATATTATTTTATACATAACTGATGGTAATAAGAACAAAGATCAATATTCAAGAACAACTTTGTAGCTATCAAATAATGAAACACATCATCAATCCATAGAAATATACACTTGTTCTTTATTATAACTCAAATGAGTTTCGGGTAATAAATGCAAAGGCGAAGTGAACCATTAAATTCCATAAAAAATTAGAACTAGCAATGCCAAAGATGAAACACTCAAGAATATAAATCTTTTTAATAGAAGACCATCCAACTGAGCCTCCAACTCATTCATTTCATCTAGTACCAAATTGTATGAATGAATAGATACTGGTTGGGTACCAGGAACAAAAATTGATAGAAAATTATACTCTCTTATAGGTGGAAACCCAATGAAGTCATAAGGAAACCTGTTGGTAAACTCTGTGTCCAGAGAAAGAAGATTATTTCCCAAAGACACTCACCATAGGTCAAAAGTAATCATATATATTACTTTCCCAAAATATTTATAAGAAGATATGGTTTTACTAGTCCTTAAGTCCTACTCTACATAAAATACATGACACACACCATTAGGTGCAGTGAAGGAGACTACTCAAAGATAATATTAAATATGGTATTTAATTGAAATGATCCAATCCATTCTGGAAATAATTTTAATAATCTTCTTATTGGGATCCAAAAAATTGCATGAAAATTAAAAATCTGATAAAGAGAAATCACATGTGGGACAATGAAGACCCTGTTTTGTTTTTGTTTCAAATTTTGTGGAAATATCCATCAAATAAGATAAAATATTTATAGGAATATTTAGTAGATTAACAATGAATGTTGAAATAAATGAATGATATGAACTTGTATAAAATAATGTATTCACTAATGGAAAGTTAATGGTGATACTACCTATCATTGTTATTGGACTTGAATCCTCTTCCTCCAGAGGATCATTTACTATGTAAAAAATATTCATTATAGATTTTTAATGATGGAATCCATTTTTTCAAGAATCATTTGAGTAAACAGCAATTTTAGAAGCCGCCGATGAACTAATTCCACAAAAGAACCTAACAAAGACATGGGAAACCGCTGCAAGTTACATGATCATCCACATGAAGAACATTTATTGGTTTCCTATGTGAAAAATCTATTTGAATGCACATGTTTACAAAACCAGTAGAAAATAAAAGGGCTTCTTCCATCCACGGTGGGAGTCATCATGCTTATAATTCCCATTAGAATAATTCACACTGCCACTGGGAGAAAGAGAAACTTACATTAACATTGACATTCTAGCCATGTCCATTTCAACAATCAACACTCTATATAGCACATTCTTATAACAATGCAGCATTAGCTTGAAAATGTTTGAAAAAATATTAGAACAATGTACCATATCAAACATTGATGGATTCATCTTCTCAATGGATTTTATCTCAAGTTCAAACTGCAATATGTTCCTAAAATGGTGTGTATAATCCATCGTGTACCTATCATCATTATACAGTTAGGAAGATTAAATATCTATGGCCACCCCAATCGATTATATGTTGAAATGTTTGGTAAAAATAGACATGATGTATTTCCTCAATAATTCCTCAATCCTCTTCACTATATCTAACAAACCAAAATTTTATCATTGGAAAATCCTTTTTTATAATTATATCATATAATATAATTAAATAATATTCAATTAATAATATAATAAAAATTTATAAATAATGAATGAGTGGAATAAGACATATTTTTAGATGTTAATGAACCCATAATGATATAATAGTAACTTGGCCTTTGGACTGTTAATGTGACCCTTATGAATTCTAAACATGGAAATTTAATAATATCCTCACCCATGAAATAATAAATAAAATTATCCATATTATAAGTGGAAATATGGTTGAATTATATAATAGTATAAGGAAATATATATTCTAGAAATTATTAATTGAGTGTTTGTATTTTTGTAAATCATTAATATTTAATTTAAATTTTATGACTAATTTAATAAATTAAATGAAAATTTATTATCATAAACTGTATTCATAAATTAATATTCTCATGTCTTATGATCATAAGAGAATTTTATGAGACCTCAATTAATTTTTCATAGTTTTATAAAAGTATTTATAATTTTAAAATCTGTAGTTTCCAGGTAAATGAATATATTAATAAAAATTGAACTTTTATCATATTGAAAAAATTATATTATCAAAACAGAGTTCCTTTTTTAATTATAAAAAGATAAAATGTATAATGATAATTTTTTCGGTTTTTTTAAAAAAAATTATCTTTTATTGAATAGTAAAATAAGATAATTTAGAGTATATATACAATATAGGTTTAATATACTATTCCTCGAGTCAGGGATGATGTAATCACCATTTATTTGAACACACATGATCTAATAAATGTATTTAGTCTCAATAATCATCACTATTGTTTCTCTTGAGAATAATAATAAAATAATTAATTAAATAATGAGAAAACACTCATCTCAATAACTATAAATACCTCCCCTCACAACCTATTCTCCTCACAAATCTAAATATTTGAACGCTACCCAAATTCCATTCAAATATTTTTCAAAATTCCTCCCCCATATTCGTGATCCCTCGATCTCATCAAAATAAAAAATATTTTCCCAAACTATGTTTTCAAAGAGGAGAAACTCAAGAGGTAAGTTCTTCTTTCCTTTTCTTTAATTATTTTTTTGAAGTGATCCTCTTATTATATCTTCACCTCTCCTATTGTAAATGGAATGAAAACTATAGTAAGTTACATATTCTTGAATTTTATTATTCGTAGGTAATAATCTATCGTAATACCCCTTTTACTCTACATTTTATTCTAGAAATGAAAACATCCTTAGTGAGGTGTTAATTTATCACCTTCAAGGATGAAAAATATTCATTATCCATTACCTTCTTCAAGGCTGGTCATAAAACCAGTTTTATGGTTGAAGAAAAGTATAATATATGTATTATATCTTATTTAATGTACTATAACCATTATATATACATGACATTAGATAATATAACTATACTAGGTAATTATGATTGAAAAAATGATAAATTTTATTTATACACTTATCATTAACATGTTATCTAATAATTCATCCTCATATATAAAAATAATAATATATAAGACCCTATAAAATTATGGTTGTTAATAAAAAACATATAATTTTAATTCATGATAATTGTAACCATTCTACATTAACTTCTATATTTTTATACAAGAGAATCAATCAGGGAAACTAAGAAAACGAGCACTCCCCAATGTTGAAATTTAACACTATAACTCATCGAAAAGGAAATAAATCATCTTAATAAAAATATAAAAAATAAAATAATTGTAGAAAAAGATTATGGAATATTAATTAATGAATTAAATTTCTTGATTTTGGATATTAAGATCATTTTCAGAATTATTTCATACATAAGGTAAGGGATTCTTTCTAAACATCTATTTTTCCATTAGGTTACTCTTTCTCTCTCTCTAACTCGAAGTAATGTTTTTTTATTTTTATTTATTTATTCTAAATTATATTCTATTTTCCAAACTAATATATCTAGAACATATAATATCACATTTATGGGGTAATAAATTTCTTATAAAGGATCCATTTTCTATTCTTCTAGACTAGGAAGCCTGATTCAAAGTAACATCCTAATTTCATACACATTTTTAAGTGCTCTAAATAATTTTTTTAAGACACCATCATTTTTATAAAATCATTCATGATATAATTAATATCTATCTTGGTTCAATTAAGGACTTATAATATCAAATAATAACCTTCTATTTTAATGGATCATGAATGTTTTCTTATAAACTATACTAAAGAATTTTTTTCTAATGTTTATTAAACAATTGTTTTAGTTTAGTTTCACATCAAATATCATTAAATATGACTATATTTCCTTCTTAATGACCATATATGATTTAAATATATCGTTTCATGGACACAATTATGATATTTCATTTGGATATGACTTTTTAAATTATTGTGATACCCAATTCATTCCATCATTGACACTTATGTTTATGTATTATTTCTTATGTATGATTCATTATGTGGAAAAAATAATAATGAACATTTATGAATAGTGAATTACGATATATCTCCAATGAATTTGGTAATGATTTGTCTCATTAGACATCATGTGTAGTAGTCTTGGTTGTAAGCCTTGACTTGTCCTCCATGTGCAATAGTTTCAGTGGTTAGCCTAGATTCGTGGTCCTCCTTGTGAAATGAATCTTGACTTATACTAATGTCATGTTCAATATTTCTTCCACATTTTAATTATTCAATAATTTTGTGATCTTACGTTATACATGTTATTCCTATTTCTATTTATTAATGTTCCATTATTTTTATTTCATCATGTAATTATTTCTAACACCTATACTATATTTCAGTCCTATATTGATTTCTATACTTTTATTTTTATCACATACTTTATATTTATTTGATCCCAAGGTCATACTATTCATTTATATGAGCTCAAATGATTATAGAAGCACATTTTTTATATTAATGAAAATAAAATTGCATGATGTCTAAATTTGTACCTAATCTTACAAAGATAATATACTTTAAAAATCCTTCGATTGTAATTTTATGTTTAATTATTTTTAAAATCAGATTATGATATGTTTTAAATGATAGGGTCACAAAAATTTGTATCCAAGTATGGCTTATTCATTTTTTGAGATTAGTATTAGAGAACATTAGGAATAACCATATAGATAAAACTAAGGATGATAAAACATCCCTAAATTTTTGTCAGTATAGAGTAAGTGGTTTGTCAACAGAAGACTTCCTATTATGGATACTACATGTGGAATTGGTTGTACCACAGATGTACCTATGAGTATCAAATCATAGAAGGTGTTCCAGGCCTAACTCAAGGTAACTAGGTAAACAAAAATGGGAATTACTATTATCTTGGTTTTACATTCCTATATGATATTCTTTGGTAAATGTTTAGTCAATTTCCGACCATTATAAACTGAATAAAAAATTTCCCATAAAAATATATTTAATGAAACATATCATGGACAAAATACATTGAAACATATGGGATCACAAGTAAGTATATTAATTTCATTAAAAAATTTACACCTTTTTGTCAAAATTATACTTTTTTATTGAGTATTCAAGACCCCTAATTTTATTATATTTATCTTATTTATGGATAGAAATAGAATAACTCAAGCCAACAATCAATGTGATAGGAAATGTAATAATTTCCTTATTGAAATTCCAAATATTATTGTAATATGAGCCCAAATAATTATTATAGTACTTTCTTAGTAGACTGAAATTGTGAATAATAATAGGAATCATCTGAAAATCCCTCCTTCACTTAAGAAAGAAAATTTTCTCTTCGAATCTTTCATATGGTAAAGTTTTCCCATGTTGAGTGGAGTATTTGATCCCCTCCTCAGAAAAGTGTGGATTTACTCCATTGGGAAAATATATATTGTTCTACAGTAATCAAAATAAGAGAATGTTGTGTTGCAATACTATCCTTTTTATGTGTAAGATTATTAGTATTGGAAACTGATCAACAACACAATTTACAAGGGGGAATTGATTCCATGGAATATGAATATTTATATAAAATATCATTCAATTAATATTTTCCCCAAACCCTCCATCTCAATTTGGAAAGTGAATTCCTCTAACTAAAATAAAAGGAAGAAGTGTCTATTGGGGTGTATGAAGAATTTTTCAAAACTCATGCAAGATATACCTCCATATTTGTTATTAATAGAAAAAGTAATGTAGAACATTTCATTGGATGTATAGAGTTGAGTCTATGAAAATCATTGTCGATTTGATACTTTCACAACTATGAAGAGATTTTTTATTGTTCCCTCAAGGTTGAAAAAGACATCATAGACTCTCAGTGGTCTTATGGTCCTTGTGAAAAAAGTGGAAAAGTGTGTATAATATTGGTGGATTAGTATACAAATATCCGGATGGGAAGAAAACTGAATATCCCATGTGTCAAAATGTTGGGAGGATTCATCATGGGAACTACCAAAAGATAATCATGAAATTCTTCCAATGTGGAAGAATGTGGAATCTTACAAATAATTTTTAAAGGGATATAAGGAAAATCACTAATGTCAAAGAATAAGGGAAGGATCATATCAACACTCATCTTGTAGTGCAGTGTTAGAACTACAAAAACAAGGGCAGTATGTGAATGATTTACCTAAGACATGGGTTATTGGATTCGATAAACAACCAAAACATCCTAGGCTTCAAGGAATGGCATATTCTATCACTACTACTAACATAGATCAGGGTAAATATGTGGTGATATATACACTGGTTATTCATTCAAGAATAAAGAATTTACTATTTGAATCTGGTTCTACACATTATTTATTATCTTGAATGCTTATTGTATATATTAAATCACCACATAAAAATTTAAAGGATGAGTTATTGATGATAAATAAAAATGGGGTAATTACTGAATATAATGTTTATAAATCATCCCCTGTTATCATTTGTGGAATAAGCCTCCCAAAAAATGTGTTTGTACTCTCTTTGGTATAGTTTGATGGTATTTTTGGTATGGATTTCCTGTCTTTATACAAAAAATAAATCAAGTTTCAGGAAAAATATATTACACCTAACATCCTAAATCATCCTCAAATTATATACAAGTGTAAATAAGAGGATGAATATCCTTCAAAATCATTTTTTCTTTTGTAGATATTAATACCTTATGAGAATAAAATCTAGAAACTTTTTTTAAGACAGTGTATAAAATCATTCCCAATGACATGCCTATTGTGAGGGATTACACTAATGTATTCCATAAATAATTTCCTAGTCTTCATCTTCATCAATATTTTGACTTCTCAATGGAGTGTTTTCTTAGATCTATACCGATATTGAGGACACTATATCAAATTTATATTTTTGAGATATAGAAACTAAAGTATAAGTAATAATAGAGTCTCTAAAAGGATTTTATACTAACGAGTGATTCACCATGTAGTGCATCGGTCCTCTTCACCTAGAAGAAGGATGGATCAATGCACCTCACCATTTATTATTGAGATCACTATAAAATCACTTTAAGAAAAATTATTTATTACCTTAAATAGTTGACTTGATTGGTCTACTTTGTGGGGAGTGTTATTTCTCTACGGAGGAACTTCAGTCGGGAAATCACCAATTAATGGAGAGTATATTAGATATTTCCATGACTTCCTTTTGAATGAGTTATGGAAAATATTTGTTTATAGTGATTCTATAAATACTCACTAATGCTCTAGAAATTTTTAGTCACATAATGAATATAGTTTTTATAAATTAACAAAAAAAATTATGATATTTTTCATTTATGATATTATGATATACAATAAAAACAAGGATAAACATGAGAATAATTTGAATTCTATGTTGAAGGATTTCATTCCATATGTAAAGCATAGTAAATGTGTGTTCTAGATGAAGTATGTATATTTTTAATGGTATGTTATCACCAAGAAAGAGATATCTGTGGACCTTTCTCGAATAAAGGCAATCGACGAAGGGCCTATGAAAACATCTATAATGAATATATGTAGTTTCCCTGGGATATATGAGTATTAAAATTTATTTTTGAAGACATAGTCATGATTTTAGAACCCACTATCCAATATAACTCAAAATAGAGTAATTTGTTTGGATTAGTGAATGTAAAGACTCCATCAAAGTGTTAACAAATAATATTGTCACTTCACTGGTACTCACACTTCAAACATGTTGGAACTCATTGTGGGGTACATTGATTCTTAAAATAATGTATTTGGATGTGCACCAATGAAAAATGATAATGTGATACCCTACACATTAAGGAAGTTGAAAATCCATGCACAAAACTATCTGATGCATCATCAAGAGTTTACGAAATTGATATTTGAATTGAAAATATATGAGTATATCTCTATGGAGAAGAGTATGAGATATATAATGATCACAAGGGTATAAAATATATATTCCCAAAAAAGGATCTCAAAATCATCCAATGAAGGAACCTAAAGAACATCGTGGATTATCACTAGTCAATCAACTACCAACATGGATTAGAAAATAAGGTGGAATATTCTCAAAGTAGAAAAGATACTCTATCGTTTTCTTGGATGGGAATTTATAAGGATCGTATATTCATAGATTTAAAATTTATGGATATATGAATTATTAATAGAGAAAAATATTCAATCCTTTCTCAAGTTATTTATCAACTATCCTTTATTAAGAAACTATAGGATTCTCAATGAAATGATGTGGAAATCCGCAGGAAGGTGGGTAATTGAGAAAGGGGAAATCATTAGAGTTTAAAATTGAACTAGTATACATTTTATGATTTCATACATGACTTTGTGTATCTTCTGATCTAGGAATAAATAATGATCTTCTGAATTATTCACATAGCTCAACCCTCTATATTCACCCAGGGAGCATAAAAATGTATAATGATATCCAAGATAACTATTGGGAGGGAAATATGAAAAAGTAGATAACTAAATATACATTAAAGTCCATATTATTTCATCAAGAGAAGGTTGAAAGAACAAATTATAAGGGAATTATGTAGCCACTATCCATACCAAAAAGGTAGTGGAAGAAATTGACGTGGATTTTCATACATGACCTATGAAAACATCCAAAGGAAAAAACTCTATCTAGGTTGTTGTGGATGATATTAAAAAGGAAACACACATTATTGTATTTTGAGAGGATTAATAACTGGTTCAACTATCAAGGATATAAATCAATGATGTTATATATATTCATGGAGTACCACTATATATTTTATCTGATCAAGATCCGAGATTCACCATATAGTTTAGGTAATGTATCCACCATTCCCTGAGAACTGATCTAAAATTAAGTATGTCCTTTTATCCCCAAACTGATAGCCGACTTAAGATGCCTATTTAGACACCAAAATACATGTTGAGACCATTTTTTTGGATATTAAAAGAAGGTGGTAAAAAAATTCCACTAGAAGAACTCTCGTAGAACAATAGTTTACAATCATGAATCCAAAATGCTCTATCTAAACCCCTTTTAAGGAAAAATATATAGAACAATAGAATATTTTTATATATTTGGGTAATTTATGTTGCTAGGACCTCATATGGTCAATGAAATAGTGTAAAAGTTAATAACCATTTATATGCGTATTAAGGAATCCAAACATTGATAGAAGATCTATACATAAAATCGACTATATGACATTGAATTTAAATTTTGATACATGGTATGCCTATACATAACTCTATAGAATGGGATAAATAGATTTGGGAAGAAAGGTAGGCTACATCCATGTTACATTGAACCCATCCTGATTATTGATCGTCATGAAGTTGTGGCCTAATGACTATCACCTCCTCCAAATATATCTCAATTACACATTATATTTCATGTTTCCATATTATTTACTTACTATATATATCACATGTTTTGAATTTATAGGTGGTATAGTAGGAAAATTACCTCTCACATGAGGACTAGACAGTGAAGATCTTTGATCATAGAGTTAAAGTTCTACCGCAATAAGACGATTCATATGGTCGAGGTACTATAGAGGATACATAATTATGAAGAGGAATTATAAGAACCTAAGGAAGCAATAAAGGAGAATAACCCACACATTGTTCAACATAGTATGTAAAAAAAAAATTCGAGAAAAAAATTTCATAAGGGGGGGGGGGAATGTAAAGACCCAAAATTTATTCAATGGAAATTCCAATCTTATAATTATTTGATATATTAAAATCACATAAAATAACATCGATAAAAAATTAAAAACATTGTAAATGAAGAGTAAATGAAAGAATATGTATTTCTAGAAGTTAAGAAACTGATACCAATAAAATAGTTACATTAACTTTGGAATAGTAATATAATCCTTATAAAAAGTAATCCATCCAATTGAACAAAAATCTCACCAATGACATAATATATAATATTTTTCCATCTTATAATTGAAAACATGATATAATTATATCATAGTGTATGGAATTAAATATTAAAAAAATTATTAATTGTTGGTATTTTTGTAACTCATTAATTTTTAATTATAATTTAATTATCAATTTAATTATTTTAAAGAAATTTTATTTTCAACATATTAAAAAATTAATATTTTGATGTCTTGTGATTATAATATAATTTTATGGGACATTAATTAATTTTTTAAAGTGTTATAAATTATGTAAAAATTTAAAAATTTGTATTTTTTTATTAATGATGATTTTAATTAAAAATAACTCTTTCGTATATTTAAATTTATTTCCATAAAATAGAGTTATTTTATTATTCTACACGTTATTAAATTATCACGGTGAATTATTTTTCAATTTTTTCTAAAATAGTTGAATTTTTAATGATAGTAAAATATGATAATTTATATTATATATATGAATTATTGGTTAAATACACTATCCCTTGAGTCATGGATGATGTAAGAACCATTGGTTAAAACTCACATGATCTAATTAAAATATTTATTCTCAAGAATCAATATTTTTACTTGTCCGGAGAAAAATAATAAAATAATAATTTAAATAAGAGAAAACACTCATCTCCTCCACAATAAATACCACCCATCACAACCTCTTCACCATACACCTCTCAAGATTTTATCCTTTTCTAAATTATACGGAACAATCTTTCCATTCCACTTCCATCATGCTCAAGACCTCTTGGTCTCATCAAAAGACCAAATACTTTTTCTACAAGAGGATTTCAAGGAAGAAAATCATCAAAGGTAAATTTCAATTTCAATTTCTTTTATTTTTGATTTCAAGTCCTTTTCTTATTCTCTCATATATTACCTTATTCAAAGTAAAATGATTGCTACATTATCATGAATATAATATAATTTTGTTATGATAATGGAATAATCCATCTTCAAACCCCTTATACCCTTCTTTTTATTCTAGAAATAAAAGGGTCATTTATAATATGTTAATTTATCACCTTCAAGGACGAATAATTTTCTTTATACATTACCTTATTAATGATAGGTCATGAAACCAATTTTATGGTTAAACCATATTATAATATATGTATTATATATTATTTAATGTTCTAGATCCATTATATATACATGATATTAAATAATATAACAAAACTACATCAATGTGATCGAGAAACTGCTAAAATTAATTTAAACAATTAACATTAACATGTTATATAATGATTCAACCACATTAATGGAAACAAAATAATATATTAGACAATTTAATATTATGGTTATTCATTAATTTCATATAATTTCATCTCTAGAGAACTATACCCATTCTACATGAATATTCATACTTTTATGCAAGAAAATTGATCATGAAAACGAAGAAAAGGAACACTCTTGAATTAGAAAATTGAACATTATAAATCATCCAAAAGGATATAAAGTAAAATAATAAAATTATATCCAAATTAGTAACATATAGAAAAGGTTTATTAATTATTAATTAATGAATTTAATTTGATTATTAATGACATTAAGATCATGTGAAATACCATTTCAGACCAAAGGTAAATAATTCTACCTGAATCTCTGTTTTTTCCTTTGTATTACTTTTTATATCTCTCTAAATCTATGTAGTGATTAATTATTTATTATGTATATATTAAATATTTTATTTATATGTCCAAAAATCATATATCCTGATCAGATCCTCTCGCTTTAAAGTGGTAATACATGTTTTAGGAAGGTCCCTTTTCAATTAGATTTGATATGAAATCCCGATTTAAGGGGAACATCCCGATATCCTACCCATTTTCATGTGCACTACATAATTTTTATATTACATAATAATTATTATAAATTAAGTTATTTTATGATGAAAAAAATTTCTTGATTATATTATTTTTTTATTAAAATAATTATTCCTTTTCTATTTTTAATAATCTTGAATGTTATCACATAAACCGTACTAAAATGTTTCTTTTATAAATATTCTTAAAAACTCCTTCCACGTTAGGATGAAACGAATAATCTTGATCTATTCTAATATTTCATTATAAACGTATCTGTATGATTTAAATATATCTTTTTATTGACACCAAAATGATTTTCTATTTTGATATTTCTATTGACATGATTACCATACCAAATTATTTCAATTGGAGACTAGTATGTTTATGTTTTATTACTTATCTATGATTCTTTATGTGGAAAACATATTCATTTACATTTTATGATTGGATCACCCATATAGAGATCCAATACATTATGTAATGTTTAGTATCGTGATATTTTAGGTGCACCAGTCTTGCTGGATACCCTTGATACATGCTCCATTTGTAATGGCCTTGGTGGTTATCCTTGAATCGTGATCCACCATGTGAAATAAGATTTGAGTCATGCTAATGTTATATTTTAGTGTTTTTATACATTACTATGATTCCATGATTATGTGATCCCATGTTATACATATTATTCATCAATATTTTTATTCATGTTTCATGCCTTTTATGTCATCATGTTATACTTTCTATCACATGTGCTATGTTTTATTCCAATATTTTTTCCTTAGTAGGATTTTAGTTCAAACCTTTTCTGAATTTATTATCTAGGTAATCCAAAATAGTTATTAGAGATTAATGAATGATATAATCTCATTAGCGAGATTAAATAATAAATTTTTTCATGATTTTTAATAATGATCCTAATAATCGTAAGACATTATACCTCCAAATCTGTGGATTCTAATTTTATATTTAATTATGACTAGAAGAATGTAATGATATTTGTAAAATGACTGGATCTCTATAAATTCACCATCATGTCCCACCATCTCATTTTCAGCACCTCTAGCATGAAGCTAGCACAAATAACCTTTATTTATTCAAGTGTATACATGAACTAATTTTTTTTAATCCTACACACCCATCCCTCAGCCTCTTGTAGATCATTAGAGCCTTTGAACCCTAGTCGCTTCTGTAGAAGGAAAACAATATCATTATTATGGAAAACATTTTTTTAGGTTCATAGTTAGATTATAAACTAGAAAGGGTGGTGTTACCTATCACAATTCATGGATAGTATATATAATTACCTCAACTATACTAGGGTCTACGAGAAGATTTTCTCATTGTGGTTCATCAGTGGCTTCCTCCTGTATTCTATTTACACATATTCTCATAGGAATGATTATACAAAACATTATAAAATATATAGAATTCCTAATATTTAAACTCAAATAGAGAAAAGAATGAGAAATTAATCCCAACATATAAATAAATAAGATTTGGATTTCAATATTTCCAAATCAAAAGTAGGGAACATGCTAAATGTAATAAGAAAGATATATTTCAATGAACACCCATGGTGACTTGAGGTTATTTATGGTGAGAGATTTTCATGATCTCAATCAAAATTACATCCTATGTATGGTATAGATTACACAACTACGTATTTACTTAACATAAAAAATCTCAACGAAATGATCTAATACTACTTTTTCAAAAACCCTACTAGACACCCTGGTATCCTGATTACCAGGATAGTCCGAACATATCTTGAAGGTCATTATTGATCCCCATAGGTTGGAGAGTAGCTCCTGGAATTTAACAAGTGTAAAGTGGTATTGAATTTTTGTAAAAAATAACAGAAAAAGAAATAAGTCATTATGTATACAAGAAAAACTCCACATAGATAACTTTATGATAAGTAAAACATGCATAAACAACCCAAATTCCAAAAACAAAATACTAGAAAATAATATTTCCACTAGACCCCCAAAGGTGATAACTCTCTGTGACCAATGATCAAAAATGATAACCACCTCTATGTGGTTATTTACCCTTACTCAAACCTTGATGGTGAAAATATACAAAAAACCGAAGGAATGGGATGGGTGTGAGATAAATTCACCATAGGGTCTCACCAAGTATTCCATATAATATGAAAATATTTAATTTACCCAAAAAATATTTCAATTTTATATTTTATGCATGGAATATAAAATATGTATTTAAATCAAATTAATCTTTATATTTCAACTGATTAAAAATATTTTTTTAAAATATATTAATATACATTTCATTAAAAAAAATTCTATTAATTTATAAGGCACGTGTAAAATAATTTAAAATAATTATCATATATATCAAAACATTCATAATGAACAACATGGTCATGTATAAAGAGGTATGATTGTTCCAGCCTATGGGATCCTCATAAAAATGTGATCATTAAAATATTTTTATACATACTTAAATATAACATTCGTCAAAGAGGACTCGTCGCCTTATTATTGAGGAGAGACCTATTTCACAATGTTTTGTTTTAGCTATGAAGCATCAAAAGACTGATATCCTAATAAATCACTAATTACCAATGATTTCATGTTCTCTAATAAAAATAATGAATATTAAATTTATGTTTAGAACTTTTAAAAAAATATATATGACAACCTATTCTTCCATTTCAATATAGTAATTTCCATTTAAAACCAAGATTGGATTTTAAACAAATAATGCCTTTTCACTTGATAAAACCATTTTGTCTATCAAAATAATTTTAATCCATTTTTTACATATAAAAATTTGAAATAAATTTCATCCAATCAACATCAAAATTTAAATTTAATAATTTATGTCTCACAATTGTCAATCAGTTTCACAAACAAGAATTAATTCATTATAATTGTGTTTTTTCTAATTTCATAAAAAATGAAACAATGATCCCCATTTCATACGAATTAGGTTTTCATTATATCAATTAAATGAAAATTTAAATATAACTCTAGAAATTTAATTAAACTCAGTCAATTTATGTTTAATTAAATTTTCCAACATAAGTGGAACCACCAACCTTGAGGTCATGGTATCATGAAACACAGTGCCCTAGTCAGCAAAAATGAATGAAGAATTTGAACAATGATCATCCAAGATTAAAATATAGATTCAAGATCAAAAATAATGGTGATTATATCATTCAAAAAATGGAGATCTATACAACACTTGGGATATGAGTGGAGATCATTGGAGAAAGAGAATGTGAATGGGAAAACAATTGTTAAGTTATTGTATGTCACTCATATAATAACCCGGATCTTATTTTGAGGTATGTATTCCTTTTTCAAGAGTTTTTGTGAAAGGAAGAGTTTTCTTGAAATTTTTGAAGTACACAATGTGTACATTAGGAGTACACGCCATGTACTTCGTTGTCATTGGAGGTCGTGTGCTGGCTTTGTTTTGGACACACACACTGTCGTGTGGGGTGATGTGGAGGCCGCTTAATGCGGAGAACATAAAAGGAGAGTACATTCCATGTACTTAAAAGGTACACACTTTGTGCTTTTTTGTCATTAAACAGATCTGGGTCACCTTTAATGGATAGAAACCACTTCTTCTAGGTTTAGTTCATCCGAGAGCGTCGAGCATCTAAGGATCATCGATGAGCCCTCTATCATCCATCCATCCTCCGATTCGAGCACCGGTGATTGCGTGGGAATCGCATTGGGGAGTTCTCTCTTTTCCTTGAGCCTTCATTTCCAATTCCTCTTGATTTCGATGCTACCATGGGTTAAACATTTTGGAAGTTTACTTAGATCTACATGGATCCAAGGAGATTCAAACATCGTGGTCCAATTAAATTTATCTCCCAATCTATAGGTGTGTGGTTTGTGCCTTTCCTTTCGAAGACTCTAAGTAATATGGGAAAATTACCCCACTAACCTTGGACGAGGTCTTGCGTGTTTTCTGTTTTACCCCTTTTGTTTTCCTGCCATGCTTGTATGCCTGTGTATAGGTAAATTTGGATACGAATGGGGTTGATTGATATTCCATGGATGTTCTACTCATGATTTGTTCTGTATACGACTGATTGGTCTTGTTTATCCTATTGACCTTTTTCTTGTTTTCCAATCCATGTGGTCGTAGGATGGAGTGTTGGTTTATGATATGCATGAGATGCTATAGACTGGTAATCCAAGTAGTTCTATAGGTTTACTTTGGCCTTATATCATTAATATTTGTTCAATTACATGGGGTCGTGAGATCCTGGTGTTATACACAAAAAGAGGATAGACTGAATGAGCTTCCACAGAGAGTCTTTGGATATAATTGACTATAGAGGGACAGGCCGAGTGAGCTTCCTCAATGAGTCTTTGAGATCTATAGACTACCAGAGGATTGACCGAGTGATCTTCCTCAGAGGGTCATTGTTTTACTTGAATTACCTTGAACCAATCCAGTCTATATGGGGAATTGATCGAGTGACCTTCCTCAGAGAGTTTGTGAACGACATGGGGAAATTAGAGGAATTGACCGAGTGAGTTTCCTCAAATATTCTATTGTCCATGGGGAAATAAGGGAAATTGACCTTATGTGTTTCCTCATAGAGTCCATGACTACCTTAGACTATAAGGGGAATTGATCGAGTGGGCTTCCACAAAGAGTCTTATAACTTTCATATGACCAAACCAGAGGTGTTAGGTTGAGTGTACTACCCAGAGGGTTCTTGGCACTTATTAAGGTAGGACCAGAGGGGATGACGGTGAGTACTTCTTAGAGGTTACATGTTTGTGTGTTTTTGCCTATTAGCTACTTCTTGATATTGGATCTATGGATTGTTTACTGCTAAGTATTTTCTTATTTACCACTTTTTGTACTTTTACCAGCCATATATTCACTGACTTTTTGGCACAAATCTTCAGTTGGTAGCCTACTAGGATTTAGTCTCACACCATGTTTGGGCCATGCTTTCAGGCCTAAACAGGTTATAATTTTTTAGGTATAGATATGGGAAATCTCCCTTCCACTTTAGGAAGATGAATTTCTATGGAGCTGGAGAGCATGGATCCAAGCCAAGGATCGCAATGATGAGGTTCTGTTTATATGTTTCTTTTGTACATTGGTTTTGTACCGTTTGTATTCATCAATGTGACTTGTTTTGAAATTTTCCTATACATATGTATCATGCATCATTTATATATGTGCTCTATTTTTTTACACTTTTAGTCTTCCATTATTTACTCTTTTATGGATGTTTAATGCTTCTGTTATTGATTTTGATTATCTTCAACTGTGTACTCTGCCCATGAGAGCATAGTTTCCCCACTATCACACCCATGGAAATCACTACTAGTAGAATCCTATGGAGTTTGGGGAAATGCGCTTGAGGCCATGTGACCAACCAGGTATGGGGCTCCTCTGGGTGGCTTCTGAAATTGGGATGTTACCAAGTGGTATTAGAGGGATTCTTTTCACTTAACATACTGTTTGGTGCCTATAGTTAGGGATATGACTAAATAGGTACATGGTAATAAGCTGTTCCTGGGAGTAGATAACACATGTATAGGGAAAAGCCAAACTACCTAGTTTATTTAAATTTTACTGGTTTTCAATTTATAGTTGATTCTATTTCACCATTGGGTGATTAATTTGTCATGTGTTGTTACCGTTGCTGTTATGGAGGTTCAATTTCAGTCGCAACCTAATGAGATGAGGGTATTCCATCTAATGCATCATATCGACACTTGTTAGAAATTACATGCCATGCATTCTTTCCATGCCATCAAGGATGCATTAATGATTTAATGTTTCTGTGATTGATGTTGTGTAGAATAAGCATGCTGTTGTGAAATATGCTTTAATAATGATACCTGCTATTTGATAGGGAATTTTTGTGTAGTTATTTGTTTGGTTGAACACCAATCATTGGTTCATTAGGTGTTATGGGCCCTAATGGACAATATTTTTGTGAATCATCTATTTTTTTGGGTAATAACTTGTATAATATTCAAAACATTGATTCGCGGGAAGTATGGGCCCTCACGGATCGGAATTTGGAACCTTAAAGTTTTTTTATGTTTTTTGTTCTATGGAGGAGTTTTGAGGCTACTATCTGGAAAAACCTAGAATACATAGTGTGAACATTATGAATACAAACCATGTTGTTTTTAACCATGTCCTAGACATTGTGGGCAGGGACATGGGGTTATGAAAAATCTTTTAGGGACACGCTGTGTATGGTACTTACACGCCGTGTTGTAGTGACCATGTGTCCACCCATGTGACTAAAGGCACGGATGGATGAAACATAGATGTTACATGTTGTGACCTGATTTCACATGTCCTAAAGCATAACCTAGGTACCTGACCGTGTCATGAACAACACAGGTTGGGAAAATGCTTCAAGTACACGTCATGTACATCGAGATCACACTCTATATTGTGAACTGTGTAGCTGGCCGGGTAATGAATAAAACAGTTCGGTGTTTTCCTTTATTAGTACATTCCGAATTTCATTAGAACACTCTATGTAGTGTAACTAGGGTACACAGTCCATGTCATAAAAAACACGGTCCAATGAATCTTGTCTAGTACATGTCGTCTCTTTCGTGAACAAGCCGTATAGTCTAGTATTAAGAGAACTATGGGGTTATCCATGTAAGGAGACTCATGTAGGGGAATAGAGTTCAAATACATGCCATGGGTGGTGACAACACATCATGTGGTTGGGGTGTTACATGACCATTTGGGGAATTAGTACACGCCCATGTGAATGGCATAAAAGAACATGGCGAGTAGTTTTTATACATGTCGTGGAGTCATGTTTTGTAAAACATGAATGTTTCTTTCTCATGTTACCTTATTTTAATCGTATGTTTGTAGTCCTTGATAATCCTGATCTAAGGTGTGCGTTTGAATTTTCAGAATTATGCCACTGAGACATCCTCCGACTATACCCCAATTTCCAGACGGAGATCAGTCACTGGATATGGTTGATCAGGGACCTCCAGAAAATCTTCCTTTTGTTCCACCCTTGGCACCAGCATTTATACAAGATAAAGGCACTATTTCACAGTTTAGGGAAGGTTTTTTGAGGATGATGCAGACCATCTATGGAGAACCACCTCCCACCCCATCGATGGAAGAGTTGACGCTGGTTTTCTAGCATCAACATCCACCCACTTTCTCAGAGTATGGAGGATCCTAGGCTGTAGAATCAGTGTTCGAGGCCACACTGAAAATCATGGAGCCTCTGGATATACCTATAGAGAAGTGGGTGACGCTCGCTACCTATATGCTCTGAGACTCCGCCAAGAGGTGGTGGGAGGTGATGTCACAGTGAGGACGCTAGTAGAGTATGACTTGGGATGTGTTTCAGTTAATCTTCTATGATTAAGTCTACCTAGTGACCTTGAGGGCCGATTGAGCTTAGGAGTTTATGAGTTTTGAGCAGGGTACTCTATATGTTATGGAGTACTCTTCTTGCTTTAATGAGCTGTAGCATTTCATGCCTATTATAAGAGGTGATGAGTTGTTCCTTGTCTGGATGTTCGATAATGGTATAAGGCACAACATCCGGTCATAGGTGAAAATATTTTGGTTGACATTGATATCATCTATCGCCAACCAGGCTCTGATCACTAAGTGCAATTTGAGGGATTATGGGGCAGTGATCCAGGGTGGTTTGACATCCAGAGTTAGTGTTCCTTCTACTGATTGTAGGAATCACCGTAGGGCGTATTCATGAGGAGATCATAGTAGGTAGGATATATCTTCCAAAATCCAGGTAGTATTCTACCAATGTCGGAGGAGATTGCATAAAAGTCCTTAGTGCTAGAGAGACCTGATGGAGTGCCGATTTTGTGACAAGATGGCCAATCTTAAGCATTTCTGTCAGATCTTCTCACCTTTTACTAGTAGTAGAGGTTCTTCTATGAGTCCACGTTTAGGAGAAGCATCACCAATTTCTCAGCTGCCAGGGAACTAGAGTTCTTCTGGCCATTCAGGCCAAGGTGGAGGTTGTGGTCGTGGTGGTCAGTCACGAGGCTACTAGCAACAACAGGTTGGATCAGCTCAGAGTGGTCAGGTGGGGTCACAGGGCTGTGGAGCAGGACCGACCTTTGCAGTGGAGTAGACCCATCAAGAGTAGGATCCTAACCCTACTGTAGTTCGAGGTATGATCTTTGTAGCCTTAGTTTTATCATCATCTCTTTTCGATACATGGGCTTCTCATAGCTTTATATCAATCGTTGATGTGGAGAGTCTTTGTATCTACATCTTTTCTTCTACTGACATATTGACTCTAGACACACCGTTAGGGACTAGGACAACTAGTGTACGTCAGTGCAAGGAGATCCCTCTAGAGGTTGGTGGGTGTCACTTTCTATGGGTCTTGTATTTCCTATAGATGATAGGATAGGATGTCATTCTCAGAATGTACTGGTTTGTTCGCTTCCAGGCAGTTGTTGATTTCTATAGCCGTAGGGTGAGTTTCATATCACCATAGGAAGGATCTTTTCTTCACAAGGGTGAGTGGGATGTTCAGCTAGGTATAAAAGGTCCTGATTATTATGGGTTAAGAGAAGTTAAATGCCATATTTCCAGTCTATATCCGTATGACCATGGGAATTCATAGTTGGACTTTCCTCTAGTGGTGGATCATTTCAGGTAAGTCTTTCTAGAAGATGTTTTAGGGTTTCTTATAGAGCATGAGGTTGAATTTTCTATTGAGTTTGTGCCATGAGTAGAACCAGAGTCCATTCATCCATATATAATTGATACACCTGAGTTTCCGGAGTTGAAGAAGTAGATGGAGGTGTTGCAGGAAAAGGTGTTCATCCGACCCAATACTTCTCCTTGGGGTTAGACTGTTCTATTTTTGAAGAAGTAAAACGGTACCCTCATGCTTTGTGTAGACTATAGAATGTTGAACCAGTTAACATTCAAGAAATGATATCCCTTTCCTTGGATTGTTGACCTCTTTGATCAGCTTCGAGGAGCCCGGGTGATTGAAAAGATTGACATGAGGTCTGGTTATTATCAGTTGTGCGTTAGACCATCTGATATACCTATCACAGCCTTCCGGAGTAGGTATTGTCTATAAGAATATATGGTTATGTTGTTCGGTCTCATGAACGCACATGCAGTTTTGATGGTACTAATGAACCGAGTGTTCCATACATACTTGGATTCCATCTGGGTGGTTTTCGTGGATGATATCTTGGTGTACTCTCACACTCGACACGACCATGATACCCATATTGAGATCATTTTGAGTACCCTAAGAGAGCATCAGATATATGATAAGCTTTCAATGTGCCACTATTGGATGGAACAGATTCACTTCTTTGGTCATGATATCTCAGAGACAGGAGTATTAGTAGACCTAGAGAATGCGAGGGCCATAGTTTCCTAGGAGCAGCCAAAGAACGTCTTTGAGGTGCAAAGTTTTCTAGGGCTGGCTGGATACTAATGACTCTTTATATAGGACATTTCATTCTTAGCAGCACCACTGATGGGTTTGACTATGAAGGGTGCAATGTTCTTATGGTCAGATTCTTGGGAGTCAGCCCTACAGGAGATGAAGGGGTGTTTGACGTCAGCACCGATACAAGACATATTTGAGCCGGTCAAGATCTATGATGTTTTCTACGATGCATCAGGTATCCGGATGTGAGTTGTGCTTATGCAGCGAGATGGATTCGTTGCATACGGGTCTCGGAAATTGAGGCCACAGGAGAGGAACTACCTTATTCACAATCTTGAGTTGGCAGCAGTTGTTCATGCCTTATGCTATTGTAGACATTATCTATTGGGAGAGAAATTTGTGTTTTTCACCGCCCAAAAGAGTCTGAAGTACATATTCACCCATCTTGATCTGAATTTGAGACAGTGAAGGTGGGTTGAGTACCTTCACTCATTCTACTTTTAGCTTTCCTATACGCCTATCAAAGGCAATGATGTGGTTAATGAACTGAGTAGGAGAACTCATGTACAGGCAGTTCAGGAGGCCAGTAGTGAGTGGTACTTGTGGATCTGTTGTCTGAGATGCATTTGGAGGTGCACAATACATAGGGGTTCCCTTTTATAACTTCTATAGCTGTTAACTGTACCCTTCTTGACCAAATACGAATGAGGTAGCTATTAGATACTGATGTCCTATTCCTATGGGAAAGCGTTTCAGGAGAGGACACTTTTCTTGGATGGACCATATGTGAGTATGAGATCATTCATTTCCAGGGGCGCATATGGGTGTCGGAAGATATACGTGATGAGATAATGCGAGACTTTCATTCCTCAGTTTGGGTAGTTCACCACGGCATCACCAAGAAGTATTGGGCTCTACACCGTCAGTATTGGTGACCAGGCATGAAGAAATACGTTGTTGGATTCGTCATGAGGTGTTCCACAAGTTAGCTGGTGAAGGCGGAACTTCAGCAGCTCGCAAGGCTTTTACATCAGTTACACATTCCCGAGTGGAAGTGGAATGATGTGATGATGGATTTGATTATGGGGATGCTGAGGTCTCCTTGAGGGAACAACAATGTATGAGTTTTTATTGACAGGATCACGATGGATTATTATTATTTTTCCGATCAATGATACCTTTGGTGTTGAGGAGATGGGATGCTTGTACATCCATGAGATTGTACATATGCATGGATTTTTGCACTCCATTGTATTAGACAGGGATGAACGTTTTACTTCTCGTGTCTGGCAGGGGCTCTAGAAGGCTTTGGGTACATAATTAATTTTGAGTACAAAATATCATCCCTAGATAGATGGAAAGTCTGAGAGTACGATTCAAGTTCATAAGAACATGCTCTGAGCATGCATCATGGATTTTGGTGGTTCGGGTTTGAAGCATATATCTCTTGTGGATTTTTCCTACAACAACAGTTTCAAAGCGACTATTCAGATGGAACCTTATGAGGCTTTTTAAGGTAGTTCATGCCAATCTACGATTTGTTCGCAGGTGGCAGGAAATGCAGCTTTGCTGGGACATTGTATTGTTTAGGAGACCTCAAAGTAGAGAGAGTTGATTGGAAGAGAATGGTTCGTGCATAGTCATGATAGAAGTCTTATGCCAATCAACGGAGACGACCTCTGGAGTTCGAGGTCAGGGACCAGGTTTTCCTTCAAGTCACACCAAGTTTGGGACAGAAGAGGATTAGAAGAGAGGGTTATATTTCACCGAGGTATGTCGTGCTGGTTGAGGAGTTGTTGAGATTTGGGCTGGTTTCCTATCGGTTACAGTTACCTCAGTGGTATAGGGCTATGTAAGTCGTTTTCTATGTCTCTCATCACTGACATTATTTTTCAAACTATTCTCATACATTCCAACCAAAGGAAGTCGATTTGGAGGTGGTTGCATCTTTTGAGTAGCATCGTATCCTGAATATTAATCGAATTACAAAAGATTATATGTGGCTGGTCAGTTCCTCCGATACGGGTGATGTGGAATCTTGGGAGGGTATAGGAAGAGACTTCGGAGAGGGAATCTGATGTACGATCAAAGTGTCCAGAGTTGTTCGAGGTTTCTTCTTCTCCGTCGTGCTAGGGAAATTTGGGGATGAAATTCTATAACGGGGAATTTTATAAGAACCCGGATCATTTTTTGAAGTATGTTTTCCTTTTTATGAATTTTTTTATAAAAGATGAGTTTTCTTGAAATTTTTGAAGTACACACCGTGTACTTTATGAGTACAAACCATGTACTTCGTTGCCGTAGGAGGCCTTATGCTGGTTGGGTTCTGCCCACACACAAAGTCGTGTGGGTATACATAGTGGCCGCTTAAAGCGAAGTATAGAAAAAGTGAGTACATGCTATGTTCTCTAAAAGTAAATGCCGTTTACTTTCTTTTTATTCATTAAACACAACAGGGTCGCGTCTGACGTACAGAAACCACTCCTTCAATGTTTCGTTCATCCGAGAGTGTCGAGCATCCAAAGATCTTGAACGAACCCTCAATCCTCCTTTCATCCTCCAATTCGAGCACCATTAAATGCATTGAAACTGCATTGGTGAGTTTTCTATTCTAATTGAGCCTTGTTTTCCAATTCCTCTACTTTTCCAGGTTACCATGGGTTGATCATTTTGGAAGTTTTATTATATCTACGACATTCCAAGGAGATTCAAGATTCATGGATCATGTATATTGATCTCCCAACCACGAGGTGGGTGGTTTATACATTTATTTTCAATTTCTTTGAGTATTATGTTCAAATCCCACCAATACCCATGAATAGGGTATTCTATGTTTACCGTTTTACCCATGTTGTTTTATTTCCAGGCATGTATGCATGTGTAGAGGTAAATTTCTATATAAATTGGGTTGATTTAAATGCCTTGGATGTTCAGATCATGCATTGTTATTTTTACGAATGTTTGGTCCTATTAAGCCTATTGGAATTTATCTTGTTTTTCATGCCTTGTGTTCACACGATGGAGTGTTGTTTTTTGATATGCGTGAGATGTTCTAGACTAGTTAGCCAAGTAGTTATATATATTTACATTGTCCTTATTACATTACTATGCATTGAATTACACGAGGCCATGAGAACCTGTTGTTATAGACTATAAGAGGATAGACCAAGTGAGCTTCCTCAGAGAGTCTTTGGACCTTATAGACTATTGGAAGATAAACTGAGTGAGCTTCCTCAGAGAGTCGTTGATCTTTATAGACTATAAGGGGTTAGACTAAGTGATCTTCCTCAGAGAGTCATTGTTTTAAAATAATTACCACAAACCACTCCTTGTTATAAGGGGGATTGACCGAGTGAGCTTCCTCACAGAGTCTGTGACTACCGTAGACTATAAAGGGAATTGACCGAGTGAGCTTCCTTAGAGAGTATTATAATTTTCAAACAACCAAACCAAAGGGGTTAGGCTGAGTGTACCACCCAGAGTGTTATTGGAACATGGTAAGGATGGACTAGAGGGGATGGATGTGAGTATATCCCTAAGGTTACCTGTTTGTGTTTAGATTATTGTTAGCTACTACTAGATATTAGAACTATGGATTGTTTACTACTGAGTATTTTCCAGTTTACTACTTTCTATACTTTTACCTTCCATATATTCAGTGACGATCAGGCATAGATCTTTGGGTGGTTTACTAATGTTATTTAGTCTCACACCCTATTTGGGCCATGTTTTGGGGTCCAAACAGATTA
This sequence comes from Viscum album, assembly GCA_963277665.1. NCBI lineage: Eukaryota > Viridiplantae > Streptophyta > Magnoliopsida > Santalales > Viscaceae > Viscum > Viscum album. Next base: position 772,155,341 of record OY728142.1, on the reverse strand, counting down.
TATTGTTGCATGTATTGAAAAGGGAAAGTGCCCTTCCACTTTAGGTACCTGACTTGCTATGAAGCTCGAAAGCATGGGACAAAGCCTAGGATTGTGATGATGAGGAGTTGTTTATCTGGTTCATTTTTACTTTGGTTTAGTACTAATTGTATTCTGCATTGTGACATGTTTGGAAGTTTTCCGAGACATATGTATCATGCATCATTTATATATGTTCTCCATTTGATTACACTTTTAGTCTTCCGCTTTTTAATCTTGTATGGATGTTTACTTCTTTCACTATTGATTTTGTTTATCTTTATATGTGTAATTTTCCAATGAGGGCATTGTTTCCCCACTATCACTCCCAAGGCCCTCGTTGCTAGTCAGAAGCCTCTGGCATTTGGGGAAATGCGCTTGAGGCCATGTGACCAACCGGGTACGGGGCGCCTCTAGGTGGCTTCCGTAACTGGGATGTAAAAACTCCCATAGACATGATATAATTATTGATGGGTGTAGTAGTTCATAATAACCTCTTGGTAGCCTCTAGAGAGGAAGAAAATGTATTAGTGTCATACAGGCCCATACGGTTCTTAATCTAAGGGTTTCACATTTTAAAATTAATTTCCAGATTAATTAAGTCTTGTACACACTGTTATCTAGGAAGAGATACATAGTTAGAAACATTTTGATCCCTAATAATGATCCCCTAGTGATCGAGTTTCATTGTTTTTCCATAGTGGTAAATCATTTTATCAAATAATTCACCCACAGTGAAAACTCTCCCTTTCTGGGTTTACATGGTTTGAATTTGGAGGACTCATATTTTAGGAAATCTATGAGCCAACCATGAACAAGCCATGACCATTCAAAATATTATAAAATTTAACGTAAAAAATGAAAAGAAACCCAACCAATGAATGATAAAAATAAGAGTTTAGGAAAATAAAAAAATAGTAATATGTTGTTATAAGATATGAAATGTATTGATGATGATACCACTACAACTCCAATAGTTTTCAAGAACCATAACCATGATACTATTTTGGATTCCGAACTAAAATTATTCATGAATCCATGACATATGATGTGAAAAAGACTTGATAAAATACAACATAATATCTGAATTATAAATCTTGAGATAAGAATAAAGGGGGATCCTCCCCATTTAGAAGTCTAAATTCAAATTTTCTTATGGAACCTTGAATGGGGGAATCACTAAAATAGACAAATCCATACATTGATATATCAAAATCCACAAACCCAAATACCATGAAATTCATTAGCTAATAAATTCTATTCTCCTTGATTTATTGGTATATAATTTTGATTTTATCCCTCTAGTAGTGCTAACAATAACCCTGCTATTTTTGAAACTCCCAGTGGCCATTCATATTCATTAAATGGAAATGTTTCCTCTTTAAAAACAAAATAAAAAAGGAACAATAGTAAGATTGATATTCCTAAGGTAAACATGTATTAGGAATTAATTGTAACCAAAAAAATAATTACATAAAAAACAACATGAAATTCTATGACTACATCAATTAATAAATTAAAGATCATTGGATTATTCTTGGAGACTACCATGTTATCCTATGATCTAGTGAATATAATGTCGCAATGAACTCCACCATCTCTACAAATATTGGAAAAAATTGGTTTAATGTAATGACCTACTTGAAATCATTCTCTTTGGTGACATATACACATGTAACATGAGTAAAATGATGAAAACTATTACAAACAAGATGGATTGAGCCTTCTCCAACAATCGGTCCTTATAAAATGGGACTATATATCAAACATTACTCTTCCTAAATACAAATATAACAACTTTTTTATTATGATTAGAATTATTAATAGGAACTCCATGATCTATGTTCTATGAAGTTTGATAATTCTTTGTCATCTTACCATAATTGTGATATATTATTTTTAAAACTATATAACTCTTTTTATTGTTTAAATGATGATATTACATGTGTTATGAATATGAAACTTTTGGAAAAAAAATATGCAGGGTTCGTGTAGGGATACTTTCTATATGATTGAGAGGTATACTTCCACTTATGTGGCCAACCGTAATTAGATGTAGGATGAATCCACTAAACGTGATTTCATCTTGTCCCTTCTGTAAGAGTATAAACTTACTTACAAGGTAAATATCCTACTCCCAATGAATGAGAGAATTTAGAAAGAGATGTTTAATTTTATATGGCTGATGGATGGAGATTTAAATTATAAAATCAATAACATCCATAAATGGGACCAAAAATATTTTAGACCTTTATCCTTCCCCAAATATATAGATCATGTCATTCATAATGAGGAATTTATTTTAGAGCCTATTGTTTATTATTATTATTATAACACCTTGAATTCACTCGACCACCATGAAGACTTACATATTAGAATAATTACTATTCTAATTACCAATAAATCTATCAACAATCCTACCACAATTCATTTCATGTTTGAAATCATCTATGTATTCTTTATCCTTAATTAAGATCGTTCTCTCTTCCATAATATCAATACAAATGATTTATTTTTGAAATATTTGAATAGGTCACACAAAGACATATGTATGTGGGTCACATTTTTTCATCCAATGGAATAATTCCCCATGAACTCAATGTTAAATTCATCACATTCATTACTAAAGTTGAATATTCATTTGAGATCGATCTCATCAATCACATTTTCAATGTCAAACCCATCTATAAAATCATTACCAACATTAATGGTATTACAATTTCCAAAATTTTCCTAAAGTATTATATCCTAGAAATTTTCAGTATTTATCATGGGATGAAAAATTATGGATTTTATTTCCACAACCACTTAATAAATAACACTCTTAAGGAAATGGAATATAGGTGGTATCATTTCTCTTAATCCCAACATCAATAAAGACTTTAAAACTATTGATGTGAATTGGTTCTATACAATGTTACAGAACAATATTTTTAATGAAAATTTTGTCAACATGGTAAAATATCTCATTCAATGTTCTTATAGGTTAGTGATCATTATTGGATCTACCAAGGGTTAAGTGAAATATTAATGGAAGGTTAGGTATGAAGATATATTCTCTATTATTATTTTTTCAATTATAGATGACGAATTTTGTAGGATCCTTGATAACATTATGGTCCAATTAAAACATAAACTCATTCATGCATTGAGGATCTTAGATATCACCCCTCATCGTCTATATGTGGATTAAATAATCCAACTTATGCAAGGATAAAAATGAATAAATAAAAATATAAAAACGAATCTATTCGAAAATGAAAATGTTTTAATCCCTGACATCAATTATGATAAAGATATCATCTATTTTAGGTAAGGGAACCCCCATGAAAAAAGATATTGAACACTATTGGACATGAGAATTAAGGATTGGATCAATCCATTTATATACCATAGTGTCCCTTTATTTTATAGTTTACTCAATTTTAGTTTTTTATCTAGGATTTATGATAAAATATAAAATAAACCCTCATTATTAAAAGTTGAATACCTCTTGATAAATCTAAGGACATGACTATTGAAATCCATTAGTTTTTTAAGTTGGTTTGTACAATCATTATTTACAAATTTATCATAGTAAGTATTATGAATATAAATAATATGTTATGAATTTCATTTGGAATCGTAATATCCTCATAAGAAAACTCTTCACTATTCCTTTGACCAATTATTTTATACCTCTCATTAATCGAGGCATGTGTATCAAAAACATACAAAAAATTAAATGATGTTATCCCGGGAAATTTCATATTAAGGCTTTTAAATTGTAATCCAAAGGAATTGACTTTATCATATCCAAATATCAATGAAAATTATTTGAGGGCAAACATATACTAAATTGACAGTTCAATATGTCCAACAATCAAATATTATTTTTCCAACATCCTGAATGACTCAAGATATATTGGAAAAATGGAATCATCTCAAAATATTTGGATTAAGAACTGGATAGGTAAACCACTAAACATTTCTATATGTCTTCATAGTAACCTTCCTAACATAAATTTGTCCAGCAAAAATTCATGGACATTAATGAGCAAGATCATCTTGATAAGATCAAAATCCTACTTAACAACTAATTCTTTTCTCTTTATAAAGATTTCATAGTCAGGGATATTCATTCCAGGTCAATTTATTGTTTTATCACTACTTAATAAAGTCACTAAATAGTCTAGATATAGAGATTAAAAAATCCTTACATTAGTCCCCCATGTGTATCACTCGTATATATAATTTTGTAATATAATTCCTTATTGTATTTGATTAAAATATTTTGATATTCCTTTTGGATTTAGGCTATGTGTTTTTAATCAAAATTTCAAGGATTATGATCATATATTCCTATATTTTTAGAATTCATAGTATTTAGAAAAATTTATGTTTTTCCGCTTCATAGTCCACAAACTATTATCATCCTTCATTTACCCGTAGATGTATATATGTACTAGCATGAAACTCTCTCCTCAACTCATCATCTTATTACACGAGGCTATATCCCAGCTACTATAAATAATATAGTATACCTACATCCTATTTATCTATAATCAAGGACCCTTTAACTATTAATACACTTTATTGAGGACTGTCATTTCATTCAATGAATCTAATTTAATCCACAGTGACCAGTGTACCAACTCCCTTCATGATTTTAATATACTGAGAAGACATGATATGTTGAGAGAATACAAGCCATTGTTTTGAACCTTTTAGGTATTATGGTATCAAAATATTTCCTTCTAGATCAAAAATAATGATGATATAACCCTAAAAGAGAATTCATTCCCCCCATACTATGGTTCTATATTTTGTGACCATAGTGGGAATGTCCTCAGATAAATATATATAACATGTGAAATCATTTCATCCCATTAAGCAGAAATTATTGGTTTCATCACTATGAAATATTATATGAGGATAACATGCTATAAAAATAATTTCCTTGAAAGCAACTCAATCATTGTTGTGAAATATTTCTCTAACAACATGATCACTCTCTCACTGAGTTCCATAACTCTATGGATGTCATGTATGGAACTTATTTTCATCTCCAGTTAGATTATCTTATATGTTAACTGGGCAGAAAATTATATGGTGGATTTGATTTCTGAAGGAGTCAATAATGACCTCACAAAGTTGGATGTAACACCCAGAGATTTTATGAAAAATATTATTTTAATTTCATTAATGTCTTGTGTTGTATGCTACACCAAGATTACCTTGTGCTATACGCAACACCGTATTAGCTTGCAGTATACGCAACACTGTTCTTTGATCGTGTTACACACAATTCTGATAATAGTTATTCTACGCAACATTGAGTATATATATATATTCAATGTATAAATGAAATATGGTTGGATTATGTTATATGAAACAACGAAAGATTCTTCCACAACACGCAACCCTGACTTGGCTTGCATTACACGCAATCGTGAACTTCCTCGATAGCGTGTGTTGTACGCAATACCGGGTTTTACTAAACAACGATATATTGTTATAATATTATTATGAACTAGCCGTTATGAATAGTATTAAATAAATTTTTAATCTTATAACATTATTATTCGTCTTTCACATTTTCTAAAACATGGTATAAGAACAAAATAAATATTTCGGGTAAAATAAGTATTTTTCAAAAAATGCTGTTTTGCCACCTTTTGATGGCGCACCCACATTAAATTTAGTTTTTGACATTTTTATAAGATCAATTTGACAAAATAAAATTCTTCTTTAAAATCATGATATAAAAATTTACTTTGGATAAATTTTCATATCATTCTGGTAACTTTCATATTTTGATGAATAGTAAAAACACGCTATATTTTAATTAAAAACAACTTTTTCAATCGAAATAATTAATAGTGATAAATTATTAATTTGAGTGGTTTTAAAGTATATTTAAAATATATATTTTTACTATTTAATACAATGTTGGTCATTGGATGTAATTTCACATTTAAACCAGACATAAACAACTGTCAATCTATTGATAGTTATTATCTCTTAAGAAAACGCTATTTGTTTTGACGACGGGAATTAATTTTTAAATTAATTAATGCAACTGATATGTTTTGAATTTGGTAAAATAGACATCATTTTTGAGTTCATAATATCAAATATATCTTAGGCCTAATTTTTTGTATTTTTCTGGAAACTTTCATTTTTTGATGAATAGTGAAACCACTAAGTGGTAGTTATAAAAATGATTTTTTCATAAAACTTAATTTTACCACTTATGTGAGTGGAATTTCAAAAATCCGAGAGACACGGTTGATGTCAGTATGTAAAATTTGGTTCAATGAGATGAAAATCATTTATGGTGAATAGTAACTTCTAACTTTTTTTTAACCACGGTTAAAAGTAAATAGGGTAATTAAGGGTAAAATTGATATTATTATTACCCTAACACATGTCCTCATTCTATTGGATAAGTGTAATTCGACCATAAATAACCTTAGAAATAAAATATGACTATTTAGGCCCACATGGATATGATTAGGACATTTATTATTATTTAATTCAAAGAAGAGTTAAAAGAGTTAAAATCAATGTTTATTTACTAAATCATTTTTAATATAGGGTTATACATAAGATAAATACGATTGTAAATATTAATTAGAAAGATAATAAGATTTCTTACATAATGGTATTTTATTTATAATTTTTAGACATTAAATAATTTAATTTATTTACGACACAATGATGATGCAGTAATTACCATAATAGTGAAAAATTAGAATAATTGATATTATAAATACCAAAATAAGTGTAATTTGAGTCTTTTTATGAATTAAACTAATTTTATAAGTTAATATGACATGTTAATATTGATTTAATTAACTTTTTTCTAACTAATCATTCTGTTATGATTTTCACAAAAATCATTTACAAAATAGTGACAAATTTGACATAAAATATTTTTTAAAACAAATATTATATTATTAATTGTTATTTTTTTCCTAAAAATCTATGGTTCATCCCAATGACTTAGATAAGGTTATATATATTAATAATAAACAACTTGGGGTTCGTTTGGATTGTTATAGTAAGTTTATTAACCTTATAGTGTAAGAACACAAGAAGACACGGTAAAAGTAAAATTATCTAAATGATAAGGTTAAAATAGGAACCTAAACTTGTCTAAATTATATTGGATGAGAGGATTTCGACCCATCCCCACCTTAGCTTCGAAATAAATCAATTTGGAGCTATTTAAAACCGAATTTTACTTTTAATAAAATTATAGTTTTAGTTATTCCAAAGGTGCCCCTCTCCTCCCTTATAAAAGGGAACCTCCTCCCCCTCTTCCTCACACCACTTTGATCATTCAAGCTCGGACAAACCCTGCCAATTTATCGTCTACACTTCCCTAGAAACATTCTAGAGGTTCTGGTCTTCTTCAAAGACCTATTTTAGTGCCCTAAAAGGAGGTCTCAAATAAGCACTTCAAAGAAGAGGTAATGTCCGTTACCGATTCTTTCATCTTTATTTCTACTTCCACTTCTTCTTCTTTAGTTTTTTCATTATTAAGTAATAAAATCAGTATCAATCACATACTGATATGTTATTATTAGTATGTAACAACCCTATTTCACCATCTATCCATCCTACGGAAAAAAGAAATCACTACGCGTGCGTACGTATGGAATACCGTCTCCACGCCATGGTGTAATCTATTTTCCACCACCACCTTACTTTGATGGGTATAATGGTATAAATAATTACTATATATGACTATTATAAAGTGATATTGATTTTGAAATAGTATACATACACTCCAATACAATTCCACGATCATAGGAATGATATCATCAATCATGCATACGTACGGAATACCGTCTCCACGATGTGATGCGACTCGTTCTACATGATATTCATTTTATAATGATTATATAAATGAATTGAATGAATTAATATGATATATATCACACTAATACCATTTTGGAAATGAGGTATCTATAACCTAAAGAGAAGAATAAGAATTTATTCGATAAAACACGCATAAGAACAAAAAGTAATAAACACCCGAATAACAAGTAGTAATGAAATATTACTAATAAGAAGCTAAGAATATGACCATATATGACATCATAACAATAATTATGATTCTGGAATAAGTCAATAACATTATTTAAATCATTATACAGGAGGTTCGTACACTTACGTAGCAAATCATACATAAGGTAAGGGAAATATCACAATCTCATTTTTATCCGAGATTGTTTATACTTTGGTATTTACTAGGGTGTATTTTATCATCCACATCCATGTTTCCTCAATATGTAATATTATTTACATACACCTACAATTTTTTAAATCCAATTTTACCCTTATGTGAGTTTTTAGTAAAATATATGAAAGAAAGCTTTTGTCGTTTTTCGTACGAGGTACTTTTTGACTTTTCCGACAAAAGTACGAGAAGAATGTTTTTTTAACTTATACGGCATGAATGGAATTTTAAAACATTATTTCCAAGAATCTTCCTTTACAAGTTTTCAAGTTTATTTTTAATCAACTTCTCTTTGTTTATAATTATATGACATGTTAAGAAAGTAAAACTGTTTTTGAAGTAGAAATGATATTTTCCTCAAGAATGGAGTTCAAGTGTTTTATCAAAAAACAATTCCATGTAAGATAATATAGGGTTCTGTTTCTATCCCTATTATTACATGGATTTGATTATGTTGTGATGAAAATATTTTTATGACTTCATTTATCTTATATGAATTGTTTTATGATGTCATGTTGTTTAAGAATCCCATTTTTACTACATGGGTTATGCAATGATGTATGATTAATGATTTCGTGGCACACATAAGAATGGTATCATTATGAGATGGGTGGGACCTATATCTCCCTCCAATGCATTGGCTAAAGATTTTATATCTCATGAGATAGACATGGCTGGAACTTTAGGTTATACCGGTTCAGTGAAACAGGACTGAAACGAGGAGTGAACCCGGTTCAGAAAGGGACTTTGTCCACTAAGATAGTCTTGGCAATGAGTCTTGACTAATAAGAAATGATTCTCTATGATTATGTGTTTATTCCAACAAGTTTCATGTTTTAATTTATGATTATTGGGATTACATTTCACTACTATGATTTATCCCATGATATGAAAGTATGATCTCTTTTGCAGGATAATATTTCCAAAAGATATGTTCTTATAAATATGATGTGATTGATATTTCTTTTTTTTACACTTACATAGCATTTGAGCTCACCCTTTTATGTTTTATTTTCCCCAGGACATAAAGAAAGGATTTAGGTTTAAAAAAAATAAGATCTTTATGAGAGATGTTGAAGATCTTTCCCCACGATTAGAAGATTATATTCCGAGTTTCCAAAGACACTAAAGTATTACGGTCCTTCTCTGTGTGTTTTTGTTATGTACTAATTATTACACAAAAGTAATGTAATGTCAATTTACATCAACCTTCGGGACTCTACAGTTGGTATTAGAGGAAAAGTTTAGTCAACCTTTGGAAACTAGGATGTGAAAACGTTAGTAAGATCCCTAGAGATATTTCTAAGGTATATCTAGGGATATCCCTAAGGATAAGTATACGTATATGATATATTCCTAGAACTAGGGTAACGATATTAGATTAAACCAAAGATGTTAGATATTGAAGTACCTCCCCCTTTATTATGATTTTTTCCTCTCACACTATTTTTTTGGGTTTTAGAAAATGGCTGGAAACAAGATGATTCACGATAATGGAGGATATGATGGACAATGGAATGATATTATTCATGAGCAACCAAATGAAATGGGATTTGGATGTCCAAACATCATTATTATGCCGAATCAGCAATCTCATAATATGATCAATAAAGTAAAATTTGTTAAGTTTCCTAACTTGGCTAATAAGAGAAAGATGGAGTTTCATGATGATCATAGAGGAAAGAAAGTTCAATTTCTCCTATGTAAATCATGTGGGAAGAGGCATCAAGGAGAATGTTTCAAAGGAACTAGAATAAGCTTTGGGTGTGGAAAAGAAGGACACAAAGCCAGTAAGTGCAAAGGAAAAATTTCAGTAAACACCAGGGATGAGGATAATTGTATTGCTACGACATCAACAATTGTTAAATGTTTTAAATGTGGAATGTACCAGCATTATGAAAACCAATTCCCTAAGGGAAAGTCTCATGAAGAGAATCTGTATGGTCCTATGGGTAGTATTTATGTTGTTGATGATGAAGAGACTACAAATGATATGTGAGATGAAAGAATTGTTGAAGCTCAGTCAATGGTTAAAGAACGTAGTGGAATGATTACATGTTTATCATGTATAATGTTGTATATGTAATATCATGGTACTATGTAATAAAGAGACATCTAAGGATTGTTCCACTGTTGTCTTTCCTTGAGTTTTGAAAGTGTATGATTAATGGTACCAGTATCCATGAAAGGTTATTCAGATATTTTTGGAATGTAGATTTTATGCGCATAATGAAGGGATAAGGAGAAAATTAAATGTTTGATAGTATTCATGAGCTCATGACTGATATAAGGAGAAGTTTATATCATGGTTTGAGTATATAGAATTTTTGGATTTTGGTATGTGGAAAGAGTTAACTTTTGGTGGTAAGTTATTAGAGTTGTAATTCATGATAAAAATCGTTATTTCATAGTCCAAATTATTATAAGACTATATGATTTGTACTATCATAATAGTACAAATTTTTATAATCTCAGTGTTCTATATATTCTTTTATATCATCAAAATAAGATTTTACAATTTAGGTGAATTTGATCAAAGAGGAGTTGCTAAAATTATTTTTGGATATTATATAGATAAAATATGATACCACATTTATAATGGATATACATCTAAAATTAATGATTCATATGATGTTGATATCCTATAACATATAATGATGGAATATGTACCTAAAAAATCAATTTAGGAATGTGATGTTAATGTTAATTCTATTAAATTACCCAAGGAATTTCTAGAAAATAATAAATGTGATTAGGATGTATTTGTTATGGAATAGGAATAATAAAATTATGTCATAAAGAAAAAATATATTCATCTCATCCATAGATAATAATGAATATTATGTTGTAAACTATCATTGTAAACCATGTGAACTATGTAAATATTAGGATAACAATGATGATATAATCTCGTAAATCATTTTTTCCATGTTATTCCATATAATGTTGAAAAATTAATTTGAGAATAAAGAGCGGGATGCTTCCATAAATTAATAATTATACCAAATTAAAAAAAATTAGACCTCAGAGTTAGTTCAAAAATCCCATGAAAATAATGTGATTGGAAAATGTGGGTATTCTCGAACAAGTTGACTGATTAGGGATATGTTATGAAAATAAAATAACATTCCTATGAAAATGATATTCATTGCTTGTAGAATGTAATGTTGATGATGCCATTGCACAATTTAAAGTTCATGAAACCATTTAAATTCTTATTACTATTATAGCACAAATATAATACAATATATTCTACATGTATTTTAGATCTTATTTCTTTAATGGAGAGATAGAAGATTAGGTTAACATAGGTCATCCATGAAATATCATTGATAGAGATGATGGTAATTGTGATTACAGGTTAAATAATGATATATATGGGTTGAAACTATCCCTAAGATATTAGTATTCTATGCTAGAAAGAGGCATGAGGAAGATGAATTTCTGAAAGGGAAGTGTGGAAAAAGAACACTAAATCATTGATTATAAAGTGGCATCACATCTCATTATTATTCAAGTAGATGGAATTATATTTTGTTTAAATGATAATGTAAGGTGAAAGAAATTTTCTAAATATATGAAACAATAAATGGAAATATATACAATATATGAAATTAATTACATTATTGGATTATAAATCTCTTAAGAGAGGGATAAAAGTTGTTATTATCCATAAAAATATTCTTTGGGGAATCTGAAAAGATTTATTAATAAAATATTTGATGATTTTCTCCACCAATTTTATTGGGAAATAATCTATCCAAACAAGAATTTGCAATTAAATTTAGTCAATGCGAATTTTTAATTTTGGGTGAAAATAAGATACACATTATAACATAAAGTCTACATTTAATATATATTGGCACTATTTATTGTTGATATCAATGTTCACATAAATATTGCAATTTTGGTATTAAAATATTTTTTTATCATATTTATAAATTTAATAATATTTCATCGGTTATTGTATAATAGGAATGTTATTTAAGATTTGTTTTGTTATGAAGATAGAGATAGGTAAGGTTGTGTTGATGATATAAGATCCAAACATTTTTATATTTTCAAACATTTTTATATGGTTGATTCATTTGAACAAAAATAAGTATAGTAATGTGAATTTTAGAAGAACATATGAAGAGTCTGTATCTATGAATCATGTCAGAAATCAGTTAATATATATGAACTCGTAGTTAAAATATATTGAGTTTGGGGTGGAACTACCACTTATTTTTGGATGTGATAATAAATTTATCGTAAAATTTTTAATGAATCATTTTCAATATTAATGAAGTTAGAACATTGATATAAAATATCTCCTAATAATAGCTATTCATGAGTCAAATTAATTTATGTTGGATTATGTCCCTAAAATGAGTAGATATCTAATTTTTTCACTTTGACTTACTCTAAAAAATATTTTCAGAATATGATTTTGAGTTAATGTGTTCAGCCTCAACCATCTGAAGGTTAATGTTTGGGGTTCTATCCCATCTGTTATATTTTTTGTGGATGTTTTTGAATGGGATAGAAAAAAAATATAACACAATTCATTCATTATGATCAACACCTTGGAGATTATGTTAGAGGGTGTATCTATTGATATTTGTGTCTATTAAAGAGGATTATATATTTAGATCGAGTTAAAAGGAGAAATCATTGACTTCATCATTTTCTTCATGAATGATTTTTTCAATTTATTCAATGGAATTTATAAAAAGGATTGAGGTTTAAAATGGTCTGAATTAAGATATTATAAATTGAAGTGTTATCTAATTAAATCACTATTTTCATATGGGATATTTGGGATTATTTTTCTATATTTTTGTTTCTAACACCATGACATGTCAGGTAGGCTTAGAATATTGGGATGATAATTCACTAGTATGTGTGATATGTTTGAAAGTGATTTATGATCAGTGGTTGTTAAGAAGATATAAACGAAGATATTATTGAGATAATATCTATTAAATGATTATGTTACTATTTGTTGTTGATTAAAACTAGAGAATAATGATTAATGGTGGATTGAAGTGGATCATATTATTTTTATTAACATTTTTCAACAGTCATATTCAAATTTAAGACAATTATTTTTGTGGAGATATTAATTGAATTTAATTACATCTATTAGGGGTGAGGTAAAATATTCTATGTCATCTAGGATGTATTATAGTGTTGTTTGAGAAGTATTGGAACTAGTTTGATGTTTTCTAGATGTATTATACAATGTCAAGGACTTATTTAATGATAATTTTGATACTTCATATAATTCATTTTATATTTCAATTTGTTTTTAGAATATTACATTGAAGCTATATCAAATTAAACTGGAATTAACTCTATCGATGTAAATGTATTATATATATATATATATTTAAATGTCACATTTAATTTCCACTACTCGTGTAAGGATGAAATTGATTCACATGTAAAGGAAAGATGGAAGAATTATTTATCACATAATGGTCATATGGAATTAACCAAGTCAATATAAAGGTATCTTGAAAACATATTACATAAATATAGTAATTCCCATATAACATACATATGATTTGATTTTTAGTAAGGTTATATTTGAGTTTTATAATTTTACATTATATTTTTGTTGAGGAAATATCCTATGATTAATGGGTTAATATAGTGTTACATAGTAAAATAATCTCTAAATATTCATTTATCACAATACCTTAATCATTATCCTTTCAAAATGTAGAAGAAAATTATGTAGGGAAAACTGGTGATGATGAAATGTTTAATATTTTTGGAAGACCGAATATAAGCTTTACATGGTTAGTCAAGTTTCCATGGGCTTTGTATGTATGGTTGTGCGACCATGGGTATTACAAATTATGTTGAGTGACTGTGGGACCTCACATAGTCTGTTCATATAATGTTGCATGGTTGATCATGTGATTGGATGGTGCATAGTCAATCCAGTTAATGATTAACATAATTCATATCCCTCTAGATGAAATTTTCCTCAATAAAATTTTTTATCACTATACTTTTTTATATCATGGTTTTTAGATGTGATTAGATAAGACAAATTTTGTGAGTTTTATTGAATTGCAAAAAAAAAGAATACACTACCTTCATAAAAATGTAAATATATTTTTGAAAACATTAATTACTGGAGAGATATGAGAAAATTTCTCTATATACATACTATTAGAATCATTCTTAGTAATGAAGAAAGATAAAAAATTAAGAGATGATTCTATGTGAATAATGGATTTTCTGTTTCCATTGCAAATGCTTTAATTCATCCATGTCATCATGAGTTCTTTATATGAATAACATATCATCAATATAAGTAAATAATTTAGTGGAACTATTTTTATAGAATGTATGAATATTAGTTATAGGATTAAATAAAGGATAATAGTTCTGAATATAAAGTTATATATTAAAATAATGGAAGAAGAAGTGATCTTGTCACTGTATTATACATGTATTAATGTACACATTGTATTTTCTATGACACGATTATTGTGTTGAAGAATAATTAAGACAACATGATATCTAAATTTGTAAATGAATTTATTTCATGTACTTATTCATAATTTCTGTAGAGAGAGTAATTTATTGTTTTTAAAAAATCAGATACATATGTTTTAGAGGATTTAAATGTAAATTATCACAACTATGATTTTTAATATGGGAGGCTAATTCAAATGGAAATAAATTTAAAATATTAATCATTAGGTATTCTATGAATAAATTATCTATAAATGAAGAAGAATGGGTGTTCAAATTTTATCAGAAGATAACTATGAAAATTGGTTATAAAGACTGAAATAGAGTGTGTGAGAATATTTTGATATTACCCCTTATATATTTTAAATATTTCAATTTTGTTAAAGATTCAGTTTTCTATTGATTTTTTTTACAATTTCGTGCATGAAATTTGAAGTGGTGTCATGGTACTATGGAAGAAAGAAAAAGAAAAAGAAAACATCCAGACATGAACAACTTGATAATAGTCATTGGGGAAAGAATCTTATATTTACTATTCATTTGATAATTTTATATTTATAAACCAACCTTTAAATTAATGGGTATAAATACTATAATCCACATTATGAAATATATATATATATATATGACATACTCAACTAATATTAATATATCAATTCTTAGGAAATAAATAATAATTTTTTAATAGTAATTTCATTGTAAAAAAGGTACATTTTCTTCATAATGATATTCATTTATTTTTTCTATAAATTATTATAATTAATTTCTAGAAAATTTAAAACTATTTATTAATAAAATGAATTTCATTTTTGAAATCAGAATACAAGTATATGCTTATAGTGAACTTTTAAAATTTCTGTGAAAACGATTTTTGCATCAAATAGTTAAAATAGTGATATTTATTGTAAATTACTATTTGATTTCATGTATTTAGATAATAAATTACTATTATGAGTTAGTTTTATAATAAAATTTCTTCATTTTGATTAAAAACAATAAAATTATAGTATTATAAATGAATTATATACATGAATTTGGAATGAATACACTTGTATACTTAAATAAAATTTTCATTAAAATCAATTTATCGTTGTATTTTGTGTTTTTATCTTAAATTAATTCCTACTATGTCTATAATTTAAAACAAGAAAAATGGAATCCGTATTTTTAATCTTGTGTTTGAATTTTTTTTAAATAGATCCCTTTTATTTTTTATTATTATGGATAGTAAACAGATTAAATAATTGTCACCACATAAAAAAATCAGGTAAATGTTTGCAAAAATGATATGATAAGGATTAAAATATTAACTTAATAGTAGAATTTATTCTATTTAATGATAGTTGTTCAGTCATGTCTAACTATTTTTATAAAAAATTTGAATCTTAGGAATATATTTCTTAGAAATTTTGATTTATAATATTTATTTAATATAAAATGTTAAAAATATAACTTGTTATCATTTAATCCCTATAAATTTTTAAAATACCAATAATAAAAAGTTATTTTAGATTATATATACATATTCGGAAGATATACTTTATTTTTATCATGGATTTTTTTTTTAATTTTTGGAGTAAAATAATTCATGATATTCTTATGCAACTTCGACACAGTATTGTAGACACTATAAAATGTGTTCTATGCACTTTTCAAAAAAAAATATCATCAATCAAGCTTGAAAGGTTTATGGTGCGACTCTGTATTTTTCATCGGGTTAAATGATTGTTGTGAAGGAACATGACCGAAGGGAAGTGACCAGAGCCCGGTAATGATCCCAAGAAGGAGTGTAGGGGCGCAACCCCTGATGTATGGAGTAATAAATTTGGCTAAGTCCTCAAAGCGGTGCGCTAGGGTACAATCATGAAAGTACATGAACGACACCATGATAGATCTAAATGAAGATACACTTTTTGGCTATGTCCATAAAGTGGTTCACCAGTTATCCAAAATCACCGGTGGCACACATGCCTTCTTGGGTGCCACCCATATAGCACACAGACACTTACAGACAACAAATATGGCATGGAATTATAAGTGAGCACACAATCACCATTCACATCCGGCCACTTATTTTCCTATAAATAGAACCTTTGGGCCTTTATCTGTATGGTAAAATTTCTCTAAAGCCTATTTTCGTCTCAGGTCACCCTAGCGCATCACTATATAGCTTCGCCCAAGACTTCCGAACCACCATGGTAGTTTTTAACACCCATCGAATATAAATTAAAGAAGAATGATAGGATATAATTACCTTTAGTGTTTATAATCCATAATTCATGTGACCCTAAATTCCCAAAACTCTCTAATCCAAAAACACTTGTGTTCCACCCATTCCTCTCAAAGGAACATGAGCACCCCACTTCTGGGAATACCACTGAATACTCTTGATGGTTTGAGTATAATCTCACCCATCTAATTAAAATCCAGGTTTTTAATCACATAAGTTGACATATGGTCACCCAAGCCAACATGAGTGCCCATACCTATGTGCTAGATACTTACTTGGGAACTCTTATTTGATTCACATATTCCCTTCATTCCATAAAGTCCATTCATCAACTCTTTATTGATGCCATTCATGGAAATGATTCATCTTCATTAGATCCCTTATCTAAATGAAATTATCTTGAAACCTATATCAAGACCTCATAATTTATCAAACCATTTGGAAAGTAACATCAGCGTGACTTTTATTTGGGTTTGTATTTCGGTAGTTATAAGTTTCCCAAATTTGTTTTGTAATGTGGATATGATTCATAGAGTTTCGGTGGGTTTGTATACCCACAGTCCCAAGGAACATTCTCCCAAGTACATTGTTGGGATGTTCTCTATTTGGAGGATTAGGGATTTGGTTATGACCTCCCCTTCTCTTCTCTAAAAACATGAACCTCATGTCTCTAGTAGGGAAGGTACGGTTCTCACATACATTTAATTTAAAACAAATCAGAAGTCTCCCTCCCCTACAATGAATTTTTTTAGGAAACCATCCTTGTGAAATCACTTAAGCATTGATGTAGTAGATTGTAGTCTTGATCCTCTCTACTTCATTCAGATTCACTCCTTCCGTACATTAGGCCCTTGTCTGATGTTTAGTGAATGGTGGGAAGGTTTTTGGACAGGTCCTCATCCACCCTCACTACAGTAGTCCCTCCATATTCCAACATCAATGTAGGAAAAGTGTGTGTGTGTGTGTGTGTGTGTGTATTTGTTAAATATTTTACATCCTCTTGTTTCTCACATTGATCATGACTTATGTGGCATTATAGAATTCTAAAAATTGAAAAATTTTCATAAACATTCTCCCTATTCCAATAAACTACAATAACACAGATTCCCTACATAATTGGGATATGTAGGATGCTTTAAAAGTAACGTGCACTATCTCATTTCATCCATAAATTGGCATCCTCATTAGGAGTAATCTACAAATTAAACTAACCCAAATCATCTAGGTATTATTTCCAGGTAGTAAGAACAAACTCAATTCTCTAAAAAGACTAAACCCTCCTATGAGACTCACTAAGCTACATAGGCTTTGATTCCCATCAAAATGGGAAACGTTGGAGGCCTGTATGAGGTCCAAACCCAACACTTCAAATCAACCATGTTCTTCCTGGGTAATATTCCCAATATGTTCTAATCCAACATGGAAACTTGTATCATTTCCAAATTCCTTTGGCTGATTAGGCATAATTCCCACCCTAATCTTTGACTATTCACATTTCTCTTAGATTTCCATACCATAGGACATTAAACAATACATATTGGTCCTTATAACATGAACATAAAAAGGTATGATTCTCCCATTAATTGGAACAAAACAATGAGGGTTTAGATTTCTTTCACCATGATATATAGGTAGTCCATTTATGGGTATGATCCCAACATCAAAACAAAACATTGTCTCCCTGGATGATAATAAATTACAGAGTGCCCCACATAGTGGCTTAAAAATTCAGTATTATAGTAATGATGATTAAAAGAATATCTTAATAGAAAATGAGAGGATACCATTGATGGAGAAACTTGAATACATACTAATGTCTCCATTAATAAAGATCCACGAATACATTTGGATGATTATAAATTTCGACCATGATAATAATTGATTGAAAATTACAATGGAAATGTAATTTATTCTTGGTGAATTAATAATAATTCATGAAAATATCTCAAATCTATAAGAGAGTTTGGGAGTAGGCAATATGTTCCCCCAAAAGGTTGTGATGAGTCTGACCTCCCATCCTCTCTCCCAATGCATGTTCATAAGTATCATATGTTCAAACCTAACAAACACTTACCTTTGGAAAACAACTTCCTTTGGAGAATGAACTATTGAATGAATCTGGTTCCATAAATAAATACCTTGGAAACCTCCCAAACGTAGTGATTCTTATTTAGAACACACGTTCCATGAGACGTCAAAAGAAATATTTATCTAAATAATATAAAAAAATTATTTTAAAATTGATAAAAGTAATATAATATTAATGAATCTTAATCGATGGATTATTTAAATAAAAATAAAATATTATAATGGTTTATTATATTAGATTCGAATTAAATTATTTTATGGTTATTTTCATATTCAATTTAATTTAAGAGTTCTGAAAAAAATAAATTAATGTTATTTTATAATAAATAATATTTTATTAGATGATTATTAATTATTATAAATAATAGCTTCATTTATGTTTTTTATTTGTTTGAAAATATCATATACTTTTTATTTTTCATCCAATTTTCTTGTTTTTTATTTAATATATTATCCTCTAAAAAGTGAAAAAAATATGATACCATGGGAACTTTTCAAAGGGTTAACACAAGTGAGAACAAATAGCTAAGAGTAAAAATCTTATACATACTTGTAAAAGTACTATTAAATGAGTTTCTAGACACAAATGTTTCTTTTATTATAAATATATCATATGGGACCATATTCTCCCTAAAATGTAATTTATATTAATTTAGTATTTTAAGAAATTAAACATTTTCCACACCCCTTGGCAATATAATATAACATCATCTACACTTTAATTCACAGTAAAAAATCCATTTAGTTTTTCCAATAAAATCCCAAATCCTTTATTAAAATATCTTTTATGTTTCAGAATTCTCATTCTGGGCAAAATAAAACCACTATAGGATTTGATGTTTACTAAATAAGAAATAGTCTAGAGGAAAGATATAGTATTTTAAAAAATGTTGGTTTTATTAATTCACATTCCTCCTTAAAGTATTCCTAAAACATGATTAAATATTAACACAATTATATTATTCATGAATATATTTTATTCTTTTAATGTAATAGCATTCAACCATCTCACATTCCATCAAATGGGAAACAAATTCTTCATTCATGTGCATGGAAGACTACTGCCTCACTAACATATGTAATTCATTTTCCATCACCACCTCTCATCTATTATTAGAATTGATGAATTTATTAAATTTATATTTTATTAATTATATTATCATGATTATTTATGGGGTAATTATTATTTACCATTTTTTCCATCCATTAAAAATGGAAACAACATTCATTGAAAAAATATTTATTTCAATTAATTGAGGAAATTTTGGAATATTAAAAAACTTATTAGGATCCCGAAAAAAACATAAGGAATATTCTGAAAAATCAAGAGAGTAAATAAGTTATATGGACAATATAGTAATCATTAGTTTTAGATTCAATGTATTTCATTCCATTGAAATAATATAAATAATGAATGAATAAATATTGTTAAAAATAAACATGTTGTTGTTAAATAGTCCCCATGATCGACACATGTCACATAGATTCATATTATTCATCGATTTATAGGTTACTACTAAAGGTTTGTTTGAGAAAAATACTTTGTTATCTGTCGCACTATCTAGGTTAACTATTAAATGAGTAAAATATATATAAATAAAATATAATGACAGATGATTCTAGGGAATCAAAATAAGGGTATTGAATTCTTTTATTGTTTTTTTTTTCATATAGAAATAGTAAGTTTTCACTTTAAAAATTCTTCTCTAGATGTAATATTTTGTGTTTATATTTTAAATGATCAGTTCAATTCTTATGATTCAAATCAATTAAAACCAAATTAGTTATATTATTCTTCCAATGTGTTTTAACTATATTCTAAGGTTTTTGATTAAAAACCTAGAGACATCATTTATATGGTGAAATGTGTGAAATATATACTGATCATAAGATTTTGAAGTATACATTCAATAAATAAGAGTTGAACATAAGGTATAGTATATTGGAGGAAAATATTAAAGACCATGAAGACCCAATTTATTACTATTAAATAAAATAAAACAAGTTAATTTATGCCTTATGTAAAAAATAATAAAGCATTATTAAATATGTTATGTTTTGAACATGATCCTTAGATAAATGATTTAATGAATATTGGTCAAGAAATTATGTATACATAAATTTTTTTTTGTTTCTTGGGATCGTGGTGTCATCATTGTTATAAAGAATTATTTATGCTCAGAAAAAATATCATATTTTATAGGAAAATGAAAAATTGTTCTGTTTGGGAAGGATATCTGAAATTAATATTGATAAAGAATGTGTTTTAATATTATAAAAAATATTATGTGTGCCTTTTTATTCAAATTTAGAGAAAAAATTGATGAGTGAAGCTAATAGTTAATCCATTTTTTTAATTCTTGTATCAAAAAGATGCATATAGACCTTAAGGAATATTATTAGTGGGAAGGATCAAAGAAATACATTACTGATTTTACAATGAAATTTTTGACTTTTCCTTAGGATTGTGTTAAGAGAAACATATTGAATGGTTTCCATCATCCTTATCCATTCAAAGAATAAAAATTAATTAATATAATAATGAATTATTTTTTGTGATTACCAATGATATCTAGGGGAAATAATGATATTAGGGTAATTATGGATCAATTGACTAAACCACCACATTTTATTAATACATTAGATAATATGTCTCTGGATAATTTTCAATATTTTTTTAATTGATTATCATATTTCATGGGTTCTTTGTTAATATTTTATCTTACTATGATCATGGGATTACAACTACATTTTGAAAAATATATTTCATGTTATTGAATGATGAATAAATATTTATTACTCATTTCCGTCTTCAATATGATGGATATTTCAAGAGATAAAATTTCATACATTCAAAGACATGATTTAGGATTATTTTATGTATTTATAGGGAATATTGGGTTTGAATCTATCATTAAATTAATTTCATTATAATTAAAATTTTAATTCTAGTATACAGATGGAAATCTTTGAGGAATTTTATAGAATCTACTGTTGAACTATGGATTGTTTTTATAATATAGGGGAAATATTGTTGTTCTGGATTCTTTTTTTCATAAATGGTGTTATTTTAATGATACTTTATCATTATATAAAGATGAATAATACTAGGTAGAAAATATATACACGTAATAAGAGAAATGATATTTAATTCAAGGAAGGTGGTTACATTGTTCTTAATATATCTGTTTGAAAGAGTGTTCTATGTGTTGGTAAAAATAGAATTTTCGGTATACAGTTCATTGGTATATATTTAATACCAAATAATCTTGGATTGGATGTCTACCGTGTTTCCAAGGATTTGATTTTAACGCTGGTAAGTGATGTCTTTCTTGCATCACTACTAAGAATATATTTACCACACACATCTCATGTTTTGTTCCATGAATTAGAATGGTTTGAAGAGAAAATATCAAATTAATGAAAAACCTATTTAGATTTATGGATATAGAGATTATGGGTTTTAATATAACTATATTCAACATGTTATGGTTTTCATTAAAATATTATTGTTGAATAATAAATATTGGAATCTAATAAATCAATGAACGGAAAGATACAACCACTCGTTAAAGTAATGAATAAAATGGCGAAGTTGAAACTTCAAAAGGTGGAATAATATAAACACCCATGTAATTCTGATAATAGATAAATTTTATTACTTATTAAAATACATGAATTAGATTTTTTAGTGTTTGAATCATTATAATAATATTAATTAATTTTTCTATAAAATAATTATTTTATTTATACCAAATATGTTTACACCATTTCTATGATTTTTTAATTTTTTTTCAATTTTAGTATTTAAAATTGAAAAAATAAAAATAATTTTTAAAACCAGTAAAAAAAATTATCTTATATTGAATTTCTTTAAATTTTTTAAAAAAGTTAATTTTTGTGTGAATATTAGACAATATTGATTTATAATAAAAAAATATTTCTTTTAATTTATTTAAAATGTAAAATTATATTTCAAATTTCGTTTAACATTTCTTTCGTCCATATTATTTATCAAAATCCAACCGATTCCAATTTAATAATAATTACATTTTAATTTTTAAATACATTTTTATTCTTTAAAAAGTGTTTTTGGAAACCATTTATTCATCATGTTTTGTGGGATTGTTTTTACTTTAAGTTCATCTAATTATTGAAATTTAATTTGATAAAATTTATCCCATATATTATGTCCAAATTTTTTAGTTTGGCCATTTTTTGTCATTATTAATAGTAACATTGGTAAAACAATTAGTTACGAGGGTTGGAGTAAAAATGATTTAAATGATTAATAAAAAAATCTAAGGTTTGAAATAACCATAAAAAAATTTGGATACAATCATATGGTCAATTTATGACTTTTAATTATTTATTATTATATATGGTTCCATTATAGATCAATTTTATTTGACTAAGACATTAATACATTTTAATTTTATGAATATTTGTAATTATGTCCTCTCCCACACATATAAAATAATTCCCTCTATCATCTCTTAACTATAAATCAAGATCCAATTATGTCTACTAGGACGTACCAAAATAACTTCTTAACATCACCCCCACAATCATAAGTTTATTTTTATATCATAATACTGTCCAAATATATCTTTAGGTATAAATATATGGATGTTTACCAAAGAATAGGTGTTGATATTAACTAATTATTTCCATTTTGATTCTTATTTTAACTCATTATAAACCATCATATAAATTTTTAAATAATGTCATATATATCCACCCCTACATTAATTTTATTATTCTTATTGGATAACCCTTTTTCATATATTTATCTATTAAATGTAAAATAATAGCATTTTGTGTGTGTGTGCTGCCTATCGCCTCACATGACGATGTATTTCAAATTTCAACATGGAATCTTACGAATAAACATAATTGCCTTTCAAAATGTAATGCAATGATACTTATATGATATAAATTTTATTTTTAAATGGCCAATTAATAATCAACATATTTCATTACCATTAAAATATAATAATAAAATAGTGCATGTGTGTACATGCAGATTACCACCTTACACACCGATGAATATTATTTATCATCATCGACCATGTGAATGATATTTATAAGCAGATATTAATTTTTAATATTAAATAAAATATATAATTATAATTATCTAAATTTATAATAATAGTTTCCTTATTTTCCTCAAGTTCATTAAAAATGGTACCATTACTCATGCTCACATACATACTACCATCTCCATGATTGTAATGTAATTAATTTCTCATAATTAGTAAATATGAATGGTTATTAAATGACACATAATGCATAAAAATGACAATTAAAACATTATAAATATTATTTAGAAGATAAAATAATGATCTTATTGACCATATTCAATATATCAAATCCATTTATGACTTATAAGTCAAACATTCTCAAAATCTCTGATGTGAATTTATTAGAATTAGTAGTTATCTATAACATGAATATAATATAAATAAAATTTATAATAAATCAGATAAATATTATTATTAAAGTTGGTAATTATCAAAAAAAATATTCATGATTATAAATAATAGACATGACAATTCATAATCGAGGAATGAGATTTTTAGTCTCAATTCACTTTGTTTGAAGATTAATCTATTTTCACTGTATGTTTTTATTTTTATGTTGTCTGAACTATCTTTTGGATGTATTTTATAATTATTATTTTAAAATTGATGTTCTTGAAATAATATTCAAACCTATTTCCTTTAATTATTTAGTGGATTAAAATTTTATCAAGCCATAAGGGATATTCTATCTTCCAAAATAGTTTTATAACATTTAATAGATATAATTATATTATTTTTCCAACAAGTCCATATTTTTGGTTGGATGTGTAAATTTTTAAATAGATTACTGAAAAATATTATTTTACCACAACTTTTAATTTCTTACCATGCTCTTAAAAATGTTTTTTCATATTTTATATAGAATTTTTTTCCTTTCTTTTAAAGTACAAAAAGAAATTATTTTTACTATATATAATAAAATCCTAGGTATTTTTTATTATAGAAAATTTTTATTTCATAATAATATTTGTGAATTATGTATATTTATCATGTATTCACTATAAAAATATTATGAAATTCACCAACGAAAATAATCCATTTTTTATAATAAATTCATTCCATATATTATATTGTTTTATTTATATATTCTAATTTTTAAATATTATATTTTTAATCAAGAAAATTAACTTAATTTTTGAAATAAAAATACCTAAATAATCATAGAGTGTTTTTTAATATATCGAAAAATAATACTTTTTGTTTATTACTATGAAATAACAAATTTTTATGAAAATCATCTTCTTTTAAGTATTCAAAAAGAAAAATTATATTTTTATTATTTCTTAAATATAAGATATTTATTTTATATAAAACTTATATAATCAATTTTATTTTAATTAGAATTATATATTTTTTATAAAATCATTTTTATACATAAAACGGTATTTTATAGAAGAATATTTGTCATCTCATTTTGAATGTCCATTTTTAAATTAATTTCTACCACATGTAGAAATTATATTTTTATAAAATGGAATCAATATCTCAAATAAACTTGTCTAAATTAAGAATGAGTTCAATAATATTTTTTTCATTATGAATAGTTGGTTTTCATAAAAGTTTAGGAACCTAGGTAAGTGTAAAATCAGGTTAAAAGGGTTAAAATTAAAATTATAAGAGTCAAAATTATATGAAATAAATAAAAACACAATTGTATGGTAATATATTGTAACAATATTAACTATTATTTGAAAATGATCCATTTTGGATCTAATTTTATTGACCATAACATTAATATATTTTCTTCATTTGAAAAATTCAATGTGTGACCAACCACTAACTTAAAAAATGAAAACCCATATCCCGACTTCTCTAACCTTCAAGGGCCTCTTATATATTTCATTACCTATATGAATCCTTATTTATCTTTCCTCTACACATCTTAGAGGTCATGTATTTACTATAATTCCATCCTAATAAGTCTTTATGTAAAAAACTATGGTTCTTGTCTGTAGAGAATGAAGGTAAATAAAATTCATGATAAGTCAGATTTTAGTAATGGTATTTTAAGTATCAATTTTCATTATTTGAAAATTACAATATTTTCCCCACATTTTTATGTGTGAAAAAGATGCCTTATAGAGATATTTAATTTGTATTCATTAAAAATTTAATGTTTATAAAAATCTATTCAATTTTATTTACCTTAATGATTGATTAATTCAAATGCTATCAGGTTGTAAGGGATATTTTGTTATAAAACCTATTATTAAAGATTTATTTCTAAAGAAATTTCTTCACATGAATTTTTATTTTATGTTTTCCTATATACTTAAATAAATTAATTAAAAAGGATACATTACATATCATTTAATTTTATAAAAATGTCATTATAAGTAATTTTTTTCACATTTAGTACCAAATTTTTTTGTTTCGTGAAAAAATAGAAAATGATTATTTTTAATGTATAATACATCCACTGCCTCTTCCTCAATAGATATAATTATTTAATATTTGGATTATTTTAAAATATTCCATCTTTTATTGAAAGAAAATTTTTTCTTCCTTTGGTAACTAATATATTAGTTTTTAAAATGGGTGTATAAAATAATGGGATTTAATAACAACTAAAAATGTTTTACGTATGGTTTTAAAGGTGGATTTTTATTTGATTTTTTATATATATGAATGATTTTATATTTTTAATGTATGTTATCAGCCATGGAAATTATTTATGATGCTAGATAACCATGATACATCTCTTTAATGAATTGTATAGCGATTATGTTATTTGTATAATTATGATTAGATTAGTGAAGTGAGTTTTTATATTTATAATGTTTTTATTAACTCTTCTTGTAATAGTTATATGATGATTATTTCCCAATGAACATACATGAATTTTTAAAAAATTCAAATTCGTTTTTGAGGAAGTATATTAATTTTCTATGGGTTGAAAATGATATTTTGTTTAATGAAATGTATTTTCCCTTTAACAATAATAATAAATAGTTTTACAAAAAATACTCTAGGTCTCTCATGTTTTCTAAGATACCCTCATGATTTTGATTTTCCGACATTTTTTTCGTAAATTATTTTATGAAAAATATTTTGTATTAGTGATGATTTAATGTATATGTAAATTAAAATTTGACCTCAAATTTTATATTGAAAAGGGAAAAATATATTTACCATTGCATGGTATTGAAATTTACTAAAATATTTGTTTTTTATTGTTTATGTCCCATATAGAGCATTTAGTGATCCAACCAAATTTCCATGGGTTTTTCAATTGGTTATATGAATTAGTGGGAAAATAGTGATTTTAATATTTTAAATTTAGAGGATTAATCATAAAAATAGAATGGGTTACATTATAAAATTACTCTACTATGTAATAAATAGATATAGCGTCACAATGACCACTTTTTGAAGAATAGGTTTATTATTTAAGAGTAATTACCTAATAAACTAAAACTATAAACCTAATAAGGTACATGGGAATAAAATATATCTAATTCATGCACTAAAAATAAATATTATTTATTGATTTACTATTAGGTCCTTATATAACATATCACCCTCAATGGCATTACCCCCTTCGAAATCAAAATAAGCCAAGTATTTTGGTATAAATTTCAAACTACTCCTTTCCCACATCTATTTCATTATGTGCACTTCATATACCTAAAATAACGTTAAAAATCATCAAATGATAATCTTAGTAACACTGTTATACCATTATGTTATTTTAATGTTCGTAAAATAATTATCATAATATCCCATTTCTTTTTTCAAAACTGAAATAGTCATTTGTGTGTTGTGCAAGAAATGGATTCCATGAAAAACATAATTTTTTTACATAATCACATGATGAGGAAGTTAATAACATGGGCATTATTATATAAGTGTCATATTTAAGATGTATTTTAGATTCTGAAATAAAAACTCATATTAAACTTTTTCCAAGATCTACGGAAATAAAAATCATTATCCATTCTTATGTGTGGACTACCACCCGCATAAGAATATTGATATCTATTTTTTATTTCATGAATATCTTACATGGATGGTAATTTTAATTAGTTTCATGGAAAATGTTATTTTCATGAAATTATTATGTTTTTATAAGCCGAAACTTGTGAATATTTTAACAATATGCAAAAATAAAAAATCATAGTAAATTGAACCGACCAAATGAGTGTTCATATAGAAAAAATTAAATCATCAAAAAAATCATATAAGATATATTCTTATATTAAATCCAAAAAAATATATAACAAATAACAAAAAGTAAAAACCGTATAATATTATTATGCTTCTATTATAATGATATTACTACCCAATAACATCATAATCATCCTTTAATTATGATATGTTTTTTGGGTTAGTTTTACCACCTTGTTGAAAAATTCACAAAATTTATAACACCGATGAATATGAGAATATTATTACATTTAATATATGATATATATATATGTAAATAATTTATTTGGTTTTTGAAATGGTTACATAAACATTTAAGTAATTATTTAGGAAAAACAATTCATTATCTAAGAATCGTCCAAACATACTCATCGCCACAAACATCATTATGGATCGAAAGAATAACACAAAAATAACGAAATTATAAAATTCAAAATAATTATAACACATAAATTTTAATACCATTAATGATATTGGATTAATGATCTTTGTTATAATAATAATAAAAACTCCTCCGTTACACTATAGTTCCAAACAATCAAAATTAATCACATCCAATATCTAGAATATATAATAACATACTAAAATTAATGTTGAGGATAATTGAAAATTACAATTATAAAAGTATATATAAATTAATAAGGTTATAAAATTAGTTACATATAATGTTATTTTTTATACATAAGGTTATAATGTTGTTAACAATGAGGGAATTCAACGCAAGGGGTTCTTTGGGACAACAATAATTTCATTATACATATTTCCTATTGTGGACTATAGTATCCTTAATATGATCAAATTAAGACCAAATTAATCTATTTTACAATATTATTTTTACTAATGTGGTTTTAGGATCCATATCATGTTCTATCAGTAATTGTATTTTGAATCTAAATACATCAATACTATAATGGGTTATTTATTTCACTTTATACTCCATGGGGCATGTTTTATAATGTGAACCATAATATATTTTATATCATGTATTCAATACCAAATTTATTTTATGTATGAAAATATATTCAATTTAATCATATTTTAAGATATATTTCTGGATCATCCTCTCTATTTCATTTGATTCGTATGTTAAAAATACCATAATAGTTTCATCGACTCAATTTTTGATTCATTGTGTCATATTCATTCATAATTAAATATATATTTCATGATTTATTTTATTCTACCATTTAAATTTTTTATATAATTAATCCAATTGTTATATAGGTAAATTAATTATCATCATAAAAACAATATATTTGATAAAAAAACTTAGTTTCCACATGTGCCCATATCATTTCTATTTTTGAACTTTTTTATCAACTTTTACCTCTATGATTTCATGGATTCTAAATGCTATTAGTTTACTCCTACTTTTATAAAATATTTTATATAAAAAATTCAAAATATCAAAAAAGAAATTATTCCTTAGGTTTTTTTAAACTACAGATAAATTTAAGTTGGGTAATTTTACATTAATAAATATAAATCATTATTGAAGTATATTCTTCACAAATTACTATATGACTTCTCCCTCTACATGGATTATGTAACTAGTTTATTTGTATCAATGAAATGATCCATTACT
Organism: Viscum album; assembly: GCA_963277665.1. Classification (NCBI taxonomy): domain Eukaryota; kingdom Viridiplantae; phylum Streptophyta; class Magnoliopsida; order Santalales; family Viscaceae; genus Viscum; species Viscum album. Next base: position 772,125,483 of record OY728142.1, on the reverse strand, counting down.
AATATATTTGTTCCACACCATCCACTATGAAAAGATATATCTTTTATTATAATGAATTTTCAATATAATAAATTTTTTAAAAAAACATTTAAGGGTGTAAACATAGATTCCATACATTTCATGATTTTGAAAATAGTTAACATAATTATGTACCATTTATTTATAAAATGTAAATACCATATGCTCTATTATTTTGATTGAATAGTATTTAGACTTAATGTTACAAAATAACATCATATACCCATTTCTTTTTTAATGTATGTATCATGTTTTGATAAAAGAAGTTATTATGAATGTTTTAAATATGCAGTTCTATTTGAAATGGATATGAAACCAATTTTCATTCCATGACTTATTTATAATTATATGCATTTTAAACAGTATAAATATATATAGATGATGATTTATGGGGTCCTATATCGCACTTATACATTGGTTTTATTTTATATCACATGATATTTTCATGTTTTTTATGTAATGAGACTTCATAAACACGTGTGGATTTAACGAATTTAATAACAAATTTTTTTCTATGGTAATGGTTTTCCAATATATCCATGTTTTATTCTATTATATTCTATACATTTATTCATATTAATTTTTCGATGTTATACTATCATGGATCATGTATATTGAATCAGGATTCCACACACTTTGTATTCATGTATCTTTTATTCCATCCCTTCTTCCAAGATTTAAATACTATTATTTATTGGGTATAAATCCCTTATGTACACTTATAATACCCATATTGTCATTTTATGATCACTTATGAGATTTTATTTTCATCCCTTATATTTACCCGTAATGATATTTTGATCTCACACATTTTATATGATAAATTTCAACAGATTATAATGTTATTAATGATATGAAATTTATACTAGATTTAATTATTTCGAGAAATAGTGGGAGATGTTAAATACTTATTTTGGATTAAGAAGTTTCTTATATAGTGGGAAAATGTCCATTAGTTTAAAAATAGAAAGTTATTTAGTTATTTTTATTCCAAATTTCACAAAAATACAAACATAAAAGGTCTTTGGAATGTAATATAATGACATACTTTTATATAATTATTATAGTATATATAGTTTGGTTTCTGTGATGTTATATTATTAGTTTGGGGTTCTAGGGGTTCACATCCTATTTTGTTGGTTTACTTCATTGACAATTGATTTGGTGGAATTAAGGTTGGTGGTTTAATATTTATTTACATTATAGTTATACTATTCTTCCCTATAATGTATAATTATTCAAAAAATTTATTTTGAAATATATTATACGAAAAATTATGAAATTTTTTAATGGAAAAATAGTAAACCTAAAGTGAATATTTTATAATTTGGTAATGGTAAGAGCATGTTTAAAGTGGAATTTTGAATCTAATATGAATTTTTTTTTTGAAAATTTCATTGTCATTGATTTATATGGTTTGAGAAAACCCTCATGGGAAACCCCATGTTCTAGGTTGATGTGAACATAAATTAAGATATTCTCATTTACAATAGTCATGGGTGTCTACTATGATAGGCATGTAATTTATGTGGAACACATAATTTCTTGTGATGTTATATGAATTCCATTATAATAGATATTTGGATAATTAATTTACATTTTATCCTTAGGTTTTGTTTTCTAATTGTTCAATCACATGAAATGTGATTATGAAATTCAAATCTAGTAGTTATTTCATGAAATTCAACATTCTTTATTGTTTTCATAATCTATTTATTTTGAAATAAATAATTATTTATTATTTTAAAACTATAATGAATTATATTTTATAAAAAAATGATGTATATAAAAAAACATAGTGAGATTATATAAGGTTTCTTTATCACAACATTCATGCACCATTAGATGTATACATACCTTGTTTCATCAAATATAGTAAGCGGAAAATAACCACATGGAGTTGATGTATACTCATTATTCATTATTTTGATTTATGTGGAGGTGAAATGGTGGTCGGTTGATTCCTTATTTAAAAAAGAGAAGGGATAATTTTGATTTTATTTATTTTTGGTACTATTATATTGCTTCGCATTTAACATCATATCATTTTTCTATATTCATATACCATAACATTTATTTTTAGAAGATGAGTATACCTGTATGTTGTTAGTTGTGGAATGTCGTTATGTTTATATGAGGATTTTGTTTATTATTTTATTTTTCATACTATTATTATCTATATAATTATTTCATGAAACACTAATATAGAGAGATATCTTGATAGGTTATTGGTTTGGATCCCATGTTTGAATTATTTTGTATGAAAAATCATTGCCAGAAGTTTATTCATGGTTTCCCAAGCATCGGTTTCTAGCTCATGGGAATTAGGAATACCCTTAAAACTATTCTATCAGCCATATGGGTGATAAAATTTGGTATTTCATGGTTTAATTCATGAAAAAATAGTATCATATCCTATAACCAACCAAAATAGTAGTATAACTACATGTTTTTTAGGTATAGGGTCTACAACAACATCATTATTCCTTAATGTGGGTTTGTGTAACTCCCTATAAAAAATGATACTTAAAAATACTAAATGTTAAAACTCATATTAATAAGATGCACCTTTATTTTAAAAAGAATATAAGAAAATAACTCTATAGTTACAAATATTTGGATTAGTGTAGTATCAATATGGGTGATTTCTGGTATTTTTCAAAAAGTGTGTGAGAGTGATTAAAAATCACATTGAGTGAACATTTTTTGGCCTATGAGGGTATTCATTAGTCTGATAAGTGACCTCACTTGGTATTAGAAAATTATTATTTGAGAAGTAATATCATGTATTTTAATATACCCATAGTGTTTGACATCCACGATTATGGCATTGAATGTTCATGTTATGAGAATAGTTTAACTCCCTATCAAAACTAAGATATAAAAAGACTAAAAGTAATTACCCATGTCAATAAGATGAAACATTTTTTTGGAGATTTTCTAATAATAAGAATATATATAATTATAATTGGACTACAGTATTGTTAATATAGGTTACATTATGGTATTTTTTCCATGGTAAGGATGGGTGAGGATAAAGAACATTGGAAGAACATGTTTAGTCTTCTAAAGATATTCACTATTCTGATATGTGATCTTAAAGGTTGACCTAATGGGATGTTTCCAATGGTTTATCTATAAGAGGATAAATAACAATAAAATAACATGTGTCGGCATGTGGGGTGAGTCATTATTTTAATTAGTGACCCATGTGGGTAATATCTCATTGTGTGTATAGATGGAAATAAAAATATTATAGGAGACACCTGGAGTAAAATAACCATTTTTAAGGCCATCGTATGTCATTCCATGATAAATTTTATCACACATAGGTTTTTTGTAATGTAATTTGTTGAGTTATGTGATTCAGAGATATGTTTATTTTGGGTAAAGTGATACTTACTGAGATATGATTTAACTAGACATTTAGTTCCCAACCATGAGATTATTTAGGGTGTTAGGATGTGTTATTTGTGTCTTGTGTTTCGGATTTTTCATAATGCCCTATTTCACTCTATAAATAGTAATCGAGTCAATTATAGATAAGGCCTCATGTGCATCTCTCCGTATTCATGTGGCTACCTACATGTAGTGAGGGCTTAAGGATTGTATGGGGGAGAATAATCACTCATATCAAAGAATGAAAATTACTAAAATAAATAAAATTTATTTATATTAGTATATAGTCATTGTGTAGAGGCAATAAATAAATAAAATAATAAGAAATTATATTTATGTTTTTAAAGGACATGTCATACAAAAATCATTGATCTCCCACTAGGGTGATCATATAAACAATAAATAATTAAATCTACAAAAATTTGAAGTATATTCTACAAACTACAAATAAAAAAACAAACCCAGTCCCCAATCCACTATTAAGATACACTAATAAAATAATTACAATCCACATAAGCCACATCAAACTATCATGAAACCATATTCTTCATCCTTATCCATCGCACATACATGGTTAATCTGAATGAACACATAAGTTATATATACACTCTGAGTGGTAATTACAGTACATGTGAAACAAATAATAGCAGGCCACCCTGAATGTTGAAACTATAAATTACTTCCATAAGCGTGATATCGTAAAACATACACCACCTTGTCAACAAACTCATATAATGAGTTGATAAAAATAATCTACTATTTATACATGAATTTGAGATCGTAGTTTATTATAAATTTCATAACACAGTGATAAATATGAATTTCATACATCTCTTGTTGTGTATAATATTGTTAATTAATTGGTCTATGATCTCGACCAAAAATACCTGTTCGTATTAGGGCTTAAACTTTCTCTAAGAATGTTATGTAACCATAGGGGGATACAAGTCCAAGAGTTAAAATCACCCATACTCGCTTCCAATAAATAATATGAAGGATTCTAAATATCAACTAGATATCTTGAAATACAGCACAGATATGGATGTAATACCACTCAAAACATGATTAATTCCATACATTTTTTTACATATAATTTTCTATCAATGTTAAATAAAAACATTTCAACTCAGATAATCCGTAAGGGGGATGACCAATAGGCGGTATGTGAGGAATACTCTCTATATCTATAATAATAACTAAGAACGATTAAATAAAAATCATAAGAGCCTCATCTCTACAATATTTATTGATATGTAGTAATTTTTAATCCCTTAATCCTTGTATTTATATTACATGTCAATAAATGACAGAATTTTCAACCCACAAGGATATCAATATCCTGTGCCTAGGCAAAATTTTCCAACCTAGTGCCTCTGAATTCACTTTTATCCTAGATATTTATCCATCCTAAGGTAGACCCATTGTAATAGGGGTTCATATATGCACTCAAAAATATTCTCTGTAATCCCTATATAAGCAGGAATCCCAATAAAAAAATTTATATCCCATAATAGTATAATTCAATTAAGTGAGGCACATAAGGCTTATCCCATGAAGCACATCTAGTAATCCTCATAATAGAATCACGTACTATCAGGCCCCATAGAATGAGTACCTAGAATCATGTCTGGTGGACTAATATTAACTGATTTATAGTGTAGTAAAATATTAGGATTGTTCGTTTTCCAAAAAACATCACTACATTCATAGCCCATGGGTATATGCGTTTGGTATGTTTTCTATGGTGGGACACTCTATTGTCTCTACCAAAACCCATAAATCAATACTATTGGTTATGTTGAACATCAAGACACCCATTCTAGTTCCCATGTATCAATATATTGGAGATACATACCATGTGGATCATTGAGGTCCACACATAAGAATGGTAATCCCAATTAGGATACTTGGAAAAGAAATCAAGAAATGGTTCCTACTAAGGATCCTCCAGGTAAAATCTTTAGAGGAGGAGTGTCTCTTGGGATACTAGAAAATAGTAACTAAAAGGAGGCATCCCACATGGGTCATAAGAAGAGGTATCTAATAGGGGATCCTTTGACACACATTAATATGTTATATGAGTACCCATCTCCCGAATCACACATCATACAACCACATATATTATATCTCATGGTCTTTAGTCCAAAAATGGAACACCTCAAAAGGGACACATGATCATCAAAAAATCTATTTAACTACAAATTAGTGAGATTTATTGAGGCCCATCTACGTTAAGGTATCACTATAGGTTGGTAGAAACACCAAAAATATATTTCCCATCATGTCATGTGTTAGTCATACTAATATAGTAATATAGAAAACACAAATTTATCATTTCATTTCCTTCTATCAATCTTATGGTCTTGGATTGGTCTCATCCCATATCTTACTCATAGAAGATCATATAATTATTTTACATGATAAAAAAACGACATTAAAACTTAATCGAACCAAACCATATTATTGTAGTACCCCAACTACACCAAAGGTCCCACCATTATGACCTACATAGAAAAACCTCAAAATAGAGTAATCTTATTTTTAAGTCTATATCTAGGGCTAAAAATATTAAAACCCTAAAAGGTAAGTGAAAAAGATGTACATATTGTGTATACTCAAGGTCTTGGAGTATAATCTCAAAGCCCCATCTAAGAGTGTGCTTAATCCATTCATGGCTTCAGAAAACCATTTACACAATGTATAATTCATTTACATGGTATGTACCCTATATAAGGTATCATAAAATGTACCACACCGGTCTAGGACAAGTATTTCTACTTCAGAATACACTTATATATTACATTTATCCCACATAGGGTCTGGTGGTGTACCATAAATAGCCATGTTCCCCTAAATAGGTTATCAAGATATGTACTCTGAAAAATACCACATTTCTCTGTATATAATCTTCTACAATTATTGGGTGTGTAGTTCGAAAAAATCATCTTCTGATAGTAAGAAGAGTACACAATGTGAGTTCTCTAAACTACACACTCTGTACACATGTTTTCATGATTAGAAAGTCCCCAAAACAGAATGAAACCCCATTACCCCCCCAAAATAGGCATATATTGACTCCAATGGGGTCCTCAGTAATGAATAAGATCCTCAAAAATATAAATTGACAAATATAAGAGGATATATATAAAAAATGATAATGAAACTGCCTTTTGAAAAATTTTCTGAAAATTCATATGTATCCAAAATCATTAAATGCAACATGAAAATTAGGAATCTCTAGAGCTATGTGAAGGATCCTCCCTCATTACCTCACACTCTCTTTCTCACCCCTCACATTTTTCTCTCACTCTTGGAAGAGACCATTTTACCCCTTGTGATCATTTGAAATAAAAAATTCAAACTTATGCTCAAATTCATAATAAAAAAAGAGTATTTACAACCTACCCATCATAACACTTATCATTCCATAGAATACTTTGTGGTTATACAATAGTTGTGCTTTCAACCTAAGAATATTCACAACTATACTATCTTGGTCATTTAATGAAGAATCCCACAATGAACACAATCATACCTATATTGAAGTTGTTCAACCATGAACTATCTACTACTCCCCACCATTGGATTATTCTTATCTCCATCATGAAAACAAAATCTATGATCCATAACCCATGATCTATGCATCACCAAATGAAATTATAGGAATGGACAAAACAACATATTCTTGAGCAGAAACACAGACTCCCACTTCCCAGGAATGATTCCCTTGAAAAAATATGGGATTCAATATACAATTTCTTCCCCAATATTAAACAAGATGGAGATGTACTCCCCAATATATTTCATATATTATTGCTCCTCCTGTAGAACCACAACGGGTCACTTCAAGTGTTTCGCTCCTCCCGAGAAAAACTCTTTTATTACCTAACCAAGATTGCGGTATATTGGTCAAGACATATGACAAAATACAATATCTAGGATTAAACTATGATTGAGGGGAATTCTAAAATTAATCATAACCCACAGGCTACAACATCTATTGAAGTTCATAAAAAACATTGGTCCTAATATCTCACATGGACTCCCACTAATTAAGGATTTAAACATTTACTATATGAAACCAATGTGTAATATTAATATTTCATTCATAATAGTGGGTGTACAACCCCGTACCACTGGATTCATATCTGAATCCCACTTCAATGAGATTTCCATTTGTAAGGAAAAGAAAACTATGCTACATAACAGGTGAGTTTCATTAATCTAGAATATCTCTTGGATCTCATATTAAAAATCAAGCACCTCACTAATTCCATAATTTTTTCCATGATCATAAATTCCACATCATCATACTTTCAATAGATTTATACATCAATTTTTTGATTCATTTCGACCCCATCCACAAAAACAGACTCCATCCTGTGACATTTCATTCATGAGAATATACATGTACATTGACCACATTAATAATGCTCAAACAACGAGTCAACAAGGCCAATGTCCAAAATAGTCTTTTCAAACAATCTTGATTTGATAAATAAGAACCATATATTATTTTAGAGAAAAAAAAATGCATTATTATACATATATCATAAAACCTAAGTTCATATATTGAATATATCCTAACACGGATGTAGAATAAGTACATAAAAATGAATCATTAAACCCAATAAAACCAATCTAATCTGGTACCCTATATAAGAAAAAATTTAATTAATATTGTATAAATCACAACTAAGGGTCTTTATGTCTACCACATATCCATACCAATCGAATATATGGACCAGTCACTGGATCCAACCACCTATCACATTGGTCAAGCCACATTCCAAGGTCATGAAATCTAACATTCCTACGAACCCACTCACAAGGATGAAAAAACTAATGGATGGGAGGGATATGATCACACTATCACGTTGAAAACCAATGAACATGGGTTCAATTATATTATTTTTCAATTTAGTTTATAATGGAAAACTTGTTATTAGTTTTAATTGTTATCCTATTTGAGTGAAACCCATTATAACTTATTAAGCCAAGGGAGGATTCTAATGGAATAGACTAAAATGTTTAATCCCACTGGGCCCTAATACACTTTGATCATCCTCACAAGGTACTAATTCATGGAGGGTCATAATAGGATGAGAAAGGATAATACCAAACCCTTGATGGGTCCAGGTATATAGTAATCCCCCTTGGGGCCTTATTTATAAAGAATTTTTTTGTACCTATTATCGTCAAAATGAATGATCTGACTATATAACCATAATCAATGGGTGGTAACAAAAAATATCATATCAATATAGGTCAGAAAATATAATTTATTTTGTTAAAAATCATCAGTTAAACACAAAAAAGGGATACACACATAAGGGTTTTCTAAAGAGGAATTAATTACCAAAACTCACCTATGTGGGTAAAAATTACACACACAAAAATGATATATGTCATACTACACACTCATGGTTTATTAATGTAGGATTTCATTCCAATATATGTTGTGAAACACAAGATAAGTTATTTACAGCACATTTAGTAACCAAAACAAGAAACAAATACATAATAAGGGTCTAACTCATGGGAACGATGTACCCTATCATCTCACTTGGTTCTCTAAAAATCATGTTCATGAGGACTAAATCAACATCCTCTCTATAAAATTTCTCTCTTTAGATCATCATGGACTTCTATAAATAATGTTTCTCAGGAATTCCAATAGAGTAAAATTCCACTAAGAACCTATATGTGAAAACATAATTTAGGTTTCCAGTAAGGCATTACACTATTTTCCATAGTCCTTATTAGTAAAATAAAATAGTAGAATTTATATAGCATATGGACCCGATATACAAAATATAATGCATGAGAGACCTATTTCATCTTCTATCCATGATTCAAACATAATCAATGGCCTCTCATCAACGGTACAATAGACATAAATCAATAATAAATCCTAAAATCCACATCAAATGTGTGTCTCTATATTATATAATTATAAAAAACATTACAATTACATATCAAGAATAGAAATCCCATCTACCAGGTAACCATGACATCTTATCAAATCAAATGTTCTCGATGCAGTTGTCTAATAACCATCATAGAATCTTAAAACATCATAACAATTATGTCTAACATATCCCAAATTTTCATTTAGTGGTAACCTAACTCAATTAGTACTACATTGTAACATCCCAACCCATCTCACTCTATAATAAATAACTCAGATGATCATCAAAAATCCCTCACATGTGCCTCCTCATATACTAGATGATGCTGAAATTTTATGGTGGCTTAGTTTGTGTTTGTAGGGAGAATGTTACCAATTCTATATAGAATAAAAAATCATAAATAAAAAATATCAATAGTAGTGATTAATCATATTTTTAAACTATTAAATTTAAAAAATACTGTAATAAATTAAATATATTAAATTCTTAAACGTCCATTTCATATAAATAACACTAATCACCGATGGGTATAATCACATATATATAAAATCAGGAAAAAAACAAAAACAAAAACAAAATAATAATAAAACCAAGTTGAATAAAACATCTAGTATCTAAGGAACTATCGAGATAGTATAGCCCAATCAAATTAATCAACAAAAGTATATATTCTTAATTAGGAGACCTTGGACCCAATCCCTAACCATTGTGAATCCATGATCAACCTGAACGAAAAAATAATGTTTTCTTGAACTTAGAGGTGAATATACAGGGTATGAGATGTAAATATCAATAATAAATCCATATTAGATAACATATTAGCTTCTACCATAGGGTCATTCCCATAATATATGATGAGCCTAACCGAGACACCTCTGGATTAAATGGATAAAATAAATCCATAGTCGATCCATGTATAAAATAATTGATCTATGTATCAATGATTTCAATAAATAATTCCCACATCAGATAGTTTCAAAAAATGTATCTTAGTAAGATACATCACTATTTTGAGATAAATTCACAGCCCTAGTTTACCCATACAAACCTTTAATAACCAAGACATAGGATTATTCGTATAAACTAGATATCTTGAAATTATTTAAATGTTCATGATGTTATAACACTTAATCCATATGTAATCTAGTGGGATTTAGATTCCAATGTCTTAATATTTAAGGAATCAGAATATTGAAACTCATATAATCTCTAAGGTGGACGACCCTTAGGTGATATATAAGTAATTTATTATAGATCCAATATTATAACTTATAATAATTTAAAAACATTGTCAATAGAATGATCCTAAGAAAATTTGGGGAACTGTAGTAATGTTGCATCAATCGATCCTATAGAGTTTCCTATGCATCAATTGAGGATATCATCATTAATCATTTGGGATATGAATATCTCATGCTTGGGAGAAATTTACCCACTCAGAACCTCTAGAATAACATGGATCATTGAAATCTAACAATTTTATAGAAAACTAATATAGTAGGGGTTTTGAGATGCACGGGGTATTATATTTAGTAAAACATAGGTAGGTATAACCCATATGAAAAATGGGACTTATGATAGAAGTATAATTATATCAAATATGTTTCATGAACTATATCTAAGGAACTATCTTTAGGCATATCCACATTGTATCAGATGTATCAATCCCAATGGACTGAGTACCATGAAACACATTATAAAATATTAAATTCATCAATAGAAACAAATTTAATGTGTAAATAACAAATTGAGGTTGGTTTTATTCCTACAACCATCATTACTTCCACATACCTAGAGTTTACATGTTTCGTAATTGTTATAAGGTTCCACACATTACCATCTATTCACAAGCCCATAATGTAGTAGCACATGTTCAATAAAACACCAGGGCACCCACTGAATTCCTATTAACTAACATGTAAGAGAGTAATCCATTTTAGATCCTAGAGATTGACTCTTAAATAAAGGAATATCTCTTAGGATCCATTGAAATGAAATAATGAATAAGCATCTCATTGGGGATCCTCTATGTAAAATCATATGTTTAGACATACCTCCTGTGATCCTTGAAAATATTAATTATAAAGAGGAATCCTACTAGGTATCCTCTGGGTTGGTTTAAATGAAGAGTAATCCCACAGGATATCCTATGTATGAGTATAATACCCCTAGATAATGTCTGAATATCTGGTCTGAATCCTACAACCCATTATCTTCCATATTATGGCCTTCATGAAAAAAAAGTAACTCCTCAAAAGGGAGTTTTCCAAAAATTAATATATATATATATACACCATGCTTTGGAAATGACATATGAACCATATTAGTTTATTTATCACCTTTGGTTTTTCTGAACATTCAAACTTTATGTCTCCTCACGTCATGATGGAGTCCTACTAAAAAGGTAATATCCTAGGAAAACCAAAAAGGAAATTGTAATTAGCATTCCAGGTCCTCCATTATTATTTAAATCTCTCACTTGGGACGTATTATATGTTTCAATCTTATATGTTGACATAATAAATTTACTATACTATGATCATCAACAATAAATTTTATTCACCTTATAAAATATATCAGGAGTCCCCAAATCACGTAAAGGTGTCTTCCATCATAATATATTTAAAAGATCCTCAAAATTGACTACTCTTCTATCTAATTATTACTAAATGGTATAGAAACATAATAAATCCTAAAAATATTACATTAGGAGAAGTACATGAAATTTATTCCAGAGTATTGAATGTGTAATCTCAAACCTCGACCTCGGAATGTACTTCTACTAGACATAGAAAGTAATACAAAAGTATAAAATGTGTAATTCATATACTTGTTCTGTAACTAAAATATGTCTTCATAAAATGTACCATATATTTCATATATATGTGTGTCTTTCTTGGTCATTCACTTTTCTATATCCTGTATCCCACACGGGGTTTGGACGTGTACCGTAAATTTCCATGTTCCCCCACAATATATGATGTCTGGAAATGTACTCAGCCACATGCTGTGAAAATATTCATTGAGTGAAATCCAAGATTATAATTTTTGGAACTAAAAATGCATATTTCCCTAATATGAACAACATGTGGTGGATTTTCTCTGAACCAAAGGTTTTTTTGATCAGTTTTCTTGAATCGAAAACCCCCAAAACAGCATAAATCACCAATTTTCCTTGAAATGGCTATATATCAACCCAAAGGGTATTCTTAGAAAATAAAAAGGAAATTAAAACCATAAAGAGGTAAATAAATGGGTATCCATGATAGAATATAAATAATATCCTACCTTTTTTTGTAATTCACTGTATATTCACATGTTTATCCCTTTTGTAGCTATCGCATGACGACTCGGCTCCCTTCCACCTCTATGGTGGAACCTCTATTATTATATATCTATTTCTATAAATAACCCTATATCTCTTTCCATCCCATGAACTTTTCATTCTCGGTCACAATAAGTGGAAACCCATTGGGGTTGTGCATAAGAATCAATGTGGGGAGAAAAAATGAGAAGAAAATTTTAAAAGAAGAAAAAGCAAATAAAAGGAAAACATGTTAGAGCCCAAGCCCAACACCAGAAATGAGTTAATGCATCCACTAGGAGAAATAAATTACTGTTAACTAAAAAATGAATTTAAAATATCAATCTAATTGTTGATTGAATGATATCACTATATAGACATATTTGAATAAATTAATAATTAATTAATTAATTTTATTATTTAGTAAACATTTGAATAGATCCAAATTTAATAAAAGACATACACATGGGTAAAAATAATATTATTTCACTAAATTAGTTTTTATATTAATTAATCATGATCATTTTTATTGTTAAAATACAATTTTCCCACTCACGAGCTTCTCAAAAGGAAAAAAATAACAATTCTACTCAAATTCAGAGCATGGAAAACATGAGTATTTATAGAGATATCCTTTATTTATAGGTTCACACCTAGAGGATTATATGGGGATTTAGTATGATTTTGGGTTGGTTATGTTGGATATAGAACACAAAAATAGGAATCAAATCTATTTTGATTATGATTTTAATAGATCTTTCTCTCTAAATTCATTTCAAAGTGACAAATTAATCATATGTATTACTTAGGGATGAAAAAAATAATTCTTCAAGTGTTTTTTGTATTTAAATAATAAGTTATTTGAATTTCATAATGGAATGAGAAAATATCATTGAATTGAATTTGTTAATTGATTTTTCCACTTCTTATTATTTGTTATGTATTATTTCCATATTTTTTGAATAGTGTACCTCTTATGCATTGGATGTTTTATTGAAAATGAGCCTTGTTTTTTCCTTATAATTCTATGGATTTTTAAAAAGATATTATTGTGTTATAAAAATTTTATAAAATACTTATACTAATTTTTTAGGATGACTTCACCAAAATAATATTTTACAATACTGTTTAATTGACATATTATCCAATCAATTTAATAATAAAATATGTGTTTTAATAATTATTTTGGTAAAATTATATTTAATGAAAAATATAAATGGTTTTAATGTTGTGTAAAATTCTAGAGGTTTATTTCTATTAAACATGAGGTTTCCAAAAAAAATTATTTTCTTAATTTTTAATATAATTGTAGGGATTTCATACTGTGTTTGATTTTTGAAATTTGATTTGTAATTTAAGATATCATGGTAATTTTTTAGTTTTTAGTTTATGTATATAAGATGATGTCAGAATTATGTTAATTGATTCATCACTAAATAGGTTACATAGTTTTAGCTAAATTATTTACAATAGTAGAGACCTAAATATAAAAGGGTGGTTAATTAATTAAATGAGTTTATGTGTTTTAATTAGAATTTACCAATTTATTCAGATATATGTATTTTTAGATCATATTTTTATATTTAAATTATTGTAATATATTTTCGTTGAAATATTAATCTATCATATGTAAGATCTATTCTTTACATGAACATTTAACAAGAGTCCAAACCATTATAAAATAAATTAAATTGATTATTTAATAATTTTCAACTTTTCATGGGTTTTAAAGGGGTTCATATTTTTGGAAAACATTACAATTATTTTCATAAATAGTGGAGGACATTTAATTAAAAACCAAGTTTGATATAATTTATCATTCTCAAAATTTCTACTTTATGAACAAATTCTTTAAAACTATTATATTAGTTATTTGTGCTATTGTTCCTCTCCAATGATAAATTAAGAGGAACTATTAGATGTATTATGAACAATTTATATTCATTATAATGAATATTAATAATGTGATATTTTAAAAATAGGAATGTACAAAATTTATAACAATCACTTTCCACTTATTATAAATTAGTGATGTCTGGTTTGTTAAAGTTCTTTTTAAACATGCAATTGGTTTTATTATAAATTTTTTGATTTTTGGAATTTTATGAAACTAAACACACTAAATGATTTCAGAAGTAATTGAGGTTTGAAAGTGTTCATTTATAAGACATGTATTTTGAAAGGCTACATGGGATGTGTTTATGTTTTTTTAATTTATCTAGTTTTAACACAGTCATTTTGATTTATTTTATATTTATTTTATTCATATTGTTGATTATATAGATGATTTGTAATAATTTATGACTAAAAATGGTTTTGTTAAATTTTTATAAAAGAATTTTGTTTATGAGAAAATAAAGAACATATTCGTTTTTAAATGGTTAGTATTATGTTTTATAGTGCTTATTATTATTATTTAATACTTATTCAGTATAATTAAATATGATTGAAATATTTTTCTTATATTGTAGTGGTGATTGGGTCTACTATGTGTATTTAATAAATTAATTGTTAATTTAATCATAGTGTTTATAAACATGATTGTTTCTAAGGTTTATCCCATGTTTTGATTTTGATGTAATTATAATATCTAAATATAACTAACATATATATTTTGGTAAAATATTTAATTATGTATTAAATTATTAAAATGTATAAGGCTTTAGTATTTAGTGATGTTTCATAGATTATTCTCAAATTAGCTTCAAATTAAATACATTTCAATTTTAAAAGCAATCATTGAGTTTCATTATGTAATTGTAGATAATCTCTATGGTTTTTAGAATTTAGTTGAATTTCTAATGATCCAGGGGTAAAATATTATCACTTCATTGAAAATATGATTTTTTCTAATTGATTTATATTAATATATCAATTTCAAATTCATTCCACTATAATAGAACTTTTTTTAATAAAATATTTAAACTTATTAATGAATTGTTTTTATTTTTTGAGAGAAAAAAGTAAGAAATAGTGTGGATTCCCCAATATATGTAGGATTCTCTAAAATATAGTTATTCCATGTTAAAATTTTATTATATTATTCTTTAAAATGATTTGAAATTGTTTCTTATCATTTTTTATTTACTTTTTCCTGATTAAGGGTTAGTTTGGTCATTTTTATTTAATTGTTTCAATGGTAAAACCTCACAATTATTATTTCATTCATTACCTTATAAATAAATTTATTGTATTTTAAAAATGGGGTGTTTTGAATTTTTTTTTAATTTTACATTAAATATCATTATATTTTTTGTTTCCAAGATATATTCATTTTGACTTACTATATAGGTCTTTTTTATATAAATGTGTTTTAAATTAAACAAAATTCACATTATTTTTATGAAATATTGCATGTTTACAATAATAATATTATATTAATATATTGTTTAGTGGGTTATCAATGTTTATTATTTCTTTTTTTATTATATAAGTAATTAAGATATTTTTCAATGGATTTATTCTAAAAAGGACCATCTAATTTTTGTAATAGGTGAGATTCCTTCCCATGATATTATTTTTTACTAGAAGTTATATGTTTTGGAAATGGGTTCCGTGTAGATTAAAATATAGTATTAGTTATGTTAGGGTAACTTTGTTTTTTATTTTTATATTATTTTAAAAGATATATGTGATATGTTTTTTATAGTCTGGTTTACGCAGTTAGTTTATTTTTAATGATTAAGTTCTCATTTAAATGGTTTTATTTAGTTATCTCATTCATTATTTCCATCAAATGAGATAGGGTTAATAAGGTTTAAAATAATTTTAGGATGCTAATATTATCAGTACGATGGTTATATCAACCACTACATGATTATAATTAATAATGTGATTTAAGATATTTTGAATCTAGTGTTTTACCTCGAAGGGATGTTTTCAAATTCTTTCATGGGAAGGAATGTTATACATTTAGGGAATTATCGCACCCAAGATTTAATTATTTTTTTAGTGGACAATATAATTTCTTTATATATATCCTTCTATTTCAGGTTATTTCTTTTGAACATTTCGAAAAAATTGATATGGTGAGATCCACACTTTTTATAAATTATCATAATTAATCTCGAGGATAACTAAGAAATGTATTTATTACTTATTTTTGTTCGATTTTATCATTTAGTGAATGGTATATCTATAAATTCCAAAACCAATTCAATTTAAAATGTGATGGAATTTTCTTCTACATGGATATCACATTGTTTTGAAAACTATCCAACAAAATCGTGTGGACTACCCTATTTTTTTTAATATTTAAATCAATAAACTACTCTTATTGAATTAAATCCTAAAACCCACATTTCACTCCTCACTCTAAACCATACCATATCTAAAAAATTAATATTATTAACCTCTCCTATTTATTTTATTTTTTGTTGATTACTTCAATTGTATTCAAGGTAATCATTAAGTGATATCCTCTCCACCATTCCTTTGATTTACTCATTTCTTATAGAAACCTAGATCCCTATAGATATATCTAGTTTCATCTTTTTTACGTTCGTATAAGATACAAGGAATCACATCATAAATGATAAATATAGTTAATTAGTATTTTTAAACTATATTGAAACATGAATATCACATTTCACTTTAAAATATAAAATAGACCAAAAATTTTATTTGGTAATTATATTATTCCCCAAGAGGTTATTTCATTATATTAATCACAAAACAATTCCAAATATCTTAGTGAAAATTAAAAATAATAATGTGTGGAGCTTAGATACTTTATAAGGGTAAGAGAACAATATAATCTATGAATAAATATGGAATAATCAATATGGATTAGAAAATAACGGATATAAATTCAATTTGATCAATAAAATGAGCATGATATTGTTGTAATTAATGTTTAACAAATAGTTCTATATAAATAATAACATGATCTTGAATCATTTCCATGGATATTCTAACTAATAGAGTAATCACATTGAATATCAATAACAGAATTCATAGTGATGGAATTTATAATGCTATACATATGAACCATACTATCAAGGCCCTAAGAAAATACATCTAATATCATTGAGGACATGATTTTAGAAACCAATTTAAATTTGTAAGGTCTTATCCAAAACCTAATATGGTTTGTCTCCTGAGAAATATATATGCATCGAGTGTCTATAGAGGGCCTCGCCCGTCACTTAATCTGTAAAATTAATTCATCATATAATAATGGTGAACCATAATGCTTATATAAATACTTATTAAAACTTTAACATGTAATGTTAATACTATCCCAGATCAATTATCATTATCATAAATCATCAATAATTAATTGAATGTTTTCACTACAGTACTTCTGTAACTATGCTAATCAGAAACCATTTTGAGAAATAATATGGATGGTTTCACTGGATTTTATTACCATTATATAATAAGTAACATTAAAGGTCTTATTCCTATATTGAAAATGATTTTTAATTAATTCTTATAACATTTTTTGAGGAAAAAATTAATTTTAAACAACCATTTTCTCTTTAAAAATAAAATAGTTCAAAGAATATTGTAATAATGGTTTTCTTTAAAAATGACTTCTAAAAAATAATAATTTATATAATATTAGGAAAAAATGTTTATTTAAAATAAATATTTATATTTTCATAATAGGATTCATACATTTTATGGTCATTGTGGAGGGTAATCCTCTACAAGACATGTCAGTTAGAAAGAACATTCCTTTGGCACTATAAAAAGGTTAAAAAGTTCCTTGTCTGGACAAATTAAATAACATTACTTGGAAAATGTATTTTAAATTCAAAAATGGGTAATATTTTTCTTAATAACCAAATTATATAATGTTAAAAATATTTGAAATCATTTTTGAAATCATTTTTGTTGATGAAAATGGATTTTTGACTAAAAGGATATGTAAAGATGTATTTTATTTTAAATAATTTATTTATAATATTAAGTATCAAAGAGAGTAAAAAGGTTCTATTTCATAATATTGTTCATAAAAAATCAGAATAAAAGTAATTCATAATTATTTAAAAAATATATTTTTCTAATAATTTTCCAAAGGGACACTTTAAAAAGAATCCTTAATAATGACGAGGTTATAAAATAAGGTCTTATCAGATTGGAATATTTGTAATCATAAACATATTGAAATTAATAAATATTAATGAAACGTAAAATACCATTAAGATAAATTAATTCATGATTTAAAATATATAAATATGTGAATATAAATCACAAAAAGAAATAATTGTTGAATCTGACGTATGACTCATGGAAGTAAAAGTGGGGCATGAAACAATTATAATGTTCATAACATTTAAGTGGAAATTGACCTAAAAATATATTATGTTTTAAAAATATAAATACACAATAAATAATTATATATAAAAAATAGATTCTAAATTAAATACCCACATAATCATTCAATATCAAATATAATAAAGAATTAATATAACCAAATAAAATGAAATTGAGTTATGAGATTAATTACAACCTGAAAAAATTAAATTCAAATATTTTTGGATGAAAAAGAATCAAATTGAAATATAAAATACTTGGAATTATTAATTAATCATGATATACATGCTAATGATTTATTATATACATTATATAAAATGATTTTGTTTCATGACATTATAATATGCCTCAGTGGAGGAAAATTGAGATGAAGTACCTTACCTCACAATTAATTTTTGATGAACCCAATTTAACCACATCTGATAGTAGTTTGAAATATATTATAAAATTATAAATGAACCATA
Source organism: Viscum album (assembly GCA_963277665.1). Lineage (NCBI taxonomy): Eukaryota > Viridiplantae > Streptophyta > Magnoliopsida > Santalales > Viscaceae > Viscum > Viscum album. The sequence goes on along the minus strand of OY728142.1, from coordinate 772,106,122 downwards.
TTAATATTAATAATAACATATATTTTACCATTTATAACATATTATCCTATGTTCATTAATAATATTTTATTATTCACATTATTTCAGGTGGTAATTACATTGCTTCCACATATGGTCTTCTATTGGGAATGTTATGATTCCTGTAAATATTAAATGGTTATAAAATATATATAATTATATACATGTTATAATTATCTTTTTAAAAATAAATATTTCTTTTAATGAAAATAAGTAAAATTGTTTTGACAAATCAATTATGTTTTGGTCATATAAACAATAGGTCATACATACATATGAGTAACATTAAAATATTTAAATGATAATTATAGAAATTTGGTAATTACATTTCTAAATTTAATGAATTATAATAATTTCATACATAAAATATTATTTCATTAAGTAATTTTATTTTATAGCATCCATCTGGTTTGGTGAAGAAACGAGATTCAAACCACTTCGTGAAGGTGGTAGTTAACATGTAAATGAATGATGTTATCATTTTTTTGTGTAAAATATAAAATGACATATTATTCCATTAATATAATAATTATTTTATTTATATCACATATATTCATTAAAATTATCCTTACTAATAAACATGTAAGGAATTGGTGAAAATGAATTACAACACAACTTGAGGTAATAATCCTCCATACACACAAGCGACATTACCCTAACCCCTAAGAAATTTAAATTAAAAATGTTATATATGATATAATTTATATATATGTATAATTTTTTATTAAAGACAATATATATACATATATATATATATATAATTTATATCTATAATCATACCTAACCATGGGAGGTGGAAATGTAATAACTAATGTCATTTTTTAATGAGGCGGTAGTCCATAGTATACATGAATGATGACTATGTAACCCATTTGATGGATATAGAGAATGTTGTAGTTATGAACCGTAACATATATAAGAATATCGAATTATTTTATTTTATTATATCATCATGTTTTAATATTAATTTTAGTAGGTCATGGATTAATTATAACAAAAACATACAGTTATGAATTTTACCGCTTCTCAGACCACCTCTTTAGGATTATAAATAATATATTCCAAGTATATATTTTTGACAAAAAAAATATTTAGTATGAAGATACGTACTTGGGAAATTTATTCAGATTTATATTTTCAAGGATAAAAGGATTTTAAGGTTTAAATAATATTCGATAGGGGTGGCCTTTTATATTTTATGTGAGTGACACACTTTTATGATTCAAAAAATAAGTTTTACCAAAAATTTTCACAATAAGAAATGGTAAAAATGATATATTATAGATATTTATAAATGATAATGGATAATTCGTTCCATTAAATATATTTTATAAAAAAATTAGGTTAGTTTAACCATTATCATTTTATTTTGACCTCTTGTTAACCCATTTTAACCTTAACAGCAACAATTAATTGTTATTATTTTAAAAATAAATTCGTGAGAAAAATTAAGTAGAAATATATATATAGTATAAATTATCTGGTTTCCAAATCTATGAATAATTTTTCAATTTTTTTTATAGAAGAGGAAAATTTTAATTAAAAATTATCCTCTAGACTAATGGTAAATCTTATTTTCAAAGAGAATATGTTCAATTATTTTCAATGTTTTTTACAAAACATTATCATGAGAGTGATTCAAAGGAACTATATAAGATTAATAGAAACATAATTGAAAAAATATTTTATGAAAAACATAAAATATAATTAATAATTTTAAATAATTTATTTTAAAAGAAATATTTAAATTCAAATTATATATTTTTCTCTACTCATCAAAAAATGAAAATTTATAGAAAAATAAAAAAAATCACCCAATAATAATTTATACAGGTAGATTATAAAATTGATGTTTATTTATTCAAATAAGTTTTCTAAAATATGTAATATTTAATTGAAAATATCATGTGCAATGTGAAACTAACCCATATTTTAGAAAAATTTAATTTTTCCTAAAACATTTCATTTACATTAAAATGATATAAATTTTATATAACATATGTATAAATTTATTTTATTTATTTTATACAAATGAATAAAAAAAATGTTAATTAATTAGTTAGTACAATTCAAAACCTTCAATTAAACGGCTTGCATGTAATAGTATTGATAAAATAATAATAATTTAAAAGATTATCGTGTTTTATTCAAACCCAGTGTTACATGAATTAAAATATATCTAATAAATTAAATATATTTAAAAATAAATATATTGTATATCCTAGGTTTCCATATTAAATTTTACAAATGTTTTTTTGTTTCATATATTCTATCAAATATAAAGATCATATTTAAAAATATATTAGTGTTTTATTTTACCTTCTTAAATAAATTGCATGCCTACTATTTAATCATAAACCATGAAATAAAGGGTATTTCATTTGAAAATTCCATTATTGAAATTCTAAGAAAATAGAAGGTTTTAAAAGGATAATCTTTATAAGAGATGAATAAAATAAAATTTTCATATGGAATAATACATAACTAGGTTTCAATATAGATGAACATTATAGGAATTTTAAGGTATAGTCATAGAATAAATTTGTAAATAATTTTAAAGAGTGATAGATGTAATTAATAACATGAATTTTAATGATCAATGGAAATTGAAGCAACATTAAACGATAAATATGTGATTATTTTACAAATCATAAGTTTTAAATAAATTAAGGTATTCAGGTAACACTATGTTTAAATATCCTTTTCATGGAGATGATGAATTACTTTTCCATCTAGACTAAGAAAAGAGAAAAATATTTTTACATGATATATCAATATTTCATAAGAATAATTTCATATTTTGGTTTTTCTTATATTATTTTTATCTCTATTTAATACTATATGAAATGAATATCCAAGGTGAGTTTTATGCCTAAAACAGCAAAAATAAATTATAACATATCATAAAATCCATTAATAAGTGATATGTCCATCCATATACATTAATATGTGAAACATAATAAAAACCCCTTTGGTTAAACATTAATTTTTATATCTAAAAATTATTAATAAAATAATTTCATTTTATCCTAGGCATCACATCGGCCTTTGGTAGGTCCTATACCCTTTTCATTATTTTCTTGTGTGGTCAAGCCCTATTTCCCTTCTAAATGTGATACGATCTCACATAGAATGCAGTTTTTTACTTTATCTAAAACCATGTAATTATAATTCATATAATGTTACAAAATGTAATAGTCTATAATTACATCAACCTGAAATATTAGATAAACCATAATCTCTTCCAATACCTTTATAAAATCATCTATATCATTTCCAGATCAACATATATCACATGTTTAGTGTTATCCTTTCCCAATTAATAGTTTTAAAATATGCTGAAATTTCCCATGAATCAATCTTCATTATACAATTAAACATAGTCTTTCAAATCCTTAAATAACTACAACATCATCACACAGTTTAAAATTTCACAATTCATATAACCAAAATATTATTTAATAAAATACACCTAAAACATTATTATTGAATAAAATATAAGAAAATTAGTCATTCCACTTAATCAATAGATATACCCTAAATTTCACCTTGATCACTTGTTTTTTAATTATATTTTAATGAATCTTTTTATATTTATCTCTATAGTTCCCCTTATCTATAATATAGAAGAATTTCTCATTGGCATATTCTTTATGAACCTTGCAATATTTAGAATGGTGTAATTTTAATCCTGAGGCTGGTGGAAAATTATTCTTTCCCAACTTCCCATTGCTTAATTTTTAATCTATCATCCTATTATTATCATACCTCCCTTTGAAGTCATAGGATATTGTGGATTATTTTTTCTATCTTGATTGAACATTACATTATATTCAAATATAATGAGAATATTTTGGATACCAGTTCCCTTTGATAAATTGACTTATGCCCATAAAAGAAACGGTCAATCATGAACATTGGATTACCTATGTAGTTTGCATCATGCCTTGCTATCTTTGTAAATATGGATTTATACGTAGAATTATATTTTTATTATTTTTATTTTAGACTCAGTAACTGTCTTCCCATATCCTTTAATTTCTCATAAATAAATTATTTTTCCAAAAAGTATACCTCAAAATCCTTTCATTGCTTATTTGTTATTTCCTATTCATCATTAGTCTTTTGAATCAATTACCACCATTGATCCAAATATCCAAATATATGATGAATTTCTATAATGAAATTGCCCATATTACTAATACTGAGAGTGATAAATATTTTTTCTAATGAACTCATCCATTTCTCATAAAAAATCATTTATAGTCCTATTTAATTATAATGTTTTTTGATGAATGGAAATTTCTAAATTTTTTCAATACATTTTGGATCAGCATGATCTCCATATCAAAAATTATATTAATAATAACCTATGTCAGCTTCTCCATTATGGTTATAATTTGATCATTTTTAGATGCATCCCTGTCTTCATCTTTATTATCATTCCCATGAGGTAAATCACCACATTGTTTATATGCATTGATATTGTTCTGAGTATTTCTATTATAATCTTTTAGTAATCAATGATATACAGTAGATTACTAATAAAATAATTAAATTTAATTTATCATCCAAAAAACTACTGAAACAATTATCATAATTTAAAATTGTATTCATAAATATGGTCGAAATCATAAAAATGTTTTCTTTTTGGATGTCATTATTTTCAATTCCCTCTTAATGAATTTTAATGAAAATGGGATTTATAATGAGAATAACCCCCAAGAGTGTCAACCTTGGCATGCAATAAGGCTCATTTACATTTATTATATTACAATTGGGTCAAGAACAATACTCCCTTATTGGATTTATTAGACCTATGTACATTTATTTCCAAACCATGTACACATTTATATAACATCATAGGACCCAAAATCTCGAATCCAATGCTAAAATCCATTACCTTACATTTCCTATTATGATTATAATAACTTTGACCTGATTATTTTTCCATCCAAACCATAAAACATCAAAAGAAAAACATGGCTCAACTACATTATTTAAATCCTTTTAGTTTTAGTGTTTTTGATAATTAGTACTAAAAACTCTATAAACAATTAACACCAACATAGACTAACAAAAATTAGTTCATTAATTTTAACATTATATCTTTCTATACCCTTATTTACTTATATCACATTAATTCATCAACATCATACTTGAGGAATCTAAAATAAACATAATCATTCAACAAAATTCATTAAATCCTATAGAAATTGAAACAAATAAGGGTGATCGTAGATTCTTAAAAGGGTAAACATAATCATTAATAATTGGATTACATCAATGAGAATAATAGTTCATAAGAGAATGATAAAAAATTAATGTGTATGAGTGAATCGTAAAAGAACTCATAAACATCAATACATAGACCATCAATGATTAAAACATGTAAAATGAAATAGACATACAAATCAATAATCATGAGACATATGATATCAATATTAATAATAAGAAACATTATAAACCTATAGTATGAATAAAAAACATAAAAATGTATCTTGAGAAAAAATTATCCATTTTACTCATAGAAATGGAATTAACAAGTGGTAGAATCTCTTCAATTTCACTCTTCCAAATGGAATAGTCATATAGATGACATCCATACCCAATGATTTATAGGGATATTACAAAGCCACCAAAAATTGATCAACCAAGAAACCACCCATTATTGGTTTATCATGTTACCACCCATCAAATAACCAACTATAATTGACAAATCATCATAGATAAAAGCCTGGATAAATTCATTGGATAATTAATAAAACCGTTAATTACATTATTAGCTAATGGAAAATAAATGGGTTATATAAAATTATCTTTAATAAATGAGAATCCCATGGAAAGGAAGTGGGTTCATAACAATCTCTTTAGAACTTGATTAACCCATGGAAAAAATGGGTTCAATTTCAATCATTTTGAGTGATGATAACCCATGGAAGGGAAATGAGATCCCTAAAAATATATTTGAAACATGAATAAACAATTGGAAGGAATTTATTTCCATAAAAACTATTTGATACATTAATAACACATGGAATATAAATGGGTTCTATAATGATCTCTTTGAAACATGTCTAAACAATGGAAATAAAATGGGTTACATTATAATATATTTGGAACCTAAGTAACCAAAAGCATTATTTGTTTATTTATTTTTTGTTAATCGACATATAAATATTCGAGGGGGGAACTTAACCTGACCTATAATCCTTAAGGTACAATGCTCATACATAACCTAAATTCCTTGAGGCATAATGACCAATACTTATGTTTTGAAGGACTAAAAACCTACTCCACTTTGAAACATCTCATCACCAACATTTGCATCTTTGATAGATCCCAACACCCCACCTCGTATGTCATGTCAGCTAAATTTTCCCCATTTAGAGAATCATGATGCTTTGTACTGATGGTGAGTTCCCTACCCTCTTGTTCATTCAAACCATTTAGCTCTACTCTTATGGATGCAACTTGATCTGAATTCTCTTTTGGGAATTACTCCTATATGGTCGTCTCAAGATAATTATTTATCCATTATGATCTAAAGGCCTTTCCAAATGATGGACAATGTTTTCCTAAATTCAATATGGTCTGAAGTCCTTTTTTAGCCTGAAATCTCTTTGGCTTGAAGGCATTTACATCCTGAAGGCACTAAGTCATGAAAGCCTTTGGTGGCCCAAAGTCCATGTGACCCATATCCCAAAACTAGTGGACATAAAGGAAATGGTAACCCTAAAATATATTTAAAACATGAAAAACCCAATTATAGGATATTAGTTCCATAATAAACTCTTTGAAACATGAATAACACATGGAAAGAAAATGGGTTTTATTAAAACGACTTTGAAACACGAATAACCCATGGAAAGGTTATGGGTTATTTAACAATCTCTTTGAAACAATCACAATCCATCCAAATAAATAATTAGGATGGTTCTAATATAAGAAATCTCATATAGTGGATATGTAACAAAAAAATCTTAAATTTATGGATAAAAAAACCAATAAATGTTCATAAAATCATTCACAAGGAAAATAATATTTAGAAATTCAATAGTGTATCATAACACTTTGAAACATTTTAATTATAATCCCCATGAAGTAATAAAATTTAAAATAAACATAGAATATCATGATAAAAATGAAACTCATGATATAATAATTTATATTTTAGTATATAAACCATATAAAATTAAATAGTTCATAATTACAAATATACCACAATGTAATGTAAACAGAGATGAAACCCATTGGCTTGAGCTTGATTTCTCATGCAAGTCCTTTATCTTCATGAATAAATAACATATGGTAATTATTTAATTTCATTAGAATATTTTACAGATTTATTGTTAATTTTATTTTCCATATAATAAATATGATATATAATTATATAATTAATTATGTTTATGTCATATGTTTTGACTATATTCTGCTTCTATATAAAAAAAGACACTGATAGTTTGATTATGATCAAGGAGATAATTATTTAAAAATATAAAAAAATATTAGAAATGAAATAATTATTATATTTATACATAAATTATACTTTTAACCCCAATTATGAATGATTTTTATGAAAAATGAACCAACTTTACAATCATGCAGATGTTGGTCATACGTATGCATGAGTAACATTGTCATTTTTTAATGATCAAAATGAAATGTATTTAAGAAAAATTTATAAATATATAATGTGAATTATATAACAAATACCATGTCTATTAATAATATGTAATTATTTATAAAACTCATGAAATGTAAATGGAATCACATTGGGTTGAGGTGGTGGTAGTCCATACGTCCAGGAATAAAGTTATCTCTTCTTCAATGTATGATTTGGTGTAAAAAAATGATATATAATATTTAAATAAATAAAATTCTTTCATTGATATCATATATATTTTATTTATGTCACATTTATTTAATTAAACCCATAGTAAATACAGTCCTTGTAAAGTGTGAACGAATCACATCACATTGATGAGGCGGTAGTCCACACAACCACAAATGTTGTTATTATACTTTTAAAAAATGGAAATCATGAAGGTATGCATTATATAAAAATTTAAAAAGTATTAATAAAATTTTAATATCAATATATATCATATAAAATTTTTATTTTACTCATAATTCCCAATTTTGAGAAGTTAAAAATGGAAAACAAATGACATCATTTCACTTGGTGTTAGTCCGCTTTACACATGAATAATAATTTCATTATCCATTTGACAAAAGTGCTTGTAGGTTTATATAAGACTATCAGAATATAAAAATTAGTATTTTCCAGAAAATTATTTTATTATATAATCATGGAATAAAATTAGTATAACTGGTTGAGAATGAAATAAAAAATAAATAAGCATTGATGAATGTTACCTCTTTTTCAGGTAACTCCTTTTGGATTGAGCTAATAAAATTCTTTTTTTGGATTTCCTAAAAAATATGGGACAATAGTTTTAGGCGAGTAATTTTAGGAGACTAATGTTTTAGGGATTGGATGATCTAAATGGATTGACAGGTGTGAGGAAGTGTTGAGCGTGGGTGCCTTTTTAAAGTGGAGAGGGAGTTCCATTCTAGTAAATATAAAAATTAATACACAATTGGTAGAATTAATTTACAATAAATTACACCAATAAATACCCAAATAAGATAATATATGTCTTGTAACGACCCGAAATATTGAATAAATATTGTTTCCTAATTTTGTGTGTTATTTAATTTTATACTTAACAAAACTGTTTTATTTGATAACATGAGTATAATTAAAATGAGACTGTTGGGTTTTGACTATTATATGACCAATGGTCAGTATGAACTTTGGAAACTAAATGTTATGATTATCGTCTCTAAATACAAGTGATCATGGTTAATTAATATAGAAAGAAGATTTGGTGGCCTCATCCAGTAGTCTAGGGCCAATCGAAGCCCATATAACGGAACTTGGGAAGGAGCTAGCACCACTGGAATTTTATCTGGTCCAAACCCAATCCAAACTTTATTATGTGAATCTAGAATGGAATCGCCATCGTAAGAAGTTCAAACTGATAGAAATTACTACTCGTGCATTGTTGGCCGATCCACCCCGAGATTCTCTCACCTTAGCACACCTTGCACATAGGTCATATGTCGGTGTTATAATGGGTCTATGTAACGAGAATGTAATATCCTTCTGTAATCCTTTGACTTAAATAAAAATTGTGATTTCTTCTTATGATGACGCTTGTGAATTTTCAAATGTCTGGATAAATATAATATAGATATTTTGATGAATTCTTGAAAAAGGATATTTGAAAATATTTATGTAAACATTAAATAATTAATTATGTGTAATGATTTTTAAAAAATGGTCTTCAACAATTATGTTCAGTATGAAATTTAGAGTCGAATAAGATAAACTTAATTTTTGATGAGTAGTAAATTATGAATAGTAATTTTATGCTTAGGATTAGTAATGTGACCAAATGGATTAGTAATCTCACATAAAAAAGTATTAATATAATCTAGGGGCCTTGATTAAGTAATGTGATTCAATTAAATAGGTAAATAACTATTTCAGTAATTATTAGTAAAGTATTCATTTTTTCAAGTGAATAATGTTTTTTAATTAAAAATTAAAATAAAAATATTTAGAAAATTACTTTTATAAGATGAATTTTATTTTTGAACTTAGATCATCGATATTATGATAAGATAAACTTTGGGGATTTTTCTGAAAAAAATAAATTTTCGATGAATAGTGTTTTTATTTAAAAATTAAAATAAAAATATTTAGAAAATTATTTTTATAAAATGGAGTTTATTTTTGAATTCAGAACATTAATATTATGTTAAGTTAAATTTTTGGGAGTTCTCTGAATAAGTTGAATTTTCATTGAATAGTAAAAATACACTTTTAGGGTTTCAGTATGATTAATGACATCATGACTACAACATGATTATTCCATGAGATATATTAGGGGATGGTCGACTTTTTAATAGAATGATATGGTATGATGTGTCCCAAGTGGCAAAAACCATGAGTAAATACCACTTGTTTTACCAATACCACCGATGAGGTGTCCCTTGGCCATTAATTCCTTGTCCCCTCACTTTCCCTATAAATACCAAGCCATTCTCCCATCCTTTCCATTCAAAAAATCCTCCTCAACGAATTTCGGGTCTTCTTACCTCCCAATGTGTCCTCCTAAGGTGCCCTCAAGTCTCCCAAGGTCCCAAAAATCAATATTTGTATGTTACTCTTCAAGGTCAGGGATCCTAACAATCTCTTTCTTTCCAAGTACTCTCTTTTATGTCATTTAATTTATGCTCAATGTTATTATTTTGGGGATGTTATTTTATATTCATCCTATTTTCCCTTTCATGTTCATATGATGATAGACCCCCTCTTTCGCTCATCAATTCATTTTAAGAATGTTTAAGTGGCGCTGGTAGGCTGCCGAATTTTTAAGGGATTCTTTCACCATTCTTGTTTTGAAAATCTATTTTCATGTCAAGTCTTTCAAGTTACTTTTTATTATGTTTGGGTATGATATCTATATCTATCATACTGATCTATTATGTTAATATGATGAGATACCCTATTTGATCTCGTCAATTCATTTTTCTGAAGTATTAAGTGACGCTGTTAGGCTACCGAATTTTCATAAGAGAAATATTATTTTTGTCTTCCTTAAATGTTTTTTATTTCATATGGTATGTCTATCAATTTTCATTACCATGTTCTTATATCCATTATATTCGGTCCCTATACTATTTTATGGACCATTTATGAGTGGGTGACCCATTTCCCTTCTCATTTCAATGTTTTCTAAAACCTTGCAACATAGCAGTTATGTTGCCGAATTTTCGTCTCAAAATGTCTCACTCTTTTTCTCAAATTACATTATTTTATTAATTGAATACTCAAAGCACTTTCTTCTACAGGGGTATTCACATATATATAAAAATTATCTATTTTAATTCCGGGACATACATATATAAAACCCTCTTTCATTTTTCTATGGGTTTAAAGTGACATAAAGATCACTCCATTAAAGCAGTATTTAAAATGTGATGACTATAAAATTAAACCCATTTATTTTATGCTATATGGTTTGTTTATGAAATGATTAATGATGATATATGTGGCTCACATAATAATAATGTCAAATTTAATGGTGCGCCCTGAGAGTGCTCCAATGCATTAGGTAAAGACTTAATCCTTTGAGATGACCATTTTTAACGACGCCTTGGTGAATAACCTTGGTAATTTTTAATGAAACCTTGGGGATGGACCTTGGGGAAATGGAAATGATTTTCTATGTTAAATGTTGTACCCATATCTTCATTTTATGAAACACGTTATTTTTGTTATGATATGCCTCATTAACTCTTTTTCATGCCTTAATGTTATTTTTCATGACTTATGAGGCATCACAAGTTCACATGAAAAATGCTTCCCTTGTTTCCCTTACTATGCCTTCTTCTCACCCTTTCCTTTGATGTATTCCCCCTAGGTTATGAGATGATGTAATTTACTTAGGATGAACAAATGAATAAGCTTATCAAGTGTTTAAGAAGAATGTTTTTTATTGTTGTCATGTATTAAGTTTCAGGTTTCCAAGACACTAAACCTTAATGATACTCAGTTTGGTATAATGTAATCAAAGTTTATGTGATAAAAAGGTGGGATGCTATAGTTTGTATGAAAGTATGGTTTAGTTATTTGTGGAAATTAGGATATGAAAACTTTAATAATAACCCTATAGAAAAGTTTAAATATAGTAAATCTTCCTGGTATTTTGGTGAGTAATGAGTAAGGGGTTTCCAAGAAAATACATTCATGTCTGGATATGAGCAGGTAAAGGTGGATTTGGCATAGATATACATAGGGGTAAAACCAGAAAACATAGCATTGAGCTAGAATCGAATGGGAACTGGTACAGGACAACGGGCTTTGCTGTACTGTTGGTTATGACACTCCCGAGGGATATGCTTTGGTAAATTCATAAGCTTAGTATGAACCATTATTAAAGAAACAAAGATAAAATAAAATAAAGATTCACATAAGAATATATGATCATGGATAACCTATATTGGAACATAGGGGATCAAATGTTAGGATATACCTTCCTTCTATAATTTTATCCTTCTATTCTTAATGTTTCCTTTTAATGATTATTGGATTATTATTTATGACCCTAATTATACTTTCCTTTCTTAGTTATTTTAGGGAAATGTAAGAACATATCCCAACAACCAATGTGACCGGAAATGTGACGATTTCCCTATAAATGTGATAGATTTGACGAGAGATCAAGTTGAACAAATTGTGATTATGACAAACCAGCTATCAAAAAACCCAATTAATAATTGGTACCTAGTTGAATGCCCAAATTCATCAAGGAAGAAGAAGACAAAGTCTCACGGATGTTCATCTCATAAAGTTAATAAGGGAAAGAAGTCCCAATTTTTTTTGCAAAAAGTGTGGGAAGAGGCACCAAAGTGAATATCATAAAGGAACCAGGAGATGTTTTAATTGTAAGAAGATAGGGCATAATGTAGCCAATTTCTTTAAAAAAATGGATAATGTGATTAATGGATATAAGGTTCAATCTAATGTACCTTATACTATTAAATGTGGTAAATGTGGAGAATTTGGAAATTATCCAAGGCAGTGCTCACTTGGAAGGGATGAGAAGCATGATGAACATCAACAATCTTCAAGTACAAGGGAATAATGGATGTCCTATGCCGAGATGGATCATGATGACTAAAGTACATGAATCTTTTTCTCAATGATTGTCTATGTCATGTTGTATTTTAGTTCGTGCTCTATGAGTATATCTTTTCTGTTTTCTAAGATCATCAAGTCACTACCTATGATGATTTTATATCATTAAAGAAAACATCTATTGTAATGTGCCACATGTTTATGTAGTGAATATTTTCTTCTTAAACAGGTGATTAGGGGATTAAAAAATGATTATTATTTTGGAAGATGTTCACTATTTTGGGAACCCTATAAGATCGAGGTAAATAGATTACTATGGTATCTACTTTGAGGAGTAAATTTTGACTTATATTTTGAATAATAGATGAATTTAAGGTGAACTTATAGTAATTTAGGTTACTTATGAAAATTATTAACCTATCTTGGGGAAAATGTGATTAGGTTAGTTACTTTTGTTGTAAGGCGTTAAGAGTGGTTGATGTTATTGGGAGATGAATGATAAATTTTATCATGGAAGACTATGTTATCAAATACTTCTTGTATTTGGGTTTCAATCTTATTTTGTTTTATTTTGGGGAATTTAAAAGACAGTTATTTATGGAATGGTCTATGATGAACATTGGGTAGTACCATGGAATTTTGAAGATTTAAGAGTAGTTTCCCTTCCTATGGGGTTCTTTCTTTTGAAGAGTTGGTTTATCTTACCCTTTTTTGTTATGGGGATAATTTTTAACGATAGAATAAATAGATAGTTAATATTTTTGGATACATGACTCTCTAGGAGATGATTATTGTGTTTTGATGAGACCAAGTTTTTTTGAATACTCATCGTTTGGAAAAAGGATTAGTTTTGGTAAAAAATTATTAAAGGATGAAACTCTACTTGAAGGTAGGTATATTTACTTATGTTTTTATTATATGTAGTAAATGAATTCCTCAAAATTATTAAAAGAAACTTAAAACAAAAAAATTTGTTTTATGTTTCTCACTGGGTAATCAATGACCATTTACACACATCATAAGTTTGTGATATTCTTGTCGTTAACTTTCTCCTAATAATATTTCCTATCACTCTCCCTCAAAACATGACCCTTTGTTTTTTCTTCCATATCCATGTTTTCCTACATGGAATCCTAGTATGGGTTAACTTGGGTGACCATTGTACTTCCCTTTATTTATTTTAAATTAATAGTTTTACTGACTCCTTTTCCGATGTGGGAATTTCAATAAAATTTTGAAGCCCAATTTTAAAAATTGTGAGGACACAAATTCTTATGTGGGGAAGATTGTAACGACCCAAAATTTTGAATAAAACTTGTTTCCTAATTTTTGCGTTATTTTATTTTATAATCAACAAAACTGTTTCATTCGATAACATGAGTATAATTAAAATGAGACTATTGGGTTTTTACTATTATATGACCATTAGTTAGTATGACCTTTGAAACTAAATTTTGTGATTATCGTCTCTAAATACAAGTGATCTTGGTTAATTAATTTAGATAGAAGATTCGATGGCCTCATCCAGTCGTCTCGGGCCAATCGAATCCCATCTAACGGAACATGGGAAGGAGGTAGCACCCCTGGGCTTTTCTCTGGACCAAACCCAAGATGAACTTCATCATGTGAAGCTAGAACGGAATCGCCTTCGCGAGAAGTTCAAACTGATAGAAATTACTACTCGTGCAATGTTGGCCGAGAGGCTCCAAGATTTTCTCATCTTAGTACACCTTACTCTTACGTCCTATGCTGGTGTTATAAGGGGCATTGAAATGAGACTGTAACAGCCTTGTGTAATCATTTGACCTAAAGAAAACTTTTGATTTCTTCTTATGATGATGTTTGGGAATTTTCAAATGTCCGGATAAATATTTTATGCATATTCTAGATGAAGTCGAGAAAAAGGATATTTGAAAATATTTATGGAAACCTTAAATAATTAATTTTGTGTAATGATTTTGAAAAAATGGTCTTCTACAATTATGTTCAGTACGAAATTTAGAGTCTAATAAGATGAACTTAATTTTTATGAATAGTAAATTATGAATAGTGATTTCATGCTTAGGATTAGTAATTTTACAAAATGGATTAGTAATCTCACTTAAAGAAAGTATTTATATAATCTAGGCACCTTGATTAAGTAATGTGTTTCAATATAATAGGTAAAAACATTTTCAGAAATTATTAGTCAAGTTTTATTTTTTTCAGGTGAATAGTGTTTTTTAATTAAAAATTAAATTACAAATATCTATAAAATTGATTTTTTAAATGGATTTCATTTTTTAACTCAGTGCATCGATATTATGTTAAGTTAATTTTTGGGGATTTCCTTGAAAAAAATGAATTTTCAATGAATAGTGTTTTTATTTAAAAATTAAATTAAAAATATATAGAAATTTTTTTTATAAATTTCTTTTTATTTTTGAATTCAGATCATTGATATTATGTTAAGATAAATTTTTGTGAGTTTTCTGAAAAAGTTGAAATTTTAGTGAATAATAAAAAATAGTTTCAGGGTTTTGGTATGTTTAATGACATCATGAATGCATCATTATGATTCCATGAGATATTTCAAGGGATATTAGACTTGTGAATAGTAAGATAAAGTATGAGGTGTCCCAAATTTCCAAAACCATGAGGAAATACCACTTGTTTTGCCAATACCACCAATGTGGTGTCCCTTGGCCATTAATGCCTTGTCCCATCACTTTCCCTATAAATACCAAGCCATTCTCTCATCCTTTCCATTCCAAAATCCTCCTCAACGACGTTATGGCCTCCTAACCTCCCAAGTACTCCTTCCATGTTTCCCTCATGTCTCCCAAGGTCCCAAACATTAAGATATCGAAGTTACTCTTCATCGTAAGGTGTCCTAGCTCTCTCTTTCTTTCCAAGTACTCTCTTTTATATCATTTCTATTATGCTCCATGTTATTATATTGGGTATGTTCTTTTATATTCATCCTATTATCCTATTCATTTTTATATGATGAGAGACCCCCTCTTTCTCTCATCAATTATTCTTATGAATGTTTATGTGGCGTCGGTAGGCTGCCGAATTTTTAAGGGATTCTTTCACCCTTCTCGTTTTCAATATCTATTTTCATGTCATGTCTATAATGTTCATGTTTATTATGTTGTGGTATGATATCTATATCTATCATACTTATCTTTTATGTTCATATGATTAGAGACCCTATTATATCTCATCAATTCATTTTTTTTGATGTTTTAAGTGACGCCGTTAGCCTACCAAATTTTCATAAGAGAAATCTTATTTTTGTCTTCCTTCAGTGTTTTTCATTTCATATGGTATGTCTTTAAAATTTCAATACCATGTTCTTATGTCCATTATATTATGTTCCTATACTGTTTTATGGACCATTTATGAGTGGGTGACCCATGTCCCCTCTCTTTTCAATGTTTTCTGAAACCCTGCAACGTAGCCGTTATGCTGCCGAATTTTCATCTCAAAATGTCTCTCTATTTTTCTCAAATTCATTTATTTTTTTAAGTGAATACTCAAAGATCATTCTTATACAGGTTTATTCAAATATATATCAAAATTATCTATTTTAATTCTGGGACTTACATACATAAAACCCTATTTCCTCTTTCTGTGGGTTTAAAGTGACATAAAGATCGCCTCTTCAAAGCAGTTTTTAAATTGTGATGACTATGAAATGAAAACCATTTATTTTATGCTATATCGGTTGTTTATGAAATAATTGATGATGATATATGTGGATCACATGATAATAAAGGAAAATTTAAGGGTGCGCCCGGATAGCGCTCCAATGCATTGGGTAAGGAATTAATCTCTAGAGATGAACATTTTTAACGACGCCTTGGTGAATAACCTTGGTAATTTGTAATGACACGTTGGGGATGGACCTTGGTGAAATGGAAATGATTGACTATGTTAAATGTTTTAGCCACATCTCATGTTTTGAAACACGTTATTTCTATTATGATATGCCTCATGAACTCTTTCTCATGCCTTAAAGTTATTTTTCATGACTTTTGATGCATATCAAGTTCTCATGTAAAATGTTTACCTTGTTTCCATTACTAGGCCTTATGTTCACCCTTTCGTTTGATGTATGCTCCTAGGTTATGAGATGTTGTACTAAACTTAGGATGAACAAATGAATAAGACATTCAAGTGTTTAAGAAGAATGTTTTTTGTTGTTGTCATGTATTAAGTTCCTGGTTTCCATGACACTAAACCAATTTTGTATAATGTAATAAAAGTTTATGGGATAAAAAGGATGGATGCTATAGTTGGATTCAATGGATGGTTTAGTTATTTGTGGAAATTAGGATATGAAAACATTATGAAGAACCCTATAGAAAAGTTTAAATATAGGATATCTTCCTGGTATTTTGGTGAGTATTGAGTAAGGGGTTGCCAAGATAATACATCCCTGTCTGGATACGAGCAGGTAGGGTGGATTTAGCCCAAATGTACATAGGGGTAAAACATTTAAACACCGCTTTGAGTTGGACTCAAACGGGAACTGGTACATGACAATGGGCCTTGCTGCACTATTGGTTACAACACTCCCAGGGGATATGCATTGGTAAATTCATAAGGTTAGTATGAACCATTATTAAAGTAACAATGATAAAATAAAATAAAGATTCACATAAGAATATATGATCATGGAAAAACTAGATTAGAACATAGGGGATAACATGTTAGGATATACTTTCCTTCTATAAGTTTATCGTTCTATGCTTTAAAGATTACTTGTATTGATTATTGGATAATAATTTAAGCCCCTAATTATACTTTATTTTCATAGTTAATTTAGGGAAATGGAAGAACATGTCCCAACAACCAATGTGATAGGAAATGTGATGATTGACCTATTAATGTGATAGATATAATGAGAGATCAAGTTAACATATTGGGATTCTTCCAATCCAGCTATCAAAAATCACAATTAATAATTAGTACCTCGTTGAATGCCCAAATTCATCAAGGAAGAAGAAGACAAAGTCTCAAGGATGTTTATCTGATAAAGTTGATAAGGGAAAGAAGACCCAATTTCTTTTTTTGAAAAAAGTTTTGGAATAGGCACCAAGGAGAATGTCACAAAGAACCGGGATATGTTTTAAGTGTGGTAGGATAGGGCATAAAGTAGCCAATTGGTTTAAAAATGGATAATGTGATGAATGGAGATATGGTTCAATATAATGTACCTTATACTATTCAATGTGGTAAATGTGGATAAGTTGGACATTATCCACTAAAATTCTCTCTTGGATGGGATGAGAAGCATGATGAGAATCACAAATCTTCAAGGAAAAGGGAACAATGCAAGTCCTATGCCGAGATGGATCATGATGACTAAAGTACATGAAACGTCATCTCAATAATTGTCTATGTCATGTTGTATTTTAGTTCATGCTCTATGAGCATATATTTTATGTGTTCTAAGATCATCAAGTCACTACCTAATATGATTTTATATCATTAAAGAAAACATCTATTATTATGAACCACATGTTGATGTAGTGAAGCTGTTCTTCTTAAAAAAATAAGCAATTAGGGGATTCAAAGATTATTATTATTTTGGAAGATGTTCACTATTTTGGGAACCCTATATAATCGGGGTAAATAGATTACTACGGTATTTTCTGTGAGGAGTAAAAGTTGAATTATATTTTGAAGAATCAATGAATTTAAGGTGAACATATTGTAATTTAGGTTACTTATGGAAAGGATTAACCTATATTTGGGAAAATGTGAGTATGTTTGTTACTTTAGTTGTAGGACATTAAGAGTGGTTGATTTTGTATGGAGATGAATGATAAAGTTTATCTTGGAGAACTATGTTATCAAATCTTTCTTGTATTTCTGTTTCAATCTTAGTTTGGTTAATTTTGAGGAATTTTAAGGACAGTTATTTTTGGAATGTTCTATGGTGAACTTTGGGTAGAACCATTGAATTTTGAATATTTTAGAGTGGTTTCCCTTCCTATGGGGTTCTTTGTTATGAAGAGTGGTTTTATCTTACCCTTTATGTTTTTTGGATAATTTTAAAAGATAGACGAAATAGATAGTTAATATTTTGTTGATTATGTGACTCTCTAGAAGATGATTCTTGTGTTTTGATGAGACCAAGTGTTTTTGAATGCTCATTTTTTTGAGAAAGGATTAGTTTTGGTAGAATCTTATTAAAGGATGAAACTCTACATGAAGGTAGGTATATTTCCTTATGATTTTATTCTATGTAGTAAATGAATTCTTCATAATTATTAAAAGGAACGTAAAACAAAAATGTTGTTGGTTTAAGTTTCCTACTGGGTAGTCAATGACCGTTTATACACATCATAAGTTTGTGATTTTCATCTGGTTACCTTTATTATAATCATGTTTTCTATCACTCTCTCTCAGAACTTGACCCTTTGTTTTTTCTTCCATATCCATGTTTTCATACATGGAATCTAAGTATGGGTTAAATCGGGTGACCTTTGTACTTCCCTTTCGTTCTTTTAAAGTAATAGTTGTACTGACTACTTTTCCGATGTGAGACTTTCAATGAAATTTCCAAGCCCAATTTTAAAAATTTCGAGGATGCAATTTCTAAAGCGGGGAAGATTATAACGACCCAAAATTTTGAAGAAATCTTGTTTCCTAATTTTGTGTGTTCTTTAATTTTATACTCAACAAAGCTGTTTCATTTGATAACATGAATATAATTAAAATGAGACTGTTAGGTTTTGACTATTACATGATCGTTAGTTAGTATGACCTTTAGAAACTAAATGGTGTGATTATCGTCTCTAAATACAAGTGATCTTGGTTAATTAATATAAAAAGAAGATTCAATGTCCTCATAGATTAGTCTAAGGCCAATCGAAGCCCATATAACGGAACTTGGGAAGGAGGAAGCACCACTGGGCTTTGCTCTAGACCAAACCCATGATGAACTACATCGTGTGAAGCAAGAACGAAATCGCCATTGTGAGAAGTTCAAGCTGATAGAAATTACTACTCGTGCAATGTTGGCCGAGCCACCCCAAGATTCACTCAACCTAGCACACCCTACTCTTAGGTTTTATGCTTGTGTTATAAGGGGCTCTATAACGAGACCATAACTGCCTTATGTAATCCTCTGACTTAAATAAAAATTATTATTTCTTTTTATGATGAAGTTTTTGAATTTTTAAATTTCTGGAAAAATATAGTATGCATATTTTTTATAAATTCTAGAAAAAATATTTTTGAAAATATTTATGTAAACCTTAAATAATTAATTTTGTGTAATCATTTTCAAAAAATGGTCTTCTACAATTATGATCATTACAAAATATAGAGTATAATAAGATCAACATAATTTTTTATGAATAGTAAATTATGGATAGTGATTTTATGCTTTGGATTAGTAATGTGACCAATTGGATTAGTTATATCACTTAAAGAAAGTATTAATATTATATAGGAACCTTGATTAAGTAATGTGATTCAATAAAATAGGTAAAAAACTTTTTTAGAAATTACTAGTAAAGTATTAGTTTTTTTTCACATGTATAGTGTTTTTTAAATAAAAATTAAATTAAAATTATTTAGAAAATTATTTTTATATAATGGATTTCATTTTTGAACTCATTGCATTGATATTATGTTAAGATAATGTTTGGGGATTTTTCGGGAAAAAATGAATTTTCGTTGAATAGTGTTTTTATTTAAAAATAAAATTATAAATATTTAGAAAAATATTTTTATAAAATGGAGATAATTTTTGAATCCATATCATTGATATTATGTTAATTAAAATTTATTGGTGTTTTCTGAAAAAGTTGAATTTTTAGTGAATAGTAAGAATACAGTTTTAGGGTTTCGGTATGTTTAATAACATCGTGACTGTATCATGATGATGCCATGGTATATTTTAAGGGATGGTCTACTTTTCGATAGTATTATAAGGTATGAGGTGTCCCATGTGGCCAGAACCATGAGGAAATACCACTTGTTTTTTCAGTACCACCAAGGAGGTGTCCCTTGGCCATTAATGCCTTGTCCCCTCACTTTCCCTATAAATACCAAGACATTATCTCATACTTTCCATTCCAAAATCCTCCTCAACGAAGTTATGGTCTCTTTACCATCCAATGAGTACTTCATAGGTTCCCTCAAGCCTCCCAAGGTCCAAAAAATCAAGATTTTGATGTTACTCTTCAAGGTAAGGGATCTCAGCTCTCTCTTTCTTTCAAAGAACTCTCTTTTATTTCATTTCTTTTATGATCCCTGTTCTTATGTTGGGTATGTTCTTTTATATTCATCCTACTGTCCTTTTCATGTTCATATGATGAGAGACCCCCTATTTCCCTCATCAATTCGTTTTATGAATGTTTATGTGGTGCCGGTAGGCTGCCGAATTTTTAAGGGATTCTTTCACCTTTCTAATTTTCAAAATCTATTTTTCATGTAAAGTCTTTCAAGTTCATTTTTATTAGGTTGGGGTATGATCTCTATATCTATAATACTGATATTTTATGTTCATATGATTGGAGACCCTATTTGATCTCATCAATTCATTTTTTTATGTTTTAAGTGACGTTGTTAGGCTGCCGAATTTTCATAAGAAAAATCTTATTTTTTGTCTTCCTTCAATGTTTTTCATATCATATGGTATGTATTTAAAATTTCATTACCATTTTCTAATATCCATTATATTTTGTCCCTATACAGTTTTATGGACCATTTATGAGTGGGTGACCCATGTCCCCTCTCTTTTCAATGTTTTCTAAAACCCTGCAACATAGCCGTTATGATGCCGAATTTTCGTCTCAAAATGTCTCCCTATTTTTGTCAAATTCTTTAATTTTATTAAGTGAATACAAAATGTTCATTCTTATTCAGGGTTATTAACATATATATCAAAATGATCTATTTTAATTCTAGGACATACATACATGCAACCCTCTTTTCTTTTTCCATGGGTTTAAAGTGACATAAAAATCACGTCTTTGAAGTAGTTTTTATAATGAGATGACTATGAAATGAAAACCATTTCTTTTATGATATATTGGTTGTTTATGAAATTATCGATGATGATATATGTGGATAACATGATAATAAATGAAAATTTAAGGGTTCCCCCTGATAGCGCTCCAATGCATTGGGTAAAGACTTAATCTCTAGAGATGACCATTTTTAACGATGCCTTGATGAATAACCTTGGTAATTTTTAATGACACCTTGGGGGTGGAACTTGGTGAAACAGAAATGATTGTCTATGTTAAATGTTATAGCCAGATCTTTATGTTATGAAACACATTATTTTTATTATTATATTCCTCGTGAACTCTTTCTCATGCCTTACAATTATTTTTCATGAATTTTGATGCATCTCAAATTCTCATGTAAAATGTTTCCCTTGTTTCCCATACTGTGCCTTCTACTCACCCTTTCCTTTGATTTATGCTCCCAAGTTAGGAGATGTTGTAATGAACATAGGATAAACAAATGAATATTCCTTTCAAGTGTTTAAGAAGAATATTTTTTCTGTCATGTACTAAGTTCCTGGTTTCCAAGACACTAAACATTAATGATCCTTGGTTTTTTATATAAAATGAATATTTATGTGATAAAATGGCGGGATTCTATTTGTCTGATGGTCGACAAGATTCTATAAAATATTTTTTGAACAAGTTTCCAAACCTTTTTGACACATAAGATTAATGTTTTAGCATTAAGTAAACACAATTTTACCATAATAAAAGTAATTGATTTTAATTTCATTCACTAATTTTTTTTTCTAAAAAATTTGTTTAACTTATTATAAATTAAAATTATTCATATTAATAATATGGAATCACTTTTTCCAACTTAAATTAACTAAATTCATAGAAATTAAATTAATATTAATCCAATAGATAGGATGACAAAATGTGGGTTTAAAGTGAAAACGTTGAAAATCATTCTAATATTCAATATAAAAAACAAATATGATGATGAATCCAATTAGATATATTGGGTTAAAATATATCATTTTTTTATTATTATACATTAAAACCTATTTAAAACAAAATAAAAAACTATAATTTATTTATATGAAAAAAACAACTTTCAAATAAAATTCATTATCATTCACTATTCTTCATGTTAAGAAAGATATCAAACAAATACCAAAAATATGATAAATTTTTATTTTTAAATTTAATATTAATTGATACTTTTCAAAATAAATATAATAATACTTTAAAAAATATATATTTATAATAGGTATGTTAAAAACATAGGAAACTGCATTTTGACAATAGAAAAACATTTTTGATTAAACATAGGATTAATTATTATCGTAACCATATCAATCATATTAGGTGAATTTAAAAAAAATTGCTTTAATTAATATCATATGAGAATCATTTTCAATTATAACTAATAGTTATTAATTTATTTTATTAGGATAAAATTATCTTCTAATAATAATAATAGTTTTCATAAAAACACATCTTTTTTATTCAATTGGACGTTATATTTGTTTATAATTAATTGTAATCCAATGAATTTATTTTATTATAATTTACCAAAAATGAATTAAAAATATATTTAATCATATTTATTTACTCAAATACAAATTCTAGTTGATAATTATAAGGTAAAGTAAATAATATTAATATTATATTTTTTCGTTATAAGACTCGTCCTTGTTTGTATAATAGGATCATCAAATGGACTTGATGTTGTGTGAAACATAAGTTTATCACATTGTTGTGTGTGATGAAAGGTAAAATATTTATTCTGTGTAGAAAAATATATTATATAATTTAAATTATTTTGAAACAATATTTTTTATTGGGTATCTTGATGTTGCATCCTATCTCCTTAAAATGGATTTTTTCTTTAAAAAGTGTCTTGATTATTGTATGATTAAAATAATTATAATTATATTTTTGTGAAACCCACTTCATAAAAAGAGTTAATAAATTATCCTATTAACAATGGAAGGTGGAAGACATAAAAGTAACTGAATATAACACATTACTTGGATTCTAATTCTTGATAATATACGTGGGAATATAATAAAAACATAAATAATTATAGAGAGTGAGTGAGGTCATTGTTCACAAAAAATGTTAATGATCAATGGAATGTTTATGGACTCAAAAATAAAAAAAATTATGATCATATGGACAATTTATTCATCTAAATTGAATGTACTAAGATAATAATTTTTTCCATGATCCTTTTCCTAATGTTAATGAAATATGTAACTATCTAGACCAATAGAAAATAATATATACAGACCTGAGGTGTATAACATCATCCATTAGTAGATTCTCACTAAAATTATGTCTTTTCCCCCACTAATGTGTATTCAAGATGAATTTTTAACTTCTAAATCACTAAAATAGATCTTATGTATATTTTATCTAATAAATTAATAGTCAATTTATTCTATATATCTTTAAACATTAACAAAAACAAAAATATATAGCACATGGTAAGATAATTCCCAAAATGAATAAACCTCCATTTGATAAAATAATCTTCAAAATACAATAGAAATTATCAAATATGAAACTATGTCATTCCATAACCATAAAACCAAAATAACCACATTAACATCACAATTAAAGAGTGTATTGTCACAAAGTGTTATCTCATTACTTATATATTTCAATCCTAAAACATGGATATCCTCTTTAGAAGTAACATTAGTTACATAGTCACAAAATAAATTTTCCTTAATGTCGTTATATATATGATAATACTTGTGTAACCATAATTACCACATTATCCAATATCATATAAAACCTAATTGTTATAAGCACCTTAAAAACATTTTCATAAAAAATAAACATAATACCTGACATTAAATAAAAGTAATACATATACTTCAAATAAATAAAACATCGCCTAAAGTTTCATTTACTAACTCAAAATTTGTAACACATAAAAAACTGAAACTTTGTGTCTTAATACTTTCAAATTTTTTTGAACATTAATATTATAGTAATATGAAATTATGTATAAATATAATGTTAACCTCATATGAGAATTTCCTAATCTCCATTTTCACTAAACTATCCTTTGATACCAACTATAATATCCCATGACCCACACTCCCATATCCTGTGATGAAATTCAATACCTTAAATTTTATTCTATAATGAAGACAAGTGTGACCCAATGTTTTTTCATCATATCCATACAACTCCAAAAGAAAAACATGGAACACTTACATTTTAGAGTTTCTATTTTGTTTAGTGATTTTGAAAATTAGGACTAACACCTAAATAAATAATCCACATCAATATGGACTCCTAAAAACTAGTTTATAAAGCTCAAGAACATATCCCATTATACCCATATTTTTCGGTATCACATTATTTCATCAACATCATACTTGTAAAATACATTAAAGACATCAATACTTTAAAATCAATCAATAGAACGTGGAGAAACATAAAAAATAAGGGTAAACTTAGGTTCCTAATAATGGTAAATATAATCATTAACCAATAAATTACATAAATGATAATAATATTGTACAATTATATGATGACGTAATAACAGTGCACGATTGAACCATAAATGAACTCATATGCATAAATTTATGGACCATGAAATATAAAAACATGGAAAAGTCAAGATTTATCAGAATAAATAATCTTGAGCCATGTGATATAAGTCTTCATGATTAGAAACATTATTATCCTATGAAATTCATAATGAAACACATAAATTTATATTGGGAAAACATTATACATTCCACTTCACAAATGTTATAAATATGTGATCAAATTCCATATATGTCACTCTTACAAATGGAATAGTTATATGGAAGACCTGCATATCCAATGTAATGAAGGTCTTCCACAGACCTACCCATCATTGGACTGCCATGAAACCACTCATCATTGTTTTATCACATTAACACAAGTCAAATTCCTAAGTACTATTGAAAAATAATCGCACATAAAATCTTTCATAAACTCATTGGAGAAACCAATAATACCTTTCCTAACAAGATTAACCCATTTAAAAAAACTTGTTCTATAAAAATCTCATAGAAATAGTATTAACCTATTTGAAGTAAATGAATTCATAAAAATTAATTTAGAATAAGGAAACCCATATAAATTAAATGTCTTCAATAATAATCTCTTTATAAAATTATTAGCCCCAGGAAATAAAATGGGTTCCATAATAATCACATTGAAACATTAATAACCCAATAAAAAAATTGGTTCTATAAAAATGTCTATGAAACTATAATAACCCATAGAAAGGAAATGTGTTCTATATAATTCTCTTTCAAAAATGAATAGACCATGGAAAAATAACGGGTTCTGTAACATTTTCTTTAAAACATTAATAGCCCAGGGAAAAGAAATGGGTTCCATAACAATATTCTTGAAACATTAATACCCCATGGGAAGAAAGTTGTTTCCATAAAAATATATTTGAAGTTTAATAATAAAGGGAATGTAAATGGGTCCTAAAAACACTTTGATACATAATTAACTCATGGAAATGAAATGTGTTCCATAACAATATCTTTGAAACTAGAACAACCCAATGAATGAAAATGGATTCCAGAAAAAGCTATTTGAAAAAAATCAAAATCCATAAAAGAAAATAATTATGATGGTTTTACTATAAATTATCCGCATTTTAGGATAACTAAAAACAATGTTTTTTTGACATTTCTGGATAGAGAAAACATTAAAATTCAAGTAAAATCATTCTTAAAAAATATAATCATTAAACATTCAAATGAAACGTTTATAATTATGAATCATTTTATTCATAAGCCCCATGAAATACTAAAATTAAAATGAAAATATAATATTATGAAATAAATGAAACTAATAATATAAAAATTCCCAGTAAATTAGATACACCGTATAAATTTAAATAGGTCCATAATAAAAAATATGTCCCGGTTGAATGTAAATTTAGACGAAACCCATTTCTATGAGTTAGTTTTTGTAATGATTTTATATTATATTCATCAATGATGATATTATGTCAATTATTTATGTTTTTATTATCATTTTCCATTTTTATTATTTTCTTTATTTCATTTATTAATTTTTTTTAAATTATTTAATCAATAATGTTTTTGTCAGATGTTTTGACCATATTCAGATTATGTGTCAAAACTAAACTTAATAGGCCGATAATGGACAATGAGGTCATTATTTAAACATATAAATAATAATAACCATGAAATAATTATCTTAATTATACAAAAAATGTAATTTTGAAACAATTTATTAATTATTGTAATAAAAAACTAACCAACATTACATAAATGGAAAAGGAAGGTCGTATATATGAATGAGTACCATTCTCATTTTTCAATGACTATTATGGAAACATGTTATGTGAAATTTATCTTTATATAATTATATTTATATAATAAATAACAATTTAATAAATCATATACACCTATATATAAAATTCTTGTGATATAAAATGAATCACATTGCATCGAGAATGCGGTAGTCCAAACTTCCAAAAAATTACCATATCACTTTCTTAATATGTAAAAATTCAATTAATAAAATGATATATTATAATTATAGAAAATAAAATTATATAATAAATATAATAAATATGTAATTTATGTAACATAATTTTAATTAATCACATCTTTAATGCAATACATGCATAGTGTGAACGCATCACGTCACTTTGAGGAGGTGGTAGTCAACACGTCCTCCAATGATATTATTTTATTTACAAAAAATGGAATGAATGAAGTTATTCGTTATATAAGTATTCCATAATTATTAAGAAAACCTAAATTTCATATATATCATATAAAAGTACTATTGTTATCATAATTCACAACAATGAGAGGTGCTAATAAAAAAATGACATCATTACTCTAGGAGGTAGTCCACTGTTCATAGAAATGGTTCTTTATTACACATTTGATGGGTTTATGTATAGGTGATTGTAAAATTAGTGTGATAAAAACTAATAATTATATTTACAATAATTATTTCATTATATATTAATGTGAAAATAGTAATTAAACGGGTGATGAATGAGATAAAACATATATTAATATGCAAGAATATTGCATCTTTTTTAGTTAACACCTTTTAGATTCCCTAATAAAAGATATCTGGGTTGGATTTATTTCTAATGTAAGGAATATCGGTAAATTGGAGGTATATGGGTTGGTTTTTTGGTGTTATTTTGATTTTAAATGGCTTGATAGGTGTAAATATCATGGTAGTGTGAGTTACTAATTATTGTGGAGATGGACATCCATTATTGTAAATATAAAAAGGTACACATTATTAGGTGGTCTTTCATACATCAAGTGACACCACTAATGATCAAAATTTACTAAATGTGGCTATTTTGTCGAATTGTATCACAAAACAATGTTTTGGACAACTTTCCTGGTCATTTAGTCTCTTATATTAATGTTTGACCACTAAGTAAACACATTTTACCATAATCACATTAATTAATTTTAATTGATTTCATAAATATTTTTGGTAAAAACCATGTTTAGCATATTTGAAATTATAAAATATTACTATTCCAAATATGGAATCAATTTTTTCAACTTCCTATCATAGAATTTGATGAAATTAATTTCTATTTAATCCCATATATGGGAAGACAAATCATGTTTTTAATGTGAAAATGTTCAAGGGTTTAAAATGTTTTTATATTTTTAATCACTATTAAAATGATTAAAATTAAATAAATTGGTTTAAATTAAAATTAAATTATATAATTATACATTAAAAAAATATAAAATTTTATTTAACCTTATATATTATTTAGAGAAGAAATCGTTTTCGAATTCAAATTCAGTGTCATTAAGTATTCACTAGAATATGAATGTTCATAGAAAAATACCAAAATCTCATCCAAAGAAAAATTTTATATATTCAAAAATGATGTTTATTTAAAAATTAGAATTTATCAATGATTCATGAATTATACTTAAAATAGGTGTTCCTATAAATGGTGGTAAAACTACCTTAAAAAATTTACATCTTTTCATGCTTAAGATTTAGTTTACTATTAGCTACACCGAATAAACCATATTTTATGAATTTAAAAATATTTTAAGAAAAATATAAAATATATATTTCATTAATATCTTTTATAAATATTGATTAATTTAATTGATCATTATAAAACACAATTCTGGGCATAAAAATAGTTTAATAAAAATGCATCCTTTATATTCAATTGGTTTTTATTTTCATTTCTAATTAATTGGTAACCAATAATTTATTTTATAATAATGTTTAATCAATGATTTAATAATTTACATTATCATATTAATTTCCACCATTACACTAGCTAGGTGGTAACTATTATGTTAAATAGAAAATGTTAATAGTATATTATTACCTAGTATGACACGACCTTTTATGTAGCATAAGACATCAAATGGGATTCTATGTTGCATAAAAGACATGATAAAATTGGATTTATATGTGATAAATAATGAATTATATATTTAATTTAATATATCATATCAAATAATTTAATCTAATTTGGAATAAGATATTTTATAAAATATTAGGATGGTACATGTTGGTTCTGGATAGGGATTTATTATTTAGGAAAAAAATAATCACTTCCTACAAAAAACATTAGGATAATATTCTATAATTATCCTAAATTTATATCATATGGTAATGTTAAATAATGTATTATATTTTAAATCTAGATGCCATGTTTTATATAAATCTTCATCTAATACAAAAGTGACCCAAAACCTAGTGACCCTGAGCTAGTTTCGACTTTATTACACTGTGATATGATACAAGGAATTGTGTTTTGGGGGACTGAATTTTTATTAGTCTTGGTAATCTGGGAAAATACCTAAAATTATAAGTATATTTTAAAAGATAAAAAAAATAGAATATTAATTCATAATTCCATTATTCCCCTAATTTTATCCCTAGATATCAACCAAGAAAATTTTTATCTTATCCTTGGAAAAATAAAACATAAGAAAGGGGTGATCTCAAATTCTCAGTAAGGGTAAGCATAAAAAATAAGTTGTCAATAAATAATGAATAATAAATATGGAAATGTGAAAAAATAAGACACATTTTATTAAAATAATTACATGAGAATAAAATGTAATGAGAAATTATGATCAAATAATTCCATATAAATAATCAATTTTTTTTGAAACATAACCATATATATTATAACTAATTTAATAATCACATGGAATTCCAATAAATAAATTCATAATAATCGAATTAATAATTTTGTACATATAAAACATATTATTAAGTCCATATTCCAAGAAAATTAATATGTTAGAGGTCTTGTATTGAGTCATCTATATAATGGGGAATGCCTCAGCCAAATCAAAATCTAGTTTGTCTCATGAGACCTATCGATGCGACATGGTGAAATTGAGGGCCCTACCCATCACATAGAAAGTAAAATTTATTCCTTATATGAATTCATTTAAACATTATACCCTTAAAAATTCAAATTTAAAATAGAATACAAGATTTAAATACTTTCCACAATCAATTAACCCAATGATAAACTATTCATAAAAAAATTAATGGTATCATCATTTTACATCACTAGTTGATCTGACAATAATTAATTTAAATAATTAAGTTGGATAGTATCATTGGGTTATATCCTCATTAAATAATAATTAACCTTAATGTATTGACACATAGCTGAAAAATGAATCGGAAGATCACTTATAACCTTTCTAGAAGAAGATAACATTTCTTTAAAAATCACAGATTTTATTCTAAAACAAGAAAATTCAATAAATATTGATCAAATCATTTTCATCGAAATAATTTTCAAAAACAAATAATTTCTATAATATTAGGAGAAACATTTTATACAAAAATAACCCTGAAAAATTAAAATCTTGAATCAACTAAATGATATTTGTGACTATGGGTAATTATGTAGATGATGTATGCGTTAAATAGAAAATTATTTTATCAAAGAAAAAAAGGATAGAAAAGTGATTTTTTGAAAAGAAAAATGAATAACCCTTTCAAAAAAACTCTAAAACGTAAAAATGTGTAAAATATTCATTCATAAATTATTATTTTTGTTTAAAAATTTTATTTTTTAAAAAAATGTGTTTTTGAAGCTGTCATTTTTTTGAATGAAGGGTTCAATAATTTTTTATTTTCTTAAAAAATCATAATAATGTTATGTACCGAATATGGAAAAAATGGTACAGTTACATGGATAATTTCTTTAATAAAAATTGATAAAAATTTAAATTTATTTTTAGTAAAAAATATAAACTAACTACACAATGTAAGTGTAAAAAGACATGGTTTAACAACTAAATATAATATACAATTTAATTCAGGAAAAAATTGATTATTTGTGAAACAACACTTTTTCGTTATAACCTAGCCATAAACAACAATTTTTCAACCTATGTGTTTTGAATTTGGAAAAAAAGACTTACATGGTTGCAATTAATAAGATATTTATCATTTGATAAGATCAAATTTTCAATTTTTTAATAGTAACTTACCCCTTATGAATAGTAACATAACTGTATTGAATATTAATCTCAACCTTATAGTTATAAATTAAATTTAAGAACCATATATATTGTAGTGAAGATTTTAAAAATTAATAAGTGTTGGTATTTTTGTGAGTAATACATATATAATTATCATTTTAAAATAATAAATTAATTTAAAATAAAATAAATTTTATTAAAATGTATTCTTAAATAAATATTTTCATATCCTATGATTTTAGGATTATTTTAGGAGACCTTAGTTAATTTTTGAATGTATTATAAAATCACTTTTAGATTCAAAATATACATATTTCATGTAAATAATTATTTAATTTACAAATAAAATTATCAAATTTAGAAAATTATTTTGATAAAATGGAGACTATTTTTGAATTCAACATGTCCAAAAATTGTTACGGTGAATTTTTGGTGTTTTTATAAAATACATAAATGGAAATTGAATAGTAAAATATTGAGATTTATGGTATAAATATAGTATAAGCTAAATACTCTATTTCTATAATGTCTCATAAATTCTATGTAATTTTTTTTAATTATATCAAATTATTCTGAGACAACATGCTCTGACATAACATGAATCCAAGTGCTGATGATCACGAAAAGTAATATTGAACTTCTGTTAAGTTATGTTCAGTAAACATGCGATTGGGTTTTTCTAACATTTGAACTGTCTCTTGGATCGAAAATCTATGGGAACCGTAGAACTTGTAATGTTGGAATTCATGTAAAAATGAATTAACTTTGGCTTTGAAGGGCTAAGAAAAAATGTTATTTTCATAATTTTTTTAGAAAAATAATGAAATAATTTAAAATATCTGTTTTATTTATTTTCCCACCCTTGAGTGGTAGATGACGACGATGCGGTGCAGCAATGAGGTAGTGACGCGGTTTAGTAATGGAGAGTCAATAATGGTTTGTTTGGAACTGTGACACTGTTATCTAAATGGTGCATTAAATGTGGCTCGTTTAATGAGAATCATTAATTGGAACAACATCATTGTGCATTTTATTTAATTAAATAATACAATGTGTTGGAGTTTTGTAATTACAAAATGTAGGGAAATATCTGATGAACTTTTGGAGGAATCCATCCCTAACAAAGAATGAAAAATGTTGGTGAGACTTCATTCAATTCAATTTGCCTCAAAAAACAGAGTTGGAAGTGACACTAAATTATAGAAACCTTGAGGAAGAATGGCTTGGCATCGAATGCCAAGGAATTATGGTTTATTAAATTCTATGAATTGGATGATTGATTCCACATTCATGATAATTTACGACGAACATTGATCAACTGACTAATGGGTTGATCCCCAAATCATTCGTTCAAGTGGGTACATATTTTGCGGGGTTTTGATTTTCAGTTTTTCATGCTATGTGGTATCATTGTTATCCCCATGAGTATACTCTAACGCGAAGGGTGTGGGCCGAATCGAACAAGCCTCAGTAATTTCTCCATAGTTGATCTTGGTGTGTTCTTCTATGTTGACAAGTAAACATGTCATCATGGAAAATTATATGGCTTTTCGATGATGGTGGCGCCAAATGGAGATCGTAGGCCCAGAAGGTGTGCTAGAGGTTGGTGGCAGCCACATGCATAGGGTGGCAGTGTGTCCATCAGCATGTCCTGACTGCAGAAGGCGATAATGATGAGAAGGAATATCTCTCATTGACACCACATGGAGGAGTGGCTGACCAAGACCGCTCTGGTGAACTGGCAGCATGCAGGAGACTAGGTCAGTCGTGTAGCATCGTAGTGGACGCTTGAATGTGGTGAAGAGACCCCCCCCCCCATGTCGACTGTGTGTAAAGAAGGCCAGACCCGCAGGCTCAACAGGCTGGCTGGGCTGGACCCATGCCAGACGCACACTAGACCCTCATGTTTGTTCTGGTTAGACAAGACTCTAACCTAACGAGACCCATTTTAATAAAACAATCATAACTAGTAAACTAGGGGTCTGATTAATGCGATGTCTAAAACGTGAGGACCATTTTGATGAGGCGGTCCATTTTAGATAATCCACCTTACTTTTCAATGATGTTGGTGTATGACAGGGTTGGATAATACTAAAATCCATCTTGGGCCTTTTAACGGAAATGTCAATATCATATAGTCCCAACACCAGAACGACGCGCCATCTATTGCATTGGGAACCTTACAACGGGATGGTCCTTTGGGTTTAATCTATGTGGGACATTGTGGAAACTGAGATATGACCAATGGGTTGAGGAGAAGAAACATAATAACTCAAGTGTGCTAAGTGCAGGAATCCAATGGCTGGATGTGACGTGAAGAATGAATAGCGATCCTGTGGGGTTCAACATTATGTGATGTTGTGTGGGTTAGCACATAGCGATCATTTGTGGGTCAGAACCTAGAAATATTTTTTGGGTCAATTATGATGAACCAATTATTTATAAATGGAAATTATTCTCTTATAAATATTTCATATAATCACATTAAATCACAAAATAATGAACTACTAAGTTCTATGTGACCTTTAAACATAACATTGTCACTTCTGTGTTTGAAATTTCCAAAATCTGACATATAAGGTTGTGATCAGTTGGTTATTTGGAGTTTGATAAAGGAAAAAATAATTTTTGGTGAATATTAAACTACCATTATTATTATTAACATTCCCTTATGAATATAAATATACCATAATTAATAGTAATCTTACCTATGTTAGTATAAAAATAATACTCTTGTGATTGTATGATGTACCTATGTTTTAGAATGTGTAAATGAATGTTGTAAATAATATTTCTTAATTATAAATTATGATTTTAATTAAATATTAAAATATTCCTATTTAGAAAATTATTTTTGAAAAATGGATATAATTTTTAGATTCTACACGTCGAAAAATTGTTACTGTGATTTTATTATATTTTTTTGAAATTCTTCAATACTTTGTGAATAGTAAAATATATTAAGTTACCATATAAATACATTATAATTAAAATACCCTATTCCTTACATCACAAGTGATTTAGGAACTCAAATCTCTAACTCATAATAATTTATTACTATTTTTTTCATAGAATCTTAACTATTGCTATCCTTGAGGGAAATTTATAGTCCAATGATTATAAAATTAGAACAACCCTCCTCACCTCCACTATACCCCCTCACTCCCTATTCTCTTCACTACTCTCAAGCCTTGTGCCTTGAAAATATTCTTAACAAATTTCTCCTCAAGCTCCTCCCCCACGTCCAGAAGCCCCTAGTTTCATCAAAATAACAAAATATCTATCCTTAAGTGTTTATCAAAGGATGAAGACACAAGAGGAAAATTCCACTTCCCAATTATTTTATTTCTTTTAAGTTTTATCCTTTTGTTGTTTCTTTACTAACCACCTTTCCCTCATATGGTATGATAACTCTAGTAACATAAATGTATTGTAATTATATTAGGAAAATAGCATACTTCATTTTCTTATCATCTTTCCCCATCATTTATTTGAACGAAATGAAAGCACCATCTGAGATGTGC
Source organism: Viscum album (assembly GCA_963277665.1). Lineage (NCBI taxonomy): Eukaryota > Viridiplantae > Streptophyta > Magnoliopsida > Santalales > Viscaceae > Viscum > Viscum album. Next base: position 772,071,375 of record OY728142.1, on the reverse strand, counting down.
TAGAACATTCAAGGACAACAGTATTTCAATTTCTATTATCATAAATAATTCATGTCATCAAACCATTTGTATTCTGGTTGAAGAAGAATATTATATATGTAATATTTCTTTTTTATGGTTTTGTAATACTTTTTTACTAATGGTATTATATTTTAATTCAAAACATGTCCATTGTAATCAAACCCACCATTTAACAAAAATGGTTTTCACTAAGGTTGTATATAATAATCCGACATCACTCTATATTAAAATATTAATTTTCAAATTATGTAATCTCTTGGATTTACATTTATAGAATATAAATTTAATTCATTACATCTGCTTCCATCTTACATGTCTATCCGAACATAAATATAAGTGAACTAGTCATTTAAACCAAGTAAACAAACTGACCCAAACAATTAAATCGAACATGTTTACACATAAAAAAGGACATTAATGTACATAAATAGGTTACATTAAATCGATCACATATAGATTTGGTTCTCGAATAATTTATTAATAATCCTAATTTTTTTATTAAGGTCATTATTAACGAGTGGATAAAACCATCATATGTAACACCCCGAGCTTCCACGATACGCTTCTCATTCAATAATACAATAGCTTGCATTGTACGCAACTTCGAGTTCTAAAACACCGTGACTAATCAAAGTAGCCGTTATGAATAGTAATAACCACTTTTTAAAATTATAGAAATTTTATATTTCAAGATGGACTTCATTTTTGGATTCGGAATATCGAAATTAGCCTATGTTGAATTTTTGGTATTTTTCTGAAAACTTCTAATTTTTATGAATAGTGAAAAATACTTTAAAACAACTTTTTTAATCAAAATAATTTATTGTCATAAATTATACTATTTAGTGGTTTTAAGGTATAATTAGAATATATTTTTACCATTTTATCCAATTGTGTTCATTATAATTAATTTAACATTGAAATTGGACATAAACAATTGCCAATCTTTTGATATAAATTATTTCTTAAAAACACGCTATTTGTCGTAACAGGGAGAATTAATTATAAAATTAATTAATGAAACTTATATGTTTGGAATTTTGTAAAATAGACATCATTTTTGAATTCGGAATATCAAATATAGCTTAGGGTGAAATTTTGGCCTTGTTCTGAAAAACTTCAATTTTTGATGAATAGTGAAACCACTAAGTGGTAGTTAAATAAATGATTTTTCGTTTAAATGAAATATTACCACTTCTGTGATTTGATTTTCAAAAATCCGACATACATGGTTGTCATTAAAAAGTAAAATTTGGTTCAATGGGATTAAAATTATTTTTTGGTGAATAATAACTTTTAAGTTCTTAATCGCGATTAGAGGTAATTAGTGTAGTTTAAGGTACAAATAATGTTTTAATAATATGAGATAAGCATGAAACTTTTCCTACTCCTATTGGATGAGTCATGGCAGACCAAGACAACCCATGGGTCAACTTGGGGACCCCATGGAGCCACTTTAGTTGGAAAATGACATTAATATATATTTATTTAATGTTAAAATTAAATTGACACAAACATTAGTTATTTTACTAAAACAGTTTTTAAGTGGGGGTACACAAGTCCAAATTTTGACTATAAATATTCATTAGAAATATAAAAAGATTTCCTACATCATAGTATTTTTTATATAATTTTTAGACATTAAATAAATTAAATTATTTATGACATCATTATGATGCAGCGATGACCTCATTATTTAACGATTTAAATAAAATGAGAAGATAATGCAAAATCCAAGGCTTACACGTGTCCAAAGCCTATTGGATGAGGAGATTTCGAAACCTTATCACCTTAGCCTCGTATTATATAAGTGTGGGACCTTTAGAATCCGAAAATCATTGTGAAATAATATAGCATTTCAATCTTTCCAAAAGTGCCCCTCCTCTCCACTTATAAAAGGACCCCACCTCTCCCACCTCATTTACACTTTCAATCCATTTGGCTCGGCCAAACTCTGCCCAAATACTCTCCCAACTTCTCCCTCTTACTCCTAGAAGCCTTACTTTTGGCAGAACTCTTCTCATGTAAGCCTTTGGCTCAAATCAAAAAGAGTTACCCGATTTTGAGGTAATGTCTTCTCTAATGTTGTATTGTTTTATTTTTCTTCTCCAACCTCCTAAACTCTTTTTATTCATTTCTTTTGTAACAAAACCAGTATCCTCAATATACTAGGATGTTTTTATAATAATTATTCGAGCTACACTTACACACACCTACATCTAATGGTTAAAGAACATACGGTTTCTGTGGATGGCGAATTTCTGCCTCACGAAACGATGATTGTTCAACACTCATATAACACCTTCAAAGGTGGCCATTAAGATGTCACTATTTTTATATATGATATATAATATGTTTATGTTTTACTTATGCTTCTGTATTTCTCATTTATGGCATACTTTATGATTTCCATTATTGGTAAAACACGATAATTTCATTTTAGGAAGTGCGGACTACCGCCCCCTCAAAGTGATTTGAATCGTTAATGCCATATGTGGGATGTATAAAGGATGGAGTAAATGGTATTATACACTATATTATACTGGAATTATATTATACATTTATATCATTATGATTTAGTTCCATTAAATATGAAATTGAAATGAAAGTAGCGTTCATGCGTACGTACGGCTTACCGTCTCCATGAACAGTGCATTTCATTTCTTACCTCTAAATGTTACGTAATATTATAAATGAATGTATATACTGGATATATAAGATATATATGACATATAAATCATGAATATAATTCTGGATATAATGGATATTCTACCACATGAACAACTTGTAATTATAAGAAGTTTATTGTTGACTCAAGTTACCAAAGATCGACAAAACGATCGTTATTAACTTGAATAATTATATAATATTCATCACATTGTAATAAGTGATATAAAAAGGATAATGAAATTGAAAATGGTTCTTAATAAGGTAGATATTAACTCTAGTTTATTATTCAGGAGGTTAAAGAACGGTTGAGTCAAGTCGGACACAAGGTAAGGGAATTTCATAACCCAACTCCCATTCTTTGGGTTAATCTCCTACTTTCAAATTATGTCATGATATTATTATCTTGTATATTGTATTTATGCTTTCATTATGTGTACTTATAGTGAATACACATAATAGATATATTTTATTTAAAAATTATCTTTTTAAGGGACATCGTCTCAATCTCCATTCATTGAGGCATATTTTGTTTTATACACAAATTTCTTTTATACAGTGTATAAACCCCTTTGACTTTTATGTTTATTCAAAAAGAATCTTTTCTATATGAAGCGTTTTTCTAAAGGACAAAAAGGGAATGTTTTTATTTCCGTACTTATGCGGCAACAATGACTTCTCCGCCGCCGTGACCATTATTTGAGTTTCAGCTTCCTCTACAAGACATCACTTTTTTTAATGAAAAATAAATACAAAGTTTTAAATTTCTTTTATTTTGGTTTTGAAAATGGTTTTGAAAGAGTTTTTATTATATCAATGTGTTGTATTGATATCTTGTTATTGAAATGTGGAAATGTTATGTTTCCTTTATGCATGTTTTATGTGATACGATTATGTTATGGTATATGATATGTTTAAACCTATTCATATGAGGAATGCATTGGACTTAATAGGTAACGGGTGGAGCCCGCTATAGCTCCTCGATGCATCGGCAGGTCTCATGAGACAAACAAGTGTCTTGGCACGAGCCCTTGACAAAATCTTATTTGTGGTCTTGGCACGAGGCCTTGGCTATGTGGTTATGATAGTATGGCATTATGCATTCCATCATTATGAAAGTGGTTATTGATATTGCATGTGATTATTCGACCAGTAGAATATCCATGTGAAGAAGTAAATGGCATTATCTCATTTTACTTTTTCTATATTATGTTGAAGTTCAAGTTTAAACGGCTTTTGTTTTAGTTATACATTGCCATAAATGTTAATGTTTATTTATGAAAGCTTCCGCTATATTGTTAACCTTACTGAGCATCTGAGCTCACCCCTTTCATTGTTTTAATATTTTTCCAGGATGTGAAGAAATATTTTATGAATGACCTATAGGCGTAGTCAGAAAGGGATATGATTGTGGACTATGAAGACCATGTTATTGTAGTTTGTTTACTTTTTGATGTAATGAAAGACTTATGAATGTATCTAGTGTTTCCAAGGCTACTAAACTAATCGGTCTTTCGAGACATGATCTTTTGTGATCATGCCAATGTTACGAAGTAATGCACCGACTCTGGGTAGCTGGGGTCGGGGCGTTACAGTTGGTATCAGAGGCAGTTTAGTACTAACCTTGGAAGCTAGATTTAGATAAACTCTGATTAGAGCACATAGCCCAAAGATAGACTTTGAGGATTAGTATAGAAGAACTTCCTAGAATTTTGTTATTGTAGATATTTTGTGAGTTTTCCGAGCAATACATCCCTGTCTGGATACGAGCAAGTAGAGGCGGCTCTGGCACATAAGTACCTAGGGGTAAAACTCAAAAACACCTCTTTGAGCTAGACTCGAACGGGAACTGGTGCACGACAACGGGCCTTGCTGCACTCTTGGTTACGACACTCCCGGGGGATATGCTTTGGATAATTCTCATTTTCTTTATAAACCACTATGAAGGGATATGAGTATATACTTTCTCAAAGAAAACATTTTTATGGATTATATCCTTAAATAGTTCAATTTATGTTAAGTATCTTACAAGTATGGAATTATGTATATTGATTCATAAACTAATATAGTTTATGCCATTATCTAGAAATGGTGCCTAGTGGAAGGAATGGAAACCGTATCAATGCACACACTCCATGTAGGGATTTCCCTCCTGCTCAAGATAATTATGGTGGAGCTAGTGATACAACTGGTGCTGATCAGCTTATCACTGTACTGGGACAACTCACACAGGTTATGAATAACAACCTTACTCGTATGGAGCACCCTGATCCACAACGTGGAGGATCAATGCTAGACCGTTTCATGAGGCAACAACCACCAACCTTCAATGGAAGTACAAATCCTATAGTAGCTGATCAATGGATAAATTCCTTAGAGAAAATATTCCATGCCTTGGGGAGTAGTGAAAGGGAGAAAGTTGTCATGGTAGTTTACCGCCTCACTGGAGATGTCGATCAATGGTGGTCACTAATTCAAAACACAAAGGAAGATAATGAATTAACAAACATGGAATGGAAGGAGTTCAAAGAGATGTTCTTAGAAAAATATTTTCCTCGTGACCATCGAGCAGATATGGAAAGGCAATTTCTAAGTTTGAGGCATAAGGAGGATGAGAATGTCGCAAAGTATGAGGCTAACTTTACAAGGTTAGCGAGGCATGCTGCCGATTATATACGTAACCCAAGGAGTAATATTTATCGTTTCTTTGATGGGTTAAAACCATTTCTCCGTCGAGATTTAGTATCACAATCCTTCTCATCATATGAAGATATTGTCTCGTGTGCTATCAAGACAGAAAAGGAATTCTCTATGTCTTATGACAACAATGTAAAGCTAGAGAAGAAGAGAACGGCGGAACAAGAGACAGATAAAGGGAAAAAGGGAAAGAAGGATTTTCCATTATGTGATAATTGTGGGGAGAATCACCCTGGTACTTGCCTAAAAGGAATGGGGGTTTGTTATAAATGTGGAGAAAAGGGTCACCAGGCTCGTGATTGCAAGGGAAAGAAAGAGGCTGTCAAAGTTGAATGCTACAATTGTAGGGAAACAGGGCATTATGCAAATGAATGTCCTAAGCGTCAGGGAAACTTAACTCAGAAAAGGCCAAGGGATCAAGGCCAATCTTATGCTGTGACTACAGTTGAAGCGGAATAATTAATGTATTGGTGCTTTTGGACTCAAGGATTATATTCTGGTTATAAGAATAATGTGATATATATATATATATGGATTGTACTGCAGTACTTGTTGATTTCAGTAAGGTTTTAATAAGATTAAGGTAATCATATTTTTAGTATGTGACAATAAGAGAAACTTTTCATTGTTTGGGGAATCTGATGTTACAATTGATTTTGGAATTTAGAGACCTTTTAGAGAATGTCTGGACGGAGGTATTTTGGATAACTATTAAGGTTGGAATGGATTAAGTTGAACCATGGATAGTATTGTTTAAGGTTAAATAATTTATGAAGATTATTTTTGGAATATTATAATACTATAGTTTTAGGAAAAGGACAACCTGCATGGTGGGGAATAACTCGTCGCGTCGGACAAAGCTGCAGGAATCGAACCCACAACCATAGTTCGACAAGCCTTTATTTACTACCACTAGCCTACAGGAAGTCCCTGGTTATTAAAAAATAGTTTTACTAATCTAAATGGTATGTGTTAACATTTTGAACCTTATACAATTAGGATAAATAGAATATTTTTGAGTTCCGTTACCATTTGGAGTAAAAGATGGGTTTGTGGTAAAAATTTATTAAACGAATGAAAGTATACATAACAAGTATGTATATTCCCTTACGTTCTTAGTAAATCTCCTAAATAAATTCCTCAACATTATAAAAGGTAACTTAAAACAAAAATGTTGTCGGTTAACTTTTCCAACTGGGGATTCAATGACCGTTTAACCAATCACAAGTTTGTGATTTTCTTGTGGTTAAACTTTCTCCTAATCCTGTTTTCTATAACTCTCCATCAGACCTTGATGGTTTGTTTCTCCTCCATATCCATATTTTCATATAATCCTAGAATGGGCTATATCGAGTGACCTTTGTACTTATCCTACTTTCTTTTAATGTTATATATTTATTAACCTTATTTCCGATGTGGGTTTTCCTCAAAGGTATTTTCTCTTTTCAACCTTTTATTTTCAAAGAAAAATTTCAAATTGCGAGGACGCAATTTATTGAAGGAGGGGAGAATGTAACACCCCGAGCTTCCACGATACGCTTCTCATTCAATAATACAATAGCTTGCATTGTACACAACTTCGAGTTCTAAAACACTACGACTAATCAAAGTAGCCGTTATGAATAGTAATAACCACTTTTTAAAATTATAGAAATTTTATATTTCAAAATGGACTTCATTTTTGGATTCGGAATATCGAAATTAGCCTATGTTTAATTTTTGGTATTTTTCTGAAAACTTCTAATTTTTATGAATAGTGAAAAATACTTTAAAACAACTTTTTTAATCAAAATAATTTATTGTGATAAATTATAATATTTAGTGGTTTTAAGGTATAATTATAATATATTTTTACCATTTTATCCAATGGTGGTCATTAGAATTAATTTAACATTGAAATTGGACATAAACAATTGCCAATCTTTTGATATAAATTGTTTCTTAAAAACACGATATTTGTCGTAACAGCGGGAATTAATTATAAAATTAATTAATTCAACTTATATGTTTGGAATTTTGTAAAATAGACATCATTTTTGAATTCGGAATATCAAATATAGCTTAGGGTAAAATTTTGGCCTTGTTCTGAAAAACTTCAATTTTTGATGAATAGTGAAACCACTAAGTGGTAGTTAAATAACTGAATTTTCGTTTAAATGAAATATTACCACTTCTGTGATTTGATTTTCAAAAACCCGACATACATGGTTGTCATTAAGAAGTAAAATGTGGTTCAATGAGATTAAAATAATTTTTTGGTGAATAGTAACTTTTAAGTTCTTAATCGCGATTAGAAGTAATTAGTGTAGTTTAAGGTACAAATAATGTTTTAATAATATGAGATAAGCATGAAACTTGTCCTACTCCTATTGGATGAGTCATGGAAGACCAAGACAACCCATGGGTCAACTTGGGGACCCCATGGAGCCACTTTAGTTGGAAAATGACATTAATATATATTTATTTAATGTTAAAATTAAATTGACACAAACATGAGTTATTTTACTAAAACAGTTTTTATGTGGGGTTACCCAAGTCCAAATTTTCACTATAAATATTCATTAGAAAGCTAAAACTATTTCCTACATCATAGTATTTTTTTTATAATTTTTAGAAATTAAATAAATTAAATTATTTATGACATTATTATGATGTAGCGATGACCTCATTATTTAACGATTTAAATAAAATGAGAAGATAATGCAAAATCCAAGGCTTATACTTGTCCAAAGCCTATTGTATGAGGCGATTTCGAAACCTTATCACCTATTCCTAGAATTATATAAGTGTGGGACCTTTAGAATCCTAAAATCATTGTGAAATAATATAACATTTCAATCTTTCCAAAAGTGCCCCTCCTCTCCACTTATAAAAGGCCCCCACCTCTCCCACCACATTTACACTTTCAATCCATTTGGATCGGCCAACCTCTTCCCAAATACTCTCCCAACTTCCCCCTCTTACTCCTAGAATCCTTACTTTGGGCAGAACTCTTCTCAAGGAAGCCTTTGGCTCAAATCAAAAAGAGTTACCCGATTTTGAGGTAATGTCTTCTCTAATGTTCTTTTGTTTTATTTTTCTTCTACAACCCCCTAAACTCTTTTTATTAATTTCTTTTGTAACAAAACCAGTATCCTCAATATACTAGGATATTGTTATAAGATGTATTCGAGCTACACTTACACACACCTATATCTAATGGTTAAAGAACATACGGTTTCTGTGGATGGCGAATTTCTGCCTCACGAAACGATGATTGTTCAATACTCATATAACACCTTCAAAGGTGCCAATTAAGATGTCACTATTTTTATATATGATATATAATATGTTTATGTTTTACTTATTCTTCTTTATTTCTCATTTATGGCATAATTTATGATTTCCATTTTGGGTAAAACGCGATAATTTCATTTTAGGAAGTGCGGACTACCGCCCCCTCAAAGTGATTTGAATCGTTAATGCCATATGTGGGATGTATAAAGGATGTAGTAAATGGTATTATACACTATATTATACTGGAATTATATTATACATTTATATCATTATGATTTAGTTCCATTAAATATGAAATTGAAATAAAAGTAGCGTTCATGCGTACGTACGGCATACCGTCTCCATGAACGGTGCATTTCATTTCTTACCTCTAAATGTTACGTAATATTATAAATGAATGTATATACTGGATATATAAGATATATATGACATCTAAATCATGAATATAATTCTGGATATAATGGATATTCTACCACATGAACAACTTGTAATTATAAGAAGTTTATTGTTGACTCAAGTTACCAAAGATCGACAAAACGATCGTTATTAACTTGAATAATTACATAATATTCATAACATTGTAATAAGTGATATAAAAAGGATAATGAAATTGAAAATGGCTCTTAATAAGGTAGATATTAACTCTAGTTTATTATTCAGGAGGTTAAAGAACGGTTGAGTCAAGTCGGACACAAGGTAAGGGAATTTCATAACCCAACTTCCATTCTTTGGGTTAATCTCCTACTTTCAAATTATATCATGATATTATAATCTTGTATATTGTATTTATACTTTCTTTATGTTTACATATAGTGAATACACATAATAGATATATTTTATTTAAAAATGACATTTTTGAGGGACTTCGTCTCAATCTCCATTCATTGAGGCATATTTTGTTTTATACACAAATTTATTTTATACAGTGTATAAACCCCATTGACTTTTATGTTTATTCAAAAGGAATCTTTTCTATATGAAGTGTTTTACTAAATGACAAAAAGGGAATGTTTTTATTTCCGTACTTATGCGGCGACAACGACTTCTCCGCCGCCGTGACCATTATTTGAGTTTCGGCTTCCTCTACAAGCCATCACTTTTTTTAATGAAAAATAAATACAAATTTTAACTTTCTTTTATTTTGGTTTTGAAAATGGTTTTGAAAGCGTTTTTATTATATCAATGTGTTGTATTGATATCTTGTGATTGAAATGTTGAAATGTTATGTTTCCTTTATGCATGTTTTATGTGATACGATTATGTTATGGTTTATGATATGTTTAAACCTATTCATATGAGGAATGCATTGGACTTAATAAGTGACGGGTGGAGCCCGCTATAGCTCATCGATCCATCGGCAGGTCTCATGAGACAAACTAGTTTCTTGGCACGAGGCCTTGACAAAATCTTATTTGTGGTCTTGGCACGAGGCCTTGGCTACGTGGTTATGATAGTCTGGCATTATACATTCCATCATTATGAAAGTGGTTATTGATATTGCATGTGATTATTCGACCAGTAGAATATCCATGTGAAGAAGTAAATGGCATTATCTCATTTTACTTTTGCTATATTATGTTGAAGTTCAAGTTTAAAAGGATTTTGTTTTAGTTATACATTGCCATAAATGTTAATGTTTATTTATGAAAGCTTCCGCTATATTGTTAACCTTACTGAGCATCTGAGCTCACCCCTTTCAATGTTTTAATATTTTTCCAGGATGTGATGAAGTATTTTATGAATGACCTACAGGGGTAGTCAGAAAGGGATATGATTGTGGACTATTAAGACCATGTTATTGTAGTTTGTTTACTTTTTGATGTAATGAAAGACTTATGAATGTTTCTAGTGTTTCCAAGGCTACTAAACTAATCGGTCTTTCGAGACTTGATCTTTTGTGATCATGCAAATGTTACGAAGTAATGCACCGACTCTGGGTAGCTGGGGTTGGGGAGTTACATCATATTTACGGTGTGGGATCCTCTCCATTTCTCTCTTAATTGAGATTTTCTGATATGTTGTGCCTTTTTAAGATTATTCACAAATTAGGGGGTCTGTTTTATCACCTCCCCCATACTTCCATAATAATTTCTAAGTGATTAGAAGTCCCTTTTTACTCTCATTAATCCCACTTTGGTACACTCGGCATCATGATAATAAACTATAATGAATTCTAACCGAACCATCATTATTCATTCATTTTTCTTTATCATTATTTATAAAAAAATGGAGTTACCTTATCTATTTATGTAAATATTATATATTTTGTTTACTTTTAAAATTTTCATTTATGATGTCTTTTTCGTCACTCCCTTTTGAGGATATACAAGTTTTTAAAAGATTCTATACTTAGAACATTCCGATAAGAAAACCTATTTTAAGGGATCTTCCAAGATTTTTTCCCAATTTCATGTGCACTCTATCATTTGTTTTAAGCCACCATTTTATTTATAAAATCAGTATTTTTTTAACATTCTATGATCAATTCTTGTTTTATATAAAATATTGTCATCTTTTCTATTTTAAAATCTCTAATATTTTCCTTAAAACATCACAAAAATGTTTTTAATGCTAATGTTTCTCAAATAAATTTCTAATATTTTTTCACTTCTATTTAACACCACATACCATTTTATTTGGCTATTATACCTTATGAACGTCCATGTATTCTCTAATCCCTTTATTTCATGGAAACATTCATGATATGCTCATTGGTTATGCTTTATGTCATGATTATTGTACACAATTATTTCCATCGGTACCCTTATGTTTATGTATGGATGATTATGTATGATTGTTTATGTGGAAAGAATATTCATTAAAAATTTTGAGAATGGTATGCCTATGTAGCGCTTCAATTTATTGGGAAATGTTATGTCTCATTAGATGCGTTGTGAAATGGGATTTACGGTTAGCCTTGACTTGTATTAAAACGGGAATCAGAATTGGGGGATATCCTTGACCCATTCAAAAAATGGAAAATGAGATTGGGTTTTAGCCTTGACCCGTAATAAATACTTGTTTTACGATTCTTCCACATTTATATGATTCAATTATTATATGATACCATGCTTATATGATATGATTTCATATGTTCCATGCTTTGTATATCATTATGTCATGCCTCTTAACTAATGTGCTTAAGAGATTTAATTATATTCATTCCCTTACTGGCCTTTTTAGCACATTCCTTTTCTCACGTGTTCCCTAGGGTCCCCTTGGTAGATGTAAGGGCTCCAAGGATGTTAGGAGCTCTTTATGTAGATTAAATAACAATGTTTTTTTATCCCCATGTTTTATGTTCTATGTACCTAGTCTTCCAAGACACCAGACTTCACGATCCTTGTCTTTTACTATTATATATAATTTTTCTTAAAATAGTGTAATGTAATCTGTAAAATGATAGGGTCAATCTATTTGGTATTAGAGGATAGTCTAGTGATTTTGGAGATTAAGAATAGAGAACCTTAATGAGAACCTTAAATAGGATACTAAGTATAAGAACAAATTCCAAAATTTTGGGGAATATTGAGTATGTGGTTTATCACAAAAATATATCCTTGTCTAGATACAAGTAGGTAGAGCTGGATCTGGCATAGATGAATCTAAGGATAAAACACGAAAAAAAACTTTGAGATAGAATCGAATGGGAACTAGTGCATGACAACGAGCCTTTTTGTAAACATAATTACAACAATCCTCGGGGATATTCTTTGGTAGATTAATGAGATTAGTACAAAACAATAATAAGGGAAAAAAGTCAATAAAAATATATGATAAGAAATAGATCAAGGATAACCATGATTTAAACCTGAGGAATCACAACATATGATATACTTCTCTTCTACAAGATTATCCTGTTATGATTAAAAGGTTTTTATGTTCAATAACTAAGTATTCAATCCCTATAATTAGTCATTCTTTTTATTAGTTAATGGATGGAAATATAAGAACATGTTTCAATAATTAATATGATATGCAATGTGAATATTTCCCTAATGATATGCTTGATTTGATGGGATAGGGTGCTAAAAAAATCATGAATGTACTTTCTTAGCTTGCTTGAGGTATGAATAATAAATTATATCATTCAGAACACCCTCTTATTCCATCGAAAGAGACCATTATAATAGAATCCTTCAGGAGGCAATGAAATCCCATGTTTTGCAGATATTCTAATCCCCACTTCGCAGATCAATGGATAAACTCCATTAAAAATATATTATCCATCCTCCAGTTCACAGAATAATAGAAAATTGTACTGGTAGACTATCATTTGGATGGGGAAGCCAATCAGTGGTGGACACCAATCTAGAATACAAAATCCCAATATGAAATTGATTCCATGGATTGGGAGGAATTAAAGATGATGTTTTTAAACAAATATTTTCCATGAACCCCTACATCAAGATAGAAAAAAGTTCCTCTGTCTCATGAATAAGGAATATGAGTCCATTGAGGAATATGAAGAAAACTTCACATGGATTGAAAGGTACACCTCTAGATCTATCATGAACACCGAAAGGAAGGTGGATCACTTCTTTCATAAACTAATGCTGAGCCTACGAAAAGCATTGGGGATTTAAGACATCAATTGTTATTAGGATATTGTTCATTGTGCCATCATGGTTGAAATGGAGATTGGAGACACTCATTGGTCTCATGGGCCTGGTGAAAAGAAGAGAAAAATGGAGAACCACATGGGTGGTTCGACAAAAAAATCCCATGATGGAATGAAGCCTGACTTTTCCCCAGGTAATTTTTTTTTGTAGAACCTCCCGGGGAACTATCTGAAGGGAAACAATAATTGTTTCAAATGTGGAATGTTTTCTAATACAGCTAAAAACTACCATCCAGATATGATGAATCCTGCTAATATAGCGGAAAAAAAGGATTGTTCATATCAACACTCATCCAGTAGTATAGTGTTACAATTGCAAGGATAATGGGCATTATGTAATAATTTTACCTAACCATAGGGTTATTAGAGGCAGTCCACAACAACCTCCAAGGAAACATGTAAGGTATTATTCTATCACTACTACTGAGGAGGAGTTGGACAACGATGTGGGTACAGGTACGCTAGTTATCCATGCATGAATAGAAAACATAATGTTTTATTCCAGTTCTATGCATTATTTTATAACATTAAATATTATTAGATCTATTCAAAAACCACCTCAAAATTTGGAGGAAAAGTTATCTGTGAGAACAACGAATGGGGAAATTATTGCATCCATGGTTTATAACTCCTCCATAGTTAATAAAGGGGGCTCAACCTCCATGAAAATCCCCTCATACATCATTTTTAGGAGTTTGATGTTGTCTTGTGAATTGATTGTATATCTTTATACAAAGCTAACATCATCTCTTATTAAAGGAAGTTCACTCTTCACATCTCGAAGCATCCTCCAATTCTTTACATTTTTAAGGGGGAAGATGAATCTCTTATAGAATCGTCATCTCAAGTATGGATATTGCTTTCTTGTGAGGAAGAATATCTATCTCAAAATATTAAGACAAATGTAGAATCATGCTTGAAGAGTAGCCCATCATGAGGGATTACAGTGATGTGTTCCCTAAAGAGTATCATGTAATTCCTCTTGACCGAGAGGTTGATTTTTAAATAGAACCTATCCCTGGATCCCTCCCTATCTCAATGTCACTATATAGAATGTCCACCATAGAGCTGGAAGAGATGAGGATGTAGTTACATGATAATATATATAAGGTTTTTATATTCCTGAGTGCATCACCATGGGGTTTTCCAGTCCTCTATGTTTAAAGGAAGGGAAAATCAATGCGCCTCTGCATTTATTTTCATGATCTCAATAAAATCACGATATATAACAAGTAACCCATTCCATGAATAGATTACTTATTCCTTTAGCTTTCTGAGGGTAGTAATTTTTCTAATGTGGAACTTCGGTCAAGATATCTCAAATTAAAGGCAAGGAAGGAAGATATTCCCAAGACTGCCTTTTGAATGAGGTATGGTCACTATGAGTTGATTGTGATGCCCTTCAGACTCAATAATGCCCCATATGTTATCATGGATTTAATGAATAGATTATTTAATGATTACCTCATCAAATTTGTGGTAGTGTTTATTGATGATATTCTGATATACTCTAATAACAAGGAGGAACATAATGAGCATTTGAATATGGTGTTAAAGACATTACATAGGGATACTTTGTATTAAAAGTACAGTAAATTTGAGTTATATATGGAAGTAGTATAATTATTGGGGAAAGTTATCACCAAAAACAGATATCTATATACCCTTCCTAGACAACGAAAATTGAAGAGTGGCCATATACAACTTTTGTAACAGATATCCACAGTTGGTTGGGTATATTCGGGTATTTTCAACCATTTTTGGAGAACATTTTATGATTTTCAAACTCATTGAACAAGCTGACACAGAATGGAGTAATGTTTTTCTAGAATCAAAAAGTGAATACAATTTCACAGAGTTGAAAAAGTGTCTTATCTTTGTATTAGTACTCAACCTCCCAAAGTGTGGAGAACTCTTTGTGGTGTATAGTGATTCTTGAAATAATGGGTTAGGATGTTTTCTGATGAAAAATGATAATGTGATAGACTATTCCATTAGGTAGCTAAAAATCAAAAGAGCATAATTATCCCACTCATGGTATGGGGTTGGTGGTTGTGATCATTTCATTTAAAATCTGGTGTCATTATCTTTATGTGGAGAAGTGTGAGATATATACTGACCAAAATAGATTCAAATATATATTCACACAGAATGATCTTAATATGAAAAAAACAAATGGATTGAGCTCATAAATGGATATGACTACTCAATCCACTACCATCATGGAAAGGAAAATATGGTAGCATATGCCCTATGTAGAAAGGATCCCACATTTTTTCAATTATTATAATTTAAAAGGATCATAACATCTTAGATTCGAAGAGGATGGACATGGGAATCATTATGGGAGGAACATTACCAATACATTATCAAATGATGTCTCAACCATCCCACTTGGAGAAAATAAAGAATGCTCAAAGAAAGGATGTGGAAATTATGAAAATGGTTGAAGCTATTAAAAATGGGAAATCCACTAATTTAATAATTGATGAGGAAGTAGTTTTATGATTTTGGGACATGATTATGTGTACCATCTGATCCATAGAAAAAGAATGAACTATTGAATTATGCATATAGCTAAACCTTATCTATACATCTTTGGAGAACCAAAATGTATCATGATCATAGAGAAAGCTTTTGGTATGGAAATTTAAAAAGGGGGATTGGTGAATATACATCAGAGTTTCTGGTATGCCAGAAATTGAAGGATGAGAGGGAAAAGACTAATGGTATTATGCAACCACTGCCCATACCAATAGGGAAGTGGGAGAAAATTAACCTGGACTTTTTCACTGGACATCCAAGAACATCTAGAGAAACTTTGCTATATGGTTTATTGTGGATTGTCTTACGAAAACATGTC
Source organism: Viscum album (assembly GCA_963277665.1). Classification (NCBI taxonomy): domain Eukaryota; kingdom Viridiplantae; phylum Streptophyta; class Magnoliopsida; order Santalales; family Viscaceae; genus Viscum; species Viscum album. Next base: position 772,055,230 of record OY728142.1, on the reverse strand, counting down.
ACTTTATCACAATTCTAGGGGATTTATTATTGGATCAACTTTCACGAATATATACCAAATAAGTGGTAAGTATGCATGGAGTACCACAATCTATTGTATCAGATCACGATCCATGATTCACCTCGATGTTCTAGAAAAGACTCCAACATGCTCTAAGCAGTGAACTGAACATTAGTATGACATGTCATCCTCAAACTGATAGAGAATTTTATCAGACTATTTAGACACTAGAATACATGTTGAGATCGTGTTCAATGGAATTGAAAGGGGTGTGGTAGAAACATCATCCACTAGTTTAATTCTCCTATAATAACATTTTCCACTAGGGCATCCAAAGGGAACCATATTAAGCCTTTGATGGGAAAAGGTGTATAACACCGGTGTTTTCAGATAAATTCAGTGAGAATAATCTGTTAGGACCGAAAATTGTCAATGAAATAATGGAGAAGGTGAAAACCATTCAGTTGCCTATCAATTCAACCCAAATATGACATAAATGTTATACAGGAAATCTCCACTGAGACCTTGAGTTTATAGTTAGAGACATGGTGTTTCAACACATATATCCATGGAAGAAATTCATGATGTTTGGAATGAAAGGTATGTCATGTCCCTGATACATCAGTCCCATTGAGATTCTTGATCATGTTGGGGATGTGGACTATTTACTAGAACTTCCACCTACTTTATTGGATGTACATGATGTTTTTCATTTTTCACTCTTAAGGTAGTATATACCAGACTCTTCACTTGTACTCTCTTCAGAGGTGGTACAGCTGCATGATGATATTTCTTATATGGAGGAGCCAGTGATGATCTTGGATCGTAGAGAATTATTTATACACCATAAGACTACTCATCAGGTAAAGGAACTACGGAGAAACCATAAGTACAAAGAGGCAACAAGGGAACTTGAAGAGGTAATAAAAAAAGTACCCACACCAGTTTATGGCATAGAATGTAAAACGAAATTTCAAGTGTAAAATTTTATAAGGGGGGGGAGAATATTTCAACCAAATGCTCTATAAATAGAAATTCCTCCCTTATAAATATTTCATATAATCACATGAAATCACAACATAATGAACCACTATGTTCTATGTGAACTTTAAACATAATTTTTTCACTTCTGTGTTTGGAATTTCTCAAATAGGACATACGCTGTTGTGACCAATTACTGATTTGGAGTCCCATAAGAAAAATTAATTTTTTGGTGAATTTTAACCTACAAATATGAATAATGATATGACCTAATGAATACTATCCTGAAAAATGATGGTACAAAAATTATCTTCATGTGAAATTATTATGTACCTATATTTTAGAATAAGTAAATGAATGTTTTGAAACTTTTTTTTATTAATAAATTATGAGTTTAGTTATATATTAAAATAATAATATTTAAAAAATATTTTTCAAAAATGGATTTCAGTTTTGGATTTATATGTCAAAAAATGGTTTAGGTGAATTATTGGGATTTTTCTGAAATACTTGTATTTTTAATGAATAGTAAAATTCATTAATTTTCTGTATAAATACATTATAATTCAAATCCACTATTCCAGATATAACAAGTGATGTAAGAACCAAAATCATGAAATCGAAAGACCTTATTACTATTTTGGTTAATAGATTCATCACTATTTCTAGTCCTACGAGAAATTAATAAACTAATGATTATAAAATTATGAAAACCCTCATCTCCTCTACTATAACCCCCCTCCTCACTCCCTCTTATGTTCACTACTCTCAATCCTTGTGAATTGCCAATATTTTTCCCAATTCTCTCCTAAATCATATACCTAATGTCTAAAATCCCATTCTTTATTGAAAATAACAAAACCACTCCCCTTAAGAGGTTCTCAAAGGTGATAGACTCATGGGATAAATTCCTCTTCCCAAATCCATTATTTCTTTTATGTTATTTTCTTTTCTTGTTTCTTTCCTCACCTACCTTCACCCAAATGGTAAAATAACTCCAGTAACAGACATGTACATGAATTAATTTATTATTATGGGATACTTAATTATCTTATCTCATTTCCCCATCTTATATTTGAAATAAATGAAAGCACCGTTTGTGATGTGTTAATTTAGTACATTCAAGGACAACAGTTTTTAAATTTCTATTATCATATTTAATTATGGACATCAAACCATTTATGTTATGATTGAACCAGATTATTATATATGTAATATATCATTATTATGTTTTTGAAATCATATTTTACTAATTATATTATGTTATAAAGCAAAACATGTTCATTGTAATCAAACCCACCTTTTTATCAAAAATAAATGTCATTAAGGTTTTATATAATAATTAGAATTCACTCTATGTAACCAAATTAGATTTGAGTCCACATAATATCATGGATGTTAACTAATATCATAGAAAATCAATTCTTGAAAACCACTTTCATCTTACATGTTTACCCAAACATTAATATAATTGAATCGGTCATTAAAACCAAGCAAACAAATGGACCCGAACAATAAAATTGGGCATATTAACCCATCAAAAAATTCCATGAATGAACTTAAAATTGTTTTACTAGATCTATAACAAATAGACCTGGTTCTATAATTATTAATTAATAAAACAAGTTTGTTTATTCAGGTTATTAATAACAAGTGGAGAACAACGTTAGATTTAAGGTAAGGGATCCACTCCATTTCTCTCCTAATCATGATTATCCTCTTTGACATGAATTTTTATGTGTAATCCCAAATGATGGGGGTTTTTTTATCACCTCCCCCATAATTCTATAATGATTTATATGTGATTATAAACCCCTTTTCTCTCTCATCAATCTTCTTCCAGTGATATACATGTTTTTAAAAGATTATCTATATAGAACATTCTGATAAGAAAACCTGTTTCAGGTGAACTTCCCATATTATTACCCAATTTCAAGTGCATTGTATCCTTTTTTAAAAAAACCATTGTCTTCATAAAATCATTTATTTTATTCTGAAAACCTTCTTTGTTAAATTACGTTTTTATATAAATGATCTTCCTCTTTTAAATTTTTAATGCTCTAGTATTTTCTGTAAAACCTCACAAAAATATTTTAATGCTAATGTTTATCAAATACATATATTACATGTTTTCACTTATAATTTGAAACGACCCAAATATGGAGCCCCTCCACTAGTGCCCCGTACCCGGTTCGCCATATGAATTCAAGAGCATTTCCCCAAATGCCATAGGCTGCCGACTAGCAGCAAGGGCGTTGGTGGGGGAAACTATGCCCTCATTCGGTAAATTATAATACGGAAGAACAACCAATCACAATAATGGAAATAATAAAGAACACACAACAACTGAACAGAATTGAAAAAGCAATGTATAAAATAATAATGATGCAACATGGTACATATGTCTATGTAAAGCAGTAAACAAACCAACTTACTGATGTACAACTGAAAGAAAAGTGCAAAATAAAAACAAAGAAAACTCTTAAGCATCGCAAGCCACGGCTCTGTCCCATGCTCTCTAACTCCTGTGCAGTCAAGATCCTAAAGTAGAATGGTGTTTTCCCTTATATATACTTGCAACAACATAATCTTCTTGGGCCCAAAAGCATGGCCCAAACAGGGTGTGAGATACAATCCCAGTAGCCAATCACCCAAATATCGGTGCCTAACTGTCAATGAATACAGGTAAATTTAAAATACAGGAATAGTAAACAAGAAAAATAAAGAGCAGTCACAGTCCACAGTTCTAGAATATAATGTACACAAGTAAACAACCAGAAATAGGAAGAAAACAGGTAACCCTCTGGGTAGCTCTCAAAACCTATCCCCTATGGTTTAACCAACAAGTACTAGCAACCCTCTAGGGGGCACAAACAGTTTCACCCCTCTGGTTCAGCTACAAATACACTCTCTAAGGAAGCACTCACCATCAATTCCTCCTATAGTCTCGTATTGTGCTAAAGGATCTCTGGGGAAGCATTCAACATCTCATTCCCCCTATGGACCGTGTCGAGGAACTAGAGACTCTCTGAGGAAGCACTCATCGTCAATTACCCCTTGTGGTCTTGCATCGTATTAAAAGACACTCTGGAGAAGCCTTTACATCTATTCTCTCTATGGTCTACTACACTAGGTTCCCACAGTCCTGCGTGAAACTAACATGCTCAGCGTGCATGTATCATCCATGTAAACCTCACGAACTACTTGGACATCAATCTAAGGCTCAATACCATATCAAAGCAATAGTTCCACTATCCTATAACTAGGCATGGAAACCGGAAAAATCCAACAATGCAGAACAAGCATAGAAAACATCTAGAGTATAGTAAAAACTACCATATTAACAAGAAAATAAATCTACTCAAGAAATCAAGCAAAGTAGGTAATCAAATGGGGAAAAAGGAAACACAAAATAACCCGTTCAAGGGTATGGTGGAATATGCACAAAATACACATCTACTTTCTACAGAAAGGCACAAACCACCTACCTTGATCCTAGGAGATTGATATACTTGAACCAGATGACATATTCTCCCTATAATGTCATAGATCTGAGAAAATGCACAAAATATACAACCTTAGATAACTTGAGAAGGAGGAAGAATTGGAAAACAAGGCTCAACCAGAAGGAAGAACTCACCGTTGTGCTTCCAACGCAATTGACAGAGTTTGAATTGGAGAACGGATGGAGAGGCACGAGCTCAGGGATGATCTAGCCGTACGGGTCACTATCAGACGAAGAACATTGAGAAGGGGTGTGTTCTGTCAGTCAGGCGCAACCCCAGTGCGTTTATTGAAAAAAATTAAAGTACACAGTGTGTACATTTATAGTACACGGTGTGTACTAGCTATTTCCATACTCTTCTAGAAACTGCCTCCATGTCACTCCTACACACCGTGTCTATGGCCCAGACATGGACAGCACATGGATTCGAGCCAGAGAAGAGTACACGGTGTGTAATCAGAAAGTACACGGCCTTTACATCAAAATTTTTTAGAAACTTCATTTTTCATAAAAACATCAGAAAAAGGAAAGGCATACCTGAAACAAAGATCATGTTTCTTACAAACAACCCCCCGTAAAGAAATTCATCCCCGAATTTCCCTAGCAAGACACAGACAAAGAAACCCCGAACAGCTCTGGCCACTGCGATCGCACAACAACCCCCCTCTCCCAGGTCTCATCCTATACTCGCCCATGCTTCCATAGCACCCATACAAGTGGGACAGACTGCCCATGGAGAACCTTCGTACTGCGATCGAAAATCTAGATGGGATGCTCCTCAAACGATTCATCTTCTTCAAGTTCAACTTCCACAGGCTGAAAGAATTGAGAGGGGTTAGAAAAGTAACATCAGAGTTAAGAGACGAGGAAGACATCGTGCATGGCCTGATACCTCTGAGGTAACTTCAGCTTATAGGGAACTGGCCCAACTCTCTCCAACAACTCAAATGGCTCGATGTACCATATTGAAGGATTACCCTGTCACTGAATCCTCTTGTGTCCCAATCTCGGTGCGACACGTAGGAAAACCAGATCCCTGACCTTGAACTCCAAGGGTCGTCTCCGCTGATCAGCACAAGACTTCTGCCGAGACTGTGTTGTAGCCATCCTCTTCCAAATCAGCTCTATATGTTCTAAAGTCCCCGGAAAAAGACGCGGTCCCAGCAAAGCTGCCTCTCCTGCCTCCGACCAGCATAAGGGTGATCGGCATGGCATACCGTACAAAGCCTCGTATGGTTCCATCTGAATGGTTTCCTGGAAACTATTATTGTAGGCGAACTCCACAAGAAGGATATGCTTCTCCCAGGAACCGCCGAAGTCCAGAATGCAAGCTCTCAACATATCCTCTAGCACAAGGATCGTACACTCGGACTGGCCATCAGTCTGGGGATGGTATGTTGTACTCAAAGGTACCTGTGTACCCAAGGCCTTCTGATGTCCCTTCTAGAACCAAGAGGTAAATCCCACATCTCTGTCTGAGAAAATAGAGTGTGGAACTCCATGTAGAAGAAAAAATATCTTTGATGTAAATTCTTCTGATATCATCAACACTGAATGTCTCCTTGATCGACAAGAACTGACCAACCTTCGTGAGCCTATCAACGACCACCCAAACATCATCGTTCCCTCGAGTCGACTTTGGAAACCCGGTCATGATGTCCATCGCAACATCATTCCACTTCCACTCTGTAATGGGTAACTACTGTAAAAGACCTACTGGTTGCTGAGGCTCCGCCATCACCTGCTGACAATTAGAACATCTTATGACAAAACCTGTAACATCTATCTTCATACATGGCCACCAGTATTGGAAATGAAGATCCAGATACATATTTGTGACGCCAGGATGAACGGCCCAAACAGAGGAATGAAAATCCCGCATTATCTCCTCGCGTATGTCTTCTGGAACCCATACGCATCTGTGGAACCAAAATGTCTCGTCCTCTCCCATTGTCCATCCAGGAAGAGGGTCCTCTGACACACTCTCCAGTAGGAAAATTCTTTCTGAGTCTGATAGGTGCCTCATCCATACCCGATCAAGTAGTGTCGTGGTAATATCTCCAGACGATAGGAAAGTCTGTCCCTGTCTATCGTGCACCTCCAGATGCATTTCAGAGAATAGAGCCATCAACTTCCACTCAATGTTGGCCTACTAAACTGCCTAAATCTGAGTTATCCTACTCAACGCATCTTCCACTGCATTGCCCTTTCCCGGTGAATAGGAAAGCTCGAAATCAAATGATTTAAGATACTCGAACAAAATATGATGTCTTAGATTCAGATCATGCTGAGTGAAGATATACTTGAGACTGTTGTGGTTGGTAAAGACCACAAGGTGCTCTCCCAAAAGATAGTGTCTCCAACTGCGTAAGGCATGGACAAGATATGCCAACTCCAGATTGTGCGTAGGGTACTACCTCTCATGTTGCCTCAACTATCGAGACCTGTATGCAATGACTCCATATCCATGTATAAGCACAACACTGATTCCGATACCTGAAGCATTACAATAAACATTGTAGCTCTTGCCTGGCTCTGGAAAGACTAGAATCAGTGCTAACGCCAGCCTTCCCTCCAGCTCCTAAAAATCTGACTCACAAGAATCTAACCATAAGAACTACACCCACTTCTAGGTCAGACTCGTCAGAGGTGCTTATCGGCATGAGAAGTCCTAAATAAAGTGTCTGCAGTATCCAACCAACCCTGAGAAACTCCATACCTCAAAAACATTTTTCAGCTGCTCTCAAGGCACTACAGCTTTCACTTTCTATGTGTCCACAGATACTCCTGCCTCTAAGATGACATGACCCAAGAAGTGAATCTGATCCATCCAAAAGTGGAACTTATATAGTTTAGCATAATGCTGATTCTCTCTCAGTGTACTCAAAACGATCTCAAGATAGGTATCATGGTCGTGTAACACCTCAAACTACACGGCATGTTGAACCAATAAACGGTGTGTACATGAAAACTATTCCCTTGCCCAAGTCTCCTTACACGGCCCACACAGTATGACTTAACATGAGACTACATGACATGTTCTGAACACACATAGCGTGTAATAGAAAAGGCTTCAGCAGCCCGTGTTTTTTAAACACATGGTCGTCTACACGACTGAACCTTACACGGCGTGTTCCGAACAAACACGGTGTGTATATGTAAAGGTGACAATGTACCATGTTGTTTGTGACATGGTGAGGTACCTGATCAAGACCACACTGCATGTTCCGGAAACAAAATGGCGTGTCTAAGAGTAGTTGACACCGACCCATGTTGTTCGTGACACGGTCGGGTACCTGGATGGGACTACACGGTGTGTTCCGAAGACAACACGGCATGTCAAAATGAAGGTAACATCGGCCCGTGTTGTTTGTGACACGGTCGGGTACATGACTCTGAACTACATGGCGTGTACCTACAGTACAGGGCGTGTTCCTGGAGATATTCTCACGATACTATGTTTCAGCTCACATGATCAGTGACACGGCCTAAAAACTACACGACATGTATCCGAAAAGTACATGCCGTGTATTCTGGGTTTTTCTAGGAAGTATCTCAGAAACCGCACAGAACCCCATAAACACTAAAAATATTGCAAAGAGGTGTGAAATTTCAATCCGTGAGGGCCCATACTCCCCGCGAATCAATGCTTGGAATCTCCTACAGTCATAGACAAGAGAAAAAAATCACGATCCACCAATTTCTGATTCACGAGGGCCCAGAACACCTCAAGAATCAAAATTTTCCGTTCATTTAAAAAACGATAGAAACAAACAACCCTCTAACAAGGAAGTAGAGATCCTATCAAGCATCTATCACAACAACATGCATAATCTACACAAAGTCTATCACAAAAGCAAGAAATCGCTAATGCACCCTAGATGGCATGGAAAGAATGCATGGAATGTGATTTCTACAAGTTCCTTTATGATGAATGAGATGGAATACCCTCATCTCATCGGGTTGTGACAGGAATAGAACCACCATCGTCAAGAAAATAACAACACAAAGAATGTGAATCACTCTAGGTGAAATCATATCAACCATAAATCTAAAAACCAGCAAACAACAATTAATGAGGTAGTATGGATTTTCCATGTACATGGGTTAGGTACTCCCAAGAACAACTTAATACCAAGTACTGAATCTGTCCTATCCCTAGATAAAGTCTCCAAATACTAAATCAAGAGAAAATAACCCCATTGATACCACTTTGTAATGACCCGAATCTGGAGCCCCTCCACTGGTGCCCCCTACCTGGTTCGCCACATGACCTCAAGCTCATTTCCCAAAACACCAAAGGTTGCCGACTAGCAGCAAGGGCCTTGGTGAGTGGGTGGGGAAACTAAGACCTCATTCGGTAAAGTATATAGAAGAAGAACAACCAATCACAATAACGGAAAAAATAAACAACACACAACAACTGAACTGAACTACGGAATCAATGTATAAAATAATAATGATGCAACATGGTACATATTTCTATGAACCAGTAAACAAACCAACATGCTGAAATACAACTGAAAGCAAAGTGAAAAAGAAAATCAAAGTAAACTCCTCAATATTTCATGCCACGACTCTGTCCCATGGTCTCCAACTCAAGTGCAGTCAAGAACATGAAGTAGAAGGGTGTTTTTAGTTATCTATACTTGCAACAACATAATATTATTGGTCCCAAAAGCATGTACCAAATAGGGTGTGAGATACAATCCCAGTAGGAAATCACCCAACGATCTGTGCCTAACAGTCAATGAATACCAGGAAAGTAAGATACAGGAACCGTAAACCGGAAAAAAAATAGCAGTCACAGTCCACAGTTCAAGCATATAAAGTACACAGGTAAATAACTAGCAACAGGAAAAAATAGGTAACCCTCTGGGTAGCTCTCACATCCTATCCCCTATGGCTCAACCTACAAGTATGATAAACCCTCTAGGAGGCACACACAGTCTCACCCCTGTGGTTCAGCAAAGAATAGACTCTCTGAGGAATCACTCACCGTCAATTCCCTCTATAGTCTCATATCAAGATAATGGCTCTCTAGGGAAGCACTCAACATCCCATTCCCCATGTGACCTGCGTCGAGGATCTATAAACACTCTGAGGAAGAACTCATTGTCAATTCCCCCTGTGGTCTCGCATCGTATTAAAAGACACTCCGGAGAAGTCCTTACGTCTATTCTCCCTGTGTTCTACTACACTAGGTTCTCACAGTCCTGTGTGAAACTAGCATGCTCAGTGCGCATCTATCATCCAATTAAACCTCATGAACTACTTGGATATCAATCTAAGGCTCAATAACATATCAAAGCAACAGTTCCACTATCCTACAACTAGGAATGGAAACCATAAAATTCCAAACAGGCAGATCAACCATAGAAAACATCCAGAATATAGTAAAAACTAACATATTCACAGGCAAATAAATCTACTCAAGAAATCAAGCAAATAAGGTAAACAACAGGGGAAAACCGGAAATACACAATACACCGTTCAAGGGTATTGGTAGAATTTTCACAAAATAATCATTTAATTTCTGTAGAAAGGCACAAACCACCTACCTTGATCCTAGGAGATTGATATACTTGAACCACGACGACTGAATCTTCCTCAAAATGTCGTAGATCTAAGAAAATTCACAAAAAGTTCAACCTTAGATAAATTGAGAAGGATGAAGAATTGGAAAACTAGGCTCAATCAGAATGAAGAACTCACTGTTGTTCTTCCAATTCAATCGACAGTGTACGAATCGGAGAATGGATGGAGAGGCGGGAGCTCAGGGAAGATTAGTCCATATGGGTCGGTCTCAGACGACGAACCTGAAGAAGAGGTGTTTTCTGTCCGTCAAGTGCGACCCCGTTGCATTTAGTGAAAAAATAGAAGTAAATAGCGTGTACTTTTAGAGTACATGACATGTACTATGTCATTCTATAATCCACTAAAAACGGCATCCACATCACCCATACACAATGTGTGTGTGTCCCAGACACGGCCAACACATGGCTTCGAGCCAGAGAAGAGTACACGACAAGTACATAGAAAGTACACGGCGTGTACTTCAAAGTTATCCAAAAACAACATTTTTCTTGAAAACTTTAGAAAAAGGAAAGGAGTACCTTAAACGAAGATCCGTGTTCTTACATAATTTAAACCACATAGCATGTTATATTACTATTTTAACATATGATCGTCCTTGTATATTCTATCTCCTTCTTTCAGGGGCACATTCATGATACAACCATTGGTTATGCTTTTTTTCATGATTATGGTACCCAATTCATTCCATGGGTACCCTTGTATTTATATATGATTCATTATGTATGATTTTTTATGTGGAAAGAATATTCATGAAAATATTGAGATGGGTGTGCCCAGATAGCACTGTAATATGTTGGGTAATGTTAGGTCTCCTGAGATGTGATGTGAAATGGGATTGGTGGATAGCTGTGACCCATACCAAAATGGGAATCAGGATTGGTGGTAATCATTGGCCTGTAATAAAATGGGAAATGGGATTAGAGGTTATCCATGACCTGTACTAAAGAAATATGTTATTATTCTTCCACATTTATATGTTTCCTTGTTCATATGATCCAATGATTATATGATGTGATTTCATATGTTCTATAATTTATATATGATTATTTCATGCTTCCTGACTCTTGTGCTTAAGATGTATCATTATGTTCCTTCCCCTACGTGGTTTTTAGCTTATTCCATTGTTTATGTGTTCCCCAGGGTACCCTATAAAGATGTAAGGTCTAAATGGAATTTAGGAGAACTTTATGGAGATTAAATAAAGATGTGTTTTTAGCCCCATGTTTTGTGTTCTATGTACATATTATTACAAGACATTAGACTTAATGATCCTTGGATTGTACTCTAGATTATAATTATTCCTAAAATCATTTGATGTTATGTGTAAATAGATTGGGTCGCTTCATCAGCACATAGATCACTTGTGTGGGTAGGCACCTAGTGGCACTTTGTGGATTAGAAGTAGAGACTCTTGATAAAATATGATGATATAAATTTACGACTAATCATCCATACTTCTATACTTAAGTTATAACTAGTGTGAGCTGAATCCATGACTTTGTGTTGTCTGTTTGTTATCTTTATTTGTGGTATTACCTTTGTGGTATTGCTTTTGTGGTGTTTTCCTTCATGGATTTCTGAGAGTCCATTGGGGGTTTCGGGGTCCATACTAAGTATTATTATACTCACCCCTGTATGGGATTCATCTTCACCTCTTGTGTCTTGTGCAGATGAAAAATAGCCTTGAACACGACTTTGGGGAACCAAGAATAGATGGTGCAATGAGGTGGATTGATAGACATGGTGTGATGCGGTGACATCCAATAGATATTTTCACCTACCCTTTGGGTAGGATTCTTGGTAGACGATATATACAGAATATACTTATTTTTCCATACATTCCATTCAGATAAGATTCTATTCTAGCCCCTTTACTTTCAGTTTATACAATTTACTCATAGTGGTTATACTTTTTGGTGGTTATGTTAATTTGTTTCCATAATGGTTATCTTTGTTCATTTTTTCCTATTTATGTTAGTACATGTTTAAAAAAATTCCTTCCATTTTTTGGTTATTTTTTCTATCTGGTTCTAGTCACTATCCCCTAGACTATGGAAGGTGGATTTCGGGTATTCACGGCATGGGCCATAGGGAATGGGTCATCAAAAAGTTTTATCAAAGGGTGGTTGGTTATACCATAAGAACTAAGAGTCTGTATTTTCAATGGAGATAACAGTGTTGAGTGTCTTGAGTTCAGCATTCAGTGTAGGCAGTCTATTATTGGTGAGGAAGAGGACGTATCCATACACAAAGACCCAAAATTATGTTTGCAACTCGGTACATGAAAACACTAGTTTCATGCACATTGGAAATGTTATTTATTTTCATCTCATTTGAGTCAACACACCGGGTATAACTTATTTTCTATAGATCATAATTTCCTCCAAATAATGCCTCCAAGAAGATAGCTAGCAATGATTCTTGTGAGAAATCAGAATGATGGTCCATTGAGTGATGAGGCATCAGTGTAGGGACCACATAGAGTGATAGAAACTTAGGGTGGTGTACCAGCAATGTAACGACCCAAAATTTCATTAATGGAAAATCCCTCTTGATCCAGTTAAATGTTTCTTTATGTTTTTATAAGATGTCAACTTCTTTAGTTTAACGTTAAAATTTGTGACCGTTACTTTTATAGCCGTTGAACAGTGATCATCTGGGTAGTTTAAATATAAGGCTTTAACGAAACCATTTTTTTACTCAGACAAAGGAAGCGATGGCCTCATCCAGTAGAATTGCCCCTTACGAAGCCCATTTGTCGGAGCTCGGAAAGGAGGTGGCGTCTTTGGGCTTTGCCCTTGACCAAGCCCAAGCTGAGCTTCATCAAGTCAAGCTCGAACGTGATCGTCTACGGGAAAAATGGAAGTTGATAGAGATCACCACTCGAGCGATGTTATCCGAGCAACCCCAAGAGTCTGTCACCATCGCACACCTTACCCTTAGGTCTTATGCGGCTATTTTAAGGGGTTATGTAACAAATAAGTAGCACCATGTTCATGTACATTATTTTTGTATATAATAATGAATATAATTTCTAGTCATTTTTGATGCATTGTAATTAGTTTTTAATGTACAAATGATGTTTTTAGTTATTATTTAATTAAGAATTATATTTTATTAAATTAAAGGATTTTTGAATTAAATAATATTTTAATAAAATATTATTATTAATATTAAATTAATTTTTATTTAAATATAAATGATCTTATAATTTTATGAATGCAATTAAAATTTTTATTAAGGTTTGAAATCCATTTCTGTCAAAACCCGTGATTTTTTTTATAAATGTCGGTTTTTATTTTAAAAGTGAAAATTCACATATTTAGAAAATTATTTAGATAAAATAAATATTATTTTTGGAATCAGGACGTCGAAATTATCCAACGGTGAATTTTTCATAATTTTCTGAGACAGTCAAATTTTTGGGTAAAAATTAAATACCATTTATATATATAATGTGTTTTATGACATCATAATGACCCAATGGTGATGTAATAAAATACCATAATCCATATGTTCGGCCAATATATGTTTTATCATTAAAATAATGAGGTTTTGGGTTTGTTTGACTCACTTTTCAAAGCATTAATGGAGCCCTCAAGACTTATTCAACACTTTGCCTTTTTAAATTAATTTCCATGGGAGTGTGACTCACCTCCACATAAGCAACCCTAATTTTTTAATAAGTTCGGACCTTGGCCTTGTAAAATATTGTTTTCCTCTCTCCTTTTCCAGAAACCATGGGCAAATACCATGGGATGGTTTGTGGTTTGGATTATTTTAATATAAGGGGTCCCAAACCTAAATAATAAAGAATTCTCTCACCTTTCCTATATAAACCCACCCAAGCTCCCACTTCCTCCTCACTCAAATCCCTTGAAGTTCGTCCAACCTCTGCCCTACTCTCTCTAGAATCCTCTCAAGGTGCCCCAAGCTCCCAAGAAGCCTCTCACAAGCCTCTCTCTAGCCTTTGGAAGCACACTTCCAAGTAAGGGTTTTTTCTTCCTTTCTCATTTTTTGTCAATTTTCTTTAAGTTGTATTGCCCTTTTAATTTAATTTATGAATGTTGGGGTATGGTTTCGCACCTCCCCCATACTTCCCTCTTATTGTTTGAATGATGGGAGAACCCTTTCTCTCTCATTAAATGCCTCCCATGTACACCCGTTACTATGCCGAAATTCCGAAAGGAACTTCTCTCTCTTCTTTTATATTCAAGCAATACTTTTGTATCATGAATCTAAATTCCATTTCTGTTGTTGGGACATGTATATATATGAACTAAATACTGTCCATTTCATGTAAATATGATGAGGAACCCCTTTCTCTCTCATCAACCTTTTTTATGAATTCTTATGTCACGCCGTTACGCTGCCGAAATCGCACCAATTTTCTAAGCCAATGTCTTGGTGTAGTGAATACCATGCCCATTTCTCCATCAAGGGTATTCACCTTTATGCACATATACGTATTGATTGTAAAGTTTCATGTATGAATTCCACATTCCTTTATCGTGGAAGAAATGATTATGTTTTATGAATCCATGTTTTATGATCCATGTGGCACACTTATGCATGAAATGAAATGTTTAAGAAGGGTGCGCCCTAATAGCGCTCCAATGCATTGGGTAAAGTATAGTATCATGATACGTCATGTGCAATGAGTGTTGACTCATGCTAATTCAAGTGCAACGAGGGTTTACTCGTGCTTCAAGTGCAATGAGGGTTTACTCATGCTCCATGTGCAATGAGCCTTGGCTCATGCTAATTCAATGTTAAGTGTTGTTGCCACATTTCAATGTTATGATTATCATGCTTTATCATGCCTTTATGTTCATGTCTCTCTTATGCTCTATTGATATGCATATTGCCTAACATGTATTGTACTCCTCATGTTATTCATTATGTACTCCCTTACTGGGCTTTACAGCTCACCCTTTTCTTATGCATGTCCTCAGGTTATCCCATGCAATGCTAAGTACGAAGGAATGTAGTGGTCATGTAAAGGAAGTTTTCAATAAGGATGTTGTATTTCAAGTTTAAAGTTTTTATGTAATGATCCTAAGCCCCAAAGACACTAAACCTCTCGATCTTCTTTTTTGTATCAAGTGAAGTTTTATGTAATAAAGCATGTTTAAGTTGTAATAAAAAGCAGAGTTGTCATAGTTGGTATCAGAGGATAGGTTTAGTTATTTTTGGGATTAGGAAACCCTAGTAAAGCCTTAGATACAAGACTAAGCATAATAAAAACATCCCTAAGTTTTGGTAAATACTAAGTAAGTGGTTTATCAAACAAATACATCCCTGTCTGGATACGAGCAGGTAGAGGCGGCTCTGGCACAGATGTATCCTAGGGGTAAAACCCGAAAACACCGCTTTGAGCTAGACTCGAACGGGAACTGGTGCACGACAACGGGCCTTGCTGCACTCTTGGTTACGACACTCCCGGGGGATATGTTTTGATAAATTTACAATCTTAGTATGAACCCTTATTAAGGGAAAAATGCCCCTATGAATATATGTTAGAAGGAAGATCATGAAAAGCCTGGATTGAATCCTATAGACTCATGAGTTGAAGAGATTAAAGTTTATTTATAAGTCATCAACTTTTGTCTTTGGATTACCCTTTATGTGTTACCCCTAACTTTCCTTTTATTCCAGCCAATGGCCGGTAATAGGAGAACTCGGGCTAACAACCGTTGTGAAGATCAGTGTGATGATTGTACCAATGAGATGCCCAATCCAATGGGAGCGGGAATCGCGAACTTTGTCACGCTTCTCTCTCAGCTAACTCAAGTTTTGAATAGAAACACTGGTCAAGAGGAACGTTCAACCCCCCCTAAGAAAGAACAAGTCGCTATTGAAAGCTTCATGAGACAAAGGCCTCCTACTTTTAGTGGATCATCCGATCCCACGATTGCTGAACAATGGATCAACTCCATTGAAAAGATATTCTCCATCCTCCAATGCTCTGAAAAAGAGAAGGTTCTCCTGGCGGCTTATCGTATGGAGGGTGAAGCTGATCAATGGTGGACGTTGATCAAAAATACGAAGCCTGAGGAGGAGATCGAGGCTTTGGAATGGAAGGTATTCCGGAAGATGTTTTTCGATAAATATTTTCCACGCACCCTCCGTCTTAAGATGGAAAGGGACTTCCTTTCCCTCAAGCAGAAAGATGAGGAATCTGTGGGAGCGTACGAGGCAAACTTCACAAGGCTTGCACGATACGCTTCTGGCTTTGTCATTACCCCCGAATGCAAGGTTGACCGCTTCTTTGGTGGGCTGAAGCCTAGCTTGCGGAAAGCATTAGCAATCCGTGACTTCGACAGCTATGAGGAAATTGTCTGATGTGCCCTCAAGGTTGAAATGGAGATCGGAGAATCACAGGGGTATCATGGGGACAAGAAGCGGAAGGTGGACTTCAATGCTGGTGGTCCGATGGATAAATCCAACGGCGCTAAGAAATTCCAGCACCCCACTTGCCAAAAGTGTGGAAAGAAGCACCCTGGAAATTGCCTTAGGGGGACAAGAAAATGCTTCAAGTGTGGAAGAGAAGGGCACCTAGCTGTTAACTGTCAGCAAGAAGGACCCGCGGCTGCGACGGAGGGGAGGAACGCTCCGTTCGAACCTCAACGCGTTGTTCAATGCTTCAAATGCAAAGAACCGGGTCATTTTGCGAATCAGTGCCCTAATCCAAGGGTTATCGGAGGCAATCAACAACCTCCAAAACAGCAAGGAAGAGCTTTTGCCATCACTTCTGCCGAAGTGAACCCCGACAACGAAGTGGTGACAGGTACGCTAGTTATTCATTCAAGAATAGCGAACGTACTTTTTGACTCAGGTTCTACGCATTCTTTTATATCTCAAAAGTTTAGTAGAATAATCCCTGCACCACCACAAGTCATGGAAGTAAAGATGTCGGTGAGTACGGAAAATGGGGCAATCATTGCATCCCATGAGTATAAGTCCTCCCCTGTTATAATCTGTGGATTGAATTTCCCGGCGAACCTCGTCATACTCCCTTTGGTGGAATTTGATGCAATTCTTGGCATGGATTGGCTTTCCTTATATAGAGCCAACATAAATTGTCGGGAGAGGGAAATCACACTCCATATGGAGAATCGACCCCCGATTCTTTACAAGTGTCAGGAGGAAGATGAATCTCCTTTAGCTCCATCATCTCAAGCATGGATATTACTGCCTTATGAGCACGCATATCTGGCTCAGATGATTGAGTCCAAGGAAGAAACCACCCTTGAAAAAATGCCTATTGTGAGGGAATTCGCTGAAGTATTTCCCGAGGAACTTCCTGGTCTTCCTCCAAGAAGAGATGTTGAGTTCTCAATTGAACTTATACCTGGGGCGCTACCAATATCCAAGACTCCATATAGAATGGCTGTTGTTGAGCTTGAAGAGCTGAAGAAACAACTACAGGAGAATCTGGATAAAGGGTTTATACGCCCAAGTGCATCACCATGGGGTGCACCAGTCCTCTTCGTCAAGAAGAAGGATGGGTCAATGCGGCTTTGCATCGATTATCGTGAACTTAACAAAATCACGATAAAGAACAAGTATCCTCTCCCAAGAATCGATGACTTGTTTGATCAGCTGCGTGGAGCTCAATACTTCTCCAAGGTCGACTTGCGGTCGGGATATTATCAAGTAAGGGTGAAGAAGGAAGATATCCCCAAGACTGCTTTTCGTACAAGGTACGGGCACTATGAATTCATAGTAATGCCTTTTGGACTCACCAATTCTCCAGCAATATTCATGGACTTGATGAATAGAGTCTTTAGAGATTACCTAGATAAATTTGTGGTAGTCTTTATAGATGATATTCTGATATACTCCAAAACCAAGGAAGACCATGAGGAGCATTTAAGAACTGTACTGGAGACTTTGCGCAAGGAGAAGCTCTATGCCAAGTATAGCAAGTGTGAGTTCTGGTTGAAGGAGGTCTCATTCTTGGGCCATATCATCACAAGCAATGAGATATCTGTGGACCCCTCCAAAACAGATGCAATTGAGGGATGGCCGAGGCCAACATCGGTAACTGATATCCGTAGCTTCTTGGGGTTAGCTGGATATTATCGACGATTTGTGAGAAACTTCTCACGATTGTCCAACCCTCTTACCAAGCTAACTCGAAAGGGAGTAAAGTTTACTTGGAGTGATGAATGCGAAGAAAGCTTCAAGGAGTTGAAAAGGAGGCTTATCACTGCACCTGTGCTCACTTTACCCACAAGTGGGGAACTTTTTGTGGTATTCAGTGATGCTTCGAAGAAGGGCTTAGGATGTGTGCTGATGCAGAATGATAAAGTGATATCCTATGCCTCAAGACAGTTGAAAATCCATGAGCGAAACTATCCAACGCATGATCTGGAGTTGGCGGCGGTGATCTTTGCCGTGAAAATCTGGCGGCATTATCTCTATGGAGAGAAATGTGAGATATATACTGACCACAAGAGTCTTAAATATATATTCACACAGAAAGAGCTTAATATGCGCCAGAGAAGATGGATAGAGCTCATAAAGGATTATGACTGTTCAATACATTACCACCCTGGGAAGGCGAACAAGGTGGCGGATGCCCTAAGTAGAAAGGATCCAGCAATTCTATCAATGATGAGAATTGAGAAGGATCCAATCTTCTTAGACTTGATGAAGATGGACGTGGGAATCATAAAGAAGGGAACATCATCAATCCTTTCACAAATGATTGCTCAACCATCTCTTTTGGAAAGGTTAAAGGATGCTCAAAGGGATGATGCGAGAATCCAAGAAAAAGTGGAAGCTATCAAAAAGGGAAAATCCTCAGAGTTTAATGTTAATGAAGAAGGAATTGTGCGGTTTGGGAAAAGACTATGTGTCCCATCATGTTCGGAGCTGAAGAAGGAACTTTTGGATGATGCACATAGTTCAAATTTCTCTATTCACCCAGGGAGCACAAAGATGTATCGAGATCTCCGAGAAAACTTTTGGTGGGATAATATGAAGAAGGAGATCGCCGAATATACATCAAAGTGCCTGGTGTGTCATCAAGTGAAGGCAGAGAGGCAGAAGTCTAAGGGGATGATGCAACCATTGCCCATACCAGAATGGAAATTGGAGAACATCACCATGGACTACGTCACTGGACTTCCAAGGACATCCAAAAGCAACAATGCAATCTGGGTTATTGTGGATCGTCTTACAAAGACTGCACACTTCATTTCTATTCGAGAGGATTTCTCTTTGGATCAACTGGCACGGATATATATTAGGGAAGTGGTACGGTTGCATGGGGTACCACTATCTATTGTGTCGGACCGAGATCCAAGATTTACCTCTAAGTTTTGGAAGAGTCTTCAACATGCTCTGAATACTGAACTGAACTTCAGTACGGCCTATCATCCTCAAACTGATGGCCAATCCGAGCGGACTATCCAAACACTTGAGGATATGTTGAGAGCGTGCTCAATGGACTTTAAAGGAGGATGGGATCAACATCTTCCTCTAGTTGGGTTCTCTTATAATAATAGTTTCCACTCGAGCATCCAAATGGCACCATATGAAGCCCTATATGGGAAAAGGTGCAGAACACAGGCATGTTGGGATGAGGACGGTGAACGTAAGCTGCTTGGACCAGAAATGGTCGAAGAAATGGTGGAGAAGGTGAAAACCATTCAGCAGCATATCAAGGCAGCCCAAAGTCGACAGAAGAGTTATGCAGATAATCGTCGACGAGACCTTGAGTTTAAAGTCGGAGACACGGTGTTTTTACGCATATCTCCGTGGAAGAAGGTCATGAGGTTTGGAAAGAAAGGGAAGTTAAGTCCAAGGTACATCGGCCCCTTCGAGATTCTTGATCGTGTTGGGGCTGTGGCCTATCGACTAGCACTTCCACCTACTATGGCCAAGGTGCATGATGTCTTCCATGTATCCCTCTTAAGGAAGTACATACCAGACCCTTCACATGTACTCTCTTCTGAGGTGGTACAATTAGAAGACGATCTTTCTTATGAGGAGCAACCAGTGAAGATCTTGGATCGTAGAGAAAAAGTTCAACGAAATAAGACAATGCCCCTCGTCAAGGTGTTGTGGAGAAACCACAAGTTTGAAGAAGCAACTTGGGAGTCGGAGGATATGATGAAGCTAAGTTACACACATTTGTTTTAGTGTGGGAAAAGGAAAATTTCGAGGGCGAAATTTCTTAAGGGGGGAATGTTGTAACGACCCAAAATTTCATTAATGGAAAATCCCTCTTGATCCAGTTAAATGTTTCTTTATGTTTTTATAAGATGTCAACTTCTTTAGTTTAACGTTAAAATTTGTGACCGTTACTTTTATAGCCGTTGAACAGTGATCATCTGGGTAGTTTAAATATAAGGCTTTAACGAAACCATTTTTTTACTCAGACAAAGGAAGCGATGGCCTCATCCAGTAGAATTGCCCCTTACGAAGCCCATTTGTCGGAGCTCGGAAAGGAGGTGGCGTCTTTGGGCTTTGCCCTTGACCAAGCCCAAGCTGAGCTTCATCAAGTCAAGCTCGAACGTGATCGTCTACGGGAAAAATGGAAGTTGATAGAGATCACCACTCGAGCGATGTTATCCGAGCAACCCCAAGAGTCTGTCACCATCGCACACCTTACCCTTAGGTCTTATGCGGCTATTTTAAGGGGTTATGTAACAAATAAGTAGCACCATGTTCATGTACATTATTTTTGTATATAATAATGAATATAATTTCTAGTCATTTTTGATGCATTGTAATTAGTTTTTAAAGTACAAATGATGTTTTTAGTTATTATTTAATTAAGAATTATATTTTATTAAATTAAAGGATTTTTGAATTAAATAATATTTTAATAAAATATTATTATTAATATTAAATTAATTTTTATTTAAATATAAATGATCTTATAATTTTATGAATGCAATTAAAAATTTTATTAAGGTTTGAAAGCCATTTCTGTCAAAACCCGTGAATTTTTTTATAAATGTCGGTTTTTATTTTAAAAGTGAAAATTCACATATTTAGAAAATTATTTAGATAAAATAAATATTATTTTTGGAATCAGGACGTCGAAATTATCCAACGGTGAATTTTTCATAATTTTCTGAGACAGTCAAATTTTTGGGTAAAAATTAAATACCATTTATATATATAATGTGTTTTATGACATCATAATGACCCAATGGTGATGTAATAAAATACCATAATCCATATGTTCGGCCAATATATGTTTTATCATTAAAATAATGAGGTTTTGGGTTTGTTTGACTCACTTTTCAAAGCATTAATGGAGCCCTCAAGACTTATTCAACACTTTGCCTTTTTAAATTAATTTCCATGGGAGTGTGACTCACCTCCACATAAGCAACCCTAATTTTTTAATAAGTTCGGACCTTGGCCTTGTAAAATATTGTTTTCCTCTCTCCTTTTCCAGAAACCATGGGCAAATACCATGGGATGGTTTGTGGTTTGGATTATTTTAATATAAGGGGTCCCAAACCTAAATAATAAAGAATTCTCTCACCTTTCCTATATAAACCCACCCAAGATCCCACTTCCTCCTCACTCAAAGCCCTTGAAGTTCGTCCAACCTCTGCCCTACTCTCTCTAGAATCCTCTCAAGGTGCCCCAAGCTCCAAAGAAGCCTCTCACAAGCCTCTCTCTAGCCTTTGGAAGCACACTTCCAAGTAAGGGTTTTTTCTTCCTTTCTCATTTTTTGTCAATTTTCTTTAAGTTGTATTGCCCTTTTAATTTAATTTATGAATGTTGGGGTATGGTTTCGCACCTCCCCCATACTGCCCTCTTATTGTTTGAATGATGGGAGAACCCTTTCTCTCTCATTAAATGCCTCCCATGTACACCCGTTACTATGCCGAAATTCCGAAAGGAACTTCTCTCTCTTCTTTTATATTCAAGCAATACTTTTGTATCATGAATCTAAATTCCATTTCTGTTGTTGGGAAATGTATATATATGATCTCCTTACTGTCCATTTCATGTAAATATGATGAGGAACCCCTTTCTCTCTCATCAACCTTTTTTATGAATTCTTATGTCACGCCGTTACGCTGCCGAAATCGCACCAATTTTCTAAGCCAATGTCTTGGTGTAGTGAATACCATGCCCATTTCTCCATCAAGGGTATTCACCTTTATGCACATATACGTATTGATTGTAAAGTTTCATGTATGAATTCCAAATTCCTTTATCGTGGAAGAAATGATTATGTTTTATGAATCCATGTTTTATGATCCATGTGGCACACTTATGCATGAAATGAAATGTTTAAGAAGGGTGCGCCCTGATAGCGCTCCAATGCATTGGGTAAAGTATAGTATCATGATAAGTCATGTGCAATGAGTGTTGACTCATGCTAATTCAAGTGCAACGAGGGTTTACTCGTGCTTCAAGTGCAATGAGGGTTTACTCATGCTCCATGTGCAATGAGCCTTGGCTCATGCTAATTCAATGTTAAGTGTTGTTGCCACATTTCCATGTTATGATTATCATGCTTTATCATGCCTTTATGTTCATGTCTCTCTTATGCTCTATTGATATGCCTATTGCCTAACATGTATTGTACTCCTCATGTTATTCATTATGTACTCCCTTACTGGGCTTTACAGCTCACCCTTTTCTTATGCATGTCCTCAGGTTATCCCATGCAATGCTAAGTACGAAGGAATGTAGTGGTCATGTAAAGGATGTTTTCAATAAGGATGTTGTATTTCAAGTTTAAAGTTTTTATGTAATGATCCTAAGCCCCAAAGACACTAAACCACTCGATCTTCTTTTTTGTATCAAGTGAAGTTTTATGTAATAAAGCATGTTTAAGTTGTAATAAAAAGCAGGGTTGTCATAAGCAATACCACCACCTAGATATTAGTATTTTTTACTATCCCCACTAGTGGATAGTTCACATCAACTTAGCATGCTACATGATTTCCAGAGACAAAGGCCTTTCTGGTTTTGAAGTTAGACAAAACCACATGTAGTTGAGGATTGGATGGGGTAGTTACTCTATTTCTTAGTTGGTGGAGACACCTACAGATCGTATGGTTGTGCTTGCTGACATCCTTTTTCAGGGAGTAGCAGGGAGATAATGGAGCTTTACTCTCCAGTTAAACGATGAGGAAACCCTTGTCTGCTCGGGCTTTAAGAGCCTCATCATGGCAAAGTTTTTATTAGTGATTAAATTTAAAATGTTTATTCAATAGTTACTCCACCTAAAAAGGGTAGCCTAACTGTGGAGAAGTACTCAGCAATGATTACCGACCTCTGCCTCTGCTCAAAAAACATGGTTTGAGACCCTCTTTTCAGGGCCTAAAACTATGATCACAGACTCTGACAGGATATTAGAGCATCAATGATTTCTCTCAACATACTGATGTAGGATGGAGTGATAATGTGAGCCCTACTTGTGGAGAGCTTCTTAGCAGAGCAGGAACTGACAGTGAGAGCCACCACCAGGATATAGTTGGACGAGTCATTAGAAAAAGGTATTTTGAAGACAATTTAGAGTCCCAAATAGGACAGACCATCTTGAGGATGACCCCGGGATGTAGGGTCGATGGTGAGGGGATTGTGAGTAAGATGAGGTCATTTTATGGCTCTTACACTTATGATAGACAGGGGCAAATGGCTCATGACTGTCTGACTTCCCACAGGGATGACCCAAAGGAGGTCAAGGTATCGTCAAGACAACAAAAAATATTTTAGCGAGGAGTTCTGTAGGGTGGAATACATGGCAGTGGAGTAGGCCCAACGGTAGGCGGTGGATGATGGTTTGAGGTATTACCACCATCTCCCCAAAAGGTCCACCACGAGCTCTAATATATGTGGATAGGTGTGGGAACAACATCAGGTAATGGAGGCCTTCGAACATGAAACTCCATAGATTAGTTGAGGTTTAATATTTCTCCACTCCACCTTAGCTGTTGTTATCATAGAAACATGTTCCAGTCACTCTTTCCTTGCCACATAACTATTTCGAGGCTCAAATATTCTGGTTGTTCCTTTAGATCGATCCATACGATTAGATACTATTATGGGAGGGGAGTTGACAATCACACAGTGGTTCCAGAAGTGTGAGATTACTCTAGGAGTTGATATCTTCAAGTGGGATCACCTAGTAGTATCATCCAATCCCTATGATGTTTTCTAGCGTATGGCTGGTTATCCACAGTCCATGCTAAGATCAACCATTGTAGGCAAAAAGTGCAGTGTGTCTATGAGGATGAGACTGGGATTTCCTTCACCAGTGAGAATGGAATAGTTGTAGAACATGATGAGCTTTCTTGAAGGAGGGTTCAGCCAATCACTCACTAGTTGGCTATCCTCACCCTTGGTGTGGTAGACAAGGGGTGTTTGAGCTTTCTTGTAGTTGTGGAAAAGTATGTGGATGTCTTCCCCTAATATATCCTAGGACTATGTCCATGTAGAGAGGTATACTTCTATATTCACATGTACCCAGGTATGGTACCAATATCTATACTTGTATTTCAGATGCCTCCCATGAAGCATCATGAGATTTGGTTACAGCTATAGGACATCCAGAGGATGGGGATTGTGAGGGCCAGTGTTTCTCCATGGGTAGCCCCAGTGTTATTCACCATTAGCATTCACAAGACTTGTGAACATGATCTTCCAACCTTAGCTAGATTGTGTCATGGTATAATTCATTGATGACATCTTGGTGTTCTCAGCATATGAGTAGGAGCACGCTACACACCTGCGGATAGTCTTAAACGCACTCAAAGATCACAAAAATTATGGTAATATCTCAATGTTACATTTCAAGATTAGGGACGTCCACATTCTAGGACACATTATCTTAGAGTCTGGAGTCATAGTGGATCTGGAGAAGATAGAGGCAGTGCTTGCTTGAGAGCCATATCAGAGCGTGACTGAGGTGTAAACTTTCCATGGGTTGGCTAGGTAATATTTTAGGTTTGTACCCTACTTTATTAAAGTAGCATCGCCCATGTCAGCTTTGACAATTAAGGGAAAATCCTTCATGGGGATGTAGAGGTGCCATCAGAGTTTCTAGGTGATGAGGTGGAGACTGACAATGCACCCATCTTTAGACTACGAAAAGTGGGCATTGGGTATGTTGTATACTGCAATGTATCATGTACCAGAATGTTTTATGTCCTAATGTAAGATCAGGAAGGATTCACCTATGTCTCATGGTAGTTGAGGCAAAATGAAAAGAACTACGCGACCAATGATCTGGAGTTAGCATCAGTGGTCTTTTCCTTGAATATATGACAACACTGCTTGATGGGTGAATGATTTAATCTATACTCCGACCATAAGAGTCTCATGTATATCTTATCAAAGAAAGAAAAAAACATGAGACATAGGCAATGGATAGAGTTACTACAAAACTATTACATTTAGATAGTCTATACTCCTGGGTAGGTGAATTTGGTGGCAGAATCTCTCATCAAGAGATTTGTTTTGCAGCTGCTGTGTGAGGAAACAAATTAGATAGTCACGATACATATATACATGGTACATAGTGATGGATTATCTTAACTCTAGTATATTAAAATCAGAACCCCACTCTTACAGCTAGTTTGGGAGTCTTAACTTGTGGAAGTTGACTACAAGGCCCAGCGTGCTCATGAATCCTTAAAAATGATTCTAATGGATTTTTGAAAGGTGAGTATAATGTCATACATTTTAGAGCTTTCACACTAGTACCAATGATGTTGCGGGAGGAGGTGTGGAGGGTGTTTTATACTTCTAAATTGGTGGTACATTCTATTGAGACATAGATTTAACATGACCTATGACATTAGTACTGGTGGCCAGGGATGAAGAAAGTGGTGGCAAAGTTATTTTCATGTTTCCTCACTTGTCAGCAAATGATGTCCGAGCATTTGGTCCTAGTAAGCATGACAAAACCAATTGAGGTACAAGAGTGGATGTTGGGTGGTATCTTCAAGGACATCTTGACGAGGTTACCATGCACGTCCAGGGCCCACTATTTTATTTGGGTGATCACCAACCGACTCACTATTTGGGCTCACTTCCTACCAATTTGGGAGTAGGGATTGGTAGAGGTCTTGGGATGCCTCTATGTACAAAAGATAGTGAAGCATCACAGGGGGTCTTTGGCGATTGTCCCTGACCATGTTGGATTCTTTACTTCCCAGCTTTGGAAGGGGTTGTAAGATGAAATCAGAACCCATATGTGCTTGAAATCACCATTTCACCCCAATATGAATGGTTATATGGGGAGGACCATAAATACCTTATATAAAATGATTTATTCTTGTGTCATATATTTTTTTCATAGTTGGGAGGACCACCTTCCACTGGTGGAGTATTCATAAAACAATAGCTATCACTCCACCATTGGCATGACACCTTTTGAGGCCTTGTACGAGCAGCCTTACAGATCACCCCTATGTCGGACAGACCTAGGGGAGTTGGTACTCATGGTATAAGAGTTGGTACGAGCTTCCATCATGCTGGTTTAGATTATCCAAGAGTGTATGTGGACTCCACAGACCTAGATAGAGTATTATCCCAACATGGCACGAATACCCTTGGAGTATGAAGAGGGAGATCATGTATTCCAATCGGGTCTCACCTCAATAAGGATTTTAGAGATTTGGACGGGGTGGAAATCTGTCTCAGAGGTTCATCGGACCTTTTCAAATCATGAGTAGAGAAGGAGAGGTGGTGTACCTCCTATCTCTTCCCCCAAGATGAATCGGGTGCATACTGTTTTACACATTTCACAACTGATGAGATACACTTATGATCCATCACACATCATCGACTGGGGAAAGCTATACATTGAAGATGGAGAGATATTTTTAGATTTCTCGGTGGAGAAAAGGATCAAAAGGAGAGGGTCTTACGTGGGCGGTCGATTCCTCTGGTGTGAGTTTGGTGGTAGAACGAGAATTTCTAGGAGAGAAAATGGGAGAGGGAGGCTCATAATTATAATTATTACCCCCATATATTTGATTAGTTTTGTTTTGGATTTCAAGGAAGTAAATCCATAAGGTGGTGACAATGTAATGTCTCAAAAATACCATGTAATTTTTTTAATTATATGAAATTATATTGAGACCACACGCTCTGATGACACGTGTTTCTGAGGGACGGTGACCCCAAAATAGATTTTTGAACTTTTTATATGGTACGTTTAGTACATGTGTGGGAGGGTTTTTCTAACTTCTGAACCAATGCTTGGATCAAAAATTCATCAGCACCGTTGAACATGGAATGTCGTGATTCTCATAGAAATGACTTAAAATCAGTCAGAATGGGCCGAGAAGAAATGTTATTTTTTGGAATATTTAAAAATAATAATATAATAATATAATAGAAATATTTTATTTCTTTTATTACTGTTGAGTGGCGGATAGTGATGTTGTGGTGTTGCGATGAGGCAGAGATGATGCTCAGTAATGGAGAGTCCATAATGGATTGTTTGAAACCGTGATGTTGTTATCTTAATGGCGCATTAAATATGCCTCATTAAATGTGACTCATTTAGTATGATTAACTAATGGGTGCAACGTCACATCAATTTTTATTTATTTTAACAATCCAATGAATTAGAGTTTGGTAATTAAAAAAATGGGGAAATATCACACAATCTGCCAGCAGAATCCCTCCCCATCAAAGAAGGAAAAACTCTGGTAAGACATCATTGCCGTCCAAATGGGTCGAAGAATGGATCTAGACACGACGTCAACTTCTAGAACCCAAAAAATGAATTCATACTTATAAAACGTCAATGAGGTTGGGGTTTATTTTTTCTAGGTATTTTATGATTTTTCCCTCATTCTAGATAATTTACAAAGAATGTGGATCAATTTAAAAATAGGTTGATCCGTGAATTGCTTGTTCTTGTGGGTGGATATTCTGATGGGTTTTGATTTGGTGTTTTCCAAGCTGTGTGGTAATAATCATGTTTATCCCCATGATTAAACCCTAATGCAAAGGGTGCAGGCCAACCTGAACAAGGCCCGATCACTCCACCATAGTTGTTCTTGGTGCATTCTTCAAATTCAACTAGTCAACATGTCTGCAAGCTGAATTTGAATGATTAACGGTAAAGGGAGTGCTGTACGGAGACTATAGGCATAGAAAACACAACAAGTTGACCACTAGAGCGACTATAGTTTCTTGTCATAGGCACTGTTGGTGGCATCCATGGGCAGAGGGTGGTGGCACGCTGTGGCCCAAAATGCCACGAACGACATACCACGGTGGTGACGAAGAGTGGTGCCTATTGGCGCCACATGGAGGAGCTGCCTACTTGGGTTGCTCAGTTGAGCTAGCTCACATGGTCCATTGATCAATTGCAGGTGGTTGGTATGGCTAGCTCGGCTGGCCGCCTAGCGTGGTCGCGATTATATGACTAATGTGAGGTGACCCCCACACACCTGTGTCGACTATGGGGAAAGAGGAAGGCCGGATTCGGCTAACTGAAACATCCCAAATGGGCAAACTAGTTCACCTGTGGAAGAATGGGTTGGCCAGTGGGCTAGACCGACGTCTTTGTGGGTTTTCCAGCGGGCCTGACCAGCGGCTTTGCTGGTCAGAACCACATATTCGGGCCATACGTGCACTGATGCTCCAGACCCAGACTGCCATGTTGGACCCACCCCCAGTCCCAAGCCATTCTACCTGCCCAGTCTCATGGGCTCCATGAGGCAGCTAGGCCGGACCATTGTTGGACCAGATCGACCCCATTTCACTAAAATGATCATAACATGTAGGTCAAACATTTGATTGATGGACCATCTACAGTGTGATGACCCTTGGAATGAGAAATTATTTTGGAGATACTCCACATGATTATTATAGATATTTGGCATACATCCATGTTGTATTGGACTTCAATAAAACTAGGATCTTTAAAAAAATGAACATATCCTACAGACCGGGCGTCTGAACAATGCACTGTTTGTTGCGTTGGGACCCTTATGATGAGATGGGCCTTTGGGGTTACACTATGTGGGACTTAGTTTTATTTGAGATACAACTTTTGGATCAAGTATTATAACCTTTTGAAATCAGGTGTGCTTTGTGTGGGAACCCAATAGTTGGCTTTGATGTAAATAATGAATAGCGATTAAGTGTGGGTCGACACCTAGCGATCCAGTGTGGGTCAACATCTAATGATCCTATGTCGGTCAGCACATTATGATCCTATATGGGTCGACAACTAGTGAAAGTGTGTGGATCGTCAGTAGAGCCTCTTGAAAAAATAAGATTATAAATGTTTACAACTAATCAACCTTAGTTTTGTACTTATGTTATACCTAGTGTGAGTAGGGTCTTTTATTTTGTGTTATGTGATTGAGATCATTCATGGTGGTATTACCTCTGTGGTATTTCCACTGTAGTGTTTTCATTTTTGGATTAAGAAAATTCCTTCGGGGTACATTGGGTCCCTACTAAGTATTATTATTCTCACCACTAGACAAGCTATAACGCTCTGACCCTAGAAGCTCAGATTCGGTGCATTATTACGTACCATTGGCACGATCACAAAAGATAATTTCTTTAAATACTGATTAGTTCAGTATCCTTGGAAGTTCTAGATACATTCATAAGGTTTACATTACATCATAAAATGGAAAACTACAACAAAATTGTTTCCCTAGACAACATTGAGATCCCATAGACTATCCCTGCAAGTCTGTCATCATATACTTCATGACATCGTAGAAAAAAAACCATAGAAATTAGTCAACTCGGATGCTCCGTAAGGATACCAATACAGCAGAAACATTAATAAATAAGCATAAAAATTTAAGGCAATGTATAGAAATAAAATAAAATCATTTTCAACATTAAATTATCATAATAAGGCATATATATATCCAAATAATTCAATTTCCTTACTCACATGGATATTTTACAAGTTGAATAATCACATGGAATATCAATATCCACTTTCATAATGATGAAATTCATATTGTAATACATTCATACCAACATATTCAAGGCCTTGTTCCAAGACTACAAATAAGATTGTGTCAAGGCCATGTGCCAAGAAACTAGAATGTCACATGAGACCTACAGATGCATCGAGGAGCTACAGTAGGATACACCCGCCACTTACTAAGTCCAATGCATTCCTCATATGAATAGTTTTAAACATAACATAAACATTCGTATTAAAAATAAAATACGAAATTCAATACTTTATCCATAAACAATGAATTGTAGAAAAATAAAACATCCACAGTCAAACATATCACAGCAATTTCAATACAAAATGGAATATTGGTATCATAATAAATCTACTTCAAACAAGATTAAAATTCATTAAAGGATGTTGACATAGATGAAATCAAAACTATTTGAGAGAAATATCTAATTATTTTTTTGAAACCCTTTAAATAAAAAAACATTATAAAAGAAAAAATTTATTTTGAAAATATTATTATAATATTGTAAGGGAAAATTTGATGATGTTATAATGGAAAAATATAGCCTCACCTGCTATACAAGATAAATAAAACATGATTACCTTAATTTTATTGAAAAGATCATAAAGTAACTTGTTTGGAAAATGATGGAAAGATTCCTTTCAAAATTTATAAGGTAAATTAAGGGTATAAATTACATTAACCCATAGTATAGTAAGTAGTTAAAATGTTTTGGAATATATTTTTAGGAAAACACGAATGTGGATGATAAAGAGAACCCATTATATACTTACGTAAAAACAAGCTCAGATAATAGAGAGATTGTGAAATTAAACCTTTCCATGTACATTTACTTGTTCTAGGGTAGTTTAACCGCCTATATAATGGGGAAATAATTTTTATTAAATTATATAAGAATCATATACATTAATATGATATCATATATGATCTTTTAATATTGATTTGTTAGTAATATTTTAGTATTATCGTCATTTCGGGTGTTAACTGATTCACTTTCCTTTAAAAGAATTGTTACATAAGTGATTTTTTTTATTTATAGGATGTGTAATATTAATAATCATAATAATATTATATCTTTAAAAATTATTTTTAATCATTTAATGAAAATTAGTCTTGAATGGTTACAATAGGGAATAAATCTCATTGCGTTCATGGAGACGGTAATCCGTAAGTACGAACGAGCGATAATATCATTATTTTCATATTAAAATAATTTATAATTGGATGATATATAATATATAGGGAATAATTATAATGTTATATTTATTATTTACATCAATCACATGTCATTATTATACCCATCCAAATTATAATGTATTGAATAACAATTACACCACGATGTGGAGACGGTAAGTCGTACGTTTTCATGTATGGTGACTTATCATTAAAAGGATGGATATAATAATGAATATGGATGTACAATATATATAATAACATAACTATATAAGTAAGATACTAGTTTTATTTTAGAATGGAAAAAAAGAAAGAGGAAGTTGAAGAAGAAACGAACTCGAAAGAGGTGATGAAATATTTACTTCTTCTTCGGGTTCTTCTTTTTGATTTGATCAAAAGGGATCCATAGGTTGGATTTATGACTAAAGTAATGCCTTTGGGATTAAGAGAGGATAGTCGAGACGGTATTTGGGTAGGTTTTGGCTGAGGAAAATGTATTTTAATGTGTGAATTACAGAGAATGGGGAGTGCCCTTTTATAAGAGGGGTGAGGGGAACCTTAGGAAAAGTTTGAAATATTATTTTCTAATAAATTCATTTTCTGTTTATAATGATTGAAAATTGATTAATTTAAAGGATAAGGTGTGGATGGGTCGTAAACCAATCATCCAATTGGTTTTAGATATTTATGGGTCACTATATTAACTTTATCTTTAGGACTTAACTCTTAGTTAAATAGTTTGACATTTACCTTGTCTCTTTGTATTTTTATATTATATGGTTAAAAAACATACTATAAACTTCCAAGAAAACCCCACGTGGCTCATTAATGATACGAATATCATTACATATTTCTTTTGGCTAAACCATAGTTTTTTAGAAATATAATATCAATTAATAATATAATATTTTTTAAAAAAACTCTTTTATGTTAATTTTTGACAGTATTTGGTATTTTGTTTTTTCAAAATTCATAATAGCATTATTACTTCAAAAATAATTCATATAACCAACCAAAATATGTCATATTAACTAATAAAATTAGAGGAATTCATCAAAAGTCTCAAATTACAATTATTTGGATATTTGTAATATCTATTATTTTTATCTTTTATTAATTAGGTAATTACTACATCATCATTGTGTCATAAATAAATTTAATTATTTAATTTCTAAAATAATAAATAATATAACATTATGTATGAAATCATTATATATTCCAAATTAATATTTATAGTTGAATTTATCTTATATGTATCCCTATATTAAAAATGTTTTTGTTATTAAACATTGAATTTAAAACATTTAACTCTTTTCTGAATTAAATAATAATAAATGTCATCATATAAACCAAGTGGACCTAAAGGATCATATTTTATTCCTAAGGATGTTTTTGTTCAAACTAATCTTATCATATAGAATTAGGACATGTGTTGGGGTAATAATAATATCATTTTTACTCTTAATTACCCTATTTACTTTTAACTATGATAAATATAAGTAAAAAGATGTTATTCACCAAAAATTATTTTCGTCTTATTGAACCACATTTTACTTATTGATATCAACCGATTCTGTTGGATTTTTGAAATTCAAATCACAAAAGCGGTAAAATTAGGTTTTATGTAAATTTGCAAATTCACCTAAGAGGTGGGTAAAAGACGGTAAAAAGCTCAACAAAATTTATATATATCTTAAATTATTTTAAACATACTTTAATGAATTACGTTGAACTTATTTACAAATTATGTATCAATTTTGACCGAAAATAAATTTAAATAAAATAAATAATTATTTAAATAAAAATTCCGTTTTAAACAACAACTCAGTGTTTATAACTATTCATAAAAAATGAATGTTTTCAGAAAAATAAAAAATATTCACCGTAAGATAATTCCAATATTCTAAATCCAAAAATGGAGTCCATTTGAAAAGATAAAATTTATAAAATTTCAAAAAGTGGTTATTACAATTCATAACGGCTAGTTTGATTGGTCGTGATGTGTTAGAATCTCGAAGTTGCGTACAATGCAAGCTATTGCATTATTCAAAGGGAAACGTACTGTGGATTCTTGGGGTGTTACAATCTCCCCTACTTCAAATAATTTCATCCTCAAAATTTCTAGGATATTACTGCAGAAAAACATTCAGGTGGTTCTTCAACATAAGTTCCTCAGGTTCCCACATTTCTTCTTCCATCTTATGCTTTCTCCATAAAACTTTTACCAGATGAGACGTTCGGTTTTTTAGCACTTGTTCTCTTATATAAAAAATCATGACAGACTCCTTGAAATAAGACCTATCGGGTTCCAGTTCTAATTCCTCATAGGTAAGTACATGTATTGGGTCTTCCATGTAATTTCTCAATAGTGATACATTGAATACATCGTGAACTTTGGAGATACATGGAGGCATTTCTAGACGGTAAGTTACAGTCCCATTTTTTTATAGAATCTCAAAAGGTCTGATGTACATGGGACATAATTTTCACTTCTTACCAAAACATATAACACCCTTATAAAGAGATACATTCAAGAAAACATTATCTCCTACCTGAAATTAGATATCCTTCCTTCGGTTATCGACATAGATATAATGCCTACATTGAGGTGTTTTGATGTGGGTTTGGATTAACTTCACCTTTTACATTGTTTTCTCCAAACGTTATGGGCCTATGAGTTTTCTTTCACCAACATCATCTCAACAGGTTGGTGTGTGAAATCCCTTTCTGTATAACACTTCATATGGTGCAATCTGAATACTTGAATGGAAGCTATTATTATAGGAAAATGCTACCAGAGGTAAATATTGATCCCACATACCTTGAATGTCATGTAAGTAGGATCTCAAATGTATTCTATAGTTTGAATAGTATGTTCTGATCTTCCATTAGTTTGGGGGGTGGTAGATAGTGCTTAAATGAAGTTTAGTATCTAGGGATTTGTGAATACATTTCAAGAAACATGATGTAAAATGTGGATCACGATCAGAAAAAATTTATAGTGGTACTCCATGAAGACCTACAACATCATTAATATATAGTATTGCATAATTTTCAAGTGGTAAGTCTTCCCTTATATTAAGAAAATGTGCTAACTTGGTGTGACGATCAATAATGACCCATATTGCATCATTCCTTCTAAGAGTCGTTGGTTTCCCCATGACAACGTCCATCATGATATCATCCCATTTCCATTCATGTATTGGAAAATGTTGCATGACTCCTCTAGGTTGTTGCCTTCTATCTTTCTCTTGTTGAAAATCCATACATCTTGACACAAAATCAGCAATCTCCCTCTTTATGTTGTTCCACAAAAAATGTTCCTTACAATATCTATACATCTTAGTGCTACTTGGTTGTATAGATAAATTGGGACTATGAGCATCATCCTACAATTCCCATTTTAGATCAATTATATCGGTAACACAGAGCCTCTTCCCAAATTTCAAAATTCCAATTTCATATATGAAGTCACTCAATCTCCCATCAATAATATAATTAATCTTTTTTTGAAACTCTTCATCCCCCGTATGAGAACTCATTATCATTTCTAGTATAGATGGTACGAAAACCATTTGAAAAAGTAATGATGTTTCTCCTTGCATGGGGATTACCATATCTATATTTACTATATCCATGTATATAGGATCCTTTTCAAATCTCCTCATGTTGAAAATTCCATGATCCTTTCTACTCAATGCATCTTCCACCTTATTTTCCTTCCTCAGGTGGTATTTTACAGTGCAATAATAATCCTTGAGTTGTTCAAGCCATCTCTATTGCCTCATGTTGATTTCTTTATGTGACAAAATATATTTCAAACTCTTGTGATCAGTATATCGCTCACATTTTTCACCATAGATATAGTGTCTCCAAATCCTCAATGAAACAATTATAGATTCTAACTCAAGATCATGAGTATGATAGTTTTGACCATTAAGTCTTAGTTTTCGTGATACATAGGGAATAACCCTATCATTCTGCAAAAGGACACAACCATGTCCTTTCTTTGAAGCATCACAATAAATAACAAACCCATCATTCTCTGATGGTAGAGTCAATATAGGATAATTGACTAATCTTCTCTTAAATTATTCAAAACATTATTCACACTCTTTTTTCCCAAATAATATTTTACCCCTTTCGTGTGAGCATTGTTAATGTGTTAGCCAACCGGGCAAAATTCTGGACGAAACATCGATAATAACTTTCTAAACAAATAAAAAAATCTACCTCGATTATACTCGTTGGTTCTAGCCATTCTTGGATTTCCTTGGTCTTAGAACGATAAACATAGATTCCATTGTAGGAGAAAATATGGCCATGAAAAGAAATCACTTGAAGCCTGTATTCAAACTTGCTAAACTTCCCATATAATTGATGTATTCTAACAGTCTTCAGGATAATACGCAAGTGATTTTTATGATCATTGTATATTTTGGAATATACCAAGATATAATCAATAAATACCACTACAATTTCAACAACATATTCCTTGAAAAATATTTTCATTAAATCCATAAAGATAGAGGGTGCATTAGTCAATCCAAAAGTCATTACTGTAAACTCATAATACCAGTACCTGGTTCGATATACTGTTTTCGGAATGTCTTCCTTCATCACAAGAAACTGATGATATTTAGATCGAAGGTAAATCTTTGAAAATTATTGACCTACATAATGTTGGCCAAATAAATCATCAATGCGAGGTAGGTGATACTTTTTCCTTATTGTTATAGCATTGATCTCCCTATAGGCAATGCATAACCTCATAAATCCATATTTCTTATTTACAAAAAGGACAAGGGATCCCCAGGGAGAAACACTTGGTATAATACATCCCTTATTACTCAATTCCTCTTGTTGTTTTTTAGATACATTAATTCCACTGTGGCCATTCTATAAGTGGTCTCCGATATGGTTCTTGATCCATTAATTAAATTAATGGAAAACTCAATTTTTCATTCTAGATGATGTCTAGGTAAATCTACTGGAAACACATCAAAATATTCTTTCACAATAGGTACATAATCTATTTGACTATTTCATTTCTCATCCACAATTATTTCATTATATTCCTCCCCAATAATGGAATTTATTTGAGCTACAGTGGGTGGATCTAGATAAGAATTAGGTGGTAACGTTTTTTCCCTAAAGATAAGGTACTCTTTATCATCATCAAAAATTGTAACCTCCTTCTTATTACAACAAATTTTTTCATCATGGTCCAAAATCCAATCCATACTGAGTATTATATCAATTTAAATCATGGTTATGACGATGATATTAGCAGATAAATAATGTTTATATTCCTTAATGAGAACTGATTCACAAAACATTGTTGCAATGATACTTCCCTTGGGAGTTTTAAATGACAACTCCCTTGTTAATTCAAATTTGAAATATAAAATTTTCAAACCAAACTATGATTATATGAAATAATTTGATGATCCAGAATCAAATAATGCAATGGATAAACATGAGGAAACAATTAAATTACCTGCCAATACGTCTTTTGAATATTCAGCCTCAGTAGTAGTGATAGAATAATCTTGGACATGATCCCTTGGCCTTTTTAGGTAAGGTTCCCAAATGCTTAGGACATTTATTTCCATAATTCCCCCTTTCTCTACAATTTTAGCATTCAACATCGACAACCTCTTTCATCCCCTTGATATCATTAGCTTGGTGGCCTTTTTCACCACACTTTTAACTTACTCCCATTCCATTCAGGAATTTACCAGGGTGTTTTTCCCATATTTTCTGAAGGATAGATATTAAAAATTTCTCTTCTTCCTGTTATTTCCATTTCCAGAGTGTTCAGAAGATCTCTTATTCTCTTGGTTTTCTTTAAAGTTGTAATACTTACAGAATTCTTTTTTTGTCTTGATAGCACATGAGGCAATATCTTTATACGACGAGAAGGATCGTGGGACTAATTCTCGATCAAGAAATTGTTTTAACCCGTTAAAGAAATAATCAATATTACTGATTGGGTTATGTATATAATTTGAATCTTGCCTCGCTATCCTTGTAAAGTTAACTTCATAATTTGCGACATTCTAATCCTCCTTTTTCCTCAAACTACGAAATTGTCTTTCCATAACTGCTCGATGGTCATGAAGAAAGTATTTTAATAAGAAAATTTCTTTAAATTCCCTCTATTACATATTTGAAACTTCATCATCTTCCTTTTTTTTGAATCAATGACCACCATTGATCAACATCTCTAGTGAGGTGGTAATATTCCATGACAACTTTTTCTCTTTCACTTCTCCTCAAGGAATATAATATTTTCTTTAACAATTTTATCCATTTATAAGCTACTAGTGGATTTATACCCCCATTTAATGTTGGTTTTTGTTTCCTCATGAAGTGATCTAACAATGATCCTTCATGTTGTGGATCTGGGTGCTTCATACGGGTAAGGTTATTATTCTTAACCTGAGTGAGTTGTCTGAGTAAGGTGATTAGCTGATCAGAACCAGTTGCATCCCCATCTTCACTATAATTATATTGAGTATGAGGAAAATCCCTACATGGGGTGCATGCATTGATACGATTTCCATAACTTCAACTAGGTTCCATTTCTAAACAATGGCATAAACTAGATTAGTTTATGAATCGAAATACATAATTCCAAACATGTAAAACATTTTACATAAATTGACTAGTTTATGGATATAATCCATAATCCTAAAAATTGTATTCTTTGAGGAAGTATATTCTCATAAACCATTCATAATGTTTTGTAAATAAAATTAGAATTATCTTAGTCGTATCCCCAAGGAATGTCATAACCAAGTGTTAAGCAAGGCCCGTTGTCATGCACTATTTCCCATTCGAGTCTAGCTCTAAGTGGTGTTTCCATGTTTCACCACTAGGTACATCTGTACCAGAGACACCTCTACCTAATCATATCTATATAAGGATGTATTTCTTGGAAAACACAAAAAATATATACAATACAAAAATTCTTTGATGTTATACTACACTAATCCACAAAGTCTATCATAGGGCTATGTGCTCTAATCAGAGTTTATCTAATCCTAATTTCCATGGTGTTTACTAAACATATTCTGATAGAAACTATAATGACATGACCCTAGAAGCCTAGAGTCAGTTCATTATTATGTATCATTGGTATGATCACAAAAGATCAAGTCTCAAAAGACCAATTAGTTTAGTAGCCTTGGAAGAACTAGATACATTCATAAGGTTTACATTACATCATAAAATGGAAAACTAAAACAATATTGTTTCCATAGACAACACTAATAATACCTACACTATCCCTATACTTCAGTCAAAATATAATTCTATATATCCTGGAAAAAATATTACATTGAAAGGGGTGATATTAGATGCTCATTAAGGATTAAAATATAACAGAAACATTCATAAATATGTGTACACATTTAAGGAAATGTATAGAACTAAAACAAAATCCTTTTCAACATAAACTTCATCATAATATGGAATATATAAATCAAAATAATTCCATTTACTTACTAACAAGATTATTCTATTAGTTGAATAATAACATGCAATATCAATAGCCTCATTCATAATGATGGAATGCATAATTCCAGACTTTCATAACCACATAGTCAAGTCCTTGTGCCAAGACTACAATTAATATTTGGTCAAAGGCCTTGTTACAAGACACTAGTTTATCATGTGAGACCTACTGATGCATCAAGGAGTTATAGCAGGATCCACCTATCACATAATGAGTCCAATGCATTCCTTATATGATAAGTTCTAAATATAACATAAACATTCATATTAAAACGAGCATACGAAATGTCAATACATTATCCATAAATTATGAATGGTATAAAAATAACGCATCCACAGTAAAACATATCACAAAACCTTGAATACAAAATTGAAAATATTTATCATAATAAATCAACTTCAAACAAGATTAAAATCCATTAAAGGATGTTGAAATAGATGAAATAAATATTTTTTGAGAGAAATATCTCATTATTTTTTTGAAATCATTTTAAGTAACATAATTATAAATGAAAACATTTATTTTGAAAATATTATTATAATATTGTAAGGGATGATTTGATGATGTTATAACAGCAGAATATAGCCACACCCGTATTATAAGTTAAAAAAAATACTTACCTTAATTTAGTTGAAAAGGTCATAAAGTAACTTGTTTGGACAATGAAGAAAAGATTCCTTTAAAAATGTATTAGATCAAATAAGGGTATAAATTAATTTAACCAATAGTCTATTAAGTAGTAAAAATAACTTGGAATATATTTTTTGGAAAACACGGATGTGGAAGATAAAGAAGACCTAGTAGATACTAACGTAAAAACAACCTCAGATAATAAAGAGATTGTAAAATTTACCCTTACATTGTACTTTTCCTTGGTCGAGGGTAGTTTAAAATCTTTTATAATGGTGAAATAATTTTTATTATATTATAAATGAATCATAGGAATTAATATGATATCATATATGATCTTTTAATATAACTTTGATAAAAATATTTTAGTATTATCATCATTCCTGGTGTTAACAGATTCGTTTCCCTTTATATGATTTGTTACATAAGTAATGTTTTTATAGATATAATGTATCATATTCATGTTCAGAATGATATTGAGTCATTAAAAATTATTCTTAATCATGAAATGAAAATCAGTCTTGAATGGATACGATGGGGAACGAATCTCGTCGCGTTCATGAAAACGATAATCCGTACGTACGCACCAGCGACAATATCATTCATTTGATATTAAAATAATATATAATTGGATATTATATAATATATAAAGAATAATAATCAAGTTATATTTATTATTTACATCAATTACAAATCATTATTGTACCCATCCAAATAATAATGTATTGAATAACAATTACACAAGGACGTGGAGATGGTAATTCATACGTACACACGAATAGTGACATGTCATTCAAAGGATGGATAGAATAATGAATATTGTTGTACCGTAATTATAATAACATAATAGTATATAGAAGATACGAGATTTATTATTTTATAATATATTCGAGAAAGAAAGATGAAGTGGAAGAAGAATGGAACTTGAAAGAGGTGATGAAATATTTACCTCTTCTTTGGGTTCTTCATTTTGATTTGATCAAGAGAGCTCCTTTGGATGGCATTATAACTAAATGAAGGCCTCTAGGATGAATGGAGGATAGTTGAGAGGGTATTTGGGCAGGGTTTTTCTAAGACAAATGGATTTTATGGTGTGAATTAGAGATAAAGGGGTGCCCTTTTATAAGAGGGGTGAGGGGAACCTTAGGAAAAGCTTGAAATATTATTTTATAATAAAATCATTTTTGGTTTCTAATGGCTCAAAAATAAATTATTCAAAGGATAAGGTGGGTATGGGTCGAAAACCACTTAACCAATAGGTTTTATAATGTTTTGGGTCACTATAATAACATTATATTTTATATTTAACTATTTGTTTAATACTTTGACATTTTCCAGGTCTCTATATATTTTAATATTATATGGTTAATAGACATACTATAAACTTCTAAGAGAACCCCATGTGGTTTAATAATGATAAAAATATAATTATATATATATTTTTTCCTAAACATATATTTTTATGAATAGAATATCAATTAATAATATAATATTTATTTCAAAAACTATTTTATGTCATTTTTAAAACTATTTGTTATTTTATTTTTGTTAAATTTATAACAGCATTATAAGTTCGAAAAAAATTTATCTAACCAACCCTAATATGTCATATTAACCTATAATATTATATTCATTCATAAAAAGTTTCAAATTAAAATTATTTAGTTATTTATAATATCATTTATTTTAATCATTCATTAATTTGGAAATTACAACATCATCATTATGTCATATATAAATATAATTATTTAATGTCTAAAAATTATAAATAAAATAAAATTAGGTAGGAAATATTTTTAGTTTTTTAATGAAAATTTATTGTAGAATTTATCTTATGTGTAACCCTATAATAAATAAATTTTAGTTATTAATCTTTGAATTTAACACTTTTAACTATTCTTTGAATTAAATAATAATAAATATCATAATTTAATCCATGTAGACCTAAAAGATCATTTTGTATTTATATGGTTTTTTTGGTTGAATTACAAATATCCAATGGAATTAGGACATGTGTAATGGTAATAACAATATCATTTTTACCCTTAATTACACTATTTACTTTTAACCGTGGTAAATAAAAATAAAAAGATACTATTCACCAAAATTATTTTTCATCTTACTGTACCACAATTTACTTACTGATATCAACTTTTTCTCTTGGTTTTTTTAATTTAAACTCATAGAAGAGGTAAAATTATGTTTTATGTAAATTTTCAAATGCTCCTAGGAGGTGGGTAAAAGACGGTAAAAAGTTCAATAAAATTTATATATATATAAAATTATTATAAACTAACTCTAATGAATAACATTGAAATAATATATGTATCATGTATCTATTTTGACGTAAAATAAAATTAAATAAAATACATAATTATTTAAATAAAAAGTAATTTTGAAACAATAACTCAGTGTTTTCCACTATTCATCCAAAATTGAAAGTCTTTAGAAGAATATCCAAAATTCACACTATGCTAATTACAATTTTCAGAATCCAAAAATTATGTCCAATTTGAATGAAAAATTTTATAAAATTCGAAAAAGTGGATATTACTATTCATAACATCTAGTTTTATTGGTCAGGATGTATTAGAATCTCGAAATTGCTTTCAAATCAAGCTATTGCATTATTCAAAGGGAAACATACCGTGGATGCATGGGGTGCTACATGGGCTTCACCCAACCCTGTTCTGTCTTGTAAAGATGATGGACAACCTTGACCTGTACTTTAGGAAGCCAGAACAAGACGATGCTCTGTGGAGGATCAATATATGTGTTGTGATGCGGTGACATCTGATGGAGAGATGTACCTAACATTTTAGCAGGATCCTTGAAACATGACCTCCATATCATGTACTTCTTTTTTTGTATATTACTTTCAGTTGGTCTTGTATTTCGGCCCCTTTACTTTCAGTTTATAGGCATCAATATCAATAGTGGTACATTTTGGTGGTTGTGTTACATTTTATTTCTTCATGGTTACCTTTGTGTTGTTTTCATTATCTGTGTGTGTACAGTATTAAAGGAAATTACTTTTAATTTTGGGATATTCTTT
This sequence comes from Viscum album, assembly GCA_963277665.1. Lineage (NCBI taxonomy): Eukaryota > Viridiplantae > Streptophyta > Magnoliopsida > Santalales > Viscaceae > Viscum > Viscum album. The sequence goes on along the minus strand of OY728142.1, from coordinate 772,012,841 downwards.
TCTGGTGCTAGTCACCTAGCCTTGGCCTATGGAAGGCGGGCTTGGGGTAGTCACGACACGAGCCCTGAGGGATGGGTCATGGAAATTATTTATTTTATCACTGATTTAATCACACTTAGTTTGAATTCACAAGAACTTATTACTCTATATAGTCACAAGAATCAACATTATTTCATTTATAGAGAAGAATAATAAAATAATGAATAAGATCACCAAAAATGATCCCTCGCCCCCAGTATCAAAACAACTATCACTCCCTCTTCTCTTCACTCCTCTAAGCCTTGAGGGATCTAAATGTTCTACCCAAAAACTCTTACCTAGTTTCTTCAGACTTACAGGAGCCCTTGTCCTTTCAAAAAGACCAAAACACTTTCCCTTAATGAGATTATCAAGGAGGATATTTCAAAAGGTAAACCCTCTTCCATTTTATAAATTTCATTTTTAATATACTTTCTTTTCTTATCTTATGCTCACCTCATCAATATAAATTATCATGATTACTCCAGTATTATCTACATACTATAATGATTTCATTTTAATTTAATATTCTGTATCAGACAATTATCTCTCTTAATTTTGTTTTAAAAAGGAAATCATCATCCAAGTGGTAACGATTTACAACCTTCATGGATGAAGAAACTTTGTTCTTCAATTTTTCCATCAATGCTTGCTAAGAAAGCAGTTTTTTTCAATGAAACAAAATATAAAATATTTTATATGTCTTATTTAATGTTCTGAAACATGTATGTATTCATAATACTAATTCATATGACAAAACTTGTTCGTAATAATCGTAATATTGCCAAAATAATCTAGATGATTATCACTAATTTTTTTTTCCAATTACTCATCCTCATTCCATACAACCAAAAATATTATATAAAAATTTAATATATTTTACGTTCCTTAGTATCATATATGATGAAACCTATAAAATTATATCACTTCCACATGAACTTCCACACTCACATACATGTATACCAATCATGAATACCAAGGAATTGAATGCTCCTGAGTGATAAAATTATATCTTCTAACTCATCCAAAATTCCATTAATGAATTTATTTAAAAATTATAAATAAAATACAAGTAGATAAGTCTGCGGATTAATTATTTAATGGATTTAGTTTTATTATCCAAGATGTTAATTTCAATTGTATAACTCATTCAGACGAAATGTAATGGTTTCCTACCCGAACATCCATTTTCTCTAAGTTTACTAATTCCCCCTCTTAATCCCAATTAAATTGTTAATTATTCATATTTTATCTTCATAACATCTGTGTAAATGTTTTATATATGTGTACCAATCATAATCCTTCTTTATTTTAATACTATAATAATGGTTTTTAAATATATTTCGCAATTCTTCTCGATAAATATGCCTGATTCAAGGGAACTTCTCAAATTATTACCTTTTAGAAATTTCACTCTATAATATGTTTTAAGACAAATTTATATTTATAAAACCACTAATTTAAACATTAAAAAGCTACCTTAGTTCATTTCTAGATTTATGCAATTATTTTTTTAAAAGAACTCTTCCTTTCAAAGTAAAAGTGTATTTCTCTCAAAAATTATATTTGATTTCATTAGACTTTTTTTCCATTTTAACACCGCTTTTTAATTTTATGTCTATTTTGGATAAAATATTATGTTTATCATCAAAAAATATTATTAAATTATTTATGATCAGTTAGATATTGGAAGTGTAATATTGATTCCATTCACCAAACAACTCAGAATGGTTAGTGTTTTTGTGAACTGATTTGGGAGAGTTATTTCATATGTATATGATGTTTATATTTTATAAAATTAATATGAGGAATTAATTAGAATTATAATGTGATGGTTGGGTACCACTATAACCACTCTATGTATTGGTATGCCTCATTAGAAAAAATTGAATTGGGTTTTAGCTAAGGCCTTGCCCTTGTATTTTCAAATGTTTGGATGAGTCCTTGACAATATGTTTAAGATGTACATTATTGTGGATTTCCACATTATGGGATTATTAATTAATAATCCATGTGATTATTATGAATTTAGAATATCAATGGATAAGTTTCATTCTATTCTGATAATTTATATGGATTTATATAATCATCTTTCATTCATTCCCTTTTATGATCCAGTATATTTTTAATGTCATGTGTTTGTAGTGGTACACCAAGCCTAGTGTTTATGTTTATGATAACATCCTATGTATTACGTACCCTGAATAAGAACATTAGATCACTCCTTTGTTATGTTTCATTCCCCACTGGTTGTGAAGATGAGTATTATGAATGACATATAGGGAAAATCCAATTGTCATAGATGTTTCAAATAGAATTACTATTTGGTATTTCTTTTCATGATGTAATGCTGAACATATGTTTTTATTTTGTTTTCCAAAATAGATAATCTATTTGTTTCATCTAGATACAAATTTATTATAATCATTTAAACGTATTAATATAAGGCCACACCTCTGAGAAACTCGGGTCTTGGGAGTTACAATTGGTATGAAAGTTTTTTTAGAAGAAAACATGGAAACTAAATTTTGATGATATATATTAGGAAAAAACCCCTATGTTCGACAATAAGGATAAACATATAGGAACATAGTTGATTTTTTTGGGAGGAAGAGATTATGTGTATCTTCCTAGAAAATACATCCATGTCTAGATACTACTAATGGACATGGTTTGGGAAAGAATTTACCTAGGAGTTATAACTCTAAAAAGGTGTTTCATGCTTGAATCAGGGTAACCTGGTACAAAAAAATTAGTCTATACTACTTACCAGGTCTGAAATTCCTATAGGATATTTTTATGATAATTCACATCATCTTTACAATCCATTATGAAGTATTTGAAAGAAATTTTTTCATTAATGAAACCAAATTTTTTATTATGGGATTAGTTATGAAAAAAAATTCAACTAATTTTCAGTGTTTTTCAATTTCGATATTATACATTTTTATTTATAACCAAATTTACTATATTCCATTACATAGAAATAGTAAATATTAGAAGGATTGGAAACCATATTAATTCACATATCCCATGTAAGGATTTACCTCCAATGAAGATTAATTATACTGGCTTTGAAGCTAGGACTGGTGTAGATATACTTATAACTATACTTGGAAAACTGACATAGGTTATGAACAATAACCATACCCATATGGAGATTTCTGATCTGTACCATTGTAAAGAAATGTCAGAACACTTTATGTGACAACAAAATTCATCATTTGATGACACAGAAAACACATTCATAGTGGTGAAGCGGATAAGTTCCATAGAGAATATATTTCTCACATTGGGATGTAATGAAAAGTATAAGGTTAACATGGAATTTTATCATCTACTAGGTGATGTATATCATTGGTGGTTTTTAAATCAAATATGAAAGAGAATGAAGAAATAGAATAAATAGAATAGAGGTACTTTTAAAAAATATTCTTATAAAAATATTTTCCTCGGGAACAAAGAGAAGATATGGAGTTGCAATTTCGGAGTATGAATCAAAAATGGGATGAAAATGTTGTGATGTTTGAAACCAATTTCACAATTATAGAAAAGCATACCACAAAAATCATAAATAAATTGAGGATCATGATTGATCGATTCATTGATGGTAAAAATCAATTCATACAATGTGAACTAGTTTCCCAATGTTTCTCATCCTACAAAGACATGATGTCTTGGGCCATAAAGAAATAGAAATAATTTAATATGTCTTATGAATTTAAAGGAAGGAAAGAGTTTAAGAGGTTTTATCAGGAAGGAATGTATAAATGAATGAATAAAAAGCTGTTTTTTCCAACATGGGAAATTTGTGGAATGAAACAACCCATGGCCTTATTATAAAGAAAAGGAGTCTATTAAAAATGCAGAGAAAGAGGCCAATAATCTCGTGATATCAAGGGAATGAAAGAATCTTGCAATTTTTAATGACCCAATTGTAATGAGATGGGGAATTATGCCAAATATTTTCTTATGTTTCAAGGACTCATTCCCTAATGAAGGAAAATGGAAAAAGGAAAAGATTATGTGGTCATAATTGCTGAAGTGTATGTTCCTAGTATGGGGGTGGTAGGTACTTCAATAGTTTCCTCAAACATAACCAATCCATTATTTGATTTTGGATTATTTCATTCATTTATATCTTTGTATTTTTCTATTAGAAATTTAAATTTCCAATTTTATATAATAAAGGAATTGTCAGTTAGAACTCTTAAGGGATGTATCATGGAACAACGATCTATTGATCAGTACACATTATGACACATAAACATGCTTTTTTTCTGGCCTTATCATCAAACCCATGATTTAATTTGATATAATTATTACTTTGAATTATCTTTCACATTGTGATGTGAATTTTTTTTGAAAAACATAGGATGTTTCAATTTTGGATAATAATGTAGAATCCCTCATCTTTAGAGGAGAAACATCATAATTTTAAATTTTCTAGATCCACCCCTATAGACCATATAAATTCAATTTATATAGTGGAGGAGAAAACAATATCTACGAGTGGGGAAAGAAATACAAAATTTTAGTATGTACCTAATGTGCATGAATATGTTGATGTCTTTCATGAGGATTTACCTTGACATCCTCCGTAGTGAAAAATTTTGTTCTCTATTAACATCATTCCCTATTTAAGTCCCTTATGAAAGAATCGTTGTAGAATAGATTATCTGGATTTAGAATAAGTTACGAAAAAATATATGAATTGAGTGATAAATGATTTTTCTCCCTAGTATTTCTCCATGGGGACCCCTTGTCTGTTTTATAAAAAATATGTATGGATATATGAAGTTGTGCATTGACTATATGGAGATCAATGCTATTACGATAATGAAAAATTATAATCTTCTATAATTGATAATTTATTTGATCAAATTCTTGGAGGAAAATATTTCTGAAAGATTTTAATTTGATCACGATATCATCAGTTGTGTGTGAATGAGGATGATATTCCAAAAATAGAATTTCAAACCTAGTATGGGCATTACCAGTAGACAACAATTCATTTTGGACTCACTAATGCACCTTGTGTTTTCATGGATCTAGTTAAAAGGGTTTTCAAGGAGTATCTTGCTTACATTTTTGTGTTATTTATTGACGATATCTTAGTATACTTCAAAAGCTATAATGATCATGATAATCAGTCATTCATTATTCTAAAAACTCTTAAAAGAAGAGAATTATATGATATGTTTAGAGAGTGAGAATTATGGGTTCAAGTAGATTATTTTCTGCGACATATTGTATCTATGTATATAATTTGATTGGATTGTGAGTAGATAATGGTAGTACAACAATGACCTATAGAATTAAACATAACTAAGGTACATAGTTTTATTGGTTTAGTAGGTTATTATAAGTGTTTCATCTAGAACATCTCACATTTATCCAACCACTTCTCCAATAAAACTTTTAAATTGTTTATGTTTGTATGGAAAAATGATTGTGAATAATTTTTCGAATAATTTATTTGGAAGTTAGTGAAATATATGTTCAGAATATTACCATCGGGAAATGGTGGATTTTTTATCTATAGTGATGAATCAAATATATGACTCGGTTACATCCTTATGTATAATGATATAGTAATTTATTATGCATCTAGGTACATAAAAACTAATGTAAAGAATTATCCATCACATAATCATGAGATAGAAACAATAATATTTTCTTTGATGATACAGAGATATTACCACTATTCTGAAGGATGTGAGATATATACTTATCACAAGATCCTGAAATATATATTCTCACATAAAGACTCAAAATGATGAAAAATTGATGGATAGAGATACACAAGGATTATGATTGTCCCATGCACTATAATCTAGGGAAGGAAAATAAGGTGGTAGAAGCATTGACCAAGAAGGATCATGAAGTTTATAACAATATAATTATTGACAAGGATCCTATGAACAATGTTCTAGATAGGTTGGATATAGGAATTTTTAATGAAGGAAAAACATCAATACTTTTGAATTGGTCACCAAATAAAAAATATTGGAAATAATTAAAACACCAATGTTTGGTGGTGAGAATATACAAAAGAAAATTAGTGGTGTGAATGATAGGATGTTGTCTTACTTCGTGTTTGAGAATGGAGTACTAAAATTTATGATGAGGATACATGATCCCTCTATACCTAAGATGAAAAGTGATTTTTTTGGATGACTCTCATATATATCATTTCTCTGTACACCATGGTATCAGGAAAATATTTATAGACTAGAAGGAACATTTTTTGTGGGAAAACAAAAAGCAGAAAATTAATGATTATGTATCAAGATGTTTAGTTTGTCAACAAGTGAAGGTCAAATAACATCATCCTAGAGGTTTCATGAACCCTATAACAATTATTACATATAAATTTGATGACATCACCATGTATTTTATCACTAGATAACCAAAAACTGCAATAAATAGTGATTCAATATGAGTAATTGTTGATCATACTAAGAATTTTTCACATTTCCTCGATATAAGGGGGGATTTGCGACTATAGTGCCTTTCATGACTCCATATCATTGATGTTTTGAGGATTTGTGGATAAAAATTCTCAATTCTGTTTGATCATAATCCATGATTAACATCGAAATTCCGGAAAAAGTCTTCAACAATATTTGTATTATAAGCTTCGATTGATTGTTTCTTATGACCCTCAAACTGATGTTCAATTAGAATGAATGTTCCAATCATTAAAATATATGTTGATATCATGTTCATATGAATTTAAATCTCTTTGGGATAATCATATACCTTTTTATTGAGTTTTCCTATAAAAATATTATCCATTCTAGCATTCAAATGGCACAATTTGAACTATTTCATGGAAAGAGATGTCTTACGCAAATTTTTTTTGATAACATTGGTGAATGAAAGATTGAGAGCCTAGAGAATCTTGAGGAAACAAAAAAAAGGAAAGGACTATTCAAACCCATATCAAAGTAGATCAATGTTAGAAAAATAAATATAATGACAATCGAATGAAGGATTTGGAATTTCAAGAGGGTGATCATGTTTTACTGAATGTATCTTCATTGAAGGGTGTTATAAGATAGGAAGGAAAAGGACACTTAGCCCCGGGTACATTGTCCATTCTAAAATATTGGAGAGAATTTGAGCTATGCAATATCAATTTGCAATTTTTAATAGCCGTTCTAAAGTAAAAAATGTGTTTCATGCATCATTGTTGAGAATATATATTCTAGACCCAAAAAATGTCCTCACTTTTGATGGTATATAATTGGAACATTAGTTTTCTTACTGTGAAGAGACTATTTAATTTTGGACACTGAAGAAAAATGGGTGATGGATTATATGACTCGGCTAGTAATTGCACTTTGGAAAATTCATAAAATTGAAGAGGTGGCATTTGATCCAGAATAACTTATGATGAAGTGATAACCAAATTATTTTCTTTGTTAGCATTATAGTAATTTGGTGTAAAAAAAATTTTAGGGGGGAGGAATATAAAACCCCATGGTTTTACAAATAAATTTAATATATAATGTAATGTAGTAAACATTGTGTCTTTGTGAAAATACACTTTGATATTATTTCATTTCCATTAAACAGAATTTTTCATCCTCAGTGTTTTTAATTTCCTAAAACGGATATACATGGTTATGATCAGTATGATATTTAGAGTATTATATGATCAAAATACATTATTTGTGAATAGTATCTTGACCCTTATGAATATTAATATGACCCTTATGAATATTAACCTCACCCATGTAAATATAAATAAAATTTAGGCACCCTGTAAACTAGAGTGAATAATTTTTAAATTATTAATTAAGTGTTTGAATATTGTGAGTAATAAATATATAAATATATTATTGTATTAAAAATTTAATATAAAAACAAATTAATGATAATAAAATGGTTTCATAAATGAATATTTTGTAGTCCTATGATTTCAGTACAATATTATAAAACTTCAGTTAATTTTTTAATGTACTCTAAAATAAGTTTTAAATTAAAAATATGTATTTTTCATATAAATAATGATTTTATATAAATATAAAATTTCACCTATTTGGAAAATTATTTTGATAAAATTGGGTCCATTATTTAATTATATACACCAAAAAATGGTTTGGACGATTTTTTCAGATTTTTTTAATGTACATGAATTCTTAGTGAATAATAAAATATAGTAATTTACAGTATAAACACATTATAAGCTAAATATCTTCTTCCTTGAGTCATCACTGATTTATGAACTCATTGTTTGAATTCAAATTAACTTATTACTATTTTTTTCACATGAATCAACACTATTTTCGGTCTTGAGAAAAAATAATAATATAATTAATAATATATTCAAATATCACCCCTCTCCTCCACAATAAAAGCTACCCCACACACCCTCCTCTCCTCATTCCTCTATGCTTTAATGCTTCTTAAAGTTATTCCCAAATACTATTCACTAGTCCTTAACCACGTCCATGATATCTTGTTCTTTCCAAAATACCATAAATCATTCCCTTAAAGTGTTTCTCAAGGAGGATATTTTAATAGCTAAACAATCTTCCTTTTTCTTTTAATTTCATTTTCAATTAATTTAATTTTCTTATCTTATACACAAATCCAATGTAAAAATGATCATGATAACTATATTTTCATCTAAATTTTAGAATTTTATATTTTTAATGGAATATACTTCATCAATATAATATATATATATATATATATATATATATCTTTTGTTTTAAAAACAAAATCATCGTCCGGGAGATTCTGATTTAAATCCTTTAATGATGAAAAACATTGTTCGTCAATTTCTCATCCAAATATTTTCATTAAACCATTATTATGGATGAACTAAAATTTAAAATATATAATATGTATTATTTGATTTTTAAAAACCAGAATATATACATAATATTAATTCAGAAGACAAAACTAGATCTGAATATTCGAAATATATCCAAAATAATCAAAATGATTATCACTAATGTTATATCTAATAACTCGTCACCCTTCCATATAAACAAATTAATTATATCACCATTTAATTGTTTAGAAGTTCAATAGTGTCATATAAATTCCATTTTAGTGTTGGTATAATTTTCAAACGGTCCTGAGTGAAAATATTCTATTTTATATGTCATCCAAAATTCCATAAATAAACATAAAAAATTATAGTAAATCAAATAAATGTATATAATTTTATGAAATAATTAATTTATTTATTTAATTTTATTATCCAGGATGTTAAGGTCAAATGCAAAACTCATTCACAAAAAAGGTAAGGGTTTCCTACCCGATCGACCATTTTCATTTGATTTACTCTTTGTCTCTATTAGTGCCAATTAAATTGTTAATTATTAATATGAAAACATCAAACATTATGTCTGAATTTTTATTATATTTGTTCTAATCGTAATTATTCTAGTTTATATGAGTATTTGACTTTTTTATAATGCCAATTCACAATTCCTCCCAATAAAAAATCCAGATTTAAAAAAAACCTCTAAACAATTTACCAATTTTCACGTGCACTCTATAATCTATTTGAAGAGAAAATTATTTCTCTAAAACAACTAATTTGATCATGTAAAACTAAATTATTTCATTTCAGTTTTTAATAAATTATTTTTTCTAAACAAAATTTACTCTTCAATGAAAACACTTATTTCTCTAAAAAATTCCTTGATAGTTTTATTTGTGTATTTTTTACTATTTCAACATCTATATAAAATTTTATGTATTATTGTAGTTAATATCATATTATTATCATCTAACATATATTATTAAATTATTTCTGATCAGTTTTAATGAAGAATTTTTATCTTTATACCATTCCCCATACGACTTAAAATGGTCAGTGTTTATGTGTACAGATTGGTGAGAGCTATTTCATATTTATATGATGTTTCTATTTAAAACAATTCAAATGTAGAATTAATTTGAAATATATATTTAAGGGTGGATACCAATATATCCCATTGATTCATTTATATGTCTCATGATACAAAACTGTATTGGGTTTTTGATGAGACCTTACCCTTGTATTTTCAGAGGTCTTGGCCGAGGCCTTGAAAATATGTTTTAAATTTCCAGCATTATGAATTCACTTATTATTTTATTAGTAATTGATAAACCATGTGATTATTATAATAGTAGAATATCAATGGTTATTTTTCGTTCTCTTGTGATCATTTATATTTCTTTATTTAATCATCTTTCATTCTTACCAAATTATGCTCAAATATATTTTTAATGGAATGTGTTTTAAGTTGTTCACCATGCCTAGTGTTTGTGTTTATGATAACATAAACTATATTAAATAATTTTACTAATAATCTGATATAACTTATTCCTTAATTTTTATTTTCCCTAGGTTTTGAAGTTGAAGATTATGAATTACAGGCAAGGATAATCTAGGAGACAAAGATGTTTCTAGTGGAATTTCTATTATGGATTTAATTTCATGTCTTAATGTTGAACATTGGCTTTTATCTTTTTATCTAAATATAATTAAATACACATTCGAATGGGATATAAACTTTCTTTAATTATTTAAATTTAATAAAATAATAAATTTTCTCTAGGAAATTGGGTTCTAGGGCATTACCGTAATAATTAAACCAGAACAATGTAGAATAACGGTGATATTGTGAAATATAATTTTTTCAATTTGGTGAAATTTGATTCATAATCCCCATTAAATAAATAAAAATAAATAAAACATTAAATAACATAATTATAAATTTGTTAATGATATAACATATAAACATGATAGAATATACACTACAAAAAAATTTACATGGTGAATATAGCGTATGTCTCCCAGAAGTAATGGGAGTTGAGAAACCCGTTCAAAGGTAATAATATTTATGTAAGAATTAACCAAAGAAGAAATTATTTGTTCCAATTTTAAATCCAAATATAATAATTTTATATAAAAAATAATTTATTCAATATTCAATTCAATCATAATTCTATAATATAAAATACAATGAATAAAATAACACAACTTAATGAAAAGAAAATTATTTCTAAAATTATTTTCCACTTGGTAACATTTATGTGAACTACCCATGGATGAAATAATTCAAATTGAAGCATAAGACACCCTAATGTTTTTATTAAACATGATTTTCATGTTAAATTTCTACTATATGCACTAGATTAATGAAACGATGTTCATAACATTACAATACACCTCAATGAAGTGAAATTGAATCGAAGTCCCTTATCATATGATTAATTTTGATTACAAATTATTTAATCTAATGTATAGTGATTTTAAACATTTTATAATCTTATATAATAACTATATAAATATTTATAATATCATATATTATCCTATTATAACTTATTATCCCCTTTTTTAATAATATTTCATTATTCTCATTGTTTATGGTGATAATTGTATACTTCTCTAGTTCATGATTTATTATGAATGTTATGATTATTTTGTATATTATGTTGTTACATCATATCCAAAATAATAATAGAGAAATTAATTCCTTATTTATAATTAAATTATTCTTTTACTACTAATTGTGGAAGAGGGATTTGATAAATAAAGTACGTTATGAACATGGAGACTATAGGCCATACACACACATAAATAACATTTCCATTTTTCAATGAAAATTATGGAATGAAATTATTTATTATTTTATAATCTAATAATGATAATAATATAATATATACCATGTAATTTAATTAAATATACATATATATAAATCATCAATGTGGTGTGGTGATGAATGTAGAGTAACATCACTTCGTGATGGAAATAGTCCACACATACATAAATAATGTTATAATTTTTCAGTATAGAAATTAAATTATATTTTATCTTTTAGGATTGATTAATATTTAATTAATATAATACTTTTTTACTTTATTTCACATATATTAATTATATTTATACTTATTAACTTAATTTTAATGAGTTAGTGAATAACAAATCACATCGCTTCCTAAGGCGGGAGTCCACCTATCAAACATCTGACATAATTATATCCTATATGGAATAGGATGTAAAAAAAGTTTATATAAGATATAATTAATCTATATATGTAATCATTTTATAAATATGATATATATATATATACACATTATACTCATCATCATATCAAACCATGAGGGGTGGTAATGGAAAAATGACATCGGTTATTGAGGTGGTAGTCAGCATTATACATGAATGATGGATTCATCACCAATTTGATAGAAGTGGAATTTTTTTTGGATATTACCATCACATAATAATATAATAGTACATGGAAAAAACTATGTTTATTTTATCATCATTTTTTAATAATAATTTTATTACATGCAGGAGGAAATGAAAAAATCACGTAGTTATTAATTTTACCCCTACTAGGACCAACATTTATGATTATACCTAATTTAGTCATGGAATGATTTTTTTTAAAACCATGGATTATATGATGAGGGGACAGATGTTGTGAAGTGATTTATACTGGAACGTTCTAGTCAAAATGTTATTGATGGGTTTTTTAATAGAGCATACCTAAGGCCATTTATCAGTGAGGTGAGTGGTAAATTTAGAATTTTTTGAAGGAAAAAGTTTTACTCGTGTTTTTAACATATAAAAAGGGTCCGAAATGGATTAATCTATATAAATATACATTATAAGGCTTATATATGGCTATGCATTATATTTAAAAAAAACATTTCAATTTTAGACAATATATTTTTATATTAACCCCCCCCCCCATCGTAAAGGATTTTTCATTTTATCTATGATATTTAATAATTAATATTTTCATAATTATTTATGGTAAAAAAATTTGACCACATTACATAATATAAATTATTATTATTATAAATACATATTTGAGTTTTAGAACTTTCATTACAGATATATTCGAAATATAATTTAAAATTAATCCCATATACATAATGAAAAAGAGGGTTATCAAAGAAAAAATGTTCAAATGTTTAGATACATTTTATGCCAAAATTAAATATAAATAATATTCAAATGATATAAATTGTATCATTAGATATATAATTGAACTAATTTTAATGGAATAAATTTAAAATATAATTTTTCATTTTCATTATTTTAAAAAAAGGAAGGATTCAAATGTAATTTAGTATTTATCACTATTTATCAAAAAATTAAACAATTATGAGGTGTTTATGGGGTTTATAAGGTGTATTATATACACATGGGTCATTCCAATAATCACTCATTTTATTATTTCTACAAAATTCCTATTTTTCAATGGTAACTCATTCTAGCGGTAGCTATTTATAGAGGGAACTCGTTCTGGCGTCAACTTATTCTGGTGTTTGCTTAATCTAGTGGTATCTCACCATATTAGTAGCATATCCTGGGAGTAAATCGCTTTAGGTGACTCATCTAGCAGCCACTCACTCGTCATGACTCATTTGGAGGTGACTCACAGGAGGTAAATCGTCTAGCATTGACTTGTTGGTGATGACTCGCTGGTGGTGTCTCGTCTAGTGGTGAGAAAATGGTAGTGACTCATCTAGCAGTGAGTCAATGGTGGTGACTCGTCTAGTGGTGACTCACTAGAAGTGAATCACTGGATGTGACTAATTTGGTGGATTTAGTGACTTGTTTCAATAACCTTCCAAATTTCTTGAATTTTCCACATTTTTCTAGTTTTTCCCTTTTGACGTCTATTTTGATGTAAAATTAGTTACATGAAATCATTAATGGGTTTTAAAGTAGTTTCAATGGATATCAACCATATTTTATATTTTTAAATTATCTTGAGGATTTTAAATGATCAAAACAACAGGGTGTAATGAGATCCAACATTAATGGATTTTAAAATTGTTTCACCCATAAATATTGAATCATGTCATTTTAAAGTTGTGATACTTTATTCCTTGTATGCTTCCATTTTCACATGATACGTAACATCCCTAGAACCTTTATTCCCCAAAGCGTTTTAAATTTTCTGTGTTGCCTTTACATTTTCTTGGTGTTCTTATGCTTCTTCCATACTCCTTGATTTGGTTTAATAAGAAAATACATATCATTTCTTCTCCAAGTAGTGATCCATTTCTATCTTTTATTTGTGTATCATATGGGGTGGGTGTATCATTGTATCCATTATAGAGATAACATAATACCAAATAAAAAAATATAATTCAATTAGTTTAAGATCAATATATTGGCCTATGAAATTAGATATGTGTTCTACATTGTTATTTATCAATATTTTGATTACACGTGATAAATGCCTAATGAAAATCCTTGTTATTGGTTGTATTAGTTTGTGAAACCCTGATTAATTCATAATTCCTAATTGTTTTGTCTATTTAATGGGTGTATATATGAAATTTATTAACCAAAAATATTCAGATAAATAAATTAATACCCTCAGAGTGAAATGGTTTATCTGATAACACCCTAAATATGGATGAATTGAATAAAAAATTCCATTCTCAATCTGGAAGAATGTTCTACTCTATTTTTTTGTTATATAATTTTAATGGGCATGAATGTGTGATGTGGGTCGGTTCTAGTGAGATGTTTAAAGGAAAATGGATGTGTTCTGATATGTGTGTAGGGAAGTTGATATGATTTTTGTGAGTTTTCGGAGAGTTATTATTGATATGAAAAAGTGCTTTAGTGGGGAGACAATGGTGGGTGTGGTATGGTTATACAACGAGACTATGAAAAAGGGGATTTGGTTTAAAATTGTTGATGATATGGGTTTATTGGAAAGAGTTAAATGGGTTGATGTGTGGATATATTTTCTTTGTGTTGTTTTTTTATTCTAGTATTTAGTTCTAGTTTCTTTGGGAGTATGGAACTAAAATAGTATTTCAGTTATTGGGAAGAATAAATAATATTATTTATTTGAATTGGAATGTGAAATTTGAGTAGGTAATGAATGAATAACAATGATAGATAATTTAGCGAATCAATGTGTTTTTAATATGAGATTATTGAATATTTTTTAAACCTGTTAAAAAGATAAATGTGGATTAAATGTGTAATGTGACTTGAGGATTATGTTTTTCTTGTATAGTGTTGTGATTATAAAGTGTCGTAGTTTATTTTATATCTACCCATGTATTAATTAAATTTAAATTGTATGTTAGTAAAAGAAAATGGATATGATTAATAAGGAAACTAATGATTGGTTATATTCTGTAAATTGTTGTTGTATATGTATAACAAAATAGTTTGGAATAAGAAATTGGTTTTGGGGTTTGTTTTGTGGTGTTGTGCATCTAGAGGTGGATGCAAAGGTGGTGGCCTTGTGAGTTGGTTTTTTGATTGAAACCCCATAGGTTTCGATGTACATTTGGTATAGATATATATATTCTTTTATTTCCTTGTGATTTCTATATGCACCCCACCAATGTTGTGCACTATGTGCCAAACACCCCCATTTAATTAGGGAGGGTGTCTATCCCAACATTCTAGTGGGGAGGATGGATGGATGGTTATTGTCTTTTTCCTGGTCCCTCTTCTAGGAATAGATCGATCAATACTCTTTCATAGGTTGTAATGGATTGAGTTATATTACAAGATGTATTGTATTGGTTGTGTGGGATATGGTCTCCCCAGACTATTTGGACTGGTTGTGTCGTGGTTGAGAGGTACATGTTTCTACGGGAAAGGTATGCCATCCCTATTGTCTCCAGGATGAGGATTGGGTGATTTCGGGAATGATTATATGTGTTTTTTGGACTAGGTTTCTGTATGAAGGATGTAATGTTGTTAGTATCCTAGGTGTGAGTGGATAATTTGTGATAGTGTGACCAGTGGAAGAGCGTGGTAGTGCCAGGACGTTTACTATTAGTGAAGAGTAGTTAACTAATGGGAAAGTGGTGTGGGGTAACCAAATATTGACATGCTTACAATATTACTTTACTTCAATTGTGTTACATAGTGTGCACTCTTTGGGAAGGTTGAGATGGATAGTATTCATTGTTAGGGGTTGTTGGTTTTTGTTGTTTTCTCACAGGGGCATTAGTATGCTTCTCCCAATAATTCATGAGATACTTTGGGTTTCCATCATTGAATGCTTGTATACTCAACCTAGGTATATGATAACTATTTTTATATTCCTGGGATAACTTTGTGGACCGTTCATGATATTTCAAGTACAGGTATTTAGGGATGTTGTTGTGTTGCTTCCTTCACATTTATTCTTTTGGGGTTTCATGTGTAGACTTTTCTATGTATTAATTCTTCTTTATACATGCATTGTGGGATGTTTTGTATTTTATTATTTATTTCGTGGAGTTTTTTTATTCCTCCTATCTCCCAATCCTGTTTTCTTATAGAGGGTAATTCCTCCTATATTGTGAGATCTTTGTACCCATGGTGTTAGTCGCCTATCGGTGGCCTACTAGAGGCATGACTCAAGGGTTATAATATCCCATTATTCACTTCCATCGATGGACGGGAAACTATAAATGGAGGGGTTATGAAAGAATTGTATCAAAGGAGATGGTTGAGAAAAAGGAAGGAGATTTGGGGTTAGCCATAGTGGGGATTGTTTGGATTTGTATGGAAACAATGCCAGGTGATTGTCATGACCCGTCCTTGGGGCCTGTTCCGTGACTACCCCAAGCCTGCCTTCCATAGGCTAGGGGTGGGCGACTAGCACCAAAGGTGTAAATCCCAATAATAGGGAAGGCATTGCCTTTTATAAAGTAAACAAAACACAATAGTGTACGCATGTGAAGAAATAACTATGTAAAAATGGTTACAAGGTATGTGTTGAAAAGTAAATGGGCCAGTATACAAACCCAACTGAAAGTACATTAAAACTAAAAGTAAAGTATAATAGCAGTAAGTAAAACAGCAACACCGAGTCTTCCTCTGGAAATCCCTCCTAAAGGGATGGTACATATAGTCTCCTCATCACCTCGGTTCCTACCATCCACTCCTTGTATGTCCCGCCAAGTGGTCCACCTCCGGGTACCATCCAACTCCACAAGCCTCCACCTAGATCAGTGATGTTCGTCGTCTGCATCCAACACAATGTTGTTTGGGAATAGCCCATGCAGGGGTGAGTATACGATACTCAGTAGGGACCCCGAGACCCCATAAGGTCTCTCAAAATCTAAGAAGGATAAACCACAAAGGAAAGATACAATCACGAAGTATCAACCGACATTACTTAGGTATATTTCCATAAATATTCATAAGTCATCAATTACAAAACGGCTTCAACTCTCGAGCCCAAGAACAACCCAGTCCACACAGGAAAGTATGTCAATCACATCGATGATAATGATTGAAAATCAAGACTCAGCTTACACAGGTATACATGTTTCGTATAGCGATAGAGATAATCAGAGATAGTCACTGATTCATCTAATCTGTCAGACCGACACAAGATACAAGTCCTGCTAAGCTGTCAGACCCACACAGGATACAAGACCAGCTACTCTGTCAGACCCACAGAGGATAAAAGTACAGAGGTCAATACTACTAGACCCACACAGGATACAAGAGTAGTAGTCATCGTTTTCAAACCCACTGAGGATCCCATTATGGTATTCATCGTTGTCAAACCCACATAGGATTCCAGTACAGTAATCGATGCAGTCGTAGCTAGCTCTAGGGTTCCCGCACACAGCAAGCTTGATTCTGGGAGGGTCTGCTCCTCGAGCAAGAGATTCGATACATCAACTATCACAAAGTCCAAATTTGATGTATCCCAATGTCTTTTATCATCAAATTAAAACCAACGCGACAGACGGTGCGTCAATCGGATGCCCGATCTGAGAGTTATTGGTTTTTCCATCCTAGGGGCCTGGTTGGTTTTTAAGCAAAAACCAACCCGACCATACTTCATCTGCATCCAAACCTCATGTGTATTAATCCAAAATAACCACCTCAAAAAAATAATTTCAATGCCATTAACGGCATGTCAATCAAACTTATTGTCCTTATGTTATAATTGTTTCCGTTCCAAGGGCCCGGTTGGTTTCGGGTTCGAACCAACCCGGCCATACCCAAACATTATCGAAACCTCGAGTGTAATATACCTAAATTACCATATTGATCCACGGATTCCCATGAAAATTATTGTGTATCGATCAAAGGTATTTAGATCATGTTATGGGAAAAGACCGAAAAACGGTATGAAGTGGGGGTCTGGGCCCATTCCAACATGACCCAACCCCCCCCCCCCCCCCCCCCGGGTCGGCCCGAACCGGGTGGACCAGACCCGGGTCCGTGTCCGGGCTGGTAGGGAATGACTCGGACAGCGAGACGAGCGGGGGGCACGACCCCATGTTCTGTGGAAGCGGCACCAGGCTGGCGCCACTGTCTCCCCTGGATCCCACGCGGTCGTGGGATCCTCCCTCGCCGTAGTGGCTTCAGCCACGGTGGGCTTATGTCGGCGGTGTGTCGGGGCACCGCCGCCTCTAGGCCGCCGGCCCGTGTCGGCCGCCGCCTCCGGCCCCCGTGCCGCTGCGGTACTCCGCAGGCCACCGGAGTCATTATATGGATCCATTTTTGCTCCCATCTGCACCTGCGGTCATCTCGGGACCCAATCTCCACTAGGAAGGCTCCGGTTTTCCGTTGTAGTCATGTTTCATCGTCGCTAGTCACCCCACACTTCAAGAACAAAATAGCGGTGATTATGGGCTTGTTCGTTAACTCAAATCCACCGCGTTAGAGGTTCGAATCGTCACCCATCAATTTAAGTGCCACGTACGAGTGTATAATTTTCACAAATGAAAAAATATAAAAATTTTCTCCTACCTCAACAATTGTTTTCGAACGTCGATGTCGTGGTAGATGGCATCAGGGGGAAAAGAGATTATAGGTGACGTCAGAGTGCGCTGAGGAGAAAGCAGCGTCTCCTATCTTGTCATGGAGAAATGAATGAGTGTCATGTCTTCGTTCTTCAAGTAACAAGCATTCTTCGTCGAAGGAGACCTCATTATTCCTTGGAGGTCGGCGTTCTTCCAAAAACTCAAGAGTTTTCCCAATCTTCCTTCCACAAAAAAAGCTCTACCCAAAATTAAATAATAGGCTCCTCCTATTATTTAATTACACATGTAAAGAAACTCCAAAAATTCAAATAACCACATTTAATAAATGTGTTGAAAATTGATTAAAGGAAGGGAGAGGTAGATCCCCATTAATTATACGCGTTGTAAAATAATTAGTAGGGTGGGTTTTCCAAAATTAATGAGGGGGTTCTTAAGAGTTAGAGAGAAATTGAATGGTTGGATCACGTGTGGGCCCCACCTCTCTAATATCCACCCTTGGGTAGTTAGGTGGTTGTGGTTCCCACCCTTAACTACCCATTAGAAAAATTAAACTCCCTAGATATAAAATAAAATTGTACCAAAATTTTATTTACCTCTTAATTAAACCCCAAATTATAACATCAAACCAACTTAAAACAAAACTATTGTAAATGTCCCCTTAAGCAATTACCGGTGCTGTGAGTTCATCGGTTCCCTCGGATTTCAATTTCGGGCACCGGTACAAAACATAGAAAAACCCACTTTTTTTCACTGAACAAACCCGAGCTGAACATCGGAAATTGATTCCGGGCACACCGGGCATCAAAATCAAGTGCCGTCAGAAGCTATTGACTCGTAAAAATTCAATTCATTTAAAAAAAATCATTGAAATTTTCGGGTCTTTGCATTTCTCCAAAATCCAAGCTTTGTGTCCTTGTAAATTTACAACATAAACTAGGGAAAAAAAATGAGGGCACTGAGTACGCATCTGAGCCTTCTGCTCCCATGAGCTCTCCTGGAGGTTCCCGTTCTGCCAACGAATGTGCATGAGAGGAATCAACTGTCCAAATAGGACCCACTCCTGTTGATCCTCGATCTCCACCGGGACCTCTGCAAAAGTTGCCATGTCATTGATGTACAGCTCCCCGTGGTTAATGATATGTGTCAGGTCTTGCACATATCTCCTCAGCTGAGATACGTGGAAGACGTCGTGCACCTGGTGCAACTGAGGTGGAAGGGCCAGGTGGTAAGCCACCTCACCTACTTGGCTGAAGCCTTTAAAAGGCCCAATGAAGCGAGGAGATATCTTGACGCCCCAGCCAAATCTCCACCATCCACGCCGAGGTGAGAGCAATATGAAAACATGGCCGCCATCCTCAAACTCCAATGGCCTCCGTCTCCTATCAGCATAGGACTTCTGTCTGCTCTGTGCAGTCCTCATCCACTCCTGGATGATCTGCACCTTCTCTGTCGTAGCCTGAACAATCTCGAGTGCTGACTCCCTTGGGTATGTCCAACACAGAGGTGATCTGCATGGTCGGTTGTACAGTGCCTCGTAAGGTGCCATCCCGATGGTGGAGTGGTAGCTGTTGTTGTACCTAAACTCCACCAAGCGTAGGTGATCCTCTCAGTTATGACCAAATTCAAGGAAACATGTAAGGATCATGTCCTTGAGTGTATAAATGGTCCGATCCATCTGGCCATCCTTTTGAGGGTGAAATGCAGTTCTCAGGCGTAGCTGCGTCCTAAAAGACTTATGTAACCACGTAAAAAGCTGGGAAGTAAACTGAGAATCTTGATCGGAGACGATAGACGATGGAACACCATGAAGTCGTATGATCATTTAGACGAAGAGGCATCTTAGGCTATCTGCTGAGCCCTGCTCCCTGATCGGTAGGACGTGGGTCGACATGTTGAGTCGGTCGACAATCACCAATATAGAGTCGTGCCCTCTGGAAGTACGTGGATGACTTGTCAGAAAATCCATGGATATTACATCCCACTTCTACTCCAGGACCTCTAAGGGTTGTACCAATCCTTCCAGTACCCGGTTCTTTACATTCACTTGCTGACAAGTGAGGAATCGAGAAAGAAACTCTACTATAGCCTTATTTATACCCGGCCACCCGTGTTTTCTTCTGAGGTCCTGATACATCTTCACTACTCATGGATGAACCACTATAGAGGAAGTGTGGAACACTCTCAGCACCTCATCCTGTAATGCAACTGGTACCATGGGATGACCCCTGAAGAGTATAACATGCTCCCCACCTTCAAAAAATCCTTCGGGTGCATCTGAGCACGTCGCACCTCACAGTCAACGTCCCCATGCTGTGCCTCTCTGACCCATTGAAGTAGTGGAAGATTGACCATAAGGGATTGTAGATTGGCTTCCCCATCACTATCCACGAAGAATATCTGAAATGTGGCTAACTCCTCTATCACCTCTCCAAATAGCTGGATGCCTGATCTCTTGCTGAGAGCATCACCCACAACGTTCCACGTTCCAGGAGTATAGACAATCTTAGAGTCAAAATCCCAGAGGAACTCGAGCCATCACCACTATCTCAGGTTCAGGTACTTCTATGAGAAAATGAAACTGAGACTCTGGTGGTCATAGTATATTGTAAAGCGCTCTCCCATTAGATACTGTCGCCACATCTGCAGGGTGAAGACCACTGCTGCTAACTCTAGGTCATAGGTAGTATAGTTCTCCTCATACTTCCTCATCTTCCATGAACCATAAGTTATCACTACTCGCTCCTACATCAGGAGACACCCGAGTCCGGTCCCTAATGCATCACAGTAAACTACATACCCTATGACCTCCTCTGGTAGCCTCAAGATGTGTGTACTGGGCAATCTCCACCTCAGCTCCTGAAATCTCTGTTGACATCTATCTGACCAGACGAAGGGTTTCTCTTTTTCTTCATGGATGTAAGTGGTTCTGCAACTTTGGAGAAGTCTGGCACAAATCTATGATAGTACCTAGCCAGACCTAGTAATCTACGCACCTCTGCCATGCTCTAGGGTGGCTCCCAAGAAAGTACTACCTCGATCTTCGTGGGATCCACTGCAACTACCGCCTTAGAGATGACATGCCCCAAGAAATGAACCTCTCGAATCCAAAACTGGCACTTTGAGATCTTACCATAAAGATGGTGCTCTCGGAGTGTATCCAGTACAACCTGGAAGTGGTGGGCATGCTCCTCCTTGATAGTCGAGTAAATTAGTATGTCTTCAATGAAGACTATGACAAACCGATCGAGGTAAAGCTGTAAGATCTTTTTCATGACACTCATTAACACTGTTGGACTGTTGGTCATGCCGAAGGGCATAAACAAGAACTCGTAGTAGCCTTAGTGACACCTGAAGGTCATCTTCTACACATCCTCCTCTCGAACTCTGAGCTGGTAGTAGCCTGACCTGAGGTCTATCTTCAAGAACCATCATGCTCCCTTGATCAGATCAACGAAGTCGTCAATCCTTGCTACGGAGTACTTGTTACTCATGGTCACCTGGTTCAAGTGACTGTAGTCGACACACAGTCACAAGCTCCCATCCGCCTTCTTGGTGAATGAAATTAAAGAAGCCCAGGGTGATAGACTGGGTCAGATGAATCCTTTCCCCTGTAAGTCCTCTAGTTGTACCCACAGCTCACGAAGCTCGGCGGGAGCCATCTGATATACTGGAGTAGATATCAATGATTTCTCAGGTTACAGGTCTATGTTGAAGTCTACCTCCATGCGATGAGGTAGTCTTGGAACATCATTAGGAAAAACATCCGCATACTGATCCAAAATAACTAGAAAACTCGGACTCTGTACGTCAACTGCTCTGTGTATGATACTAGCCAACTCGTATGTGATCGACTGACCACTCCTCTACGTAAGTGCATCCTGGGCTGCGAAGGATCCCTTCTCGCCAATGATGGTGAACCTGGTCCCACCTGTGTGGACACAACCCACTTTGCGCCTAAAACTGTCGATCTGAGCATGGACTATAGGTAACCAGTCCATACCGAAGAAGACGTCGTAAGGCCTCGATGCCGCTACAAGAAGATCCTAGCTAAATATCTTGCCTCCTAGAGTAAGATCAAACTACCGGAACGAGTGTGTGATCATCGGGTCTGCTCCCATAGGAGTCTCTAGCCGTAAAGATCGAGCCAATGGCTCTGTCCGAATCATCGAGCTCCGAAAAAGGGAAGTGACAAAAAAAGAATGAACCACACATGTGTCTATAAGAACTGCAGCAAGGGTGGATTAGACACAGATAGTACCTCGAGTCATCTTAGGTGCACTGTGGTCATAAGTTTCTGCTTCCTGGAGCTGAGTCTACCTCTGCCCACCAGCTCCCTATAGTTGGGGTGGACCTCTTGGGGGTGGTGGTCGTAGAGCCTCAAAACGCCTTCCACCACCTGCCGCTCGGCCAGCTCTTCTTCCTCATCCGCCTTCTCCCTGCGGACCACCACGGTCGAACGTCCGCCTCTGCTTCGGAGGTCCCTCCACGGTCTGTTGCTCATTTTCATGGAGGGTCAGGCAGTCACGAGCCATGTGGCTTTGCCCGAAGCATGCATAGCACTACCTGCTTTTAGTAAGGATGGCTCTGTGCCGTGTGCCACGCACAACCAATCCAGTATCCTGAGGTCACCCACCTAATGGCCTGGTCCGCTTGGACCCCTGTGGCATATGTCGACTGCCAGCTATATAAGCCTCTACTCTGTGTCGTCCTGCGGTGGGTCTCGCTGCTGATGGATGCTCAACGAGAAAGATCTCCACTAAAAGGGCTCACTCCAGCACCCCTGCCTATGTCAGGATGCTGAGGGGAATTATAAAAGCTCTAATCTCATGCCTCAGTCCCTGCTAAAAATTCCGGGCTCTAAAGAATGTGTCTCGTACCATGTCCGTGGAGTAGCCTGAGAGGTCGGTAAATCTCGCAGAGTAACGGGCTACTGTCATACTGACCTGTCGCAGCTATAGTAACTCCTGCATACGCACCGTACAGAGGGTGGCTGGAACAAACTCCTAGCGGAAGAGGCTCTCGATGTCCGTCCAAATTAGTGATGCCTCATCGTGCACCTGGAGCATCAGGATCCACCATCTACCTCCTACTACATGCAGGAGAATCGCGACAAGGATCGCCATATGGTCTGCTGGTGTCCCAACCAATCTAACGACTCTGACGATAGCCTCCAACCAATCCTCAACTGCCTGAGGATCCATCTCTCCATGGAACCTGGGCGGGCCTTGTCTCTGAAACTCATGAAATGCGCTCAGGTGGCGTGCACTCTCTGCCGCTGGGGCTAGTAGCATCAGTGGCTCAGCGTGTAGTGGTACCGCTGGTGCCTCCACTGTAATGGGGCCCTGCACCGAGGCCTCAACGCTCGGTGGGCTGCCATCCCGCATGTAACTAGGATCCCTAGCTAGCTGCCTTCATGGGGCCATCCTGAAAAGAAATAGGTGCTCCACGGTCAAACAATATACCTGGTGAGCTGACATAAAGTAGTGACAAAGAAATCATTTGAAAGGTAACACACACACAATCAGTGTTTTCGTGCACTATGTCGGAAATCAGAGTTCAGGGTCCTGGTGTATGTATACATCCTCCATCGCACCAACACTAGACTCCCTAGACTGAAAACAACAGTCAATACTCATAACACTATTGCTTCACAGAAAGGAAAGATCAGAGTCATGAGTTCGGTGGTAGAACCGACTCCTCTGATACCAATTTTTCATGACCCGTCCTCGGGGCCCGTGTCTTGAGTACCCCAAGCTCGCCTGCTATAGGCCAAGGGCTGGCGACTAGCACCAAAGGCGTAAATCCCAATAAAAGAGAAGTCATTGCATTTTATAAAGTAACCAAAAACACAACATAGTACGCAAGTGAAGAAAGCACAAAGTAAAACCGGGTACAAGGTATGTGCTGAAATGTAAATTGGCCAGTATACAAACCCAACAGAAAGTACAGTACAAATAAAAGGAAAGTACAACAGTATTAAGTAAAATAGTAACACCAAGTCATTCTCCAGAAATCCCACCTAAAGGGTGGGTAAATATAGTCTCCTCATATCCTCGGGGCTGGTCGTCTGCTTCATGTACATCCCACCAAGTTGTCCACCTCCGGGTAACATCTAGCTCCAAAAGCCTCCAACCTGATCAGTGCTTTCTGTCGTCTGCATCTAACTCAATGTAGTGCAGGCATAGCCCGTACATGTGTGAGTATACGATGCTCAGTATGGACCCTGAGAGCCCTGAAGGTCTCTCAGAATCCACGAAAGATAAACCACAAAGGAAAGATACAATCACGAAGTATCAACCAACTTTACTTGGGTATATTTACATACATATACCTAAGTCATCAATTACAAAACAGCTCCAACTCTCGATCCCAAGTGCAACCCAGTCCACACAGAAACACACAACCCAGTCCACACAGGAAAGCACAACCTAGTCCACCGAGGAAAGTAAGTCAATAAAATCAATGATAATGATTGAAAATCAATACTTAGCTCACATAGGTATACATCTTTCATATAGTGATAGAGATGATCAGAGGTAGTCAGTAATTCATCTATGCTGTCGGACCCACACATGATACAAGTCCCTCTAAGAAGTCAGACCCACACAAGATACAAGACCAACTACTCTACCGAACCCATAGAGGATACAAGTACAGAGGTAAATACTGTCAGACCCACATAGGAAACAAGAACAGTATTCATCGCCGTTGAAACCACGGAGGATCCCAGTATGGTAGTCGTCGATGTCGAACCCACGGAGGATTCCAGTAGAATAGTCGATGTAGTCGCAGCCAGCTCTAGGGTTCCCGCACACAACATGGTTGATTCTGGGAGGGTCTGCTGCTCGGGAAAAAGAGTCGATACATAAACTGTCATAAAGTCCATAGTTTATGTATCCCAATGTTTTGTCACATCAAAATAAAACCAAACGTGGCAGATGGTGTGACAATCGGACGCCCGGTCTGAGAGTTATTGGGTTTTCATTCCCAGGGGCCCGGTTGTTTTTAAGCTAAAACCATCCTAACTTTAATCCATCTACATCCAAACCTCACGTGTAGTAATAAAAAAGAAACTTCTAAACAAAAGGATTTCAACAAAATTGACAGCACGTCAATCGGATGTCTGGTCCTTAAGTTATTAGTGTTTCCGCTCCAAGGGCCTGGTTGGTTTTAGGTTTGAACCAACCCGGCCATACCCAAACATTACCGAAAACTAGAGTGTAATATATCGAAATAACTGTCATGCTCCAAGGATTCCTACGCAACTGACGGTGCATCGTGCGGAGGGCTGTAGCTCATGTAATGGGCAAAGGACCGAAAAACAGACTGAAGTGGGGTTGTGGGCCCGGTCCCACCCGGCCCAACCACCCCACCACCCCTGGGTCGGCCCGAAATGGGTCAACCAGAACTCGGTTTGGGTATAGCACAGGAGGGCGCAGCCTGGCTCGGCTGGGCACAGCCAAGCCTGCTTGACCTGCCCCGGTCTGGCCAGGGGGTACGCTGGCTCGGCCAGCGAGCCGCGTGGGGGGTGCGGCCCCCTATTCCGCGGACGTGGTTCTAGGCTGGCACAACTGTCTCCCAAGGATCCCGCACGGCCACAGGATCCTCCCTCACCTCCACGGAGGGCTACTTCCAGCAGCGCGCTGGGGTGCTGTCGACGTCCCTTGCCGCTGCGGTACTCTACGGGCCACCAGAGTCATTCTGGTGGTCCGTTTTTTCTCTCGTCTATGCCTGGAGTCATCTCGGGACCTGATCTCCACTGCAAAGGCTCCGATTTTCTGTTTCATTCCCATTTCGTCATCTCCAATAACCCACGCATCAAGAACAAAATAGCAGTGATTCTGGGATTGTTCGTTTACCAGCAACCACGGTGTTACAGGTTCA
Organism: Viscum album; assembly: GCA_963277665.1. Lineage (NCBI taxonomy): Eukaryota > Viridiplantae > Streptophyta > Magnoliopsida > Santalales > Viscaceae > Viscum > Viscum album. The sequence continues at coordinate 771,986,207 of OY728142.1, read as the reverse complement.
AATTGTTAACCTGCAATTTAAGCACCAAGTACGAGGGTATAATTCTCAAAAAAGAAAAAATATAAAAAATTTCCCATACCTCAACAATTGATGTCAATCATCATCATCACGGTCAACGACGTCTCAGGTAAAAGAGATCGTAGGCGACGTCAGAGTGCGGCAAGAAGGAAGCGGCGTCTCCACTTTTGTCATGAATAAAAGAATGGGTGGTGCGTCGTCGTTCTTCGAGGAACTGGCGTTCTTCGTCAATGGGGACGTCTTTCTTCATCAGAGGTCGGCGTTCTTCCAAAAACTCAAGAGTTTTCCCGATCTTCCTTCCACAAATAATGCTCTCCCCAAGATTAAATAATAGGTGTCTCCTATTATTTAATTACACAAGCAAAGAAACTCCGAAAATTCAAATCACCACATTTAATAAACGTGTTGACAATTGATTAAAGGAAGGGAGAGGTATATCCCCATTAATTATACGCGTTGACAAATAATTAGTAGGGAGGGTTTGCCAAAATTACTGATGGGGTTTTTAAGAGTTAGATGGAAATTGAATGGTTGGGTATCATGTGGGCCCCACCACTCTAACATCCACCATTAGGTAGTTAGGTGGTTGTGGGTCCCACCCTTAACTACTTATGGGAGGAATTAACCTCACTAGACATAAAATAAAATTGTACAACAATTTTATTTACCTCTTAATTAAACCCCAAATTTTAACTTCAAACCCACTTAAAACACAACTGTGGCAAAATGTCCCCTTATGTAATTACTGGCTCTGTCAGTTCATCGGGGACCTCATATTTCAATTCCGGGAACTAGTTCGAAAGATAGAAAAACCCGCTCATTCGTTCACTGAACATAACCGAGCTGAACATCAAAAATTAATTCTGGGCACACCGGGCCTCGGAATCAAGTGCCGTCAGAAGCCACATACTCATAAAATTCCCTCTCATTTAAAAAAATCCCTGAAATTTCTAGGTCTTTACAGTTATCGTGGTTTGTGAAATAGGCTATGTAATTCCATCTAGTAGACATGATTTTAGGGGCCCCTTTGATCCAATGCGTGGACTCTAATATTACTGAATGACAATGTGAGCAGTAATTTCATGAATGTTAGATACATTAGAGAAGTAAATGAAAAATAAATACATGTTTTCATCTTTTTACTTTTTGAATTTTATGAGTTTAAAACAAATTACATGAGTCGTGATATTTTCTGCATGTTTATCTTACTTTTCCCTTGATATTTTTTTAATAATATTCATTAATTATTTGGTGAATCGTTCTTATGACCATGAAGAATGAGTTATATGATGGTTAACTAGCATGAATTTTTTTTCTTGAAACCTTCTTGAGGATTTAATGTGTTGTTTCATCTCATATTATAGTATTAATCCTTATAAATTGATTATTTATTCCTCTGTATAACATTTTATATTTCTTTTCTATTGTTTTAAATTTTTTGAGAATCATGATTGGATTATTTTTTATCAACTATTTAAATTTTGGAAACCCTTATGAAGCATGTAACCTCAATTTAGGCTTCAATGTGATATACTAAAATAGATTAATTTGAAACCATGCTGGTATGTATTCGAGTTTCCATGTGAGTTAATATTCCATTCATTTTGATTACAATTTTTTCAAAAGAATGTGTTTTTGACTTATTGTAATATGTGGATTTAGATATCTAATTTTGTAGTTCTTGAAAACATTGATGTTAGTTATTGATAATTCATTTAAATTTTTATACCATGACAAGAATAACATTATCTTTAATTGGAATTAATTTTGTTCTACAGTACTTATATAAATATATATTGTAAACATGTGTTAGGGTATAAATTCTCATGACATCTATTTCAATGTTTGGTAAATTATAAGCATAACTTTTTGTAAATTTTTCAGTCTTAAAACTATTTATGTAATTAAAATTATTATTTTATGACTGATAAGAGTTTTAAATTACTAATACAAAATTAACTCATAGGTTCATCCAGAAGTTATTTGACATGTGAAGCATGTACAAGGCTCAACACATTTTTTTGTAGCTATGGAAAATCTATTATGAAGTATTTGAGCATGTAGCATGTTTAATACATTAAATTTATATATTTAACTATAATTATGTTGTCCTTATTTGAGTATAATTTCATATTTTATTTATCTATTAAATAATTAAATAATGATTATCTTGAGCATTGTAATGAATAAGATTTATTAATATAATATTTTGTAGTTTTAATCTTTCTATCAGAAATCATGTTTCCTTGAGCAATGATTTGATTAAATAATATTCAACATGTGATAGATAAAGCATAAGACATTTTACTAAAACATGAATAGTTCTAATTTTATTTTCAAAAATAATGATTTGGATTTATGATTATGAAATAATATTGTTTATGAGGTTAATTATTTGAATCGAATAAAAGAACATTTTATATATAATTTTTAGATGATGTAGAAATACATTTACCATGATAGTAATGAAAAACTAGACTGTCTTGTGTAATGGAATTAGACATGGTGTGTGATATAAATACCATGAATATTTTTTTCTTTAACATGGATTTGTGATGGAATAATTTAAATTCAATACAATATAATTCACTAGAAATAACCTAGATATTTTTTTGTGCTATTTTTGGTGTCATTGTGAACATTGCATTGTAGTTTTGATATGTATTTCTGAAAATTAATAGTTTTTAGAAACATTGTTGTTCTATGATTGGTCTAGATAATATGACCCTTGATATTAATACATATTTAAACTCACCATGTAATAAAAGGATAATCACTTATATATTGATAATGAAATGATTCACCATGTTAAATTTATAATTGTGTGAACGTGAACATGCTATGTAATGTAATAATGAAATATAAACTAGTGGATAATTATGCGAGATGCTTTGTGTTTCTGGTATGTGTGAGTGTTCTGTCTGTAATTTAATTATTTTACTTGGGGTTAAATCCCCTAATGTATACAAAAAAGAGAATCCTAATCCCTAACTGAGATGTGTTCTACCTTGATGTGATTAAAACTGCGAGGTCGAGTCAGTACTGCTTATATAAGATTATATCTCAATGGGGGAGAGGGGATTCCTTGATTTGTGTGCTTGGGGAATTGAGTGTGATGTTAATTGGGATAATTGTTTGGGTCAGTATGGAGAACAAGGTGGAGAATGGGGTTGTATGAGAATTGTGGTTCTGTGTGGATGGTAAGGTGGTGCAGTGATTTGGTTGTGTTTTACTGTGATGCGGATGTTCAATGGTAGGGTTGTTTGGCAATTATGGTAGGATGAATTTTGTTTTATAATGCTATGATGTGATTATGTTGAAGAGAATTTTAGACTACTATCGTGTTTTTGGGGATTTTATGATTGGTATTATGTCGATGACATGTGTAATGACCACAAACATATAAATAAAGGGAAACTATTTTCCACATCATGACGTGTTATATTACAACATGATTTAAAACCATTTGGGTGAGTCAGTGCCCCGAAAAGAAAAAAATATCAAGGTGTGGTGGATGGGTTCATTTGATTTTTATGCCTCTGGTAGCTCTTTCTATATTCAAATGTGATTTATTTTTAGTGGACAAATGTTAGTGAATCTCATACATGTAATGACATAAAATTGTGAAAAATATAAATTTGAAATGTTGAACCAATTCCTATTATTTCATAAGCATGATCCTTGTAATTATTTTTTTGAGGAAAAACCTATAAAACAATTAAATTTGGTTAGTCTAGTATATAAAAAAACATGTGTCATAATTTTGATTAATTCTATTTGTTAATTATTATTTTTCTAGACATTTTCTTTAATTTTACTTGGTAAGAATCATGATAGGGTTCTGTTAGTAAAACATTCTAAATTTTGTGAAAGCATGAACCCTTATAATTTAGGGGAGTAGTCTTTGAAAAAATGTAGAAGAATAGGCGTTTTTCTATAAAATTTGTAGGAGATTTCACAATGTGTATTTTGATAATTTCTATCTATAAAAATGATTTTAAAATGGGTTTTGACTAAAAAAAATTCGTAGACTAATGAATTTATATTAATATTTTTTCCTTCACTCATGAAAATTATTTAATAGGAATGTTTTCAAACATACCATACATCAAAATAAGATGTTGGGATGTATGTATGTAATGTAAAATATCGTTTGAAAAAACATTTTTATTTGTTGGAGTCCGCCCCTGAGTTGAAAAAAATTACTCACATGTGATAATGTGTTTTCTTGTTGATATTTTAAGCATGATATGTTTCTAATATTTTGAAAATAATTTTTCTGGGATAATAAATGATGATAATGATTGGATTGAAATTGTTCAATGGCATGATTAATTATAGTTGTTGAAATAAAGAGTGAAACAATTATTTCTAAAATCTAAAACAATTCATCCCATTTGAAATATTATAAAGATATTTATTTTAATGTTCTCCCTTCCTTGGTGATATTGTGGTTAATTGAGTGTTTTGTGTTGCATGATGGATTTGTTACACCTATCAATGTGGCCTCATTTTTTGATTGAGAGGTATCTCCCCCTGGAAACTTTTTTTAATGTATTGTGTTGATTTGATCTTTTTCATAACATTTGATGTGTTACAAATATATCAATGGAATTGAGAGTTATCTTGAGGGGTGGTCATTCGGACCCTTCCTCTCTTTCTTTCGGGTTGATCATAAATTATCAAGGGTGAAAATAGTTTGAGAAGTATATGATGTTATTGAACAGACATATTTGGTCCATTAATTTTTGAAAATATTATGTTTGTGGTGTTTTGGGGTATTATGAGTTGTTTTTAAAAGTATAAGACATTCCAATTGTGCATCATTTCAAGAGTTATAAAAAATTACAGTATTCCAACAAAAGATCATTCTGGTAGTATCTAATTTAAGCAGTAGGTCATTCTGGCTGTTTCTCATTATGGAAGATGCTCATTCTAGTGGTTGTTTCTTATGGAGTTAGCTCACCCTCACAGTAGCTCACCCTGACAGTTCCACATAGGCAGTGAATCACTTAGTCATGACATGTTGGCGATGAATCGTCTAGCTGTGACTCAATGGCAGTGAATCATCTGGTGGTGAATCGATTTGGGTGACTCAATATATGTTACTATTCTGGAGGTTACTTGCCGGTGGTGACTCACCTGGTGGTGACTCTCTTTTGGAAACTCATTGGTGGTGACTTACTAGTGGTGACTTGTCTAGGAGTGGTGGGGAATCATTTCAACAGTCTTAATAACTTATATAATTTTCCATAATATTCTTATTTTTCCATTTTGAAAACCCATTTGATGTAAAATGAGTTAAATGACATAGTTTTAGGGATTTAAATCTATTCTGAATCCTAACAACCATATCATATATTTTTTCAATATATGGAAGATATTATATGGTCAAGACCACGTGGTTTAATGTGATCTTGATTTAATGGATTTTAATCATGTTATCCTTGTTCAGATAGCATATGGACCTTCTAAAGCTGATATCCTTTCATCATTGAATTCTCCAATTTTCCCGTGATTCTGGATGTCTATGAAAACCATTATTCCCACAGGAGTTGTAAATTTGTGGTGTTTCCTTTACTTTTCCCTTGATTTCTCATGCTTCTGGCACACTCCCAACATTGGTCCAATGAGGAAATAAATATCACTTCTTCTATATGTAGGGATACCATTGTCTCTATTTTATCTATGTATCAAGTAGTGTGGGTGTTTTAATGTCTCCTTTATGAATATTTAAGAATACCAAATTAGTATATATAACTGAATTGGTTGAAGATCAATATGTTGGGCAGGGAGAGGTAAAATAGTTTATGCATTGTAATTGATTTATATTATAATTATATAGAATATTTTCCTAATAAAATTCACTATCTTTTGTGGTCCTTGATTTCACATCAATGATGGATTCATAATAATTGTTTTTTGATCTTCTTTTTAATGGATTTCTATATGAAATTTATTAACAACAAATTTTCAGTGAAATAAATGGATGCCTCATGAGAGAATTGGTTTCTGTGATAACACCCTATGTAGAAACGAATTTAAGGAAAGATTTTGTTCTCAATCTAGAAACATGTTTTGCTCTTTTTCAAGTTTTATAGTGTTTATGTACATGATTTAATGATGTATATTGGTTCTAGTGAGATATTTTATGGAATATGGTTATGTTCTAACATGTGTTGGGGAAGTGGATGAGATGTTGGTGTGTAGTGGGAATATTGTAGTTGAGATGATACAGTGGAGCAGTGGGGATGCAATGGTGGGTGTGGTATGGATATACAAGGGGGATGTGAAAAGGGGGATGTTGTTGTAAATTTTTGATGATGTGGTTTTATTGGTAAGAGAGAAATGGGCTGCTGTGTGGATCTATTTTTTACGTGTTTGTTTTTATATTCTCTTATTTAATTCTAGTTTCCAGGGGAGTATGGATCTAAAATTGTATGTTCATTATTGGGAAGAATCATAAAATTTGTTTTTTGGAAATGGAATGTTGAATGTGATTTTATATTGAATGAATGATAACATGCCAAAATTTAATTAATCAATGATTTGTTAATATGGGATTATTTAATATTTTTGAAACCTGTTAAGCGAGTAAATGTGGATAAAACATTTCATGTGACTTCTAGAAAATGAATTGATTTTATAGTGTTATTCTCATGAAATATGGTTGGTTCTATTATACCTACCCATTTATTAATAAAATTAATATTATATGTTAATGAATTTAAATGGATATGTTTAATAAAAAAATTCATGGTGGGGTTTATTGTTTCACTTGTTATTGATTATGTATAATCAAACTACTATGTAAAATTAAAAAGGATTTGGGGTTTATTGTGAGATTTTGTGAATCTAGATGTGGAATAAAGTGTGGTGGACTTATTAGTTAGTTGTATGTTTAAAAACCAATAGGATGGGTTGAGTATTAGTTCCTATATATATACTTGTATTTCAATATGATTTTCAAACTCAACCCACCAATGTTGAGCACTACATGCCAAATACACCCTTTTCATGGGGAGGGAGTCTTTTCAAACATAACTATGGGAGGATAAATGTATGATAATGGAATCATTAATTATCTATATTATAGGAATTGATCTCCCAAAAATCTTCGAGCAGGACGTAATGGATTAAGTTTTATTACTAGATATATGTTATTGGTTTCGTGGGATATGGTATCCTATGACTCTTTGAAATGGTTTTGGGGGGGGGGGGTTGAGATTCCCATGAGTATGTGGGGGAGGTGTGATATCCTAGGTTTCTTCAATATGAATCCAATTTATTTTTGGGTGGGATGAGATGTTGTTTTTGGACTAAATGTCTATAGGTGGGATATCATTTGGTTAGATTCCTATTTATGTGTAGACTGTTTGTGGTAGTGGGGCTTCGAGAAGAGTGTGCTAGTTTAAGGATGTTCACCACTAGATTTGCTAAAATACTAGTAAAACAGTGTTATGGGGTACCCAAATATCTATTTTATTACTATATTACATTACTTGACTTCATTAATTTGGTTAGAGTTCCTTAGTGAAGTTATTATGTCTAGTATTCCCAGTAAGGTAATATTGGTTTATTCCATTTTTTCATAGTGGCATTAGTATGAATCTCCCATTTATGCACAAGAGACATTGGTATTCCATTTGACTAAACTTGTATGCACACCCTATGTATATGAAAACTATTTTTATGTTTCTTTGTGGACGTTTTATATTGTGATGGACATTTCTATTTTGGGTGTTTGGGGATGTTGTGGTGTCGATGCCTTCACTTTTATTCTTTTTTTATTTCATTTGGAGAATTTTTTGTCCATATGTTTTTATTCAAACATGAATTTTATGATGTTTTAGCTTATTTTTATATATATCATGTAGTTATTTTTAGTTGATTCATCCTATCTCTCAACATTGTTTTCTTATATAGGGTAATGCCTCCCATATTGTGAGATCTTTGTAACATTGGTGCTAGTCGCCACTCTAAGGCTTACTAAAGGTAAGTCTCAGGAGTAATTATCTCTCATTCACAATTTCTATCCATAAAGGGGTATCATTGTAGTAATGGTGTTTTGACACCAAATCATTACTAAACAACCTTTGAGAAAAATAATTTTTTCAAAGAACATTTTTTTTCAAATGGTGTTAATTTTATCTCTAATCCAAATATATCCATTTTATTTTTTTTAACTTTTAAGCCATTTAATTTTTCTAATTTATTTATTAAAATTCATACCCTCCAATTTAATGTCAATGTTATAGTGTTAAGTTTGAATAATAATATTTTAATAAAATATTGTATCTCATTTATACTCAGTGTTGTGTGAATTGACAGATATTGAAGAGATTGAAATTATTTTAAAACAAATATAACATTATGATGAAGGATGATATATTCCCATATATAATAGTTTTTGGGTGTCACACACACTATCTAAAATGATTTACAAATTTTAAATCCTCGGGTGTTATATTTCTTCTTCAAAAGTTTTCTCTACTCCATATATCCATCGAGACCTAGGATTCCCTCTACCAAACTGTTTAGGAATTGTGTTTTGATTATATTCTTTAACTTGGGATTTTAGTGCTCATGTTCCTCGTTTTCATCTAAATTTACGTTATTTACAATTGATTTGAAGGGATTATTCAACGTTTTTTCATGATTTGTCATTAAATATTTAACATATTAGTTCGTAGCATTTCTAATTATATTCTAAATTATATTAAAAAACACAATAATCATGTTCATTAATTTCATAACTAACAATATTATTCAAAATGTGAATATATTATTATTCTAAAATGTAAATATGATGTTTTAAATGGATATTAAAATTAATAATTAATTTTTTAAAATATTAATGGTGTTTGATTTATGTGGTATACAATAAACATCACTGAAGCCCATGTTTCATAGGAATGTTTACAGAGATTAGTAATTTTTCCTTTATATAATTAATTATGGTTCCCCCATATTGTGAAATAATTAATGTGGCATCCCTACTATCAATTTAATTAATTAAAAATCTATTGTTCTAGTTATATATACAATGAATTTACTAGATATCCATATCCTAGTGACCTTAACATCCACTCCCATGATGTATGTTTATGAAATTTAATTCATCATGTTTATTACATAAAATTAACTTTTATATTTTGTTTTATCTATCAAAATATTTCAAAATCCATTGTATATATTATATTTAAACTAGTCTGATTTAAATTTTCTATCAAATATATTCATTTGGATCACTTAGTGTGATTAATATGGGATTATTGTCTACACCCTACATACAACATTAGGTGAATGTATACCAAGTTATACAAGATATAGGAAGATAAATGGACCTTATTGGATGTAGTGGATATTCATGTTATCTTCTGTCTGTACGTGTATAGGTGAAATAATTGGGTACTGATTCCCTTTTCTACAATGATGTGGGTTGATGTATATTTTTTTAATATTCGTTTTTAAGTATTTCTATAGAGAACATGCATCACCACTAAGTCCTACAACCCTATCATAGAGATGATTTCAATAGTATGTTATATTTAGTTGAAATTGGTTATCTTTATTTAAGTATTTTTTATAATTTTGTGTATTATATTTTTTTATCGATCTATAATGATTATAATCCACCAATGTATAGAGAGGTCATGTATGGTTTTTAGTCGTAACCCCATGTTTAAATTGATCTTTGTGTGAAATCATTCTTAACGACATATTCCTCGATGCGTTGGTAGTAGATTCAAATCTCTAGTGCTTGATTAATCCCTTTAATTCTTTCCACTAGATGAATTTGGTAACCATATCATTTTTATCACATTCAAGTTCATAAAATTTGTAATTCGGAATATAATTCATTTTCTATAAAATAATTATTTTGTTTTTTAAAAAGGGTGTTGAAGCATTCTCATTTCATTGTTTAAAAATATATAAGTATTAATTTAATTTAATATGTTTCAAACTATCCTTTATAGATATTATTATTAATCTAATTTAAATTAAAATTTTATTAAATCTTTTAATGAATGTTTTTCAACAACCTACTTATAACGCACTATGTCTCTAGACTTGTTGGCTTATACTGGTTCTAATTCTAGTTATTCTGATGCTCCACCTTTAATATTCATTCTCAATATTTTCTCATCATATAGATCATGTCTTTTATGATATAAGGCGACCTTATTTCACAATGATATATTTTTTTATCTTTTAGTTTATCTACATTAATGTTTTTTATATAATATCAGGACTTTATTTTGTGTTAGGATCGTCATTTTAATAATGTAATATACTTTATTTATATTATATCATGGATTTTGTTTTATTTTTATCCTATAAATGAATTTTGTTTCTGTTTTATTTAAATACTATTATTCAATATTTCAAGGAAGTCCAACTTATGGATGCATATAACAACCCTTCTCTTAATTACACAATAATTCATGATTTATTACATAAAATTACATATTATACAAATAAAAAGTGTGATGATTCCTTTGTATTTGATAATTATGTACAATGAATAACATCATGAACAAGGGATACAAAAACATTTCTTCAATCATCCTTAACATGACTATAAAATTGAATTCCTTTTAAAAATTCATTGGGTAACCTAGATAAAAACATAAGAAAGGGGTTAGCAATGAAGCATAGTAATAGAATAAACATGGAATAAAGTGATACAACATAGAAAATATAATTATAAAAGGAAAATACAAAAAGTGAGAACCATAAACATGAATAATAATTCATTATATATTTTCATAATCATGACATTAGAAATGTGGAAACAATATTAAACACATTATCATAAACATATGTCATGGATAACTTTCATGAAATCATAATATACAAAGACTCATAAAGGAATCAAGTTCAATCCCTATCCCAAAATGATGTCTCATGAGACTAAACACTACCTAATTCATTAAAGAGCTAATAATTTCTGGAACACACATAACGTTCAGTTCATTCCTTTACTTATGTGTTTCACATATTTCATTAAACCTGGATTCCTTCATAATCATATTTTATTCTATGATGAAAGATTGTGGTATAAATTCATGTAAGTCCCTACACGTAGAATATAAATTGTATCATTATGTACAACCATACTAAGGAATGGGAATGGTATTCACTAAATAATTCTTTTGGAATGGAAAAATCATAGTGATATTTCAGAAGTTTAACGACGTCAAATAAATATTAATATAATGGATTGATGATAGGGAAAGGGTTATATAATAATTTAGAAATGAATTGTGAAGTAATAGGTGCATGGATAAAAATATCTTAAAATTAGGATTAGTAAAGTATGGACCTGACCCCATAAGGTACATAGACAATGTCTACTACTATTACACTGACCTAATTATAATGAATTAAATATCTAACTAATGAGTTTTTATTAGTATTTTAAAATAAGATACATACATGAGTCTTTTAATAAAATAAACTAAATAAAAAATATTTTTTATTCTTTCTATACAAATAAAATTTTGGATAACTCAAATCCATCACAAAAATACCACCATATCATTCATATTATGATTCTTTGATTCTTTTGGAATGAAACATAATAATGGTGATCTCAAATACAGAGTAAGTTAAAAATATAGTGTAATAAATAATGATTCAATATGAATAATAACACTGATAGGGTTAATAACTGAACTCACATGTTGTATAATCAATATACTTAGAAGGAAGTTCAAAAACAATATGGAATATGTGATAAATGGAAAGACATGGAATTAAAATAACTCAACACGGGAAAATAAATATGGAATGTTAAGAAACAAAAACACAGGACATTTAATCAGTGAACTAAAAAACCATTGCGGTTCCAACAAAATTGACATCGCTCGATTCGGAGAATGGACAGAGTTTTGGGGGCTCAAAAAAGATTCACGGCAGTACGAGACACTCTCGGTCGAAGAAGCTGGAGAAGAAGTGTGTTCTGGGGTTAAGACGCAACCATGGTCTGTTTAATGAAGAAAAAAAATAAAGTACACCAAATATGCTTTTGGAGTACATAGAATGTACTAGGGTTTTCCATAATCCTCTTTAAGCGACCTCCACATCACCCCACACGACCGTGTGTGTGCCCCAGACATGACTAGCACACGGCCTCACACGACATCAATATACATTGTGCGTACTCCTAAAGTACACGACATGTTCTTTGAAAATGGCTAGATTTCCCTCTTTTCCTCAAAAACAACAAGAGAATGAAAAAACATACATGGAAAGAAGATCTAGGTTCTTACACTTATCCTCAATTTATTACTTAGGGTTATGTTACCAAAACTATTTTTTCCTAAATGTAGTTCCCAATGTGTAAATTAAAACTCCTATGATACTAATTGTAGTAACTATACCGTAGAATTACTTGATCCAGTGTCTACTACTATTATATTTTCGTGATTAGAAGAAAACAAAATATTAAAGTAATGAGTGTTTAGTTATCTTTGAATACCTGATACAAACATGCATTTTTATTTATAGAAGAACCCAATAATAAACAAATATTTTTTTCATATTAATAAATAAATAACATTGCGGATAACTATAATCTACCAAGTATATATCTACAAATCATTCATAGGATATTTCTTGGATTCATGGGGAATGAAAATATAATAAGGGTTATCACAAATTCTCAGTAAGGGGAAAATAATGTATAATAATTAATGAATCAATGAGAATAATTATTATTTCATGGTTAATAATTAAACTCACATAATATATAATCAATTAACAAAGATTTATGTTTATAAAAAATATGGAAAGTTAATAAATGGAAACAAATTCCATTCATATACTAGATAAGGAAAAATGAATAAAAAAATGATTGAAACACAAATACATTCTATTTAATCAATGAAAAATGGAATGTATCTATTGATATGTCGATGAAAAATCTCATGGATGAATAAAAACTGAAAATAAATGACAGAAACAATTTATTAATCGACGTCAGGTCTAAGGAATAGGAAAATCTATACCATCAAGACCTTTCATATGATGGTTTTAACTATTATGATTTGGGAAACTAATTTTTCTCATGAGAACCTGTTGATTCTATAAGGAGCTATAGAATATTTAGGTTCTATCAATCAAAACCAGTCGAAAGAATTCGGCAAATTGAATAACAAGGATAAATAATATCCCATATCAAATAACCGTATTGACTATATAATAAAGAAATAACAATATATCCCTAAATAATCAAATATCTTTCAAATTATACTATGTATGTTACATGGTATATGGTTTAGAAAAAACTTATATTCATGATTGATAAAATGAATATAATAAGAAAAATTGAATGTTCAATGATCATATGGTAGTAAATATTTCATGGGACTAATATATAAATCATTGAAGTGAATGTGAACACTATACTTGTCCAAATCGATAATAAACCTTCCAAAAGAATAATAATGATGGTATCAATACATCATTTACCAAGTGGAGTAAAATAAAGGGTTTTATCATTGATGAATATAAATTTTATAAAAATATATTTTGAAAAAATTCTTGTGGAAAATATATTTTTGTTATGAAAAACCATTTGAAAATCATTTTCATTGAAAATAATTTTTAAAAACTTTTTCATTAAACAATAATTTTTTAAACATGCTAATTATCATTCATAGGAATCACAACATGTAAATCTATAAATGCCATAAATGAAAATTCATTTTACATGGGAAAAGGTTATATAGATTCATTATCCGAAAAGTGAGAAGAAGATTCCATTAAAAAATTAGTAAAATAAAAAATGTGTAAAAATGCCTTTACCAAATATTTATAAAAATATTTTTAAAAACATTTTAATAAAACCTGGTATTTAGAACAAAACAGGTTCTCCAATTCAGAGAGAAATGAAGTCTAGTTTTATTAAAAATATTTTCAAAAACATTTTCATTAAGAGAGAGTGTAAAAATGGTACTAATACATAAAAATTGTCATGAATAACTAGATGATATAATACAAAAGGTTTTATTGAACAACGGTCATATAATTTCCTCGAATGGAAATACTGTTGAAATATCATTATAATTATTATTGATGACAATAATATTTAAACATTATCCTATTACATTTTGAAACACTCCAAATCATAATACTCATTATTTAATAATATTAAATGATAGTTTAATATATAAATAAGATAAATAGATTAATAATATAATATAACAAAATGGGAAGAAAATACACCACACAAATGAAGTTAGTGTTGAACATGACATTTATCTTATAGAATAACAATCAAGAAATCATTATCATATATATATATACATTAATTATAATTTTAAAATAAATCATTATATATTTTTATGAAAAGTTAATGTTACACTCATGGAGATAGTTGGCCATACTTATTCATAAGTAACATTATTATTTTTAAATGATATTTATGGAAAAAGGTTAAATAAAACCATATGATTTCAGAATGATCATAAAATTTTAATTACCATATTTTTTATTCATATATACTTATATATAGATTTATTTTTATATTAATGGAATCACATCATGTTCAGGAGGTGTTAGTCCACACAACCAAAAATAATGTTATCACTTATTATGTGTGTTAAAGGATAAAAATGATATAAATATATAAATATATATATATATCCATAAAGGTAATATTGTCCTGAATATCATACATATATTATTCGTTTAATCTATTATTAGTTATAAAAGTATTTTATACATTCCATTGATCTTTTGAAAAAATCACAGTGCTCTGAGGGAGAGGTAGTCCACACTTCCACAAACGATGTTATTTTATTAATGAAAAAAATGTATTAATGATATGTGTTATAAAATGATTATAGTAGCTTAAAAACATAATAAATAAAATATATTTTATATAAAAATAGTTTTTTCATTACAATGGACACCATGAGAGGTGGTAATGAAAAAAATGAACAATCATCGTTTTGTGAGCTAGTGATTCTTTGTACACAGAAATAATAAGTTTATTACCCATTAGATGGATGTATGAGTAAGTGTAGGTAAGGAAAAAAATATATAACATACTAATATATTGTCGATACTGGTTTTGTTATATAATAATTTAATAATAATATATGAGTGATTTGATAATAGAAATAATACGAAAAACTTATGTGAAGACATTACCTCTCAATCCGTTAGCATCTTTTGGATGATACTAATGATTTGTACTCTGAGTGATTATTCAAAGTATAAGGGAATAATTTTTTCAGACTATTCTGAAACATAATGGTTGAACATAATTAGTTTGAAAGATATGAGGAATGGGGTTCGGTGGTGTCCGTTTACAGTGCAGGAGGAGTGGCAGTCTAGTTATATTTCAACCATTGAATTCCAAGAAACTTTTTCATGATCAAAGTGGACCAAATTGTGCACAAAATTATATCTAGGAGATGATAGGTTCTATAAATGGCCATAAAATATCTATTGGAAATGTTTATAGGTATTCATAGGCCACAAGGTTATGGTTTAGTCCCTTATTATGCTTAATTTATCCTTTATCATTGTAATTAATTTTAATCACATTAACTAATATTTTTTTTCCAAAATAAATTTGGCCATATTTAAAATTATAAATTTTTATGATTCAAAATTTGGAATAAATATTTTGAAATTAAAATCTTAGTAGTGGTTGAAATTATTATTAATTTCATCCCATAAGTGGAAGGACAATACATGTATTTTGAAGTAAAAACATCTGAAATATTTCTATTTTTATAGAATCAAATTAAAGAAAAATTTATCACAACTAATTAAATTGTATAAATTTTTTTAAAAATAAAATAGTAAACATTATAAAAAATTTAAATTATAATTTATCCTCATATAAAATAGATGAAAAATAAATTTTGAACTAAAATTCTTCATTTTTTACCATTCATTAGAAAATTATATATTCCAGAAAAATATCAAAAATTCTCCCTCTCCTAATTATTATTTTAATATTTTCAATAGCAGGTTTATTTTTAAATAACAAATCAATTATTATTAAAAATCATATTTAAAATGGGTCATCCATTAAAAGGCTATAAAATTTGTTTTATAAAACTATAGGTCTTCATGTGTTAAATAGTGGGTTTTATTATATTATGGATATCTAACCTAATCGATGGATGTAAATAATATTTGACTTTTTTTATAATATGTATATTTCGTAAAAATCATTCACTAATTGTAAATAATTATTTCTATTTTGTCTTATCAACTTCATAAGTAGAAATATAATAATATTTCTTTTTATACCCAATGGGTTATTAATTTAATTTGTTACTAATAGGAAACTAGGGAATTTAATTTTATATTTATATCAACCGTATGTTTTAACAATTCAGTTAACACAATTAATAACTTCTAACATAGCAGATATGTTATATCATATTATATTAAATAATAAATTTTCAATAAAAAAGTTTTATTTGGGAAATTTGGTCTTTCCTGTAATAAATGATATCATGGAATGACTCTGTTTCATGTAACTCAAGCTATCAAGGAATGTTTCTATTGTGTGTGGTAAAATTTAACTCTATGTAGTATGAATTAGAAGATATTTTATAAAAAGAAAATTTTAAAATATTATATATATATATATACTAGTGTCTTATTATATTATATTCCCTTAGGTTCTTGGTGACATGTTTCATACACATTATCAAATAAAATTTTGTACTTTAGCATTTCACTGTGATGTAAGTAATAGATGGAAAAATATAATAAAGAAAATAAAACAATGGAGAGAATGTGTGGATCACATAATAAATTTCTGCATGGAAATTGGTGTACATAAAACGTCATGGGAGGTATTGTTGATATTTATAGGCGTATATCATCATATAGAAATAAAATGGAATGTATGGAGTATATGGAAGAACATCTCCTAATATTCACAAATAAAAATTTAGAGACATAAGGTTCATGAATTAAAATGAGAAGAGATAGATCTATTAATAAATTTATTCATACTAATGGCTTAGGTAAGATTCAACAAGAGAGGGGATAAGTGGTATCTCATTATGAAACATCAATTAGATAGTATGGGGATTTTTTTTAAATGATTGAAAATATAACCAATTGAAACTAAAAAGAATAATTTCAAAGTTGGTTCTTGAAATGAATGGAAGAGTGGACGGTCCCTTACTTGGGTACGTGGCTCCACATGCTTGGGAGGAGTCATTTTATGGATTGGGGGCCCCTTTAGAGGAATTTAGAGAAGGTTTGAATTGGAAAATTTTTTACAGATGTATTTTTATTGAATCGATAATTGAGATTTAGTGGGTTTATTGATGAAAAGATTGAGGAACTAATTATTATTTATGAAACATAGTTTTCAGAATATATATAATTATATAACTAAAATCCACTACCATCCCATGGTTTTTGAACATTGTTTCTAGAAAATGGGATTGGTTGTCATTATTATATAAGGAAAAGTCCAAAATTAATAAAATATTACTCTTTCTAATGTGCAAGTGTGTCATACACTTAAAAAATGATTATAAAACCTGAAAGCATATTAATGGTTTTGAGGTATTCATAAGATATATATAAAATAAATCAAATAAATATAGAAACCCATTATTTTTTAAGGGAAAAAATATATTTGGCCTTGTATTTCATTTATATTATTTATTACATCACTTTTTGGTCATTATGAAGTCATAATACAATAAGTCTATGATACGGTATTCAATTTTTACTGTAACATTCTACTAAAATAAAAAATTATAAAAAATCACCATTGAAAAAAATATAGTTTTTTATTCCATGAATAATATTTATTTTGTCTAAGTAATTTTCTAAATAGGTTATTTTTTATTTTAATATACAAATTTCATTTATTGAAAATATCAGGTTTTTTAAAATAACCGATTTCCAACACTTATAAAAAATAACGTCCATTTCACAAATATTATATGATATCATTTATTTAATAAAAATTACATAGTTATAATATTTTTTTAAAATATCATTTATTTAAAAAATCCATTAATAAAATAAAATAAATTCTGTCATTGAATTTGAATATTACCCGAAAATATCATATTCATTTAATTATATCAAAATAAAAATCATTGAAAATGTAACAACAATAGGAGGAAAATATATACATTATTCTATAAAAAATAATATGCATAGTCATATTTTTTGGGTCTTGATTTGTATTCATTTAGTGCACCGGTAAAAACCCTTTCTGTAAGGTGTGTGATGGTAAGACTTTCATTGGGTGGTTTTATATACATGGTTTGGGTTGCAATATAGATGAGCATGAACTTCTCCTGTAAAGAATTTATCTTATGATTAATTTATCAGATCTCAACTTTTCCTACTGTAAGGAAAATACCAGTGATGTTATATCCCTTTGAAGATCCAAAAAATCAGCTTCAAAGGGTAAAGCCCTATTGGTTGATTCCATCACTTCCTTGGTATGTGTCAAGTGAATTTATTAAAACCCTATCTTTATACTAATCATGTGATCACTATTAAATGGATATATTATCAATGTTAAAAATGATTAACTATAAATTAAATATGATAAGATATAATATACCAAAATATGTTCCTTTAATTTCTATAACCATATTATATAATAATAATATTAATTAAATCAAATGGGGAATTTATTTATAACCCTTCGAGTTATTACAATCTTACCCCCTTCAAAAATTTCAAACTCAAATATTTTTCTCACACTCAAAAAGATAAGGTAACTATGGTTCATCATCTCTGTCAGTTCACATATTACTTCTTCAATCCTTTGGTTTCAACACGGTAATTTAATTTGGTTCAATTTATTATTCTATAGAACTTCTATTCTATGATCAAAAGATCCTCACCTGCTGCTCATCATAGGAGTATTCATCATCAATGTTACCACAATTGGATTGTGTACATATTATTGTTCTGCTATATACTTTCTAAAGATGGATACATGGAATACATTATATTCAATAGATTTATTATGTGAGAGGTCATGTTGGTAGGACTCTACCATGATGCGATCAGGGATATAAAAGGGGTAGATTTTCCTTGGATTAAGCTTTACCTTCCTCCCAAATCTCATCACTTTATTCCATATATATATGCATAAAAATATAATTTCTTTGAAATTAATCCATAGGAAACATCAACAATTTTTAGCGTAACCCTTATGTTGACTATGATCAGCCATTATGAGTTCTTGAATGCCCCAAAAATTTTCCACCATTTATTTAACAATTTCAGAACCTATAAGATATTTTCCCCCACAATCATACTTTTGTGCAGGTGTTATAGGCCTTTTTGAATAATTTTTTTCATTGGGGGATATTTTTCTTCTTGAGTGAATTTTTTTTATGTACGATAACTTAACCAGAGGTTGATGTTGTTACCATAACCCTTTGAAGTCCATTGGACATTCTCTCGACATGTCTTAGAGTTATTGATTATTCTACTATGAACAACCTTCAGTTTGATGATAATAGGACATACTAATGATCATTATAGTTTTTAGAGAATATTGGATCCATTTTCATAACATGTATTTAAATCATTATTCTCTATTGAATAAAATAAATAGTGGCACTTCATTTATCCTGACCAATTCAGTCATTTATATCCATGCATGATTATCTAGTAAGAAATATTCTAGAATCATATTTAATTTCACAATTGTTGTATTATGATCCACTGAAACCCAAACATCATTATTCAGTCTTGATGTATTTTGAATAATAGTGACAAATTCCATGGAGATGTTTTCTCATATCCATGTAGGTGTGTGTAATCATTCTATTATCCCCTTGTATTTTTTGATTTCCTCTTTCACTTGATAATATACAATACATATTGATGTATATTATATTCTATCCTTCTACATATTATCCCAATGATAGTGTTCTTAGAGATATTGATACATCTATTTCCTCCTATGTTGTATGAAAAAGGTTGAGATATATGAACCATCCAACAGTTTCTTATGTAACAAAATATTATATTGTACACAGAGCCTTAACCCAAATCGCACAAATCTTATTCATTAAAATAATCCTATAATTAATTACCATTAATAATAGATTATACTTTCATAGGAATTCCAACATCATTTCCAAGAGAATCATTCATCTTTTATTGATGGGACGGTTGAGAAATCATTTGCGAAAGGATTTCTGATGTTCCTTCTATTATAGTTCCCATTTCATTAAATATAAAATATAATAAGATCGAATCCAAATCAATGATCATCAATGATTGAATTGATGGAACATTTCAACTTATAGAATCTATGACTTTATTAACCTTCCCAGGATGGTAGTGAATTGAGCCTTTATAGTCCATGATCAGCTCTATCCGCCTTTATTGGTCCATATTTATCAATTTATGTGATAATATATATTTGAGTGTTTATATATATATATATATTTCATAATTATCTCCAATAAAACAATACATATATATTTTTAAATCGATGAGTATTGTATCCAACTCCATATCATGTGTTATGTAATTATGTTTGTGAATATTAAACTCTTTTGAAGAATAGAATAGTAATTATCATTATGCATTAACACACATCCAAAGCCCTTCTTCAAATATTCTCTGAATATGAAAAAAATTATCTCCACCTATAGGTAGTGTGAGAACAAGGATATTGATAAGACACATTTTTAGTTCTTTATATCTCTCTTCATAGTTAGAATACGAAGGCAACTTCACTACCATATGAGTTATATTGGATAGAGTTATTGACCTTCATGATAAAGCTTCCACATATTGATGATAATACCCTTATATTGTGAGGAAACTATTGATATATATCACAGATGTTGGCCACCTCTATATTTCAATCACTTATTTCTTTGAAGGGTCCATAGATCTCATGTTTCTTATGATAATATTCCCGATGAATGAGGCTTCCATTAAAAGAGAAATATCAGCTTTTGTACATGAAATAAAACTTCTCCTTTCCTAAGGTCTTTATAATAGTTCTCATATGCTCCTCAAGACCCCCTTGGTTTTGTATTACATTGTTGTTATCTTATATAATGAATACCAAAATTTCGTCATGGTATTATCTAAACACTCTATTCGTCATATCCATGATGATTTATATAGAATTAGTGATCCTAAAAGCATCACTATGAAGTCATAGTGCATGTATCTTGTAAACAAACTAGTCTTGGGAATATCCTCCTTCTTTAACCAAACGTGTGAATATCATGCCCGAAGATCCACCATAGAGAAGTATTTCTATCCACATAGCATATCAGACAAGTCTTCAATCCGTGGAAGAGGAATCCCGCTTATTATCAAGATCTTTTGAGATGAAAATAATCAAGGAAAGTTCACATTTACCTATCTTTCTTAATAAAAATGTGTACTAGGGCATTGTAACACCCTGTGATTTTGTGAAATATGTGTTAGGAATTAATTTATCTTCTTGATATTTTATTTTACATGTCACAGGAAATAGTTATGTATATATTTATATATTATAATACTAAATAAAACATCTTTTTTAACACATAATACTGACTTGTTTCACACTACATCAATACCAACATGGCATGTGCTACCCACAACACCGACTTGGCATATGTTTCACGCAACACTAACGTTTTTACAAAACATAATTTTCATGTTATATTTTTTTAAAATGATATAATTATATCCAATACCTTAAAATTAGTTATATTAATATTAATAATTAATTTTCAAATATTATTTATAATTTTTTTATATAGATAAAACATATTCATAATGAATGATATGGTTTTGGGTAAATCCATTCTATGTTAAATAATATCATTTTCTTGAATGAACTATTTTTAACAATAAAACTAATTTTTGACACATTTAAATGTTTAATTTTAAAAAAAATAACAATGTTTTGGTATTTATAATGTCAAACTTATCTTAGTATAATGTTTTTGGTTTTTTCTGGGAAATTTATTTTTTTAATAGTTAAAAATAATACATTTTAGTGTATAACTGCATTTTCATTTGAATAATTATTAATGATATGTTATAATAATTGTGTTTTGGGTAAAATTAGGTCAATTTTACATTTATTAATACAAGTTTGGTCGTAATATTCAATTACACATTGATTTTTAATATAAAAACATAATATGATTTTGAAAATATTTTTACGTTAAAGACACGTAATTTCATCTCATATGTGATATTGTCATTAATATTAATATTGTCACTTCAATGAACAGATTTTAGAAAAACTAATTTAAATCATTGTAATAAGTATAATATTTAGATTTTGATTAGTTATTGTTGACTTTATACCACAATTATTAGTAAAAGATAAGAAAATGTAGCATAGAGTTTAATGTAAAATTAATCTTAAATAGGGAATAAACCTCAATTTTAGGGACCCAAATTATCTATAAACATGTATAAAACCCATTTTCTGAAAATTATTCGGATATAAAACTTATACTTATTATTTTTTTTGTTTTATATACATTATTTTTATATGAATCTTTTACACCTGACATGGTTTAAAAAATTCTCAGTGAGTCTATTTCCTTTACTATAAAAAGTAACCACCTATACCCACATCCTCACACCTCTCAAGAGAATTGTCTCACAAAAAAATTGAACAAATAAGCTAACAAATTCCATTTCTTCCTCCTATTATCCTTCCAATGGGAATTAGGAAAATCAAGGGATCATTTTGGCCCAAACCAAATAATGTTACCCAATTTAAAGGTAACTTCTTTTCTCAAGATCCATTCTTTATTTTCCTTATCCACCCATACACTCAAAATATTGCCTCGTTTTTTGAAAAAATGTGATCATAAATATTCAAGTTTATTTTATTGTTATGGTTCTACTGTAATGTACAAACACATCTTTCTAATAGATATTGAAGACATTATTTTTCTGTATGGTGAACTACTACCTCATGAAACGATGATTGCTCAAATTTCATTTACCATTTATCATTGTGGCACTTATGATATAAAATATATTTATATATGATATATATAATATTTATTTTATATTTATTCTTCCATATTAATTTTGACAAATAATACATTTTTTATTTCTATTTGGTGTTAATACGATAATCTCGATTGAGGACGTGTGAAATACCACCCCATCCAAGTGACGTGATTCATTCACACTCAACATGGAATTTATTAAGGATGTGTGTTGTGAAATTATATGATATAATAATGATAATGGATTAATTATATATACATAAATACATATATATGTCCATTTCATTTAAATACTTTCTTTCAATGTGATAGTAAAAATTAAAACATCGTTCATACATTGATATAGCTTACCGTCTCCATGAACGGTGTATTACATTTCATAAATCATTATGCTATAGATTATTATAATATAAATATATATTAAATAAATGATATTTAAAAAATCATTTAAATTTTGGAATCAGGATATATGTATAAGGACCCACAATAAAAAAATTCTGACACATGTGAGGATCAAAGTGAATATTACCCAAAGTGAAACATTAACATTGGATCATTATCAATTGGATAATATAAGGACATAATAAAACCATATATGGTATTATGTATAATAATATGCTTCTATAAAAGTAATGGACCCAGTAGTGGCTCATGGAGAGTTAGCTAAAAACATGGTTCCACCACACGGTTCCACCAAAATGGTGGCACCGGTCACGGCCGCACGCCAAAACAGTGGAACCGCATATGTTGTTCCACCAAACTGGGGGCACCGTTACAGTGACACCATGATGGTAAAACCATGATGGTTGCGCCATAACAGTATAACAATGAAATGGTCGCACCGCTCATGGTGGCACCGTGACCATGGCACCTTGATCATGGAACCATTACATAGTCTCACCGAACAATGTCCCACCCTTCGTTTTTTCCAGTTTCTGACTTTTTCTGCTCCCACAATGTATATTTTGATATAAATGTGTTTTAATACAATTTAAAAATCAATTTAAAATACCATAAATAATATCTAAAATCCCCTAAGAGCTAGGTAACCCTTAACTTACCAAAATGTGTGGACTTCCTCGATGTCACACCCTTACCCCATTATTTCATGTTCTGCCCCTGTTATGTATTTTCGTATGATTAAAAGAAACTGTTTAATTCTAAAATATTATGGACACCTATATGATGAGAATTGTTAAATGACAGTTAATTCCATCATGTGTAACCACCCAGTCACGTAGTGAAACCAGTATCATCCCGTAAAGAAATTCAAAATTCATATCCCATAACTCAACGATCTCACCCTTTAATCGCATGAGAATTCATTATTTCCTACTTCTTCGGTTATGGTTTCCTTATTACACATAGTTTTTTTGGAGTTACCCTTTCCAAGGATGGTGGTGCGCTTGTACTAGAGCCTTCATACTCAGCCTTGGAGTGCCCAAAGTTCCTCCCCTAGAAGTCTCACATCCACAGTTGTTGACTATAGGAGATAAACTTTGATCCTTGATCAACAAGCTAGGGATTTTCTTTAGTCTATCTTTACTAGGTATCATACAGGGTGGGTATTCTAATGTTTCTATTGTAATGGATGATCCAATACCTTAATGAAGATAAAAACGGAATTTTAACAAATAAAGGGGTGTGTTTGATGATTCTTCTGTACTCTTTTATCAATTCTTTTATGTTTTTAATTGTATGGGCTTATGTCCACTGAAATTTGTGGTCATTAGTGGTCCTTTCATGAGAACTAATGAACTCTTGTCTTCTGTGATTATTGAATGGCTATTTTATATGAATTTTTTAATCACAAAAACTTTGATAATTAAATGGATTTCCATTGAACAACTATCCTTGTGTAATCACCCCTGTTAATCAATCAGAAAGAAGGAACTTAATGAATGGTGTGTTTGAATATGCAACCTCACTTGCTCTGTATTGGTAATATGGGTGGTTCATCTTATTGATTCTTGTGGGGTGACATGGGTGGGTATTAGATCTCTTGCTGATTGAATTCATTCGTTTTTGGATCTGAGGTCATATGGGGCCATATGGTGGGGATTGATTTGGTTCCCATACATTCATGGATCTCATAGATCCCTTTTGTTGTTCTGACATTTCAGCGGAACTAAATGTTAATGCTTAAATTGTTTTCTGGCTATTTTCTCCATCCTTTGCTTATGGCTATGCTTATTAGTTGCCTAGTAGTGAACAATTACAAATATGGAATCTCTTGAATATGGAAACATAAAAGGGTTCAAGGGGGAATTGGTTTCCAGGAATGAGTTGTGACTTGGCCAAGGGTGATGAGATTTTTTTGAATGAATGGTAATGGGGGTGTTTGTGTATGGGATTGTTTTGGAACCCATAGGTTGGGATGAGTTCTCGTTACCTATATTTGTAATTTAGTTACTATATTTCTTGTTTGTGCCCCACCCAAGATGAGTACATTTTACTGATCACCCCCTTTCATGGGGGAGGGTGTTTTCCCTAACACTCTTATGATTGTATGGTTATTAGATCCTTTTATGCTCCATTTCCTGAGTTTTCCAAGATTAATTGAGCTGGATGTGACATCATGAGGTCCATTGTAGCCATAGATTCTTCTGAAGGGGTACATGGTGGTGGTTTTCCATGGTGTGTGCAGGCATGTTATTTCTCAAGTTTCTTCAAGATGATGCCTAGCTTTCTTCAAGCATGGTAGTAGTTTTTCAGACCCATGTGTGTACGGGTGTGGTTACATTTCGTTGTTGTGGTCGAGTTTCTTTATGGTGGGATGTGTGGTAGTAATAGCCGAGGTGTTTTCGGGTGGGATGTGTGGTAGTCATGGCCCAGGTGTTTGCGGGCGGGATGTGTGGTCCTGATATCCTAGGTGTGTGCGGGTGGGGTGTGGCAGTGGGACTGAGGTGTGAATATATGGATACATAGGATATCTTCAACAACCAGTGGGAAAGTGGTGTGGGGTACCCAAACATCAATGTAATATTACTATTACATTACATCACTTGAATTATATGGGGAGTGTGCCTTGGTGAGGATTGGGTGGATAGTTTTTTTGCTAGGTGTTGTGATTATCTTATTTTCTCATGGGAATTATAATTCCTCCTCACTTATGCACAAGAGATTATGGTTTTCCTTATTGAGTATACCTATATAATATCCCTATGTATATAAACTACTTTCAGGTTACCAGGAGGACTTCGAGGATCATATAGGACTATACTAGTCTGGACATTGGGACAATTTCTATTGCTGTTTTCTTTCTTTCCATTGGTACTTTTTGTGGGACTTTTCTTGTACTTTATAGATATATGTTTTTGAACTTGTATATAATAATGGTTTGTTTTTTTCATTACATTCACCACAAATTTAGGTATTTTTGGGATTTACTAAATTATCTCATGATCCTAATAAATAAAAATGGTAATGCCTTCAATTTTTTGTGTGACTTTATACCCTTGGTGCTAGTCGCCACTACGAGAACTGTTGAAGGCGGGTCTCGGGGGTCATTATTTCTTCTTCAACATGAATAAGGAATGGTCTAGAAATTTTTTTTCCCTTAACTCATCTATATTAAGGCAGTTCATGATAATAAAAGTTGTTTAATGAACTTATATTCATTATACAGGAATCTTGTATGAGTATAATGAGATTCCAGACACAAGGTAAGTGTATTTCATCTCACTTTTTATTCTCATGAGATGCATCCTATGTTCACCACTCTTGGATTTTGAGTGGTGTTAGTACTTACCATGATTATATTATATTTATATTATACCTAAATATATTCATATTAATATAACCTTTTTATAAAATTGCATTCATGGGGTTTATGTTTCAAAAGTTACCTAATCAGAAAAAATGTTTTATCTCATTTTTTCTTCTTTGATAATCATGTTTTTTATGCACCTAAACAGATTTCCATGGTATGTATACTTACATTTTACATGTTCAATAATTAATATTTTCCATTTAATGATATTTTAATATTATATAAATTTCTTTTTCTTACATGGATTGCATGATCCCAAGTTACCATGTTATAAGAGTTTAATGAGACAATCACATCTCTTTTTGAGATTGTTTACATTTGTTAATCCCTTGAAAAATTAACATATTACATATATCAATAAAATCATTAATATCATTATATTATGTTTATTCATGATATATTAATGTTTTAGTACCATTTTATATTCTTTTTTTCATAATAATGTTATGAATGTGTTTCTAGGAATGCATGACATTACCCTCTATTCGGTCGGAAATCTATGTTCCGTCAAAAACTTGTTTTCTAAAATACATTTTGAAGAATATTATAGTAATATAATTTAATAATTAAAATAAATTTTTATCCTTTTTGTCTTTTACCAATGTTTTAAAATGAATCTTCATGTCACTTTCTGAAGGATGTAATTTTTTATCCCTTTTCCCATGAAAAAGAATGTTCTTTTTACCTCGTACAAAATATACATATTTATTCACGATCAATCCATTGAATCTTTCTATTCATGATTAAAGGATATTTTTTAGAAATTTTTGTTAAAATATATTTTAAAACGATATGATTTAAAAAATAAATATTATTTTATATGTTTTCATGAAAATTGGTTTGAAATATTTTTTCAAGCTTCATTTATAATTACTCAAGGAAAAATCATTTCAGAACATTTTTAATCATTATTTATATGTTTTCAATGTATTTTCAGGGAAATTGGTTTTCAAAACCTTTTCATGATTTATTTATATATTTTTAATTCATTTTCATGGAATATGGTTTTCGAAACTTTTTCATGCACTACATTTTAGTTTTCAAAGTATATTGAAAAAAAGAAATGTCAAAACATATTCTAGACATAATTATATGTTTTAAAAGTGTATTCAAATGTTTTGAAACATATTTTAAAAGTATTTAAGGAAACAAGTTTTCAATTGATTTTAAGTCTTAATTATAATTGTTTAAAAATATTTTATATTAAAAAGATTATAAAATGGTTTTACGTATTCAATACTATTTTTCATAGAAGAATTATTTTTTCCTCTATAAATGTTTTTTAATGATATTTCAAAATTATTATTGATCTAAGATGATTTATTATGTTACTCATTCCCTTTAAGGAAATTCTGTTATGGTTCCATTGATATTATTTCAATTAATGGGTTACGCTTAATGTCAAAGAAATTATAAAACCCATTTATCTTTCATAGATTATATGCATCTAAAACCCAATTCTTTTAATAGGTTCTATTTATGATGAAATTATTATAAAACCTATTTTTTTCACAGGTTTTTATATGATTACATTCTTATAATTCAAATTTTATTGGATGGGTTATTATATGATTATTTATGATCTTCTATGTCATGTACATATTATTTCATTATGAGATGGGCGAGACATAAATCTTCTTCCACTACATTGGTTAAATATTTATATCTCATGAGTTAGACTAGAATACTCTTGGGAGTAAACCATGACTACTAAGATATCCATGGGAGGGTACCATGACTACCAATATGGTATTAGGAGTGAACCAATTCAACTAATATTCCCATGGGAGTGAACCATGACTACCAAGGTTGTACAAGGAGTGATCTTAGGCTACTAAGATTAAAATGTGAGAGAACCATGGATACTAATATTGTATGATGAGTGAGTTCATACTACCAATTTGGTCTTAGCAGAAATGTGGTGGGTATTTTGGTAATCATATTATATGCTTATGTGTTTTTAAAAATTCCATGTTTTGTCCTTATGTTATGCATTAATGGATTACTTTTTCCTTTCCATATGATTCATGTAATATAAACTGCCAATAATTATTATGATCTCAAATTTATAGGGTATGATCATTAGTTTTCATGATTATGTTTCATACCACAATATCCTTGTTATTCTTACACATTTACGTTATTTTACCTTATAGAGAATCTAAGATAAATCAATTATTATTTATCATTTCCATAGTTTAAGTAAAATTGTGTTAGGTATAAGTACTAAAGGTAGATGTATTTATGGGATATAATGTAGATATTCCACCATGATAGAATATATTTTTCCAAGTATTCTAAGACACTAAAATATTACAGTCCATGGGAATATATTTTTGTAATGTCCTAAATATCCATCTAACATGATGAAATATCCATGTATGTCATGCCTTGGTTGTAATATTCATTCTATGGGGAAGCACATGGGAATATGTACCCTTTGTCTAGATTCTATTATAGTTGTTTCTTCTTCTTCACATGTTTCACAACATCCATTCTATTAAATTTCAGGGATAATGATAATTTTCATTTTATAAGCTCAATTGAAAATTAATCCTCTATTCAATGAATAAGACCAAGAAAATTTTCTTGAAACCCACCAACATATTTTGTAACAATGGAAAGGTATTCCAATATAATTTTTTCAATTTACTAAACATATGATCCAGATATTATTTCTTATAGTGAAATAATTTCTTTGATTGGGATGTTGGGGATAATGAATATTCATCATCATCCATGAAAATGTATAGGATATAAAAAGTTTCACAATATATTGTGTGATTTCCTTCTCATGGGAATTTATGTTGGCTCAAAAATTGGAGTGAAAATCCATAAAAGAAATTTCATCAACTTCCACCAAAGAGAGTATAAAAAAGTCTAATATGATTTTTAGCCCCAAAATTATGAAAGGAGGTGTGTTATATATGAATGATTCAATAATTTTTTCATTTTTGGTTTACATCAATAACTACAGATCCAAAGAGAGTATAAAAAAGTCTAATATGATTTTTATCCCCAAAATTATGAAAGGAGGTGTGTTATATATGAATGATTCAATAATTTTTGCATTTTTGGTTTACATCAATAACTACAGATCCATAATTTGTAGTAGTTTTCAAAATAGTTCTACTAAAAATTCGTGATATGAAAGAAATCAGTGAACAATAATAATAAAGCATGTTTTTAATAATTGAATGAATGGCTAGAATTACTGTTACCAATTCATTGTCAGGATCTACCTTAGTTGTTGTAATGTAAAAATATATCCCATTCTTCCTTGGTGGTTTTTGGTTTTCTCTAAAACCCTTCACTTAGTACATTGAATTTAAAAGTTCCCTGGATCATTGCAGTTGAGGAAAGAAATAGAATGTTGATTCTTGACTCGAGAATTCCATTTCTCTAATACATTAAAGGGTTTATCATATCTAAAATTTCTAGTTTTATTCCCTTCCATCGAACACATAAATAATTTCCTCATCCACATTATAAAATTTATGGATAGATTCTTTATGCACAACATAGAAGTGTGATGTTGAAATTATTTGGGACCATTAGATTTATCCATTAGAATGGTGGAATTAAACACTAATTTCTAATTCATATCCACATGATACTCTTGAAATTTTATAATCTCTATTTTGACTTTGTGGTCACATCGAACCATTTTTTCATTTCAATCAAAATCAGTGATCACTAGGTCATTCCATAGAATTGATTTTATAACACCAAAAACGCTGTCAACCTTCCATTTTTGGGTAATGACAAAGAATCACACATATCATGAAATATTTTTATTTTTTTTCTCATATGCCCTGATAGATTCATCATATTTTACATGTGTAAAATAAATATATTTACATTATAAGATGGTGAGTGTGAGGAAAATGTTTATCAGAAAATATTTTAAATTATTTATTTTAACCCATATATTTGATATCTTAATGAGGATTAGTATTCATGATCAATGTCTACCAATGACCAGTTTCCCCTTCCATATGATTAAAATAGTAGAAACATATCTTGGTCAGAACATTGAAGGATGGATAAAATATTTTCAATGGTGTTGATCCATTGTTCAATAATGAAGGGACCAGATTATCTATGGAATGTTAAAGGCCATTTTAACATAAATATATTAATTTATGCTTTTTTCATTCATTGGGATATTTGATCACTCCACTGGATAATGGTTTCTATTAAAAATTCGTGTGATCTTAGTGATTATTGTTAAAACGTTTTTGATTCCCACACCCATCGGTGTGGGAATCTCATTGTGGAAGTGATCATTTTTTCCTTCATATTTATAGTTTAACAAATTACTCCTATTTCTATTAATTTTATAGATTAATGGATAAATTATGGATGAGTATTTTGGAACTATTAAAAGTATATAAGGAAATACAATGACAATAAACTGATATCTTATAATTAATAATTATTCCATTAGCTTATTAATTTAAAGGATTCAATCTGTGTTATCCATGATATATTTCCTAACATATATTCTTATGGGAATTTTTTCATTAATAATTGTTAATAATAACAATATAAATTTACCAACGCATGTCCCAAAAAATTGTCAAACTAGCTACACAATACGTTTTGTTTTAATGTACCGGGTTACTCTATGTAAGGACAGACCCACCATGGTGGAGTTGTTTCCCCTAGGATAATCAGTTCCAAAACCACATCCATCATTAGTTTCCATGTAGGGATTTGTATTATTGGTAAAATGCTTACTCAATTATTACAAAATTTTAGTTATTTTTTCTTATACATACTTTAATCCATATGGATATCTATATATTTTTAATCCTTGTCGAAAAAATTAAAATACTTTTTTTTGATACAAATTGTGACAATCCTCATTTTTAATACAAATTAATTCAATTTTTATTAGATAAATGTAAAATAATACAACCCGATGTATTGATAATTCTAGATTATTTGTGAATTATAAACATATCATAACATATTGATCATGGGATATTGCAAATTTTTTGAAAACATCTATAAAATGCTACTAAAATTCAACAAATTTTAATACAACTGACGATAACCTAGCTACACACATGATAAAGAGTTGAGAAGTAATTACATGTGATAGAATAAACAAGTAATAAGGTTACATATGTTATAAAATAGAAAAATAAAATGGTAATAAATTGTGTCATGATCATAAAAATGTAAAATAATGCATGAAATAACATGATAATCATAATATGGGAAATGTGAAAAACAATTAAAACACTTCTTCATAAACATAGGTTAATGATAACTACCAAGAAATCATTGTGGGAAAAGTACCATAGTGTAATCTGGTTCAATCCCTATCCCAACATAACATCTCATGAGACTAAACCTTTTCCAATGTATTGGAGAACTACAGAATTCCAGGTGTTCCAGACACTTATATCATTCTCATGCTTATGTGTGCCCCATTGAAAATTAAACATGGATTCATTCATAATCATATTTTTTTGACATCGAGGAATGTGTAATAAATGAAATTCCCATGTACAATAAGTAAAACTATATAAAAATGAACACCCTTGATAGAAAAAGGTAATGGTATTCTCTATACAATGGTTTTGGAAAAGAAAATAAATGTGAAATTTTAGCAGCATAAAGAAATAATATTAAATTTTATAAAATGGGTTTATAAGAGATAAAGGGGTATATCATCATTTGGATATGAATTGGTATGTAATAGGAAGATGTAGTTTAATATCACAATATTTTTAATTTGAAATATAATTCATAATATAAAAAATAATTTTGAATAAATAAACGAAAATGAGGTTTCCTTACTAAAATCTCGGCATAGTGACATATGTACCTAAATTATCATGGAGGGATTAATGGGATCATAATTTCTATCTCATCATGTATAAATAAAATTGAATTTAAGGGATGTATATAGGAACATATCCCAGTATGAAAAAATTTAAATAGATAGGAATATCATTAAATAGGTATTTGAATTGAAATGAGAAGAGAGAAATCCCTTACTAATTTTCAGCATATTAATGTCATATGTATGGATAAAACGAGAGAGGATAAATGGAATCTCATTAACATAGAATCAATTTTATAATAACGTAATTTTTATGAATTAATGAAAATATAACTAATTGAAATTAAAAATACTAATTTCAAAGATGGTACTTCAATTGAAAGGAGTAGAGGAAGGTCCCTTACTTGAGTGTGTGATTACAAATGCTTGGGAAGATATTTTTGAGATCTTGGGGAACCTTGGGATAACTATAGAGAGAGGTTGGTAGAGAAAACACATGACTGGGGGACCTTTTAAAAGATAAAGGGGATGATGGGTTGGTTTACAAAGGATGTGTTTGTATAATGTTATATTATTTCTTGAACATGGGTTTTAGACTCTATATAACAAAATAAAAAAACCACACACCATCCTAGGTTTTTTACAATTTTTTCCAAACATTTAGAGTACTTTTTATTATTTAATATGGAAAAGGTATGAAATTAATAAAATTACACACTTGATTATGTGGAAGTGGGTCATTCTCTTAACAATATTATTTTAAAAACATAAAAAATATTTTCTTTATTTTGGATGATACATAAATGATGAATTAAATAAACCAAGTAAATAAAATAAAATAAAATAATTTTTTATTTATTATATATATTTTTAATTGGATAATATTTATTGTACTTATTATATCAATTTTGGGTCACTATGATGTCATAACACACGATGTATATTTATACTGAATTTAATTTGTACCTGAAAATTCGACTATATTAGGAAAATAAAAACAATTAACTATTGGATAATTTCAATGTTATTATTTCAAAAATAAAATTATTTTTATCTAAATAATTTTTTAAATATGCTATTTTTAACTTTTAAAATAATAACCGTCATTTGAAAGAAAATTCTATGTTTTTTTACAATAATTTGTTTGATCCATTTTTAAAATTACATTTAATATCAAAAAAACTATTTGATAAATTATATTTAAATAAACCTATTTAATAATATTTTTTTAATTAAAATATAATTTTTTTAAAAAAATAAATAATTACTCAAAATCAATTCCTTAATTAATTTTTTATATTACCCAAAAATACTATTTTTATTTTATTATATCAAAATAAAAATGATTTATGAAGTAACAATAATAGGTCGAAAATATATTCGTTGATCTATGAAAAATAATATACATAATCATATTTATAGGTTCCTGATATAAATAAATTTAATATAAAATGAAACACTTAAGAGTAAATATCATGATTATGAGACTTTTATGGTGTGTTTCAGCATACAAGGGTTGGGTCATGATCACGATGAGCTTGAACCCCTTCAATAAATAGATTCCCTCATGCTCAAGTTGTTTTATTTTAGCCTAGCTTGGTCAAGGGAAAATATAATAGATTCTATCTTCATATGATGCACTTATAAATGGGTTTCATAGGGTACGATCATATTGGTTGAGGCTATAACTTTCATTGTCTGTGTGAATTGGATTCGTTAAAAACCTATATTTATATATATCAAGTTATCATTGTTCAATAGATATATTATCAATGGTAATGATCCTTAATTGTATTATTAATAAGATTGGATATAATAAAACCAGATAACATCATGTGTTTTGAATAACTAGATTATATAATAATACATTTACATAATTACCAAGGAAATTTTTATTTATAACTATTTGGGTAATTATAATGACCTATGTAGGATTCCTGGTAAGGGTCTGCTATTTGATTATTATTATTCAATGGATAAATATTTACTAATAGGATGAATTATTTCCATATAATATGTTTTTAACCTTGGGTGTTTTGGAATGTTCGTCAAGTCAAGTTATAAGATGATATAAGTGATGTTGTGGGATTACCCGGATTGGTTCATGACAGGAACAATCACATATCTCTATCAAAGTAAAAAATCACATTAATAATTTTGAAATATATCTTTGATTTAAAAAATATTAATTTTATGTTTATGCATATTTGATAACATTTATGGGACAACTACACCCACCATGGTGACCTTATATTTTTCATCAAAAGGTTCATTTAACAGCTCATGATTTCTACAATCCTACTTAATTTGAAGACATTTGACTTATTTATTAATAGAAATATATACCTTATTATGATATAGATAATGGATATAATTCTAAAAATAATTGACGGAATTTATTTATGATGGATGTAACTCGGATGGAATCATTTAAATTTTTCTTTTTTTAATGTTTTTAAAATTGTCCAATTTTCACAATCTTGATTTAAATAACTTTCTATACTAATAATATATTATGGTTCAAATTTTTAGCAATGTATTCATACTAATAGGAATAAAAAGTCTCTTTTACAAATGTAGGATCATGATATGTATAGAATATATCATCAATTTTTTTTTATAAAAACCAATGATCGCCATTACCGTACTTTTATCAAATTAGATATATTGATAGTGATTTGTAAATTTATACATGGGGTTTTGGAGTCAAAATCTGGAACATCAATTTGATATATACAAGGAGTAAATGCATCCTCTTTTTTCAAATTTCGAAATTCAGTCAAAAAATATAACCATATTTATAAATTTATTAAGAAATAATATATTAATTTCATTTCGATATATAAAAATTATTATATAATATTGTTTTGTGATGATGTAATTTGTATCTCTGATGGGGCTATAGAAATTAGGGATCACCAAGTCATGTTACTACGTGTCTATCCTTAATATTATACTCACCCATATATAATTAGTTTTATTATTGATTAAAAAATAATCATCTTTAGTATACAACAGAAACTCATTACATGAGAGTTGTAAATAGTGGAGAGTAACCTTTAATGATTCAATTGAAATAAAAGAATAATTAATTATCCTTTTAATTGTGTAGATAAAAATTAACATTGATACTTATTATGGTAAAAAGATGAAATTTTAATTTGAAGGACGTGTAACACAATTTATAATGAATTCATAATATATTTTCAGCCCAATGGGACCTCTATTTCATAGGTATTGATGTTTCCCTTTTCAAAATATTTCATAAAATTTGAGAGTAGATATAATTTTTTTGATAGGATTGTTTTATCTAGATTTGGACATTTCCATCAGATTATACCAAATCAAATAATTATACTAGATTACATCCTCGATGTTAACATATGTTTCAATTTTATTATGAATTATTATATTGAGGGGTAATTAAATTCATGTGGACTAAATTTGGTTGAAATTCAAGATTCTCCCAATAAATCATGGTAACAAATTTTTATAATCCAACTTATCCATTAAAAACATAAATATAATTTAATCACCACACAATGAAGTAGTTCATGAAGAGAAATGTGGACCATCAGAGAATCATATTAAAAAATATCATCTATTTTTGTGCATCTCTATAGCGTAGTGTTTTATCACCATAATATTGTATTACTTTATATTATCATTTTAAATAAAATAGAATCTTCACTTTTAAAATGTGACCCCATTCAGTCACATGTTTAGATACAGAACATCATCCAATTCTATTCCAGAAAAATAAATCAAAAATAAAATATATAAAAAAATAACTCAACCCAAAAATCATCTATTATTTTTAAATTATTTTATAATCTCATTTTATTTTTAAAATTGAAATTAATACCCAAAAAAATTAAATTATTCATTATTATAAGAATGTAATGATTGGAACATTTATATAGTAGTGATAAATTGAATATTAATTATGAAATATGTTGTCATTTCCCTAAACTTGTAGCTCGTTTGATATACAAGATTTATCCCACATTGGTCTATCGGTGGTAATTTGTTCTTAATATACTCAAATTAATCATTATTTCAATGTATCACTTATTTTTCATAATTGTTTGAGAAATATGGAAAAATTATCTTTGGTGTGGAATCACTCTTACATTTACATAGGTAAAACCAAATATTGTTTTTCTATTTAAAAATTTATAAAAATACTTGAGAGATAATGATTTGTAAAATATCATCATCATTTTCTCCTGGCACACAAAATCCATTATATTGGTACATAATGTAATTTTATAAAACTACCCTCACATGTATGAAGTAATTCCCTTTATTAAAGAATGATATTTTATATTTTCATATATTAAGTTAAGGCTCTATCATTAATGAATCATTAAAAGGTATTTAACCCCACCCCTAAGGAGATATTGAATATTAACACAATTTGAATACCATTTTTTTAAAATATATGAATGTTGGGGTCGATCTAACCACATATATTGTCATAATATCATCTTAAAATTGTTTCCTCAAATATTAATACCTGAGACCAATGTTTCATAATTTTTCATCTTAAAATCTCAATATAAACTTGTTCTCACTACTTGAATATCATAATATATACTGACTAGCTACATTTCTATAAAACAAAATGGTAGATATAATTACAAAAAGTTGAGTCAATATTCTTCATTTGCAATGATTGTTAAATAAAAAATGTCAAAATCAATTATTGAATATCTAATTTATGATTATATCACTAATAAGTTAAATATAAATCTACAAAAAGTGTAAAAGTGTAACCACAAATTGAAGAATTAACTTAATGACTAATAATGCATATTTATTTGAAAAATCACCTAACACCTTTGTGTTCCTACTATAGAATATACAAAAAATCCATTATAACCTTTAGATATTTATGTGCACTTTCAATTACATCCCATTGTACATAACTTATATTACTTTTATTCTTACATAATATTCCATTATATAAAATATCAATTCATGTTTTGATAATATTATACATGAGATACCTAATAACGCCTATTTTCTCAAGATAAGAAGCCATGCTATAATGTTTTTGAAAAATCCTACTCCCAAAAAATACAATTAAAACATGGATATAATAAAATTCATAAAACATTTTTAAATATTTTTCAATCTAATGAGATTGGGAATATAAAATAAAATTTTTATTCCTAATGATTTTAATTCCTAATATGAATTTTTCTTTACTGTTATGTCTTTCATATAAATGATTTTAGGAAAAAATAGACTCAGAAATATTTTCTAGATTAATTTCAATTCTAAAAATTAAATTTTCATCAACATATTAAAAAACATCATTATTATGGATCCTTCAATAAACAAATTTCTCATCCCTGTTAACTAAATATAATTATAAATAAGTATATTTTTTATTCTTCCACATTATTTTATTATAGATTTCTTTAAATAATATAGGGATTAGACCAATTTGAGAACCATATTTTCATGTTTCTGTATATTTAATCAATATATTTGTTACATATATATATGGTCATAAAATTTTTAATATTGTGAATTTTGTATCAATATCCCTGAAGTCAATTTTTATATTCTCTATCGATGTTATGGTGGGAATTATTTTAGAAGAACATGTCATGGTTGTGATAATATATCTTTTCAAATAATTAAATTCTTCTTTTGGTGTAAAATCCATGGTTAATAATCCCGTTTTATAATTATCAATTTAAACAATGAAATTTCATTTCCATATAAATAAAAATTTATAACCTATAACATTATTAACATTTTAGTTGATCAATTAACATTGAAGTATTTTTCAATGTTGAATAGTATTTTTCATTATTTACCACTTCATCCAAAAATTGTGCACTAGAATATAAAATATCAACTTTTATAGTATTAGGATTACACATTTTATTAAGAAAATATAGACGTTTTAAATAATTAATGATATATTTTTTTCAAATTTTTATATAAATATAAATATATTACTTCTATATGTTATATTTATTCAATAATTTTAAGATTTATGAACATCATTGAACATAACTTCTTTATAAACTACTTTATTTTAATTATATTCTTCATTTTGTGTTTTATTTGGGATAGAGGAACACATTAACTCATTAAAGACTGTATATATGGATTTAATATATTTATCAGTGGGTATGATATCATTGGATTTATCAACCTTGAATCTGTAAGGTTTATAATTGTTAGGATAACCTTGAAACATGAAATCAAGAAATCATTTCCCTAAATTTCCTCTTTTAGGATCAACTACTCTTATATGTTACGGACAGTCAGAAATCCATAAATGATTTTGGTTTTATTTCCTTTGATTTAATAATATAAATATCATGATAACATTTCATTTTAGGAACCCCATTTTGAATTTTTCATTTTTTTATAATTCCAATCCCAGAAATCCATTTGGGTGACCTATGATAGAAATTATAGAATTAGTCATTTCCATTACTTTTCCAATATTTATTCTATTTACAACAATAATAAATGGTTTTTATTAAAGAATCACTTCATGTATGATCTAATTGGATTCAAAATACAATGGACTATATATTTTTTTCCCTTTTCTGAATTGAGGAATTTAGTCATAACCCCTATTTTTTACATTTGTTTTTATAATCATTATATTTATTAATATATTGGACATTGAAATGTAATAGATCAATATTAAAAATTATTTAACATGAGAAATATAAGTTAAAAAATTCATATAATTACCATTAGAGTGTATAGAAAGGAAATCACATACATAAATATTTAATAATAATAATAATAATTGACACTCATTTCTATAATATGGAATATTTTTTAAACTATATTAGATTTTAGGAATATAAAATATTGATTAACATTTTTATCCATGTTCAAAATTAATTATTTGTTTCTTGTCATTTTTTGATATTATATATATTTTTGGAATGTATATTCATTAAATTTGAAAAACTATAAATTTTTTTATACTATAATAATATTAAATTTGAAGAAACTGACATATATATTAATGTTTCAACTGAAGATTCTACCATAGGATTAAAAAAAAATCTGCCTCAAGAAGATTATTAAACCCATTTTTATTCAATAAAATTCATTAAACAATGATCTTATGAACTGTTGAAATATACAAAGACTTATTCAGAGTAAGAGACATTATAATGTAAAACATTGTATTGATGAAACTCATAACCTATAAATTTATTCATGTGGAGTCACCCTAGAGGAGAGATGTCTTTTCCTTGATATATTTCATAATGTATAGGTGTGATTTATTATTTCCCACTTGTCATGTAACAAAAAATATTTCCATTGTGAATACATCAACATAATAATATTAGCTTCGAATTTCATGTCCCCAATGTGCTCTATTTGAGAATTATTTCCATTAATATTATTCTGAAGACGGTAGTCACTCTTTAAGTGGAATTTTTTTCATTGTAATTGACAATCCAATTCATTCTACACAAACTATACCTTCCATTTTTATGTATGATTTTTGAATTTATTGTCATTTTTTATCTTTAATGTTGTAAATCCATTCACTACAATGTAATTTGATGTATTATACTTATGTCACTTTACCTCATCATAATTTTTATATTACTCCTTAATTTACAGAAATATACATATATTATCATGGAAAATATCTAACTTCATCCGATTTAGAGAATTTAAAAACTAAATCAATGAATTATGTAGTTTTTCTATGATGGATATAATAATAAGGTATTTTTTCAAATTCAATTGGTTTTTTAAATAAGTATTAAAAAACTTGGACATTCTTAAAATTACTCATATTAAAATAAAATCTATTATCAAATATTGAATTAATTTTAATATGTTAAGGATATTCCACAAAATTTCTAGTTTGATTTATTTTTTTCATCAAATCATTTCAAGTCACTTTTACAATTGAAACATGTAATGACCCATTACAGATGCTACTAAACCTGTATCTAAAGATAGTTCTCCATGTGACCTCAAGAACACCATCCCATATGATAATTACTTTCTACTGAAAATGGGGGGGGGGGTCTATGGTTGTACTATAAAGAGACTATATACTCAGATCGGAGTGCACAATAACAAAATAAATAACCAATAATCAAGTATTTAGGTTTATGGAGGATAATTAACTGACATCAATATATTAAAAACTACGTGAAACTAATATAATATAACATAAACTTCCTATAAAACTAATAAAATACAGTATGCCCAGAACAACCATGTTATCCATATAAAAAACTTCCCACTGGGTTAGTTACCTGACACAATAGAAAAAACTAAACCAATAAAATGGATCCATAACATCTATGATCCCTAAAAATACTAATCACCTGATATATTTTGATATATCATTCCAGACCATGAAAATAACTACTTGTTCATCACAAACATATTGATTTATTAAACATGTTAGAGTTTCATAGCCACCAATGTGTACTGGAAGCCTTAGAATGATGTTATTAAAACATAGTGGGCCACCACCAACAATTTCTTAATCAAATAATAGTAATGAAATTAGTTGATATTTATGACTAGTGAAATTAATAAAACGTACAATAAAGAGTTTTATGTCATGAAAAAAAATTCTTATATAGTTTCCATCGACCATCGAGTTATAGGGCGACACTCAAGATGACCAAACCTACATCATCCTAAGCTAGTCAACTAAGCCATAAAGCATAGAGTGGCACTTACATTGAATATTAAATTGGCTTACCATTTTTTCCC
The DNA here is from genome assembly GCA_963277665.1 of Viscum album. Taxonomy (NCBI): domain Eukaryota; kingdom Viridiplantae; phylum Streptophyta; class Magnoliopsida; order Santalales; family Viscaceae; genus Viscum; species Viscum album. Next base: position 771,944,899 of record OY728142.1, on the reverse strand, counting down.
TATCTCTTGGAGGAATACACATTTAAGAAATAATTCTTGGAACCTTAGTCTACCACCAAATCCACTTCAATAAAACCATTATTATTGATATGGATCACTATGTACATCCTCCTAAATTGTGGGTGAGGAACTCAATTACCAACTTCGAAAACCATATATGATGACTGCAACGAGTAGCACCAGAAAACATGGGGAGGACCAGTAATACCAATACCCTAATAGATATATGGGGACCAATCTGATCAACTCCTTAAACCATTGTAGAGTACCATCATAACCATCACCTGATTCCATAGGTAAGGACTGTCATGACCAACACCTTCATCTATTGGTGGTGAACACTATGACCAACACCCTAGCCCAGGGTGACCATCCAGAACAACACCATAAGTGTTTCTCAAAAAAATATATTTTGATAGATAAATATTTTGACCCTAAAAATTATTTGAAAACCAAAACATGCCCTTTTTAAACTATTTTCATTTACCAAGGTCCCTATATGTCTTTCACACCAAAACAAGACTAAATCCAATTATTCTATTAAAATTATTAAAATGTCATCAAGGAATTTTATAAATATGGTAACCACATTGTAATTTTAAAAAATATATTTTAAATCTATTTAAAATAACCTTTTTATAAACCATGTGGAGGTTAACACCACATTTTAAAACAATTACCCTTTTTCAAAACATATATTTTCCCTTAATGAAAAAAAATACCGGGTCAAAACCCAATGAAAAAGTTTACAACCATTTCAAAAGCCTTATTAGTATTTTAAAAAATGAATAACACACAAAATAAATACAAATTTTTCTTGTAATTTTTTTACCAATTTTTATTCCCAAGTCCTACCTAGTACACCATAACCATTCAATCAAAAAATCAATTATTTTAACTTATTTAAGATATTAATCCTTTTAAATTACCCTTTATAACCATATTTTACCATTTTGGTGAAATAGATCACCCCATGGGTAAATATAGATATGGTCTTAAAAACACAAAAGACACATTAATATATATGTAAGGATTAAGGTATTTATTTAAATACTTGATACATTTACATTAAAAAAAGAAAAGAACACCCCGCATTGGAACTATGGAAATAAGAACATAAACATTAAAATCAATTAACAATACATTGGGTGAAGCTCTTAGATTACAAATGTTATTTAATGAATATTTACATAATTTTTACAAAATTCCGTGGCCATACCAAATACCCATCAAAGACTAGTCCAAACTAATTGATATCTAACCAAGATCACCACATCCATTCTGGTTATAACCTTATGAGAAAAATAACAATTAATTCATTTTAAAAAAATTAATTATTAAAAGAAATTTACTGCAACTCATCATAACTTCATAAAACACATCTGGTACCTAACTACTATTAAATCCCTATGAAATATTCATTGGTGTTATAAAAGGAACTTCTAAAAACATTTTTTTGAAAAATACCTGAATATTTATTCAATTTAAAATTTAATTAAAATTGAACCATTAATATAACCTAATAAAATTTAACATGAATAAATACTTTAAGTAAATTTTAAAATTCTACATGTGAAATTCATCTTGTTATTTCATTAATCTAATTCAATCAAAACCTTGTAATCCTTTTCCAATTTCACTACTCTAGTTCAATTTTGGAAGAAAACATTAATCCCACACATCTAAAATTAGAATGAACTAATGAGACGATGAATAATTGGGAAGAGAAAGATAAATATTACCTTAAAATATTGAATAATCACTATGAACACACAACCCAGTCAAATGAATGATATGGGTTAATGGTGTTTGTAAAACACCATTTCATTTGCACTGCATGTGGGAGAAAGTGGTGGAATAACCTAAAATACTAGGGCAGAATTTTGGCATAATAAAAAAAAATTCTGATGTTAGGGGAAGCTGATTCATTTTTCCTCTTAGGTTTTCAAACCATTATCCATTCGTGTGGATAGAAATATCCAGGAAAACACATATACATGGTTTAGAATAAATGTTGGCCAAACTAAACACCAATCCAGCACACCCCAGTAGACCCCCACTACAATAAATAGCATGCTTTGTTAGAAACCATGCATAGGTTATACATCATTTGTATATCCCGAACCATTCTTACATGTTTTTTCCTTAAACGCAATTTGGTTTGACTGTAACCATTTGGAAAACCTGTATAATAATCCTACTCAGTTCTAAAAATAACAGAAAAAATCATTAATATCATTGTGTCACACATTTTATCCTAAACAATGTTCACCAAACAATAAACCTTGTCAAGAAAACTCCAAACCTCATTAAAAATAATGTAAATCCTATAAATATCATGCAAAACATGGTCCAACTATCTATCATCATTATTAATATAGAAAATTCTAAGTAAACTATTCAAAATTAGGGATTCTCATTCCATGTCTCATTTAAAATTTTCATCCATCATGTAAATGAAATGTTTAATTCAACTTCTAAAATTTTCAACTATTCTGAATGGGGGATCTTACACCTCCCAACCATAATAATTCTCATAATTGGGATCTCCTGATGGTTATCTATTAAAGAAAAACCTACATCGATGACTAAATGTATGTATTGGCCTCATTCGGTTCCTGAATGAATGAATCACAACTAGGGAACAACCTCTATCTCAAGGGACTCGACCTTCCAAAACTGGATCAAATTCCCATTTTCCAAACCAAAACACAAACATCAAGAAAACCCTTTTCCCTAAAATTAAGCACTAATTATTTATTCTTTTAAACACTAAATAGATCTATAGATCTCCCAAAAATAATCTTTGTCTCATAACAACCGACAATGGAATCTTTTCAACTATGCCATAAAAATGTTCATTAAAACCCTAAACATGCACTCTCACTACATTACTAGGATGGTTTAAAACTTATTGTTCCCAACATCAACAATAATTTCACGAGTTATTGGATTAAAAAATTTGTATCAAAAAATAAATGGACATCACAGATACTAACTATATATGCATTAACTGAGAACATACCATCATTTCTTTGAAATCCCAAAACATTTTTCAAAATGAACCCATCACTTCCAAAATGGAATGAGGGAGGTAATTTTCCTAATTACACCCAAAAGTGTGTGATAGGTCAATTAAAACTAATCTTGGTTAAATCTTCCAAAAAACACTCAACTATATCTTCTAGCACATCACCACTCATACGATTACAATGCCTTTATGCCCAGAGGCTTGAAATGATCATATGAACACACCCACTAGAGTCTACAACCATGTCTCATTTTTATTATATAGTTATATAGTCTAAAATATCAATCATTAATCATTACCTACAACACACATCAACTCACCAGTTCAAAAATCACCTAAAAATACTATTTGGAATCCCTTTATGTCTAAATACAATTACCATCATGATCATCCACTCCCTAAAAATTCCTATTGAAATAAAGGACATACATCATTTGTTCTTTATTGAAATCTTGATTGCACCATAACTAATCCATAATAATTTTTATAGTTCGTGTAACCTTCCTAGCTGATGGTAATATCTCTATGATTGACGCATGAATCCCCACTATATGATTATCATTGTCACAACCCCACTCAGGAAACTCCCACCACAATAGCTCATATTCCAATCATATGCTGAAACCAAAAATTGGACATGTCCATCTCTATCATACCATAAAAATAAAAAATGTCAAATATAACACATTCACCACTCCTGATAATAGTACCCATAGTATATATTGACATATGATCCATCATAAGGGCACTATTCACAAAAGGCCAAAGGTACACTACCCACTATGAGGTTCCACATAAACCACTCCTATTCACAACTCTAGGGTGACCATTCATCATACCAGAAAAAACACATTTATGTAGCTAGGTATATATTTTATGCTCTATATGTGTACCCAATACAATATCAAGATATGGGGAATGATCATCACTAAATATGAAGTACACTGAGATATATTCTAAAAATTCCACCACAGAATCATCCATTTTTATGTCACCTATAACTGTAGGTACATGTCACATCCAATCAATGTCCCATGGGCCTTCCATCCCATGAGTGTATTTTCAAACCAACATATATTTTCATCCTACACATGACTGACTTCTCATATCATGAACTTCTAGAATATGACCCCTTATTTTCTGTTCCACAATCCAAGTTATACATCATGGCTACACCAGCTCATATCACTAAAATCCCATTTACCCATGATTCTTACATATTATTTTGTAGCTCAACCAAATGTCCTATTTACAACTCTATCAAGTCACGTATCATGAAAAAAAAACTCAAAATCCCTATCCACTATCCATGCCTCTCTCGCATTCCCATTTTACACAATGAAGGGAACCCTAAGTGATTTCTAAAACAAAAGGTAAATCACCATCCCAAAACAAATTTCACAGCCACATCATTAGTGAGGCTCATTCAAAATCTCTATTATGTTCATTTACAATCACATCATATTTTTTTGGAAAGATCTAGTTATACCATTTCTAGGAACCTAACCATCCATTCCATGAGTAACTATATTCCCTCTCGAAGAAACATCACTCCATGTGCTTTTTATCTCAACAAAATGATACATCAATAAGTGTCTCATATATGAACACATCTAGTCTACCTCACCTCTATTGTCTCCACCAAAATTAAACCTACATTTTGAAATAATCTTGCCCTAAATCATCTCTTTTATTGCTGATCCATCTCATAACCATCAATTATATCCCACATATTCAACTATTAACTAATATCAGCACATCAATTATGATTCCCCTCATGAAACCGACCATAATTCTACAACTAACAGACAAGTGATACTAAAAAAATACACCTAATGAGTTTATACATCATACCGGGTTGCACCCATCATGAATAAGAGTCAAAAGTTCCAAAACATCCACTCAAGCCGCAGTAACCCAATGTATCTAGAAACTCAGTTAACCCTCTCATGGGCTGCCCATGAAAGTCACCAGACACAATCTACCAAAATTGATGTCATTTCATGGATGTCAACAGGCACTCCAATGATACCCCATTAGTTATTACTCTTGAAAATTCAATATGTATAACAACCTGAGTCTAGGAATGCATAGAGTTGGCCTAAACTTTTAGGTAATCAAGCACACATGTTGTCCCAACATTACCTAACATCAACAAGACAAAACACCCATCCTTCTGGTATCACATAAGGAATATGTCATTAGTGAATCAATCTACAAAAAACTAAGTAACTATTCTTTATTGGGAATATTCATATGTTACTCTTTTGTAGAGGATCATTCCATACTAATGATCCTGACCAAAACAACCCATAACTCTGCAACAACCATACAGTGACACCATGGTGACGAAAAAAGGTAACAACACCTACTATGAATGAGGACTACATCATTCTTCTCATAATCAATAGTCTAAAATTAGACCGACATATTTTTCCATAATAAATAATCTCATATAGTCACATAGTAGCAGGTGTATAACATGTGGATCCTATATTCCTTGCTTGATGCATGATAGGCCACTTGACTCTACAGGCCAAGAGAAATATCAAATCAGAGTCCCCCATCTAATTGAACAATATCCATAAATCTACCATAAATAAATATATCCAACCCAAATTAATTTCTCCAAAACAAAGAAACAAATATTACATTAACTTAATAAATTAAAAGATAAATACCAACCTTGGAAACTTGAACCTCCTACCATAACAGGTGTTCTTGACGTACCATCTTGGTATCCACCACAATCTCTGATTCATTACATTATCTCTAGTCTAAAAAAATTAAAAAATGTAATATACAATGAAATCAAACATATTTGATACCACATTTTCATTTCCTAGCCCATAAGACAATAGAACAGTGCCTCGATCTGGATCGCCACATAACATCAACCGTTTCTCCTTGTATATAAGAGGACTCCAACTAGAAATGAGGTCAACGGTGGTACTGGGGGAGACTGTACCCACATATCATAATATGAAATAATAAAATAAATAATAAACCATGAATAACATTGTATTACATATGAAAAAACATATAAAAAACATCTAAATGAAAAATGGAAACTAAATCATGTAAACATAACATGAATCTGAAACTAATGAAATGATGTAATGATCGAAGGACCATGTTATACATACAACAAACCACCCACTAGTTACCTATCATACCAGAAGAAAATAATACAATAAAAGGACTCCAAAACATCTAGGAGATGTAACATATCTATCCACCTAATACTCTCTATTCGTTCCTACCGAACCCTAAAAAACATTAAACAGACCTCAACAAAAAAATATTTATGTAATAAACATGTGAGAGATGCTCGGTTACCCATGTTTAGTGGTTAAGCAAGATGAGTATGAATAAAACTTTGTATTCCACCACCATCAATGTAAGATAAAAATACAATTTTGGACAATATTGTGTTCTGTTAGTTAGTAAAATAAATAAAAAGTACAATAACAAAGCTAAATGTCAAGGAAACCACTGCATTCATGTTCTCACAAGCCCTTAGGTTCTAGGGTGACACCATAGCTAACCAATACTACATCAACATAAGAAATTCATATAAACCATACAATATATGATGACCCTGTATTTGAATTAAAATAGGCATTATCATTAATCATGTATCTATTAGTTGTCTAAACATCAAAATAAATGTCTATGTAGCCTTAGTCTAGTACTCAAACCACTTCCAAAAAAAATCACTATCAATATGGATGGTCATGCACAAACTTCTAATTTAAGGGTGAGGACCTCTATGACCATCAACCTAAAACATTGTTTAGGAACACCAAAACCCACACCTCAAAAAATGGGCAAGGCCCATCCACACCCCCATAAATTTTGACCTCCATGAGAAACACCTAAATATATGGGTGAGGACCACCATAAATAAGACCCCAAGCAAAAGGTGATGAATAACAAGACCAATACCTTAATACATGGTTGAAGAACACCACGAAAAACACCTTAAACCACAACTTATGACAATCATAACTAACACCTTATTAATTTCATCAACAATCTCTTTTACAGTTTCAACACATTGATAGTACAAAAGCTTTAGAAATCAAAACGAAATTATTTTAAAATTTAATCATTTTCCAAATCCCCAATAATTCATTAAAAAAACATGCTTGAATCCACTTTTCTAATTAAAATCATTAAAATATTCATCATGTAATATCAATAAAGGGAAACCAAAAAATAAATTCAAATCCACATTTGAAATACTTTTATAACCCCCTTTTTAAACCACAATGAGGTAAACGCTTCATTTTAAAACATGAAACATTAAAAAAAACATTCCTTTTCTACCTTTCAAAACCAAAATATGGTAAAAAACAATGCACATGTTTAAACCCATTTCAATGTCCAAATAAAAATTCTCACAAAGCCATAACATGCAAAAACATTCCAAATCCTCATTTCATATTATTTTAATCCATTGATACCTAATTCTCAAAAAGTATCCCTTATTAAATTGATCAATACAACCAATATGAAAAATTGGGTTATTTTCATATACCAGTTACATTATCCTTTACATACACAATATACAATTTTCTATGAAATTGCCCACCCCATTGGAAGCCATGGATACACCCTTAAAAACACCAATACGTTCAATGGGATGCATAAAAGGATTAAGGTATCAATTTAAATCCATGAAACATTAATATTAAGTTCGGAAAAAATTCCCAATGGGAATTAATACACAAGACACATACAAATGAAAATCAATTAATAAGTGTATGGGTAATTCTCTAAGAATACCTACCCAATTTAACAATAATTTACATTATATTTCCAATGTATATTGGCATTTTCAAGGACATGTAAATTTATTTCTCAAACTCCTCAACATCCAAGTTATCTCACCAAAATCACCTGGGCTCTAGAAATACACCTAAAAATATAATGAATTCATTATAGAAATTATTGTTTACAAATGAATTAAACCTTAATTTGAAAAGATACCAAAAATATCACCGGCTCTACCCTCTTTTCAAAACTCTATTCCACTACCTTGTGTGGTCAAAGAATAACTAATGACCCCAATTTTTGGAAAATATTTAATATGAGGTACAATTAATATAATTAAATATAATTAATACATATGGAAAAACTAATAAAAAATACCATGAATGCATACATATAATAATTTCGACACAATGACATGATGATGTAATCTAGTGATATAATCCACAAAAGCCAACTAAAATCCCAATATAATTGTTCTACACCATCATGATTAGGTTGAATCTGAATCAAATCACCAAACCTACCCAAATGAAATTATAAAGAACCAATAATAGAATAAAAGGAAGGTAATAGTAAGAGAAATCTCTCCCTAAACACAAAAAAAGTCAATGAAAACACCCCTAAATAAAAGGATAGTGAAAGGTGAAGGGGTTGGGAACCACTTAGTTTGTTCCCACAAAATGGGGGAAAAAGGGGGTTGAATATCCTAAAACACCAAAGGGGATTTTGGTAAAATTTCCCTTATCATGAAGTCATGGGAAACCATATTGTCTTGCCAAATAGTATTCCAAACCTCACACCAACCATGTAGATTGAACTGTATAAATAAAAACACCTCCATGTATTAGCTACGTGGTTAAACAAACCGTAAAACAATTACAAACACCCCCACTAGAGCCCCTCTCCAACCAAGATCATGGTTTGTCGAAAACTATGTGCAGTCCATGGACCATCTCCCATTCTCTCCTTGTCTTCACATGATCATCATTTGAACCTGAAGAGGTTTATCCTAAACCGTGTAGTAACCATGAAGTATAATTGTTCTTAGTGAAAATTGAACTAGAAAAATCCTAAGAATTATGGTGTCGCACAGTCTCTCTTAACCAGTGAAACCTATTGAAATAACTACAAACTGATAAAAAGTTATCTAAAGCCTCCAAATATCAATATAACATCTAGTTAACCACATAAGAATAATTACTATTCTAATAAAACAAATTAAGCATGTCCCACTCTCTAAATCACAAATCGAGCCCCCTTTCATGATTAATCCTATCCAGTAACTAAAAATTTCAATTTCCCTAAAAAATCCAACTAATTCGAGCACAGAATCATAAAAAAGATGTTTATATATAGTGAAAAAATTATTCATAAATTATATGGGTTTATATCCTTGAATCATGAGATCATAATTGTACCACTTACCATTAATTCATAAATAAATAGAGTCAGATAGCTGAATGAGAGGGATATATATTTGAAACCATTTACAACATTTAAAAATTTTCATGTAGATACAGTATAATTACAGAATGGAAAACTATTACCAAATGATTATAAATTTAGATGATTGATTCATGTGATGATTTCTCAATCCCCAAGAGTTAATTATATTAAACTAAATCAATAGTAGTATGGGTTCAGTAGGACTCCACTTTTGGATATAATTTTGATACATTATTCCACAGATTTAATTTATGGAGAATAATTATTGGATATGATTTAAAATTCAGAAAGAAATGTTATTTTTTAATTTCTTACTAAAAAAATATCCATAATATGTGTGGAGAAAAATATATTAAATTGATATTTCTGGGATTTGGAGTTGAATATTGATTGAATTTGAAATTTATTTTGTATCCAATGGGACCTCATTTTTATAGTCATGGATGAAACTATTCAAATAAAATCTCATTTATTTAATATTTTCATCAATACCTCTTTTGGAATGGAATATTATGTCTAGATATAAAATTTTTAAGTAGATAGATCCTAAATAATTATATCGCCTAAGTCACACCCACCTAATGAACGAATGTGTAGTTTAGATAATATATAGTAACATATTCAATCCATATCACTCTCCATAAATGAACATTATTGACCCAGATTCACCCATCTAGGTTTGGTATAGGATAAGTATGAATCGGCAGGTACATTATAAAAATAAAGGCACCTCAAACAACATAAAACATACATAACATAAAAATTTCACCAACATCCATTATAGTGATGCATTTAATGATCATGTGGGTGTTAATAAGGGCATAAGTAGAAACATCACTATAATATTATTATCTAGAACATGAGTATTTTTTAAATAATTATAATCTTGTCCCCTTTAAAATTTATCCCCAATCCTTCATATTTTATAATATGTGATTCCATTCTATTGTATTCAAAATAAAAAAATAAAAAATAAATATTCTATGAATTAAATTATTCTAAAAATCCCTCATAATTAATAAAATATCTAAAAATATGGATCCTATTTTTAAAACAAATAATTATATCCCTTAAAAATTAAATTAATAATTATATATATCTCATGAGATAAAACATTATATATTTTAGAGAAGTGAAATATGAATAGAAAAATAGGGGTATAATTCTATGAGTATACAACTATTATTATAATTTGGATTTGTCCTATAAATGTCTATTTAAATTCTTTAGTACTATATCTACTCTTTGAAATAGTTATATCCATATGTATCTTATCATATAAGGAATATTTGAGAGCTAAAGTCATAAGATCTTCGCGGTGGACCAAATACCATATTCACATAGGTGAACTAAAAAATTATTCCTATATTTAAATATTTTTAGTATATCCTTACATCATTAAGAGTTTATACGACAACATATTTTCATTATGGGATCTAAATTCCATTATCTTAGGAAGAAATATACATTTCTATTTTTCTTTATAGATATGAGTATATTTAATTAATTAAAATATAAATTCAAAATTATTATAAAGAATATTTCTACACTAAACCACATAATAATCCAATGATTTTAGGAACACCCTATTTTTAATAAAATATTTAAACTCATACCTATGGAATATTTATAAAGTAACACCCTTAAAATCAATTTTACTCTCGCAATGACCAATATTTTACTCAGTCTAACAACATCCATAATTTTGACCTAATCTTGTATTAAATTCCTCCCATAGATATGAATGTGACCAATGTATCCATATTCTTACTATAATTATCTCTTTATTAGATATCCATAATTTCTTGAATATATTAATCTATATAGATTGGATAGATTGTCATAGGCAACACTAGTGTATCAGATAAAGGAGATCTAATCCATTCCCCTTTCTTTTCCATTTTCTGTTAGACCATTAAACCTAGAATAAAACATGGATTATAATATACATTTTATATACATAAATACCTAGTTAATCAATAAAACACCATATTTAAAAAAACAAAAACTTATTGAAGAGTGATCATTGAGATTAGTAAACCTACTTGCATCAGAAAAAAATTCCAAAAAAATTATTTTTCTAGTGTAACATATATAATATAATTATGGTCTAGAAATATAATAGAAAAAGAAACCATATAGTAAAATTTATATGAAAATATATAGTAACTATATGTATTGTAGTTTTCTTTTAAATGTATCTCATTGATCATCAAATAAATTACTTCCGCACATACTCGACAATCCAAAAATGTCATCAATATGAGGTCTTATATAACTCATAGCATAATTATGATTCCAAATAACGCTTTTATGTTCAATTTGAGAGTCTACCCTACTAGTATATGGTTGAATAATAATCTTAGAATCATATTCAGATTAATTAATGAATATTTAAATTATTTAATCCACTATAAAACCTTTACAATGAGATGAGAGTGAAAAATTAAAATAAAATTTCAAAACCAATTTATTTTTCCTCCAAAGATACTATATTCACCTGCAATTTATTTCATGTCAATTTTTTTGGATAAAATTGAATTATTCTTCTTTGAATTTATTCATATATTTTCAATGAATCCATACTTTATTAATGTATTATAAAATAACAACATCATGGATATTACAAAAACTATTATAAACTCATTTTTCATCTGATTAACTATTACCACTTGTGATAAAATAACATTATAAAATTTCTCCATACTTCAATTTATGTATTTTTTTGAACCCTATATAGGATTTTTAAATTAGGGAAATGTCTTTTATTTTCAATATAATATCAATAATTATTATATATATATATAATTATCTGTTTTACCATTTAAGAATGTCTCCTTAAAAACTATTTAGTAAATTGCATAATGATATATATAATCGGTGGTGAGAAAAATTATTAAATAATTATCTCTGACCACGAGATCATGAGAATAAAAATAATAGATTCCTTAATTTTGTGTAATACCCTTAGTTATCAATCTTTAATTATATTTTTCAACTATAATGTTGAATTTCCATTACCCATTGAATAACCATTTATAAATTATCAGGTGTTGACCCTGTGGAAGATCGATAAATATCATAGTATTATAAACATTTATGGATTCAAATTAATCATTATTAGCTAACATATAATTATATTAATTATATTATGTCATGGATTATTTTTTAACATTATTATTTAAAATTATATTTATCATTACCAGTGATTCTATAAAAATAAAATCATCATTTAAATTTAAAAAATTTATATATAATTTTAATCCATAATTTTTTGGGTATCTAATTTTATGAAGATCCACCCTCATATATTCTTTAGATATAATTTTCATGTAGTTAGAGTATTTAGTTTAGATTTCCTTAAGAAAGGTTGTATGATTTGATTCAACAAAAATATCAGTTTTATTCAATAATTTAATGTATAGATAATATATTTTTTGATTCTCCAACTGTGAATTTATGAAATTTATAATTATATAAATATCCTCTGAATATTAAATCAATGCATCTCTTACCGAAAATAGCCCATTTAGGTTCATGAACTCTTATAATGGAATAACAACCACAAAACCTGAAATAATTTACTATTGTTTTCCCAAAAATAAATAACACATTTAGCTTCATGGAATTTCATTTCATGGAATTTATATTTATAATGTTGATCTAGTAAATAATTCACCACTATAAATATCATGAAATAATAATGTTATACATAATAGAATTATCCAGTTCTATTATTGTTCTATTTTATTATAAGTTACCCCATTTTTTATGGTATAATGGGGAAATAGATTCATGAATTATAATTTGAGTTTAAAAAGTATGAAGGAGTATACTATTTTCACTATTAATAAATCCAATGCATTTAAGTACAATCCAACATTGGTTTTGGAATTCATTTTTAAGGGAAATTAATTAATTTATAAAATCATGTTTTATGTAAAGGATAATGATTAAAAAATATAGAAAATTTTCAATTAATGTTTTATTGTAATATTTATCTAATAATGTGGGTGCATCATTAAATTCAATCAAATCACATTAAATTAATTCAAACTAATTAATTTTACTATTAATTATTTTAAAAATATTCCAATTTATTTTATTTTTCATGCATGTAAAACATTAATGATCATATTTAACCATTATGGGAAATAATTCAATTTTTTTATTTCATTAATTCTCTGAAAATTTATATATCCTTAAGAATAATTCCAAAAATGATAACACTCAAATAAATATATAAAACTAATACCTTTTTTATTTTTAAAAACCGTCATAAAAATTTCATGTTCCTAAAACAATTCCACCATTGAAGAAAATAGATATATTTCCCTCAAATGAAATTATATATACATATTTATTCAACATCCTTCCCAAATCCATGATCACATGGACCTCATGTACACATAAAAAATCATTTACTGTAAATTTATTTATAATGGTCTAATCAAGATCTTTCACACCCTTACATTGTATGTTTATATTATTAGAATTCCCTATGTAGATTTATTTCCTTTAATATGATGATTAAATATTCTTATATATTTATTTATTACTACACAGATCTCTAGTATAAATAAAAATACCCTACTATTAATAAATTTCAAAAAACACAATATCATTGCTGATCATTTTTATATTGTGATCCTTAGGATTGTTTTGTCAATTTTTATTCATTCAGTGATGATAATATCACTTATAATGTCATATATATAATCTATAATAAACATGGCATCCTCCTTGCCTATGTGTCACCCTCTCACTTCTCCAGGTCACCTCCAATTGATTGAACCTCCATTCCATTTCATCCCTCCCGCGACTGAAATCGTATTCCTCAGTGTGATACCTCTCATACCCGCCCTCTTGTTTAGGGTTTCTCCAGTACAGTGACGCTCAGAAAAAATACCTCTGGTATTCTCCCTCCACTACCCAGTAACCCTCGAACAGCTTCTAAAACTCCTCCTGCAACATCCAACGTCGATCGAAAGAACTGTACCTCGCATCTTGCTCTATCGCTGTATATGTTCCCTTGCATTTTAAGAACAGTCGTGTCCCCTCCATTGGTTATCAGTGAATCCATCCATCTTCTACGACTCCCCCCGTTCCATTCGTATTATGCGACTCCCGCTTTTCCATCTGTCATTGACCGAAAAAACCCTATCTCACTTCTCCCTCTGTAGTGGTCTATGTTCCCTCACATTCGCATATCAGTCGTGTTCCATCCATCGGATTTCAGAGAATCGATCTGCCTTCTGTGACCCTCCTCCGCTTATGCCTACTCCACCACCGCCTGTTCCTCCTCAGTCACGCACTGTCTCTACATATCCATCAGGTAGGGTTTCTTTGATTTTATTAATTTTTTATGGCATTTAATTCTTCTATTCATCCCTTAGCTTCGTGCCTCTCTTCATCCTCTATTCCCCTGTGATAGAAGACAACCATTACAATATTTTCTTTCTTCATCAGCATCTATAAATCCTTCGGCTACAGGTATGTTCTTATTGGCTACAGGTACGCTCCAATTCTCTCTCACCTCTCATCAAAGGATCTATTTGAGATTTGGATGCTTCCCTCTATGGTTCATCAAATGTTTTTTATTCCAATCAGACCCATTCCGTTGAAGCAACATTTCTTTTTAATTGTTGTTTCATTCATTCAATGTATCTTTTACCATGATTTATTGATATTGAGAAAACACTGGAGAAATTTTAAATGTATAATAAATTGTTTTTTTCAATATAGCGGTTTTGAATTAAATAGATATCCTTCAAATGTTGGAAACATCGATGATCCTAAAAACCTTTAATTATTTGTGAGTGTGATTGCAACCCCAAAGAACATCTAATATACTAGGTTACTATCTTGAAAAATCAATCTTAGCCCCTGATTGTTTGTTAGTTCCCATTAGTTTTTCTATTTTTTTCTTTTGTGATGTCCTCACCTCATATTAGTTACCAGATCCTCGGATCTACAACCATGATTTTTTGCATTACGAATCCAAAAAAATGATCATTCAAAATTGAAATATGAAGGCTCATATTTATTGAAATATGCAGGTTGATATTTATTGAAATATGCAGGTTTATATTTTTCTTTGCCTCCGCTCGAGCTTCTTCGTACCTCCATAGATTTCTACCTGCACCTTGGGGTCATGATTTTCATCCTCGGTATCTAGAGTTTCTCTAGATATTGTGTTATGATTAATATGTGTTATCGTCGGCTTCATATGTTTTTCATTGTTGGAACCGAAACCCATACAAAGGTGTCTGAAGTGATAACCCATTTAAATTGGATTTTTCCTCTACTTTGAAGCTCAGAATTGGTCCGAATAGGACATCCGTCATTAATTTCTTTCCCAATGTAATGATTTGGTTGAAATATCTCATATAACCCTATCCTCCTGATCCGATTTTTTTTCAAACAAACTATGCTAAGGTCAGTATTTTTTTATTGTTGCTTTAGTAATTTCCCCTATTATTCTCGATGTTTTCTTTGTCTATCTATTGATGTGTGGATTGTTTTGATTTTAGGAGATGGAATTACATCAAAAATAAGGTTTTTTAGGGGAAGGTATTGGATAAAATTAAATCAGTACCTAGAAATTCATACTATCACTGCATCATATGTATGCTCCTTCAATATTCCTGACTCAATATTATTTTACGAATTTTATTGGTAAAAACCTCTCTTCGCTTAGTTCCTGGTTTTATGTGTAAATTTATGATGGATGTTTTATTTGTTTGTTCTCAGATGTCTACTTACTGGTATTTTATTTTTATTTTTTTGGATACATTGTAGATATCTTTTGAGATTAAATTTGTAGATTGTATTCAAATTTACTTACTTCAGTGATTGTGTTATAAATCGTATAAAGTTTGATATGTTTGAGAAGATGGAACAAAAGCATCTACAAAATTATGTTAACAAACAATATATTTTTTAACCTATATCTTTATGGGGCCATAAATTATATAGTATGTCAACAACCCCTACTACCTATTTTTTCAATTACAGGTTGAACCAACCCCCTACTGCTCCCGGTGTCAAGAACCCCTACTGCTCCTATGTGGCAATTAGCAGTTCCCAGTAGGTTTTACATATTTCTCATATTTTATGTTTCAATTATCTATTCTATCTTCCAACCCCCTACTACCTGCAATTACAGTGGATTGTTCCTGAGTTTTTTGGGTTTCAAAATTTGGTTTCCAGTAGGTTCTTCCCCCCAACATCTGCTTTTCACCTCAGGCATGAGGCAATTTACCTTTTCAGAAACCGATATTCATGAATCTACAATACAAAAATGATATTATATCTATATTAATCAAGGTTCATATTACACTGTATGTTCAATCATGTTATGTTTGAAACAATTTTGAAATTTAGTTTTTATAATTTACTGGTATTACATTAATTACATATTCTATGATTGCTGTAGCTAACTACCTAGAAATTAACTTCTTGGGTTTCGAATTCCAGTTGCCAGTCGGTTATTCACATCCGCCTCATCTTCAAAGGACATGTATGAAATTAATTACCTGTTCATAAGCATAATTCATTGCATCTTCATTAGTGATATCATTTCACTAATCTATAACTACAGGTTAAAATTATAGTCTATGTTCATTCATTTTGTTGTAGCAAATTTCCAGGCAATTAACTTCTTGGATTTTGAATTCCACTTTCCAGTGGGTATTTGGCTTCCATGAGATCTTCAATGGACATGTTTGACATTAATTACCTGTTAATAGACCTAACTCATTGGTAAAGCAGTAGTGATATCATTTCACTTATCAAAAAATTCTTGTTCAAAATACGGTGTTTGATTAGCCAAGTAATTTTTTTAAGAAAACATCCGTATATTATGGACATTTTTAGGCAATGTGTTGCAAGTTCATGTAGTTTATTTTTTATGTTCCATGTTGGTATCCAACTGTTCCCGTGCTAAACCGTTTTTGCATACTCTCGGAGTCTCCCATAAATTTACCACATAAAATTTTCTTACAGACTTAGGAAAAAGGGTAGGTTTTTCTGAAATAAAAAATTCCCTTACATTAATTCCTTGGTCAACCGACGTCACTGGTCCTTCTACTGCTCGTGAATGGTCAACTAACTCTGCCAAACACAACCTTCACCTTGCAGCATCACTAAATGTTTAGGCTTTCTTTAACAACTCAACGTATTGTAAAACCTTGGTACGTAAACATTAGTTGACTCAAGGATCTGCATTTCTTCATGCAGGTATATGTTTCCAGGACGCAGACATAAAGATGTTTTCGGATAAGTAGAAGTTGACGAAAGAACAAGAATGTCTATGGTTGCCTTTAGTATTATTTAGAGTTCAAAAAGGACAACATTCCTCTTGAACTATAAGCATTCATCTCTGAATGCTTCATTTTTTCTTTCATTTATAAAATAATTGAATCTTTCTTCACTTAAAACCATGTGTAAGGACTTGTATTTATTTTATCATCCAATTATGGAAAAAGGATCGAGGACACAAAAAACCATTTCGGATAGTTTTAGATTTTGGGTTCAATTAGATCAGGTTTTATTGACTGATAAATTCTTATTTTATAATCTTTTATCCATGTTTAACCATTGTTTTATATAGTGTTCTCTAATATTCAAATATATGTTTAACAGTTTTTAATATCTTGAATATGGAAAAAATTATAAAATTTGAACTCTAATCAAAAATGTTTCTTGTGAACTAATCATGTTCAAAGAGAGTTTATTATTTCTTTGGTGTGGGGGTGATTATTCATTTGGTATCTTGACCATGTCTCATATCAACTTGGATTCTCTCGATCTGCATAATTGGATTACCAGGGGACGTCCCCATACCAATGGGACCCAACACATGGAATTGTTTTAGTTGATTATACGTGAAGAAGTATCTCTTAAATGGTATGTGAGAGAGTTAATCTTTATCTAGCATGACATTTCACTAAAATATTCTCTTAATTCTGTACTATTTTATTCAGATTCAAAAATTTCCCATTGAAAGATAATCATATTCATGCAGTGAATTTCATATTGCAGGCTTAGTTGATATTCATTGTAAAAATACATGAGCAATGAACATCTAATTCAATTCATTTTGGACGTTTAAACCTTTATATTTTAACCAACCTTCTATATTTAATATCTATAATGTGTTTTAATTTTTAGTGTATATTATTTTTAACATCTCCGGTGATTACAAACTTCAAATGATTAAAGGGGTCTGGCTCCAAATGGCCCACCATCTTTTCTTAAAAACATTAGTTTCTTTTACAGTTTTCATGCATTTTTTGGTAATGTAAACATTCTAGCATATAGGCAGGGGCTGGGCAGGTTGGAGGGGATGGGAGGGGAGGGGAGGGGAGGGGAGGTGCTGGGCAGGTTGGAGGGGAGGATGATGGTAGGGGGTAGGGGACTGCTGGGGGAAAAGGATGGGCAGGGGGGAGGGGAGGGGAGGGGCTGGGGCTGGGCAGGCTGGAGGGGAGGGGAGGGGAGGGGAGGGTGATGGCAGGGTGGAGGGGGCTGCTGGGGGAAATTGTTGGGCAGGGGGGAGTGGATGGGAGGGGTAGGGGCTGGGCATGTTGGAGTGGAGGGGAGGGGAGGGGTTGGGCAAGATGGAGGGGAGGGGAGGGGAGGGGAGAGGAGGGGCTGCTGGGGGAGGGGGCTGTTGGGGGAAAATGTTGGGCAGCGGGTAGGGGAGGGGAGGGGAAGGTTGGAGGGGAGGGGAGAGGAGGGTGATGGATGGGGGAGGGAGATTCTAGGAGAAAATTTTGTGTAGGGGGAGAGGAGGGGAGGTGAGGGTAGGGGAGGGTGATGGTATGTGGGAGGGTGCTGCTGGGGGAAAATGTTGGGTTGGGGGGAGGGGAGGGGCAGGGGCTAAGCAGGATGGAGTGGAGGGGAGAGGAGGGGCAGGGGGTTGCTGGGGGAAAATGTTGGGTAGGGGGAGGGGAGGGTAGGAGCATGATTGAGGGGAGGGGAGGGGAGGGGAGGATTATAGAAGGTGGGAGGGCGTGCTGGGGGAAAAGGTTGGCCAAGGTGGGGGGGGGGGTGTTGGGGGAAATTGTTTGGCATGGGGAGGGGAAGGGGTTGGGCATGTTGGAGGAGAGGGGAGGGGAGGGGAGGGGCTGGGAAGGATAGAGTGGAGGGAAGGGGAGAGGAGGTGTAGGGGGATGGGGATGCTGGGGGAAAATGATGGGTAGGGGGAGGGGAGGGGAGGCGCAGGTTGGAGGGGAGGGGAGGGGAGGGTGATGGTAGGGGGGAAGGGGCTGCTGGGGGGCTGCTGGGGGAATTCTTGTGCATGGGGGAGGGGAGGGGCTGGGGCTGGGCAGGATGGAGGGGAGGGGATAGGAGGGGAAGGGGGGGCTACTAGGGGAAAATGTTGGGCAGGGGGGAGGGGTGGGGAGGGGAGGGGCAGGATGGAGGGGATGGGAGGGGAGGGGCTGGGCAGGATGGAGGGGAGGGGAGGGGAGAGGAGGATTATGGAAGGGGGAGGGGGTGTCGGGGGAAAAGGTTGGCCAGGGTGGAGGGAGGGGAGGGGAGTGGAGGATGAGGATGAGGGGGATGCTACTTTTAATGCTCTTTTCATTCATGTCCATTTATAGATTACGATGTATAAACATCTATTGTGTGCTTCATGGCCATATGAATGTGATATTTCATTCATGTCCATTTCTTGGTGAAATTAATACTTAATTCTACATATTCATGTATTTTTATGTTGTATACTTATGTTTTATATATTCTTATGTTGTATTCTTATGCTTCATATTCAGGTACTCTTATGATGTGTTAGAAAAGGATGATTCCAACCAATCTTATATTGGTGCAGGAAAGATGAAATGAATTGGGAACATCTTCTACTTTCTAGAAAATTACTACATGTCTAAACATCACAACATCTCTGTTTGTGGACAACAATTTTCTTTGTATTATAATTATTCTTCATCACATCAGTTTTTTATTAGATAAACTATTCATTAAGTAACTCCTCTTCACATTTGTCTTTCATAGTATGCAATATTGTTTTCTTAAATGCAGTTTTTATTGAACTCAGGTTTACATTCTTGACTATTCCAAACTGTTTCACATTACAATTTATTTATCATAATTTAACATTTTATATTGATTTCTTCTTAATAGATTCACTTATAATTCATAATTATTCACCACATAATTGTGACTAAAATACATTAAACGTTACTATTTTTTCGCATCTATTACAAATAGTACTCTTAAGAAGACAGATAATAAACTATTATGTTTTATAAATAGTAATATATAGTTAATACAGTGTCGTGCATCGCACGGGCGGAGTACTAGTATTTCAAAATATGTAACATTTCTCTATATACATGTAAATATAATACTTAAATTTTTATGTTATATTTAATGTATTATTCCCCATTTCGATGATTTATTTGGTACCAATCACTACTGAGAGGACCTTGGATTTATCATAAATAGATTTATTTACCTCTTAAATATTTTTATATTCTTTAGAAATATTATAATAGTAGTGTAACCTGTTAATGTGACTAATATCCTTATTACCCTTTATATAATTTCAATCACTAATCTATGGTTAGATTTTATCTATATTATTTTAAAATATGATATCTATATCCTTATTCATTTTTTCTATAAATATATTATAATTTTTTAAATATCAACAAAATATCTAAAAAATATTTACTATGTACCATGTTATAAAATATATGATTTTTTTAAACCTTATCATCAATGTTTTATATTATCTCTAATGAATATTAAATCTCATTAATAATAAAAATATGTTGACTTATATAAAATATATCCCAAATATTAGTTGAATATATTCAATATATATAGGATATCATGATTTTCCCTTTTCTAAATCATTAAAGAAACAATGAGTGACCATATTTGAATGTGAAGAAATTTTAAAATGAAGCCGTTTTCACAATATTGAGAGTTGTTACAGATAAGTTCATTTTATTTTTTCCAATTTTGATATTGTTTCTAATAAATTTATCTACATTATGTATATTCCTATACACTTTCATGTCTATTTATCTGAAAAATAATATTAAGATTTTAGCCAAATATGGGTAGATAAATGTGACGAACCAACCCAAGTTTCCCTCAAGCCTGACTCCGGACCCATTTATCGCATACCAGAAGGGCATTCCCAATCTCCATGGGCTAGAGACAATCTCCTGAGCATTGAATAATGCAAGATATGGAATGATTTCTCACAACATGAATAACCACATTGAATACATATAGAATGAAATAAATAAATAACATAAGACTAATGATGATATATGCCATAACAATGAGGAAAAAATTGAAATATTCAAATGAAAAAGCAGCCAAAAACTCCAAGAAAACTCCAATTCAAAAGGAGTAAAATCCAAACAGCTACTCCCAATGACAGAATGGACGAACTCTAACCATCTCACCACTAGCTACCAAACCAGCTGAAAAACCCTATTTCCTCAATGTGGTGCCTTTCATTTCCCTGCACTATAATACAAACAAACTTCTACGCACCACTGATGTTGTGTGTAGGGTGTAAGAAAACAAGCTTAGTAGGATCCAACCTATGTGTTTCGTAACAAGTATTTTTGTAACAAATAGTGTATTCTCATTGTCAGTAAAATAATTTCATGATAATAAGTAATGAAATTTTACATAAAAGATGGTAAACGTTTCCATTTTTATATAGTTATAAACTAAAGACGGTATATAAATTTCAAAGTATGTTTTCTATATCATTTACCCCAATCATAAACAAGCATATCAAGGATAACTCAGAAATCCAAGAATTACAAAACAAAATCACAGGTATCACAAAACCATGGAATACTATTTGTCCAAGCCGAAAAGCAATCATACCACAATAAATCAAGTGCACAAATTCGGATCATACATCAACATTTCTAGTAAGTAGAGGAATACCCGATGAGTATAAAAACTGTAAATTTTAATATTATTCCCATAGAACAACGGGATTAGGAAATAGATGAAAGCGCCAAGATAAATATCCTTGATAAATAGAAAAAAAATTGATGACTTACCAATGCGAAACCTTCCCCAAAAATACATAGGTAACTAATGTCCTCTCATTCATAATTCATTCCAATTCTTTGAAAACAATTTCAAAACAATTTCAAAAATTCCATTTCAATACATCGAAAATTAAAATTTTCTATCTATTTATCAATGACCAGGGAAAAACAATTTTTCACTAAAAACTCATTTTCACAAAACACAAAAATATCATCAGAATTTGAATATTCAAATGATTTTATAATGAAAACTATTAGGTTCAACAATTTTTGAAAGATGCAGGGCCGCCTACTATAAAACTTGGGTCGCACATGCCCATAACGAAATCAACAATCAACGAAAACCAAAAATTTCATTAAAGGGTCATGAATAAAATCAACATCATGATTTATTAGACTTATAAGAATAGGGTTCCACATAAGATAGGTAACATAGATACCTCAAAGATGAACAGCCGCTGCACCACAATCAATGGAAGAAATGGACTCTAGAATGGGATCACACAATTGATCCAAAGAGACACACTGTGATTGAATCATGGATCAGACATCAAATGGATCGATCTATAAGGGGTTGTGTTTCTCAAAAACATTTTAGAACAACCATTGGTCGAGATCCATGAATAACCATTAAATGAATTGACAAAAAATAGGTGCATGCTATATTTAAAAATTGGATGCAAGTCCTTACAAGACATGTAACCCCAGTTCATGACATGTAACGACCACTCACCACATACATCGAAAAACATGTCACTTCAGATTAAAAATCCATCATTTGAACCATACACAACATTTAATCACCAGTAAAGATGTGTACCAGTTAACAACATTATCTTTGCTTTCATGACATACATCCATCAATTATTACACGGCGTGTATCATAGTTACATGTAATGTATCATCTCTCTGGCCTAATGAAATTGAATTTTATTAGTGTAATTCAAACAAATATTTAATGTCACCATTATTGTAACCCTTCAAATCTCAATGGTTTGGAAAACTACTATGATTTCAAGAGAGTGTGTAATTAAATGATAAAGAGATTTAACAAACTCTTCACCATAATGACTATCCTTCATTGGGTAGGTGTGTGGAAGATGTAATTACCCAAAAGAGATGAGTCCACTGCTCCCTTGTCAATGACTCGCTTTCTGATGTCTTATTGGAATTTGATCATTGTATTCATATATCTTGGACAAATGTATTGGACTTCTAACAGAAGATTTA
Source organism: Viscum album (assembly GCA_963277665.1). Taxonomy (NCBI): domain Eukaryota; kingdom Viridiplantae; phylum Streptophyta; class Magnoliopsida; order Santalales; family Viscaceae; genus Viscum; species Viscum album. Next base: position 771,921,358 of record OY728142.1, on the reverse strand, counting down.
TTCTTATAGTCAATTATCTCAACGTGGTCATCCTAAACAGAAGCATTTTGGTCTAACTACATTTCCTCCAATATTATAACATGAGTAGGATCAAGGATATACTTCATCTGATGAGATATGTGGAAGAAATCATGTATTTCTGTCAATTGAATCGCAAATTCTAACTGATAAGAAACCTATCCAAACTGTTCAATGATCTCAATCTCTCCCACCTGTCTCAGTACAAACATTGCCAATTTTCCAAGATGATTATGACCCAATAAAGGAGAAACTTTTTAGAAACCACAATCACTTATGAATAACTCTAAAGGCTGAATCCATTGATTTTCATACATTTTTTGTTAACTCTGGGCTGGTAAGAGCCATCAATGTATATACTGAATCATTGTTGATGTTTCATGAACCAAATCTGGAACAACTAAAGACACTTCTCCCACCACATCCCAAAAAATATGTTATCTACATAGGCTACCATAAAATTCCACTAAGTGAGACATTATGATAGCCAAATGGTAACTTTTTTCATAGAAAAACTCAACCGTCCCTAGAATGATATCCCATGATACACTAAAATCCTAGATGCTGGCGCGAAGCATATCCTAAGGGATTTGAATTAGAAACTCTATATGACCATTTTGTTGATTAAATTTTTTTTGACTTCTCTATTCCATTTGTTTACCAAATCAGAATGAATATTTTCAAATGAATTCATATGTTTTATTTTTTATTTAATTTATGTATCTTTTTATACAAGATCATCATTATATTAAATATCATACACATTTTGAAATAAATTCATACAATTTATATGTTAATCATAATGAGACTTAATAAAATTTACATTGTATTCCCCAATACCTTCTCATGAATCAAATTTAGTATGAATTTCATCATACACACTAATCAGTATCATACTCACTAAAAAATCATATCAACTATCATAACTAATTAATCTTACTCAATTACAGTTCACTTTTTTATTTTTGGAAGATAAAAATTATTTATGTAACCTCATTATTGTGACAAGAAGATAGTGTTATATCAAAAAGAAAATATTATTGATATAAATTATGTTTTTTATTTTGTTTTTTTAGGAGAAAATAATGTCATTGTTTCAGTTTATAGATGATCATTGAAGTTCATGTTGTTAAAGTCCCTCTGAGATTTAATGAAGAAATCCAACCATTATAACCAAATATGAAAATTCAGAATTTGGACAATAAATACCAAGTCATTCAAATGATATCAACATTGACAAGATTTTGAGATTCTATTTGAGAGCTGTGTCAAGTATGGATTTGTACGAAAGCCTTGATGTTTTCATGTAGTGAATATCTTGTTTGACACACAAGAAATCTTCATAAGATCTTCTTTTATTCATGTGATGTTGATCGTTGGTGATTACAATTGAGGGATTTGGTGTATATGATGATTGATGTGTTGATATTATATGGATCTAGGGCTTCTAGTGATAGGAAGATAAAGGTGATGATTAAATTATTAATTGATGTATGATAGGGATAGGAAGACAAACTGAATTTAATACTCTTATCAAGGGCTTACCCTAGTTTGGGAAGACATACTGGCTTGAAGGAATAAATTTTGGGACCTCTATCCTAGGTTAGAGGATACCATTTCCATTATGTTAATGGAATTTTAATCTTTATATTTTCTACTGCATTGTAATAGAAATCCAAATTTATTAGTTTTTCATCTTTCTATTCTATAAATTGATAATCATAACAAATATGATTATGATCTATTTCTATACAATGATTTCTATCTTTTTTAATTATTGTCTTCTAATTAACCAATACAATTAAATATACTTAATGATTAGATTTTGGTATTAGTTTTATTATCATAACAATAGTTAGTATGATCATTTACATCATTTCTCGGATCAAATCATTTATTTTGTGAATACGATTAATTTCATTTATGACATGCATAATACCTTTTTAACCAACCTAAATAATATATAAATTATCTTCAGAACTAGGTCCTAATCAAGTTAATTGTTTAAATATAACAAGAGGTCTATTGAATTTTATTAGTTTAAATAATTTCTAACAAAGTTCATTTCATGGAAAAAAAAATGAATGTTATTAGACTTACAATTCACACTGTATTATGTTGTTCTATCTTCATAAATATATTTTTATCCCCAAATGGTATTAGGGATAGTTTCCACTTCTTATATATTTCCTTACATTACATTTTTATGATAGTTATATTTATGTTGTTATCTTTTTGTTTATAATTATTCATCTACTCTAACTTGTATCGTGGAAAAAGATTTTTTTATTATTCTAAAGATGCATGGTTTTAATTTTGGATCCATTGAAAATTTCAATACTAAAAGTCCACCTATTAGTAATGGGATTGATTGTGAATATAAGACACATAGAATGAATATGTTTGTTATCAATATTTTCATTGAAAATATTTTAATGCATAATATATACTGTAAAATCCTTCATAAAGATGTCTAAACTTTTACTAATAAAAAGAAGAAGTCATTTTAACACAACTATAAGTTAGAATATACATTACATTATTCAATGAATAGAAACATATAAATTTAGGTATCATCATCTGATGCATCAAATTTCATTTCGAGGAAACTAGATATTACTCATTTTAATACATCTTAATTCATTGAGACATGAAGAGTCATGCTTAGGGTAGATTATCAGGATTTTTTCCCATATGGAGAACCTGTAACAATATTTCAAAACATATTTATGAATATTTTAAATAGATTACAATCCATGGGAGAAACATTTATCAAGATTATGTTCTTGTGGAAAAGATCATAGACATCATGCCTAATGAATCTGAGTCAATGAGAACAAAAGTTGATGAATCATGAAAATTTAATAATGTTATTGTTGATGAGATATTTGGAAATCTACTAAAATATTAGAATATATTAAATAAATATTCTAAAAAGAAAAATAAAAAGAACAGAAATTTTTTTTTACCACAACATCAAATCAGATGAAGGTCAAGACACCTCAGAAAATAGTGAAGTCAACAAAGAAGAAAGTGGATGTTCAATCATACTCATGTGATTTTGAAAAATAAAAAAATGACTTATCCAATATTTCATGATGCATGAAAAAGATTATTTTAAAAAGGATGTTCAATACATATAGTAGAAAATTTATAAGAAGTACAAGAATATTTCATAAGTCACATTCTATGAATGTAAGAAAGTAGCACACATCAAACCTAATTATCCAGGATATAAAATAAAATGCAGAAAAGAATGGAATTCTAAGAGGAATCACGAAATGTACTAATTTATTAATTTAAATAATGTTCCAATATAATATTATTCTTGGAGTATAATATGATTATATTCTTCCTAAGAATTAATAGATATAGAAACCCTCATACACCCGAATATTGGTCTTATATCTAGAATATCCTTTGATAATCATTGTTTTATGGAAAATGAACAAACTGACTAATCCTTAACCAATATTTATTTAAATTATAACCATCTTAATGATATTTTATATATTTATTTGGATGAAGAATCTTCATTATCCAAAGATATTTTACCTTATTTGGAAGAAGTACCTAGTCTTTTCATGTTGCATGAGAGTGAAAACAGTAAGATTAGGAATAAACATTATAAGTAAAATTCTAGAATCATTGTCTTTACAAAAGAAGCATCTTATATTTGTAATGATCATGAAGAAAAATATTTCAAAAATATTACTTTTTCAAAAAACCTAGAGTTTATTAATTATGAAAAGGATAATATTTATAAGTATATTGAAAAAGACTTTTTTTGAGAAAAATTGATTTTGAGAGAAAATTTTAATCTCAAACATATAATAATTTGGATTTTAATTTATTTGTTAGAGTAACATCTGAAATATTTTCTCTTAATAATATTTAATCAATCATGAATTCTTGAAAGGAATAATTTGATACAATTTATAAAAATATCAACCTCTAAGGAAATTTTCTGTAATTTTTTATTCTCCGTTAATACTTGTTTTTAATAATAACTATTTTGTTCCAAAAAGAGCCACCTTCTGTTGTATATTTCAATGTTGTGGAATTTTGAACAAAAAATGGTAAATAATAAAAATAAAATAATTTGGATTCCATAAACCACTTTTTTCTAAACAAATGTTGATTTTTATGATTTTACTTTCCAATATATCGGGTTCCAAGAATGTTTGGACTCAAAAATGAGAACTATTTTATTTTTAGGAAAACAAAGTAAGTACCAACAACAAATCATGGTACATGGATCGTGGTTGTTCCAAGCATATGACTGGTAATAATGACTTCTTTGAAAACGTTACCTAAATTAAAAGTTGATGTGTTGCCTTCAGAGATAATGATCAAGGAAATGTCATGGGTATATGTAATATTTTTTCATGGAAAATCCTTGATTTAAAATTTATTATTTCTTAAGGGTCTTAAAAACAACCATATATGCATAAGTATGTTTTTTAATGAAGGATACCTGGTGAATTTTAGAATAATAAATTCAAAGTACATAATTCCAGGGATTATGTTATTCTTTATTCCCATCAGCATGAAAATTGTTACAAACATAAATTACAAGACCATAGGATCTAATAATTACCATTCCTTAGTGCAGTGGATGTACAATATTTGTTATTTCATTGAAGGTTAGAACACTATAGCCTTATGAAAATATTCATATTTATTATAATGTATATTCTTATGATCTATTGGATCATATATTATATTTTTCAAAAGTTTTTGAACCTTTTTAATATGTCAAGAAACCTATGTCAAGCATTATGGCTATTAGTGAAGTCACAACTATAGATCCGTTATAGTTAGTGCACATGGATCTCTTCATTCCTATACAAACTATATGTGTTAGAGGGAAATAATACATATTATATATATTTAATGATTAAACTAGATTTGCATGAATTTATTTTCTCAAAAAGAAATAAAAATATTTGTATTTCTTTAAAACTGTTATAGATAATGTTAAAAATTAGAAAAACATTCCTTTGATAACAATTCATATAGATCATGGTGGAGAATTAAAATACTAATATTTTTTAGCTTTGTATTAGTAAAATTGTATTTACCCAAAACTTCTCATCCCCATGAACTCCTCATCGAAATGGTGTTATGGAAAGAAGAAAAAGAACTCTTCAACAGAAAAAATGAACCATTTTAATTGAATACTCAATTGGTAAAAAATTTTTGGCTGAATGTGTTTGTACTTCTTGTTATACAATAAATTGAGTTTCAATAAGTCCATTTATTAATTATGAAACTTCTGAGTTATGAAAATGATGAAAACCAAAATTCTAATACATTAAAGTATTTGGTTGGAAAATCCTCATTTTGAGCATATATGTTAACTTACATAAATTTTATCCCAAGTCCTATGAATGTATTTTTTTGGCAATTACACTACCTCTAAGGATTATCTAGTTCTCCATAAAAATTCTCGAACTTTTGAGAAAACAATACATGTTAAATTTGATGAATCAAAACCATTTATTTTTAAACATTCTAAAATCTATCTTCAAACGTGTTTTCCATAATTGATTATCAAACATTGACAAAACAAACTTCTAATAAAGAGAATACTCAAGAAAATTATTCATAAGCTTTCACTCGAGAAGAATTTCTACCCAATGTTGATTAATACATTTTTCATAACTGAATTGAGTTGTTTCTCATGAATCATCATAGGTATATTATCACTAGGGATGTAAATCAACCCATAATGACTACAACTTCCTTAAAAATGAAGTATATAATATAATATATTTTCCAAATTTGATCATAAAAGTGATAATGTTGATTTAGATGATTAAAATGGGATTAAATATTTATATTATTAAGTAAATTATTTAGAAAGGAACAAAGTGTAGACCTTGGTTGAAAGATCAATCGAAACAATTGTAATTGAAGTAAAAGGGGTCTTCAAAAACAAAAGTGAAGAATGTTGACTCATTATCAAAAATAAATAAATATTTTTTTCTAAATGATATAATCAATAAAATAGATTATAGCATGAATAAACCAGTACTCTATTAGTTATACATGAATATATTCATATTTATTTAGACATTGCAACATTCTTAAATTTCAATATTTTCTAACTAGATGTGAAGTCTTCCTTCCATAATAGATATGTTCAAGTGGATTTTATTGTAGAGAATCTTCCGGGTATTAATGTCACAAATAATCCTAAATATGTTTTCAAAATTATCAAAGATTTAGATGGTAATAAGATGGACCTTATATCCTAGTATAACAGGCTTACATGATTTATGTGACAAAATAAATTTGTTAACGGAACTACTGATCCAACACATTTTATTTAAAATGAAAAAAAAATCTATTTACATTTTTCAAATTAATGTTGATGACATTATATTCAAATAACCTCACCAATCTTTAACTAAATCATTGGAGAATGTTATGAAATATGAGTTTGAAATGTCTATTATGGGGGAGTTTACATTCATTAATGGTTTTCAAATTTCTCAAAAATAAAAAGGAACATAAATATATCAATATAAGTATATCAATGATCTTATTAAGATGTATGGATATAAGAGTGGTAAAAGTATTAGTACCCAAATATATACCTCAAATTCCATTTAATTTGATGATGTTTGACAACAGGTGGATCAAAAAAAATTTATAGGTACAATATAAATTTTACTATACTTAAAATATAGTCATCCGGACATTATGTTTTTATATTCTTATGTGTAAGGTATCATGAAAATCCAAATTGATCCCAACTAAAATATCTTAATTTTTTTAAAGTGATCTATGGGTTTAAGAAAATTTTACACTTTTGGAAATGATTTTGTTTTAAAAAAATTTGATTCAAATTTTGGAGGTTGTAGAATTGATTGAAGAAGAACATCCAGAACATGTCATTTCTTATGCGATTCATTAGTTTCTTGGTCCTTTATGAAACAACTATTGGTATACCTTTCCACTGGTGAATATGAATGTATGGAAGTTGGAAGTTACTATGATCAGGTCTTATGGATCCATCAAACCTTATCTAAATATAACATTATATTTAAAAAAGAACTCAAATACTATGTAATAACTCTAGTTCCATAGGCCTAATAAAAAACCATGCACGCTATTCATATGTAAAGAACATTGATATTAGGCATAAATCTCCTAGGGATAACACACATAAAAGAGATATAATTCTACAATTCATCGGAACACAAGAATAACTTTCCAGTATATTTACAAAACTATTAAAATTTGATATTTTTCAATACATTATACATAATATATGAATAATCACTTAAATTAGTCATTCAATTCAATTTGTTGTTTAAAACATCTCCATACATTAACGTTATATAAAAAAAGATTATATATGTTTTTATAAATTATAAAACCTTTATTTCTAAACTAAAAATTCTAATAAAAATATTTTTTTACAGTACCAAATTTTAAATCGAGTTTCAACAAAATTTTTTATCAACACCAAAAATATTTATCGGCACTAGAAGATTTATCGGCATAAAAATTTTCCATACACATTTTTTCTAATTATGATTTCCTAATTTGAATATCATTTTTAGAACATATTATTGAAACCAATACATCTATCTTGATATTTCTAATAGTATGATTTCTTTTATTTTTATTTATTATCTCAATACAGTTATGTTTTTGGTATTTTTTTGAAACCATTATCAAATTCACTTTTAATGTGATATATTTTTTAAAAAACCCATCAATAGATCAATTTTTTTCAATCGTAAGATATATTTGATCTAATATGAACTATATAATCACAATGGTTACTTCCTCTCACGTATAAAAATGGGATCCCTTCCTCACCCCACATCAATTATTCTATAATATACAGTGAAGCCCTACCCAAGTTTGAATGTCTAAGTCTGATGTTTTCCATACCTAGCATATTTCAATTGGATCCATGTCTCATTTATTAACAATATCACTAAATGTAATGGCTCCAAAATATTTCCCCAATATGAAATTAATTCATTAAATACTACTCACAAGATAACTCTATGACACTTATGATTCATCTCTGAAGTGAATCATTAAATTCCAAGGTTTGAAATTGGATTGTGTGGAAAAGAATGTTCATAAAGATCGAATCATTTTAGACGAAGTGATTTACTTCAACAAATCATTGAAGATTTAGGAATATAATTATAATGATTCCTTTCAGGTCTAGGATAGTGAGTTAAGTGTCAGCTAAACAAGTGTATAATTTCAGATGTAGTCCATTATAAGAAGATGCATTTTGTCCATCCAAAAAATTTCCAAACGAAAAGGGTTCGTTTGTTAAAGAATGGGTTGAACAGTATCTATTTTATATTCAAGATGAAAAAACGATGAATACTAATTTTTAAATATATAATAGGCTTATTTCACTTTGGATGAAATGATTTTTAATTCCTAGAAGTGGTGATATAGAAACATTAAAATTTATGGTGGCTTTGAACCTTGACTATATTGTCAAAATGATCCTGATTATCTTTATGGGTTATAATCTCAGTACACTAAAAATATCATTTTTGGTGCAGTTAAATCTCAATTTATTATGCTTCCAACCACCCTCAGTAAGTTCATTCATGAATAATTAATGTTATTCATGATTCCTCTAAAGACTGCACAATGAAATTTGACATTTTTTAGGATTTTTTTTGATTAAGTAAGCTGATTGAATATTATTTTTGATTTGTAATCATATAATTTCATTAAAGTATCAAATATCAATGTTTAAAACAAGAAAATAAATTATGTGAGGGTATTTTATAACAATTAGAGCTTATTGTTTTAGAAAAACAAAAGAAGAAAAATTCAGGTCCTATTTGTAAATCAATGAAGAAAAAGAAATGTGTTTATCGTGAAGGAATGGTCATATATAGAGAAAATAACCTAATGAAAAGAAAGAGTGAGATCCCCAAATTGGGCTCAATCCCATAGAAACCTTAGATGCAAACCTTCACGATGGTAAAATTCTTAAAGCACATGAAAAAGAAGAATAAATGGAATAAGAGAATGTAAATCAACATTACAAGTAATTCATTGTAAAAAAAAATGTTAAAACATATAGTGATATAAGTAAAAAAGAAAAATATATTCCCTATACACATGTAATTGCTAGAGTAAAAAAAGTAGTTGGTAAATCAGCACCACCAGAAATCTCTCAAGAAAATGTTAGAGAAGAACAATAGGATTCTTAAATACAATAAATTGACAAATTCCATAAATAATAAGCTGATATGAATGATGAAAAACATCCCAACCTGATAAAATACTAGTAAGGTGTTCAGAAGAAACGTCAAGTATATTTCCATAACAAAGGGATTATCCCTCAAAACAAGTCAAAAACGTGAATCTCATTCATATATCAGATAATCATGAAACAAGATCTGATGTTAATAGGAATCAGAATTCAGAATAAGATGATGGAAGTCACCGTGTAAAACATTTCAATTAGAAGGAAGATACTGATTTAGATCAAGCAATCACTTTGAAAAGACATCAATTGGTTATTCAAGAAATAGGAAGGATTAAAAATTCTCTTCTTCACCTACTAATTATTGAAGGGAATATTGAATCATTTGTGGAAAATGAAAATAATAGGTCATAGTAAATCAAACTATTAAGGAAAAGGATAATCTATCATGAGTATGATTTTAAAATTCTGGATGAAAAATCAAAAGAGCACTGAAACGATTGAAATAATGTTGTGAAATAGTTATATATGTTCTATGAGATCTTTACAGTTATTAATGTCAAGGTATATGGTATGAAAAGGCAAGTGAATGAGCATTTAGATTCTTTTGACTAGTTTAAATGTGATACCAATCAGAGATTTATTGTAATCAGATCCCAAATGAAAGTCATTTTGGTTATTTTAATTAATTGAAAAGAGGTTGGATTTTGTTCAATAAAATATATTACATATTTAGGATTATATTATTAACATGAAGAACCCAAATTATTTTTATGCAACATAGTGTAATTACTATAAAAGGTAACCAGATATCATGTAAAAAAGTATCAGTCTTAAGAATAAAAGTGTTACGATCATTAAGAAAAAATTCATCCTCCGGAAGAGAAGATAAAATCTCAATAAGAAATACATTATAACTTGGATATGTTGTTTGAAGATCAGGAAAAAAATACAATCCTAGAAGGAATCTACTAAAAAAATTTGTAGACCTAAAAGTGTTCATAATGATAAAGGTAATGGTTCTAGACCAATGAATGAAAGAGAACGGTATGGAAAAGAAACAAATTTTTTGAACTCTTGTATTAAATGAAAATTGAAATACAAGTTTTTTACATTGATATCATTTGCATTCAATGATTTCCATTTTTGGGGAATGTTCTTTCACTATTTTTTAATGATCAAATTATTTATTTCCTTGTGTTGTTTGTTTCTCTAAACCATTTAAATGTATTGAAACATCACTCGTATTTCCTTTTGTAAATAAGAAAGTTGGATATTTGTTTACATTACGGAAGATTGTTTTATAAATTTGTAGAACAATGATAGAATAATTGTTAGAAAAGAGAATGTATTCAATAGGGATATCAAATCATAAAAGTATTTTTTTTCTAGAATATAATCCTTACGGATTATTTTATTCTAAGTGGGAGGTTAGTCATATTCAAACATTATTTAGAAGTGTTTTAACATTCAATTAGATGTAAGTGTTAGTGTTCACTTATGAATATGAGAATCTACTTAAATTCATAATCATTTATTTGATTTTAACTTGTGGTTTGCACTTTTAAAAAAGGGGGAGGTTGGTGAGTCCAAATTCTTCTTTTTTACTTTATTATTCCTTTTGTTTTTGAAGTCTCAAAAATTCATTTTAAATTAATTAATATGTTGTTTTATTGTATTTAATTTTAGAATATTTATTATACAAGATCCCGATAATGATAAATATCATACACACTAAGAAATACTGTCTAAATATTTCTATATTTATCATAACGAGACTTAATATGGTTTACATCATTCTCACAATGCACTGTTTTCTAAAATCATGTCAGTTATGATTTTCATCGTACAACACGATCATTATCACATTGACTAGAAAATCGTATTCATTTTCTTACCAAATCTATCATACTATTTTCTATTAACATGATATTTTATCATATGATGCAAATTATTCTCATAGCCACATTATTGTAACAAACAAATAGTGTTATATTAAAAAGAAACATTTTTTTATCAAAACGATGTCATGTATTCTGTTTCTATATGAATAATAAAATGACGTTGTGGATTCAGTTTCAAGAAGACCATTAGAGTTCTAGTTGTCAGAGCCCCTCTTATATTTAAGGAAAAAATCTGATCGTTGGAACCAAATATGAGAATTTTGACTTTTTCCAATAAATACTATGTTATTGAAACGATATCAAGATTGATGTGATTTTGAGATGCTATTCGAGAGATCTGTCAAAAATTCCATTATGCAAATGACTTTAAGTATTCATGTTTTGAATATTTTTTGACACACATTTAATATTCCAAATCTTTTTTTCATCATGTGACACTATTCGTTAGTGATTATGATCAATGGTTTACATCGATATGAAGACAGATGTGTCGATATTCTATAGAATAAGGGATTCCAATGATTGAAAGTCAGAGGTATCGATTACCTTCTTAATCAATTGTTGATGGGGATAGGTATAAGGACAAAATTCTATATACTTATCGAGGGATTAACATGGTGTGGGTAAGACGTACATGCTTGAAATTATCAATCAAGAGACATTTATCCTAGGCTAAAGAATACCCTTCTCGTTGGGTTATAATAATTGTATTCTCTAAATATTCCAATGCATTGTAATTGAAAGGGAATTATATTAGTTATTTATTCTTCTATTCTATACTTTTATGATCATAACCAAACTAATTACCATACTTTTTTAATACTCTAATTACTATATTTTGTGATTAATATCTTTTATATACTCTATATGATTCAATGCACTTTATGGTTTTATTGTTGTATTATTCATATTATCTTTACCATAGTGATAATGTTCTTTTACCCAATTACTATGATCAAATAATTTCTTCTATGAATATGATTAATTTCTATTATGACATGTGGAATACTCATCAAAACCAACCTGATTGTGATATTCATTATCATCAAAACTAGGGATCAATCCTTTTATTTATTTTAATACAATAACAGGACAAGCGAATTGAATTCGTTTAAATAATTTGAAACTAAGATCCTTAAGGGATAAAAATAATAGTTTTAAAAACTACTATTCACCCCATCTAGTGTTGTTCCATATGCATATACATATTTTAATCCAACGTGTCTATAAATGGATACAATGTAGTGCTCAATTGAATCATAGGTTCTAATTCCTCTTGAAGCATTTTTTAGAACCTTGAGGTAAACTAAGGATACCTCTCCAAAACCAAATTAGAAGGACTCCCAGGTAATATCATGATCTCCTGCACATACATATTACCAATACCTTCAACCTTATTAGTGTCTATGATCATAATGAAATTACAAGACATCATCAGGCAATCAAAAACCACCCATATATCAATAATCCCTAAGGGTGTCCATGGGAATCCCAAAAAAAAACCATGCTTACCTCATCCCATTTGCAAACTGTCACTGGATGAAGCTGAAGAAGACCAAAGTGTTTCATGTGGTCTTACATTATTCATTGTCATGTGTAATAGTGAGACAAAAGCTCTTCAAATTCATGCATCATACCTAACCACTATAATCTCCATCTCATGTACTAATCATCTTCATTGTTCCTGAATGTATGGCCTACAAAGATATGTGACAATAAAATAATACTAAACTCCCCATATATTAATGGATGAAAATAATTTTCTAGAAGTTAAGTATTCCATATGATGAAAGAGAGCAACCGGAAACGGTCTCCCCAACATAAATGATTTTATGAGTCTTATAAAAATCATCGTCCTACTAACAACTATAAATGATAGAATTTGGGAGAGGATATGATAAGATAAAACAATCCGAAACTATGCCTAAACATCCACATATTCACTTAGGTGAAACTATGTTCAAATCCTCATAAATTTCCACTCCTCGTTTGATTCCAGGACACCCTGTGATGGTACATTCCTTCTAAGAGTATCTATGACAAAATGTCCATTTCCCAGGGTATAGTAAATGTTAATGTCAAGAGTATGAAGGTATTCTACCCATCACCTCTATTTCAGAATTTGGTCCATCTGAGAAAATATATAACTCGGAAGCTTATAATCAGAGATGACCGTTAACATTTTCCCCTAATAGATAGTGCTTCTAACACTTAAGTGCATTCATGACTGCAACAAGTTCTAAATAATGAGTGTAGAAATTCAACTCATGTGGTTGGAGTCAATGAGAGTTGTAAGCCACCACGTGATCATCCTACTTAAACACACATCCCAAACTAGAACCCGAAGTATCGCAAAGAACCACATACCTCATACCAGGATCAAGAAAGATCATATTAGGGGATGATGTCAGAATTAATTTGTGTTCATCAAAATAAGATTAGAACAATGAATCCCATGAGAATTGCATTACATTCCCATTGAGTAATGTCAAATCTGACACCAACATAGATAAATCATTCGCAAATTGTAGGTAGTTTCTAGAATGACAAAGGAATATTTTTATTTCAAAGACATTATATGTATACTTCAATGAAGAAACCTTCTTTTACCTTCTTTGGATCAAGTGATAATCCACATTGATAAAATATGTGCCCCAATGAATATAACATCTTGAATCCAAAAACAACATTTTTAATGCTTTCCATATATTTGGTGACATATATAGATATCCAAAACCAAACTCATATTGTCCTCATGCCCAGTCTTGTATTTTGAATAAACTGGAACATTATCCACAAACATTATCACTAAATAGTAGAGTTGTTGGTGGAATATTTAATTAATCAATTCCATAAAAACTATAGGAGAATTAGTAAGACCAAAATTCATCATAAGATATTCATCATGATAATAACTTCTCTTGAAGCCCCTATTTGGTATGTCACACTCTTGAACTCTAAGTTATGAAATCCCAATAAAATCATGATCATCAAAAATCAATTTTATCTAATTAATTGTTCAAATAGATCATCTACAAAAAGAAATTTATTTGGGTTCTTAACTATTAACAAAATTATATTATGATAGTCCACATAGGAAGGAAGTGAACCATCAGCTTTCTTATCAATGTAGGTAGGGGCTTCCTAAGAAGAAATGATAGGGTGAAAAAAACATTTTTCTAACTGGTCGTACAAATGAATCATGAGTTCTTTGAACTATTATAGTTCCTTATGATAACAAGGTATCAATATCAGTTGTGTATTTGGAACATGATAAAATTTTAACTCTACCTCAACCTATGAAGGAAGACTAAAGAAATATTCTATGAAAAAATTTGGAAAGTCTCTAATAAAAATAGGAAAATCGACGATAAGAGAGGCATCATCATGCTCAAACACAACATCATACAACAAAACCCCCATATCTGGGAGGTAAGGCCATACACGACTAGACCTTAGGTCCCACACCCATTAAAATGTAAGAGATCTAACAACGAAATTAAAAGACGAGACACTCTAATGATAAAAATCATCAAAAACTTGACAAGTGACATAAAGATCCATTCTGATTGTTACGTCAAACATATCAATAACAATATAGGGAAAAATCATGTCCAACTAAATGTCAACTATCGTCATTGATTAAGAACCCTAAAACATATACACCTTCCTCTTACTAAGAGGTGTCATTAAATCCATTGTAAAGGAAATAAGTTCCAGTAAAAGTTTATGAACATCAAAATATTGTGAATATATAAACAAGTGGGAGGCATCAATATCATATAAAGAAATGTCCACTAATGATGAAATAAGGATATTACCTCTCACAATTTCCATATTTGCATTAACATCCATCAGAAGCACATCTATTATGTGTAAATGCTTCACTCCCGAGGCCTGTGACTATAGCCCTATAGTATTTAATGCTTCCAATTGAACCAAATAAGTATTTGGAGATAAATATCCTTAACCATAATGAGGCTTCATCATAACCACATAGAAGAACTATAGATGTCCAGCGCATCCACAACTATTTCACGTCTTCGTGGGAATTGGAAAAGAAGTTTAGGTGTGTTGTCTATTTACATACAGATATAACGTTATAGACATACTGTAACACCCTGAGATTTTATGTGATATATTATTTTTAATTTCGTTGATGTCTTCTATTATACAATACACCAAGGTTAGATTTTACTATATGCAACACTGTATTATATTGTAGTATACACAACACTATTCTTGGCTCGTGTTACACACAATTTCATGTTCGTTTTGTGGAAATTATTCTACGCAACATTATGTATAGATTTTGTTTAATGTATAAATGAAATAAGTTTTGATTATGTTATATGAAACACCAAACGGAGCTTTCACTACACGCAACCCTAACATGGATTGCATTACACACAATCAAGACCTTCTTCGAGAGCGTGTGTAGTACACAATACCAAGTTTCACTAAACGAGATATTATTATATTATTATTATGATCTAGCCATTATGAATAGTAATACCCACTTTTTGAAATTTTATAAATTTCATCATTAAAATTGGATTTTGTTTTTGGATTCGAAATATCAAAATTAGCCTAGGTTGAATTTTTGGTATTTTTCTGAAACCATTCAATTTTTGATGAATAGTGAAAACACTGGGTAACAATTTAAAAACCATCTTCTTATTTAAATAATTATTTATTTTATTTAAATTTAGTTTTAGTCAAAATTGATACATAATACCTATATATGTTTAATGTAATTCATTTGAGGCATTTTATAATAATTTTTGATATATAAAAATTTTATTGAATTTTTCACCGTCTTTTAACTACCTCCTAAGAGCTTTTTACAAACATACATAAAACATAATTTTTCCGCTTCTGTGAGTGGAATTTTGAAAATCCGAGAGACCCAGTTAATATCAAGTAGTAAAATGTGGTTCAATGAGATGAAAATAATTTTTGGTGAATAGTAACTGTTTACTTTAATTTACCACGGATAAAAATAAATAGGGTAATTAAGGGTAAAAATGATATTATTATTATCCTAACACATGTCCTAATTCTATTGGATATGTGTAATTCGACCAAAAATAAACATAGTAATAAAATATGACCTTTTAGGTCCCCTTGGATTAGATTAGGTCATTTATTATTAATTTATTTAAAAAGGGTTAAAATAGTTAAAATCAATGTTTAATAACTAAATCATTTTTAATATAAGGTTATACATTATATAAATTCAACTATAAATATTAATCAGAAAGATAAAAAAATTTAATACATAATTGTATTTTATTTATAATTTTTAGACATTAAATAAATTAATTTTTTTATGACACAATGATGATGCAGTAATTACATTATTAATGAAATATTAACATAATTGATGTTATAAATACAAAAATAAATTTAATTTGAGACTTTTTAGGAATTTAAATTTTTTTATAGGTTAATATGACATGTTAGTATTGATTTAATTAACTTTTTTCGAACTAATCATGCTGTTATGATTTTCACAAAAATCAATTACCAAATCGTGTCAAAATTGAAATAAAATAGTTTTTAAACCAAATTTTATATTACTAATTGTTATTATATTCCTAAAAATCTATGGATCAGACAAGATACATATATATTAGAAGGTGTGTCATTAATGGACCACTTGGGGGTCTCTTGGATGTATATGGTAAGTTTATTAACTATATAATATAGAAATACAAAGTGACATGGTAAATGTCAATCTAATTAACTAAGAGTTAAAACTAAACGATAAGGTTAATATAATGACCCAAACCAATCCAAAATCTATTGGTTTAGAGTATTTCGGCCCATCCCCACATTAGCTTCTAAATAAATCAATTTGGAGCTATTATAAACTGAATAGGACTTTATTATAAAATAATATTTTAAGTTTTTCTAAAGGTTCCCTCTCCTCCCTTATAAAATGGCACCTCTTCCCTCTTCTCTTCACACCCTTTTGAGCCTTGTAAATCGGCCAAAACGTACCCATTTCCCTTATCATATTCCCTAGAAACATTATAGAGGTTCTGGTATCCTCAAAAGACCAACCCTAGTGCCTTAAAAGGATATTAAGAAGAGGCGTGACAAAGAAGAGGTAATATATGTTACCGATTCCTTCAAATTTATTTCTTCTTCTACTTCCTCTTCTTTAGTTGTTTATTTATGAAGTAATATAATAAGTATCACTCATATACTGGTATATTATTATAAATATTAAAAAACCGTATTTCACCTTCTATCTCTCCTACGGAAAATGAAATCACCGCGCATGCGTACGTACGGTATACCATCTCCACGACGTGGTGTAATATGTTTTCAACCACCACCTTACTTAGATGGGTATAATGGTATAAATAAATAACTATATATGATTATTGTAATGTGATATTGATTCTTAAATATTATACATATGCTTCAATACAATTCCATGATCAGGGGAATGATATCATCGCTCGTGCATACGTATGGAGTACCGTCTCCAAGACGCGATGAGATTCATTCTCCTTGTTAACCATTCATGAATGATTATAATGTAAATATAATGAATAATAATGAGATATATGAAAAAATAATTATACTGTATTTATGTATATATATATATATATCATCTAATTAATTCCATTCAATTTAATAAGGAAACAAAAAGAGCGTTCATGCGTACGTACGGCCTACCATCTCAATGAATGGTGTATTTCATTCCATTTATCGATCTATCATATATATATTTATATGATGAATATATATTATATACAAATCATTTTTTACAGTCTTTAATTAAGTAAATTAGGATATAAGTAACAATATCAAGAACAATAAGCCGAAACACGTACAACAAATGAAACTATTATACCCAAACCGCTGCTTTTACATCGAATTTAAAAAAGAATGATTAATATAAAGTCACAAGTAAACTATATATGATATCATAACAATGAATATGATTCTGTAATAAGTCAATCACATTATTTAAATCATTATACAGGAGGTTCAGATACATACAATTCATATAAGACATAAGGTAAGGGATAACTACTCCAATCTCGTTCTTATCTGAGATTGTTTATTCGTAAGTATTTACTAGGGTTATTGTTATCATCCATGTCCATGTTTACTAAAAATGGATTCATGTATGTTTAAAGTCATTTTTAACCATTTTTTGTCTTTTACGACATGGTATGTAAGGAATCATTTTTTTACCATACGAGGTACTTTTTGACTTTTTGGAAAAAAGTACGAGGAGAATGTTATTTTTAACTTATACGGCGTGAATGGATTTTTACAGTTTCAAAATGCCTCATTTTCATGATACATCCTATACCATATTGCATGATTATTATCAAAAAACCCCTTTTTTTTAAATTGCATGGAATTTTTTTAAAAGAAAATGATTTTAAAGAAGAAAGGATATTTTCCTCAAGAATTAATTTCATGTGTTTTATCAAAACTATTTTACATATAAAATGACATTATTTAATATGTTTATGTTTCAAGTATAATGTATCCATAATTTTCATTGTTTTATTTTTCTTATGGAAAAATTATATCCATTTTTATGGATTATGTTATGATTACATGATGTTTAAGAATCTCATTCTATTACATGGGTTATGCTATGATGTATGATTCATGATTGTTTGGCACATGAAAGAATGATTTCATTATAACATGGTTGGGACTTTTATCTCCCTCCAATGAATTGGGTAAAGATTAATATCTAATGAGATAGACATGGCTAGAATGGTAAGTTAATCCGGTTAAGTAATACCGAACTGGAACGCGGAGAGAACTCGATTCAGAAAGGGACTTTGTTCACTAAGATGGTCTTGGAAGCAATGCCTTGCCTACTATGGAAATAGTATCATGTGCTTAATGGTTGCCACAATTTCATATTTTATTCCCCTTCTATTTTATCATGATTAATTTTTCTTTATGATCTATGCCTTATGTACTACCATGTTTTATGTCATTGCCCAAGATTTTTATGTTTAAACATCATGTTCATGTTTTTATGTTCAAATATATATGATTTTTTTTATTTTACCCATGTATACCCTTACTAAGCATATGAGATCACCCTTTATATGTCTTATTTTCGCCTGGTTTTAAAGAAAGGTTTCAGGTAATAAAACCAAAAGGGGAAGATCTTTATAGGAGATGTTGAAGATCTTTCATCATGATTAAAAGATTACGTTCTGATTTTCCAAAGACACTAAACTATTATGGTCCTTTGGTTTCTATTTTTTTATGTATTAAGTGTCCCGAAAATGTAATGTAATGTCTATGTACGTTAAGCTTTGGGTCTCTATAGTTGGAATCAAAATAAATGTTTAGTTAACCTTTGGAAACTAGGATGCGAAAACATTAGTGAGATCCTTAGATATATTTCTAAGGTATGTCTAGGGATTTCCCTAAGGTTAAGTATAAGTATAGGTTATAGTACTAGAATTACGGTAACGATCTTAGAAATATACCTAAGATGTTAGATATTGAAGGTACTCCCCCTTTATTATTTTGTTTTCCCTTGCATGATTTTTTCCTCTCACACTATTCTTTTTATGTTTTAGACGATGGCTGGAACCCTAATGAACCATGTTGATCAATGTAATGGACGATGCAATGATTGTCCTTCTGAACAAACCAACATTAAGGGAGATGGAGTGAAAAATCATATTGCTATACTTACACAAGCTATGAATCATTTTGGACATCCAAATGAGAAAAGAAGGGAACAATATTCAATTTAGTCCTTCATTAGGCAATGTCCACCTTCTTTCAGTGGGTCTTCTGATCCACTTGTTTCTGAACAATGGATTGGTACAATTGAAAATATATTTTCCATATTTCACTGTTCGGAACATGAAAAAGTAATTATGGATATTTACCATTTAGAAGGTGAAGCAGATCAATGGTGGACTCTAATTAAGAATACAAGGCCCAAAGATAAAATTGAATCCATGGAATGGAATGAGTTCAAGAACCTGTTTTTCAGTAAGTACTTCCCTCGTATTCTTCGAACAAAGATGGAAAAGGAGTTCTTGGACTTAAGCATAAGGATGATGAATCGGTTGGTATATATGAAGAAAATTTTACAAGAATTGCGAGGTATGAATCTAGCTTTATCATCCAACCTGAATGTAAAGTTGATTGATTCTTCAGTGGCTTATAACCAAGACTTTGAAGGGAATTAGGTATAAGAGACATCGGTAGCTATGAAGAAATTGTGCATTGTGATATCAAGGTAGAAATGGATGTTGGTGTTTCATATCCTTCTCATGGTTTTGACAAGAAACGAATGATGGTGTTCAAGGGGAAATCACAGAAAAATTGTGAAAAGAAGATAAATTTTTATTTATGCTCAAAGTGTGGAATGAAGAATGGTGGAGATTGTCTTAATGGGACTAGAAAATGTTTTTAGTGTGGAAAATAAGGTAATTGAGTAGGTAAGTGTCTAAGTAATGGAAAAATGGTTGCTAATGATATGAATAAAGAAAATACAGAAGAGAATGCACCACTAACACTTCAATGCTTCAAGTTCAAGGAAGTAGGGAATTATGCTAATCGATTCCCTAATCCAAGGGTTAATGATGATTAACGTGAACAACCTCTTAAGGAAAAGGGAAAAGAGAAGTCAAATGCAATCACTATTAGTAATGTTGAGTATGAAAATGATGTGGTGTAATGATTATGTGTTTATGTAAAGGTATTCCAAAATAATGTTGTGGAATATCATTTATAGTATTATGGAACATTGGAATATCTATGTAATGGTTTATTATGGTATTCGATAATTATATGGTACCGGTAACCATGAAAAGTGATTCCAATATTTTAGAAAGCAGATAATATGCACATAAAGAAGGGATAAGGAGATAATGAAATGTTTGATTGTATTAATGATAACATGACTAATATAATGAAAAATTGATATCATGGTTTGAGTATATAGAATATTTGGGATTTTGGTATATGGAAAGAGTTACCTTGTTATAGCATTCATGTTTTCACTATGGTTCAAGAGAATACATGATTAAGGTATTCACATGTCTGGAATGTGCCCAAAAAGATATATGTTATGATATATGGGGGATAAATGATGGAATTCACATGCTTGGCAGATGAAATTTCTAGTAATTATTTTCTTTATACTATGAGATTGGACAGAAGTATTTTGGATAAGCCTAAAGATTGAAATGAATTAAGTTAAACATAAGATAGTATTTTTTTTCTATTTTATTGTAGGAATGTTATTATAATGTAGTTTTAGAAAAAGGGACAACCTACAGGATAGGAGAAAACCGGTTTCATAGGACAAGGTTGTGGGAATCGAACCCACAACTGAAGTACGACAGGCTTTTTTCACCTACCACTGGCCTACAGGAAGTCCCTGGTTAGTATAAACTTGTGTTATTATATTAACCAGTATGATAGATGAAGTATAAGTCCATTTTTGGAATCATATAGGATTAACCTCACCATAGATGAACCTATTATTATTTGATAACTTTTTCTAACCTTTTGTTTGAGACATATGGAATGACCCATCATTCTATCAATGATCTGCTAACACCTTATGAATGAAAAATTCAACTTCATTTCATTACTAGATGAAGTGGAAATTGTTCAAGGCACAAGAAATGGTGAGATTATACTGAAATAAAGTAAGTATTTCTTCTAATTCAAATTATTCAACATTAGGGAAATGATCTTGAAAAGAAAAAATGTTGTCCTAGTGCCCTTATGTCTGATGAATCAGATGGTACCTTAGATCATCACAAATTTATGGCTTTTTAATTTTTGACTTTTTCAGAGCCATGTTATCTACCACTCTCCATCAGAACATGATGGTTAGATTTCTCTTCCATAATCATATTTTCACCTATGTTCTCATATGTGGGAACCCAATGAATAGTTAATTTGGGTAACCGTTACGTTTCATATTTTAGTTTTTAAAGATATGTTTTGGTATTAAATTTTATGATGTGGGTTTCTATTAAATAAACTTTCAATTAGTAAACCATTTATAACCCCAAGGAATTTCGAGGGTGAAATTAATTTTAAAGGGGTAGAATGTAACACCCTGAGATTTTGTGAGATATATTATTTTTAGTTTCATTGATGTCTTCTATTTTACACTACACCATGATTAGTTTGTACTATATGCAACACCATATTAGATTTTAGTATATGCAACACTATTCTTGGCACGTGTTACACACAAATTCATGTTCGTTTTGTGGAAATTATTCTATGCAATATTAATTATAGATTTTGTTTAATGTATAAATGAAATAATATTTGATTATGTTATACGCAACACCAAATGGAGATTTTACTACACGCAACCCTGACTTTGCTGGCATTACACGCAATCAAGACCTTCTTCGATAGCGTGTGTAGTACGTAGTACCATGTTTCACTAAACGAGATATTATTATAATATTATTATGAACAAGCCATTATGAATATTAATACCCACTTTTTGTAATTTTATAAATTTTATATTTCAAAATGGACTTCGTTTTTGGATTTGAATATCAAAATTACCCTAGGGTGAATTTTTGGTATTTTTCTGAAAACATTCAATTATCGATGAATAGTGAAAATATTGGGTTACTATTTAAAAACTGAATATTTATTTAAATAATTATTTATTTTAATTAAATTTATTTTAGGTCAAAATTGATACATAATACCTATATAAGTTCAATTTAATTCATTGTATTCATTTTATAATAATTTTTTATATATAAAAATTCTATTGAACATTTCACCGTCTGTAACCTACCTCCTAAGAGCTTTTTTTAAACTTACAAAGAACATAATTTCACCACTTTTGTGAGTGGAATTTCAAAGATCAGATAGACACGGTTAATATCAAGGACTAAAATGTGGTTCAATGAGATGAAAATAATTTTTAGTGAATAGTAACTTTTTACTTTTATTTACCATGGTCAAAAGTAAATTAGGTATGTAAAGGTAAAAATGATATTTTTATTACCCTAAAACATGTCCTAATTCTATTGGATTAGTGTAATTCGACTAAAAAAACCTTAGGAATAAAATATGACCATTTAGGTCCACTTGGATTAGATTATGACATTTATTATTAATTTATTTAAAGAAGGGTTAAAATAGTTAAAATCAACGTTTAATAAATAAAAATTTTTCATATAGGGTTTTGCTTAAGATATATTTGACACAATGATGATGCGGTAATTACCTTATTAATGAAATATTAACATAATTGATATTATAAATACACAAATAAATGAAATTTGAGACTTTTTATGAATTTAAGATATTTTTCTAGGTTAATATGACATTTTATTATTGATTTAATTAACTTTTTTCTGATCTAATCATAATTTTATGATTTTCACAAAAATCAATTACCAAATAGTGTCAAAATTGACATAAAATAGTTTTAAAACAAATATTATATTATTAATTGTTATTATATTCCTAAAAATCTAAGGATAGGCCAAGATACTTATATCATGATATTTGTATCATTAATGGACCACTTGTGGGTCACTTGGATGTATATGGTATGTTTGTTTACTATATAATATAAAAATACATAGTGACATGCTAAATGTCAATCTAATTAACTAAGAGTTAAAACTAAAAGATAAGGTTAATATAATGACCCAATCCTGTCTAAAATATATTGGATGAGAGGATATAGACCCATCCACACTTTATCTTCAAAATAAATCAATTTGGAGCTATTATAAACCGAATATTACTTTATTATAAAATAATATTTTAAGTTTTTCCAAAGATGCCCCTCTCTTCTCTTATAAAAATGGCACCCCTTCCCTCTTCTATTCACACCCTTTTTAGCCTTGAAGCTCAGACAAAACCTTTCCATTTCTCTTCTCATATTCCATAGAATCATTATGGAGATTCTGGTCCCCTTAAAATACCAACCGTAGTTCCATAACAAGAGGTTAAGAAGAGGCGCGTCAAAGAATATGTAATATTCGTTACCGATTCATTCCAATTTGTTTCTTCATCTAATTCTTCTTATTTAGTGGTTTCTTTAGGAATTAATAACATCTTCATCACTCAGATACTGTTATGTTATTATAAATATTAAAAAACCCTATTTCACCTTCTATCCATCCTATAGAAAACAAAATCACCGCACGTGCGTACTTACGGAATACCATCTCTACACCGTGGTGTAATCTGTTTTCGACCACCACCGTACATGGATGGGTATAATGGTGTAAATAAATAACTGTATATGATAATTGTAAAGTGATATTGATTCTGAAATATTATACATATGCTTCAATTCAATTCCATGATCATGGGAAAGATATCATCGCTCGTGTGTACGTACGGACTACCGTCTCCACGACGCGATGAGATTCATTCTCCATGTTAACCATTCATGAATGATTATAAAGTTTATATAATCAATAATAATGATATATCTGAAATAATAATGATAGTGGATTTATTTATATATATATATTTCATCTACTTAATTCCATTCAATTCAATAAGGAAACGAAAACAGCGTTCATTCGTACGTACGGCCTACCGTCTCCATTAACGGTGTATTTCCTTCCATTTATCGATCTATCATATATATATGTATATTATTAATATATATTATATATAAATCAGTTTTTACATTCTGGAATTAAGTAAATCCGGATATAAGTAAAAATATCATGAACAACAAGTCGAAACACGTATAATAAATGAAAAGATTTTACCCAAATCGCTGCTTTTACATCGAATTTACAAAAGAACGAGTAATATAAATTCACAAGTAAACTATATATGATATAATAACAATGAATATGATTCTGTAATAAGTAAATGACATTATTTAAATCATTATACAGGAGGTTTAGATACATATGAATCATATCGGACATAAGGTAAGGGATAACTTTTCCAATCTTGTTCTTATCCGAGATTTTTTATGCGTAAGTATTTACTGAGGTTATTTTTATCATCCATGTCCATGTTTCCTAAAAATGGTTTCATGTATGATTAAAGTTATTTTTAACTATTTTTGACTTTTACTACAAGGTATTTAATAATCTTTTTACCATACGAGGTACATTTTGACTTTTCTGAAAAAAGTACGAGGAGAATGTTATTTTTAACTTATACGGCGTGAACAGATTTTTACAGTTTCATAATGCCTAATTTTAATGAATCTTCCTATAAAATATTGCATGATTATTTTCAACAAAACCCTTTTCTTTTAAAATTGAATGGTATTTTTTTAAAATAAAATGAGTTTTAAGAAGAAATGATATTTTCCTCAAGAATTCATTTCAAGTGTTTCATCAAAACTATTTTCCATCTAAAATGACATTATTTAATATGTTTATGTTTCAAGTATAATGTCTCCATTATTTCCATGGTTTGATTCATCTTATGATAAAATTATGTCCATTTTTATGGATTATGTTATGATGGCATGATGTTTAAGAATCCCATTCTATTACATGGGTTATGCTCTGATGTGTGATTCCTGATTTTGTGGGACATAAAAGAATGATTTCATTATGAGATGTGTGGGACCTATATCTCCCTCCAATGCATTGGGTAATGATTTATATCTATTGAGATAGACATGCATGGAACGGTATGTTAATCCAGTTCAGTAATACAGGACTGGAACGAGGAGTGGACTCGATTCAGAACGGGACTTTGTCCACTAAGATGGTCTTGGTAGCAATGCCTTGGCTAGTATGGAAATAATATCACGTTCTTAATGGCTTCCACAATCAATTTTTTATTCCCATGCTATTTTATGATGATTTATTTTTCTTTATGATCTATTCCTTATGTTCTTCCATGTTTTATGTCATTTCCCGAGATTTTGATGTTTAAACATCGGGATCATGTTTATATGTTCAAATGTATACTATTTGTTTTATTTTATCCATGCTTACCCTTACTGAGAATTTGATCTCACCCTTTATATGTTTTCATTTCCCCAAGTTTTAAAGAAATGATTTAGGTAAGAAAATCAAAAGGGGAAGATCATTATGGGAGATTTTGAAGCTCTTTCACCATGATTAGAAGATAACGTTCCATGTTTCCAAAGACACTAAACTATTACAGTCCTTTGGTGTCTGTTTTTGTTATGTATCAAGTATTATACAAATGTAATTTATTGTCAATGTACGTCAAGATTTGGGTCTCTACACACACTACCATCTATGATAGATGGTGTCTAAGAGGATCTCTACTGAGGCTCACCTCCACCACTTCTCTGATGATCCTACCACATCCTCATATTCCAATGCATTCCATTGTTGATTCCACTCAATGGAATAGAAGAGTTGTAAAATCAATAATTTTCCTCTATAATCATTTACTCCATCGAAGCCCTATCTACTATCTCAACAAAGGTATAATGTTTTATCATAATCACAGGTGATCTGATAAAAATTTTCAAACCCTTCAGGTACTTATGAGCCTTCATATTGTCATTCTTCATCATGTCTAGAGAAAAAAAAGGATCAGAAAAATGATTGGTGTATGCCAACATTGAACACTCTCCATAATATAAAGATAGAAACTCTATAGAATTCTCTAGCATCAGTGACTATAGAAAAAACAGCTGATATACTAGGGTTTTGAAATCCCTCCAATTCTTGTCTATGTGCATATATTCCAAGACCATATAATCCAACCATTAGTTGCTGGATCCCTTGGGTTTCAATGCAGAACACGTTACCTTGATATTACTATGTGTATCCAAGAAAATGAATATTTGGATAATCTTATCTAGACAATCCTCCACCTCTTGAGGTTCAATCCTCCCTTTGAATGATGGTATCTTCTTGCATAATATTTTGTGAGATCGATCTCTCTCTCTCCCCCAGCTCCTGGTTGTACCTAAACCACTGCATTTGGAACTCATAAAACATCCTGATCGATGGAACTGAATTACCATAAGGTAGTATAGATGATGTTCTGACCTACTTGTGGGTTCCCTTGAGGAGACTCAGTTTCACCTTCTTGAGGAACTCATGGAAGATGTGTTGGAGGCATACCACTACACACCATAACACAATAATGATAATATAATAGAAAAATAATAGTTCAAACAAGAAAACCTCATATCAATTTTTTTAAAAAAACCAAAACCAATACTAGACACAGACATTAAAATTTCACAGGGAAACTTTATTGTCGTTATTATATGATATAGTAATGAAATTATAAATACATACCTATCATGTCCCAAAAATCATATCTCTATACTAATAGATGTCCTTAGACATTTAATCTTGAGGACAGAACTCTTATGATACAAAAAATGTGACAAAATAACCTGGGATTTCCTCAATCACGACATCTGAATAGTTCAATCACATACTCAAAGGTTTTTCCCAATCCCAATGGGTAGGTGAACATAACCATGGGAATCAGACAAGAAAATCACAGGAACAATTTCTCCCAACCTGAAAAACCAGATGGAATACATATATGAATCCAGAAAGAAACAATGGTAGACTAAAAAAGATATATTCAATAACTGTAAAGAAATAGAAAAAATATAAATCAAAAAAATTATCCAAATTTCAAAGACATTTACCAAAAAAAGGACTATAAACCACAAAACAATCCAAATTGATGGTATCAATGAACTCCCATGATATTATCACCTTCTACCCAACCAGATGACACACACCCCACCACCTCACAGCATCGCCATTCCTTTCCTTGCACTAGATGATATATAGAGTTATATGAACCACCAAAGTGATGAACATGGTGGGAGCTAACAAGATCTGTAGGATCCTACCAAGGTGATCAATAATAGGTCTCTGTATAAAAAAACCATGTATTTTATTTTTATATAAAATCAAGGCAAGTAAAAAGTAAGGAGTTTTTTTATAGAAAACATGGTAACCATTTCCATTTTTCCACATTTATAAAAAAAGATGTCATATCAATTTTAATTCATATTTTCCAAATCATTTTCCACTAGAAAAAAAATTAAATATCATGGAAAACTGAGAAATCCAATAAATTGAAAACCAAAGCTCATGTATCACAACACTGAATATTACTACAAATACATGCCACATACTACCACTACCACAATAACGTGTCTCCACCAATTCCAATTCATGAACAAAAAGCATTATAAATAGAGGAATGCCCAATTACAAAACCCCTCAAAATGTTAATATCATTCCACTAGAACAACTGGACTAGAAAATAGAAGAAATCCCCAAGACATATATCCTTATTAATCACAAAAAAGGGTGATATCCCCAAGCTAAACCATCAACCATAGTACCCAGGGTAACCCGAGTGCTATTTTTCTGAACTCATTTTGATGCTTTGAAAACCATTTCAAGTCCTTATCAAAAATTCTATTTTAGTGCATTGAAAGTACCTATTTTTTACATTTGTAAATAACCAAGGAAAATAAATTTTTCACTAAAACCCCCATTTCAACAGACACAATTTAATCATTTAAATATCAATATAAAATACATTTTATAAAGAATAATTTTCAGGTTTATCAACATAGGATAGAGGTGGATCCCTCAACCTCAAAACTATGGTCACACATGACCGCAATGGAATAAAAAATCAACAAAATAAAACAACATCAACAAAGGACCAAGAATCCAATAAATATCATTATTTATTCAATTTAGATGATGAGGGGTTGGTGGAAGATCAGAATCCCACATACATCAAAGACAAACACCTATCGAACCATGACCAACCGAAGAGAAGGACTTCCAAATGATATCACACAACAGATCTTGGGAGACACACCATGATGGAAATAGATATAATAAGTTTAATGGATCAATCTATTGTGGGTTGAGTCTCTCAAAAAATCACCAAAACTACCTTGGGTTTAGATCCCCAATGAGCTGGTGAAGGAACTAGAACAAAATAGCCACAAACTATCTTTAAAAACTAGACATTGGCCATTACATGATGTGTAACACTGGTTCATGATGTGTAACTGATACATCCCACATACAATGAAGAACATATTTCCTTGAATGAAAAATATTTCATTTAAAAAATACTTTATGTTTAATCATGATTAACCATGTGTAACAGTTTACAACGTTATCTTTCCTTTAATGACATACATACGAAATTTATTACATAGTAAGTAACATAGTTATGCAGTGTGTAACTATACTACAGCCTACAAAAAATAATAGTTATTAGTGAATGTTCAATAAATCCTTGAATTCTCCAATATAGGTATCCTCCCAATATCAAAGGAGGGAGAAACCACGGTGAGATCAAGGGAATACCTAATAAAATTGTAATGGGATGTTATCATTCATAAGAAATGAAAAAAATGATTGGATAATAGTAATTAGAGACCTCCATGTAATGTTATGATATCATATTCCTTGTGATTAGATACTGCACTATAAATTATTAATACCAGTGGTTTCTACAGAATTGTCTTTAGGATCGAATGGTGGCTCATTACTTATCACTAGTACTCAGTAAATTAGCTCTCAAAGAAACAAGGAAAACAAGTGATTAATGAAATAATTTCATTTTTACACACTAAATATGCCTCATAAATTGTTGTTGAGGAATAGATAATTAATCTATATTTATGAGATATAATATTTAATTTTTCATGAAATGTGATTTTTTCCCTAAAATTAGACACTCAATTTAATAGGTATGAAAATTACCCTTCAAATAAGATAATAATAAATTTTATATTGGATAGTTACCCATTTTGAAATGGATGATTTTATTCTTATTGAATCCTATCATTCAGATCACTCCATGTTGAATAACATTATTAGATCAGACATAACATGTATAATATTTTGGTTAGATCATAAATGTTAAAATATGTGATGCAAATCATTCCAATTTGGGGAGATAGGTTAACACGTCATCCAAATTTTTTGGAATTGGAATGAATTAATATGACTAAACCAATCAACATGAATAATAAAGGCACCACATATCAATATGATGGGTGATATGAAACACTTGTATCATAATTACTCATTTTGAAATCATATTTTATTTTGTATGTGCATGTTTGGTGTGGTTAACTATCACCGAAAAATATTAATCTTTCAGTTTATCACAATATGATTATAATAAAGTATTCATCTTAAAAATGTTTCCCAACTCTATCAAATTTTATAATAGAGTTTCTCTCCTGTTTTTGGCCCCAATACAATGAAACTAATAATAAATATTAAAAAATTTATTTAAATCCAATAATCCCGCAAAATATATTAAATATTAAAAAATTATCCTTTTTAATTTGAAAACATGAATAATACTCTCATGTAAAAATCTAGTATTAATTAATGTATCTTAATAGTTAAACTTATTAATAGTAATGATAAATCAACAGTGAAGGGAAAATAATTTAGAACACTTCCATTAACATGTAAATCATTTCTTCATGAAGTTTCATTCTATAAAATTATATTAATATTTCATAATTCATCTTTTACTAAAATATACTATGAATATGGGCCTCTTAACATTTCATCAACAATTGAGAGGCAATGTCATAACCTCTTTATATGTGCCCTATTATTTTATTCCCATTGGTTAAAAAATCATTTTTAGTTTTCTTAACACATAAATGATATCTTGGGTTTATTAAGAGTTTTAAGAACATACCATATTTTACCAATGATAAGAAATAACTATTAAATTAGGATGTTATGAACTTTTTTTGATTCTTCACACATATAAATGATATTTCCTTGATCTAACATAGATATGACATTTTATCACATGTAATGCTGAGGTCCATTCATTGATGAATCCATAAAAATAAATTTAATCCTACCCTAAGGAATTTTTTTATACAATTCAAAATCTATTTTCTAGGGGATCGTACAAATAATGGATCTATTTATTAATGTTATAATTTATAAAAAATATTGTATCAATCACCCCCCCCCCCCGTAATTATTTATTATACCACTATATCATGATTTTTAATTATAATTATTATTATAATCTCTTTCCAATATTACATAAATATCAAAATGTATAGAAATAGGATAAATTTTTATCAATCATAGTTGTATATATAATAATATGTACTGTATTCATTCTGCTTCATTTCTAGCAATTGATAAATAATAAAATTCGAAATCCATTGTGGAGTCTATTATTGTTGTTCAGTCAAAAGATAATGCTCAACAAAAAGGGTAAAAATAAAAAACTAAATATAGTACTCTTTATAATAATTAATAATCTATTTTTTATTAGAAAACATCCCAAAACCCTTCTATTTAAACTCTATGATATACAATAACCATAATAAACCAATGGGTAACATAATTCAACAATGACACATTCATATCGTTTCTACATGATTAGGGTTTCACATTCTAAAATGGAATAAAAGGAATATCTCTTTTTGGATGGAAAATAGGATTCATTTTAAGGAATATTTAAGTGTAGTAAATAGTTATTCAACATGAAAATAGTATATTGAATATGTTGATGATAACATTTTCCATATAAAAGATCAATACTTGGGTAAAGGTTATTTTCATAAGGATTATTTGATTGTGGGTTGTTAATTAAATGAGGGGACTCGTAATCACGCCGATCATCATGCTTTATGCATCAGGACCAATTCCTGTCAATCAAAAATTTATCATTGATTCATTATATCGATAGATAAATAGGTTGGTACACATTATAAAATATCTATTTAGATATCTTGATTTACATGACCATTTTTTTCTAATTAATGAAATTGATTAAATTTATTATAGTTAAATCATATTAGATATAGAGTTTTATATCCCAATTTCATATCTTTAGGGTTTCATTAGTAGGGTCAAATAGTGGGTTTAGTAGTACCATCCTATTTCAGGTTTTAAAATCAATTTGTATAGTTCATGTACCAGTGGAATTATGAATGGTGGGTGAATTAACTGAGATAGTAATGTATTTTGGGTTATATTCATTATCTCTTTATACAGCATCATAAGTTCCTTGAAAACACAGAATGTGGATCTTAACAGTGGCTTCTCGATTAAAAAGTCCAATGTTCTCAATTTCTCACATGTAAGATAAATCCACTTTAACTATCAATTATATGAGATATAATGTAGGGAGTTAAACGTCTATTTCCTAAATTATTAAGGATTAAATGAGAATGATCAATACAGAATAAATAATGAAACATATATGGTGTGATGGAAATATAGTGGTAAAAAATATAGCCTATAATGGTATATGTCACCATCCCCTCATTATCTAATCCTCTTTAGGATCCTTCTAATATGACTACAAGTTTCACTTTTTAGGGGATACCCTAGGTCCTTCCAATTTATACCTTTGTATCACTTTTTTGTCATTATTAAACTCTATAGGTATTAATAAAAATCATTTTATACTTAAAAAAATAAAACATTTATAATTAGTTGAAAAATTTGATGTGAAAAATATAAATTAAATTCCCTTTGTAAATTTTCTTACACCATGATAATCATTGAAAGGTTTATTGAAATAATAATTAATGTGAGGAATATTCTTAGTTGGATGATAATATATAATATGGATGGGTAATCAAAATATTTTCTTAATTATGAATTCAATGATCATAAAAAAATATAGGGTTGATATGCTATAAAACTCACATTTCATTTTACACATAATTTTCATGGTTTTTTGTAACAGAGTTTGAAGATGTCTCTTATATGCCTTGTATATCATCAATTATTATTTATGTGAGTGGAATAAAAGATAGTGTAATTGATACTAAACCTACTATGAAAACAAAAATGTTACAGGTGAAATCATATGAGTAATGCAATTAACATATATCTAAAATATCTCATATGTGTGTTCAGTGATACAATGATTTTGATAATGCAATTTATAAAAACAAAAATTCTTCAAAGAAAAAATTGTGAATCTATGTAAAATATCATTACGATAAATGATATTGAATTAATTAATCATATATAAATTTTAGTTTCAAGTAATAGTGTATATAACTATAAAAGGATGCAACTCTCTATTCGAGATGATGTGAGAAAGATATTCACTAATGATGTGATGTTTAAGAACCCAATTTTTCACTCAGGTATGGATCCTTTTATGTTTATGTATAAATCATTATTTTGGACCAATTAGGATTACTGATGAGTTAGT
This sequence comes from Viscum album, assembly GCA_963277665.1. Taxonomy (NCBI): domain Eukaryota; kingdom Viridiplantae; phylum Streptophyta; class Magnoliopsida; order Santalales; family Viscaceae; genus Viscum; species Viscum album. The sequence continues at coordinate 771,888,052 of OY728142.1, read as the reverse complement.
AAAGGTTTTGAGGGTTCCTACATATTGTTCAGATCCCAGAACTAATCTTTTTGGAGGTATCAAACTCTGTGCACAGTTTAGAGGACATTGTGCATAAGGTGTCTTTTCGGATAGTGGCACCTCATACGATTGGTGAATGTTCATGCATCCAAACCATGTGAACTTCCTTTTTTCCTACCTAATCATGAATGTATGGAACATAGTTTGATCAAACCGTGTGGAGAAATACTATTTGGGTAGAACCATCTATCATGACTTGTTCATAGTTTAAAAACACATTTAAACATATTGTGTGAAGGCTAAAAACCTATGTAAAAATTCCAAAATTCTCTTAGAGATATATTAAGCCGACCCCTTCCTCCCTAATCTAATTTTATGCAGGATTGACCTAATTCTCTTTCATTTTGGAGATTTTTAAAGGGAAAATCTAGGGATCTAGAGATCTTCTTCGTCCGACATCTGATAGATCTTTCGTTCATCACATTAGGTGCGCAATGGTAAGTACTCTATTTCTTTTTATCCGTTCTTATTATCTTTCAATATCGACCTAGTTATTTCCATGTAATCATTTGTCACATTTTCTTAGATCTACTCATTACTGAGGCAAATCAAGGGCCGATACTGGAGGAGATGGATCATAAAACCATATGGTGGGTGGTCCATAACGCACCCCTAATGTTCTTTATTTTTATAATGTTTGTTTGGGGCCCACTGGTTTAATTGGTAACTATTTATTAAATAGAAATTCGATGAATATAATTGTTAGAATTTTATGATTATTATCTTTCTAAATATGTGATTGTTTAGTGGTTTCACCCACAACTCTCTCCGCCTCAAGTCGATGGTTATGCCGTAATTGGTTTTCTAGTGTTGTGACATGTTGAGGCACCATTCAGGTGTGAATTTTCTTGACATTTCTATTGGTGAGTCTTCTTATAATAAACTGATTGTTTTTACTGGGAATTGAATAATGGTTTGTACCAATTATTCTTAACACTTGACCTGCCTAAGGTAAGTGCTTCTGAATGGTTATTAAAAGTGAAAGGGGAAATGTAAAATGGAATGTATACTAATTATATAACATGGAATTATTTATATAAATTGAATAAATGTTACATATCCATATTATACCTTTCCATGTCTGTTGAAGGTAGTGGATTGAACCTCAATATTTGAATATTTCTTAATGGATAACTAATATTTGGATATATGGTTGCAACACTACTTGGAATATCCACACTAATGAGAGACAAGTATTAGAACAAGGAATAAATGGTTTCAACTCTACATTATCTACACACACTAATGGAAGGAAACACTTGAAACAAATGAATTACTACATGATTAAATTATCAAATAGGAATTGAATGAATCGAGATCACCTTTTATTCTGAGAGGAAAAACCTTCGGTCTCAAGACCTCCTTCTGATTCATGGATGTGGTTTTCTTTGGTTGATACCCACCAAGAATCGGGTTCATTTATATTCTTTGGATGCCAAATATAATACTATTTGGCCCTTTTCATTATTATTGGATACCTTAGATAAACTCCTTCGATCCAGAATCAACTTGTAGGTTCCATGGGGAAATCCCATAGGGCCCTGTCTTTTCTTAGACACATTTTACATTGGTTGATCAACTTGGACTTGGTAGACGCTTTATTGTGGAATGACATGTATTGTGATCCTTGTATTACAATCTTACCCCTCAGCTAGACAAATATAATATTGAGTTTTCTTTACATGAGTTTACGCTACCATGGTTGTTACATTGGAACTCCCTCACTAGATATCATTGTTTGGATGCATTGTTAATTCTAGGGACCTTCACTACTACACTATTAGAAGGTGATTTTATAATTGGATATGCCTCATGTGACCAATTTCCATTAAATGGTAATTGATTAATTAAGGAGACAATTATATGTTCAGACACCAATGATGGGCCGAAGTAAGTTCATGGTTATTTAGTTATATTTTACTACTTGATTTACTTTATATATGCATGCCTGGACACTGATATATTCCATTACACGGGCCAGATGTTATAAAAACCATTTTTGTTGGACCACTGATATTTATCTCACACCATATCTGGGAACCATTTGGTACCCAGAAGTGATTACATGGTTGTAGGTATAGACAAAGGGAAGCATGTAGCTTCCAATACTTGATTGTGTACTGGTAGGATGGAGCTTGATAGGAGATGACTGAGTAGGATCTCGGTATGTTTTTAGTAGACTTGTCTTTTTAACTTGTGGAATATGTTAATCTTACTGTCTTGTATATATTCTTTCCAATTTTATAATGATATGAAATTACATCATCACTGTTTTAGTTGATACAATAATTCTTATCGTTCATTATCTATTTCTTCAGCTCACATTTTCTATTTATTTATATTTCTTTCGTTATTTACCTTTACATTCTATTCCTTCAGATGTGATACACTCTACTAATGAGATAATATACATTCTAGGTACACACCCTAGTCCCTCACTGGTAGTCTTCATCCTCTGGCATTCAGGAAGATGTGATTGAGGCCATGTGGCCCAATGGGCTCGGGGCTCCCGTTATGTGGAATCTGTGTCAAGGTCATCACAAAGTGGTATCAATGGTGGTTTCATTTCTTGAATGACTATATAGAAACAATATATTACAGAATAGGAATGCTTAGGACTTGTTCATAATCCGTTCTTGGGCATCTTGATCCCATGTTTGGGGTAAGATCCTAGTTACCGATAAAGCAATTGTTGTTCTATTTTTACTATTATAGTTGATATTATTTCACCATTGGCTAAATCACACGTTCTATGATATTATTGATTATTAATCATTGGGAATTTATTTCAACCTTTCTTGGGTGATATGAGGGAAAAGAGTATTTCTTCATGAATCATCTAGGTACTTAGAATTCTCATTTATGCATATTTCCATCCCATATATGTTCATTTCACTACTTTCCATTTCATGATATGCATGTGATTGTTGAGTGATGAAGTTATATTTGATTGTACTTATATTAGTATGGATTATATTGAGTGATTTCCTCTCTCAATTCATGAGGTTTATGGGCCCTCATGGGTTGAAAGGATTTATTTACCTAGTCAATACATTATACTATAAATAATTGGGTGTCATTTATGGTGATAGGTGTATGGGCACTGATTAATCGAAAATGACTATCCATTATAAAGTAAATACTAAAACCTAGATTGAATTGTTTTCATAACCTTATCACACATTTTCATGTTTTTTAAAGGTATGGTATAGAACCTACGAGTTAACTGTGAAATCAAATAAAACATATACTTGAGAACTGACTGAAACCTGACCGACTAAATGGGTAGTTTGGGTAGTATGCATTGTGTAGTGAGTTTTCTTACAATAATTTTCTTCTAGTGATGAAATATACTTGAATATAAGATTTTTTAAACCACGTTCTTGGAATTTATAGACCAGTGTCGCCCCAACATCCTCATGTCGTTCTCCAGGATGGTGTTGACAACCATGCCCCATATTTGTTGGGCTATGAGTTTCCATTGTTACTTCCAGTAGTTCCACTTGAGGAACCACCTACAGTACCTAATTCAAGCACTGATTAACAACTCTGTGGAATCTTCTTACATATATTTTTACCATGATAGGTGCACCACAGTTTTCTCTTATCATGGCTGATCTGACCCACAAGTTCCAGCATCATCGTCCTCCTACTTTTTTAGGGATAACGGTTCTACAGCTTCCAGGTCTTGGCTATAGTACATGTTTTCTATCATTGATAATTTTTAAATCCCTCCAAAGTGGAGAGTCATGATTTCAACATACATTCTTTGGTATTCGGCCAAGTGTTTTTGGGATGTCATTACTAAGGTCGGACGTTATCAGGGCATGTTATGGGATGACTTCCAGATTGTCTTCTAGGATTAGTTCTTTCCTCAGTCACGGAGAGCTGACAGAACCAGATAGTTAAAGAATCTCTAGAAGTGTTCTATGTCAGTTATTGAATGTTTAGAACATTTCCATGATCAGCATTTCTTTTTACCACTTCTAGATGGTGATGAGATTTCACGTGCTAAAAAATTAGGATGGGCTTCAGTACACAATTTGAACTTAGGTGAATGTATTTCACCTTCCAACCATCTCTAAAATAGATGATGAAGCCATTATCATAGAGAATAATCTAAGGGATAGAGTGAGTACTAGGTTTAAAGTATCTGTGACGTGTCAGGCCAGTGTTCATTCCAGTGGTAGGAAATGTTCCCTTGAGGTTTATTATCAGGGCAGTGGAAGATAGCGTATCTAGTTTGATAGATCTGTAGTGTGGAATCAGTGTGGAAAACTAGTCCATAAAATAACCCAGTGTGGTAGAGACATTACGTAGTGTTGGTATTATGGTTGTATGGGTCATCTTCAGTGCTTTTGCAGAAGCTTTCCACAAGAATCTAGTGGTAATGAATCTGCTTCAGCTACACCTTCAAGAGTGAGTTATTTTTCACCATGTTGGGAAAGGAGATAATGTAGCACTGGATGATCTAGCTGAGGAGGATTTTGTGGTTATGGTAGTCTGATCCTTGATCACATGCATTTCCAGAAGAGCATCCATGATCATGGTAGTTCATCTATTTCACAGGGTCGTGGATCTGGTCATTTTTAGGCCTTACAACCGATACGTGAGGATCAAGATGTGGGACTATTTATAGTATGAGGTACTATTATAGTGTCCTCTAATTTTATCCATTATTTTACTGAAACAGGTTCTGAAAAATCTTATATATATATGTCTATCGTGTGAACTCTCAGACTAGAGATACAGTGTCACTATGGTTTAATGACCCTTGATACACTGTTGGGAATATGGACAGAGGGCATATTCCATAGTAGGGACTGTCCCCTTGAGATAAGTGGTTACCCTGTATTTTGGAATCCTTTTTTCCTTGAGATGATGAGCATAAATTTCATTCTCAGGAAGGACTGGTCGATACACTATCAAGTATTTGTAGATTGTTATTGCTGAAGGTTTTCTTTTACATCACTAGAAGAAAATAGTTATCTTTTCAAAGGCAGGGGTGATGTGCATGATGAGAGAGTGGGACCAAAGCATAATGTGCTAAGTGGAGTGACCACCCAGATTCAAAATCATTTCATGGAGGATCAAGGTTTGCATAAAACTGGGTTCCCCCCAATGGTTGATCATTTCCATAAAGTCATTCCATATGACTTTTTAGGGTTACCTCCTTAGAGAGAGGTAGAATTTATAATTGAGATTGTTCTAGGAGGAGATTCTATGTCCATTCCTCCATACAAGATGTCACATACTGACCATTAGGAGCTCAAGCAGCAGATAGAGGACCTAGAGTCCAAAGGTTTTATACGACCAAGTACATTTTCTTGGGGGTCACCTGTAATTTTTTCTAAGAAGGTAGATGTAAATCTTCCTCAATGTATGGATTACATATGGTTGAACCATCTTACGTTCAAGAACCTATATCCACTTCCTCAAATAAATGATCTGGTTGACCATATTTGAGGAGAAAAGGAGTTCTCTACGATCAACCTTAGATCGGGTTATCACGAGTGCATTTCAGACCCCTAGAGATAAATTGTATAACATTCCATTGAAGGTATGGTATTTATGAGTATCTCTTCCTGCTATTTAGTCTTACAAAAGTACCTACCATTTTCTTTTCTTTGATGAATAGTTGTTTCAATCTCTACTTGGTCACTTTTATCATGGTATTTGTGGACGACATCTTGGATTATTTTCTCACTCATAACGACCATTTGAAACATCTTGAGAACATTATGATTACATTTAGAGAGAATCATCTTTACTCCAAGCTTCTTAAATGTGGCTTCGGGATCGAAAAAGAGCACTAATTAGGTCATATTATACCATAATCAAGAGTATATATTGACCCTAAAAAGGATAGTGCTGATGTCTCTTGGGAGCAGCCTAAGAATGTGATTGAAATCCATAGTTTCTTAGGGAATTCTGGATATTACAAGAATTTCATACAATACCTTTATCATCTTATTTCACCTATTATAGGTCTTACTAAGAAGGGTTTAAAGTACACATGATAAGACAAATTTGATAAATCCTTTAATGAGCTAAATGGGAGGCTTGTCTCAACACCGATTCTAATTCTTCCTAAACTATTTAATTCTTATATCGTCTTCTATGATGCATCAGGCGTTGGCCAATGGGCGGTTTTGGGGCAGGAAGACACAGTGGTTGAGTACGAATCTCACAAGTTTAGGCCTCACAAGAGAAAATTACTCAATGCATGACCATGAGCTAGAAAAATATGTCCATTCTTATATTTCAAGAGTCATTATCTCTTCATTGAGTGAGTTGTGTTGTATACCAATCACAAGAGGATCAAGTATATCTTTTCTTAGTGTGACTTGAACCTCTGACAGTGAAGATGGATCGAATATCTATAATCTTTTGATTATGTTCCTTCCTATAAAATTGGAAAAGACAACATGGTTGTAGATGAATTGATTCCAAAACTCAATCTCATGCCATAAAGGAATCCAGTGATGAATGTCAGTTAATGTCCCTATTTTATGAGAATCTTCTAGAGTTTCATGAAATTCATGAGCATCCTTACCTCTCAGCCTTAACAGTTTCCTCTTCCATTCTAAAAAAGTTGAAAATTAGGAATTTTTAGATCATGATGGTTTTGTTCTCCATAAGAGTATATCAGGAGATAACCCACCTCATGATTGGTGTGTGGACAGAGATGATATCCTACATCTATGTGAATATACTTGGGTTTTGGAAGATGTGAGAGTGGAGTTGATGAAAGAGTCCCACACTTCATAGTGGGAAGTTCATCTAGGAATCACAAATATGTATCAAGATATGGGTGCTGGTATTTCTTTCCAGGGATGAAACGTCATATTGCAAGCTTCATCGCTAGGTGTTCCACCTTTCAGCATGTAAAGGCAAAGCACCAATGACCTATAGGCTTGTTACAGCCGCTTCAAGTCTAGGAATTGAAATGGTAAGGTGTTTCTATGGATTTATTAGTTGTCATACCAAGGTCGTTGAGGGGTATCAATGTTATCTGGGTATTCCTTAAGAAACTAACAAAATCATCCCTCTTCATTCCAATTCGAGATACTTTATATGTTGATGATATGGGAAGACTATATGTCTGTGAGGTCATACAACTACACGATGTTCCACATACTATCATTTCAGATAGTGATTCATGTTTTACTTCATAGTATTGATAGTTTTTGCAAAAATACATGGGAACTTAGGTGATTCTCAGAATATCTTTTGACCCTCAGTCCGATGGACATTAAGAATGGATAACACATGTTTCAATGGATATTATACAATGATGAATCCTTGATTTGGGTGGTTCATAGGAGTATAATATCCCTCTAATAGAGTTCTCAAATAATAATAGTTTCTAGGTGATGATTTAGATGGATACTTTGGATGCCTTATATGTCAGGTCATGTCATTCATCGTTGTGCTAGCTAGAGGTAGGTGAGACATCCCTACTAGGTCATTATCTCATTCAAGAGAGTTGAGAATAGGTCCAAGTGATTAGGAATCATATGACTAATGTTTAGTCTAGACACAAACCATATGATAATCTCTGTCGATAAACACTTCAGTTCAAGGCTAGGGATTGTGTTTCTCTTTAGGTATTATACATTTTTGGGAAAAATAGGTTAATAAAATAGAGAAATATGCCTCTTAGTTATGTTGGTCCATTCGAGATTCTAGAGAGATTTGTGCCAGTAACTTATTGGTTTCTAGTACATAGAGGTACCATTCCATGCATGACATCTTTCATGTCTCACAGCTTCTCCAATACCATGTTGACCCATCTCATACCTTTGATCCCAAGGAAGATGTGTTAGATTCTGATGCTACCTTTGAGAAGTATCCAATACACATAATTGACTGAAGCATGAAATATCTCCACAGAAAGTCTACCTCTATTGTATGGGTTATATGGAATAATGGAAAGGTATAGGATGAGACATAGGAGAGGGAAACTAACATATGTGCCCAATGGCCAAAGCTATTCTGAGATACTGTTTCCATACACAATGAAAGAGAACTCGGGGGGTGTTCTTTTAAGGGGAAGACTGTAAGAATCCAGTTTTCACTCGGGTATGGATCCTGTAAAATTTTGGTCTAAATATTTACTTTAGGCCTAATGAAAATTCCTAATGAGATAGTTATGGTTATGAGGGTGTCTATGTATTCGTTGGGGCCTAAAACCCATCATTCTGGAGGAAAAAGAGTCTGCACATGGTTTAGAGTAAACTGTGGAAGATTTTCACATGGTTTGAAAGGCCGGGCAGAAAGTGTTTTTTTGGGCAGTGGCACCTCACATAGTTCACACACAGTCGTCCAACCCAACCATGTGAATTCCACTTTTTCCAAGGTAACCGTTCAAGGATGTCCCAATGTTTGATCAAACCATACAGAGAATTTTTTTTGGGATGAATTATCTCACAGGGTTGGCGCACTTTTTGACAAACCGTGCAGACAATCATGTGCAGACTTAAACCCATATAAAATGTCAAAAAGTCCCTCAATGATCTATAAAGAGAACCCCATCCTCCCTAATCTGAGTTTATGTGGTATTGATCCAATTATTTGTCATTTTGGATCTTTTTGAAGAAAAACGCATGAGATCACGAAATGTCCTTCATCTGTCATCTGATTGTGCTTTTCTTCATCAAATTGGATGCACAATAGAATGTACTTGAGTTCTATTTAGTCATTCTTTTTCTCTTTCACCCTTGTCCTAGATATCTCCATGTGAGAGTTTTAACTTTTTCATTGATCTACTCTGATATGTGGAAAATCAAGGGCTGATACCATAGGATAAGGATCATATAAACCTATGGTGTGTGGTCTATAAATCATACATAATGTTCATTGTTTTTGGAATGTTCATGTGCGGCCCACCAGTTTCATTGGGAATAGTTTCTTAAATTTACAATCCATGATTATACTTGTTAGAATCATATTATTATTATCTTTTTAAATATGTGATTAGTTTTTAGTGGTTACACCCACAATTTAATCCACCTCTTATCGATGGTTATACCATTATTGGGTTTCTAGTGTTTTGACATGTTGAGCCACCATTCAGGTGTGCCTTATCTTGAAATGTATATGGGTGATTATTCTTCTCATAAATGTCTTTTTATTCATGATAATTTATTAATGATAATTACAATGTATTCTCACTAGTTGACCCACCCAAGGTAAGTTCTTCCAAATGGTTATTTAAATTAATGGGTGAACTATAGAATGGAATGTATAATAAGTATATAACATGGACTTATATAAAAAAATTGTATAAAAGATACATGTCCATAGAACACCTTTCCATGTAGATTAAAGGTAGCATAGTGAACCATGATAATTGAATATGCCTTAATTGCTAACTAAGACTTCATTAAATGGTTCCAACACTACTTGGGATTTCAACAATATTAGAAGCCATGGCTTGGACAAATGAATAAATGGTTTCAACTCTAGTTGACATATCCACACTAATTTAAGGAAGAACATGAACCTAATGAATTACAACATGATTAGAAAATCAAATAATAATGGACTTACTTGAGTACCACTTGGATTTTGAGAGGAGAATACCATGGGTCCCGGGAACCCCATTATGATTCAATGATAAAGTTTTCTTTGGTTGATAACCACCTAGACTCCGGTTCTTTTTTATTCCTTGGATTCCCGATATACTACCATTGGGTCCCTTTATTTATTATAGGAAACCTTAGAAAACCCCCTTTGATCTAGCATTGACTAGTAGGTTCCTTGTTAGAATTAATAGTGCCCTATCATTGCTTGGCCCTTTTTTACCTTGGTCAATCACCTTGGACTTAGTAGGCGCCCTATTGTGGAATGTATTGGATTACACACCTTTTATTACACTCTTACCTCTTACCTAGACTCAGATACTATTGATTCACCTTTCTATGAGTTTATGTTACGTTGGTTCTTACCATATAACACCCTCACTGGATATCATTGTCTTGTTGTGTTGTTACATCTTGGGACCTTCACTACTATACTATCATGAGGTAATTTCAGTATTGGATATTCCTCACTATAAGTGTTAGCATTAAATGATAATTGATTAATTAATGAAAATGTTACATTTTCATACACCTGGTGAGGGATGAAGCAGGTACTTTGTTATTCAGTTATATTTTACTACTTTATTTACATTTTATATTCATTCCTAAACACTACTATATTCAATTACACGGGCCAAATGTAATAGACACCATTGGTGGTGGACCACTAATATTTATTCCACACCCTATTTGAGGCGTCGTTTGATACCTTGAGAATAATACATGGTAGCATGTATTGAGAAAGGGAAGCAGATAGAGTCCAATATTTGATTGTGTTCGGATAGGATTAAATATGATAGCAGATGACCGAGTAGAATATTAGGATGCTTGTAGTATAACTTTTATCTTTTAACTTGTAGAACATGTTATTCCTATTGTCTTGTATCCATTATTTCTGGTTTTCATAGAGACATGCTATTACATAATCCTTATTTCAGTTGATATAGTTATTGTAATTCTTATTTATCTACTGCATCAGTTATATTACACTATTTATTTATATTGCTTCCACTATTTACCATTCCATTATGTTACTTCCATTTTTCTACACTATGCTAAAGAGGGCATACCCTTCTCACAGACACACCCTAGGCCCTCATTTCTAGTCATCAGCCTCTAGCATTTAGGAGGATGTGCTTGAGGCCATGGGGTACACCAGTCTCAGGGCACCCGTTATGTGGTATCTAGGTTCGGGTAATCACATGAAGTATTAACATGTGAAAAATGATGATGCTAAAATATAAATTCTACTAGGACATGTGGTATATTTTTTTAAAAAAGTAACATACTAAATAGGTTCAAAGAAGAAGTCATACAACCAATAAAATATAGATTTATTATCACCATGTATACTGAAACCTAATAAATTAAATTTAAACTAGTAATATTCTCAAATAGGGTAGTGACTATTCATGTTAAAAAAATTTATGGGAGTACTATTGTTTTCTACATAATATATGTAGAAGGCATATTATTTTATGAAAATATATATAGATCTTATCTCCATCTAAGGCCTTTTTAAAAAAAATTCCTCTATGAATGAATTTTGATCACTTATCCTACATTATAAGGATCAAGATAAATTGATATAAGTTTAAGTGTTTTATTAATGTTAATAAAGTATGATTAGAAAATTATTGAAATATAAAATCAGTAGAAATAATTTTTATATTTTTTCCAAAGTCACATGACCTAAAAATGAGTACTTTTCATATTTCATCAATGATCAGATAAATCATTAATTTCATGATATATAATAGGAAATCAAGGATAATTGTATTGAGATGTATTGAAATCCATCTTGATATTGTTTGGTTGTATAGAGGATATGTTTTTATAAATGTAACATATGAATAATGTTGTGAAGGAGATACATAATTTGTTTCTGACGGATATGTTTTATAAGATGTTATAGTTAACAGAGTGTCTGTGAATTGAGAAAGAGAGAATCTAAAAAACTATTGGTTAGAAATTATTCTAGATTGATATATATTTTAGCATTTGATTCAACTATAGAAGTATTATGGACATATTTTTGAAATAACATCTCTTGAAAATCATTTTTTAAAGATATGTAGTTGTTGTTAGTAGTATAAATACAAGGTATAATGTAGAATTCTGAGTTTATACTGAAATAGATCAATGGAATCATTAATATCTTATGATTTATAATGAGATTTGAAGAGTTATTAGTTGGGTCTCATGTGGGTGGTAGTACGTTGATGCTGGTTCCTTAGAACCAACTGACTTCTTACATTATATTAACATAAAATATTATAGTTATATCGTATATGAATTATTCTTCTAAATAATTATAGTGTGATAATTTCCACAAAAAATATGTCATACAAATTGGTTTTCTTAGTTTTAGTCTATAATGTGATCATAAAGGAGGCGTGATGTAATAATTAAAATATTGTCTAATGGTGAGGATACATCAATTTTATGGGACACATATAATGTATTAACATAAAGTGATGGGATATCATAATCATTGATAATTATTCATGGTAATTTCACCCTTATTGATATCAAATAAAGGATTTCATGATGAAAAATCCATATATAAGGACACAATATATTATATGTGTCATTGGGTTTTATTCTATGCGACTATGTTTAGTTTTCAATGGAATTAAGATTATTATTATTGTGGGACATTAATCACATACAATGATGCATGTTGATGACCAAGGTAAATCATCTTATAAAGTTGTATCAATTTTTAGTTATGTAATAATTGGTATAGTATTAATTGAATGGTCTATATGTGGTTTTTCATTATGAATATTGAAAGAATATTGATTTGGTCCTTTGATTGAACATGATGTTTTTGATGAAAATTCATGACCATAATAGACTATAGATTAGTTCATGTCATGAATTCAAAGATTGATATATCAAGATATAAAGATGATGGAAAATTAATGCATCATTCTTATTGAGATATCATGTGAACAGGGGATTATATTAAATATTATCTTTCTTAGGACGATAATTATAGTTTTTATGAAAAAAAATCACTACGGGTTTGTTGATGTGTTTTCAAACACTAATCATGGACTACAGGTAGGACCAATCAATTTTGATTAAAAAATGGATCTAGGTTTCCCAACATAATTATATCCAAAAACACATTAAATTATATTGAATTTAAATATACAAATAAACTTAATTCAATATCATAGAATAATATTTATTCAAGATAAGTTATCAATAAAAATTCTATCATGGGATATTAATGTTTAAAATATTCGGATTGAATTATATCTTATTTTATATAGTCAAAATTAAATGAATATAATATTTAATAATTCATTAGTATATTGAATATAGTGAAATAGATATTTTACTGATGTAATGTAAATATATTTAAATATCTATCCACTAGTTCAGGTAATGTATTATTTATTTAATCAAATGAATATTTTCTTATTCATGTTTTTCTAACCATAATGGAGGATTTGGAAAAAATTTATCATATAAAATAATCATTTCAAATTAATTTAAATAAATTTATATTTTATAAATGATATTATATTCCCATGAAAACCAATTACACATATTATTACATGATTATTCATATATATATTTTTATCCAATAAACACAATTAAAAAATTGAGAGGCCTAGTTTCTTTGGTAGAATACATACATAAAACATCGACATGAAAATAAAATAAAACTTCTTTATTTTAGTGTCCATAATGAGCTCATAAATGAATTTTATTTCTTAAAACTATATATTATAACCTATTGAATATATAAACAAAATGGGTGTTCTAAAAACCCAGTAAAGGAATTAACCTAATAATGAATGATAATATTTGAGTAAAAAAGTATAACATTATATAATAAGAGGTGTGCTACATAATTTGTCACATTGATCCATGGTAAAATTATATGGAAAAAATAAGGTCACGGAATCATAAAAATGGGGAAATATCATAGAACATATAATAATCATAATTGCTAAGACAAAATCTCATGGGGGGTGGAGTCCCATCATGGAATAGGATTACTCAATAATACCATGCATAATATTTCATAAGACATAAAAATTACCCAATATATTGGATCATAATCTAAAAACACCCATCATAGCATATATATATGTGTGTGTGTGTGTGATATATAAGGGAATCAAACATTGGTATAATAATTATAAATTCCCATGGAAATACAATACATACAAAATCATTCCCCATATCACAATCAATGTATATTTAAAAATTATTTGAAAGAGAATATAAAATTAAAAAATTTAACATTCGTTCCAAAATAAATAATCATAAGACACAAATATTATGTTCATTTGATAAAATTTCATGTTAAAGGATATAAAATTGGTTTAAGAAATGAAATTTAAAAATGGATCTATAAATAATTTATTAATGAATTTTGAATAATGGGTGTAGAATTTTCGTTGAAAAATAAAGGTAATACAGAATGGTTATACCAAAAATATTCATTAATTTGATGAAATCATGAATGCCAATAAATATATACAATATATTATATAAAACTATATTTTGATTGAAAAAATATCATTAATTAGGTTTATTTTAAATAAGGTATTGAGTAATGAACATGAGGAATGTATAACCCCATAAAAGGAAAGTATAATACGCTTGTTATATATGTAGGAGATGTATATAATATATATTGAATCATTCCATAACATCAAATAGTGAAAAAAAAATTGAGTTAGTGGGTGGAGGTAATATCCTACACAAAAGAGGGTGTTTAAGGGATTTCCATTACCTTATTTCCAAAATTATTCTTCACATACACTTATCCTCCTATATAATAAAATTATATACCCTGATTTCATAATTTATAACCTTTTCAATCTATATAGTTTAATATATAATTTTATTATATAACATCCGGGATCCATTATCGTATATGAAGTGGTTACTTTATTACATTGATATTGGATACAATAAATTACATCCTAAAGGGCTTGATAGTTTTGGTAGTTTAGGTATACCATATAAAGAAAATTATTCTCACATTAAATTAAAGAATTGAAATATAATATAATAACTTATATGATAAAATTATAATTTCTTATATTAAATCCATGATTTCATTCATATATTCATTAATTGTATCTGAAGGAAAGAAACACATAATAATGTCTGATCTCAAATGCTCAATAAGGTAATGACTACAAGATAAGCTATTATAATGAAAATTAAACATGAATAATGTGTCCGAGATAAATAATAATAAAAATTTCTGATATAAATAATAAAAAATGTGTACGAATTACATGGAAAAGTTTATAAAATTAAGAATCACATGGATAAAAATAATTAGTTTTATAATAATAGAATTTATAATTTCAATGATCATAATCGTACCGGAAAATCCTTGTTCCCACAAAACATACGTAAATAGGTTTGGTGTATGAAAAATATCCAAACTAGTTTTTTAGGAGATCTACCTATACGTCGAGGAGATATATCAGTCCCATCGGGAAATTACTATGTCTAATGCGTTCATTATATGAGTTGGGTGAAACATAATCAATGTTATCATCTATATGAAAAACTATCATATGAAATGATAATGATTTCTATACTCAATAAACAGAATCTCAATCCATACAGAGTAATATAGTTATTGGCATCAATATATTACATCCCCAATAAATCATACAATTCTCCAAATAATTTATTCATAGATCATTTTACATTAAAATTATCACTAAATGACTTATTTATGAAAATATCCTTTTCGTTTGGGAATAACATATTCATAATAAAAATATATATACTAAATATTATAGAAAAAATTTTCTTCTAACAAATAATTTGATAAAGGAAAATAATTTTTCAAATAATTTTGTGGTCAAGATGGTGAAATATTTTGATCATGTCATGTTCATAAAAAAATATTCACCTCACATATTTGGTTCAATGTCAAAAAGAACCTCATTTGGAAAAAAATGGAACATTCATTTTTATAGAAAGTAAAATGTGGGATAAAATGTATTTAAACAATTAAATTATAATATTATGAATAGAATCAAATTTTTTTAATAAATATATTGACATTTTACAAAAAGTTTCCTGACTGAATAGAAAAAAAATGGGTTTTCCATAAAACGTTTTTTGGTCTCCTGAGTACCTAAAACAGAAAAAAGAAGGAAATAAATAAAATTTTAAAAACTCATTATAACACAACATAAATTGATTGTTTGAACATGGAAGTATAATATAATTCTTATAATGAAAACTTAATCATAAAAAATCCCAAATAATGATTTTATTATGAATTAACACTTACAAATTACATCATAATAATTTTTTCATCCTAAAAAATAAATAAAAATTTATTATAAATCTATAAAATTACCATATGAATTATTATAATATCATATATAATCCATATATAACATTTATGTTCCCATTTCTGGTGAGTTTTTTATTTTTTTTGTGTGTTAACTATTTCATTTTTCATGTGATTTTTGATTGAGTAGTTTTGGTCCTCGTGCCTTGATCATATATATGTCATATAAATGATTTAATTATTTATATTACTATTATATATATTCCTTAAATATTTAGATTTTATTAATATATTAATTTTGGAAATGAAAAATGAATTGAATTGCTTTGTGAAGGTGGTGGTCCACACGTATGCACGAGCTAAAGTAGCATTTTTTTAAAGAGCTGAAAGTTAAAAAGGATGATATGAAAATATTAATTTAGAATATTAATTTAGGCATAAATATTATATAAAATTATTAGTTAAATCTGTGTAACACTCTATGTAATGTGGTTATCAAAAACAAATTACCCAATTAGGTGAAGATAGTAAGTCATACGTACTCATGAGAAATGTTTCCTCTTTTCTTAAGAAAAAAAAGGTAATCAAATTGTTTGTAAAATAATAATAATAACATATAAGAATATTTATGACACACAATTTATTATTTTTAGATGTTCAAAATATATTTTTTATGAAATCAAAAAACAATTTATATTTAAAGAGTCGAAAAAATGATAACCTCTTCTTTGAAAAAGCACTTTTAGAACTTCTCTAAAGGGACATGAGATTGGTATTTTTGCAATAAAGGAAATACCAAAACATGTATAATTATTTTTAGAATAGTTTTTCGCTAAAAATATTTATAACGTAATAAAATTGTGCTTATAGAATAATCTTATATAAATGTTTTTTATATTTGGTTTATAAAAGTTTAATAAAAAAACACATTACATTTACATTTCCAGGAACATTTATTGGTCTATGTTTTTTAGAATTTATAAAATTATTACATTTCATCAAAACTGATAAAAATAAAATCATTTAAATAGAAGAATTCATCTTCTTTGGATTTATAGTCGATGAAATAAACATTATAAGGAATTATACTAAACATATATTAATTTAATTTACAACACAGGCTGATAAATTATTATTCCTAGTACGTGGTTTTGATAATTATTTTAAAAAAATTTGAAAAAAATCTTAGAATATACATTTATTTGTATATGTATATTAAATTTGATTTATAAAACATGGAATTCAATATAATTGATTTCTTTAAATAACTATATTGAAAACGATCATTGGGGTTTCTCCATCAAAAATGACAACATTTTTTGGGTCATTTATGATACCTGTAATACTATAATAAAACTATAAGAACTATAGTTGTAAATCATATTGAACAGAGACCCCAAAAAACATATGGGTATAGTCCCATTAATATAACATACAATATAAAAGATCTAATTTTTTGAAACACTATTAATGGACGTGTCATTTTAATCATAACCCAAAATATTTCAAAATACCAATATAAATTTCTTTTATTATAAAATAATATTTATAATAACATGTAAAAAAAATATTATTTATAGTTTCTAAAAAAATTTATAGGATAATAACATTCTTGAAAATTTATATACTTATTTAAAAGTTAATAATAAAATTCATAATAAAATATGTGGACACTTGATTAAAAAATTCATGGAATTCCACTTATAAAGTAGATAATGAAAATACCTAGTAATACATGAGATACCGGTGATGATGATACAATTTAGATAATGAAATAATAAGATATTTAGGATTAGAACATAAAAATATGAATATAATCTTTTAACACATAAATATAAACCTTAAAATGATATATTAAGAACCAATTTCTAACATTTGTATATAGATTTGGGAAAAAATATTAATCCCTATTTATAAATAAATAGTTAAACATATATTTATAAACATAACTATAAATCATTATATATTATACCAATAACGATGTTTTCAGAATGCATGAAATACATTTGATAAATGGTTCTCTTACAATATATAGGCTTAGAGATAAATGGTCCTCTTACTGTATATATCATTGTAGACAACTTAAATTGATCAATAATAAAATTAAACCATTATAAAATGATAGGTTTTAAAGACTTTTAAATATGTAACATATAAAAAAATAATTAGATATATATACTTACTTCTTTCCAAATTATGGATAATAAATATTTTTAGAAATTATCTTTTATCCAACGAATTAGAAAAATAAAGATTAAAATAAATACACTTAAATATATTCATATATATATATATATAATATTTTATATCAAACAAAAATAAAATAATAATATAATCTCTTAACTACATTTGATCAATCAAGGGACTAGGGCTTTGGGAATTCAAGAAAATTGAAAATGGGGGACTTAGGAGGTAGATGGTCAGGTATTCATGAGTCTGAAAAATTTTGTGTAAATATATTAAAATATGTTTTAAGGCTGCCTTTAGATGTTGGGATTAAACAAATTACCAAATTAGAGATATGTTAATCCTGTATGTAATGTGACTATTTATTGGTTTCCATTTAAAACAAAAATTCATGTTTTGTTTAACCTTGTTATTATTATATATTATTATTTTAAATTGTCAAAATTTCATTAAACATTTAATATTACATTATATTTTAATTCCATTTTATATTCATGTCTTGATTTCACTTGCATGTTGGGTTTTTCATGTAATTTCATTTTTTTTCTTTCTATCCATCACGTTTCACTTTTTTATATCTCTCGATTCTCTATTTTTGTGGTTTCTTAATGTCAGCATAATTATTTTAATAATATTTTATTATATTTAATTACCATTTCACCATTTCATTTAAAAGTTTTAACATTTTAAAAAAATGTTTTATATGAATAATTTCTGTATAATTTTAAAATATATTATAAAACCCATTATTATGAATATATTAATCCCATTATTATAATTATATAGTTATATTACATTAGTTATTGCATATTTTTAACATAGATATATATAATTATTTTTTATTAATATAATTTTATATATTCTTAATTTCAAAATTTTATAAAAAATATATTATAATTTAATATATTAATAAAATATATCATGTTTAAAAAAGTTACACTTTATTATTATTATTATTATCATTAAAATTTTAAAACAAAATATAATTGTAATATTTTACAAAATTCAAAAAAATAAAAATTTCTTTAATTTTAAATAATATAAGAAATATTCAAGTAGAGATATATATATATATATATACATTCAATTATATATATATATAAAATGACATTTAATTTTTAATAAATATTAGTTATTAAGATTAGTTATTATTTCAAAAAAATCACCAAAATATATTTATATTTCAGTTATCATTTAAAAAAATAAAAACCACAATTAAAATATTTGTATATATATATATATATCATCAAAATATTGTTCTTACTAAATAATAATATTTTAAAAACATTACATATTAAACATACTTTAAAAAATATAATATATTGTAACTTATTTCAAAATACAGTTATTAAAGAATATAATAATTCATGAAATTTATATTTTTATAATATTGAAAAAAAATATCTTAAATTTTTCAAAATTTTAATTGAAACCTTTCATAGATGGATTTAAATACAAAAAATTATTCAAAATGCACATCATTAACATTTAATTTTTTTGGGATGTTATATTCTCCCACCCCTAAGATAATTAAACCCTCACAATTTGTTCGAATTTTTTTTTTAAAATGAACTTTTATCTTTAGAAATAAAATTAAAACCATAATTTTTAACAATCTGTACTCGACATAATCTAATTTCCAATATTGTCTAGGCCATTTCTCTGATAAAAATTTCAACGAATCAAGACCACAGTTCTGTACTCATATCATATATAATTTTTTGTATATTATTTTTATAAAATTTAAATAATAATAAATAGAGAATTTACATTTCCATGAACATTTACGAGTATTAGATTTCTACAATTAGATATATGTAGTACATTTTTTAGAAACTGTAAAAAATAAAATTAATCAAATAGGAAAGTATCAAGTGTGTTCTACTCATCTAATAAATATACATCATATATAATTCTACTAAGCCAATAAAAATTTAATTTAAAACATAGGGTGAGAAAATATTTTTCCCTATAAGGGGTTTTGAAAATTTTAATAAAAACATTTGAAAAAAATATTATTGGAAAAAAAAAATATATGAATACATACTTAAAAGAATATTTCTAAAATTTTGAAATCCATATAATTATTTTGAGAAAATAAATCTATTTGAAAATATCAATGTGATTTCTCCATTGAAAATTATAAGTTTAGGTGGGTCATTTATCATTCTTGGTATACCATAAAAAATCAGTAATGCTGATAGTCCTAAATCTTATGGAAGAATGTCCCCTAAATACTTCTAGGTTCACTCCCCATTAAATAAAATTGATTATAATAGTGCCAATTTTTTTAGTACACATCTAATAGGCCTTCCTTTCTCTATCACAACCCAAAATATTTCAAAATTCATATATAAAACTATTTTCTTTAAAATAAAATAACTTTTCAATTAAAATTTGATAAGCATATTCTTGAGAGATTATAAGATAATTTTTAAGATAATCCCCAACATAAAAATTCCAATAAATATTTAAATGATATAAATAAAATTAATAATAAATTATGTTCACACATGATGAAAAATTAATCGAATTCTACTTATAAGTTAGATAATGGGGATACCTAATTATGCAAGAAATACATGGTATGAATATAAAATTTCTCTCATTAAACCTTAAATTGTTAAGGATTAGAGTATAAAATGATAACTATTACCATTTAACAAATAAATTATAACCAAGATATGATAGATTTTAAACAAATTTTGAACCATTGAATTTAGATTTGGAAACAATGTATTAATTAATCATTTTAAATACATTGATATACATATATGTATATGAATAAATATTAATCATTATACCATATAAATAGAATTATATTTTGAAAAATGAAGAAGTCCCCTTGATAAATCATCCTCATACAATATATAGGCATATTGAAAAAATTTTAAACAAAAACGTTTCACTAATAGATTAAAAAAACAGAAAGTTATATTTGTAGATGTCAATATATATATATATATATATATGCGTGTGTGTGTGTGAGAGTCTTTTTAAACAACATAAATTGATCAATAATAAAATTAAACAATTATAAAATGATAAGTTTAAAATACTTTTAAACACTTAAATTAAATTAATTTAACTTTATACATGTATTTATATCTTTTCAAATCATAGGTCGTAAATAAAATTAAAAACATATCATTTATCTTATGAATTATGAAAACAATAATAAGACATAAATAAATATAAATATATTCATATATATATATAGTTTTTTTAAATATTAATAAAAATAAAAAATAAACTAATCCCTTATCTGTTTGGAAACTATCAATTGACTGAGGCTTTAGAAATTCAAAAAAAAAATGAACTCGTGTGGCTTTGGAGGATGAGGGTCGGGTATTATTGAGTGTGAAAATATAATGCATAAATATAAAACAAGTGGTTTTAAAACATCCCTTGGATGTTGGGTTTTCTAAAAAATTAAAAATTTGTAGATATGAAAATCCTCTATGAAATGTGACCATTTGTTGTTTTCCATTTAAAACAAAAGCATGAGTTTGGTTTAAATTTATTATCGTCATATATTATTATTTTAAATTGTCATCATTTCAATAAACAATTCATAATATATTATATTTAATATTATATTTGAGTTCCTTTTTAATTCATATAATATGACCAATAGCAAGTTGGGTTTGTCATGCCGTACCAATTTTTTTTCATTCTACCCATCAAATTTTACATAATTTATATATCTCGATTATCTCTTCATTTTATGTACAGTAAAGTCTACATAAAGATATTAATAAAATGTTATTATATTTACTAATCATTACATCCCTTTTTAGTTATTTAAATGTTTTATTTTTTGGAATAAATTTTTTTATATGATTCAATTTTTTGTATAATTAAAAAATATTTCAAAAAATATTTTATAAAACCCATTATTAAAATATTATTTTTATATTAATTAATTATAGAATTTTTTAACATATATATATTTACATATATATATTTCATTAATTAATAATATAATTTTATATATTTATAATATCAAAATTTTATTAAAAAAATATAAAATGCTTTCATATATTTATAAAATAAATTTTCAAAAAATTATGCTTTATTATTATTAGTATCTTTAAAATATTAAAGAAAATATAATGGTATGATTTAACTTATTTTAATATAATGGTAAAAAATTTAATTATTATTAATTTTATAAATATTAAATTATATATATATATTAAATTATATATGTGTAAAATGTAACCATTTATAAATTCAAGAAAAATTATTTATTAAAATCTGTTATTTTTAAAAAAAATCAATTAAATATATTTATATTTAAATACACTTTTAAATAAATTAATACCAAATTAAAATTATATATTTATATATCATCACAATATTTTTCCTCACACATAATAATATTTTCATTACATTAATTATTAAAACATACTTTAAAATAATAAAAAAATTATCTTATTTAAAAATACATTTATTTGAAGAAAACAATATTTCATGAATGGTAGTATTTTATAATCAAGAATAAAAATATCTTAGATTCATAGAAATGTTTATTTAAAAATTTCATTATTAGTTTAAAATTATTAACAAACTATTAAATAAAAACTAAATAAATCTAAAATTTCTTGGGCTGTAAAAATATTCAAGATAATAGGATATATTTTTTATATATAATATTAGAGAGGTGGTCTATTATTATTATGAATGAAAGAGACACGTGGAATTAATTAAAATATACTAATAATATGAATATATTTTAAATTTAATATTGAAAAATGTGGCTATAATTTTGATGATGATAATATAGAGGGATGAAATATTTTCAAATAAAAAAATATATGTTTTTGTGGTATTTTAAAAATTATCTTTTGGTTTAACCCCTTAGTTAACCTATTTTTACATTTACCCCAGTAATTCCTTTTTCACTTGTAATGGTTTATAATTTTATATATAAGGTAAACATTGTATCATATATTACCAAGGTATGATAATTTAGACTATATATTATCTTTGTGACCTATTTCATGATTTTTAAAAATTTAAAACAAGTTAATAATTCATAATTATCATAAAATATCATTAATTTCCTTTTTGACACTGTTGATTTAATTTAATTTTTAAGACTACAAGACAGATATGTAATTAAAATATAGATATATAAAAAATACATAATATTTCATATAAATCTATTAAATTTATTTGTCACATTAACTCATTGAGAATTTATTAGGTTTAAAGTTCCTTAAATAAATTTTTTTATTTTTATACTATTTGAATAAGTACTACGCGATCCTTGCATGCCAATTTAGTATAATTATATAGTTAATAAAAATTATAAATAAATTTCCATGAAGTTAAATTATCATATATTTCAAAAAAACCTTCATAATATAAATTTTCCAAATTTTATAGTAATTATAAAAATTTAGATTCATTAAAGTCATGAGAGTGAAATTTTTTATTTATTAATTTCTTGAATTTTAAAAATGTGCTAATGAAACAAATATGAAACAAAATATATATATATTAGATAATTTTTTGGGAATTTCCAAAATGAGAACATTAATGTAGATAATGGTATGTTTAGGGTCATTTTTCAGTCTTTATTGAATTTTTTACACCATTTTTACCCAATTTAACATTATCATGGTGAAAATTTTATAATATGGTGTATATTTATAATGGCCAAAAATAAAATGGTTCTATTTATAAAATTGAGACCTAATAATCCCATATACATAAATAATTAGTCAATATTTAATTTTCTAAAATTGGCTGAAAAACTATTTCATATTAATATAGAAAACCCAAGAAAAAATGAACTCTCTAGAAGAATTTATGATTAATTATAAAGTTGTTTTTATACCCTATTCAATAAAATTATTTATTCAAATAAAATTAATTGGTTTATTAATAATATAATATAATTGATTTTAATTTTCAATCATCTATAAATAAAATCGAATGTTGTAAATTCTTGAAAGAAAAACACAGTTTTCAATAAAACAATTATTTTTCCTATTCAATTGAAGATTTTTTTTAGAAAATCATATAATTTCATCCCTTTTCAATTTTGATATTATGATTTTAATAAATTATTTAAATTTATTAAAACTCAATTTATAAAATTTTAAAATGTAGGTTTTAATTACATTCATGAATGAAATTATGTGTATTTGGATATGGTCTCTTTAATGAACAACATGATATAATTAAATTTCATCTATTAAATATTATGTTCCATAAATCTCATTTAGGTGAGATATAGGGTTTATTTTTTTTATTATGAGGGAATTCATTTCATTAATCAATGTTCATATCACTTGTAGATAATTATAATATTATTCTAAAATGGGATTTTAACTCTAATAGTGAAGTTAAATGATAATCATATCCTTCCAAAAATTCATATTTTCCCTAAAATCTATATGTGTTCAGACATATTTTATGATTAATTTAATATAAATTTTATCAATATATAGTTAGATCATTTAAGTTGATTTACTGACCATTACTATCCAATTTCAAATAATTTAGTTAATATGTTCAGAAACATGATATATGATATAATATAATTATAATCATCATATTTAACGATGATAATATTTATATAACAAATCATGATGGTCTTGGAGAGAAAAGAAGTATGTTTCCCATAGATGTTGTAGTGTCTAGATCAATGTGAATCACTAATTCGAGTTGGGGGTCAATCAGTGGTCACATGGAATTTTTACAATTTGATTCTTTTCGATTAAACCTCTATGTCTGGTTTATGCCTCGATCCACACTTCTTGTGTCTCTCTTCCCTACCTCGAATGATGATGTAATTGTAAAGGCACTAAGTACAAGGATTTTCATGGTTCGGTTCAAAGACGCACTCCTTTCAATATTGGTTACACAACCCAACATTATTTCTCCACTATAATATTATTATCAATTACAATGGTCGATACAGAGTTTCATTGTATCTCCCCTAATTCCCACAGGAGGATCTTTGTACTACATCCCACAGTGTTACTAAAGTCCACAGGCTTGCTTTTGTGTCCAACGTATTACTTCTTCCTCCCTCTTAATCACATGTGATTCTTATAGCTCTCGAGCCACATGATCATATTCCTTCATTGTACTAAGTGATTCACTATAGAATTATATTATACTCTTTTCCAAAGAGTTTATGGATTCACATTTTCTTGTGTATCTCTTCAAGAATATTCAACGACATTTGGTTTGGTCCGTTGTAATTTCTCAATAATTTTGATCACTTTTTCGGATCATTCCCCAGTGAAACAATGGTTTTCAATTTTTTTCTACTTTTGATAATGACCTAACCTCACTTATATGTCTACAAATGATGCACACAGATTTTTTTGGATTACTTATAGGCAATAATGATCTTTCATTATGTCATCTCTATCAATTTTGAATACTCAATCATCGTCAACTTAGGTATAAGATATTCTTTAACACTTACGATCTTTAGTATCAATACTCATTCAATTCATGCTTGGTTTTCATGGAATCTGAAATTATTGGTTTTTCATATCTTAATGGACTCACATATGTGCATGTGATTATTCATGGTTTCATGCATGTATAATATTTAGCTTTCCGACCTGATCACACACCATTCTATTGTATCAATATTTTAGGTTCAATGTTCTTCGGTCATGAAAATAAACATGAATTTCCCACTCAATTTATTCTTTCATCTTCTTTATTGCAACAACCAAATGCACTAGAATTTCATCTTATGTCTAGGATAGAATAGCATACACCTTTTTTAATATTAAATCACTGAGGATTAGCTCACCAGGAATCATCAAAATTAACTCTTTACTTCACTTTTCATATATGCATTAGTTCATTCATATGTCATTTTTGTTGAACTCCTTTTTCACTTCTTCTTGGAGAGGTTGATGTATATTAAACTGAATTGCCAAATTTTTACATATGCATGCACGAATTCATAAACACCTCACTTATTTCCATCTCTCTTCTTCCCTTTCACTTGGTTTGGGTGTTTTTAATGTATGCACTTGAGGGAATATATATATATATATTGTATGATAAAACCATACAAAAATTTATCTTCTTGTCATTATATTTCTTGTGTGACAACCCTAATGATTATGACTCCTTTTCCACACACATAGCCTCTCCTCTTTCTCCCTTATTCTTAATTTCATAGCAGTTAGGTCAGGTGTTTTTGGTTTTATGTGTGTGTTCTTTCAAATATGAATGGCTGCATCCACTATCCACATGTTCTATCACACTTGTGACCTCATTTTCTTTTAAGAAAATAACATATGTGCATTCATGTGAATATAGAAATCGTGAAAGTTCCTTCCTCTTCAAAACTGACCCCTACAAAATGGAATGAGTGTATCATGAAATCTTGAGGGAATTCTAATTATATTCATGATCCTAAGAGGATCATTGTTCTTCTTCATGCAAGGGAAGAAAATTTCTGCCTCTTCAAAGAGATCAGTGAGAGGATGAGGCACAATCACTATCTCACGATGGAGCAGCCTTCACAAAGCATAGTGAAGGTTTTAAAAAACCGATCTCTTGTTCACAAGAACCAGTTCTTTGAAAATCCCTTCCAGAGTGCATGGAACATATCGAGGGATTGGAAGATCACTTATTAATATAGGAGAAGTCCAGTATGTTATTTTCTTTCTCTTCTCAAAGTGGAAGAATGGAGTGCTAAATTTTTCAAAACAGGATCTCTCAAGAATATGAGAGCAGTAACCTTTAAAAGGATCGATGAATCCACTTTTATAGTATACGGATACTTCTCATTACACATTCAAATTCCATATGAAATTACTTGAAGATCCCGGCTTCAAATGCTCAAGATTATTCAGGTTTATTGAAATCATCAAATCTATGATTGAATATATGTTGAGATCTTTAGATGTTTCATGTTCAATGTGGGATCCTTTTTCTGAAAATAAATCCCACTTGGGTGATGAGGATCACATTCAAATTGTCCTTTTATTCTATGCAGAAATATTCTATGTGGTCATGGAAATTTTTTTTGTCTCATCTATACCTTCTTCCTTGATGTATTCACATGAATGAACAATGTATGTTGCATGCATGGCTTAGTTGTAATCTACGGATGCTCACAGTGTTTAAATGATAAGCATGATATCTCATAAGTGATTCTTGATCATCCCTGATGGAGAGGCAATGCTGGTTTTGAGAAGTGGTAGAGGAAGATGATGACTGGATGGATTATAAAAATGTTGTGTGAGATCGATGGTCTTGGTTCAAATTTTTGAGGTGCGGATGCAATGAGTGGCCATGATTAGATGGTGACACGTGATATTAGTCGAACGACCAATATTATTTCATTTAAAAAAATCATCACCCTACATCGAAATAGCGATAAACCTAAGCAACTTTTTTAATACCAATTTTCTTCATTATATTCCCATAAATCTCCTCCTCCATCCATTGTACCGCCTCATACCGTATTCAACACGATTGAGCTCTATGCCCACCCTCTGCACCCTCTTACTGCTCTCTATGCCCATGCCTTGTGGGCCTGCTTTACATCCACTATGAAACTCTCTAGATGGCCTTTTCTAGCATCACCATGGGCGCGGTTGACCCCAATGGTCCACCACATGCCTCTGGATGATGCTAACTAGAGAGCTCTTAGGTAGGACCAACATTTTAAGTAATCCACAAATAAATTCCTTATTTGAAAATGCATGGCTACTGTAGAACATATGAATGTCCACCTCAAAGTCCAAGAATATTCTTTAACATTCATCTTTCTCTGTTCATTCTGTATTATCAATTCCAATGAAGTTCAATCATCATTAAAAGGGCGATACTTCAATGTTCTAAAAAATGTATCACTTTTTTATACTTCTTCATTGAGCTTCAAGATCAGTGAAACAATCTTCTGATTTTTATAGAGAATAATCAAGCACGACATCCCCTATCAAATACTAATTCTCCGATTGTCATTAGTTGTGTAAAAACTTCATCATTATCGAAGGGATCTCCTTACTAAGTCAAAAACATTACATTATGCATTACACTTTAATCACGATCACAACATTAATCATTACCTTTCCATACACATATTAACACCTTATTGACAACAAATGAAACACTATGATCAATAATATCCCCCTTTGAATTTTGTTGTCAATATTACCTAAGAATACTTTTTATGGGTCAATATTTATGCCAATTCTTTCTCACCCTTATTGGAAACCAAATGAAATGGCTTAGTGGGGACTTTTCACAAACACGTTATCATCCCATTAAATAATATCACCAGGAATATTTTAGAGATATGGATGATGTCACATGATTAACATAGAAAATATCATTCAGTTAATAAATTATATGACTACATCTGATAACCCGAGGTAGAAAAACCAAGATAAATGACCACAGTTTTCAATGATGTCAAAAAACAACCATACATGTTAAATCATGATCGTAGTGTATCAATTCTTAATCATGGGTATGGATTATAATATTTATCAATGAAATGCTTAATCATTCACATAATTCACCTAACATATTAAAATCGTCACGTGAAATGATAAAGCTCCAACTTTCTTCACATCATGTCATCAATCAATTATGACCTTTAATTAACTTGATAAATATAATTAAGAATAATGAATGAAAGTGTTATTAAAATAATTCAAGTTTTAACTTCTTAAGATGAAATGCATTTCATTAATTTTCATGAAATACACCTTGATCACATCTCCTTCATATTTTCTCACACTCAAGGGGTGAAATCCCTTTAATTTATCATTGTGGAAAATTTAATTAGATAATATTCAAGATATTTATATTGATAATATTCCACTTGGAACATTCCATGTATGTATCATATCATGAATAATTAGTAAAACTTGTTGTTCTCCACATTTTTCCTTCAATTTTTATCTTGAGAATACACTTTACCTATGAGTCCCAAAAACACAAGCACCCATATATAAAAAAATATAAGGGAATACGATGTAATACATATGAGCTTCTTAATAGAAGCTACAAGGATAATAATTTCCTCTCAACCTAAGAACTCATTTCCTTGTAGCTCTAATGTGTCTATTTCTCTTCATGATGGTGTATCCTTTCCATTTTACGTTTTGATCTTTTGTTGTCATCATGGAACCTTTACTTCCATTCACCTTCATCATTTATGTATTTTTTATCCTTACCTCTACTAGTAGTGACGTAGATTCCACTAGTGCATGTTTTTTATTTTTCAACATCTCCATTTGTCCTGGTAAAATAGTTATACATTTGTTTTCATGATGTACATATTGCTTGCACCTTTCACACATTACCTATGAGACACTTCATTTTTCATGTACTAACAACCTCTAAAAATATTCAAACTCATCTACATGAGGAATGACATGTTTCACCTTTTCCTTTTCTTTATCTAGAACTTCTTCTTAATTTTTTTAACATTATCTAGAAATTTTTAATTGATCAGGCTAGATAACTAAACAAACATTCTTATGATATTTTTGTTTCTAGATTCCACATGACTTCTTCAATATTTTCATGTTACCTTTCTTAAGGAACTTATCAATGTTATCTTAATTAATTTTTTCAATAAATCCCGATTTCTCCAGAATTGATCCTCCTATTAATTTTATCTTGATTCCATTCATTTATATGGATTGTTTGTAGTGATCTATGGTATTCCATTTCATTCCACTATAGAAGAACATTTTATTGTTTTAGATTACATTCATGGATTCAAGATTAAACATCTTCTTGGGAATTGTTTCATCCGCAATTTTCATGACATCTTTTTTTTGCATATTCCTAATGGAATATTCCAACTATTGTTCCTTTATTCTAAATTTTTAATGACTTTTCTTCTTATCAACATATGAATGTTTCATGATTTGACTAATCCAGCATTCATCATAATTGTTACTACTTATGTTGAATTTATCAAAGAATTCTTCAAGATATTCAAATCTGTTCTTGATAGGTAGATTCTTCTTCATCTGTGTATTCTATTATTGCTTTGAAGGATACATCATTTCATCACATCTACATTCTATGAATATAGGTCTTCTATAATTTTAATAAGCAAACATATTATGCTAGAATCCATTGTCCTGATTCCTATACTTACAACAACCCCAACAGAAGAAAATAAATCCATTTCTTTTTCCTTTACTATCAGCCAATCAATATTTAGTGCTTTTTGATTCTAGAACATCATTTTTTTATTTGGATCATCTATTTAGGATTTATTCTTCTTAATCAATATAGTATCAATCCTTGAATCTTCGTTATACATATCAACATTTTTATCGATCCAACTCCTCTCACCTTTTTTCTTTGAACCTGTACATACTAGTAAAACTACATTAGTAGTAATAGAAATGACTGGTTTATGGGATACCATTTTCTTGGAGAATGATTTCATTTTATTAGAAAATAATTTAGTACTTTATTTGGAATCATATTACTTAATGCAAACATGAGTGGTAGTATCTCTTCCTTTAGCTATTTGGGATGTTCTATCTTGGGGTGATTACGGATTCTTTAGTTTCACCTACAGTTCTAAATGCTTCATATCGAGGGAGTTCTTCCCATACTCAACTAATATATGCTTACATTCTAAATTCTAATTTATATTTATCATTTGTTCATCACATATATTTCTTAATTATTAAAAAGATATGTCACGAACCATTTCCTTGTTAGCTTTTTCTTCCAGTTTAAGATATTTTACAACCATAGAAACATCTTGAAAATTTTCTGGTGCATGGAAATATTCTACAAATACAATCTCAATGAATTCTTTCTGACAAAATATTCCCTATAATTCATCAGATACTTGAGAATTTATTTCATTGTGAAGAGAAATTGTTTCTTCCTTTTCCTTCACATGATTAGTGAGAGTGTTGGATATACCAACCCATTTAGAAAATTACACTATAATAGCATCATCTTCTTCTTCCAGAGGTAAATATTAATCTAGAAAAACATTAATGCATTCAACAATATGTCTTCCCACTTTTATAGGGATTTTTATCAGATGGTATTTGAGTTCAGACTGATGAATAATAATTTATCTATCATCATAACATCTTAAACAGGATTCAACAGAAGGGTCATTATAATAAAATGAATTATCACATGTTGTGCCTTTCATATTACCTTCATTAGAAGGTTTATCCCTATTATTAGTAAGCTTCTACTTCATTTTTCTTACATGTTTATTCTACATATTCTTCTGTGTCTTGGAAAAATCCCCCATTTGAGGTTGCTCACTCATTTCCTGAAATATTGACTTGATAAATACTCCAATGGTTATTTTAGAGGTATAATTATATGTGATATCAATTGAAGTTCCCAGATCAGCATGAATCACTGAAAGGGGGGAATTGGTGAATTAGCGATCTCTTTTCCCTTTTTACAGATTTATTC
Source organism: Viscum album (assembly GCA_963277665.1). Classification (NCBI taxonomy): domain Eukaryota; kingdom Viridiplantae; phylum Streptophyta; class Magnoliopsida; order Santalales; family Viscaceae; genus Viscum; species Viscum album. The sequence goes on along the minus strand of OY728142.1, from coordinate 771,856,492 downwards.
TTTTCATTTATTCATCTATGGATGGTTAAAGCTTCAATTCAATCTTCATGTGTTTCTATTCCTTACCTCAAATTATGTATTAAATGTGATGTCACTGAAGACAAGGATTTAGAGACATTAGTTCAAAGACATACTCCCTGTTGTGATTGTTATTCTCCCCAACACGTATTCTCCACTATAATCTTATTATCAATTACAATGGTCGGTATAGAGTCCCAATGTATCTCTCTTGATTTTATGTAGAGGGTATTTATACATCATAAAATAGTGTTACCATAGTCCACTAACCATATCTAAAGTCCCAATGAAGGCTTATTATCCTCATTTAATCACATAGGTTTCCTAAATCTCTCAATTCACATGTGAGGATTACTTAAATTTTTCAATTGATTCAGTGTTTATTGATTATATGGTCTACCCCCATGAGATTTCTGAATAACACATGAATGTGTATCTCTTAAATAATATTCAACATCATTTGATATGGTATGTTTGACATGATTAAAAATTTTGGTCACTTGTTCTGATTGGTTTTTAGTGCCACAATGCTTTGGGAATTTTTTTTCATCTGATGAAGGCCCAACCTCACTTTTAGGTTTAAAAATAATGCACATATCTTCGCCATGAATATTGATAGATATGAATGATCTTTCATTATATAAGTATTGTGTATCTGGGACACTCAATCACTATTAAATTGGTTATAATCCGTTCTTTAACTCTTCCAAACATAAATCTTAGAACACTTTCATATCATGCATTGGGTGTGTAGAATTCAGACATCTTGGTTTTGGATATCTTAATGACTTCTAACATGTTAATGTGATTGTGAATGGTTGTGTGGATGTATAATATCTATATTGTCAACCTGTGCACAAACTATTCTATTTTATCAATATTTTATGTTCAATGTATCTGGTTCTTGGAATTTCACATAAATTTTTCTACAAAGTTTCTTCTTTATTATTCTTTACTACAGCAACTAACATCGCTAGAACATATTCTTCTATCTTGGATTGAATCAAAAATACCTAGGTGATTATTCAGTAATTGAAAATCATATCACTTGGGATCATCAGAATTAATTATTTCTTTCAATTTTCATATATTCACAAGTTCATGCATATGTCTTTTAGGTTGAACTATTTTCTAACTACTACTTGGTGCAGTTGATATATATTAAATTTTGTTTCACCCTTTTACGTATACCCTCTAGAATACATAACCTCTTCACTGATTCCCTTTTATCTTCTTCCCTTTCTCTCGGATTGGGTGTACTTAATTTATGCACAGGAGTGAATATATATATTGTCTTATCAAACGAAACACACCATTATCTTCTTGACGTTATATTTTATCTATTAAAACCCTAATGGTTATAACTATTATTTCACACCCAAAACCTATTCTATTATTTCCATCATCTAATTTTCATGGAACATAGTTCGGGTTTTTTAGGTTTTCTATGTGTGTTCATTCAAATCTGAATGGGTTCATCCAATACCCAACTTGGTTTTGTAGACATGAGGCCTCAGGTTCCATTTAGAAAAAACTATATCTGCATGAATGTGCATACCACCTTCATTCACGTTCCATCCTCTTTATAAAATCCTTGAAATACAGAATGAGTGTATCATGCAAATGTGAGGGAGGTCTCTTTATCTATGATACCTCATGAGGTTCAAGGTTCTTCTTCATGCAAGGGATGCATGGTAATGCCTATTCGCAATGGTTAGTGAGAGGCTGAGTCTCAACCACTGGCCCAAGATGGAGGAACCTTCACAAAGCGCATTAGGGGTTTTAGAAAACTGATCATGTCTTCAGAGGATCTAGTTCATCTCAAATACATTTAAGAGTTTGTAGCACTTGTTGAGGGATCCCATAATATATTCTTAATGTAGTAGATGGATCACTGTTTAGCTACATTCTATTCTAAAAGTGGAAGCACAAAGTGATCTGTTTTATGAAACATGAGATCTCGATAATGCGGGAGAACCATCCTTCAACATGCTCAAAATCACTCCTTTTATAAGATAGAGATACTTCTCCTTCTGCATTCAAATCCAATATGATGTTCAATAAAGATAATGGATTTGAACGATCATGATTATTTGGCATTTTTAAATCATCAAATCTATATATGAAGATTCGAAAATATCTTCTAGTGTTTCCACATCAATGAAAGATTATTTTTTAGGGAGGAAATATCATGTGTGTGATGAGGATCACATGAAAACCTTAATTCGATTCAATGAACAAATCTTCCAAAGGGACGTGGAAACATTGTTTTCCTTGGATCAACCTTCTTCTTGTATATATTCATATAAATGAACAACTGAAGGTGAATTCATGTATTTATTGTGATCAAGAAATGATCGTGGTGTTAAAATGATAAGCATGATATCTAAGATGTGATTCTTGATCATATTTAGTGGATAGGCAACGACAATGTTGGGAAACATCAGAGGAAGATGATGATGAAATGGCATATGCCGATTTTTTGGAAGATCAGAGACCCTAGTTAAAAAGCACGATGTGAAGATGTGACGATTTTTTAGGATTAGACAGTGAGATATAAGATTGGTCGAATGACTGGGATCATTTCATTTAATAAAAACAATAACCAACATCAAAACTGAGAAGCACCTGATCTATAGTTTAAATATCAATCTGCTTCATCATAAACATATAATTATACTCCTCCCCCCATGGTACCGCCACGTACTGTGATCACTATGGGAACACTCTACACCAACCCTCTCCAATATCCTGGTGCGTTATATTCTCATGCCTTGTGGGCACTCTCTGCATCAACTATGCTGCTCTTGAGATAGATTTGGTCAGCATCTCCATGGGCACGGTTGACCCCAGTAGTCTCATACAAGCCTTAGGTTAATGCTATCTGGCTTGCTCTTGGGCTATCCCAATTTGTTATGTAAGCCACAAATAAATTCTCCTATGTAAAAACGAATGGATACCTTAAACCATATGAATGAAAAACTCAAATTCCTAGCCTATAATTTAACGTTATTCATCATATTTTTTTGGATTATCAATTCCAAATAATGTCAATAATCCTTAAAATGGTGAAACATCTATGTTGTAAACAACGTATCACATTTTGATACACGTTATTTGAGCTTCAAGATCAATGCAACAATCAACTGATTTTCTATGGAGAATGATTAAGCATGGAATCTAATGTCAAATAGTAATTCTCCAAGAATCATTAGTTATTTAAAAACATCATCATAATCAATGTGATATCTTTGCTGAGTCAACACCATTACATTATGAATTTCCACATTAATCATTATCACAACTTCAATCATTACCTTTCCATATGCATATTGACACCCTATTGAAAAATAATGCAACACTATGCTCAATAGAAGTAGTGACCCCACCATAATATGAACATCATTTTAATTTTTTAATGATAGGAGAATAGAATATGGTTGTTAATAGAAATTACATTAAAAAAATTAAATTTTTGTATATTTTTTATAGTTATGTCATTATTTCATGTTGGATGAATTTTTTTTGGAGGGTGAGGAGGAAGAAACATCATTTGGTGTGATTGAGGGTGCTTCTTTCCCATTTGGATGTATCCTCTTAGGTATCCCAATAAGTCACCAGGGATTGGCCTTTTGATAAGATATAGGTTTCTATGGATTTAGAAAATATATGGGGAGGTGATTTTTTAGAAATTTGGAATAGTACTAAAGTTATCATGTGTTATGAGATGTGGTGGGGTGCGTTGGTATCTATATGTGGAGGAGAGTGGCTATTTTAATATAACATTTATTGGATTATTATTTGGGATCAAATATTCCAAAACTGATAAATTATGTTACTATATAAAATAATTATTTCATGTGGGGCTCATCCAATTTTTACATACATCAGCCACGACTCATTTCTGTATTTGTTTTTCTTATTTTGAAAATTCTTTTATTTTTTTTGTATTTCACTATGCATTGAAAATTAAACAATTTAAAAAAACTCCAAAATATAATCCCTATTATTTATCTATTGGTAGACTCCAAAAACGAAATCCAATTTATAAAAATATATTTCATAATATTAGGAATCTATTTTTTGAATGAAATATTTATTTTTTGAGAAATAAAAATTTTAATATTATGAATTTTTTTTGAAAACATTCACATATTATTTATGGTATAATAAAATTATATTATCATCATATTAAAACTAATATTATATTATAAAACTATTATTTTCAAATAAATTTTATTTTAAATCATTATATTTATTATTAAATAGAAAATAAACATATATGTTTAATAAAAGAACTCTTATTTTATCATTTCTAAATCATTTATTTACTTATATCATGATATATATATATATATGTCGTATTTATATTTATAAAGATACATAATTTTATTTTACAGTACCATATGTGAGTGTACTCTTCATCCAGTCATGTCACTATTTATAATAGTCTGATTACCATTTTAACTATAATATTTGTATTCCAATAGTTAAATTTCTAACAAACAAATGAGATATCTATTTTCTATAAATATATCATATTTTTATTCATTCATCATTCCCTTACTTTTTTTTAATTGGTATATATATTTCTGTTTTCAAAAGGAATATTTTATTACTAATATTCTATTTCATTTCTACTTTGTTTTTTGTTAGGGTGATTATTTAGGGGGATGAAGAAGGTCCAAAATTTCATTCTATAGTTATATTATTTTATATTTATTACCACAATATAACTACATCAATTATAACAATAATTTTTATTCTCCATATTTAATATTCAAATTAATATTATAATGTCATGTTGGTTATAAAATGTGGTTTATGTTTTTTATATAATAATACATTACTGAATATGAAACAAATATATAATCAAAAATGATGTTCCATTGATAAACTTATTCTTTGTTACATATTCAATCATTAATATTCACCTATGTTAATAAATAATATTATTTAATAATGGTGACATGTGTGTTGTATTTTTATCCGTTAAATAATTACATTGATGTAATAAATAAAAATTATATATTATATTACACATCTATTATGTTATTATATGAAGAAAAATGTGACATGGGATTAATGTTACACATTAACTAAAATAATTATTTTTATTTTGATTTATGTGAATGTAAAAAATAGAATTTTAAATATGAGTATATAATGATAATCATATTTTATTGTTTATTTTAATGTTAATATAATTTGTAATACAATGTTTGTAAAATAATTAGCATGTGATCCTCATGAGTGAGTATTCTCAAGTGAATTCATCTTTCATTTTATAGATGGCTAATGGTTATAGTCCTACATAAATCACTTTAACTTTTATAGATATGGGATAATAGATCTTTTATTGTGATCAATGTTGAATGATGTAAAATAGTAGTACCTCTCGTGCAAGTAACATGGATACATATAACATTATTTAATGTTTTTGGATGACCCATTGAATATATTAATTGTGACCATTATTTGGATTCTAAGGAATCTTGTACACTAGTATAATTTTTTATTTTTCCCTTTATTCATCAATGACTTGGAATCATATAAGAAATATAAACATGTTGTTATTTATTTTATTTATGTAATTAGTTGTAAATTAATTTTGATCATCCTTTTAATGTTTTTAGGATAATTTCATTGAGTTTAAATGTTAAATTTTTAAATGTGCATCATGTCCCATCACTTCTGTTATTCCTCTAAACTATCAACACTTTTCAAAGCAGGGATAAATTATTTATAGTTATTATATGGATTTGATTTATTAAAATTATTTTTAAGAGTAATATTTCCATTCTAATGGTTGAAATTAATTTGAAAGAATGTATTTATGATATGGAAATAAGATAATGAGTTTTTCGATTCAAATAATCATGTATTTAATTGTTTTACTTGTTTTATTATGTTCAAAAAATGGATAATATATAGAATAAATTTATGGGGTGTCTGGCCAGTTTGAAAAGAATTGTATTTTAACTTAATTTTAAATAAAATATTATTTATAAATAATTATATAAATATATTATATTTTTATTTAATATTCATATATATATATTATGTTTTATATATATATATATAATCTTTTAAACGATTGTTAATTCAGATATATTTGTGAAAAGGTGCACGCTACCCCCTTCCCTCTTCATTTTTAGTCAAATCCAATAAGACGGGTTGTCACATTGTTTTTAAAATAACAAGAAGTATAGGGTATCAAAAAAATAATCTATTTTTGGTAGCATGATGTCCCCCCCACTCACATTATTTTTATCTTAAAATAAACATTATTAGTGGTGTTATTATACGAAATATTCCTAAAATTATGAGATAATTGGAGGTACATAGTCCAGGTGCCATCACTGCCCCAACCCCTAATCTTTTCACATTAATATATATGTGTTTGTGTGTGTCTATAATTAAATTTTAAAATTTAAAGGCCCTAAAATTCCATGTATTCATTTAATTATTTTTGATTATTATGAGTATGTAAAAAATGAGGGCATGTGATTCTGAGGCCCGGTGTTCCTAGAATGGAATTTTGAACTTTTTTAAGGTACGTTCAGTAATCGTGCATGCAATGTTTTAAATATTTTGAACGGGTTCTTGGATAAAAAATATAAAGGCACCATTGAATCTGTAGTTCTTGGATTCACTTAAGGGAGGATTAACCTCCACCATAGTTGGTTGGGTGAAAATTTTATTTTTTGAGACATTTAAAGAAATAATAAAATAATAGAAAATTTATTATGTTATTATCCTACCTTCTATTGAGCAGAGGTGGTGGGACTGATGGGTTCTCAATCCATTTAATGTCTTGAATCTTATATTAAGTAACTGAGCAATTGATAATTAAGAGATTCATCCATAAATGAACCTCAATAATTCCAAATTTCATTACTTACCCTGTCCCACCTCCATTTTAATGGAGCTCAGGTGTAGTTTTTTACACAACATCATCTATCGAGGAACCTCTGTCAGAGTACATTGGAATCTTCCATCAATGGATGTTAGATGCTTGGAAAACTCTGATCCAGCATCGACAAACACTGATGACTTCATCCAATGAGGACTCCTCTCTAACCACAATCGTGGCACCTCCAACGGTACTTGAGGTAGGGTGTTTACATGCTTTGATGTTACCTGTCTTTTTGTTCTGGATAAATATAAAGAACATGGACCAGTCGACTAACGAGTTGATCCACCTATCATCTAATCATGTGGGTGGTAGTTTCAGGGACTTATATATAGGGATTATTCTTCCTATTTTCCCCTAATTTTTAATATGCTAATGTGGAGGCACAGACCAAATGCAACAAGGCTCGGGCCATCCACTAAACTTTTCCTTGGTGAATTCCTTGTGGAGGAACAAAAAATGCAGAAGGAAGGAGAATTTTAGGGCCGTGAAATGACGATGACATCCTATGAGGGATGTTGGCATGTCTGGAAGGAAGAACAGACCACTAAATCTCCCCCGGTGGCCCATGGATGATCCGCTGGCTCATCACCGGTGACTAGCGTGATAGTACTAGCAAACAAACTCAGTGGTGAAGGCGGTGGTCGGTTCTCAGTAGTGGCGAATGAGAGTGGCTCCACTCAGCGGCACGCTGGACAGACAGGCAGCTGACTATTGACTAGCCACGGAGGTGGGAGGCAACACCCCATCGTGCACTGCTATGAGCAGGTTGTGGCTTTGAAACTGCTATAATGGTAAGGGACACCCTCCCGGTGGTTCCTACAGACACCTAAGAAGGGCCACCTAGCACCTCCATTTAATGAGATGAAAGGATATTTGAGCCATTAGGGAGGATAACAGTGAAACCCCCATGTGGATCACGGCAGCCGGCAGGCTGAGCCGCCACTACCCGGCCCATTCGGGATGGGCCAGGCCGGTCTGTGGCCCAGCGGGCCAAGCCTGCCCCCACCACACCCCGCCAGGGTGGGCCGGGACTTGTCCAACCCAGACCATATCGAGCCACCCGAACTCGGTCGGGTAAGCTTGGACCGGGTCGGGTGGGCCAAGGCTAGGTTGGGCCCAGCCAGGTCAGATCAGACATGCGCCCCTCTCGGCCCTTGATAAGCTCAAAAGGCTATATCATGCAAACCAGATGTCTGTTGGATAAACATTCTATGGAAATGTGGATTATGGAGTCACATTGTCCTTTTGAGATACTCCATTTGTGTTTTATAGAATGTTTGAGTACTACTGGGTTGGATCGACCATGAATCTAATCAAGCCCTCCACATTAAAATGCCAATAACATACAGACCATGCGTCTAGTTTATGTGCCCTCTATTGTGTTGAAACACTTATAATGTGACAAATCTTATGGTGAATTATTAGTGGGATTTTCTACTGTTGAAATTCAACTGATGGCTTGAGCAGTGTTTTTTCCCAGAATGAAGCGTACTATGTATGGGAATCTGGTTGTCGGCTGTGAGGTGGAGGTTGGAGATAGATTATACAAAGGTTAGTACCGATCGATCCTGTGTGGGTCAGCACCTAGCAATCATGTGTGTCTCAGCACCTATCTATCATGTGTTGATCAGTATGGAGATATCATGTGTGCATCAACACCTAGTTACCCTCTGTGGATTAGAATTCTAGTGACCCTGAGTAGATCCATATTCTAGCGACCCTGTGTGGATCAGCAGTGCGTGACCTGATGAGGACCATCCATAGAGTGGCCCGTTGTAGATCACTGATATACCGATCCTATGTGGGCCTTTTGAGGTTTAATAATTATTGATCATAGGTTGGTCGGATCATGTGTGGGTCATACGAGGGATATTACCTATCGATCCTGGGTGGGTTAGATCTTGTATGGGTCAGAAGGGGTTAGTTCATATCGATCTTATGTGGGTCAGACACCGCATGGTCAGCAATAGTTCCTATTGATAGAATAAGATAATCATGATTAATGACTAATCATCTGTACTTATGTACTTCTATACATTACTTATAGCTGGTTTTGAGCTGTGTCTTTTTTCTTGTGCTTTGTGATTGAGATCCTGCTTTTGGTTATCCTTTTTGAATTCCAAGAGACCTTCAGGGGTCTCAGGGTCCCTAATTGGAATTGTTATACTCAACCCTACATCGGCTTCAACTGCACCTTGTTGTGTCTAGACCATACGACAAGCAATATTGATTGAGACTCCGGGAGCAAGGACCTGATGGTGGACGGTGGTGACGGTTGACATGGAGAGCTGTGGAGATGAGCTGTAAATACGTTTTAGGTAGGATCCTAGGTAGACTATCTCATGAGCAGTTTTTTATTTTCATTTTTAGTTTTATATTTTTATTTGGGCTTGTATTCCGTCCCCTTACATTCAGTACACACTTTTAATATAGAAATATTATCCTATGGTTGCATCTTGTTGCATTCTACTATGTGTGTTTGTATAGGTTTAAAATAAATTCCTTCCTTTTTATGGGATATGCCATTTCAGTACTAGTCCCCAACCCCGAGCCTATAGAAGTTGGGCTTTGGGTAGTCAGGACATGGGCCCCGGGGGACGGGTCGTGAAAAAGTGGTATTAGAGGAGTCGGTTCTACCAAAGAACTAGGACTCTGGTCATTTTGACTGAGCAATAGTGTTAAGTGTTTTGAGTGTGGTTTTCATTTCGAGGAGTCCACTGTTGGTTTTGTAGCCGATGTATCCATACACCAGTACCATTAATTCTGATTTTTGACTCAGTGCATGAAAATACCGATTTCATGTGTTTTGAAATGTTTTATTTTTGATCACTTTTGAGTAATCTCACCATGTATAACATATTGACCGTGGTGCACCTGTTTCATTTATGGATGCCACTGAGTAGATAGCCAACTAGGATTCCTGAGAGAGGACACACTGATGGCCCACCGAGTGATGAGGCATCAGTTTATGTCCCTCTTACTGTGTTATCACCTTCGGGTGGTGAACTAGTAACACCACCACCCATTGGGTTGTAGTTTCCACTAGTCCCACTGGCAGACGGTGCACACCGAATGAGTGAGTTTCCTGAGGTCTAGCGGTAGTGGCCTCTGAGGTTTCATAGAGAGACATATCCCTAGTCAGGTGAGGACTGGATAAAGGTTGTGGAATGAGTTTTCCATCTACTTTGGAAACCAATAGAGCAGATTGTGTTCATAGATGATAGTATTTTCATGGGAATGGCAGGATGATGGTGGAGCCTGATTCTCTAGATACATGACAAGGGAACCCTCACCTAGGCAGTCTTTGAGAAATTTTCAGGGTAGAGTTCATCATAGTGACACTATACTATGTGTGTATTCAGGAGCTACATCGCATATTGTGGGGCATCCTGACAGTATCCCAAAACTCGGCGAGATTATCTGACCTCCCACGCTACTCCACCAACATGGTACGAGACCCATTTTTCCAGACTCGAACCTTTGAGAAGGTTCTCCGGTGAGAGATCATAGCATTGATGATATCAATGAATATCCCGATGTAGGCTGGGGGTGCTTGAGGGAGCATTTTTGGTTGAGAGATTATTATATAAGCAAGCACCGACGGTGAGAGCCATCATGAGATGATTAGTATCTGAGTCATCTGCAACAGGAAGTATGAAGATGATGCAAAGGTCCATGTAGGCTAGACCCCCCTAATTGGAGAACCCTATGACACAGGGTAGGATGTGTGGAGCTCGTGGGGTAGACGAGGTCAGTTGGGAGGCAGAGTGTGCTTCACATGGTTTGGGAAGAACCACATGGCTTGTGAATGCCCGACCCAAAAGACCTACAATTAGTACACTACGAGAAATGGGTGTTTTCCCAATGATTTTATCCCAACATTTTATAAAAACCATTGGGAAATAGAGGCTATACCAATGGTTTAACAAAACTGTTGGTATAGGCCTGTTTGTAGGAGACATTACAAATGGTTCTCTAGAACCATAGGGAAAAGCTTACTTATAGGAGGCTTTACCAATGGTTTTGTAGAACTGATGGGTAAAGCCTGTCTTTTGGGGATTTTACCAACCGTTCTATGTAAACTATCAGGATAGTCACTTTTTTTCAATAATTTTTAAAAATCATTGGGAAATGTTTTCCACAATTAGCAGCCCCTCCTCATTCATGAACAATACTGAATGTGCAATAGTTGGCCATCCTATCTCAACTTCCCCCATCCAAACTTCTAAATCTCCATTAGATCCATATCAAATCAGTTATTTTTTTATTTCTACACTTAAAATCTTTATGTGTTACCTTATTGTTTTTTTTATTCATCAAATATTTTTGTTTTGTGTTTTGATTTTGACGTGTATCTATTTTTTTCTGTTTTGATTTAACAATGATTTTTTCCATCCCATCGGATCCATTTAATTAATTATATAATTAAACCTCCATCAGAGGTGAAACATCATAGATTCATTGCGTTTGGATTCAATATTTTCTATGTCTTTGTTTTTATGAATTTTCATCATCTTGAAATTAATTGTTACTGGGGAATTCATTTTTAAGTGTCTAATAATTTTTAAAAAAATATCTATGAATGTTTTCCTTGGCATCACTTCATATTCTCATTGAATTTAACAAGATAGGAATTTGATGACTATATTTATGACATCTATCAAGTTTTTATGTATTATTCAATTCCATGACTATTTAGATTTATTTTAAAATAATATTTAAAGAATGATGTGGGGAAATTGAGACATTGTCTTGGTTTTATTCAAAGAATGAACTAAATTGATTTGAATGAAATGAGTTAAATTATTTAATGTTTTCTAAGTAGTTTAAATGATTGAATTTGTGAAATGACAATGAATGCTCTTAAAATTAGGGGGGTTAGGGGGCTTTCCGGAGGTGAGGGGGTTGTATGGGGGGTTGGGGGTGTCCAGGGTTGGGGGTATGTCACAGGTGAGGGGGGCCGTCTTGGGGGTTTGGGGGCTGTTTGGGGTGTGGGTGTCCGGGGGGTTTGAGGGCTGTCTGGGGTGAGGGGGTGATATCCGGGGGGGGGGGCGGTGTCCATGTGGTGCAGGGGGGAGGGGGGCTGTACAGGTGGTCAGGGAAGTCCGAGGGGGTGGGGGAAATCCAGGGGTTTGGGGCTATCTGGGGTGGGGGTGGGGGGTTGTTCGGATGGGGGGGGGGGTTGTCTATGGTGTTGGGGGGACGTCCAGAGTGGGGGGCAATCTGGGGGTGGGGGCGTTTGTCCGGTCGGGGTGGGGGGATGTCCGGTGTGAGGGGGTCTGTTTGGGGGGGGGGGTCAGGGGATGTTCGAGGGGTGGGGGATTTCTGGGTTGGGGGAGGGAGGGGGGTTGTTCGAAGGTGGTTGGGCTATCCAGGTGGTGCGGGGGGGGGGGGGGCTTTCTAGGTGGTGCGAGGGGCTGTCCGGAGGGTGGGGGATTTCTGGGGGTGGGGCTGTCTGGGGGGAGGGGGTGATGTCCAGGGTGTGGGTGCTATCCGGGAGTTGGGGGGGCTTTCTGGGGTGGGGAGGGGGGCTGTCCGGGGGGTGGGGTCTGTCTGGGGTTGGGAGGGGGGCTGTCCGGGGGGTTGGGGTGTCTGGGTGGGGGGATATCCGCGGGGTGGGGGTGTTATCTGGGGTGAGTGGGGGGCTATCAGGGGTGACTGGGTGGGACTGCTATCCGAGGCACTATGTAGCCGATACAACTCAATGTGTATCACATTTATTTGAAATGGAAAATATTTTATGTGAAAACAACAACTGATATATGAAAAACTGATCAAACTCATTCATATTGTGTTAATACTTTAGGAAAATGATACATTGGTCATTTTTGATGGTTATGAGTCAACTCCACCTCAGTTAGAGACACGGTGTGGCCGGTATCACTCAGAGTGTCTCACCTTGGTTTTCAATGGACTACATTTAAAGTGAAAACAATAACTTCCATATAAAAAACTGACCAAACGTTTTTGGATTGTGTTGATACTTTATGAAAATGATCCATTGGTCATTTGAGATGTGTACAAGACAACCTCGCCTCAATCCAGGCAATGTTGTGGTCAGTATCACTCTAAATGTCTCTCTTTTGTTTAAAATGGACACTATTTTATGTAAAAACAACTGCCATATAGAAAACCAACCAATGGTTTTTAAATTGTCTTGATTCATTAACACAACTATCCATTGGTCATTCATGAGGTGTATGGGGCGAAAAACATCATTTTGACACAAGGTTTGTGCGAAAACAGCTGAATATGCGATTTTTTAGGTGTTTGGTGCTCTTGAAAAGCATGTGTGGGGTTGTCAGAACAAGCCAAACGACCTCAGAATTCCAAGAAATTAGAGGAAAACAATGGGAGGGTGAATTGTGAAATGGTCGGCTAGACGTCACATCAATCGGAGGGGTCGTGTGACCGAGGTGGCCAAAAAAACACTATGTGTGTCGTAAATGGCCAAAACATGCATTTAACGATCAAATGCATGCCGAATGACATCCGAATAACTTGAAATCACCCAAAAACATCCTAATTAGTATTTGTGAGGTGAAAGAGGAGATGACATGTCATTAAGAAATGTGGTTTGCATGTCACAACTGAATATGTGTTTATTAAGTGTTTCGTGCGCTTGAAAAGCATGCCTGGGGTAGTCAAAATTGGCCAAATGTCCTCATAATTCCATGAAATTGGATAAAAACAATGGGTGGGTGAATTTTGAATTGGTCAGCCAAAAGACACATCAATATGAGGTGTCGTGTGAACACGGTGGTTGAAAATGCACACTGCGTGTTGTAAATGGCCAAAACATTGTGTTTTATGGTCAAATACATACCCAACGACATTAGAATGACTTAAAATCACAAGAAAACACCCTAATTTATTATTCTTGAGGTTTATGAAAAGACATAATGTCATTCGGACACATGATTTTGTGCAACAAGACTGAATATGTGTTTTTTAGGTGTTTGGCGTGCTTGAAAAAGCATGTGTGGGGTGGTCAAAACCACCCAAACGTCCTCAGAATACTATGAAATTGGATGAAAACAAAGGGTGGGTGAATTGTGAAATGGTTGGCCAGACGACATATCAATCAGAGGGTGTCACCGTAGTGGCTAAAAACACACTCAGCATGTCATAAATGGAAAAAACATGCATTTAACGGTCAAATGCATGTCGAATGACACTATAATGACATGAAATCACACAAAAACACCCTAATTATTATTCATTAGGTGTACGAGGAGACGACACATCATTCAGACACATGGTTTGCGAGGCATGACTGAATATGAGTTTTTTAGTTTTTTGGCGCTCTTGAAAAGTGTGTCTGGGGTGGTCAAAACTGACCGAATGACATCAGAATTCCATGATATTAGATGAAAATAATGGTTTGGTGAATTGTGAAATGGTCAGCTATACAACATGTCAATTGGAGGTTTCGTGTGACTGTGGTGGTCGAAAACACACTCCGAGTGTCGTAAATGGCCAAAACATGCGTTTAACGGTCAAATGCATACCGAACGGCATCATAATGACTTTAAATCACCTGAAAATACCATAATTTTTATTTTTGAGGTGTATGAGGAGACAACACATCATTCAAATTTTTGGTTTGTGCGACATAACTGAATATGTGTTTTTTAGGTGTTTGGTGCACTTGAAAAGTGTGTGTGGGGTGAAAAAAATCAGCCGAATGGCCTCAGAATTCCATGAAATTGGACGACAACAAATGGTGGGTGAATTCTGAAATGTTCGGGCAGACGTCATGTTAATCGGAGGTGTCGTGTCACCGCGGTGGCAGAAAACATAATATGTGTGTTGTAAATGACCAAAACATGCATTTTACGGTCAAATACACACCAAAAGATATCGAAAGGATTTTAAATCACACGAAAACACCCTAATTACTATTTTTGGGTTGGAAGAATATACCACACGACATTCTGATGCACAGTTAGCATGGAATGGTAAAATATGTGTTTTTGAGGTGTTTGGCGTGCTTGAAAATCGTGTGTGGGGTAGTCAAAACCAGTCGAACAACCACGGAATTCCATAAAATCAGTTTACAGCAAAGTTTGGTTTAATTGTGAAATGGTCAGCTAGATTTCACGT